>CM057453.1:311660000-312970000 GCA_016271365.2 Neoceratodus forsteri | reverse complement strand
AAAATTTGTCAACTGGAATTATTTTGACTTCCAAAAAATTGACAGCTGGAGTATTTTGACTCCAGTAAAACTGAAATGACTTCCAAATTTCAACCCATGGAAGTATTTGACTTCAACCCCAAAAAAATATCTGAAGCCCTGGTTGTGATTCATGATTGTGAATCATGATTTGTGACTGCATTTGTGACCGTGATGATGAAGAACGTGATTCAGTGTCGATGGTGTGAGATAACCAATATGGAACTGTATTGGAAATGCTAATGCCTACGGCTGTACTTCCCCGATGAGCTGTAGCACAAACTCCCCAACTTAAAAACACTCATTAATGCGTACAATGGCAGGGTGGTGAAGCCTGGAGAGATACTACAAAACATGTTTACAATACATCCGAGTAAGTAGTCAAAACATTAGTGTTGTGATTCATGACATGATTTTGAATCGTGATTTGTGACTGTATTTTTGACCGTGATTATGAAGAATGTGATTCGGTGTCGATGGTGTGAGATAAATAATATGGAACTGTATTGGGAACACAAATGCCTATGGCTGTACTTCCCCGATGAGCTGTAGCACAACCTCCCTGACTTAAAAATGATCATTAATGAGTACAATGGCAGGGTGGTGAAGCTTGGAGAGATACAACAAAACAGGCTTACAATACATCCAAGTAACTAGTCAAAATATTAGTGTTGTGATTTGTGACATGATCGTGAATCATGATTTGTGACTGCATTTGTGACCATGATGATAAAGAACATGATTTGTATCACAAGTGACTCGTGATGGTGGTCCTGACTTAAAAACGCATATTAATGAGTACAATGTTCATGCAGAATTATGCACTACACCTGTCCAGTACTCCGAAGGGAAGCCAAAGAAACAACTGTGACTTAAGTTACAGATGGAGATTGGACCCTAAAGAGATGCAAATGCACAGACAGATTAAGATTGTGCTGCACACTGAAGAGATGCAGGTGCAAAAGCACAACACCTAACCGGTGCTCACCATCAGAAATTCAAATCTGGAAAAGAATACCTTTGCTGGTTGGGGTGGGCCACAGGGGGGAGGGGCAGTGTACTGCACTGCTGCAGTAACAGTCACTAGTACTAGTACCAGTAAAGATACTACAAAGAAGTACAAAAATCACACAGCTGCAGTGAATAGCAGGTTCACATTGCTGAAATTATTATGTGGCACAATAAAAGGTGTCTGATTTGATGACACGCATCATACACATACACACACTACAAGTAATGCGTAGCAAATTGAAAACTTCAGTAATATAACCACATATTTTAAACAGACTAAAATTATGCACTGCTGCATCACAACAATCAGCAAAAAAATTTCAAGAATTATTGAAAATATTACTGTATGTACATTAACACAGTTATACAAGAAAAACATCACCGAAACAGAAAGCACTGTCTTTTTTTCCAAGTTAATCTACCTACACCACAGATATGCCCCTCCCCCAAAGCACACTTTCACTGTCTCTCAATACACAGACTGAATGTTGTACATTAACATTCAAAATCCACACACAAACAATAAACGCTCGATGATATGAGCACAGGAGGGTTTCCTATAATCGATGAACTAAAGTCTCAGCAAAAACATATTACTCAAAAAGGCTTTTCTAACAGCTTTTAGAAGGTTTGAATCACAGAGAGCTCTCGCAGCAGATTGATCCTACAGCTTCCTACACACACTACCCCAAACTGAGGCTGTGCAGAACAATCTAGAGCCCATGTGACCTGAAATCTCAGGAATCACTGCAAAATTTGCCTTTGGAGCTTAAAAACAAGGCAAAGTGAGGCAAAGTACATTGTTTTCAATGTACTTCGCCTTAAGAATTGGTGGAGTAGTGGTTTGGAAAGGAGGAGTAACGTGAAGTCATTGTTTTCAATGGACTTCACGTTACTCATTATAACACGAAGTACTCCGCTTCGTGTTGCAGAGCACTCCGCGAATTCGCTTTCACTCCACAAATCACTTCTCGGAGCAAATAGGGGTCACTTCGCCCATCTCTAATCTTCATCTGCATAATCCAGAATACTGCATACATCAGCAAAAGTCACTTCATCTCTGATTGCAGATTCAACATGCTCATTGGTATGGCTACAGCCTCCCCTTTGCTGCTGCCGATTATGGTGGTCATCATGATTATTCTCATCATTCGGAATCCAGTCTGCAGAACTGATAGGTGTGGTGTTCTCTGTGCCAAACTCCTGAAATGCTTTAAGTAAGCCACACTACATCACAGGGATGTGGTTGTCATGTAATTACTGCCCCCCCAGGTAGGAAACACGAGGTGTCAGCCGAGTGCCTTTCAATGAAGGGGTGGGTGTGTGTGTGTGTGTGTGCAGTAATTACTAGGTAACTGCATATCTTGGAGTGTATTACTACATTTATAAAACAGGCTTTAAATAAGTTTCAAGTTTAAATTTCAAAAGCTACATTCTTTACATTATCATCCCTGGTCCGGTGCGATCATGTGAGGTCCTGCTAATGTAGCATTCAGTCTCTATGGTGATCATTTGGCTAACATCATGACTGAGGGAAACTGAAAAATAAATTATGAAAAATTCATCATGTGGATGTTTCCATATGCCAACATGTTCTGTGTGCCAGTTTTGGAGTAGCTGTCTGTGTAGTTACATAAACAGTATGTGTGTAGCACTCTCAGCCATTGCAGCTAACCACAGGATCATGGTATCAGGATCTTACAGACCCATGCGGTAACCAGTCAATTACTGCACAGGTCTGGATAGTGACTGACAAATTGGGATGTAGAATTGTCCCTGCTCATTTAATATCAAAGTCTGACCCATTCTCAGTCACAGTTTTTACAACCTTGATCTGGATGTGATATTTCAGGTGAACATGTTCAAGTTTTTTTCCAATAATGTTGTACGTGTGCCTTCTTTTTACTCGCATGCATGCCAGTGCTGCCAACTTTCTAATCAATGTTTTCAGACCAATTCAATGTGCCATCATACCTAGGTAGCTCCTGTTATGCACAGTCCATATGTCTGCAGTACTACACATATGGCTGACCTTACTGAAGTCAGATATCAGATTTATCTTCATGTTTTTGTACATTTTATCTATTCTATCTGTCAAAGTTTTTTGTGTCATTACTTTTTTGTTGGGTTGTAGATCAGTAATTGATTTGATGAATGAAGGCTGTTCAGCTGCATTGAATGACTGTAGATCTTCAACTACAAACTGAATAATGAGCTTATCAGCCCAAGACTGACTGATAGGTGAATTCTATGTAGAACCAAATAATTGTTGTCACATAAAACATTTCTTCATTTTGCCGAATGATGAGGATGCCATTGGCAATAAATTACTGCTGCTTGAGCTAGAAAATTTGGCTACCTCTTCTTCCTTTTTCCTCTTTCCTTATCCTTTTCTAACCAGGGCTGCTGATGGCTTCTGGTGGACTGTCACTTGTACTGCTGCATAGGTTTTTTGAATTTCTGTAAAGATGCACATATTCCATGTGTGGGTTTTTTGTCAAGTTCAATGCACTATTTTTGGATTTGACAGAAGCTTCAGTTTCAGCATACAAAGTTTACACTGAACTGAAATATGTTTTTCTCTTTTCAGAGTTGACATTGGAGAACTCATCCAAATACTATTTTTGACACTCTGGCATTGTGACTTAGGATGCAGCAAGGAAGATGTGGTGGAAGAACAGGACTGAGAGGAAGAGAACCCAACTTGAGAGATGTCAGGAACAACTCCAGTAGTGTCTACTATTAATTTTTCTTGTTGAGCTATGTTAGATGCCATTGCCCTTTCCTTTGTTATAAGTAAAACAGATAGAGTCTCTGGTGTGGTATTTTGCATTGTAGATTACATTAGTTACAATACAACACAATCTAGTTCAGGTTTATTTTTAGTTTTTGCCTCATTTATTCAAGGAAAGCAACATCAGTAAGTGCAAATACGAGAAAGAAGGCAAGTGTGTCGGACTCCATAGTAATCCCAGTCATGACATACTGAGAGAAGTATAGATATGGAAGTTAACTACAAGATAAAATAATTTTAATTCAACCCTCCTATAAGACATTTGGTGTGCCTGGGACCTGGGAGAGGGGGCTGCTGAGTGACTTACTGACAGTGGTTGACAAGTGACACTGCACACTGTAAGAACAAACTGCATCAGGCCATTAAGTAGCATGTTAGTTCAGCTGCACAATACAGTCAGTATTTTCAGAATAGTGTGAGATTTATGGGCATTGTGATACACCTCTAGGGGTGTGGAGAGAGAGGCTGCATGCTGTGCCATTGCGGAGTGACCTGCAGTAGCAGAGCTTGTTTGAGAGGTTATTATTTATGCAAGAACAGGTATGCCACCATTGCCTGAACTGCAAATGAGATAACTCCAAGCAGTTTACAGGCCAACATGTGCTGCTCAGGTGATATCTGTAGCGGTCTAGTTGTTCTGTGGCTTGCCTAGGGAGCTTGGAGTCCTGGAGTGGAGGAGCCTGCTCCTGGTGTCAGCATTACAGAGAAGCCCTGCAGAGAGCAGTTATGCTGAGACTCACACAGAAAGTGTTTGGCAGCAGTTACACTGTCTCTATTCTCACTCACAGCCTGACATTCAGTTTTATTGTTTTTATTACTGTTTACTGTTATTTTCTTCTTTTTTTTTATTTTACTGCCTGTTGGAAATTCAAGATTTTTATAATATACTGCTCCATGTGGCGAGAGATGTGCCTAGCCAGCTAGCGGTAGCAGTAGCGGTAGACTGATCGATATTCTGAGTACTGTTTTGTGCATCTGTTATAGTACCCTGATGCTAATCCTTTTTCCAGCTTTTAAAAACTTTTATTATCTCTGTAAAGTATTATAGTAAAAACTTTTGTTTAAATTTCACACCAGCAATCCCATGTGACACCTGGACACACCAGCATATAAGTGCATGCACAGGTGGCTCAGGTAGATCTGTTGTTACCTGTGCAGGTGTGTTTGGTACTTCATGGAGCTCTAGTTTGTGACTCTGGTGATTGTAGCTCTGTTAGAAAGGCTGCATGGATTTGTGTAGGTGCGCCAGTAGTGCAGATTACTTAGAAGAGGAGCTCTTTTCCCCTGCAACCTCCTTTTTTTTGCCAGACTATATTACAAATGTGATTTTTGTTTGAGAGATAAGTACCCCAGCATTTTATAACTAATCAATGTGACATTTTAATATTTAATGCTAGTTAAGCACTATTGGGAAATTTTGCAATTGTGGACATGATTCTTATTTGTACTTTCTCACATTTTAGGCATTAATTTTTTAGATATAAATATTGCCATATTGTTATATTGTGTTTGATCAAGAGAAAGCTTTTATTTTAGTAATCTAGCAAGGCGTCTTGGGCAACTCAGGCTGGAACCTGTATTTTGAGTATCTACTTAAATTTAAGTTAATATGCCCAGTTCAGCCTTGTGCTTATTGCTTGTTTCTGTTGGTTCAGACCAGCCTTTTAGAACCAATAAGGCACCGGAACATATGAAACATAGAAACATAGAAGTTGACAGCAGATAAGGATTGCAAGGCCCATCCAGTCTGCCCATTTCTTTTTCTACCTTATAAATGTGCCATCGGCCTTTGCTCTGTCAGTGGCCTATCTATCCATAGTCATTTGTATTGCTCCCTTATGCCTATCCCATGCCTGTTTGAAGCCCTGCACTGTATTCATAGCCACCACTTCCTGAAGTAGGCCATTCCATGCATCCATCACCCTTTCTATGAAAAAGAATTTCCTCACATTCCCCCTTAATCGGCCTCCCTCTAGTCTCATGCTTTGTCCTCTTGTACTGCTATTTTTCTTATATTTAAACATGTTAGACTCTTTCACCTTGTTAATGCCCTTAATGTGTTTGAATGTTTCGATCATATCACCTCTCTCCCTCCTTTGCTCTAGGGTATACATATTGAGCTCCATTAATCTGTCCTCATATGTCTTCTGATGCAGTCCCTGCACCATTTTGGTTGCCCTTCTCTGGACTGCCTCAATTTGGTTATTGTCCTTGTGAAGGTGTGGCCTCCAGTATTGCATGCAGTACTCCAGATGGGGCCTAACCAGTGTCTTGTAAAGAGGGATTTTGACCTCCCTCTTATGACTTGTGATACCCCTACTAATACACCCTAATATCCCTGTAGCCTTACCTACTGCTTTAGAGGTCTGCTTGGATGATCTCAGGTCATTGGTGATGATAATGCCCAAGTCTCTTTCTTCCTTTGTGACTGCCAGCAACTCCCCTCCCAGCCTATAGGTGACCTCAGGGTTTCTCTTCCCTATGTGCATGATCTTGCACTTCTTTGCATTAAATTCCAGTTGCCACTCTTTTGACCATTTTGCTAGTTTATCCAGATCTCTTCTCATTCTGCCCACCCCATCTGGATCATCTACTCTGTTGCAGATCTTGGTGTCATCTGCAAAAAGACAAGCCTTACCCTCTAGTCCATCTGCAATGTCACTAATGAAGATATTGAAAAGGACCAGCCCCAGGACTGATCTCTGAGATATCCCACCTGTGACTTGCAACTCTTCTGACTGTATACCATTTACCACCACTCTCTGTTTTCTGCCTGTCAACCAGTTTGCCACCCAGTTGACCAACTTCTGACCCACCCTGAGCCTACCCAGCTTATTTATCAATCTTCTATGTGGAACAGTGTTGAAAGCATTGCTGAAGTCAAGGTAGGTGACATCAACAGCTGTTCCCTCTTGGTCGACCACTCTGGTTACCCAGTCAAAGAAATCTATGAGATTAGTTTGACAGGACCTTCCTTTTGAAAACCCATGCTGTCTTGGATCCTGTGCCCCTATCGATTCCAGGTGTTGCACTATCCTTTCCTTAAGGAGTGCCTCCATAATCTTGCCCACTACTGAGGTAAGACTGACTGGTCCATAGTTCCCTGCCTCCTCCCTGCTACCACTCTTGTGGAGCGGGATCACATAAGTATTTCTCCAGTCTTCTGGAACCTCTCCTGTGCTCAGAGACTCACTAAAGAGTTCTGCTAATGGCTCTGCTAGTTCCACCCTTAGCTCCTTAATTACCCTGGGATGTATGCCATCAGGTCCCATTGCTTTGTCCACCCTGAGCTTAGCTAGCTCTTGCAGGACCTTTTCTTTTGTGAAGGGAGCAGTGCTCACCTCCCTCCCCCCGTATCCATGGTGCTGAGCTGTGGGCCCTGCCCTACCTTCTCTTCAGTAAATACAGAGCAATAGTATCTATTTAGGATATATGCCTTTACAGGGTCATCCTCCTCCTCCTCACATGCCCCCTTTTCTCCTTTGAGCTTAACAATACCCCCTCTGGACTTTCTCTTTTCACTAATGTAGCTATAGAAAGTCTTGTCACCTTCTTTTACTGTTCGTGCTAGTGTTTCCTCAGTTTGGGACTTTGCCTGCCTTACTGCATTCCCTGCTTCCCTTAGGGAAGTTTGGTATGCCTCCCTATCTTCATCTCGCTGTGTTCCCTTATATTTCCTGAAGGCCAGCCTTTTGGCTCTGACCTTTTCTCCTACTGTATTTGAGAACCAAAGTGGTTTCCTTCTTCTTTTGCACTTCCTTTTCTAACACAATGGGATGTTGTTTCAAGCATTGCATCCTTAATGCTTGCCCACTTTGCCTGTATCCCTTCACCTGTGTTTCTTTTTGCCAGGGCTAGCTTAACTCTGCTGTCCATCTTATCAAAGTCAGCTCCTCTGAAGTCCCATATTCTTGCCTTGGAATGTGATGATTTAGATGTAGTGGCCAAATTGAACCATATCATGTGACGGTCACTGGCCCCCAGGTGACCTTCTACCTGGAGATCTGTAATCCCTTCCCTGAACATATGAATCTGCCAGCAGAAACAGACCACCCAGACTATCTAAGTCTGCTCAAATGTGCAACTAGCACCCCTAGTTTGCAGCTGCCCCACCCCTTCCCCTTTGTCATCCCACTGCTTCCCCATCTCCCCCGCCCTCACTCTCCCCATTCCCTATCCCATGACCTTTTAAAGCTGTTCACAGATTTACATGATACCACCCATTCTGTTAGTGCATTCCATTTTCTACCACCCTCTCCATGAAATAGTGTCTCCTCATTTCCCTCCTAAATCTCCCTTCCCCATTCTTAGCCCATGGTCCTGGTGTCCCTCGCCCTCCTTAGCTTAAAGACCCTGTCTGCCCCATCCTTATTGATTCCCTCAGATACTTGAATGTCTCTATCATGTCCCGGTCTCTTCTATCCTCCAGAGTGTACATACCCAGGCCTTCCAGCCTGCTGTCATAGTCTCTCCCCCCTCCATTCCACATATCATCTTTGTTGCCCTCCTCTGCACCCCCTCCAGTAGCCTGATATCATACTTCAGGTACGGCCTCCAAAACTGCACACAATACTTCAAGTGCGACCTTTCCTGCAACCAGTAGAGGGGCAAGATCACCTATCATCGCCTGAACTAAAACTCCCTAGCTATGCACCCCAGCATTTTGTTCTTGTTTGCAGCTGCTCTCCTGCACAAGGCAGTGTTGCTCATGGTCCCTGTTACCATTACCCCTAGGACCTTCTCCTCCTCAGTGATCTCCAGCTTAACCCCCAGCTAGTATCTCTCCTTGGGTTCATCACCCCGAAGTGCATAACCTTACACTTCTTTGCACTGAACCCCAGCTGCCACCTCTCTGACCTCTACTCTAGCTTGCTTAGGTCCCTCTGCAGCTGCTTCCAACCCTCCCCTCCATCCACCACCGCTCCCATTTTGGTGTCGTCTGTGAACAGACTTACCTTGCTCACCACCCTGTGTGCAATGTCAGATATGAAGAGCCCAAATAATACTGGTCCCAGCACAGAGCCCTGCAGCACCCCACTCATCACTGGATTTGGAGTTAAGAGCTCCCCTCCCACCACCACTTGTTGCAGCCTCCCACTCAGCCAGCTTGTAATCAGGTAAGAGGTTACCAAAGTGTGGCATGAGGGTGAATTTTTCAAATCCACAATAGATCAATTTTAATAAGCTTGTCAAAACTCTGTGACTGAATAGTCAAAAAGGAACCAGATTATGAGATAACTCCCTAGCAGGGATTTGTGAAAAATCACCTTCAGTATTGCATGTGCATCGGGGACACCAACGCTGTATCGCAAATGAACACAACTGGTGCTTAACTTGAAAACAAAAATGTTACTTTTTTTTTACTTTATTTTGCTAAGCATTTCAAGACACTATAACCCAAGAGAGAAAAAGGGACTATGTTGTGGGATAACTCCATATCATACTTGAGAGAAAAGCACCTTCAGTGTTGTATGTGCAACACGAACACCAAACATTGCATATGCAAGAGTGGACACAACAGGTGTTTAACTTGAAAAAAAATGTTATTTTAATTTTTTATTTATTTTATTAAGCATTTCAAGACACTATGACCCAATAGTGAAAAAGAGACTATGCTGTGGGATAACTCCATATCAGATATGAGAGAAAAGCAATTTCAGTGTTGTGCATGCAAAGGGGACACCAAGCATTGCACGTGCAACAGTGGACACTACACAACTGTTTTAAGTTTAAAAAAAAATTGCCTGCACCCTTCTCTCACCAATGTCCTGCAGTACATTTAAGACCCAATCCCAAAAGAAAATCACCCACTCAAAAAAAGCTGGATACTTTTGCTGCAAATTTGAGAGCATGTAAAAATTGCAATTTGCTTGGATACCACAGTTGCACACACCACACAAAACTTAAGTGAACCAGAAATTTTATATGCATTTGAAAAACTAGGATGAAAATGTTTTCATTACCAAAGACAACACCTGAGGCAGTTTTTAACATAAATTTACTGAAGTGCAACTAAAATAAAGTCTTCATAGAAGCAATGGAAAGCACTGTGGTTTTGCATGTCACATTTTGCTAGGGAAAAACAGTGACATTTTGAAGCTGGACATGGAATAAAAATAAAATGGGTGCACCTAGGCTTCTCCAACTATGAAAAGTATCTGTACTTGTGGATACCTTTTAAATTTACTTATCCTGACTGCGATGGCTGTTGTTATTTTTTTTAAAATCAACATACAAAGTATTGGGCACATTGGTACCCCCATTTCATGAACTTACCCAATCCAGTTCATCATTTTTGCCCCTACCCCTACACCAGTTAGTTTCCCTAAGCCACCTATGAGGCACCAAATCGAAGGCCTTGCTGAAGTCCAAGTTAAGAACATCCACCGCATGACCCTTATCCAGCTCACCTGGCACCCAGTCATAATATTGTATCAAGCTGATTTGACAATCTACCCCAACATGAACCCATGCTGTCTCACTTTCTGATGCCATTTTCCACCAGGTACAACACCAGTCTTTCCTTTAGTATCATTTTCATGAGTTTGCACACTACAGAGGTGAGACTTACCAGACAATAATTACCTGATTTGTCTCTTGGTCCACTCTTGTGTAACGGCACTACATGTACCATCCTCCAGTCCAGCAGCATACATCCCAGCTCCAGTGAGATGCCATACAGATCTGCTACTGGCTTTGCAAACACCTCTGCCATCTCCCTCAGCACCTGGGGTGGATCCCATCTGTCCCTGGTGCCTTGACTACCCTCAGTACCCTCAGTCCCTGTAGGACTCTACCTCCCTCAGTTCTTCCATCTGTCACCTCCTCTCCCTGACCCCACCCTCCCAGCCCATGGTGGTAGTAGTCCCCTCTTTTCTTCCATGAACACTGAGCAAATGTATTCATTCAGTGCTTTGACCTGTTCCTCCCCATTTTCTGTCCACTCTCCACCCTTTTTTATCCTCACTATAGTCTCCTTGTGCTTCCTTTTCTCCCTGATGTATCTAAAAATGTCCCCCCAACCCGTTAATTCCCTGCACTAATCTCAGCTCCTTCTGGGTATTGGCTTCTCTCACTTTTCTGGTCACTTCCCTGGGCCATCTTGCATACTCCTCCCTCCCCTCTTCCTTCTCCATCCTCCTATACCTCTGGTGCACCTCTCATTTTGTCCACACCACCCTCACTACCTCGCTGTTCAACCAGCATAGTTTCCTTGCTCTGCTCCTCTTACTCTGAATCTTAGTGTAGTCTTCCTTCACTTCTGTAATCCCCCATTTAATAATATCTCATTCCGGCTCCACATCCATCTTCTGCTTTATGCCCTCCAGTTTCCCTTTCAGTACTTCCTGCATCCTCCCAAAGTCTGCCCCCCTGAAGTTTACCACCCGGGTTTCTGATTTCTCTGGCTTCCTGCACATGGTGATATTAAACCACACTGTTTGGTGATCGCTGTCAGCTAGTGGGTCATCCACCCTTATTTCACTTACTGCCTCCACATTCAACAATACCAGATCTGAAGTGTTCTTTAGCCTAGTAGGTACACTGACCAACTGCATCAGGGGACCCTCCTGGATCATGTCCAGAAGCACTTGCTCCCTTGCACTGAAGGTGACCAGAATGCTCCAGTCAACCCCCGGCAAGTTGAAATCCCCCATGATGACCACCTTCCCTTTTCTACATACCTTTCTGATTTGTCCCACTAGTTCCCTGTCAAGCTCCTCAGACTGGGACAGTGGCCTATATACCACCCCAAATGTCAGTTTCCTACCCCTTGAGTCTAGGAGCTGCAGCCAGATTGCCTCTCTTCTCCTTTCCTTCACCTCTACTCTTGTGCATTTGATCCCATCCCTCACATAGACTGCCACCCCACCCCGTCTCCTCCTTATGGTCCTTGCTATATAATTTGTACCCTGGGATTGCCAGATCCCAGTCTGATGCTCAGTTACCCACATTTCTATGACAGCTGCAATATTCACCCTTCACACTGCTAAGACTGCCTGTAGCTAAGCTGATTTGTTACCTAAGCTTCTCACATTCAGTGAGACCACCCTCCATCCTGCCACCTTCTCTTCATCGCACCTTCATCTCCTCCCTTCCATTCCCTCCCCTTTTGGCTGCCCTGAGTCCTTCCCTGCTAGCCTGGAGGGTAGGCTGTCACTCCACTCTATTGGATCCTTCCTACCTGCTGTCCACTTGTCACTTGTCTAGTTTAAATATCCAGATGGGGAAGTGGTTGTGGACTTTGAAGGAGCTGCCCCTGAAGCATAAAAAGAGAAAAATAAACAATAAGAATGCTGCATGCTGTCTAGCCTGAACTTTGCTTAACCCAATTCAACTTTGAACTGGTCAAGTGGTTTAAGAAGCAGTTTGAGATGCTCATCAAGTTAGCAAACAAGTCCAAACTGGAATGTGATTCAAGCCTACAGCACTTCAAGAATCTTCAGCACTGTGAAAAGTTCTGAATTGCAGTGAGGATCTCACGTCTTTTTCTGTTGTTTAAGACTGCAACTAACATATTAATATATTGTCTACCATGAAGATTTTAACTCATAGTGTTTAAGGCCCAGAGAGGGTTCTATTAGGTCATTCTCAGTGCTTTAGTCACTTTTAGTTGCAACTGAAATTATTAGCCCTGTTAATGTTTTCTGTTTTAAGCCAAAGCTGCAGGCACCTGGCTGTATCCTCGCTGAGAAGTACTACTCCAGTCAATGTTTGCTGTTAGGGGTTTTTAAGTGTAAAAAGCTGGAAAAGTAATTATGAAGTCAACTGTTTTTGATAAATACTGTGTTGTCAAACCTGGTTGCTTTTTAAGTCCACATTTTTGAAGGCATTCTTCATCCTTTTCAGATTCACTGTTGGATTCTATATCTTGATAGATGCATCAGGTGTATTAGGCTATTACTGCTTCTGATACTAATCTTTTCCTAAAGGAAAATTGAGTTATATTGTTCCTAATAATGTACTCATTCTTTACATTTTAATGCCATTCAGTGTCTTAATAAGTGTACTAAACTTGAATAATTAATAGTGAGATCCACAGAGTGTTCCTTATACTGTGCCCTAAAAACAGCTGAATTAAAAAAGTTATATACAGTACTAAGGCTGCCTCCCTCTGTCTAGGTGAAGAAGGCACACTTGTCAGCATTTAGCAGTGAGGAACCACAGATAAAAAAGTACTATAGAACCAGGAGTTCCTATTGAAAATAATTTAAATACAGAAATAATTGAAAATCCACTAGGGAACAACATGAGAGGAACTAACATGCCTACAGAGGATATACACAAACAGGATAATATGCAGATAGAAGAAAAACAAGACAGTGGAAAACAGTGAACAAAATACAAAAAAAATGAAAAATGGGGAAAAAAACAGCAATAAAAAAAATATGGACCAAGAAATCAATCCAAAAGAGATGAGTGCAGGTTTTTTTTCACCTATTTCATTTAATAAGTCAACTAAAGAGACTTGTGAAGGGATTAGTGGAGGAGGCAGCACCCACTTAGAGGAACAAAATGAAGCACAAGAAGAGGTCATAAATTTAATTACTCAAGTGGCAACAGATATGCAGGAAATCAGGATGGAATTGTTCAGTCCTTTAAACTTAACTGAAAACTCTGATAATTCATGAATTAGATCTCCAGTGCTGGATCCAGCTGCAGCAGAATCAATGAACTTGTTAGGATCACCAAACAGTTTTTACAAAGTTGGACAAGGAGGTGGAGCAAATAGAGTTAGAACCTGAAATAATTGATCAATGCCCAAATAACTTAACAAAATATACACTAAAGACTCTTGCACACCCAGTTATGTTAAATGTAGCATTGCTTGAAGTTCTGAATGATATTAGAGGTCAATGGAAGTTTCAGCAAAGGTTAAGACAAAGCAGTTACCCTTTCTGAAATACAAGGCAACACAGAAGGCAGAGAAACATATCAGGAGAAGCTGAGGAAAGCAGCAAAAGCTATAAGGAGTGCTAAAGCACAAACAGAGGAGAACATAGTTAGAACAGTGAAGCTTGATGATAAGACCTTCTTTAGATATCTAAGTGAAAGGAGAAAAAGCAAAGCAGGAATAGTCAGACTGAAAGGGGGGAGTGTGGAAGAGGACCAGAGGAAGGCAGATATACTGAACATATATTTTTGTTCAGTATTTAGAAAGAAACGGATGGATGCAGGGCCACTGATAGTGAGGAAGGGAATTACTGGAAAGGATATAGACACTAGTCCCTTTACAGAAGAGAGAATAATGAAGGAACATGAAAGAATAAAAATAGATAAAGCTATGGGGCCAGATGGGACACACACACACAAGGATACTGAGGGAGGTGCTAGCAGTGCCCCTGACAGCCCTATTCAGCCAGTCCCTAGAATCAGGGGCAGTGCTAGAGGACTAGAGGAGGGTGGATGTGGTGCTAATCCACAGGAGTGGCGGCAAAGAGGAGGCAGGGAACTATAGACCAGTAAGTCTGACACCAGTAGTGAGTAAGACCATGGAAATGTTAATTAAGGAAAGGATGGTGGAGTACCTTGCTGCAAATGGGCTACAAGATACAAGGCAGCACAGGTTCACAAGTGGAAGCTCATGCCAAACAAACCTGATTGACTTCTTTGACTGGGTAAGAAGAAATGTGGATTGGGGGGGTGGATGTGACCTACCTGAATTTCAGCAAGGCCTTCGATACCATCCCACATAGAAGATTACTTAACAAACTATGCAGTCTTGGGGTGGGGACAAAAGTAATAAATTGGTTGAAAAATTGGCTAAGCCACAGAAGCCAGTGGGTGGTGGTAAATCGGGTACATTCTGAAGAGGGGACAGTGACTGGTGGGATGCCATGGGGTTGGTTCTAGTGCCAGTACTCTTCAATGTCTTCATAAGTATTATTGCAGAGGGACTGGTAAGGGAAGGTGTGTCTGTTCGCAGTTGACACAAAAATCTGCAACAGAGTGGACACACTAGGGGAAGTAGACAACATGAGAATGGGCTTAAAAAATGAAAGAGTGGTCAAGGGTATGGCAGCTAGGCTTTAATGCTAAAAAGTGCAAAATTATGCACATGGGAAGGAAAAACCCAAGAGAGAAGTACCATCGGGTGGGGGTAAAAGTGGAATCCACAAAATAAAAAAAAGACCCAGGAGTAATCATAGCAGATGGCCTCAAAGTGGCAAGTCGATGTGACAAGGCTGTGGAAAAAGCAAGTAGAATGCTGGGGTGCATGGGCAGAGGTATAGCAAGCAGGAAGAGGGAGGTGGTGCTCCCCCTGTATAGGTCACTGGTGAGATCCCACCTGGAGTACAGCATCCAGTTCTGGAGACCACAGCTGAAGAAAGTCATTGATTGGGTCGCAGTGGTGCAGAGGAGGTCAACCAAGATGGTGAGGGACATGCAGCAGAAAAACTACAAGGAAGGACTAAAATAATTAAACATGTTCTCTCAGGAGGATAGAAGAGAGAGGGTGGCATGATAGAGACTTTTAAATACCTCAAATGCATAAATAAGGTACAGGAGGGAAGCATGCATCAGAAAAAGACGTGCTGTAGGACAAGAGGACATAACGTGAGGTTGGTGGGGGGAGACTCAGGGGATATGCCAGGAAGTACTTGGTTGGTCAGTGCCTGGAACAGATTAACAGTAGAGGTGGTGGGTTCAAGCACAGTGGGGAGAATCAAAACAAGCATGGGATAGGCATGGGGGGTCTTAGAAATAGGAAGAGAGGAAGGGAAGAAAAGTGGATTAGGCAGGATCTGCTGAGAAGGATGAGGGACTAAACAAATTGGTTCCTTAGGCCAGGCTAGATAGATCTGAGGGTCTTTATCTACTGACAAATACAATATAACTATGTAACTATGTGACATCTTTATGAAGGCAAAGGAAGAGCAAATTGGTGTTTTAAATGAGAAAAGTGATAGAATTGAACATCTAAATAACCAAAAACTCTCATTTTCTATTGGAATTATACCAGAAACTCCAAAGGAAAAGGCAAAAAAGGCAAGGAAGAGATTGGGCAAAGGTAAAAAAGACACAAAAAGGAAGAGGTTTAATGATGTCAACAGGGAATCAGAGTAGGCAGTTAACTAATAATATGCCTATTTTACATGGAACAAATAAAAAACAAGAAAATGAAATTAATTTTAAAAATAGACAACCAGACAGGCAAGAAAGTAATAAAGAATGTAGTGAATGCCAGTCTCAGGAAAAACAAAAGAACCCCACTGAGTAATTTGACTCAAAATCAGGAGGAATTCAGGGAGGGATAGATGTAAACAAAAGTAAGGAACAAGAAACATCAAAGCAATCTAATACTAATTCTGGACAAGATGTAGAACTTCAGTTGACAGGAGATGAGACTATAATACAAATTTGGGGTTATACTTTAAGCAAGAAGAAACATCTTCATCATTGAAATAAATTATAATACATTTACTTCAAGCAGAACTAGGGATAAAGAAAACTGAAGAAAATGTAAGAGCTGTGTATAGGGATATAAATGACAGTACTTCCCCAGTGTATGTAATAGTTGCAAGTAATGGTTGCCAAGCAAATATGGTTTAAACTAAGGAGAATTAAAGTTTTAGGGCTGGAAATAGCTGCTCCAGTAACCTGGAGAACTATAAAAAAAACTTGTTTTTAACACAAGACAAATAGGGACCAGACTGAATCTAGAAGTCCGACAATCTGCCCTTACAACTCTAAAATGGAACTTTGCTTCTTCTTTACACACAGATCAGGAATCGAGTACAAACAAACACAAAATTCTGTCAGTCATTGGCATTGAAAGGCCCTATATGGAGGATACTTGTACCCTCATTTCATTTATTATTCCACTATTGGTGGGATTATTAAATATAAATATAAGTCAAAGTGACTTCTATTATATTAAGAGAATTCATGACAGAGGAGTTGGAGATCAAATTGATATGCATATCATATCAAATGCACTAGCACAGCAGATATTAGAGAAGGCACATAAACCAGAACGCTTTAATATTCTTATCAGTGATATGAATAATCTAGGTGTCAATACTGTTGCTGATCTCCCTAACCCCTGACTGCCTGATGAGCTGAACATTAGCAAGGTACCTAGTGATACTATGGACCTAAGTGTTAATGATGCTAATTTCTTATCATGCAATGTGGCTGGACTTACTGGCATGTTAGCGGACAAAGAGTGGCATACATTTATTTCAGATATAAATACTGAAAGGACCAGCTCAGTTCTCTGAAGTGCATCCACTTTTTATTCTTTTCAACAGACTGAAATTCAAATGTTTATCCAACGCTTCGAGATAATCGTATCTCTTTATGGTTGTAAATATTCTAAAATAAGATCATAAATCTCAATTCACAATAATATATAGGATAAAGTATGGGTCGGGTTGTGTAACGAGAAGTTTACATACACTTGAGGGGTTAGATGCTACATAAACCCCAAGAGCGAAGCTCGAGGGGTCAGAAATTATATAAAATAAAGAGTTTCCGGTGCATCCGTGGTCTGGCTTCATTTCTGCCAGGTGCCGATTTGAATCAGCATATTTTAAAACATTCATTTTTTTTTTTGTCCTGGTTTGTGAGGTTTTTGAAGTTTTCACTGTGTATGGGGCTGAAAATAAAAGAACTTACTGCCGAGTTCTTTTGGTGGTGCTGTTTCGGGAGAGATGGAAGCGGTGAGCGGTCTTGAGCTGTGGCACTGCTGCGTGAGCATGAGCACAGCAAGGGAAACTGTGAGCATGTTTGCCATTATAAACACTCCTTTATAACGGCAAATTATGCCATGGTTTCCCTATGGGAAAAAGGGGAAGCCAGCTATTATGTAATCATAAATCAAATCGCAAACATATATTTCGTTAGTGTGGAGTTAAAGCAGGTCTCCCATTACCTTGTTACAAATCCAAAGGTATGCACTTCCAAGTTTCAAACTAAGTAATTCAAATTCTCTTTAAAACAGTTATATAAAAATGAAACATATCCATAAATAAACAACGTTAATTTCAGTCAGTATACAATGTACTAGAGAACTCACTGAGTACTTTTTTAACAGAAAAAGGGGGTAGGGGGCACAGAGAAACAAGCTCTCTAGAAACCTATTGTCTAAACCCACACCAAAAACATAATTTTGTTTCAGTAAATTTGTATTCAGTAACACCAGTTATATTCAATCAGTTCTTAAATGTTTTCAAAACTTTATCAATAAATTCTAAAATAAATATATTTCCTCACATCACTCTATTAGTTTTACATTTTATTTGAAATTCAATTATAAACTCAGCAAACTCTCTTTATGTAATTGTTTCATAATCATAACTTTTGTCTCCAAAACATCATTACATGAAATAAAAATAAATTGGTGGAAAGGTTCCTACCTCTAATCATAAAGAATGCTCCCTCTCTGGTGTTTATTATTTGGCACTCTCTCAAATTTACTATCAGTTTTCTTCTTTGTGCTGCATACAAAGAGTACTTTTTAAACTGCTATTTTATTAAAAACAGTACATAAAACAGCAAATTATTTATATACATTTTCTTTTATCACATTTTATTTGATGCTACTTATATATTTAAATGTTACTTAATATCACAGTATTCACTATTTAAATATGAAAGTTCCTACCTCTAATTTTTTGAAAAGCTTCCTTTCTGGCATTTTAAAATTAAACTCTTTACTAATTTAACTCCATGCTTCTTCTTTGTGCTACTTACAAAGAGTACTGTTTTAATTCACAAGTTCTTATTGAAGTAAAGTTCAAAAAATATTTTGAAAGCCTACCTCTGGTGTGGAGATGCTCCCTTTCTGGCATCTCAAAATCTGCATTACTGCTAACTTGCAAGTTTGAATTGTCCTCCTTTATGAAGAAAAAGACAGCTCTGGACAGTGATTGGACTGGTGTAAATATGTCATCCATCTCTGCTCAAGTCCTGGAAGTAAAACCTTAAGAGGTTGCTAATAGCAACCCCTGCTACAATAGATTCAGCTTCGAGGTTCAGTGTCTTGATTTACTAATAACAGATTCAGCTCACATTTAGTTTACACAGTCGTCTGTATTCAGTCTGTACTCTGCACTAACTTAGTTGTTTTTTATTTTATGCTATGAACAATATGTTTCACATTAATGTTGATTTGAAGAAACTGTTATGTTCAAAAATAATTATATTTTGTAGGGCGGGGGGGAGAAAAAGGGGTTAAGGACACTGATGCCGTAAGGCATAATTAGGATGGCAGAGAAAGGGGAGATACTGTTGATGGGGGACCTTAATATGCCGGATGTCAAGTGGAGCACCTTTGCTGCAGCCACATCCAAAAGCAGGGCCACTCTTGATACCCTTCATGTGGCATGCCTCAGACAGCTAGTTTTGGAACCTACTCTTGAGGGAACAATCTTAGACCTCATACTCTAAAATGGGGACAGTGACAGGATCTCCGATCTAGAAGTGGGTAGCCATTTGGGAACAAGTGACCACCAAACAGTGTGGTTCATGATAAACTCAGCTACAGAATCAAGCCATACAATAGTGAGGGTACTGGACTTCAGGAGGGCTGACTTTGACAAGGTGGGAGAGTGCCTTAGAAAAGCACTAGCAAACAGGCTAGAAGGAGGGGTGGAGCAACAATGGGGAAATATCAAAACTGCCATCACAGAGGCAACAAGCCTTTGTGTGAAGCAAATAAACAAATAAAAATGAAAGAAAAAGCCACTATGGTTCTCAAAAGAGGTGGCATTGAAGGTTAGGGAGAAAAAGATAGTATTTAGGAAGTATAAGGAAACAAAGAAGGAGCAGGACAAAGAACTGTACCAGTTAAGGCAGAAGGAAACAGGGAGGGTAGTTAGAATAGCAAAGGCCCAAACTGAGGAAAAGATAGCTAACTTGGTTAAGAAGGGGCATAAAACCTTTTAAAGATTTATCAGGGAGCTTAGAAAGACAAAGGAAGGGATAGTAAGGCTGAATAGAATGGACGGTGGGTGGGCAGAGAGGGACAGTGAAAAAGCAGGGATACTGAATGAATATTTCTGTTCAGTATTCACAAAAGAGGAGGCGGGGGAGGTGCCTAATCCAATTAACAGAAGCACGCTGGATAGGGGGGGTCAATCCCAGTCCTTTCACAGAAGAAAGGGTTCTAAAAGAACTCCTAAAACTGAAGGTGGACAAAGCAATGGGGCCAGATGGAATTCACCCCAGAATTCTAAAAGAATTAAGCAGAGAACTAGTGACACCACTGACTACCCTTTTTAACAAATCATGGGAGGCTGGTGTGGTACCTGAGGACTGGAGGAAGGCAGATGTGATTCCCCTTCACTAAAGTGGGAGCAAGACAGAGGCAGGAAACTACGGACCTGTCAGTTTGACCTCTGTGGTAGGGAAAGTGATGGAATCACTTCTGAAGAAAGAATTGTTGAGTACCTAGAGGCTAATAGTGCATAGGACTCAAGGCATCATGGGTTCAAAGCGGGAAGGTCATGTCAGACGAATCTAATTGATTTCTTTGACTGGGCGACCAAAGTAGTAGACCAGGGATGGGCTGTGAACATGGCCTACCTAGACTTTAGCAAGGCATTTGACACAGTCCCACACAAAAGATTAATAGTCAAATTAACCAGCCTGGGAGTGGGTCCCAGAGTGGTAGCCTGGTAAAACAATGGCTGGACAACAGGACACAGAAAGTAATTGTAAATGGAGTCCACTCTGAAGAAAGAGAGGTTACTAGTGGGGTACACTTGGGTTTCAGTGGGTCCAGTCCCTTTAATGTCTTTATAAGTGACATTGCAGAGGGACTGGAAGGAAAAGTATGCCTCTTTGCAGATGACACAAAGATCTGCAACAGGGATGATAAACAAGGAGGCGTGGAAAGTATGAGAAGGGACTTGGCAAGGTTGGAGGAATGGTCAGAAGTATGGCAGCTTGGATTCATTGCAAAGAAGTGCAAAATAATGCACCTGGGAAACAAAAACCTTGAGGAAGATTACACAATGGGGGGGAGGTAGTAGCAACAACAACAAGCATTTGTCAATGCCGAATGTTGGCTTGCTGGCATTGGCAGTGCAGGAGTTAGAGAGATGCATAATAGGAATGGCAGTTGAAGTATTGAACTGATGCCAACCCACTCCCATGCTGCAGAGGAGACTGACAGGCATTGGGGTGTCCCTTTGGGTGTTGGCCATAGAACTCATGCCATTTCACCTCTCCTTATCCTGCAGACACTGACAAGTGTCGTGGTGTGCATTGGGGTCTTCCGATCTTTCAAGAATGCATGGGAAATATGCAATGCACGCTTGGAACACTGCCATTTTATGGGCATTCAGCACCAAATTTTCAACATAGGCATTTTAGCACCTCTGCTCATGTACAGCTTCACTGTTATTTCCTCAAAGTTTCCCAAGAAGTGATTTTGCACAGTGACCATGCTATTCTGCGCCGGAAGTGCGAAAACACATTTTGGGCAGGATATGTGAAATGACGGCTGTACTGTTCATCAAGAGGTATGGGAAAATGGCAATGGTGAAAATCCAGAGTGAAACTATCACAAATGCACGACGGAATGAGCGTGCATGCAATCTGCCAACACACGCTCGTAACACAGTCATTTTATGAGGTATCATCACCAAATTTTCAACATAGGCATTTTAGGACCTCTGCTCATGAACTGTGCCACTGTCATTTTCATAATCTGGCCCAAACACTGATTTCCCACAGCGACTATGCTATTGTGCGCCGGAAGTGCAGAAACACATTTCGGGCAGGATGTGGCAAATGTCAACTGTACTGTTCACATGGAGGTGTACAAAAATGGCAATGCTGAAAATCCAGCATTAAAATATTGCTAATGCACAAAGTTACGAGCCTGTGTAGCAACTGCACAATGCACGCCCTTAAAACAGATATTTGTTGGATTTTTTTCACCAGATTTGGGACATAGGCTTTTTGAGAGGCCACCTCATGAACACTGGCACTCTCATTTCATTAATGGGTCCCGAAAGGTGATTTCGTGCAGTGACTGCTAAATCACCTTTCACGGCCGATTAACACCATGACAGTGATAGAATTCATAAGGAGGGGCCCCCAAAACCCCATTTTGAAAATTTGGTGCCAAAATTCCAATAAATGCCCAAGATATGCAGCAAAGTTGAAAAAAACCCTATTCATTCCATTATACAGCTTAGTGGCATTTCCTCAGTTCGTAGTCAGCTTTGAAGAGTGCAGACGTGTTCCCGGTCCACCGAAGATCATCGCGCCAGACTCCGGAGGTAAGTATGGGGTGAGGGGGGTGTGGGGAGGCAGGGTGCACAGTGGGTGGGTACAGGTGGGGGGAAGGAGACTACAGGGGACCTTTTTTTGTTACAGGGTAGAAAGAAAAAAATTAACATCGCGGGAAAGGTTTTTCTTTTCAGGGAACTTGACACACTGGGGTGGGCTCCCAGCATGCCACCTAACTGTTTTGGGGGGGTTTCTGCAGCCGATGGGGGATTGGGAACCCTCGTCAGCAGACAATGGGAGGTAAACTTATGCTGACGGAGATTGGGCACCCCCGTCGGCACACAACGACAGTGAGGGGGAGGCAAGCACTGAGGGGGATTGGGCACCCCCTCAGCATATAAGAAATGCAGGAGGGGATGATTTATGCTGATGGGGAGTGGGCTCCCCCTTCGGCACACAATGAAAGAGGGAGAACACAAGAACCAGGGGATTGGGCACCCCCTCAGCATACCGGAAATGGGGCTGCTGTATGCCGACGGGGAGGGCTCCCCGTCAGGCAAATTCCTGTGGCCAAAAGCCGGGGTTGGGGGATTGGCACTCGGCTGGCTGGGTAGCACTCTGCCATGCTGCTAATGTGGCAGATGCAGGAAGGGTCCACTGCATCTGACGAGCTTTGCTCAGATTGCAGAGGACCTTTCCTTTGATGTGCTCACCACATTACCATGCATGGTGTGGTGCCAGCATGCAGGCTGATTAAGGAATGAGGGATGCAGCTACTGATGCATGCTCTGCATTCACCCAATAGCAGCCACACCTCCAAATCTGCACTCTCTGAAAATGTTGAATTGCGGGCAAGCACAGCAAGCCAACATAAAAATGGAAAGAGACCTGGGGTAATCATATTATATGACCTTAAGGTTGGTAAGCAATGTGAGAAGGTGGTAGGGAGGGCTGGGGGGATACTGGGATGTATAGGGAGAGGCATCACCAGCAGAAAACAGGAAGTTGTTATCCCCCTGTACAGACAGTTGATGAAACCCCATCTGGAGTTCTGTGTCCAGTTCTGGAGACCCCATCTCTGCAAGGACATAGACAGGATGGAGGCAATTCAGAGGAGGGCAACTAAAATAGTGCAGGGTCTGCAAGAGAAGCCATATGAGGAGAGACTAAAGGAGCTTAATATGTATACCCTTGAGGAAAGGAGGGAGAGGGGGACATGATAGAAACATTTAAGTACCTCAGTGGAATCAACAAAGTCCAAAAGGGTAGCATCTTTCAGAAAAAAAAAATGTGCAAGTATAAGGAGACACAATTTGAAGATAGAAGGGGGACAGCTCAGGGGCAATGTGAGGAAGTATTTTTTCACAGAGAGGGTAGTGGATACATGGAACAGCCTTCCTGAGGAGGTTGTGGGTTCTAAAACTGTGGGAAAATTCAAGAATGCGTGGGACAGACATAAGGCAATTTTTGTAGTGGGTAGGAAGAAATAGGCTGTTGGTTAAATAGGATCTGCAGCTTATCCTCCAGGTAGGGAATGGGCAGACTAGGTGGGTGAAGTGGTCCTTATCTGCCATCAAAGTCTATGTTTCTATGTTTCATAAATACCTTGAAAAGAATGTTTTTAATTCAGACTTGATGTACAGTCCTGGAAAATTTGTTAATAATTGGAAAGCTAAAAAAGGAGTGTTACTGCCAATTTATTCTTAATTGACAATTTGTAAATAAAAAAGCTGACCCTTTTATGTCCTCGTTAGTTGGGTGTTGTAATTGTTTTATTACAGTAACTTAAAAAAATATATGCACCAAATTTAAAACTTAAAATCCATCTCACATTAATCATACCCAATTAATTTCTTAATTTAATCCATGTCTCTTGGTTATAATGTTTAGACGATCAATCCACCAGCCCTCATGTTTTACAAGTGGTCTCTCTCAGTCTCCCCCCTCAAAGATTTATGTACTCTCTTGCATGTCATGAAGTGAAGTGTACTAATAGGGTTTTTTGGCTAACTTAAAATCTCTAGCCACTACAGATTTCATATCTTCATTTCTAATGGCACTTTTGTGCTCAGATATTTGCAACTTCAAGGGTCTAGTGGTCTTACCCACATATATACATCCACACGGACACTTTAGTAAATATACTACATAATCTGAGTCACAAGTAAAAAGAATCCTTAATAACAAATTTCTTATATTGACTTGTATTAAAAAGTTCTTTCACTTTTATGGCTCCTGAGCAGTGGACACATCTCCCACAGTTGAAAAAACCTTTTATGCCTGTATCTTGCCATACATGAATAGGATTAGGTGGTCTCCAATGCTGTTTTAGCTAATTTTGGCTTAATAGTTCTAACTCTCTTAGCAATGACCCAAGGTCTATATTCAAAACTCTTTTTACCCACATCTGTACTTCGTAGTACAGAACACGGTTTTTCAACTATGTGTTTTGTCTGATTAAAATAGTCACTATGACTCCCCCTGACCAGGTGCCTAGCCCTTCTTAGTGTCTTGATGCACTTATTAATTCAACTACTCCTTTAATGCCTTTTGCTCTTCCTGCTTTCTGCCTATACCCTTACATTACTACTACTAGTCCCCCACCCCTAACTCTTTTATCATTTCCTACTCTCCTTCACACATTCTACCCTTTCCCCTCCAATGTAAACTCTGTCATTCCTCCTATTTCCCCCCTCATGTATCCTCATCTCCTTTCTCACTCCTCTCCTCTTTCACATTATGGTCTTCCCCCTAGCCCTGCCTTCCACTAACATTTCTGTACTATCCTCCCTCCCTATCCCCCTCCTATCCCTCTTTCCCATATTTGACCTCACCCCCCAGTCTCCTCCACTTCGTCAAAGCTCTCCACCACCTGGACAAAGCCTACCCCTCTAGACTGCCTTATACTAGTTATATGAAGCTCAATGTTGTGTTTTACTGAATAAGTGGAACTCTGAATTGAGCATCTGTTTATCTGGTCACTGTACTAGTGGTACTATGCACTGGGCATCTGTTAAATATCAACAAATTAATGTCTAAACTGTGTGTTGTTATATTTATTCCTTACCTATGTAAAAGTGTACCTCCCTACAATATTTTGTTAATTGAAGATCTATGTACGTATGTATTGTATTGTATAATAGTGACATGGAACCTTTGAAAATGTACACCTTGCTCTAAGGTTATATACGAAGAATTGAAATAAATAAATAAATAAACTGTATGCTGTAATCATAGAAATTCTAGGTTGTGCATTTCTTTTTCTAGTTACAGTATCCAGTACTTGTTCCCTAGTTTTTCCACCTGGTTTTTTATATGATTGTTCTAAAATCATACTTTGATAGCCTCTTTCTATAAATCTCTGAGTCAAATATTTTATCTTTCTATTAAACTTCATGTCATCTCCACTATTTCTTTTATACTTTAATATCTGACTATAAGGTATACTGTTAATCAAATGTTTCAGGTGGAAACTTAATACATGAAGCAAATTATTTCTCTCAAATTGGTTTTCGGTACAAGTCTGTGGTGAGCCTATTCTCTGCTTTTATTAGTCAAACCAGGAATGGAATCTTGTCTGCTGCCTGCTCCATAATAAACTGTGAACAATTCTGACAGTTGTTCAAATAACAAAACAATTCCTCAAGTCTTTTTGTACCGCCTACCCACAAAATAAATGTCATCAATAAAACAACTGAAAATAATTATTGATTAAAACAAAAACATTTTGTTCTCTATTCCAAATTATTTTTTCTTCAAAATCTATCATAAATATATATTAGCATAGGTGGGAGCCATGGTGGCTCCCATCACTGTGCCCTGTTTTTGCAGGAGCTTCCTTCCCTCAAATTGAAAATAATTGTTGTAAAGAACAATATTAGCAAGCTTTAATATGAACTCATCTGCTGGCCTTTTTCCATCCATATTATATAACGCTTTATTTAGTGCTTCTAGGCCATCAGTATGTTGGATGGAGGTATAAAGACTCTTTACATCTATTGTAACAAGCAACAGGTTTTCCAAATCAAGTTGTTCTTTATTGAAATTTTCAATGATTTGAATAAGGTGACCTGACTCTCTTAAATAAGATTTTGAATTCTCAGTCAGAGGTTTACAGTGAAAATCCACAAAAATGTATAAAGGTTCTGTGACTGACACCTGCCCTGATATTACTGGATGACCAGGCAGTTTCTAAGAATCCTTATGAATTTTAGGCAAAATGTAAAAATGTGGGAGTTTAGAAAATGTGCATATTAATGCGTTAGCCACCCATGGTTCTTTCCACTTTCTGTGTTCTGCGTCTTCCACTATTTCTCTAATCATTCTCTGAAACATTCTAAAGGGTATCTATCTTACCCTTTCATAATGTGTAACTTCATTCAATTGTTGTAAACATTCATTCCTATAATATTTCTTATCAAGGACTATTTCACATCCTTTGTCAGAACTCATAATTATTATGTTCTCATCTTGCTCTAAATTATTCAGTGCTCTAAATTAATCTTTTGAAAGATTGTACCTTCTGTAATCTATCTCACTTTTATGTATCAATAGTTCAATATACTTTCTTACTAAGGCTGCATATATATCTATATTTGCAGATATTTGTTCAGGTGGCATAAGGGTGGATTTTACCTTGAGGGCTTCCCTTAAATGTTTATTTTGTACTTCTTCTTGTGCAAAAATAGTTTCACTAGTTTTTTTCACACGAGTCAAAAAATTGCTTTATTCTTAATTTTCTATTGAACCTCTCTGTAGCCATCTTTGGTTCAAAACCATTCAGCTTAGTGGTCATACAGAAATTCAAGCCCTTATTCATCACTTTTTCTTCAGTATCACTGAGGGACCTCTTAGTAAGGTTAAATACTAGAGATTTTTCCTGGCTTGCTGCCTGGTGCTGTACATCTTTATTTGAGCACCCCCTATTGGTTGAATGTTGTCTTGGTAAGAGGTGGATGCTATCTCTTCTCCACTGTCTGTCTGTCTGTGGAGTCTGTGGACCCTTCATCCCTCCAATCCTTCCCCTGCTCTCCCCTCCAATCCCTATAATCTGTTCTATAAAATTGGGGATTATATCTGCCTCTCCTGGGGGGCAGAACTGCTGTCTACCCCATCTGGTTCTAAAGTTCTGGGGAAATGGACATGGTTCTCTAGATTCATAACTACTATCTGAGTCACTGTGATAGGCATATGGATCAAAACTCCGTAAATTATAATATTGCTGGTTAGGCAGATCTCTTTCCAGCAATAAATATTTCCTTCTTTGTAATCATGTATGTCTCTTTTAAATTGTCATAGTTTTAAACGCCTCCAGCTTTCATGATGTTAATTTTAACTTTTCTCAATCTTAGCCAAAACATTTTCATTTCACTCACATCTGCTGTCCCTTTGATTTTACTTTCCAGTTAGGATATCTCTTTTTGTACTTTGCTCTATTCTTGCACCAAAGTCTCAATAGTGAGTAGCATGAAATCAAATGAACATTTAGATCTAATCCTGTCCCTCCTATCTTGGAAGCCTTCCACTTCAGATCCCAAATTAGGTTAAACTAGAACTTGTAAACCACGAGGAACGTGCTTTTGCTCAACATAAGCAATAAGTGTAACTGCATGCCAATCAAGGCAGAAGACTTTTTGTCTTAAAGATTCAAATTTACTAAGTTCAGTTTTAGGTGCTTTTGGATTATCCAAATTTCTAGTGCTAGTTACTAAATTAGTTATGTGACTTTCATCGCTTTCATTAAAACAAATAGTATTTGATCTCACATCAGTTAGTTTGTCTAATTCTGCAAAATTAGTCATTTCTAATGGGGGTTCCACATTGGTATGGACTAAATTTAACACTTAGATTCCTGTATAGGTTCAAACTTCATAGAGATACACTTTATAACCAAATGCATAAATCTATTGATTATTAGGCTGAACATCAACAAAATTTACAGCAGAAAAAATCTTGCATTTAATCTCCCTCTACTATGGTTACCAACAGTCCATGGATCACCTGGAAAAAGACCCTCTGGCCCAGGATCAGAATTCAATGCAAAAAATTTAAAAGATTGTGGGATTCTTGTTTCCTTTTTTAATGATATGGTCCTAGCCAACTGGAATAAATCAGATATAAATAATGAAAGGACCAGTTCAGTCCATTGAAGTGTATCCACTTTTTATTATTTTCAACAGTCAGAAATTCAAATGTTTCTCCAACGTTTCGAGATAATCTTATCTCTTCATCAGGGAATGGCTGTAAATTATATAAAATAAGACCATGAATCTCTATTCACAATAATATTATTATAAATCAAATCGCAAACATATATTCAGGTAAAGTGGAGTGGAAACAGGTCACCCGTTACCTTGTTACAAATCCAAAGGTGTGCACTAAGTATTTCAAATTCCCTTATTTTTTTCCATATAACAAAAGAAAGATATCCATAAATATACAACATTAATTTCAGTCAGTATACAATTTACTAGAGAACTCAATGAGTACTTTTTTGAAAAGTGGGGGGAGCACAGAGAAACAAGTCTCTAGACACCTTTTGTCTAAACCCACACCAAAAAAAATCATTTTATTTCAATAAATCTGTATTTAGTATAACCATTTATATTCAATCAGTTCTTAAATATTTTCCAAACTTATCAACAAACTCTAAAATGGTTGTTTACTTGCTCTGTCAAAAAGAAATAATTTCTGTATTTTAACCTTTACAGCTGTAAAACATAAGTTTGTTTGTATTTGCACAATATTATAGTACTTTGGAATGTGTGTGTTGTCGGGTGTGTGGAGAGTAAGTATGGGATGGGATGGACAGCCCAGGCCAGGACACTTCTGGGGGGACAACAAGTTACATAGCTGCCAGGGAATTGATGGTTGGATGGACTGGATGTCTGGCAGTAATTCAACTGAAAATTCAAAAACCAGGTCTGTGGCTGACGGCCTCAGTGCCTCCTCCCCAACTCTTCTGCCAACCCAGCTAATGGTCATTGTTCACCACTCACCACAGCTCAGCTGCTGCCCCCTGGTTTTTGACTTTTTGGTCGAATTACTGCCACACACCCGGTCCATCCAACCCTAAATTCCCTCACAGCTATGTAACTTGTTGTCCCCTAGAAGTGCCCTGGCCTGGGCTGTCCATCCCATCCCTTCCCTCCACACACCAGACAATGTGCACACACAGTCTGGACACAAACAATACCATTCCAACTGTACCAGTCATGTGTTGCGCAACCAACCAGTGTCCCTCCCTGACTGGACTCCTCCTCTCTGAGCTGAGCAGACAGGTCCAGTTATGGTGTAACATTTTAATGTGTCTGTACAATAAGTGTATAAAAGAAATATTTGTTCCATCCTCCTGACAAGGGGCTGATATTATACCAGTTCACAAGAAAGGCAGTACAGCTGATCCTGCTATGAACCTTCCTATTAGTTTACTTGATGTAAATCTCTATAAAGATAACTTGGAAAGAATTAGACTTGGCAAAGAAAGGACAACTCTCTAAAACAATTCTCACCAATAGAGGCATGCAACAAGGCTGTGTACTAGCCTTGCCTTATTCTCCATATGTATTGACAGAATGCTGAGAGATATTGCTTGTCTTCTGTCAGACTCTCCTAAAATATCCAACTTCTCTTGCTCTGCCCATGCCAGTGTGGATGATAATGTATTATTTTCCCTTTCCAGAAAAGGGCTACAAAAAAAGCAATAAATCTTTTGCATCATAAAACTAAAGATCTAAAATTCCAAATTAACTACTCTAAAACCAAAGTAATGGTCTTTGGACAAAAACAGGCCAGGGGACACTGGTATGTATCATGGCAAAATCAGTAATTTCACCACGTGAAACTTTTCATAAAATTGCATCAAAATGGCAACATTTTGCCACAATTTTGCCCACTGCAAATGGGCATCTTCCAGTGGTGTCTGTAGTGGCCCCCCCAGCCGATCACTGTCCCAAATTTAAAAAAAAAATTCTCCCTGGTGTCTAGTGGTCCCCTCAGCCTGATCACAGCTGAAATTGAATAAAGCCCCCCCCCCGAGTTACCCTGAGTCATGTCCCAGCTCTTGACTGAGTCCCAAATCCGACCTTGTGTTAAAAAAATACTAATTAATTAAATCCCAAACTTTCTGGTATCTAGTGGACCCCCACCCTGGCATCAGATAACGGTGACCCTGCTCCCTCCAGTACCCCAATTAGGCCACCGGCATAGCCCTACATTCACCTCCACGGCCGGCAGCCTGACTGAGTGCTTCAATGAAACAGCGCATGCTTGTACAAGCATGCACTCATTCACTGGACTCAGACAGCCAGTACTCTCACTACTACTGGAGTGTAATGAGAGTGCTGGCTGTCTGACAATGAATGAGCGCGTGCTTGTACAAACATGCACTTATTCATTGAAGTGTTCAGGCAGGCTGCCAGCTGTGGAGGTGAGTGGAGGGCTATGCTGGTGGCCCGATTGGGATACTGGAGGAGGAGCAGGGTGGGTGCTATCTAATACTAGGGTGGGGAGTCCACTAGACACCAGAGAGTTGGGGATTTAATTAATTTTTTTTTTAACACCATGTCGGATTAAGGACTCAGTCGGGAGTCAGAAAGGACATGACTCAGGGTAACTGGGGGGGGCTTTATTCAATTTCAGCCACGATTGGCCGGGGGGGACTACTAGACACCTGGGAAGAAAGCTGATGTAGTGGTGAAATTATCACCTGCAGGTGATGAAATTTCACCCACTACCAGTGAATTTCATCGGTTTGCAGAAGAAATTTTGCTCGCTCCACAGGTGAAATTTCATATTTCACCCATCAAAATTTTTTGTGAAATGCATGAGTTCTGCAGAATATTTCACTGGACAAAATGTTTCAGTTTTGAACAACACTGTCCTCTTGGTACACCACCATATTAACCAATCTGAATAAGTACAATATTTCAATTAGGAATTATTATGCTGAGAATAATATTACTCTTAGCATTAAATATGAACAAAATCTTAATTCCAAACTCAGCAGTTTTTGGAAGAAGGGAGATCTTGATCTTATTTACAGATCTTCATATTCAGATTGGTTTACAAAGAACAATTATAGGTTTAGTTACAAGTACTACTTAGATATTCTCACTGATCCGACTTTAGGGAGGACATTCATAAAATACACATTTGAGCATTTCAACAGTAACATTCTCTTAGTTTGACATACAAAATCAATTAATGGTGAACAAAATTGCTCTTGTTCAGCCAGTGGTAAAGAAAATCTCATGCATGTACTATGGGAGTGTGTCTCGTATAAGAATGAGAGGGCCTAATGGCTAGGTCCCTTTATAAATTCTGGATCTGGTTTAGATAAGTCTGTTTTAACTAGGATATTAATGTTCAAAGAAAATGATTGGACAGTTGAAAGACCGGCAAAATATTTCATCTTGATCAGTAATGTTAAGAAAAGACCCCAAAAGACTGTGAATATATAAATTCTTAGCACAGTTTGCTCTACTGCACAGTGAATCATATTCTTTACTGTAACATGTACTTTGCCTCTATAATTTAACTTTATCCTACACTATTTTTTCTTTTATTGTTATGCAGTTAACCCATTGGTTAAAGGTTCTATTCAATAGTGTTGTGGATATTTATAGGTCCTATCTCTAGATTCTAACATGGAATTAGTATACATCTGCTGTCCAGTATTTTTAATATTGTTGCTCATATTTATTGTCTACTGTATTTCTTGTATTATTTACTGTATTTTTGCACGTTTTTAAGACCGCAAAGACTAATAAGTCAAACAATAAACTTATTACCCACCTGAGGAGAAATGCGCACACACTAAAGCAGCCAGTCAAAATGCCGGCCTGTCATGTTTGCCTGAGTGACATCAATACTAGGCTCTCTGCTGACTTTGATTGAGTTTAGAACTGGCTTGTCCAAAATCACCTGATCCTGAACTCTAGCAAGACTCAGGCCATGCTCTTCGGGTCCACACATAAATTATGGGCATGCACCACTGGTATAGACATCCACTGCTTAGATAGCTCCACCGTCTCTGTGGCTGACTCCTTCAAATACCTAGGCAATATTCTTCATCCTGCCCTTGATTTTTTGCTGCATATCTCAAACATCTGCAAGTCTGTACATGCCAAGCCTGGGCTTGTCAACAGGGTTAGTTATGCCCTGACTTCCACAGCTAGGGTTGCAATTGCCCAGGGAGTCCTGCTCCCTAACTTCTCTTATAGCCACACCTCATTTTACCAGGCTAGTGTATGAAATCTATCTAAATGGAACACCTCCTACAATAATGAATGTAGATTTACCTTATTGGCCCCTTGACTGACCCACTACTGCAAGTTATACTTTAGTCTTAGCTGGCTGCCACCCCCCTCCTCTCAGTGCCTCTATATCCTTTGCTGTGTCATTGACAACATCATCAGGTCATTCAAACCAGCCATTCTGGCTGCTATGTTAAAACAACCCACAGACCAAGCCTACACCCTGTGTTCCGAAGATGTATCTTTCCTGGTCCTACCCAAGTGCTCCTTTAAAATAAGTGAGCAGGCATTTCCCTCATTCACTCTGAGGGCTTGGAACTCACTACCTCCTCATCTGTGGGTTTGCCAGTCCTACTTCTTATTCAAAAAGAAAACTTCTCAGCTTTTTTAAGTTCAACAGATGACTGCTCTTGTACTTGAATCTATATTGGTTTTTACTGCCTTATAAAGTCCATTTTATTTTGCTCATATGATTTTTGACCCTTTGTAACTTAGATTGTTGACTATATTGCAATTTTGCATTAAATCTCACTGTTCATTTGTTTTTTTATAATTAGCACTTTATAGTTTTATAAATAGTACAGCATACAGATAATAAATACAAATGGTACAATTATAACAACTTCAATAATTAATTAAGAAGTTATAAATAAATTATCACTAAAAATATAGAATGTTCAACACGGTAATTTAAGAAATATTATACTTTAAAAATGGTTCCCAAATATTACAAAACGTATCCAGTCTGCTCATATTAATGTACAGTAAGCTAATCTTTCATTGCTAGCTCTAACTGATAGACCCTGTAAACTTTCTGAAAGTAAAGGAGGATTAGGGCTTTTACAGTGACTAAGAATCACATTTTAGCTGTAATAAAAGAGGCAATAAGCCAAATTTTCTGACATTCTCTAAAATCAAGAAGGTCAAAACAGATGCCAAGTACTGTAAATTTAACGGATCCGACCAGGTGTCTTTTAGGCACATTTTCCCCAACTAAAACAATATCTTTTCAGAATGATGCTAAGGCACTACAGGACCAAAGGATGAGTGAAACTGACCCTTTCTCAGACAGACATCTCCAGTATGAATAATCATTGGAGAGGCCTAATGCAACCAATTTACAAGGAGAGTGGTGCCATCTATGAATACTCTTATATTGAATGTCTTATATTGCCCTTTGCCTCTCTGTATTACCTCTCTGCATGCTTTCAAGGTCATGTGCCATAAATGGCTTCATTCATCAGAAGATATGTTATTATTTTATTTGCTTTCCAATTTAGGGATAAGAGAATCTATGGGATTAGGTTTAGAATTGATAGCCAATTTGTAAACAGTTCTATATCCTTTATTAGTCATACAGATTTTATCTAAAATATGCACTGGAGAAAGGTTACGTCTGAATTAATGGCTGTTCTAAGTATTTTTCTAAGTTGTAGGTAGCTGTGAAATTCCATTCTGGGTAAATTACATTTCAGAGACAACTGCGAGAAAGATATCAGGAAAGTAGTAGGAGGGTTAATGATATATTCTAGGAAAAGAGTGCCCTTTGTTTTCCAACTGGTCCAATCTAGATATTTACCATTCTCTGAAAGAAGGTTATTGCAACACACAGGACAGTGAGGAGAGGAGCTTGGGTCACACTCCAATGTTGTGGAAATTTCTTGCCATGCTTTGCTAACTTGGCTAAAAAATAGGATGCAAACTGAAGAACCTGGGGGTTCCTGGGTATAAGATTGTTCTGGGATGATGCCCTTTAAATAAAGCTGTTTCCAGGTGAACCCAGCCTGAGGTTTCATGCTTATTGCACAACCATAAAGACTTAATGCATTGCTGGTATAAATCAATCACGTATAGTTTGCTTTGTTTTGACTTGCTGATCCTTGCCTGCTCTTTGTGTCTCTGATATTTGATTTATCTAATGTTTTTACTGTTTTCCTATTCATTGTAATGTTTTGACTGCTGCTTCTGTAGTTTGCAATGGTCTTTGTAATCTCCTGGGTCTTGCCTGAAAATAGGCATTTTATTGTCTAGTGCACCTATCTCATCAACAAAAACTAAATAAATAACTGGTGACACCAACAATGGGACAATCAAATCAAAAGCATACCTAAACACAATGCAGTCCACATTTTGCCAAAAGAAGACAATGTAGTCAACTTTAAAAAAAATGGAAATTCCCTTCCTGTCTGCACCCTGCCAACCCCTCCCACAAAGTAACATGCAGTACTGCATATTACAGTAACACATTACTTATAAGAAAATGTAATTAGTAATGGAATAAAATTACATTTTCTTATAAGTAATTGGTAACTACTGCACATTATCATGAAATGTAATCTGATTACAGTAATGCATTATTTGTAACCCATTACTACCCAACACTGTACTGCAGCATTACTGCATTGCATCCTGGCTGGCGCCACTGTACTTATACAGTGTGTATATATATATATATATATATATATATACATACATATACACACTGCAGCATTACTGCATTCATCCTGGCTGGCACCACTGTACTTATACAGTATATATATATATATACACTGCAGCATTACTGCATTGCATCCTGGCTGGCGCCACTGTACTTAAACAGAGTATATATATATATATATATATATATATATATATATATATTACACTGCAGCATTACTGCATTGCATCCTGGCTGGTGCCACTGTACATATACAGTCTATATATATATATATATATATATATATATATCAAGAGAGAGAGAGTGAAGATCAGTCTCTTTACCTCAGTAGTACAGGGTGAATACACAAGAAGCTTCCTAATTCAGTCAAATTGAGGCTTTCTTCATTAAATGTACATGGCAATAGATTTATATAAATTAAATTTGATATAGAACATTATCACATAGAAGTTGATGTCAGATAAGGACCGCAAGGCCCATCCAGTCTGCCCATATCTTTTCTTACCTTATAAATGTGCCATCGCCCTTTACTCTGTCAATGTCCTATCTGTTTATACTCATCTGTATTGCTCCCTTATGCCTATTCTATGCCTGTTTGAAGCCCTGTACTGTATTCATATCCACCACTTCCTGAAGTAGGCCATTCTATGAATCCACCACCCTTTCTGTGAAAAAGAACTTTCTCACATTGCCCCTTAATCAGCCTCCCTCTAATCTAATACTGTGTCTTCTTGTCCTGCTACTTTTCTTGTAATGAAATATGCTAGACTCCTTCACCTTGCTAATGCCCTTATGGTGTTTGAATGTTTCGATCATATCACCTCTCTCCCTCCTTTGCTCTAGGGTATACATATTGAGCTCTGTTACTCTGTCCTCATATGTTTTCTGATGCAGTCCCTGCACCATTTTGGTTGCCCTTCTCTAGAATGCCTCAGTTTGGTTAATGTCCTTGTGAAGGTGTGGCCTCCAGTACTGCACTCAGTACTCCAGATGGGACCTAACCAGTGTCTTGTAAAGAGGGATTATTACCTCCTTCTTCTGATTTGTGATACCCTACTAATATACCCTAACATCCTCCTAGCCTTATCTACTGCTTTAGTGGTCTGCTTGGATGATTTCAGGTCATCGTTGATGATGATGCCCAAGTCTCTTTCTTCTCTTGTGACTGCCAGCAACTCCCCTTCAAGCCTATTGGTAGCTTCAGGGTTTCTCTTCTCTTCCCTATGTGCATGATCTTGCACTTCTTTGCATTAAACCCCAGTTGCCCCTCTTCCAACCATTTTGCTAGTTTATCCAGATCTCTTCTCATTTTGCCCACCCCATCTGGATCATCTACTCTGTTGCAGATCTTGGTGTCTTCTGCAAACAGACAAACCTTACCCTCCAGTCCATCTGCAGTCACTGATGAAGATATTGAATAGGACTGGCCCCAGGACTGATCCCTGAGGTACCCCACTTGTAACTTGCATCTCTTCTGACTGAATACTGTTTACCACCACTCTCTGTTTTCTGCCCATCAACCAGTTTGCCACCCAACTGATAAACTTCTGAGCCACCCGAGCCTACCCAGCTTATTAATCAATCTGCTCTGTGGAACAGTATTGAAAGCATTGCCGAAGTCAAGGTAGGTGACATCAACTGCTCCCCCTTGGTTCACCACTCTGGTTACCCAGTCAAAGAAATCTATGAGATTAGTTTGACAGGACCTTCCTTTTGTAAACCCATGCTGTCTTGGATCCTGTGCTCCTGTGGATTCCAGGTGTTGCACTATCCTTTCCTTAAGGAGTGCCTCCATAATCTTGCCCACTACTGAGGTAAGACTGACTGGTCTGTAGTTCCCTGCCTCCTCCCTGCTACCACTGTTGTGGAGCGGGATCACATGAGCTCTTCTTCAGTCTTCTGGGACCTCTCCTGTGCTCAGAGACTCACTAAACAGTTCAGATAATGGCTCTGCTAGTTCCACCCTTAGCTCCTTTAGTACCCTGGGATGTATGCCATCAGGTTCCATTGTCTTGTCCACCCTGAGTTTATCAAGCCCTTGTAGGACCCTTTCTTTTGTGAAGGGACTAGTGCTTACCTCCCTCCCCCCGTGTCCATGGTGCTGAGCTGTGGGCCCTGTCCTACCTTCTCTTCAGTAAATACTGAGCAGAAGTATCTATTTAGGATAGATTCTTTTACCACACTTGGGAGACTTCAGTACCTGGCTATGTATTGTTCAGAAGAGACCGAGGTGCAAAAGGGGGGAGGAGTGGCCCTGTATGTTAATGAAAATATCAAAGTTACAGAAATTCAGAATACATAAGGAGCCAGAAGAACTGTGGGTCACCCTGGAAACAGGAAATGGGACAGCCATAAGAACTGGGGTTGTCTACAGGCCCCCAGACCAGAGGAGGACATAGACACATTACTGTTAGAAGATATACAAAACATGACAGCTAAAGGAGGTTCTGATAATGGGAGACTTCAACATGCTAGATACAGATTGGTCAATACCAGCAGGAACATCTGCCAGAACTAGACTCATAGTGGATTCCTGCAGGGGAGGGCCTCAAACAACTGGTACAGCAACCCACAAGAGACAGGGCTATCCTAGATCTAGTACTGACTAACAAAGAAGGATCACAGATCTCCAGGTAGAAGGTCACCTGGGGCCAGTGACCATCACATGGTATGGTTCAATTTGGCTACTACATCTAAATCATCCCATTCCAAGGCAAAAATATGGGACTTCAGAGGAGCTGACTTTGATAAGATGGCCAACAGAGTTAAGATAGCCCTGGCAAAAGAAACACAGGTGAGGGTACAGGCAAAGTGGGCAAGCATTAAGGATGCAATACTTGAAGCAACATCCCATTGTGTTAGACGGAAAAGGAAGTGCAAAAGAAGGAAACCACTTTGGTTCTCAAATACAGTAGCAGAAAGGTCAGAGCCAAAAGGCTGGCCTTCAGGAAATATAAGGGAACACAGCGGGATGAAGATAGGAGAGCATACCAAACTGCCCTAAGGAAGCAGGTAAGGCAGTAAGGCAGGCAAAGTCCCAAACTGAGGAAACACTAGCACAACAGTAAAAAAGGTGACAAGACTTTCTATAGATACATTAGTGAAAGGAGAAAAGTCCAGAGAGGTATTGCTAAGCTAATGGAGAAAAGGAGCATGTGAGAAGGAGGACCCTGTAAAGGCATCTATCCTAAATAGATACTTTTGCTCAGTATTTACTGAAGAGAAGGTAGGGCAGGGCCCACAGCTCAGCATCATGGACACAGGGGAGGGAGGTGAGCACTCCCTCTCACAAAAGAAAGGGTCCTACAAGAGCTTACTAAGCTCAGAGTGGATAAGGCAATGGGACCTGATGGCATACATCCCAGGGTACTTAAGGAGCTAAAGGAGGAACTAGCAGAGCCATTAGCAGAATTGTTTAGTGAGTCTCTGAGCACAGGAGAGGTCCCAGAAGACTGGAGAAGGGCTCATTGATCCCGCCCACAAGAGTGGAGCAGGGAGGAGGCGGAACTACAGACCGTCAGTCTTACCTCTCAGTAGTGGGCAAGATTATGAGGCACTCCTTAAGGAAAGGATAGTGCAACACCTGGAATCCATAGGGGCACAGGATCCAAGACAGCATGGGTTTACAAAGGAAGGTCCTGTCAAACTAATCTCATAGATTTCTTTGACTGGGTAACCAGAGTGGTGGACCAAGGGGGAGCAGTTGATGTCGCCTACCTTGACTTCAGCAAAGCTTTTGACACTGTTCCACATAGAAGATTGATAAATAAGCTGGGTAGGCTCGGGGTGGGCCAGAAGTTGGTCAACTGGGTGACAAACTGGTTGACTGGCAGAAAACAGAGAGTGGTGGTAAATGGTATACAGTCAGAAGAGATGCAGGTCACAAGTGGGGTACCTCAGGGATCAGTCCTGGGGCCAGTCCTATTCAACATCTTCATTAGTGACCTTGCAGATGGACTAGAGGTTAAGGCTTGTCTGTTTGCAGATGACACCAAGATCTGCAACAGAGTAGATGAGCCAGATGGGGTGGGCAGAATGAGAAGAGATCTAGATAAACTAGCAGAATGGTCAGAAGAGTGGCAACTGGGATTTAATGCAAAGAAGTGCAAAATCATGCACATAGGGAAGAGAAACCCTGAAGCCACTTATAGGCTGGGAGGGGAGTTGCTAGCAGTCACAAAGGAAGAAAGAGACTTGGGCATCATCATCACTGATGACCTAAAATCATCCAAGCAGACCTCTAAAGCAGTAGGTAAGGCTAGGGGGGTGTTAGGGTGTATTAGTAGGGTATCACAAGTCGCAGAGGGAGATAATAATCCCTCTGTACAAGACATTGGTTAGGCTCATCTGGAGTACTGCGTGCAGTATTGGAGGCCACACCTTCACAAGGACATTAACCAAATTGAGGCAGTCCAGAGAAGGGCAACCAAAATGGTGCAGGGACTGCATCAGAAGACATATGAGGACAGATAACGGAGCTCAATATGTATACCCTTGAGCAAAGGAGGGAGAGGTGATATGATAGAGGCATTCAAACACCTTAAGGGCATAAACAAGGTGAAAGAGTCTAACATGTTTAAATATAAGAAAATAGCAGGACAAGAGGACACAGCATGAGATTAGAGGGAGGCCGATTAAGGGGAATGTGAAATTCTTTTTCACAGAAAGGGTGGTGGATGCATGGAATGGCTTACCACAAGAAGTGGTGGCTATGAATACAGTGCAGGGCTTCAAACAGGCATGGGATAGGCATAAGGGAGCAATACAAATGACTATGAATAGATAGGTCACTGACAGAGCAAAGGCCGATGGCACATTTATAAGGTAGAAAAAGAAATGGGCAGACTGGATGGGCCTTGCGGTCCTTATCTGCCGTCAACTTCTATGTTTCTATGTTTCTATGGTCCTCCTCCTGAACATGCCCCCTTATCCCCTTTAATCTTAGCAATACCCCCTCTGGACTTTCTCCTTTCACTAATATATCTATAGAAAGTCTTGTCACCTTCTTTTACTGTTTGTGCTAGTATTTCCTCGGTTTGGGCCTTTGCCTACCTTACTGCCTTCCCTGCTTCCCTTAGGGAAGTTTGGTATGCCTTCCTATCTTCATCCTGCTGCATTCCCTTATATTTCCTGAAGGCCAGCCTTTTGGCTCTGACCTTTTCTGCTACTGTTTTTGAGAGCCAAAGTGGTTTCCTTCTTCTTTTGCACTTCCTTTTCTCTCTAACATGATGGGATGTTGCTTCAAGTATTGCATCCTTAATGCTTTCCCACTTTACCTGTACCCCCTCACCTGTATTTCTTTTTGCCAGGGCTAACTTAACTCTGTTGGCCATCTTATCAAAGTCAGCTCATCTGAAGTCACATGTTTTTGCCTTGGAATAGGATGATTTAGTTGTAGTGGCCAAATTAAACCATACCATGTGATGGTCACTGGCTCCAAGGTGACCTTCTACCTGGAGATCTGTGATTCTTTCCCTGTTAGTCAGTACTAGAGCAACATATCTGTATGTCTAATGTTAAACAGATTCCTATTTTCTACTGCCTATGCTCTAGCCTTGTTGGATTTCAGCAGGGTTTCATTAAATGTTATGAAATATAGGGAACAAAAGTTATACAGTAAATCTATGAATGCCCTTCTATAAGATAGCATATCATGTACTAAATTGATAAGATACCTGTATCCTTGACTTTTAACAATTCCCATAAGTTTGGGATGCAAATAATTAACAAGCACAAAAAAAGTACACATTATATTTTTCTTAATGCTTGTTTAATGCTTCGACAAATAGATGTTCTTTAGAAGTTTGTTACCCCTCTTTTTAATTCACTGAGCATGTTTTTGACTTTTTATGTTCTATTCTGTGAATAGAAAAAAATTAATTCATTATTTAAGCAGAATTTTACTTCTACTTTAATTCAGTTCTGATAATGAGTTTTGATTTTACCTTATTCCAAGCCCTTTATTTATGCATCATAAAGACTCATACTGTATTTCTTAGTAATCCTTTCTGTTCTATGTTAAAAAGAAATCAAAATTAGAATAAAATTTAAAGTTATTTAAACTTTGGAGTACAGTATTACCTTACATCCCAATTCATAAAGTAGGTACCTCATTTAGTTCCATTTTTATTAAATCCTCCCTGTATTTTCTTCCCCAAGTTGCCCTTTAAGTCTTAGTTCCTTTATTTTTAGTTTTTTTTTTTTTTTTTAGTTTTTTTAGTTTCTCTCTTCATGGCTCCATTTTGGTTGGCCAGTACCCCCATCCAGACTGACAACTTAGCCCCATCACACAGACTACCACAGTCTTACTGTCTTTGTGCCCTATTTTTCCCCCATGGTGTACCCCCCATGAAGGGGCAGGCCTCTAACCACCACCATAGTATCTAGTTCTGAGAAGGGCTGCCACATCATTGGAGAGGGCCTGTGAGGGGTCTGGAAGGGGTTGGTTCATTACTTTTCCCTAGGATGGCTGCTGTTTCCTTTATTTTCTCCCTCCTGTAAAACACCAGCCTGCAGTGCAAGTCATCCACCAGTGTCTTCATGCTCACTGAGCCACTCCTGGGTGTGCTGCCACCTGTAGACATCTAGGTGGCAGTCATGCACTGGAGCAGGCTTCCTTCCCTCTCCAGAGGAGAAGAGCATCCTCTGGAGTGCTCTCCAGCACAAACTGGCCCCCGATAACTTGGGCTTACTTCAGAACTGGGGTTGCCAGCATTGTGAACAGTAGCACTACTGCTGTACTGATATTTCAAACAGTCTTAGTTCTTTTAAAACAGAAATAGCAACAGAAAGCATGAGGGAGTAGAGCTAACTGCTGATCAGACAAGATGTGCTGTTTCGTGCTCTTGCTGTGATTTTAAACTTTCTGTCAATTTTGAAATTTAAAAATGTGTTTCTTGGTGGCTTTTTTCTGTCAAAATGAGTTCCCAATAGAAACTCAGTATGACTGAGAAGAAAAAACTAAAAAAGCAGGAAACTGTGAAGAGGATTGATGAGTTTGTGCTGCAGCAGCTGGCAGGGTTGACTTGAGTCAGGTCAGCATTCATGACAGGTCCACAATTGACTCCAGCTCCAAGAACACCGAGCCTCTGCTGTATGGAGTGCATCAGGTAACCTGCTCAAAGCAAAAAAATGTAGGAGTAGCTGTTAAAGATTCAGAGCCTACAATGTTGGTGCTTTTCAGACTCATCCAGACTCCAGGGACATTACTGAATCTGTAATTGTGAACTTGCAAAAGCAGTCAAAATCAGTTTTTTTGGAACTGAATTCCAAAATGGAAAATCTGCCTAATATACTATAGTTATTGATACGGATCAGAAAGTTGAGTTAAACAAATATAAAATCACTATGCTGGAGAAGGACTTACTTCAGACCTGCTATACAGTGACAACTCTAATTGCAGCCCAGGAGGTCCTAGTCCATGAGCAGGCAATCCTTACTAGGAAAATGGAGAGTATTGATAACATGATGAGAGAATGTAATGTTTAAATTTTAGGGTTACCAGCAAACTTTGCACTGGCAATAGGGATTTTATTAAAGGAACTTGTGGCTAAAGATCTTTCTGTGACATGTGCTTTTTGAATCCATATTTACCAAGGGGCCAGTGTAAGACAAATAGGACAGTCATCATCATGATCTTCACAGATGGGCCCTACAATAACTGTTACCCTATCATCTATGGATGAAAAGGAATATGTCTTAAAAACTGCTAGGGAGAAAAAAATCCTCACAGCTTAAGGGCCTCAAAATCTTTTGCTACCCTGACTTTTCAAGAGAAATGCAAAGGCGACATTACTGCCTACTGAAATTTTGGCCCACTCTGCTTAAAATGGGGGCACAGGTTATATTCCCTTAACTAGCAAAACCATGTGTTTTCTTTGAGGACCAGTTATATTGTTATACATATGAAGTTGCAATGCAAGAATTTATAGCAAGCAGGATATCAGTAAATTATATGGAGTGTGGAGATATGGACAGGAAAAGTTCACTGCTGTCTAGTAAAACTGATTATTTACTGGTTAATCCTGCAAAACTGACCACAAAATGGAGTTAGTTGTTCATCTGGGGTTCAATTAATTTAAATGTCCATTTAAATTTAAAATATTGAATGTATTTCTATATGGTTTGCAAAAGATGAAGTGTCAGGTCATTGTTTTCTGTTTTATTTCTTGAAATTCATATTATGAAGGGGATCATAATAGCAGCAAATCCAAATAAATAGATTTTCTTGGTTAAGAAAATGAATTAGAGCCAGATCAGCAAAATATTTGTTGTACAGTCATATAATTTATATGAGAAATCAGCTGTTTATTCTGATGGTTTGTTTGTTCAGTTTCTTTTTTTCTCTCTCATACTCCTCAGTGTGGACACAATTTATGGGTTGTACATTCATAACCATATATTTAGTTTTCACTAAGAAAAATCAGGCCTTAGTGAGGGTACTGAAAACTGAGAGACCGTTAGGCCTATTCTGCTGGCATTTTAGTATGTTAGTATGTTAGATTTAATACCTCTCATATGAATGGACACGTATAAGCATGCTTTAATGTGTATATGTAATTGTCTATAAAATAATTAATATAATTAAAAAATTAATATTCTAAGTATAAAAAGACAGCACTAATGTACTTTTTAAAAAAATAAATAATCTGTTCCTTTTGAGAGAATACAAAGCTGCACCTACCCCAACTCAAAGATTTTAATGTGGTTTCCTTAGAAATTTGCTGTGGATTTTAAAACTTTTAGCTGAGCACACACAGTGCTTCAGAATGCTGTCCTTTTAAGAGGCAGCTTATGTCTTACACACCAGGCAGCATTCAACATCATCCTCCGTGATGATATCAGATGTTGCATCCATGTCATGCACTCACTTGCACATGCTGCAGGGTCACAGCCAGGTCCCCACCGAATCTCAGGGAAGCTTCCTAGAAACTGCAAAAGCAGTGCTGACACATGTAGGTGTCAAAAGAAGCCCACACACAATGTTTTACATTGATAATAGAAAATCTGACTTTTGAGCTCATATTATAAACAAGGGCCACACAATGACTTGATGCAAAATATGCAATTTATCTCCTAGTATGAAAGGGAAAGACCACAACACATGAGTGGTGAAGCTTCGTGTGAGTTATGAAAGTCTTGTCTGCTCACAAGTGAAGATAAACTGTGAATTTTGAGTCACGTCATTGTGTATTTGATGTATATGACATCAGTTTAACAGTTCTAACTTTTTAGATCAGCTTTTTGTGTGAATGCATTATTGTTTTTCTATTATTTGAATCATTGGCTTCAGTGCTGCCTAATTTCATTTATGATGCTAGCAGCACTGAGGTTGCTTCTCTGTGATGGGTTTTGTTCCATGGAAAGGTCAAGAGAAGTGATTGTAACATATCTAACCTCTACATAAACATTTATCTGGGGATTAGATTGTGTGAAAAACAAATTTATCAGGGAAAATTTATCACCACTGGTCTTGTATAAATAAACATTCTTGCCTCAAAGATTTAGTTCCACATTTTCTTCATCACCTGACTTGTAAGCCTTTTCTTAGTAACAGATGAAGTGACTAAAACTTATGAAACAGTGGTCTCAGTATTGTCTGTGGCAATGATAATAACACTTGTTTAAAAGGTAAGTGAAGACTATCGTCTGTTGTTTTATCTTGATTGTATGCTATCATCCCTTAGAGGGTATCCAGACTTCATGGTTTGTATTGATTTGTGTAACTTGCATATCAGGTTTTACCAACAGTAACATGATTTAATTTACCTTTCTGTGGATTTCTGTTTTAACCACTTATAAGCCTTCTTAATCTATAGGTTCTTGCCAACTTTGGTTTCTCAGGAGGAGGTTTGTCTATTAACTGAAATAAATTATTACTTTATGGCTTTAATGTAGAAATATACTGTAAACCCAAATCCTAGTCCCCCTTTTCTTCAAGTGTGAACAGTGTACCCTCTGGGGCATCATCCAGAGTTTACTCTACAAGCATGTTTGTATGTTTGTAATGCAGGAAGTTCATAAACCTCATTTCTAAGTCTGATCTAATCATTAGTTGGCATGGGGCCTTACCTGCCTTGCTTTTAAATGATCAGTAAAGCTTAGTTGCACAAAGCCATCAATGGCAACAAAAGTTAAAGTGATACAGGATTTTTGGAAAAGATTGGGGTAAATGAGGTGGAGGGATAGACATTTACCATAAAGAGAAATAGTTAGCTATGGTAATTATTACTGACACCCAGGCAGTTGTGATATAGAAGCCACTGAAGTAATATATCTACATATATAACCCCTAATTTTAACTGGTTGCTATTGCTCTCCTTGGATGCACACCCTTATGTTTCGCCCTTGGGAGACCTCCCATGAACTTCTTTTAGCAGGATATTTGATCACAGACTGATTAGTTCTACATATATTCAGATTTGTAAGAACAGTTGCTATACAGCTTCTCAGTGCTGACTAGTGGGGGACCACTCAGGGGTGTTGATGACCCAGGTTTATACCCCAAGCCTGAGATGCTAAGAGCAGAGGCCAGTGAGGAGGGTGAAAGAGTATAGCAGTGGATACAGTACAGCATAGCGGTTAAGAGAACAGAGCTGCAAACCTGGAGATCTGGGTTTGAATCCCATCAGCCACCACTTGCATACTGCGTGACCCAGAGCAAGTCAATTAACTTCCTTGTGCTCCTAGGTTGCACCTGAAAACAAGCTTTGACTTACTGTGCCTTTCCTGGTTAAGCAATTTCCCCTTTCCCAGTTGCATCCATGAAGATGCTCTCCTTCTTGGGGGGGGGTGAGACATGCACAGTTCAGAGATCAGCAGCTGAAGGAAGTGTTGGACCATTGCTGGTGTGAGTGACTGCGTGCTGGTCATTTCCTCCCCAAGACACTGACACGGGCATGCTCTGTTTTGTAGGTGGGGATAGGCAGGTAGAACATGAGAAAAAATGCTTGACCAAGGCAGTCTCAAGTGATAGCCTTTCTGTGTGCTCCCTCATGCCACTGACTCCCCATTGACAGCACATTACCTACCCAACAGCTGGTGCCCAAACCTTGACTTCAGTGACATGAAATCCCTCTCCTCCCAAGACCAGGGAGAAGGTCCTTGGGGAGGGATTGAACTGATCAGGACACCAGAGGGGCACACACTGGGATCTGATGGTAGATGATGCCTATATGAGTGAGTCTGGAAGGCAAAGGAATATCATGATGAGAGGGCTTGAATGTGACAGGCATCTGTTGGCATGGAAAGTGAATAAAAAAAGAAATCTTGCTCGAGTTAGGCTTAGAACAACTAACTGACAGTCTTACATGGGGCAGTATGAAAGATATTCAAGCATCCAACATTCTGGATATGATTTCTACATGAAATAAGGAGAACTACTTAACTTTTGGTTTACTCACAGACTTATTTAGTGACCGTAACACCCTATTTTATGTTAGGGGCAATGATAAAATCAGAGGTGGACTTACAACAATTAAATTTCAGTCCATTAAAATGTTTGACTTTCTCATTTATTAGTGACCTGGAGGCAGCAAGATGGTACAGAACTGAACTATGCCTGTTATTTCTTTGTTATAGAGTTTATTTCTGTCTGCCATAAATATCTTCCTTCAGATCCCACACAGTTAAGCTAAACATTGCCTATGGCTCTCCCTAGAAGTCTCTTCACTTAGGAAAGCTAAAGTCAAAGCTTGGGACAAGGCGTGTAATTCTAATTTCCCTAGAGACTGTCAAATCTACAGGTCTAAAAGAAATATGTATGTGCAAGCAGTCAGAGAATCTAAGAAAAATCACATTAAACACTCTTTTGAGAAGTCTTCTTGAAATCCTTGACATTTTTGGCAGATTGTCAATTGCTTGAAGGGTTCAGGATCACGCAGAGGTCATACTGGGTTTCCTAGGAGTAGTCAGTCATCCTCAGGCTCATTAAGTCCTGTAGATTTCTTTTTGTATCAGTAATTTATTTCATTACTGGTATTGATGACTTCTTTCAGGATAAGGTGTTTGACCATCATCTTATAAAAATGTAAACACAATTCTACCACATATATTACTTTTATTAAGGAACCTCCTGTTAAATGATATCCTGTACAGCCTACTGAAGTCCAAGAGTTTCTCCATTAATGCAATGCCAAGTAAAGTGGAAACCCAGATGGGTTCAAATCAAAATTGCTAAAATATGCGACATCCCAGATTTACTGTACAAGTCACTGGCATATCTATTTTATTTGTCTTTGAACCAAGAAAATGACCCAGTTGGTAGAAGCAAGCATTGTTTCAGTCAACAAAGGGGAAACAATTGAAGGACCCAGTAATTATAGGCCTATTTCTTTTCTTTATGTGTCATCAAAAACATAGGAATATCTAATACATAGACAATTGTCAGACTTCTTTAAATGTAATAGTGACAGATTCATTCTATTTAGGTTTTCACTCTGTTCACTCAACCATATCCACTATGCCAAGGATATTGGACAACATCAACCATTAAATAGGAGGCAGCCTGGTGGCATGGAGGGTTGAGGTGCTGGACACCACACCTTGTGCCATGCCGGTGATGCAGGTTCGGGAACAGACCCAGGCAGCAGGGGATCAGCAGAGGGGGAAAAGATTGAGCATCCAGAGGACTGCTCTCTCTTCCCCTTGGAGGGCTAGGGCAATGACCATTCAATGAGTGACCTCTGGTGGAGGCTGGGTAGTAGCCAAAACCAGCGTCATGGCATATGCCGGGGGGGAACCACAGCAGTGCATAGCCTTGGTAGCCAGGCTCCACAGGGGCATAAAAACACATAGAAAAAACCTCTCACTGCCAATAGGCAAAGTGCCTACCTCCATAGCCCACAATCCCAGATAAGGAATTGGCTTCCTAGGCGGTTCCACCTTCCTCTGGCCCAGTGCCTCAACACTATAAAGAAAGAGCACCCTGGGTAGGGGTGGCCCTTCCCCAGAGGATAGACCCGGAGGGGGATGCCCAGTTCTGGAGAGGAGCTAAGATGTCAAGCCGAGCCATGTGGCAAGGAAGAGACTGCAGTTCCAGGAGATCACTGGAGAGAGAGTTTGTAGGTAGGTGTGAAAAAATAGAACTCAAAAAAACCCCAAAAAAAATTAAATAGGAAAGGTTACTGAGGGCTATCTTTGTTGATTTCTCCAAGACTTTTAACATGGTGGGTCATGTGTTACTGTCAGATAGGATTCTCAAATATATAGATATATAGATATATATATATATATATATATATATATATATATATATATATATATATATATATATATATATATATATATATATATATATATTATGGTAGCACGGTAGTGCTACCATAATTAGGAGTTAGTACCCCAGTTAAGGTTAAATGGTGAAATGCTGCACCTTAATAACTTTGCCACTGTTCAATGGATATTCCTAAAATTTGGCAGGCATAGAGCATAACCATAGATCCTAGGATTTGTCAACTTTCGTACCAGTCGAATATATGGCTGTGGAGTTATTAAGCAACATTCTGGAGCACATTTACACTTTTTTTGCTCGCTCCTACAGGTCATACAATTTGTGCAACTGGTCTGAAAACTTCAGAGAATGTGCAGCCAGAGTCCCCAATGTGCCTTTTGAAGATTTTGTGAAAAAATATTGAATGGTTCAAAAGTGATTTAAAAAACAAGTTTCCCATTATAGTCAATGGGAAAAGTTAACAAAAAGTTTGACAGTGGCGCAAATGCAGTTTTTTAGTATTGCAAATGACCCCTGTAGTGTCGTGAGTCAGCCATTTTTTTCAGTTACTGTACTGGTCACAGAAATGCTTGGCATTTAAAATTGGGACCATCTAGGGACACAATTCTTTTTGTGTTTACCTAGTCGAGCCCTGAGGATGCTAGGCATGTCTTTATTTTGGGGTTAAACAGCCCAGAAATATGTTTTTGAAATTTATGGGAACAGTAGTGTTGCACAGTAGTGTCGAACCTGCGACATTTTACTGATTTTGTTTGTAAAAGTGTTGTATTTTGCGACACTACTATTCGACACTATGAGGAAAATAAAGCAATTTTTACCACCTGCTGCAAAACACTGGTTTGGTCTTTGGGCTGAAATTTGGAGGAGGAACCAACATCCCACTGATGTGCCTTTCGGTGGTTTGGTGACAAAATATTGAATGGATGGAAAGTTACGGTACTCTGAAGTTGACACTTTTTTCCATAGACTAACACTGCGGCATCCGCCGCGCCTTTCGGGGCCCGTATTTGGAAACGCTTTGAGATATGGACTTTTCATTGTGAAAATGTTTAGCCCCCTAGGGGGCTAAGTGGTAAGGGTAAAGCTAGCCAGGAAAGTCATGAATCATTTGAAATTTTTTTTTTCCTACGTCGTACGGTTCCTCAGATATAAGCAATTTAGTATTCCAAGTGCTCATTTTCTGCTCCAAGGCCATTATTATGCATACATTCTTTGTACTCACTGTGTTTCTCTATGCAGCTGTTGGTCCCAAACAGGGTGTGCACTTCCGTTACTGTTACAGTTAGTGCTCCCACTTGCATTTACGTCCCTGTTTATGTTAGTGTTCCTGTGTATGTTACTTTGTGCGTTTCACTTTGCGTTTTTGTTTGCCCTTGGCTTTGCGGCACTGTTACTATTTGAGTTTCTGTGACCATGTGTGCAACTGTTTGTGCTTCTGTTTGCATTGTAGTTACTGTTCTTATGTGCAAAAAAATCATGTGGTGGGAGCGCGGGGCCTGAAGGGCCAGCACTCCCACCACTACAATACTGTGCTCCCCCTTACAGAACAGGTAGTGAATCCTGAGTGGAGAGTCACAGGAAAAGGAAGCCCATGGACTTCAACAGTACACTACCATGATTGCAGGAACACACAACTTAGGACAGTTTGGAGTTGCATGGCGTCAGTCAGGGAATGCCTCCCCCACCACCACAGGCAAGGTACTGTATCCTGAGTGTAGACTCACTGTAAAAACTGAGATGATGAACATCAATGGTACACCACTCTGGTAGCAGGAACAGACAAGTTAGGACAGTTTGGAGTAGCGTGGCGTAAGCCAGGCAATGCCCCCTCACACACAGGCCATGTACGCATCCTGAGTGGAGATACACAGAAAAATTAAGGCTATAGACATGAACGGTACACCTCCCTGATTGCAGTAACACACAAGTTAGGACAGTTAGGAGTTACATGGCACCAGCCAGGCAATGGCCCCCCCAGACTAGGTACTGCATCCTGAGTGGAGACCCACACGAAAACAAAGGCTATGGACATCAATGGTGCACCTCTCTGATTGCAGGAGCACACAAGTTAGGACAGTTGGGAGTTGCATGTCATCAGCCAGGGAATGCCCCCCCAGGCAAGGTACTGTATCCTGAGTGGAGACTCATTGTAAAACTGAAGCCATTAACATCAATGGCATACCACTTTGATTGCAGGAACAAACAAGTTAGCACAGTTAGGAGTTGTACGGCGTCAGTCAGGCAATGCCCCCCCAGACCAGGTACTGCATCCTGAGTGGAGACCCACTGTAAAACTGAGGTCATGAACTTCAATGGTACAACACTCTGGTTTCAGGAACACACAAGTCAGGACAGTTTGGAGTAGCATGGCATCAGTCAGGCAATGCTCTCCCCTCTGTCCACAGGCTATATACTGCATCCTGAGTGTATATGGAGAGGAAAATGAAGGCTATAGATATCAACAATACACCTCCCTTATTGCAGGAACACACAAATTAGGGCAGTTAGGAGTTGCACAGCATCAGTCAGGCAATGCTCTCCCCTCCCAGACCAGGTACTGCATCCTGGGTGAAGACCCGCAGGAAAATGGAGGCTATGGACATCAATGTTACACCTCTTTGATTGCAGGAACACGTAAGTTAGGACAGTTAGGAGTTGCATGGTGTCAGACAGGCAATGCCCCCCTCCCAGATCCAGTACTGTGCCCTGAGTGGAGACCCATTGTAAAACTGAGGCCATGAACATCAACAGTACAACACTTTGGTTTCAGGAACACACAAGTTAGGACAGTTTGAGTCAGGCAATGCTTTCCCCCCCCCCGCCCATAGGCCATGTGCTTCATTCTGAGTGTAAACAGACAGGAAAATGAAGGCTACAGACATCAATGGTACACCACCCTGACTGCAGGAACACCCAAGTTAGGGCAGCTAGGAGTTGAACGGTGTCAGCAAGGCAATGCTTTCCCCTCCCCAGACCAGGTACTGCATCCTGAGTGAAGACCCACAGGAAAATGGAGGCTATGGACATCAATGTTACACCTCTTTGATTGCAGGAACACATAAGTTAGGACAGCTAGGAGTTGCATGGCGTCATCTAGGCAGTGCCCCCCCAGACCAGGTACTGCACCCTGAGTGGATACTCATTGTAAAACTGAGGTCATGGACATCAAAGGTACATGAGCTTGGTTGCAGGAACAGACAAGTTAGGACAGTTTGGAGTTGCATGTTGTTAGCCAGGCAATGCCCCTCCCAAACCAGGTAGTGTATGCTGAGTGGAGACCCATTGTAAAACTGAGGCCACAAACATCAATTGTACAATATTCTGGTTTCTGGAACACACAAGTTAGGACAGTTTGGAGTAGCATGGCATCAGTCAGGCAATGCGCCCCCCTCCAATCACAGGCCATGTACTGCATCCTGAGTGTATACGGACAGGAAAATGAAGGCTATAGATATCAACAGTACACCTCCCTGATTGCAGGAACACACAAATTAGGGCAGTTAGGAGTTGCACAGCATCAGCCAGGCAATGCCCCCCCCCACCAGATCAGGTACTGCGCCCTGAGTAAAGACCCACAGGAAAACAGAGGCAATGAACATTAACGGCACACTTCCTGATTGCAGGAACACAAGTTAGGACAGTTGGGAGTTGCATGGCGCCAGCCAGGCAAAATGCCCCCATCAGGTACTGCTCCCGAGTGGAGACCCATTGTAAAAAATTAGGCCATGGTCTCTTAAGAGTTCCATAATGTATCTTCCACTTCCTCTGCAGGAAAATGTGGAGGCAATCTCCACTGAGAACACTTTGGTAAATCTTGTCAACAGCATTCCAATGAAGTCAAAGGTCATTTGGCAGGATGTTGTCAATCTAGAGAAGGTGAAGCTTGCTCTTACTTATTTGAAGAGCAACTACCCCTTTTATGCAGACCTTGATATTGATCACATGACTAGTGTGTCTGTTGAACATGATGTGTTGGAAACCACAAAACCAATGATTGAGAAGGTCAATGTGGAGATAAACAATAATGTGTATGAACAGTACACAATTCACCCACTGCATGGCAGAGATCCAGTAGGGGACAACATTGATCTGTACCAAATGAAACAGGTGGAAGGTGAGCCTGTCAACATTTGGGAGGCAGCATTGGAAGCATGCTGTTTTCCAGATTTATTCCCAAAAGGGTTAGGTGGATGCCTAGATGAAAGAGAAGTCCATGTACAAGGTGCTGAGTACCAAACTAGCCATATGCTCAGTAAGGATGGCAAATTCAGACACAACATACAGTACCTGTTTCATCTCCTCTGGGAGAATGAGCTTAGCATACTGTCTGCGTCTATTGCACATACTATTTGGTTCACAACTCCACTTGATGGAATCACTGCTGCACAGTTTTTGCAGAAATTGAAGCCAAAGGATGAAAACGTGCAAGTGAATTTGTTTTCTGTTCTGCAAGTCTACGTGGCACCAAAGAACACTGGTATTGCAGACACTCTGAGGTGATGACTATGCTGCAAGAGTATGGTGCAGCCACATGGTTTGAAACACTCAGCTGTGCCGAGTATGCCTGGGAAGAGGTCGTTGAACTCTTGAAGTGGGCTAATTGTGATGTAGAGAGCATTTCATCAATGACTCTCGAAGAAATGTGCTCACTTGTCCCAGTGTCTGTGACTAGGCATTTTCACAAGCGATTCCATGATATTCTAACTTTCATTTTGTCAAAGAACAATCTGCCTCTTGGTATGGTGGAGCACTATTTCTGGAGGACGGAATATCAGGCACGAGGTTCTCCTCATAATCATATGTTACTGTGGATCAAGGATGCCCCACACATAGGTGAACATGAAACAGCACAAGTGCTAGCATTCATTAAGCCATACATCACTTGCCACATTCACCAGTACAACAGTCCTACACTGTGGAAGTTGGTGCAGAAGTTTCAATGCCATATTTGTGCGAAATACTGCCACCGGGTTGTGAAGAACAAATCTGATTGGTACACAAGATGTCGTTTCGATTTTCCAGGGGTGTCTGTCAGAATGGTTGCATGAACGAACTGTTTTCAGCTATGCGACACCACTTGAAGGCAAAATCAACCAGGAGGGTATATGAGTTACCCAGAAATGAGAATGAAGAGTACATCAATGACTACAATCCCACTCTTTTTCTAATGTGGCAAGCAAACATAGATGTTCAGGTTGTGGCTGACAACTCATTGGCTCTGGTTTGGTACGTCACTTCGTACATCACCAAACATGAACATACTAGCTTGCAAGACCTTTGGGAAGATAGTGCCAGTTCAAGCAAGTCACTGACATCTCAGTTGTGGTCACTGGGATTAAAGACCCTATCACACAGAGAATGTGGTACTTATGAGGCCAGAGATCGCTTGACTGGTACACATTTGTATGGCAAATCTGATGCTGTGCGCTTTCTCAGTGTAAACTACAAAGAGAAGTGCAAACGTGTACTTATTCCTCACACTGAGATTGAGGAACTGCCTCTCAAGACACCCTCTTCAAGACATATCTTGAAGAATAACCTCACTGACAAGTACTACCCCCGTAGACACGAAGACATGGATCGAATGTGTTTATTTGAAGTGACTAAGTGGTATGACTACAAGACGGATGTCTCACCTGATTGTACACGTGACATTTACAAGGTCAAAGGAGCAGATGGCTGTCTCATTAAGAGACATAAGACTTGGCTCATTGACCACATTAAATTACATCCAGGCACATCTGAGAGCAAAGAGCATTACTACTTTGCTCTCCTATTCTTATTTAAACCCTGGAGGAATGAGTCTGAATTAAAAGGTGACTGTGATACATTCGAGGAAGAATTCAATCACAGTTATCAGACATTCAAAACTGAATACTCAGACACACATATAAAGAGACTAGACACTGAGAAGGAGCAGCTTGAAAAGGCACAGAAACAACCTGAGGAGGACACTCCTGTTAGTTCTCAGGATAATCTTGATCCAGAAAGAGAAGGTATCCTTGGAGAACCTCTGCCTCTGAATGCCCCAGAAGTACTCATGTCAGAAGTGGAGAGTGCTATGGAATATGGCACACACTGCAGTGTTGACCCAGCAGAATTGATAGAGAGATTTAATGAGCAGAAACGTGTGGTGCACTCTGCAGTTACTGATGCTGTCCAGCATGGGATACTACATGAAAAAAAGAAATGTGACTGTCTTGACCACAAGCCACTACTGATGTTTGTTAGTGGCTCAGCAGGTACAGGAAAGAGCTTCCTTATAGAGGCCATTATGGCTGAAATGCATAAGCTGACAGGCTCATCAATGTCTGTTCCTGTTACTGCTCCCACTGGACTGGCTGCATACAACATTGGTGGAGTTACATTACACTGTCTCTTCATGTAGCCAGTGGAGCATGGGAAAGCAGGAGAATATTGTAAGCTGTCATCTGAAGTTGCATCTCAGCTTCATTCTATGTTTACTAAGATGAAGTTACTCATCATTGATGAGATTAGCATGGTCTCTACTTTGATGCTTGCCTGTATACACCTACGTCTACAAGAGATTTTGGGGACTGACTATGGAGATGCATTTGGTGGTAAAAGCATCGTTGTATTTGGAGACCTTTTACAGCTTGCACCAGTTAATGTGGAACATGTATTTGCAGCTCTGACTGTCAAGCAGGCTAAGAATACACTAGGCTGCACTGGAGGTTTTAACCTGTGGGACTTATTTACCTATGTCGAGCTGTGCCGGAACATGTGGCAGATTGATGATCTGGCTTACAAGGCACTGTTGAATCAAGCTAGTACTGGTTCTTTGTCACCAGAACATCTTTCAATGTTACATGGTCGAAGAATCAGAATGGATACTACATCCATAGAAACAGAGTGTGATGTTTTCAGTGATGTGTACTCCAGGGGCACACGCATTGTGTGTCTTATGCCACGACTTAAGAAATGTTCTGAGTTCAACAGTGTTATGTTGCAGAGACAGAGTCAAGAAACTCTCATACTACATGCTGTTGATACAGTTGATGGTGTCATTCTAAGTCGGAAGCTGATAGCGAAAATGACTGAATGACTCTGTGAACTGAAGTCAGATGTTTCACACACAGCTGGACTAGAAGCTGTTCTTACAGTTTGTAAGAATGCACTTGTCATGCTATGGCATAATCTTGATGTTGAGTGTGGCATGGTAAACGGTGCCATGGGTCACATCATAGACTTCATTTACAATGTTCAGAAGACGTTTATTGAGACACTTGTTGTCCACTTTGACAACATGGAACAGCCTGTGCAGATTGACAGTACCTGTGTTAAGTTCCAGGTATTTAAGGATATATATGTCAACAGGAAATAGTTCCGAATATGTGTTGCATATGTAGTTTCAATTCACAAGTCTCAGGGCTTGAGTTTGGATTCAGCAATGATGGACATAGGGACAGACATTTTCAAAGATGGCATGAGCTACGTCGCAGTTTCACACATCCGCAGTCTTTCTGGGTTGCACATCATAACACTCGCACCTCAGAAGATATGCACTGACAAGCGATGTATTGTCGAGTACAACAGATTACGTACTCCATATCAGCCACAGATGTCTTTAATACCACTACCTACGTATGTGGTTGTCTCACATCCTACAGTCACAGCTTCACCTGGCAACAAGAGAAAATGAACTTCCACAACTGAATCAACTGTGCAAAGTACTAAGAAGGTCAGAATGTCAAATGCAGATGCAGAACCAGCTGTTGCCCAGAAGTCACTAGGTATGGCTGTTATCCCAGTGTTTGATAACAGTACTAGAGTAAACTGCTATGCTAATTCAGCTATGCAAGCTTTTCTCCACATACCACACTTTGTGCAGGCAATATCAGCTTCACAAGACTCCCTTATCAAAGGAATTGAAGGAAGTTGTCAAAGTGACTTCTAATCATTCAAACAACGTGCAGTGACTGACACCTGTACAGCAGGTCTTAGGTACATATGATGGATGTAGTACATTTGCTGCTAACATCTAGCAGGACACCAGTGAGTTTATGATGGCCATCATAAAAAAGCTTGGATGAAGAGGGGATTCCAATGTGTCAGTACTTCACTGTGCCATAAGTTACCAGATATGTATGTGTGTCATGTGGTCATTCAGAGTGAGAAACCACTGCAGACATGCTTTGGGTTTCTCTGTTTGTGCCTCAGACTCAAAGTGTCAAGTTCTGGCAGTTGTTTACCAAAGCTGAAAGTGGTCACTTGTGTGAAAGGTGTGGAGGTACATGTACTCAGTCCATACATCTCAGGACTTCATCTCAATGCCTTATGCTTGTATTGCATAGATTTGACTCTAATGGGCTCAGAGTTGACACACCTATCAGATTTCACAGCTGGTAGAATTGTATTTAACCAAGCAGTGTTTGATACTCAGGCTGTGATCTACCACTATGGCCAGTCTGGACATTCTGGACATTACACTTATTTGTTGAGGTACAGAACTGGCTGGGTTGAATGCAATAACTCAACAAGCACTTTCAAACAGAGACTACCGTGACACTTAAAAAATGCATAAGTGGTAATACTGAAGAATTACTACAATCTTCATGCATCAGAGGAATAATCACACAACATGTGACATATCTTACTGTCCATTTTGTTACAGAGTGAGTTCTGGTAGATAAACATTTTTTTTTCACGCAAATCTGCACTCTCAATTACACTGGTAACATATCACATGGTTTACTGCATATGTTTACTCAATCTGACTTATAAGATTGTTGTGTTGATCAGTGACACCATGAAAATAGTTGCAGTGGTCTTCAATCGGCGCCAACTGTCTTTGCAGTTGCTAGAGAAACCACACTTACATGTCTAAGGAAGACTTTTAAATGTCAAAAGAGATATTTCTATCTGGTTGTCCTCTTCTGTCATTGTCTTTTCTTATGACTATGTCATATGCAGCCATAACAAGTACTAGTCGACATTGTTGTCAACTGTGTGCCTCTACTAAGGCACAATACTTGGCCATGTGCATAAACAAAACTGTGTAATATATGTCTTTTTTAAGAGTTGTCTGCATCATGACATTATTTGGATCTTTTATGAGTAAAAGATATCCTGCTGTTTGTGGCACTTCTGTGTCAGCACTATTGAACTCTATTTTTATGTTGCTTGCACGCATGTGCAAGAAACATAGTGCCATCATCCATGTTTTCGGAGGTGTGTCAGCCCGTCTTCCAATGCAGTCAGTGTGTTTGCAGGCGGGGCCCCAGTTCCCCAATGAGTGCTGCAGCTGCCTATGACAGCTCCAAAATGCAGTGGCATACAGTTGAAAGGGAGAGCTCCGATTCAGTGAGCAAAGCTCTCCCCCCCATGCACACACACACGCGCAAACATGCATATTGTGTGCTGATGCGCTCCCCCCATGCATACACTGTATGGCCGATGGGGGTGCCCAGTCCCCCATCAGCTCAACGCCCCCCCAACAGCTGTCCAGGTGCCATGCTGGGAGCTCACCCCAGCATAACAAAAACTGTTATAGCCGACGGGGGTGCCCAATCCCCATTGGCTCCAAGGCTGCACGCCCCCAAAAAGCTTTCGGTGCCATGCTGGGTGCCCACCCCAGCTTGGCAAATCTTGTTTGGCGATGGGGGTGCCCAATCCCTGTCGGCTCAAGCCCCCAAAACAACTTTTCCTGCTGCCATGCTGGGAGCCCACCCCAGCGTGGCAAATGTCCCGCTGGCCGTCTTCTTAAAACACAAAAAAACTGTGGATAAAAACGGTCCCTCGTAGTCTCCCTGCCCCCTCCCACAACCCGCACCCACCCACTGTGCACCCTGCCTCCCCACATCCCCAACCCCCTCAACCCATACTTTTACTCCGAGCTCGGGCGCGACGCATCATCGGTGGACCGGAACACGCCTCTGCACTCTTCAAAACTGACCTGGAACTGAAGAAATGCCGGTAAGCTGTATAATGGGGTAGATAGGGTTTTTTCAACTGTTGCATATCTCAGGCATTTTTGGAATTTTGGCCTCAAATTTTCAACATGGGGTTTTGGGACCCCTCCTCATGAATTCTTGCACTGTCATGGCGTTAAGGTATGGGCCCAAGGGTGATTTCAGCGGTCACTGTGCAAATCTCTTTTGGGACCAATTAACAAAATGACACTGCCAGTGTTCATAAGGTGGGCTCTCAAAAAGCCTATGTTGAAAATTTGTGAAAAAATCCTAAAAATTACTGTTTTACGAGTGCGCATTGCGCAGTTCCTACGCACGCTCGTAAGTTCATGAATTTTCAATATTTTCACTCCAGATTTTCAACATTGCCATTTTACCACACCTCCTTATGAGCAGTATAGCTGTCATTTTTCACATCCTGCCCAAAATGTGTTTGTCCATGTAGCGCACAATGGCCCAGTTGGTGTGAGAAATCAATGTATGGGACACATCAAGAAAATCACAGTGACACTGTTCATTAGCAGATGTCTTAAAATGGCTATGTTGAAAATTTGGTGAAAAAATTCCTAAAAATGACTGTTTTATGAGCGTGCGTTGCGCAGTAACTATGCACTAGTAAGTTATGAATTTTCAATATTTTCACTCAGATTTTCAACATTGCCATTTTACCACACCTCCTATGAGCAATACAGCTGTCATTTTTCACATCCTGCCCAAAATGTGTTTCCTACCATGTAGCGCACAATGGCGCAGTCGGTGTGCAAATTAATGTATGGGACACATTAAGAAAATCTCAGTGACACTGTTCATGAGCAGAGGTCTTAAAATGGCTATGCTAAAAATTTGGTGAAAAAATTCCTAAAATGACTGTTTTGATGTAGCGCATATAGCAGTTCCTACGCACGCTCGTAAGTTCGCAAATTTTCAATATTTGCACTCCAATGACTTCCAAATACCTAAACAGCACATAGAAGCAAGCAACATTTGGCATTGACAAATGCTTGTTTTACATGATCTGCTGACCTGTACTTAAGAGTACAATACTCTGAAATAGACATCACTCTGTGAAATGTTGAGTATCATCAGGTGTGGCTTGTGTTTTTTTTTTCCTTTGTGTCTTCACTGAATACTACTATATTGTACTGCAACAGTGTAGTTCTATCCCTGTTTTCTTCCTGTACATCTGTGTTGTACATATGTATTTATTATTATTAGTAATACATTGTTTGATTACACTTAGTACTGTTAGGTTTTAAGTAGTTGTATTACTTGCAATTTAACTGAATTGATTAAACAATTTTTAATATTTCACTGTTTAACAGTATTTGATTCACAACTATTTCAAGGTATTGTTAATATATGTATAAATATAACATAGACTTTTAGTAGAGCTTTTCTAGTTAGTAGTTATTTAATATAGGCATCATTGACAGTAGAGTGTTGTGATAGATATTTGTTTATTCTCAAGATGTGACATTTTCTGAATAGGAAATTATTTAATGTCATATTCATTCCATTCTGTAAAATTATTACTTTTTAGTAAGTACAAGTTTTTAGTGATGTACATACTTCATTTGTTCACTATTAATGTTGATTATTGCTTTTATCAGTTTCACTGATGTATATAGTTCCTGTTACTGTATGCCATTTGATTCTGGTTTGTAATAAGTTAATTAAATGTATGTATAGAATAGTACACTATTGTACATCAGACACTTTCACTGATAACAACTGCATTTTTTTGTTCCTGATAATATTTCTTGATCGCCTCTATTGATGGGTTGGTGGGAACTTTCCAAGTGCACCCATATATCTGTATGTCTTTACATGTACTGTACATGTATCTGTGTGTGTGTGTATCTATATATATATATATATATATATATATATATATATATATATATATATATACATATGTATATACGTATGTCTACACATAAATATATATTAGAATTAAATGTTTTAAAATAGCTTTTGGATCTATCTTTTTTTTCAGAGACAATTATGTATTTGTGCTGCTATTATTTAAACAGTTGGCATCTTGTTTTTCGCCCACCGCAGGAACATTCACACTAACAGTCACACGATGACAATAATATCATTACTGTTTGATGCATGTAAGCAGTGTACAGAGAGTACTGTGGTAGCTGTGTTCATGTGTTTTGTACTACTGTCACATCTTACTCATAAAGTACCTGCCATACCATTTACATGTATTTTAAACTTTGGTGTGATACTTTTTTACAATTGTTTTGTGAGACTGATTTTGTGTACCAATTGGAATTTTAATTTGGCCTTTTTATCAACTTGTAATTGGACAATAAATCCTTTTTAAGCCTTATCTACCTGTGTTGTGTGTTTTACTATATATTAAGTTACAGTGGTGATATGTATATTATTGTTGGTATATTGCTACATAGAAACAAAGTGCAAGATGTTCATCTGTGCAGATTTTCTAATTAGCACAGTACATGTGCGATTGTTACATGTGGTGCACATATTAATCTGCTGTTACATTACCATTTCATTTTCATGTGAAAGGTGAAGCAAATGAACTATTGCTGCATGAATAGTATAAGACAGGTACTTATTCTGATAAAGGTATCTATACCTTGGTGAGTCTGTGGTGCAAAAAGGGAGACATGTTCTCAACATCATATACAATATAGTGTGACATTATGACTTCTCAAAAAGACAGGAAATTCATGGCAAAAAAACTCTGTTTAATGCATCAGTTAGGGTTGTTCCACAGCGACAAAAGCAAGGAAATTAAGTGTTAGGGTTCAAAACCCTAACTCCGCATTCCTCACCACCCCACCTCCCCAGCTCCAAACACACACACACACACACACACACACATATGCAAGTAGGGGGCAGGACCAAAGCAACACAACCAATCACAGACAACCAGCAGCTGGTGACAGAAATAACATACAACTGTCTAAACATACTACAAGACATATCCATCATCATGGGCAACAACAACTGTAGTATTTGAGCAACTATTGGTGTACAAAGTGTTGCACATCTTCACAGGGTCACATGTCACAACAATAGTACTGTACACAGAATTCCTATGATATACATTGTTTGGTAGTGCTGTGATAATATCAGAATATGTCAACTTAGAAGAAAACATGCATAACATGATCTGTTATCTAAAGTGGACATAGGCAGAAAAAAAATTACAGAATGGGACCCTTTCAGTTACATGTACTGTTCAATGTACCCTTGTTCAAATGAAGATGGGCTTGGTCACATTGACACACACATGTTGCATGAATAATTATTTCTGGTGACAAATGTATTAATACATGCAGTGCTCAATAGTTGTATGACAGTTCTGTTATTAGCAATAAAATATAGTATGCAGAAGGAATATTTTGTAATTTATCTGCCACATGCAGAAGCACTAACAGAACTAACAGTGCTATAAATGGTGCATGATGTTCCCATCCTATGATATGTGTATGTTACTGTAAATATGCAAAATGCTTTGTATAATTATGTGAACCATGGGACATGATGTCATGTAACACTTTCTAAGCTACAGTTCCACATACTGTAGCTATTGAGCTCTTTAGCATTAGATTACACTGAAGCAGCACAGTCTTTATTATTGTATTCGGATACATTATTTCTACTGTTAGGGTAACATTAGGAGCCATTTACACACAAGAAAACCTGGTGTAAATTGTGTCTAATATTATCCATTCATAGGTACAGAGATGGTAATATGAGGTGTTTGGCCACCACTGTCACTACATAGGTAGAAATGAGTATGCAAACAGAAACATCCATTTGCACTTACAAAGTCACAGCAAGGCAAAGAGAGTGAACTGGTACCATGCAATACTTTGGGTGTCACAGTCCCGTATACAGCTGTGAAGGTTCAAATAATAGTGGAAAATGACTTAGTAGATAATACTGTACTGATCAATTTTTTTCTCATGGCATGGTCAGATCAGTGGGTACTTAGACCATAAAAAACTATCTTACAGTGTTCTCTACTACGATGCACTCCTGCAGACAAACACGTGAACATGGGTCCTTTGAATACCATTGTAGCAGCAATATATCAAATAGTGTAGGAACACACTTTGCTGCTTTAAATGGCAAACTTTCCACAACTCAGCTATTGTGTAGTGTGACCATCTGAGTTATCGGGTCTGACAATTCCACACAGATCTTCAATTCTACAATGTAAGATGATGGTACAGCAGTACTGTGCAGAGAATAGTGTACTGACACATAATTGTCTTATTATGGGTAACGCTAGTAGGCATTAACAGTCTACAAAGCTCCATAAGACTACTGCCAGATATTGGCATGTTATTATAGTGATGATTATCACCACTCTGTCATTCAGAAGAGATAAGAAATCTATTGGATATTAAGAAATGTATTATGTGATACAACAAAAACTGATGGCTAGTATGTATGCATAGGACAAAGTCAGTTGCATGGCTGCAGAACTTTTACACTTGCTGGCCCATAATGATGGATATGTCTTGTAGTACGTTTAGACAGTTGTATGTTATTTCTGTCACCTGCAGCTGGTTGTCTGTGATTGGTCGTGTTGCCTTGGTCCTGCCCCCTACTTTCATATATGTGTGTGTGTGTGTGTGCATGTGTGTGGAGCTGGGAGGGGTGGGGGAATGCGGAGTTACAGTTTTCAACCCTAACACTGAATTTCCTTGCTTTTGTTGCTGTGGAATAACCCTAACTAATGCACTAAATTGAGTTTTTTTGCCATGGAGATATATATATATATTTAAATTGGCCAAAAATACTTTGGCACCCGAAATTAAGGGTGTCCAGCTTAGTGAGGGAGCAGTTTTTCCATGTTTTCTGTATGGGAACAGTGAGACTTTCTTGACTTCTGCAGCTGCATCTGGAGTCCTGTTGCAGGCAAGAGAGCAGTGAGCCACAGATTCCTCTTCTGTCTACTGGAGTGCCCATCCCGGTACAACTTCCCCCAGTCACCTGCCCACCATTCCCAATTTTTATTTTTGTTTGTTTGTAATATACTGTATAAGTGGACCAGCGTGCCACCCCAGTACTGCTTCTCAAGACCCCTGCAGGTCTCCCCCACTAACTAGGCAGCAGCACCATGGTGCCCAGCCCCAGTGCCACAGAACAGTAGCCCAACACTGGGGTGCCCAAATCCAGTGTCTCAGCATCCCTAAAATCAGTAAACTGTGCCTCACTGATTTTTACCTGCAAAGAAAGCGGTCCCTCAGCAATCTAACCCCCATCCACACCGATCTCCGCTCAGCATCCACCATCAAACACCTCCCCACACATCCCATATCCCCTTACTTATCTGAACGTATCCCATGATGAAGACTCACTCTCTGATCAAAGCCACATCTTGCTGCTGGAACTGCTAACTGCAATATGAAAAACTAAGGTAAGTGTGGTTAAATGTATTTCAATGGAGTTTTGAACTATGATACATAACTTTGCCATTTTTACATATTTTGACCCCACATATTCAACTTGGCCTTTTTGGAACCTCACCTCATGACCAATGGCAGTGAACATATGCAAATGAGGTCCAAAAGGCAATATCACAGCTGCATGGTAAAATCACCTTTTGGGCAGGATTTGACAATTTTCACCACTGTTATTCTTAAGGTAGGATCATAAGAAGGCTTTGTCAAAAATGTGGGGTCAAAATATGTAAAAATATAAAGTTATGTACATATCATAAAATTTTTCTATGCTAACTAATAACTGGTCATTTTAAATATTTTGACCCCAAATTTTCAACATAGCCATTGTTCACATCACCTTGCAAATGTGACAGCTTATTTACTATATTTACTTAATTAAGGTATTATTTGCTGCTGTTTTTATTATTGTAAGGCACTCTGGGCCAGATATTTAAAACTTTGCCTAGGGCAAAATTAGCACTGCCTGGCGGGCAAACTTAGCCCGGAGCACAGAGCAAGCTATATTCAAAAGGAATAGCCCAGGGCAAACAGCTACTGAATATAGCATGGTAATGAGGCCATGCAACTGGTTGGGAGTACAGGGCAAACATAGCCCTGGAATAAGACAGCACTGAATAAAGCAACCAGGAAGTGCAACCCCACAACAACAACACAGTGCACAGCAATGTGAGGCAGATGCAGACGAACTACATGGCCAATGTGTGTGCCAGCAAATGCATGGATTCAGTACAGCTGCAGGAAGCAGCAGATGTGAAAGAACAGTGATCAAAACTGTATAATATTCCCGTACGTTAGCGCGCGCTAACACATTAAGCGATAGCATTAGCGCGGAGCTAAGCAGTTAGCCCGGTGCAAACACGTTTGCCCGGAGCTAAAATGTGCCATATTCAAAAGTGCCATGCAAATGAGCCTACTTAGGTAGTCTCTGGGCAAACAACCAGATTAGTATCTCATTATACCCTGATTTGCATGCAGTTTGCCCAGCGTTACTACCAGGGTCCCACAGAGCACACCTGTAGGTCAGTCTGGAAGTACAGGGGCTGACCAGGTCCAACCGCAGCTCCACCTGTAGGTCAGTCTGGCAGTGCACGATGATAGATGCAGGCTACATGTAATCAGTACAGCATAGCATAGCATATTGTACCCCAGGGGACAAGACAGCATAGGCACAGGTGGTGGTGGTGCTGCATGCAACTGTCACACTATAGGGCATGCTACAGTGCACAGCAGACACTACAGTAGCAAGGGGGCCAGTAGTGTGAGGGACACAGCACTGCCTATGATGTGTAGGGCAGTGATGCTGACTGCACTGTACACAGTGACAGGCCCAACGTGCAGGTAATTACTGACAGTGGACAGTACTATCACACTGTTGTGTGATCCACAGATGCTGCACCTGTGGCATGCGATGCATGCAGTGTCATGTATATGGCCAGCAGTGTGTGCTGTGACATCTATACAGTTGTGTGGTAGGTGGCTGGGGGGGCATGTAGGATCTGACAGGCACACAGGTGGTGGCGTAATCCCACTACTGGCCCATGTGCACTAAGCTATATGTCCCAGGCTTGTGGCCACACCTGGGCTGTGGTGAGGTCTGGCCACCCATACACCCTCCTCTCACTGCCACCATACCCACAGTGCTGCATGTGTTTGCTGGCGTCTGTTACATACCACACACGTATGGTCTGCAGGTGTCTGCTATATGGCCACACTACCATGCTGTCCTCTGTGGGTCAGATCACCCCTCACTGTTTGTGCTTGGCTCTGACTGGTGGCAGCTGATGGCATCATTGTGGTGCCATCAATGTGCAGTATGTGTCTTCCATGTCTGGCAGTTTCTAAGTGTCATAGTCATATGTTAGGGCAGCGCAAGCCACGCTAATGCTGAGATAGCACCGCGCAATGCGCACAAAGCTGTTTGCCCATGGTTAAGACCAGCTTTTACTGGACGGTAAATTGTACCACGCTATGGGTCACGCTATGTCTCACTAAACACCTTAGCGCAGTGCTAGTAGCTGAATATAGCATTGCACCTGTATTCATATCAGTTTGCCCCTTGCATACATTATAATTTTGCCCTGCGCTTAACGCAGCCAAGTTTCGCGTTATTTCGCTTTTGAATATAGCAGACCCGTGCTAATCTTGCTCTAAACCTGTGCAAATGTTTTTTGCCCGGCGCAAAGTTTTGAATATCTGGCCCTCTGAGTCATTGGATAGGGTGCCAAACACATACACCTTGCCTTGCAATCATTGCAGTAGCTCTCCTTTGGATAGGATTTAAAAATGTGCTTGATGGCAAATAAAGATAAATATTAAAAATGCTGTTTTTGGTTGTTTATTATTGCTGGTGAGAAGTAATCATTATCCAAATATTTGGCAATAACACTATTTTGTGGTTATACAATGGTAGCCATCCAGAGAGGCTGGGGGGGGGGCGTTGCTCACAAATCCAAATCATTGCAAGACAGGGTAAACTATAGGAGAGAGAAAAATGTATATGTACCTGGGATAAGGAAAACAAGAAGGAACTATTACAAGACAACCACTTTTGAGTTCAATAATCAAAAGTGTGGTCTTTGATAAAATATCTTAAAGTAAAATTTAATATTCAGTCTAATGTTAAAATAAAATATGAAAATGGAGGGTTTATTGCAGAAAATACTCTGCCTGATAAGTTCAACAAGTTTTTTGTTAACTCTGATAACTATTTCAACAAAGAAGATAATTCTATGACTAAATATTATTCTTGTGATGTCAAAGGTGCTACTAGTGGATGTCCTTTATATCAATCAATCAATCAATCAAATCTTTATTTATCCAGGCGAACATCATTGAGTACAGTTCATTTGCAAGATGGACCTGGTACAGTCAAGGTTCAATTTACATAAATACATAATAATATTCAGTACACACACATTCTAAGTATACATTCTAAACAGACTATACGCTAAATTCAGGTGTAGTGGTAATCAGAGGTGGGGGGAAGGGGAGAGGGAAGTGGTGTACATGGCTGGTGGGGGAGGAGGAAGGTGGGGGAGGCCGATACTGTGGTAGGGACCAACAGTGAGCCTATGAAGAAGGCAGAAGGCTGGCACTGGGGAAGTGTATAACAGGGGTATTAAGGCTGTGATGTATGACAAGGGATTAAGGGGAGGTGGATGGAGTGAGGGGTGCATGGAGTGTGGGGGGTGGTGACTCTTAAGAAAGGTGGATAGCTTTCACAGGTGAGACAGCTATCTGGGGAGGAGATGGATAAGATTAGAGTACTCTACTGTTTATGAAACAATTACATTTTTTTTTGATAAGTCTCTAATGCAGATATTTAAAGAATATAAATGAGATGTGCCTGTTCACTTTCAGTGTCTTCTGCATTGTGTTCCATAAGGCAGACCTATTGTGACATACTTCAGAGACTGGATATATTATAATTCACTTGGCCAGACTTATTTTGGTGTGTCCAAGAACTACATATCGTGAGTCATGTATAGGAACTTAAACTGGTTATCATCAACAAATCAGAGAAAGTGGCACACATCAGTCTTTTCTGTAAAATGTGTATGGGGTTTATTCCATAGTACTTAGAAAGAGTATATAGATGTGTAACCAGTCTTCTCTATCTCCAGAAAACTCTTGTTTGTTAGAATTGGAGGTAGCAAGGCAGTAACACCAGACCACCAATGCCTTGTCATACATTGTATACTTAAGCTTCAGTTTAATCAATGTCGCCATGCTCTGGAACTAGTAATTAAAAATGAATATGGGACAGGAAAAGGAAACATTAGCAAGAGCCCTAAATGAGGAATAAGCCAGACTTTTTCTAAGCAAACATATGAAACAGTATGCCAAGGATATTAAACAGACTCCATACATGCCCAAATTTCAAGTTGTATTACAACATGTAAAGAACTAGGTTTGTGTCTTTAAGATATCCTAGTAAGATAATTATCTTGCCTCATTGGCAGATATTTTGTCTTATTTTAAAGTTACAATGTATCATTTTAATTTTTTAATTTTAAGAAGGTATTTGTTTGGCAGTATCTATGTATAAAAGTATAAGTAACTTCTAAATACTGATGATTCTGAAGAGTTAATCCAAGAATTTCTATGAGCTACTTGTTGCTGCCAAAAAGTCAGTACAAGGCAGGAAACTGCTGACATACAGCTCTGGCAAGCTTTTCTGGTGGAATCTCTTTCTGCGGCTACAGATACAGTCCCAGATTGCTTTCAGAGTATAGTGTTATCTAATGGGTAATCTTCCCTTCCTGTGTACACTGTTCATGAATGGAAAAAAAGTTAATCGTAGAAACTTAGAAAAATAAGGGCAAAAAAGAATAAAAATCCATCCAGTCTGCCCTATAGTATATTGTTGTAATTTATGCCTTTGGATTTCTACACATTTCATCTCCCTCCTTCCTTTCTTTGATACTCCCTTTAAAATGTCCCATTCTTTATTTAACCCTGATATACCATAGTTCCAGCATTAACTACATTACAGGCAGTCTATTCCACCCATCCTGCACCTCCTCTGTAAAAAAAAGTCCTTCTGTTTTTGTTGAATCCCCCTCTTCCAGTTTAAAAATTATGCTCCTAGTGGATCTACTGTTCTTCAGCTTGGACAGCTCTGAGGAATTCATTTTGTCATACCTCAGTAACTATTTGTATGTTTCTGTCATATCTACCTGTCCTTTCTGTTCTCTAGAGAATACATAGGTATTAAGACTTTCCAATGTGTCCTTTCCTGCTGCCCTTAGATCACTTTACTCACCCTGCAATGTATAGTCACCAGCCTGTCCCTGTCTTTTCTCATCGGAGGTGTCTGAATTGTACACCATACTCTAGGTGAGATCTAACCAGTGTTCTGTACATTGGCAACTTCAACTCCTTCCTACAGCTAATAAATCCCCTCTTAATGCACCCCAACATCCTGTTAGCCTCCCCATGTGCTTTACCAGACTGGGAAGAGTTTTTTAGACTATTGATAAAAAAAAATTGTAGCCCCAACTTTAAACTGAGGAAATACAGTTTTGCTAATTATTACTCCCAGATCCCTTTCTTCCTTGGAGTTCTCCACCTTTAGCCCTTTCATGAAATATTCCTTGAGCAGATTTTTGCAGCAAATCATGCACTACTTTGTACATTTAGGTGCTGAATTTCAATTGCCAAATACTAAACCATTTTTCTAGTCTCTCCACATCTCTTTTAATAATTCCAAGTCCCTCTTCATTATCAGCCATACTAAAATGTTTTGTGTCTTCTGCAGACAGCCTCAATTTCCCTTGTATTCTCACCCCAATGTCACTTATGTGCATAATAAACAGTAGTGATCCCAGGACCGACCCCTGAGGTACTTCACTGGTCATCTCCTTAAAATATCCAGTAACTGAACATTCAGTACCCTCTCTGAGTCCAAACAGTCAGCAATTCCCTGTCTATCTAGTTAACCCATCCCTTATCTTAAGTTAATTATCTTATTTACTTGCGGTCTATGCAGCACTGCATCAAAGGTCTTACTGAAATCCAAGTAAAATGTCTGCTGCCTGCCTCTGTCACCATTTGTGGCACAAAATTGAAAAATGAAACCTATCCAGTTCATCTTACATGACCTACCTCTTGTGAACCTGTGCTCATTCCTATACAGGAACATATTTAACACTAGGAATTCAGTTATCTGTTCCCTAATGATTATCTCAAGTAGCTCGCCTGCTATTTACATTAGAATCACTTTCCCATACATACCTAGCCTGACTCTTGCATCAGGGACCACATTTGCCCCAATCCAGTTCATTAGCACTTCCCCGTTTATTAGTGATTCATTAAACAGGCCTGCCAATGGTACCACCTAGGCCTGACTTGTCTCCTTCACCACACTTGGGTGCATCCCATATGGCCCTGCAGACTTGTTAACCTTCAAATCCTGCAAAATCTTTACTACTATCTGCTTAGTTGTGCTCACTGTCACTAGTCTGTTGCTTGCTCTACTTTTTAATTTTAACTTATTGTACTCTTCTGTATCGGTCCTGAAGCCACCGTGTAAAACTTAGAGCTTAAGTCATCATTTAATATATTTACTTTTCCCACGTCAGTTTCCATGCTCCACCCCATCTTTTTTCACCCTTTCTATATTATTATTTCTTTGTATTTTTGCATAATGTACATGGAGAACGTCTTGTCATTTTTTAACCCCTTCAGCTATCCTTAACTCTCCGTTTGCTGTCCCTCTTTTAATAAGGTTTTGCATTTACACAGTGTCTCCAGTAAAATTCCTGTTGATCTCACTTTGTGCTCCCTTTTTGTAGAGGCTAACAATTCTCTTTTTTCCCTGCTAGATTCCCTTACTAGCCTATTTAACCAGACTGGCCTCCTATGCTTCCTTGTTTTTGTTGCAAATGTAATGCATTTCAGGGCTGCCCTTAATACTGCATCTTTAATTTACACCTACTTTTTGCTGTACCCACTATCTCATTTATGTTAGCTGATATTTGGTTATTAATACAGTGCATACTGCATATTAAGGTAATATGAACAGTATTTTACACCTCTAGATGTCATCCTGTTTTCCTTTTAGTGTATATTCAATATTCTGATACAGTTTTACCTTTTTTGTTAAATTCACAATCTATTTTTTTGTATTTATAAGTACTTTGAATCCATTTAACCTCATCAGTTGCTGTTCTTTGTTTTTGTACTGCCTGAACATTCTGTTACATCAGTAACATCCATACGCACCATTCAGATGAATAGCATGGAATGGTGTAACTGATGTCACAGAATGTCTTAGAAAGATGAAAAGAAAGATCCACATCTGGTAAGGAGCATGAACTCTATGTAGATTTGAGGGCACCCCAAAGCAAGCATATGCAAATATCAAAAATTGGTCAAAGCACATCAGAATATGTAACTGGCATGGAAATAAAAATGGGAGGGCAGTTAATAATGTAAAAAGCATTTACTAATACCTATGAGTAATTGTGATTTTGATTGATGATGTGCTGTAATAAGAATTACAAAAGTACTGACATGCAAGGCAAGGCAAGGCAAAATTTATTTAAAAGACTCCCAATCTCGGAGGCTCTGGGCGCCGTACAAATTTTAAAACAAACATTTAGACATAATAAATATACAATTTATACACAATAAAATGCAGAATCTGGTAAAATCAAAAACATTACCATAAATGTCCATCTAGACATCAAATGCTTTAGAAAAAAGAAAAGTCTTCAACTGGGCCTTAAAAATATCTACTGAGGGGGCTTCCCTGACCATGATTGGCAAAGAATTCCACAGAACAGGAGCCGCGGCGCTAAACGCTTTATCGCCAGCGGATTTTAGCCTAGTTCTGGGAATGGCCAGGAAGCCACCACTAGAGGAGCGAAGAAGGCGTGAGGAGAGGGCAGGTAACAGAAGGTTTGACAGGTAAACAGGGCCCAGCCCATGTAGGGCCTTATAGGTGAGAGGCAAGAACAGCAGTGAGTTATTAACTATCTGTATCAGTAAATAGAACACTCCATAATGGTGTGGGGTTGTTGTACCTTCGTTTCTAACATAAGCAAAATACTGTTGTACCACCACAGTTCAAGAGTCATAGAATGCCATTGTTCCCTTCTGTGGCACATCAGCATTTTTATAAGTTTCACATTTGTGACACTTGTCATTTTTTTCTAGGCATGCACTGTTTCTCTTAAGCACCTTACACAAGTACTGGTCCACCCCCTGCTCCCCCTCCCCCCCCCACACACACTACACTTTTCTGAAGCAATTTATTAAAAAAAAGATGAACACGCCCTGCACACAGCTGTTAGTAAACCACTGACTCCAGCTGCAGTAGTAATGTTTATAAAATAGGCATAGAATCCTATTACTCGTAGACATTATCCAGCATTGGGTTGTTACTGACACCATCAATACTCACTGAATGCATTTTTGCTTCAGTAATGGAAGGCATTCAGTGAGAACCATCACTCTTGGTAGCTATCTGACAGTCAATATTTTCTGCAATGAATGTGATTTTATGCCTTTTTTTAATAAGTCTATCATTCTTAAATTTAGGATGTTTATTAGCAGCTGGATGTGGGGTGGGTTTATTTTTTTGTTTTAAATTACTACAAAAACAAACATTTTATCCTACCAAATATTGCAAGAAAGACAAAAACAATAATTTACAAAACCATATACTATACAAAATAATAAATGTGCAGATGTACAACTCAGATAAGTTTCCATCTCAGGGTTTAGATGACATCAGGAGACATCAGGAGACTAAAGACAAATGGAAGGAGGAGATAGGGACTTGTGAGGGGAGGTGAAGAAGTGATGAAAGTCATGGAGTGGAAAGGAGAGAACAGGTTACTATGAAGAGAGAAGGAGCAGGCATTTGTGAAGGGTCTTCAGAAAATAGTTGTGCACTGCTAGAGAGGAAGAAGGTGGAGGAGGGAAATGATGAAATTAGAGGAGTAATTGATAAATGCCTGGACCAAACTGGAGTGGGGGGAAGTTCTGCTGGGAGAATTGCAAAAGGGGGAAATAATGTGCAGGAGGAAGAAGAGGAGCCAGAAATGAGAGGAAGATTAATGGAAGCAAGCAGGGAGTATGAGGGGTGGAATCTTAGTGCTCGTGGACTTAATACTGAGAGGAGTCAGGAGGGGTAGCAAGGGGGTGAGGCATAGTCACATTTGGGTGGATGCCATGCCAGGAATGACAGCGGAAAGGGTGGGACAATCTGTTCTGAAATATGCTAGATGGGGTAGGGTCAAGCCTCATTTAATTATACATCTTGGGATGAACAACCTGGCTGACAAGACAGTAGATATAGCCCAGAGGAGGTCTGAGGAACTAGCACAATTATGTGAAGGGCAGGAAGATCAGTAACTTTTTCAGAGATACTTCCAGTGCCCAAGGCAAGCTCAACAAGAAATCTGAGAATAGAGGAATTTAACAGATGGCTAAGAACCTGGTGCTGTGCTAAAGGTATGGGCTGTTGGGGGGTGGGAGGGACCTGGGAGGACAGTAGTCTTTATGCCAAGGACAGACTACACTTGAGTGAGGAGGGAAAGAAAGTGTTGAAACAGAGGATGGAGCAGTACATAGAGGAAGTTGGGAATTTAAACTAGGAGCAGGGGGTGGCAGTTGGGCAAGAGACATGCAGAGACCAGAGGTTGGGAAACCACATGAGCTAACTCCCCATAACAGTGACAAAAGACAAATGGCAAGTACTATTGGTGATGCTAGTAAAGGAGGGCAGGCTGGGGGGAGTGGAAGGTGGTTACCCTTAATGCTAGGAGCCTTGGGAGGAAAACTGCAGAGTTACAGGTGCTCATGGCAGAGGGAGAGGTGGACATCACAGCCATCACAGAAACATGGGCCACCCAATACAATGACTGGAACCTGTCTGCACCAGGGTACAGGTTATTTCGTAGGGACAGGGTGATTGAGAAAGGAGTGGGTGTGGCACTATACGTGAAGGAAGGACTGAAATGTGAAAGGGAGGAAGGGGAGGAGGGTAATACGGAGTCACTTTGGATGCAAATCCAGGATTCCAAGAATAGGATTCTCAGAATGGCAGTGGTGTACAGACCGTCATCTCAGATGGGGGAGTTAGACAGGGAACTAGCGGGACAGATCAGGAGGACCTGCAAGAAGTTTAATGTGGTGATTGTGGGGGACTTCAACATGCCAGGAGTGGACTGGAGTACCCCAACAACCAGGAACATAAGGGAGCAGGTACTGCCGGATGCCATCCAGGAAAGCTTCCTGCTGCAAATGGTCAGTGAACCAACCAGGTTAGGGAATACCTTGACCTTGTGCTGGCAAATGGGGACTTTGGAGAGAACTTACAGTGGAGGAACCTGTCAGGAGTGACCACCACTCAGTATGGCTCACATTGGATATGGGCAAGGAAGGAGGAATCTGGCACAAGAGTGCTGGACTTCAGGAGGGCCGACTTTGGGAGGATGAGGAAAGTGGCAAAAGGGTACCTGGCCAGAATTCAATCTAGTATGGACACTAACCAGAGGTGGGAGCTCATTAAGCAGGGGATAGTGGAGGCAACCAAAACCTGCTGCAAAGCTCAGAGCAAGAAGGCTAGGGCTAAGAAACTGAGCTGGTTGAGTAAGAAGGTCATGGAAAAGATAAGGTAGAAAACAGCTACCTTTTGGAAGTACAAGAAAACAGGGAGGGGGAAGGACAGGGAGGAGTACTTGATGTAATCGAAGGAGGTGACAAGGGCAGTAAGGGGAGCCAAGGACTCTACAGAACTTAGGCTGACACGAGGCATTAAGAAGGGGGAGAAGGACTTCTTTAGGTACATCAGGGAGAAAAGGAGCTGAAAGGACCACATAGTAAGGACTAGGAAGGAGGGGGGTTGGGTGAAAGCAGGCTGCGATAAGGCAGAAGCACTAAATAAGTGCTTATGCTCAGTATTTACTAAAGAGAAGAGGGGGGTGACACCCAAGGGGGGAGAAATGGCAGAAGCGGGGGGGAGGGGTGACAGATGGGGAAATCATGGAGGGCAGAGTTTGGGAGGGTTTGAAGGCACTGAGGGTGGACAAGGCGCCAGACCCAGATGGCATACACCCCAGGGTACTGAAGGAGCTGGCAGAGGTCCTTGCAGGGCCTTTGGCAGACCTATTTAATGCCTCAATACATTTGAGGTGTGTTCTTCAGGACTGGAGGATGGCTCATGTGGTGCCCTTCCAAAAGAGTGGCCCCAAGGATGAACTGGGAAACTACACACCAGTGAGCCTCACATCCATCGTGGGTAAGCTAATGGAGACTATCCTGAAGGAGAGGCTGGTGGCTCTCCTAGAGGCCAAAGGACTACAGGACAGCAGACAGCATGGCTTCATATGGGGCAGATCCTACCAAACCAACCTGGTGGAGTTCTATAGGCAACTGAACAGGTGCTATGCAGTGGATGTCCTGTATCTGGACTTCAGTAAGGTATTCGACTCGGTGCCATGTGGAAGGCTGGGAAGTAAGTTAGTAGGCACGTGGGTGGGTGCAAATCTGGTGAGATGGGTAGGGAACTGGCTTCAGGAAAGGCAACAGAGAGTGGTGGTGGGAGGGGAGCACTCACACCCAAGGTTAGTGACAAGCGGTGCCCACAGGGCTCGATGTTGGGACCAGTGTTGTTTGGGATATTCATTGCAGACATGTCATTGGACATCAAGAGCGAGATCAGTCTGTTTGCTGATGATACCAAGGTAGGAGTGGTGGTGGATGACCTAGGGGGATGACAGGGGTTGCAGGATGATCTGGCAAAGCTTGAAACCTGGTCAGATACCTGGCAACTGGGGTTTAATGCCAAAATGTGCAAGGTGCTGCATTTTGGGATAAAGAACCCGAGGAGGAATTACCAGTTGGAGGAGTGCAGCTAGCCCAGGCAGATGAGGAGAAGGATCTGGGGGTGCTCACTACAGGGTTAATGAACAACTCTGCACAATGTAGGAAGGCAGATGCAAATGCCAACAACATGCTGGGTTGCATTGCAAGGGGTATATCTTCGAGGAGAGAGGAGGTAATTCTGCCACTGTATAGGTCATTACTTAGACTGCACCTGGAGTACTGCATGCAGTACTTGCACCCGTATCTGAAGAGGGACATTAAGTTACTGGAGTGGGTGCAGCGCAGGGTGACAAAGATGATCAAGGGGCTAGAGGACTTATCATACGAGAGGAGGCTGAGGGAGTTGAACATGTACTCGCTGGAGGAGAGGATGGACAGGGGGACATGATTGAAACCTTTAAGTACATGAAAGGAATAAACAATACAGATACAGAGGAGCTTTTCAAAGTAAGGGAGGGGAGGGACACCAGGGGCCATGACATGAGACTGGAGCAGGGACACTGGTTTACCGGGATTGAGAAAGGGCATATTCTGTTTTGCACATTGTAAAAAACGGTATTGTCACCGGTGTGTGCTAAGCCAAAATCCGGTTTTACCGGTGTTTGGTTTTGTGTACTTTGTTTAACAATTTTTAACTCTGCTAATATGCATTTTAGCAATTTTGACCTCCACTATTACACATCCTTCCATCCTTGTACCAATTTAAAGTTATTTTAGGTACAAGATGTGATAGCAGCAACACTACAGCCCCGTCTTAAGGGTGTGATGGAAGCAGCAGCCTCATTTATCTCTCTGGTGTGACAGAAGCAGCAGCACTGTGGCCCCCATCCCTTAGGTGTGATGGCAGCAGTACTACGGTCATCATTCCTCATGAGTGATGGCAGTATCAGCACTATGGCCCCCATCCCTCAGGTGGGACAGCAGCAGGCCTACATCCCCCATCCACCAGTGGTGATGGCAGAAGCACTACAGCCCCTACCCCTCCGGTGTGATGGCAGTAGCAATAATGCAGTACATATCCCTCTGGCGTGATGGCAATAGTAACAGCACTATGATCCCCTTTCAACACTCACACCCCACATGCACAAGTTACAAATGACTTGGTCTCTTTGCTTGTTAGAACTCAGATGTGAATTAATCTGAACCATCACTGCTAAGATGGACTACCTTTGTTTTTCCTTATCTATAATTTAACTGCCTGAATTGGATATCTGCCTGTGACACCGCTGACCAGGGTTAGGAACAGACTTGGGTGTTGGAGGGCCAGCTGGTGAGTGAAGGCTTGAGTGTCTCACGACCACCCCTTCTCCTGAAAGGGGAGGTGGGGTTCACGGCTCAGCATTTGCTGGCCCATGGTGGAGGCCAGAGGCACGACAGCACGTCAGTCCTAACTGTGGGAGGAGTGTGACGGATGTCGGCTTGTGCCTTGACATCATGTAGCCTGTCAGGCTCCCAAGAAAATGGGAAAACACCCACTGGCCAACCAAAGGATGGCTGCTGGTCCCACCATACACCAGAAGCCCCAGACATGTGTCCATTCTGACCCCCGACATGCCCAGGACACACAGGAAGCTCTTTGGGGCAATTCTCCTCCCCTGGTAGCCTCCCACAGGGATCGGGGCACACTCAGTGAAGGGTTACTTTGGGTTACCTGGTAGCACAGCAGTAAGGGTCAGTGGATAGTGATCAGGACTCAGCAGTGGTGGCAGGGGGCCTTGGCAGGCCTGAAGGAGTGGATGGCCATGGGGTAGGAGGAGCAAAAAAAAACTGCTTGAATTTTCTTCTTTGAAATAAAGTGTTTTCCTTAAAAAATCCACAAGTGATTAGTGGAGGACCTTCAAATGGATTCATGCATCTCCCAGACACGTGGATGCTTTTTTTTTTTCTACTTGAAGTCCATGAAAAAGGTGTCTCCCAGTTTTAATGACTTTGGTCAGATGTGAATTGAGCACTGCTCTGCCCACCAGTATCATACAGCCCTTGGGGTCTTACCTTGCCAAGTACTCTTAAATACTTAACATTTGCTTTTTATTGAAGCAGTCTATCAGAAAACATTTTGTTGTCACAGAGACAGAACCAGCAGATGGAAGAAAGGTGCAAAGGATGCAATTCACCTAAATGGGGTGCTAACTGTGAAGTCTTTTCATAAGTAGTAAGACAGTTTCTTCTTTGTGAACATACTTTCATTCAGACTAATTTTCATTCAAACGACTGAGGATTTTGGATGGCCCTACTGATTATAAACTTGAATAAGTTAGCTGGTAACAGTGATCCTGCATTTAGCAATCTACAACCTAGATGCTTATTTGCAAAGAATACAATAAAAACCTGACTAAACTCTAAAAACAAGCTTACAAAACATATCTGAATATTTATCTTTACCTATACAAAATCATTGCAGCCCAAGTAAAACTCAAGTAAATTACATGGTACCCTGACTACTATTCTACGATGTAGTAAACATATATTGGTATTTTGTTTATATTCTTTGTAAAGCAGGTAAGGCCCACTAGGCAGAACTGTCTGTTTTAAGGAGTGACCTAGAAGCACTTGGGAGGTTAAGTGACTTGCTTGGATGCAAGTGGAGGTTGTGGGACTCAAGCCCAAGTCTGCTGGATGTACCCAGTTCAATCACCGTTTGTTATTCTAACCACTAGGCATGGGTGGTTAAACTGAATGGCTGATTACAACAAAGCAGTGTGGGTGATTTCCTTACTGTTTCTATACGCAGCAAAGCAGAAAGAATGCAAAGCACAGCAGCATTCATTTTAAGATGCTGAAATCTGGGTTGGCCCGCTTATGCTGCAGTAGCACTATTGCTTGCAATGCCAGTGACCCAGGGTCAGAAGCAAAGTCGGGTTGCTGGAGGTCTGGCCAGGGGAGTAGGATCGAGCACCTGGGGGACTGCTCTCCTCCTCTGGGGAGGGTGGGCTGCAGGTCCTGCTTCTTTACCACCACCTGTGTGACCACGGGTGGTGGTGCAAAGGTGCTGCAGAATGATCAGGAGGGGAGGACGTTAGCCAGGATCTGGAACAGTGGCATGTCTCTACGTGACCTGCCTCCTTGGATCTCTAGTGCAGGTGCCCTCAGGGACAGAGACCAGAAAACCAGGAACAATCACCCCACTCGGCCACTGGCAGAAGGACCGTGCCCAGACTTCATAACCAAGCTCCTTGAGGTATCCACTGGGCTGCCGACACACACACTAAGGGAGTGTGGAGGGTGACCTAGGGTCCCTCCCTTCCCACCTGGGGGGTTACAACCAGGCAGGATAAAAGCAGGCCCACAGGAGCTCCCGAACATTACCTGGGGGTGAAGCTAGGGGATACCGATGCTGTGAGAAGGGGACATAGAAAGAGAAAATAAAACAAATGTAAAAAGATACTGAAATCTTAGAGATTCTGTGCAGTGACATGCAATTTCCGTGAGGCACCGGTACAAGAATTCAAAATCCACAAACCAAGCAGGATTCCGTGATTGTTACCGGTGTTACTGGTAAAAATGGAAAACCAGGGTCCCTGGACTGGAGGGAGAAAGGTTAAGGAGGGAGATGAAGAGACACTTTTTTACAGAGAGGGTGGTGGCTGGGTGGAATGCTTTAGCTGCAGAAGTGGTATCCAGTAGAACAGTGGACTGCTTCAAAAGGGGATGGGACAGGACAAGGGAGAGGGTCAATGAAAGGGAAGGGTAAAAGGAAGGGACAGCTGCAGAATAAGGGGTGCTAGCTGCACATTGGAGCAGGCTTGATAGACCTCTAGGCCTTTATCTGCTGGCAAATTTCATATGTTCGTACATCAGGAACCACTCAGACATTGGTCTCCAAGCCCCTATAACGTCATCAGGACTTGCTGGATAGCTTGATACCTTTTACTGGACAAGCACATTTGTTGTACACAGAAGATATAATACACCAGCTTTCACGGCCCAACAGGTTCCTTCACTAGGTGCAGTAGCAAACTGTGCAAAAGAAGCTGAAGTTGCATACACTGAGATTCATTGTTTCAAAATAATTTATGACAAGATAGTGGGAAGATGTAAAAGGACTTGAAGGGAAGGTTGCCCTCAGCCTTTTATTCTGTTTATCTGTGTAGTCTGTAGACATGAACAATGATTGCCTCTATTGCACCCCCTCACCCTAATTATTTTCAGATTTAAATGTAAATGAAGGTACTTACTCCATTGCAAAGGTCATGGCCCAACTCATGTAAGGCATCCTGGAATTTTATGATGTTTAGTGCTAAAATCTGCAGTAGGTATACTGCATTAGTCAGTGCTATTGTTGTCCTCTGCAGTCCTTATGTTCCTGCCTTATGTTGGCTATGAAACATTTCATGGTATAGTAAGTGCCCTGCTGTTTTTTTGTGTAGTTTAAAGTGTATCTCAGTTAGAAAAAAAATGCTTTTATAGAATTCAGGGACTCCACAAGACAGGTAAAAGAACTGAGAGTACAGCTTCTGCAGGCTTGTACAGATATGCATCATCAACTCCCATGGTGCCTTGCGTGACTGGGGTCATGACTTTTGCAATGAAGACAAACATTTTTCACACCAGGGCAAAACAGAGTGAAGCAACCTCATTTATAGTTTAATTAGGATGAAATTAGGGGATACAAAAGAGGGAATCATTGGACATGCTTACAGACTACACAAGTATACAGAAAATGGGCTGAGGGGAATTTCCCTTTAAAAGAAAAGGCAGGTGGACACGGAAAAGGAACAGGTCAATAGCTGCAAGGGAATGCTAATCAGGAAGTACTAATATATTCACAAGAGAGGCTGAGTGGGTGCCTTGAAGAGTTAATTTGAAAGATATCCTCACAAGAACATAGGATAGTAATGACTTGAGATGTGCAAAGTGCTGGGGGGGGGGTCACATAAACAACAAAGCAGAAAAACATATTTGTATAAAAAAAAATACAGTATTAGAGTTTTCCATAGTGTGTCATAAATCCAGTGTCCCTACTGAGCGCATTACAATTTGATTTAAATTGTTGAATATATTTTAATTTCCATGTGCTTCTCTCCTGTTGTTTTTTGAAGTTGTCTCTTGGTATTAGGACACATGGGTCCGAGACGGAATGATTTGGTTGGGAAAAATGCTGTCCTACTCCTGTGCTGATTACTTGGTTTAATATTGTGTTTCTGTTGTGGTTCACCTAGTTTGCAGGGGTTGCCTTGTTTCCCTGTATAGCATCAGTTGGACACTGTGCACTGAATTAGGTAAACCACATTGACTGATTGACATATGTAGGATAGATTTATTTCTACTGTGTTGTCCTGTCCTGTTTCGATGGTGGTCTGAGAACATATGTGGATGCAGGTATTACATCTCGTATTGTTGCACGTTTTTCCTTTCATTTCACAGTTATGTTGATCTGCTGGGAGTTTATTATGAATTACTGTGTTAGAGTGGTTAGGGGACTGCTTGTAGGCAATGACAGGTGGTTCAGAGCAAATGTCTCTGAGTTTCTCATCTTCACTCAGCATGGGTTGTAGTTCATTTGCTGAAGGGCTGTTAGCATGGGGCTGTATGTGACAACTAGGGATATGCAATCAGTTTGAATTTTTTGCAAGTATTCCAGTAGATTTTATCATGGTATTTGTATAGCATGTTCCATTTAAATTAAAATATATCAATTTGACTGTAACAGAATCAATCACAACATTGGATTTAGGACACATGGAAAACTCTAATACTGTATGTTACTTTATACAAATAAGTTTCTGTTTTTTCCCCCTTTCTGTGATTGCCCCCACCCCCGGCACTTTGTATATTCAGGTCATTGCTGTTCTGTGTTTCTGTCAGGATACCTTTCAAATTAATACTTCAAGACACCCATTCAGCCTCTTTTATGAACATCTTAACACTTCCTGCTAAATATCCCCTAACAGCTATAGACCTGTTCCTATTCATTGTCCACCCACCCTTCCTTTTAAGTCCTATTAAGTCTTCTCACTATCCTGACATATATTTTTTTTAAACAGTGCCTCACATTGCATATAACTTTAGCTTCTTTTACTTAGTTAGCTATTGCACCTAACAAAGGAATCTGTTGGGTCCCAAAAGCTTGTGAATAATATCATTTTTATGTTGGCTTGCATGCACGTGCAAACAACATGTTGGGGTAGTAGCAGTTTCAGAGGTGTGTCAGTGTTGTGATGAATGGAGGGCACACTTTAGTAGGTGCATCCCTCATTCCCCAATGAGCCAGCATGGTAGCACTGACACAAGTATATGCAAAGTGCCACCAACTTGAAAGAAATGTGCTGCTGCAATCCGAGACAAACTCGTCATGCAGCAGCACAGATGACATGCCTCCCCTATGCGCCTTTCCTGGTGAAACATTTCAGTAAACATGGCAACGGCTCCTGCCGTCTGCCACACAATACCCAAAGAAGGCTGATATTGGGGGTGCAATCCCTGTGTTGGCATGTCTGCCACTCCCCATTGTGTAGCACGGGGAGCCCAGCCCAGTGTGCTGTCCATCAGAGAAAGCAGATCACATTGGCATGTTACTGCCCCCACCCCAACCCACTCCCATTTTGTAGTACACTGGGAGTACACCCCAGTGTGGCCAACATCATGCCCCCAAAAGTCATGGAGCACACTGGGAGCCCACCCCAGTGTGCCCAACATTTGTTTGATTTCACCTGTAAAAAAAGACAATGGTCCCACAAGGTACAGTTTGTTTTTTTGGTACCTGAAACAAAGAAAATGGTCCGTTGCCTGTGACGCCTCCCCTCCCCCAACCTGCATCCACTCTCTGTGCACCCCACCTCCCCACACATCCCCTCATCCCATACTTATCTCCAGAGGTCCAGTGCTGTGATCTTCGGTGGAGCAGGAACACATCTGCACTCTTCAAAGCCGACCGTGAACTGAAGAAATGCCGGTAAGTTGTATAATGGCATAAATGGGGGGCAACTTAGGTGGATATCTCAGCCATTGTTTTGAATTTTGGCTCCAAATTTTCAACATGGGGTTCTTGGGACCCCACCTCGTGAACTCATGCACTGTCATCTCGTTATTCAATCCTGAAAGGTCACTTTGTGGTCACTGCATGGAATCACCTTTTGGGACTGATTAACAAAATGACAGTGCCACTGTTCATGAGGTGGGGTCCCAAAAAGCCTATGTTGCAAATTTGGTGAAAAAATTCCAAAAAATAGCTGTGTTATGAGAGAGTGCATTGTGCAGTTTCCACACATGCTCATAAGTTCGACAACTTTTAATATTTTCACTCCAGATTTTCAACATTTCCATTTTTTCACACTTCCTTATGAATGGTACAGCTGTCATTTTTCACATCATGCCCGAGATGTACTTTTGCACATGTGGCGCACAATGGTATTGTCTGTGTGGGAAATCAATGTTCGGGGCACAGTAACAAAATCACAGTAACACTGTTCATGAGCAGAGGTCCCAAAATGCCTATGTTGTAAATTTGGTTAAGAAAATCCCCAAAATAATTGCATTACGGGCATGCGCTGTGCTGTTTCTAAGCACTCTCATGACTTCACCAATTTTTTATATTTTCACTTCAGATTTTCAACATTGCTATTTTTTTGCACCTCCTCATGAGCAGTACAGCTGTCATTTTTCACATTCTGCCTGAAATAAGTTTTTGCACCTGTGGCACAAAATGGTACATTCACTGTACTAAATCACCTTTTGGCTAACACACTAATTATGCCACAGTTCATGAGGTGGGATCACAAAAAGCCCATGTTGAACATTTGGAGTGAAAATACCAACTAACACCCAGGGCATTAAGGTTTCCAACCATAATGCCCCACCATGTAGAGACCGATAGGTGTCAGGGGTGTGACTTGGGATTGTCAGCTGTAATGCTCACACCATTTCACCCCCACATTCACACTGCAGCCAGTAACAGGCATCGAGGTGTGCCTTGGACTCTTCAATCCCAAGGTTCACCCCATTCTCCTATACTGAACCCATCTCAGTGTATTTCCTTATGGAACTGGGTGAGCATAAGGCCTGAAGACACCAAGGCACAAAATGACAGTTGTCAGTGTCTGCAGGGTGAGTTGAAATGGTGTAAGCGTTATGGCCCATGACCCAGACGCACACCCCAATGCCTGTCAGCCTCTGCAGGGTGGGTGTGTGCTTGGCATCAGTTCAGTACTTCACTGCCATTCTCATTATGCATCTGTCTAACTCCTGCACTACCAATGCCAATGCCAGCAAAACAACATTCAGCATTGACAAATGCTTGTTGTACAAGGCATATGTTGGTCCAATAAAAGGTATTGAACTATCCAGTGATTCCTGTTTTCCAAGGACCAATATGGCTAAAATCTTGTTTTACTATGTAATGTCATCAGAACTCCTAGACAGAAAAACAGCCTTGTTGTGCATAGATGCCCATCCATTATTCTGTGTGCTGTATACATTTTGTTACAGGTCCTACATTGGCAATGCATTCAAAATTAGCCTGAACATTTAAAAAGCCAGTTTGAAACAAAGTGTGGCTTTGGGCTCTGAAATAATGAGGAATGTATAGCAATGTAACTTTGATGCAGTCTGTGCTGTACCATTTGATCAAAAGCAGTGATCCTAAAATCAGGGACCACAGTTCTGAAATTTAGTTGCTCTAGGGCCAGCATAGTTTTGAACATCACAGTAACGTGGTCACTCTGTCCAATTTAATCCTCAGTCCTGATGTTACTGATAATTTCCTGATCTGACATTATGAGGTCTGAGATTGCCTACCCATGGTTGTGTCACTCATCCATTGAGCAAAGAAGCAGTCAACTGTAACTCCTATAAACTTTTGGCTTTTTTATATTCATTTATTTATTTTGTTACTTTTTGTTGACTGGGATAGATGGGCTTGGTAATTCTGTCTATTTCCATCCTTGTTCTGGGGGTTGGGGGAGGAGATACAGATGCAAACTGGCATATTGAATCAGGCTAAGTGGTTGGTGGTATTATCAGTGAATGGGGGAAATTCAGCCAGAACACCGTAGACATTCTCTCACTCTTTCAAGAAATGCCATGGAATCTTTAACGTCTACCTGAATAACCACTAGAACAGGCAGACGGAACCACTTTTTAGCATTTCATCCAATAGATGATTGCACTTTAAATATGTTTTTTGCTCCTTGTCTGTAAAGTATTCTAGCATTTACTGTATCTCTAAGATTGAAATCTCCCATAAGGATCATTTTGGTCTGACCCACTGCCATCCTAATTTTCCTTTTTAGTTTTTCATCAATTTCAGCTAACTGGTTAGGCGACCAATATACTGAACTACTCCAAACCTTCTGTATACCGTCCCTTCTTCCTCAGTAACATGAAATACAATGGCAGAATACAATTTTGTAAAGAGTTATTGCTCTTGTATGGTCAAGGTGAAAGCTGACCACCAGAGGGAGCTATAACGGTGAACCAGAGGTCAGATCATTGCTGAAGGAATGGGAAAGGCTAATTATGTTGATTGCATGCATGCGCAAGAAACATATTGCAGCAGCTTTCTCCAGAAGCAGGTTGTGGAGGCATGGCACTGTTGTGACCAATGCCCCCACAACCTTTAATGGCTTGGCCCACTTCCTCCAATGCTGTGGCATGCTGCTGCTGACACTAGTTCAGCCAGCGTGCCATCAGCTTGCAAAAATTTAGCAGCTGCATCCAGGGGCCACCTCATCATTGCAGCGTCAGCCATTCGCTTCAATGAGGAAGTGACCCGTCATTGCAGGGTGGGATCTTGAAACACTGATATTGTCTGTGAACATGGCGGTGGCTTGCCGCCGTGTTCACAAACAATATTAACCCCTCCCTGCCGAGGGGGTGCCCAATCCCCATCGGCAACATGTGCTGCCCCGACTGTGTTTATTTGCTGACGGAGGCCCCAATGCCCGTCGGCTTCAGTGCTGCAAAATTTATGTTGCTGATGGGGAGCCCACTCCCAGTCAGCATTATGTAACCACCCTCCACTTTGTTATCTGCCAACGGGTGCCCAATCCCTGTAGGCATAATGCTGTCACCCTTTGTTGTGCACCAACGGGAGTGCCTAACTCTGTTCCGGCTACAGCTTCCCCCAAAAGAAAGTCTGCTGGCATGCTGGGAGCCCACCCCAGCATGCCACATGCCCCTGTAAAATAAAAACCGGTCCTGCAATGTTTTTTTTTAAACCTGTAAAACAGGAAATGGTTCCTTAGCGGTCTCACTGCCCCCACAACCGGCGCCCACCCACTGCGCACCATGCCACCCCACACACCCTCATCCCATTCTTACCTCTTGGAGTCCAAAAGCACGATTCGTGACCGAATATGTCTGCACTTCAAAGCTCGATCGCAACTGAGGAAATGTCAGTAAGCTGTATAATGGAATAAACAGGATTTTTTCAACTTTGATTCGTATCTCAGGTATTGTTTTGGAATTTTGGCACCAAATTTTCAACATGGGGTTTATGGGATCCCTCTTCAAGAATTCTGGCACTGTCATGTCGTTATTCGACCCCGAAAGATGATTTTGCGGTCACTGCATAGAATTCCCTTTTGTGACCGATTAACAAAATGACAGTGCTAGTGTTCATGAAGTGCACTCTCAAAAAGCCTATACTGCAAATCTGGTTGGAAAAATAAAAAAAATGACTGTTTTACGAGCGTGTGTTATGCAGTTGCTACGCATGCTCTTAACTTTGTGAATTTGCAATATTTTCACACCAGATTTTCAGCATTGGCATTTTTTCAGACCTCCTTGTGAACAGTATAGCTGTCATTTTCCACATCCTGGCCAAACTGTGTTTTCGCACTTCCGGCGCAGAATAGCGCTGTCACTGTGGGAAATCAGTGTTCAGGACAGAGTAAGAAAATGACAGTGACACTGTTCATGAGCAGAGGTCCTAAAATGCCCATGTTGAATATTTGGTGATGATACTCCATAAAATGACTGTGTTACGAGCGTGCGTTACGCAGTTTTCATGCATGCTCGTAACTTCATGAATTAATAATATTTTCACTCCAGATTTTCAACATTGCCATTGTTCTGCACCTCCTTATGAACAGTACAGCTGTCATTTTTCACATCCTGACTGAAATGTGATTTTGCAGTTCCGGCCCAGAATCGCATGGTCGCTGTGGGAAATCAGTGTTCGGGACACATTTTGAAAATGACAGTGACACTGTTCATTAGCACAGGTCCTAAAATGCCTATGTTGAAACTTTGGTGATGAAATATCCATAAAATGACTGTGTTACGAACGTGCATTGTGCAGTTTCCATGCACGCTCGTACATTCGCAACTTTGCAATATTTTCACTCCAGATTTTCAGAATTGCCATTTTGCCACACCTCCTTATGAACAGTATAACTGTCATTTTTCATATCCTGGCCGAAATGTGTTTTTGCTCTTCCAGCGCACAATAGGGTGGTCACTGTGGGAAATCAGTTTCCGGGACATATTAAGAAAATCACACAGACACTGTTCATGAGAAGAGGTCCTAAAATGCCTATGTTGAAAATTTTGTGATGAAACTCCATAAAATGACTGTGTTACGAGCGTGTGTTGTGCAGGTTCCATGCACCATTGTAAGTTTGAAAATTAGTAATATTTTCATGCCAGATTTTCAACACTGGCATATGTTCACACCTCCTTATGAACAGTACAGCTGTCATTTTTCACATCCTGGCCAAAATGTGTTTCTGCACTTCCAGCGCACAATACCACACTCAGTGTCAGAAATCAGGGTTTGGAACAGACTGGGGGGGGGTGACAGAGCTCAACTGAGCTCCATCAGGACTGCAGCAGATTTCTTTGTGGGCAGAAAAAGGTGACAACACAGGCAGGAGCCCAGTATAAAAGGGTAGCCTGCAGCGCCGGGAGATACAGAATGAGTGAGTGAGGGAGGGGGAGTGAGTGAGCTCAGTGGAGCTTTGTTGGGACTGCTGTGGATTTCTTTGTGGGCAGGAAAAGGCAGCAACACAGGCAGGAACCCAGTACAAAAGGGAGCCTGCAGCACCAAGAGAAACAGACTGAGCGAGTGAGACAGGGGGAGTGAGCGACCTCAGTGGAGATCTGTCGGGACAGCTGTGGATTTCTTTGTGGTCAGGAAAAGGTGCCAATGCAGGCAGGAGCCCAGTACAAAAGGGCAGCCTGCAGCGCTGGGAGAAACAGAATGAGCAAGTGAGAGAGGGGGAGTGAGCGAGCTCAGTGGAAGTCTATCGTGACTGCTGCAGATTTCTTTGTGGGCAGGAAAAGGCGGCAATGCAGGCAGGAGCCCAGTACAAAAGGCCAACCTGCAGCCCTGGCAGAAATGGAATGAGCGAGTGAGAGAGGGGGAGTGAGCAACCTCAACTGAGCTGTGTCAGGACTGCTGCACATGTCTTTGTGGGCAGACAAAGCCGGCAATGTAGGGAGGCACCCAGTACAAAAGGGCAGCCTACAGCACCAGGAGAAACAGAATGAGCGAGTGAGACAGGCGGAGTGAGCGACCTCAACAGAGCTCTGTTGGGACACCTGCAGATTTCTTTGTGGGCAGAAAAAGTTGCGTATGCAGGCAGAAGCCCAGTACAAAAGGGCAGCCTGCAGCACCGGGAGAAACACAACTAGCTAATGAGAGAGAGGGAGTGAGCGAGCTCAACGGAGCTCTATCATTACTGCTATGGATTTCTTTGTGGGCAGAAAAAGGTGGCCAAGCAGGCAGCAGCCCAGTACAAAAGGCCAGCCTGCAGCACCAGCAGAAATGGAATAAGCGAGTGAGAGAGGGGGAGTGAGCTAGCTCAACAGGCCTGTGTCAGGACTGCTGCAGATTTCTTTGTGGGCAGAAAAAGCTGCCAACAGAGGTGGGAGCCCAGTACAAAAGGGAAGCCTGCAGCGCCAGCAGAAACATAATGAGAGAGTAAGAGAGGGGGAGTGACCCACCTCAACAGAGCTCTGCCAGGACACCTGCAGATTACTTTGTGGGCAGAAAAACGTGCCAACACAGGCAGAAGCCCGGTATAAAACAGCAGCCTGCAGCACTGGGAGAAACAGAATGAGTGAGTGACACTGAGGCAGTGAGCGAGCTCAACGAACCAATGCAATTAACATTCAGCATTGACAGTACTTGTTTTGAAAGATGGCATACTGTGCTAGAAATCACTCAGTGCAATCAAGAATATCACCAGTTACAGTACAGTCATCATTAAACTACATAAACAAATTACTGTTGAGTTAATACTCCATTGTATAAACTCAATAGCAATGAGTTTGATGCATGAAATCCAGTGATTTTTTTCCAGCCTAGTTAGCAATGAATTGCCAGACTTTATTAATTTAATTTTTGTCTACAATGCTTTAAATATATTAACATTTACACATTACCTTTTTATACATGAAACCCCATGTGCATTTAGGGTTAATGATAACATGTCCCCCTCTGACTCTGGCCAAATGAATTAGTCTGTAGGTAATAAAAGGGTGTTGTGCATTTTCTAGAGGGTTCGGTTCAGTCCAGCTGCTCCAGGGGAGGCATTGCTGTTGCAGACAGTAAGTCTTCACTTCAAGCCCCCAATAAGCCAGGGGTTGTTTATTTTTCAGAGTCAGTTGCTGAGCCCTAAAAGTGTTAGCACTGATGTGCTGGAAGCCATCAAGTCCCAGTAGCCCCTTGGGGGCTAAAAAGTAAGTCCCCCATCCAGGCATAAATTGACCCAGAAATGACAGCCATCATTTGAAAGCATCAAGTACTGTGAGAAGAAAAGCTGGGAAACTCCAGAAAAAAATTAAATAGTAAGTGATATGTGGGCCCCACTTTGGAGTCTCTGTGATTCTGAACATAATGTAATCCTTGTAGAAGGCAAGCAAGAATTGAATGCGGAAGAACCCATGAGCACCCCTTAAATAAAGCTTGGTAGCCAGACAGTGCCCCCTCCAAATGGAAGCCACTCAGATTTGTGTCAGGGTAAATGCTTACCAACATGCTACTTTTTAAAATCATGTATCTGTACCCAGATATGATATGTAACTACTGTGTCTGTAAGTGAGCTACTGACAGAGTGTAATGGAAAAGTGTGTTTGTGAATTAACTGAGGCCCCCACTTCAGAGCATAAAAGCATCTGAAATCTTGAGACAGCTTAGCTATGCTTTCCCCATGCCTGGCTGCAGCTAGTGAGCCTGAACTAGAAAAACTCCTACTGCTTGATTTGAGAATATGTGTGGACAATAAAAACACAGCAAACACGGCTCAAGATGCTGCAGGAGGAGCCGAAATACAAGACCGAACTGCACACACTCAAAAAATCTCGGCTACACTCCAGACTGAGGACAAGCGCCAGCATTTAGCATATAAAAAGTTTTTTCAATCTGAACAGCATTTCCTCAAATGAAATGTCAACATATGTTTTTTTATGTCACACTGACACTTTTTGAAAAAGCGTCAGTGTGATGTGAAACATACGTCAACATTTCATTTGAGTGAGGGGGGTGCTCGTTTTATTTTTTATACGCTAAATGCTGTCGTTTGTCTTCAGTCTAGAGTGTAGCCAAGAGTTTTTGAGTGTGTGCATGTGTGGACAATAAATTTGTGACATTACTGCTTTGAATTGTTTAAGGTGCCCCTTCGCCTCAGTACTATGTGGTTTCACCAAAGTGACCATAAGGGACTGGCTTAAGATAGTGTGGATAAAACCGCACATGAAATACAGTGCTGCAAGAAGTGCTAATGGCTGTACAGTAACAGGGGTTTTACAGCGTATGGTAGCAACTCCCACCCCTGTCACTGTAGACTGCCAGCAGGGAAGGTAAAGGATGCCATTGGGGTGGCTCCTGGCTGAGTTGCTCCCATGGTAGAGCAGTTAGAGCACCTGCCTCCGGCACCATCGGGGACCTGGGGCAGCAATTCGGTTCTCCCCAGGTCCCACTCTGCTGCAGTAGTTTTTGACCAGAAGAACATTTTCACGACCCAAGTTTATTTTAACCCCTGATGTCCATGATCCCCCAGAGTTGATTTTAATTTGTCCGAGGGGTGTAGAGGGCTCTGCCCTCCACTTTGAGGGGTGCGGCTATGTAGCCCCCTGGAAAAAATAAGTTGTTGCTCCAGTGTGCACTCTGTGTGTGCCGGTAGGCATACTGTGCCAACATTATTTTGCTGCACGCTGCTTTGTGTGCATCATTGTTGTGGTGCTTGGTTTTGCCTGTGACATTATGACCCCGTGCCACCATAAGGACCCTGGTCAGCCCTCTTGCATGGTGGAGGACCTCATAACACCCAACAGCCATGGGTCTGCTATATAGGAATACAATCCTTTAAAAACACAATTAAAATACAAAATAACTAAAAAGCAACTCCTCATACTTTGCAACAAAGAATAAATCAACAACCGGGATGTTGGGCCTGGAAGATGGTAAATGAACAAGTACCAATTAAATTAAGATTATTGGTAGAAAGAACAATATTGTCAAATGTTAAAACCTGATCTATAGATAGCTTATATTTAAAATTGTGTAAGTGTTCAAAGAAGGTTGGCCAAACAGCTTTCTATTATAGAGCTGGCACTTTTTGGAATTCATTACCTTTATTCATAAAAACATTAGCTAATTACAAATCTTTTGTTATAGCTTTAAGAAGTGTTATTATTGCCATGCACATTTGTATTGGGCACTAATGGTGCTCTACTTTATGAATGAAAATGTGATTCTTGTACTATGTATTTTATTGTCTATATATGTAGTCTTGTATTGTATACTCACTGGTATTTGTACCATGAACACAGTTGCCTATGAACAAGGGCATTTATTGTCAATAGGCTCTTATTTTAAATAAAAATGAAATGAAATACAATGCACTATCAGTCTATTACAATTAAAATTTATTGCTGACTGTACTGTAATCTTTCCCTTGTTATTTTGGTCACATGCACTATATGGAGATCATGATAAGGTTGCCACCTCAGTTTTTACTTGGAATTGACCCATGCTTATTTATTTTTTTTAATTGAACATTTTATTGAAAAGATACATAAAGATTACAACAAACCAGAAAGGTATTACTGTAAAAGGATAAATTAGTACATCCACCACATTGGGCCTGATCATGTCCTAGACATCTTATGATATTACTATTCTTCTTTTTCACAATATATTTAAAGTTTAAAAGTCTATAAAAAATAAATAAGCCAGTGGGGAAGGATCAGGTCATGATACTACATGCCAATGCCATGATGGCTGAACTGTAAAACATAAATGTTCTACAACTTTTCAATAAAATGTTCAATTAAAAAAAGGAAATAAGCATGGGTCAATTCCAAGTAAAACTTCTGGTTTGGGACCCTCCCACCCTATCTTGCCTCTCTTCTGAATCAGGCCACTCCCTCACCCTAAAACTTGTAGTCAAACTGTGCCTGCACTTTTTCCCTCCCACATGTACGCACCTCAGCAGGCAAACTTTCCTTCTCTTATCAACTTCACTCCCTCTGAAATAGTGTCCCTCACAAAATTCATCTCTCTCTCCTACCTTCCCTGCCCTCAAGTGCCTCCTCAAGCCAGACCCCACTACTTCTTGCATCTGCTCTCCCTAAAACCCTTTCAGTTCTCTTTCCCCTGCCCTCTTGTTCCATCTTATTGTATATATCCTTTGTAAATATTGTTTGTGCATAGCCTTATAAATACTGCTTTGTGTTATAATTGTTTTGCATTTATTAGTCACTGCTCTATTGTATATAGGATTCCTTGTATTACCTTTTGTACAATTCTCTGTATCTTGTTTCTATGATTTTTCAGTGCTGTATTTTGTCCTTTGTACCCCCTCCCCTGGGTCACACCCAGAAACAAGCTTCTGCTCATGGTGCCTTTCCCAGTCATCAATTTTTAAATAAATGAATAAAATACAGGACCCAATATTTAGCATACTGTAGTCAGCTATAATAAAGTTAATTCTTGTGCTGTCCTGGTTTTTGTTTCTTTTGTTTCCCCACTTTGACCCATGCTTATTTCTACTTGCCCAAGTTGCAGCATCAGATGTTAAATAAAAACTCTGTGAGAAGTGAGCAAGATGCAAAGTTAGACCACAGAGCTGCACCTTTAGTTGATATTTAGATCCCACAGCTTCAGGAGCTAGTCATTAGGGGCTATCTTTCTTTTGAGTCTGACCATAATGGTATACAAAATATTTTCTATTTTATTCACTGGCCTCTGTTCTACCTCTAGTTTTTCTCCTTTGTTTTTTTCTCCTTCATTTCTCAACCCCACCTCCTTTTCTCTCCTTTCCTGTTCTTCTTTTTCAGGTTCTCCAGTAATGGGCTGTATATAGCCCTTATGCAATTTGCATTTTAATTCAGATCACTGTGACATGTCTTGACATTGTTTTTATTTTCTGCCTCACCCCCCATTTAGCCACCCTCCTTCTTCTTATTGCAATTTGTAGTGGAATCTGCCCACTATCAGATTGCATGTGCTGCTTGCATCCTGTGCTTCTATCTTTTAAGTTTTAGTCTTCTTTCAGGTTTTCACTTTTCCCTTTTTGGTGCCATCACAGTGACTTGTTATTTCAGCTGTTTAAATGCAATCTGGCAAGCACCTTGCTTAGTGGCAGGCATTTCTGCTATTAAAAAGTTTGACTTATCTTAACCTCCACTATAAGTTGCATGAGGTACTTCTGTATTTACATGTATTGATTATTCATGAGGATTGTCTCACAGTTCAAGTGGCTCTTGAAGAATGAAACATGATTTTGTTTGATTTTTACAATTTTGTTCTGTTAGTCTTTGGTTATTTTGGAGCACAATCTTTAATTGCTTGTAATAATTTTTAAAACATGTACCTTTGTCAGGTTCACTATGTTAATAAATTATTCATGAACTGTCTATTAAAAATGATGATACTTCTTCCTTAACCACACACCTTGATGAAGAGTCTGTTGATTTGAAGCGCCAGAACAAGTTGTGGGTGAACTTATCTGTGTACACACTGTTAGCACCTTAACTTTTTCAAATTTAACTGATAAATATCTAGCTGTGTTGTGCTACGGTGTGCTTTTTTGGGTCACTCGTGTGTGAGGTCTCTTCCTAGTCTTGTCTATTAGAGAATGACCCTATTATTTCTAGATTCCTCTAGGGGTGGTCACAGTCATATGAAATATACTGTACTCTAGCTCCCCGAAGTCTGAGGTGGATTAAATTTGCCTCACATGTTTTTCTATGCAATAGCTCCCCAAATGTGCATAGTATGTGACTGGACAACCCCCTATTATCACACACATTGGAAGATGGTAGAATTTCCCTGAAATAATCTTAATTACACATGCAGATATTTATTTTCCCACCGCTTAACAGAAATGCCTCTAGCCAACTTCACCACCTGCACAGCCATCCCCTTGGAATTCTGAAGAATCTGCTGTTGGTAGTATCTCCCTAAGAAGAAAGTGAACTGGTTTAAGGCAGTTGCTTATGACTCAGCGTTTCCACCTAATGCTTTGGACTGTGGTCTCAAACTTTGGGGGTGGGGGGGGCAAAGGGTTTAAAATATATGTACCAGTGTATCACTGGCCTCTGTAGCTTGGCAGAAGACACTGGGAGAATGGACTGCTGTGTGACTGAACTTCTCTACTGGGACTGTATTGCCCTCCTTCCCTCCCCTCCACCCCCCACCCAAAGCTAGTTCTATTTTTATAGGCACAGGATTTGACTGACAACAGGAACTTCTTGTTTGGGAGCAGGAAGTAAGTGATCACAGAACCACCAAAGACCCACCATCCTAGAAGAGCAAGAGTAGCTCTCTGGCCCCCTCTAGCTGCTGGAGGTCTGCCTCTGAGCAAGTAAGTGGTCTACTGAGAAATATAGGATATTCTTGTCTCAGAGCAGAACAATCAGGAGCTTAAAGGGCACACAGGCAGAAAGTAAGGAGAGAAAGAAAAAAAACAGAGGAAAGAGTAAGGATTGCAAACAGTTAAGGGGCCAGAAATAAGACATGATTGGAGTGGTGCAGTGCAGTGGCTGTGGAGCAGCAGTCTTCCAGGAGACATTCTGGAGGATGCAGTGTTGTCCCATCTGCAGGCATCTCTCTGGGCTGAGGGAGGAGGTTGCTAATCTCCAGGCTGAGTTGTCCAGGATTTGTGGGACCTCCTCTCTCCATCCAGGGACCACCAGTGCCACTGCCATTGCCTCAGAGGTTGCCAAGAAAGAGGAGCGATTGGACCACAGTGGGCTCAGGGAGGGTGAGGGTGGTGGAACAGAGGTGCATCCCTCCAGTTGTACCTCTCCACAACTCCTATGCCATTCTGGCAAAGTGTGGTTCCTCTATGGAGGCACCCGCAGTGGAGACCAAGGAGGATGCTGGGAACCTCCACAAAGGAGACCCACAGGAGGGTGGCAGGGACCCTGCATGGGAAGGAAACAACTCCTGGTGGGGGACTCCATTGTTAGGAAGGTAGAACTGGTGGAGGAAGGGGAGAGGGAGGTAAGGTGCCTGCCTGGCACCATGGCTTGGAGGGACAGGAGCGACTCCTCAGGATTGCCAGAGCAGCTGCACAGGGAGGGAATGGATGTCATTGTCCACCTAGGGACAAATGACCTGGCTAGAAAGGGATTAGAGAATGCAGGAAGAGTTTGTGGATTGGGGGAGGGCCTTAGTCAAGTAGCATGCAGTAACCTTCTTGAAGGTGCTGCCCATCTATGGCATAGAGAGGCTAGGTGTGCCGCACCATGGGATTCAATCAGTGGTTGAAAACTGGTGTGGAGCTCAGGGATTTGGCTCATTGGGGACTGGGGTCCACCTGGAGTGATGCAAGCCTATACTGGCATGATGGGCTGCATCTGTCCGGGAGGGAACCAGAACTTAGGTGATAGGTTTAAATGCTTCATTGGCAAGCATTTAAACTAGCCAAGGGGAGGCACTGGAAAGGAGCAGGAAATACTAGCCCCCAAATAATCATGGTAGTAAGTCGGCAAACACCAACATAGAGGTGTCAATAGGAGAAGGGCAGGGGTAAATGGAGAAAGTGACAAAGGCAAGAAAGACAGAGATGGGGCAAAGGAGTAAGGCCATCAGAAAATGGAGGGTAATGAGTACCAATGCCCGTAGTCGGGGCAACAAGCTCCCTGAGCTGGTGGCCTTGATGGAAGAGGGATGCCTGGATATCATAGCAGTCACAAAAACATGGTACACAGAGAACCAGGACTGGGATGTTAACATACCAGGTACATAACCTACAGGAGAGACAGGCAGGGGAGAAGAGGGGGAGGAGTACCTCTCTATGTAAAAGAAGGGATAAAAGCAACTGAACAAAAGAGTAAGCAGGGAGGAAAGGAGGCACTGTGGGCACCTTGGAGACTGGAAAGGGCACCACAATCAGCATAGGGGTTGTGTACAGACCCCCATGTCAGCAGAAGGGAATGGACAAGGATATGATAGAAGGCATTCTTAGAATGGCAGAGAAAGGGGAGATACTGTTGATTGGAGACCTGAATATGCCAGATGTTAACTGGAGCACATTTGCTGCAGCCACATCCAAGAGCAGCACCATTCTTGATGCCCTACAGGTGGCAGGCCTCAGACAGCTAGTTTCGGAACCACTCATGAGGAAGCAATCTTAGACCTCGTACTCTCAAATGGGGGCAGTGAGAGGATCTCAGATCTAGAAGTGGGTTGCCATCTGGGGACAAGTGACCATCAAACAGTGTGGTTCATGTTAAACTCAGCTACAGAGTCAAGCCATACAAAAGTGAGGGTACTGAACTTTAGGAAGGCTGACTTTGGCAAAATGGGAGAGTGCCTCAGAAAAGCACTAGCAAACAGGCTAGAAGGAGGTGTGGAGCAACAATGGGAATCATCAAAACTGCCATCACAGAGGTAACAAGCCTTTGTGTGAAGCAAATAAACAAATCTAAATGAAAGAAAAAGCCACTATGGTTCTCAAAAGAGGTGGCTATGAAAGTCAGGAAGAAAAAGATAGCATTCCAGAAGTATAAGGAAACACAGAAGGAGTAGGACAGAGAGCTGTACCAGTTAAGGCAGAGGGAAGCAGGGAGGGAAGTCAGAATAGCAAAGGCCCAAACTGGGGAAAAGATAGCTAACTCAGTTAAGAAGGGGGATAAAACCTTTTATAGGTACATCAGTGAGCGTAGAAAGACAAAGGGAGGGATAGTGAGGCTGAATAGAATGAACGGTGGGTGGGCAGAGGGGGACAGTGAAAAAGCAGGGATACTGAACAAATATTTCTGCTCAGTATTCACAAAAGAGGAGGGGGAAGTGCCTAATCCAATTAACAGAAGCACTCTTGATAGGGGGGTCGATCCCAGTCCCTTCACAGAAGAAAGGGTTCTGCAAGAAAGCCTAAAACTGAAGGTGGACAAAGCAATGGGTCCTGATGGAATTCACCCCAGAATTCTAAAAGAATTAAGGGAGGAACTAGTGAAACCACTGGCTACTCTTTAATAAATCATGGGAGGATGGTGTGGTACCCGAGGACTGGAGGAAGGCGGATGTGATTCCCCTTCACAAAAGTGGGACCAAGACAGAGGCAGGAAACTACAGACCTGTCAGTCTGACCTCTGTGGTAGGGAAAGTGATGGAGTCACTTCTGAAGGAAAGAATAGTTGAGTACCTAGAGGCCAGTGGAGCACAGGACCCAAGGCAGCATGGGTTCACAGCGGGAAAGTCATGTCAGATGAATCTAATAGACTTCTTTAACTGGGTGACCAAAGTAGTAGACTAGGGAGGGGGCTGTGGACATGGCCTACCTAGACTTTAGCAAGGCATTTGACACAGTCCCACACAAAAGATTAATAGTCAAATTAACCAGCCTGGGAGTGGGTCCCAGGGTGGTAGCCTGGGTAAAACATTGGCTGCACAACAGGACACAGAAGGTAATTGGTTATGGAGTCCACTCTGAAGAAAGAGGGGTTACTAGTGGGGTACCGCAGGGTTCAGTATTGGGTCCAGTCCTTTTTAATGTCTTCATCAGTGACATTGCAGAGGGACTGGAAGGAAAAGTATGCCTTTTTGCAGATGACACAAAGATCTGCAACAGGGTTGCTACACAAGGAGGCATGGAAAGGATGAAAAGGGACTTGGCAAGGTTGGAGGAATGGTCGGAAGTATGGCAGCTAGGATTCAATGCAAAGAGGTGCAAAATAATGCACCTGGGAAACAAGAACCCAGGGGAAGAATACACAATGGGTGGGGAGGTAGTAACAACAAAAAAAAAGGAAAGGGACCTGGGGGTAATCATATCAGATGACCTTAAGGTTAGCAAGCAACGTGAGAAGGCAGTAGGGAGGGCTGGGGGTATACTGGGATGTATAGGGAGAGGCATCAGCAGCAGAAAACAGGAAGTTGTTATCCCTCTGTACAGACAGTTGGTGAGACCCCATCTGGAGTACTGTGTCCAGTTCTGGAGACCCCATCTCCGCAAGGACATAGACAGGATAGAGGTAGTCCAGAGGAGGGCAACTAAAATGGTGCAGGGTCTGCAAGAGAAGCCATATGAGGAGAGACTAAAGGAGCTTAATATGTATACCCTTGAGGAAAGAAGGGAGGGGGGACATGATAGAAACTTTTAAGTACCTCAGTGGAATCAACAAAGTCCAAGAGGGTAGCATCTTTCAGAAAAAGAGACGTGCAAGAACAAGGGGACACAATTTAAAGATAGAAGGGGGTGGTTCAGGGGCAATGTGAGGAAGTATTATTTCACAGAGAGGGTAGTGGATGCATGGAACAGCCTTCCTGAGGAGGCTGTGGGATCTAAAACTGTGGGAGAATTCAAGAATGCATGGGACAGACATAAGGCAATTCTTGTGGGGGGTAGGAAGAAATAGGCTGTTGGTTAACTAGGATCTGCGGCCTATCCTGTAGGTAGGGAAATGGGCAGACTAGATGGGCCAAGCGGTCCTTATCTGCCATCAAAGTCTATGTTTCTATGTTTCTATCACTGCCCAATAGATAAGCCCCTAAGAGGAACTGCAACAAAAATTCTCACTCCTTGGATCAGCCCATTTTTGATTCTTAAAGCTTAGGTCTTACTTTTTGGAAAACGGGCCAGCCTACCTATACTATTCTTTACAAAAAAAACTTCATTAATGCACCAGTTAGGGTAACTTAAGGCCACAAAAGTAAGGAAATGTTGTGTTAAGGTTTCCATCCCAAAGCAGCAAAAGGAAAAAAATCATTATGGTTTTGGCTGTCCTGAGTCTTGGTGAATCGGGGTGGGGTCTTCCTTAGGTTTTTCAACCCTAATGCTCACCCTATTCTGATAAAGTATTTAAACATACAGAACTGTGTCTCCCCACATGTTAGCAACAACCTGTGAGCCCTGCCTGAAGGAAACAAATCACACCTGACCTTATTTGCTCATGGAATGGGATAGAAACATAGAATTTGACGGCAGATAAGGACCGCTTGGCCCACCCAGTCTGCCCATTTCCCCTACCTGATGGATAAGCTGCAGATCCTAGTTAACCAGCAGCCTACTTCTTCCTACCCCCACCCCCTAGAATTGCCTTATGACTGTCCCATGCATGCTTGAATTCCACCACTGTTTTTGACTCCACAACCTCCTCTGGAAGGCTGTTCCATGCATCCACAACCCTCTGTCAGAAAAATACTCTTAAATTACCTCTGAGCCGCCCCTTCTATCTTCAAATTGTGCCCTTGTTCTTGTACACCTCTTTTTTGAAAGATGCTACCCTCTTGGACTTTGTTGATTCCCTGAGGTACTTGAAAGTTTCTATCATGTCCCCTCCTCCTTTCCTCGAGGCTATACATATTAAGCTCCTTAAGTCTCACTTCATATGTCTTCTGGTGCAGACCCTGCACCATTTTAGTTGCCCTCCTCCGGACAGCTTCCATCCTGTCTATGTCTTCAGTGGATTGGGTCTCCAGAACTGCACGCAGTACTCCAGATGTGGTCTCACCAGCTGTCTGTACAGAGGGATAATAACTTGTTTTCTGCTGGTGATGCCTCTCCCTATGCATCCCAGTATCCACCCAGCCCTCCTTGCTGCCCTCTCACATTGCTTGCCCACCTTTAGGTCATCTGATATGACTACCCCCAGGTCCCTTTCCATTTTTGTTGTTGCTAGTATCTCACCCCCCATTGTGTACTCTTCCCCTGGGTTTTTGTTTCCCAGGTGCATTACCTTGCACTTCTTAGCATTGAATCTAAGCTGCCATACATTTGACCATTCCTCTAACCTTGCCAAGTCCCTTGATGAGCATTAGGGTTGAAAACCCCAAGGAAGAACCCACCCCTAATTCACCAAAACTCAGGATGACCAAAACTGCAATTATTTTTTTTTTTCCTTTTGCTGCTTGGGAGGTTGGGGTGGGGAGTTAGGGTTGGAAAACCCAATACCACATTTCCCTACTTTTGTGGCATTAAGTTACACTAGCTAGTGCATTAACAAGGTTTTTTTGGCAAAGAATTTCCTTTCTCTTTGAAATAGTGGAATCATATCCTGATTCACACAGGTCCTTTCGGGACCTACGTGAACAGGTGCAGATGTCTGAGGGCCAGTTGTCGTCACCTGGAAAAGAATCATTCCACCAAAGAAGTGCAGGGCCTGGCACATTTACTCTTTACACATTCACTCTACACATTCACCTTTAACACATTTACTCTTCATACACTCATTTTTTTTTTAACCTCAAATGTTCAAGATAGTCATTTTATGACTGCCCTTTTCAATCAATCAATCAATCACTTAAAATCTTTATTTATCCAGGTGAACATCATTGAGCAGAGCTCTTTTACAAGATGGACCTGGTTAGAACAGGGTCAGATAACATCCATCATAAAAACATGTAAATACATGTAAATAAGTATATAAACACAAACACAATGGTGCAGTAATAGAGGAGTCAAATGATAAAAGGAAGACAAGGCAAGCCATAACAGAGGAGGATTCAAATACAAGGGGGCAGGTCCACCATTGAACCATGCAATTGTATATAAATCATGTTCTCTGTATAGAAGTACCAGTTAGTTCATTTACCAGGGCCAGTCACTAGTACTAGCCATGAAAATGGCTTGGAGAACCACCAACTAATGGCAGATGGGGTACCAGGATGGGTATGTAATATGTAAGCAAAGGATAAACATAGTGAGAAGTGAAGTCCCAAGGATAGGTCAGTAGAACTGATGCAGCAGTGGGGGCCTACGGGGAGAGGGAAAGTGGAGTTAGGACTTTTATAGTATGATTGCTTGTAGATTGTGGATGAGTGCAGTATAGAGTTGTGAAAGGAAGGCTGGAGAAAGCGGGAAGATACACCAGTATCAAAAGGAGGACAGAGGCATCAAGGTGTTACATGAAAGCATGATGACAGACCAGGGCCAAGGAGGAGACAAACACTAGAAGTAATTCATTCATGGTTAAATGGTACAGGTTACCATGATGACAATTCATGGTCATGTGAAACAATTGCACTGATCATTTCTGAGACGTGAATATAAGAGCTTGAAAGATGAGATGTCGATGTCTGACCTCAGTTTCATTTTTTTTTGCAATTTATTCCACAAGGAGGACAGTGTAAAGCTTATAGCAGCCCTGCCAAAGTGACAGTTAACTTTGGGAACCATCAGTAGGAGAGATTTGCAACTTCTCAGGGTGTAATTGCCTACTGGTTTTATAGGAAGACAGTCTGTAATGTATTGGGGCAGTTTTTTGGAGATGGATCTCAGGGTCCATAAGGCTGCATTTTTATCACTCCTGAATTGAAGTGAACTCCACCCCACTGATTGATATAGGGAGAAGTGGTGAGTGGAATAAGTCAGACTTGTGATGAACCTCAAAGCTCTATGATATAATGTGTCAAGTTTGGTGAGGAAGGAAATGGAACAGTGACTGTAGAGGATGTCAGCATAATCTACCAAGGATAGAAAAATTTGATTGTACCAGCTGTAGTTTGGCATCTCTAGTTAAGAAGCAGGCTATCCTAAAGAACAGACCAAGTCTCTGTCATAATTTTTTGAGTAATTCTTCAACATGCTCTATAAAGGAGAGCCGTTGGCCCAGCCATACTCCCAGGTATGTGAATTTAGGGACAGATTCCAACTTCTCGCCAAGAATTGTAGTAATCTGCGGCACAGGATCTGATAGGGCTGCATTTACCATTTGGCCAGAGGGAGAAAAGAACATTGCTTTTGTTTTCTTGGCATTAAGTAATAGTTTTTTGTTTAGGAATTGGTGTTGCAGCAGGTTGAACTCAGATTGAAGGTCATTACATGCAGATTGTAATGACGGGTGGCTTATGTAAAGAACTGTGTCATCTGCAGACAGATGAATGTTGGCCTTAGTTATGCTTTCATCAATATTGTTGATGTATATTGCAAATAAGATCAGTCCTAAGATAGAACCCTGGGGAACACCACTTAGGAGAAGTTTGAGAGTTGAGAGATCTTCTTCTGCTTTCACCTGCTGGAAACGATCAGAGAGGTAGTTGTTGAACCACTGTAAAGATAATTCATCAGCACCTAGTGAGGTCAGGGAAGAGAGTAGCAGAGAATGGCCAACAATGTTGAAGGCCTTGCTCAGGTCCAAGAATACAGCGCAGGTGTAATTCCTGTTGTCTAGCTCTCTTTGCCAGTCATTAGTCACTTTGGCAAGTGCTGTGATGGTGTTATGTGTAGCTCTAAACCCTCATTAGACTGGATTAAGAAGGTTATTAGCTTCTAGATACTGCCTCAGCTGGTTACTTATGACTTATTCCAGTAATTTTGACAAGACCGGAAGAATCGAAATCGGTCTGTAATTATTTAGATCACAGGGATTTCAGTACTTGAACAGGGGTATGATGTGCACTGTTTTCCATATTGAAGGAATGGATCCTTGAGTTAATGATAGGTTAAATAAATGGGTTATGGGCATGGCTAACACATGGATGGCCACCTTCAAGAAATATGGGTCAAGGGTATCTGCACCAGCACTTTTTTTTACATCCAGTTTTAGCAATAGGTCTTCAACTTCTTTCAGAGTAGTAGGATGCAAGGAGAAGACTGAATCAGTGATGCTAGGATCTGCACCTTGATTATCCACCTGAGACCGTATCAAATTCACAGGGGAATTTTTGAAGGCTAAGCCTGCAGTCGCAAAGTGATTATTGAAGGCATCCAGAACTTCCAGTTTGTCACTAATGGTGTTATTGTTTAAGGAGATTTCATCAGGTAGTGAGCTACTGGACATGTGCCCAGACAAGTCCTTGATGGTTTTCCAAAATTTTGTAGGATTTTTGGAGGCAGAGAGGAAATTCAGAATGATAGTATGCAGCTTTTGTATCTCTAACCATTCTAGTACATGAGTTTTGTGCCCTTTTGAACTTGCACCAGTCCGCAGCAGACTGGGTTTTGTGTGCTTTTTTCCATAGGTTATCTCTTTCAGTCAATGCACATTTTAATAATGGTGTGAACCACCTACATGCATTTTTTACTATTCGCACCTTAACTATAGGGGCATATTTATTTAGGGCATCTAGGATCATTTTGCTGAATATGTCGAATGCTGATTGCGTGTTTTTTTGCCAAATAGAACTCTTGCCAATACAAGGAGCATTTCAGTTCATTTATGTAGGCAGTGAGATCAAAGTTCTGTCTAGATCTCTTAGCAGCAAACTTTGGCGAAGTAGTAGGTTTCTTGCTTGATCTTATGCAAGCAATAAATGAGTGATCACTGATATCACTGAAGAAGGTGCCGGCAAAGGAGAAGAGATGTGGTTTATCCACTAGGATAACATCTAGCAGGGAGCTGTTATCCATGTTCTTTTTATTTACTCGTGTTGGTTCGACAATGAGTTGTGATAATCCATGGGTGTCACAGAAAGCTACGAGAGGAGCGGCGGTTTTAGATAGCCAGTCTAAATTAAGATCCCCAAGAATAATTATTTCTGAGGATTGTTGTTCGATGATATTGCTCAGAGGAGGTAACAATTATAGATCGGCAGAAGGAGGTCTGTAGCACCCTATGATACATAATGTTGAAGTGTGCGAGATGGTGACTTGAAGAGGCAGGCATTCATAAGCATTTGCAACAGAAAAAACTCTCAGACAGGATGCCGTATACCTATCCTTGACATAGATGGCAACCCCTCCACCCCTGGAGTGTCTGTCTGCTCTAAATAGTAAATAGTTAGGGATATTGACTTCCCTCTCAGAGGTGGCCGGTCTAAGCCAGGTTTCTGAAACCACTAGGATGTCTGGTCGAGTATGGAGGACCCAGGCCTGGATCATGGAGAACTTTTTTAACAGATTGCATGCATTAATGTGGAGGAAACACATGCCTTTCAGTATGGCAAGGTCAGAGGGCAATGTGATTGCAGCTGGTGGCCCCGGATTGAGCTTCACATTTCCTGAGCACAGGAGAAGAAGGAGTAAAAGTTTTCTTAGAGTGGCAATAGTAAGCTTCCTACTGGTAACCCCTTTACGTCATTGTGGGCCATCGTCCTGGGGGGGCATGCCCCAACATTTTTTGCCCTTCCCACTAAGGGTGGCAGAGATGAGTACTCTGACTGCTATCTGTAGAGGTGACACCTCTATGATGCTGGCAGAAGTCATAAGCTGAGGTGGTAATTCATTTCATGTACCAGCGTTAAAGGTAATAGGAAAATAGTGTTGAAGAATTGGGGAGTTGAAAAGGTGGATATCCACATAGGGGCAGGAACTAGTTACAGAGCAGATCAGATTAGTATCCACAGTAATAAAGGCTTGAGGTGGCATATATTGGGCATGCAATACGAGATAGAAGAAGGACCAGAACAGGATCCACAATTTGACACACATAGTGGAATAAGGATGGGGGGGAGCTAGAGAGGAGTGAGCTGGAAAGCCAGGGCAGGGTTTATGTTTATTTAATCAGGACCCGGGGGTGGCTGGGTGGGTGAAAAAATTGGCAGCTAGGGCTCCCTTCCTGGAGGTAATCAGTCCCTGAGGGCAAGTCCATACCTGCGTTTCTGTGAGGGGCTGGTGGCTTCAGACCTGGACTGCGGGTGGCAGTCTGGCAGGTCAGGTTCATCAGAGAACCATGGCTGTGGCTCTCACACTACCTGGAAGGAGAAGGCAGAGGAGAATTAAATAAGAAAGTCATCACATGTTAGCATTTATAGTACATTGGCCACAATGTCATTTTATACCAGATGTGTGGAAAGTCATCTCATCCAGGATTTATAAAATAACATCTGTTATATTTATGAGGTGGTGTGGAAAAATGGCTATGTTGAAATTCTGGAGAAAAAATATTGAAAATTAGTGGTTATGAGTGAACGCTGAAATACTGCAAAGTTCTGTCATAACCTGGGCATTTTACCATACTTGTACACCAAAATTTCAGCATAGCCTTTTTACTACCCCACCTCATGAACCAGGTAGGTGAACATTTTCAAATCCCCTTTGAAATGTGATTCCACGTCACTGAAATGTCATTCCATGACATAGGTGTGAAAACACATTTTAGCCAGGATTTGAAAAATGACAGCTGTCACGTTCATGAGGTGGTGTGAAAAAATGGCTATGTTTAAAATTACTGAAGTTATGAGAGAGAGAGAGCAGACAGATTTCAATGTATGCTCATAACTTTGCCATTTTTACATATTTTTACTCCATTTTTTTATTATAGTCTTCTTGTGTCCCCACCTCATGAACAATGGCAGTGAAAATGTCCAAATCTCAGATGAATGGTGATTTTGCCAAATGACCACAAAATCACATTTCTAGCCTGCTTGATACAATTCCATGGCCACTGGTCATGAGGTGGGCTCCCAAAAAAGCTATGATGAAAATTTGGGATGAAAATATGTAAAAATGACAAATTTATGCTTCAAAGTTCAAAACTGCATTGAAATCATGGAACTGTACTTACCTTAGTTTCTCACATTGCAGTCACAGGTTCCAGCAACAAGACGTGTCTTTGATCAGAGAGTGGATATATGCCATGGGACCTGTTCAAGTGTGTGAAGGTGTGTGAGGGTGTACTGGGAGTGTGGGATGGTGACTGTGGAGTGGGAGGTTGAGGTGGCAGGATTCAGATCGGCGAGGGACCATTTTCTTTCTTACAGGTTTAAAGAAAAAACATTGAGGGATGGTTTTCTTTATTGCAGCTCAGACTTGTAAAACTAATAGGGGGACAGTGATTGCAGGGAATGGGTGCCACAAGCCACCAGGGAAACATTACAGAAATACAGGGCAGACAATCAGATGATGGGGCAACAAGACACTAGGGAAATATAACATACATAAGGAGACAGCGATGGGAGGGTGGGGGCACTACAACTAGAAACATTATATACATAAGGGGACAGCGATGGAAGGGTGGGGGCACCACAAGACACCAGGAAAACATTATATACTGTACATAAGGGGACAGCGATGGAAGGCTGCAGGCAACTAGACACCAGGGAAACATAACATACATAAGGGGACAACGATGGAAGGGTGGAGGCACTACAAGACACCAGGGAAACATAGCATACATAAGGGGACAGTGACAGAAGGGTGAGGGCACCACAAGACACCAGGGAAACATAATATACATAAGGGGACAGCGATGGAAGGGTGGAGGCACTACAAGACACCAGGGAAACATAACATGCATAAAGGGACAGTGACGGAAGGGTGGGGGCACCACAAGACACTAAGGAAACATAACATACATAAGAGGACAGCAATGGAAGGGTGGGGGCAACTAGACACCAGGGAAACATAACATAAATAAGGGGACAGTGATGGAAGTGTGGGGGCAACTAGACACCAGGGAAATGTAACATACATAAGGGGACAGTGATGGAAGGGTGGGGGCAACTAGACACCAGGGAAACATAACATACATAAGGGGACAGCAAGGGAAGGGTGGGGGCAACTAGACACCAGGGAAACATAACATACATAAGAGGACAGCAATGGAAGGGTGGGGGCAACTAGACACCAGGGAAACATAACAAAAATTAGGGGACAGTGATGGAAGGTTGGGGGCAACTAGACACCAGGGAAATGTAACAAAAATAAGGGGACAGTAATGGAAGGGTGGGGGCAACTAGACACCAGAGAAACATAACAAAAATAAGGGGACAGTGATGGAAGGGTGTGGGCAACTAGACACCAGGGAAACATAACATACATAAGGGGACAGTGATGAAAGGGTGGGGGCAACTAGACACCAGGGAAACATAACATACATAAGGGGACAGCAGTGGAAGGGTGGGGGCAATTAGACACCAGGGAAACATAATATACATAAGGGGACAGCGATGGAAGGGTCAGGGTACCACAAGACACCAGGGAAACATAACATACATAAGGGGACAGTGATGGGTGGGTGGGGTGTGCCACTAGACACCAGGACTATGATGGTTCACTGCTCTCAGAGCAGCCTGTAGCATGAGTTCCAGCTACAGCTGCAGAACTCAAAGCAGTTCTCATACAGAGAATGTGGGTAAATGGCTCCTCTCATCAAGCTGGGCACCATGGAAGTGATACAGAATGCCCCTCTCTTCTCAGGCAGGGAAAGGATATGATGGTGGTTGCCAAGCATGTCTCAGGCAATGCTCTGAGAGGAAAGATGTGTGATGGGGTTTGAGCCTCTCATTCTTAGTTTAGCAAGAGTAGCATGTCATGCCAAAAGGCCAATGCTCAAACTTGCCTTGGACTGCAGCAGTGTAATGACATCTACAGAGACTGTTTGCCTATGGAACGTGACAAACCATGAGATTCTGGAAAACATTGCTGGCCCCTGAGTTGGAAAGCAGTGTTTCTTTTATGACTGTCTTTTCCTCTGCCCAACCACAGACAATGTCTTGTCCCAGGTGAGGGGGGATAAAATGTGATAAGGAAATGGTCAAAAACCTGAAGGAGAAACTTAAAAAAGGAATATTCACCATCTGTTTATCTTATAGGCTAAAAAAATAAAATTATAGAGGCCTGGCTGTGTTATAGGTCTGATAAGTGGTGGGGGAGAAACCAAAAGTTCTCAGCATTTCCCAAACTGGATAATGAGTTTGATACTGTTACTTTTGCCAAAATTGTTGTGAAGGCCTTTCAGACCCTCAGGATTTGAAGTGTAAAGGGTTCAAAAGTTGGAGCAATGCAAGAAAGAGGACCATTTTGCAAAGAAAACTGAAACTAACATAAATGACAAACTAAGGATTTAAATAAAAGATAAAAATTCACTCCACAGCACTGTCAGGCAAAAAAAAGAACTTTAAAGGTAACAAAAATAAGTTGATGAAGTTATAAAAGGCTATCCCCTGAAGAAGTCATATATAAAGAATATAGCGAAACATTGGACAAATGCATATAAGGAAGAAAGCATCACTCACAAAAGAAGAACAGTCTGAAGTTGTTTGTTTATGTGAGAGCACCTTCCCCCCATTTGTTGTGCAGTTCAGAATTTGAAAACCCAGGAAAATATGAAGGGGCCATGGGTAGGCTTTGCTTCTATTGCAGGTTGCTAAGCAGCTAACTACCTGGCTAATACAGAAAATCAAGGTCTTCTTAAAAGTATAATTAAGCCCGAGGAGATGTTGACCAATTTTGGCCTGTTTCCTCATAACTAGTGGGGCATCATGTGGAAATGTTATATACCCAATGTAGGGGTTGTGAAAAGATTGATTTAAGCCAAGACAGGAGGATTGCTTGGGGTTGGTCCTGGGTGTAGTGCTGTTCATATGGAGGCGATAGAGAACTCCTGCATTAAAGAATATATATTTTTTCTTATTTACTGGACTTTTCACCACCTTATACTGACCAACCCCCTTCAGACCCTCCACACTGACCAGCCCCATCACACCCTTCTCTGGACATGTCTTTCTTCTGTGTTCCCCTGTGGATGACTCCCCACCACTACAGGCTGGGCTACCCAGGAGCCACACCTTACCCAAGTAGATTTGAAGTGTTGGTCAAGGAGAGAGAACCTCATTCGGTGGTATGAGGCCTGAGACAGACCAACAGATGGCATCCTGCATGGTTGGGGACTTTCCATTTTTCTTTCTCCTCTCCCTGAGCATCAAGAGGATTTTGTGTCTGATGCTGAAGTGTCAGAGCGCTGATGCTCCTAGAGCACTGGCTGTGTGACACTACCACCTGTGGTCACTCAGGTGGCAGTATTGTGGCAGAGACCAGAATCCCACCACCCACCAATAAGGTGAGTATCCATGGAATCCTCAGCCATCCTCCTCCTGCCAGTCCTCTTATGTCCAGGCTCATTCCCAAACCTGGATCACTGATGTCACAGGGGGTAGCACTACTACTGCACCAGTCAGCTGGTCACTGCATTAAAGAATATTGAAAGAGTGTAGCTCTGACCAAGTGAGGTCGAGAGAGTTCCTGTTTATTTAGTTGTTCTCTAGATTGGTACACTGGTCCCAGAGACTATTTTTAAGCTCTACCTGGGTCATAGATATTCCAGTGTAGATAGTGTCTGACCATGGCACAGGCAAGAGCCAAGGGGAGTGACCTGGGGCAAGGCCAACCTCCACACCATTCATGGAGGCCCAGATGCTGCCTATGGCTGCAGGTACCCTGCCATAGGTTGTATGCCTCCTCCATCCAATAAATGGTGTCCTGTAGGACAAGTGGCCACCCGTAACCTGCAGCCCAAAGCTCCAAAACACATTGCAAGCACTGAGGGCTACCAGAGGCACTGTACTGGTAGCTGTATAGTACATGTTATCAAAACTATTAGAAAAAGTAGTATGTGGTCAGTTATCAAGCTAGCTTGAAGCAAGCTAGTTGTTAACCTCAGGTCAATATGGTTTTAGAAGAGAATACAGTATGATGATGGCCTTGGTCAGGTTGATGTAAGATATTTATAGCAACATGGCACAAGGTTGCTGACAGGAGAAACAAAGAAACATAGAATTTACCAGCAGATAAGGACCACTTGGCCCACCTAGTCTGCCCATTTTTCTCTTCCTAAAGTATCACCACAGATCATAGAAACATAGAAACATAGAAGTTGATGGCAAACAAGGACCGCAAGGCCCATCCAGTCTGCCCATTTTTTCTACCTTATGAATGTGCCATTAGCCTTTACTCTGTCAATGGCCCATTTATTCATACTTATCTGTATATTGCTCCCTTATGCCTATCCCATGCCTGTTTGAAGCTCTGCACTGTATTCCTATCCACCACTTCCTGAGGTAGACCGTTCCATGCATCCACCACCCTTTCTGTGAAAAAGAACTTCCTCACATTACCCCTAAATCAGCCTCCCTCTAATCGCATGCTGTGTCCTCTTGTCCTGCTATTTTTCTTATACTGAAACATGTTAGACTCTTTCACCTTGTTAATGCCCTTAAGATGTTTCAATGTTTTGATCATATCACCTCTCTCCCCTCCTTTGCTCTAGGGTATACATATTGAGCTCTGTTAATCTGTCCACATATGTTTTCTGATGCAGTCCCTGCACCGTTTTGATTGTCCTTCTCTGGACTGCCTCCATTTCGTTAATGTCCTTGTGCAGGTGCAACCTCCAGTACTGCACGCAGTACTCCAAATGGGGCCTAACCAGTGTTTTGTAAAGAGGGATGGGATTATTACCTCCCTCTTATGACTTGTGATACCCCTACTAATACATCCCAACATCCCTCTAGCCTTACCTACTGCTTTAGTGGTCTGCTTGGATGATTTCAGGTCATCTGTGATGATGATGCTCAAGTCTCTTTCTTCCCTTGTGATTGCCAGCAACTCCCCTCCCAACCTTTAGGTAGCTTCAGGGTTTCTCTACCCTATATGCATGATCTTGCACTTCTTTGTGTTAAACCCCAGTTGCTACTCTTCCAACCATTTTGCCAGTTTTTCCAGATCTCTTTTCATTCTGCCCACCCCGTCTGGATCATCTACTCTGTTGCAGATCTTGGCGTCATCTGCAAACAGGCAAACCTTACCCACCAGTCCATCTGCAATGTCACTGATGAAGATATTGAAGAGGACTGGCCCCAGGACTGATCTCTGAAGTACCCACTTGTGATTTGCATCTCTTCTGACTGTATACCGTTTACCACCACTCTCTGTTTTCTCCCCGCCAACCAGTTTGCCACCCAGTTGACTAACTTTTTGACTCACCCCGAGTCTACCCAGCTTATTAATCAATCTTCTATGTGAAACAGTATCGAAAGCTTTGTTGAAGTCAAGGTAGGTGACATCAACTGCACCCCCTTGGTCCACCACTCTGGTTACCCAGTCAAAGAAATCTATGAGATTAGTTTAACAGGACATTCCTGTTGTAAACCCATGCTGTCTTCGATCCTGTGCTCCTATGGATTCCAGGTGTTGCACTATCCTTTCCTTAAGGAGTGCCTCCATAATCTTGCCCACTACTGAGCTAAGACTGACTGGTCCGTAGATCCCTGCCCCCCTCCTTGCTGCCACTCTTGTGGAGCAGGATCACATGAGCCCTAGTCCAGTCTTCTGGGACCTCTCCTGTGCTCAGATACTTACTAAACAGTTCTTCTAATGGCTCTGCTAGTTCCACCCTTACCTCCTTTAGTACCGTGGAATGTATGCCATCAGATTCTTTTGCCCTGTCCACCCTGAGCTTAGTGAGCTCTTGTTGGACCCTTTATTTGGGAAGGGACTTGTGCACACCTCCTTCCCCCTGTGTCCATGGTGTTGAGCTGTGTGCCCTGCCCTACCTTCTCCTCAGTAAATACTGAGCAGAAGTATCTATTTAGGATAGATGCTTTTCCTTGGTCCTCCTCCACACACTCCCCCTTATCCCTTTTGATCTTAGCAATACCCCCTCTGGACTTTCTCCTTTCACCTTTCACTCCTTTTGCAGTTTGGGCCTTTGCCTGCCTTACTGGCTTCCCTGCATCCCTCAAGGAAGATTGGTATGCCTCCCTATCTTCATCCACTGCATTCCCTTATATTTCCTGAAGGCCAACCTTTTAGCTCTGATCTTTTCTGCTACTGTTTTTGAGAACCAAAGTTGTTTCCTCCTTCTTTTGCTCTTGTTTTTCTCCTTAACACAATGGGATGTGGCTTCAAGTATTGCATCCGTAATGCTTGCCCACTTTGCCTGTACCCCCTCACCTGTATTTTATTTTGCCAGGTCTAGCTTAACTCTGTTGGCCATCTTAACAAAGTCAGCTACTCTGAAGTCCAATATTTTTGCCTTGGAATGGGATGATTTAATTCTAGTGGCCAAATTGAACCATACCATGTGATGGTCACTGGCTCCTAGGTGACCTTCTACCCGGAGATCTGTGATCCTTGCCCCATTAGTCAGTACTAGATCTAGGATAACCCTGTCTCTTGTGGGTTGTTTTACCAATAGTTTGAGGCTCTCCCCCGGCAGGGAATCCACTACATGTCTAGTTCTGGCAGATGTTTCTGCTGGTATTGACCAATCTATATCTGGCATGTTGAAGTCTCTCATTACAGGGTTTTATTTAACTCCCAAAATTGATTAGCGTTTTGCTCATAAAAGTGCTAAAACATTGTGAAAATACATAGCACTTGCCTCATTGTGTTTAACAAATGTAACACTTCTAGAAAACCTATATAAATACTTTCTGTACAGTTAGCATTGTCCCAATAAAAAAACTGCTAATCAATTATTTAAAACCCTGCATTATCAGAACCTCCCCTTTTGCTGTCATCTTTTGTATGTCGTCTAACAGTAATATGTCTATGTCCTTCCCTGTTTTGGAGGCCTATAGACAACCCCAGTTCTTATGGCTATCCCATTTCCTGTTTCCAGGGTGACCCACAGTTCTTCTGACTTCTTATGTGTATTCTGAATTTCTGTAGCTTTGATATTTTCATTGACATAAAGGGCCAACCCCCTTCCCTCTTTTGCACCTCGGTCTCTTCTGAACAGTACATAATTAGGTACTGAAGTCTCCCAAGTGTGGTTACTGGTGAACCATGTCCCATTAATGGCTACTACGTCCAGTTTAGCCTCGGCCATTGTTGCTTCCAGGTCTGGAATCTTATTTCCTCTGGCCCATTCACCCCCTTGCCTTTCCCTAAGATTCCCTTATGCCTATCTCAAGGAAGACTGTTCCAGGAATCCACCACTGTTTCTGTAAAGAAGTAATTCCTCACAAGAAATACTTCCTCACATCTTTCCTTAATCTACCCCTTCCATCTTCATTAGCATGTCCCCTTGTCCTTTTTTTCTCAAAAATACTTCCCTATTGTACCTTGTTTATACCCCCATGACATATTTAAAGGTTTCTGTCATATCCCTCCTCTCTCTCCTCTCCTCTCTTCCAGGGTGTACATATTTAGGTCCTTTAATCTCTTCCCATAGGGCTTCTGATGCAGACCTTGCACCATTTTGGTTGCCCTCCTCTGGACCACTTTCACTCTATGTCCTCTCAGAGATGTGGTCTATAGAACTGGACACAGTACTCTAGATTGGGTCTTATCAGCAATCTGTATAGAGGCAACATCACCTCCCTCTTTCTGATGGTGATACCCCTCCCTATGCCCCCCAATATCCCACTTGTCCTTTCAATGGGAACAGAATTGAGAAAGTCAGAGTGGGCAAACACCTGGGATCCAGTGATCATCTCACAGTGTGGTTCAGCATGAGAACAGTGGCAGAGTTAAGCTACACAAAGGAGAGGATCCTGGATTTCAGGAAGACAGACTTTACTAAGATGAGGATATGTTTCAAGCATGCCCTGGCAGGAAGGAACAAAATGGGGGAGTGGAGGAGCAGTGGGCCCATCTATAAGGAGCCATAGTGGAGATGACAAACCTTTGCAATAGGCAAGTAAACAAGGGCAAGAGAAGAGAAAGCCACTATGGTTCTCAAAGATAGTGACCAGGAAGGTAAGGGTAAAAAAGAGGGCTTTCAGGAAATACAAGGCAACACAGCAGGAGGAGGACAGGGTAGTGTATCTGGATAAACAAAGGGAGGCAGAGAAAGCAGTCAGGAGTGCAAAGGCACAAATGGAGGAAAAATAGCACAAGAAGTAAAGAAAGGAGACAAGACTGTTTATAGGTTCATTAGTGAAAGGACAAAACCCGGGGTGAGATAGTAAGACTTACAGGGGAAGAAGGAGAGTGTGTGGAATGGGACCTGGAAAAAGCATCAGTACTGAACAAACATTTTTGTTCTGTATTCACAGGAGAAGAAGGTGAGGGACCACAGTTAGGTAACATGAACAAATATGGGAGGGAGATGGACACCAGTCCATTTACAGATGACAGAGTCCTAAAGGAACTCACAAAACTGAAAGTGGACAAGGCAATGGGACCAGGTGGGATACATCCTAGAATATTAAGGGAACTATGGGTGGTGCTGGCACCATCATTGGCAGCACTGTTCAATGAGTAACTCAATACAGGAGTGGTTCCGGAGGATTGGAGGAAGACACATGTAGTCCCTCTTCACAAAAGTGGCAGTAGAGAGGAGGCTGGAAACTATAAACCAGTCAGCCTCACCTCAATAGTGGGGAATATTATGGAATCACTACTGAAACAAAGGATCATGGAACATCTTGAAGCCAGCAGAGCACAGAATTCAAGACAGCATGGATCCAAAATGGGAAGGTCATGTCAAACAAATCTAATTGACTTCTTTGACTGGGTGACTAAGGTCATGGATCAGGGGGAGTGGTGGATGTTTCCTACCTTGATTTCAGTAAGGTCTTCGATACTGTTCCACGTAGAAGACTTGTAAACAAGCTGGGCAGCCAGGGAGTGAGTCACAAGGTGGTAAACTGGGCTATGAACTTGTTGAGTGATAGAAGACAGAGGCTCATGGTAAATGGTGCTCAGTCTGAGACATGGCACCCCCTCTCACTATACATTAGACTATGCCAGTGGTTACCCCCTGCAAGCCATGATCCACCCACAGGTTGGAATATTAAAATACAGGTTACATCCCTGGCAATCTAGTGCCCACCCCAGCCCAGATTAGTCACTAATGTATTACTATTATGATAAATTAACAGTCCTGGTTATATAGTGGCCCCCACCTCCAGCCCGGATCTGCCAGTAAGTGGTACCAGTAAAATACATAAAAAACCTGGTGCTCTAATGGCCCCCCACCCCAGCCATTAGTGCCCACCATCCCACTCTGCCTCATTCCAAACCATGATCTGGCAACTGGCATAGCCCTCCTCATCAACAGTTAGCTGCTGAATGAACTGTCAGAGCACGTACTGTACAGTGCGTGCTTTGACAATTCATTCAGCAGCTGGCTGTGGTTATGGTGTGAGGAGGGTGGCCAGTGGGGTGCCACAGGGATCAGTCCTGGGCCCAGTCCTGTTTAATGTCTCATAAGTGACATTGCAGAGGTGGTGACGGGGATGGTGTACCTATTTGCAGATGACACTAAGATCTGCAACAGGGTGGACACTCCCGAAGGGGTGGCAAACATGAGGGGGGACCTAGATAAACTGGAGGAATTGTCCAGAGTGTGGCAGCTGAGAATCAATGCAAAAAGGTTCAAAATCATGCATTTGGGGCACAAGAACCCAGGGGAAGATTACATGTTGGGGGGAAAATTGATGGTCACCAAACAGAAAAAGGATTTTGAAGTAATTATATCTGATGATGATGACCTAAAAGTGGCTAAACAATGTGCCAAGGCTTGGGGAGAACCAGTGGCAGTGGGATGCTGGGGTGCATAGGGAGAGGTATCACCAGCAGAAAGAAGGTGGTGGTGATACTATTGTACAGATCATTAGTGAGGCCTCATTTGGAATACTGTGTCAAGTTCTGGAGGCTGCATCTCCATAAGGACATAGACAGGGTGGAGGCATTCAAAGAAGGGCAACAAAGATGGTGCAGGGCCTGCACCAAAAGTTATATGAGGAGAGACTGGGAGACCTCAATATGTATACCCTGGATGAGAGAAGAGACAGGGGAGATATGATAGAAACCTACAAATATCTAAAAGGCATAAATAGGGTGCCAGAGGGTAGCATCTTTCAGAAAAGGAAATGTCCAGAAATGAGGGGGCATGACATGAGGTTGGAAGGGGGTAGACTAAGGGGTAGCGTGAGAAAGTATTTCTTCACAGAAAAGGTGATGGATGCATGGAATAGACTCTCAACAGAGGTGGTGGGGGCAAACACAGTGGGTGGATTCAAGCATGCATGGGACAGGCATAGGGGAACCCTAGCAATGGGAATGAGGAGGTAAAGCTGGAGATCAAGTAGGATCTGCTGCTTTTACAGTAGGCAGGGAAAATGGGCAGACTAGATGGGCCTAGCGGTCCTTATCTGCCATCAATTTCTATGTTTCTATGTTTCAACTGCCTTGTTGCACTGCTTAAAAACCTTTAGGTCATCTGATATGATCACCCCAGGTCTCTTTCCTGCTTGGTGGTTGTCAGCGCCCCCTCACCCCCCATTTTGTACTCAGACCCTGGGTTTCTATGTGCCAAGTGCATCATTTTGCACTTTTTCACATTGAAACCCAGCTGCCATACCCTTGACCACTCCTCTATCTGAGCTATCTTCATTGACCTGACCAAGGCCGTTCATCTAGTAGATCATGCTGTATTAATAAGAAAGCTAAAGAAGTGAGTGGCTATACTGCACACTGGTTTCAGGATTATTTATCAAACAAGGTACACATAATTAAAATTGCTACAGTTAAATCTGAGCCACAAAGGACTAGTAGGGGTGGTCCTCAGGCTTCCACTCTGGGTCCGGTCCTGTTTTCCACGTATGTAACTGATTTACCAACAGTATGAAGGATGTATCTACAATTACGTATGCAGATGATACAGCACGCTGTTGTATGGGTAAAATAGAAGTAGACCTAGAGGAATGCCTGCAGGGCATTTATTACAAGTTGCAAAATTGGTTTTATAGAAATAGACTCTTATTAAACAAGAAAAAACTAAGGCGATTACTTTTGGAACCCATTAAAGACTAGACACTCATGGACATAAATTATACATTACTGGGTATGATAATGAACCACTTGAAGTAGTAGATAATTTTAATTAGCTATGTATAACCCTCGATCAGTCACTTTGCAAAAATCATTTAAATAAAGTAACCAGTAATGTATTTAATAAGTAAGGATATCTTTACAGCAATCAAAATAACAACAACAGAAGTCAACAAGACCATTGCTAAACAGGTTTTTTTCTTGCATTAGAGTATAATTCAGTTGAATTATATCAAGCCTCAGAAAGTGTATTATCAAAATATGTTACATTTAATAACATATGTTGCTTTGTTACAAAACCTCCAAAAACAGGCTCATCATTCCAAATTATACTCATGTACTGTACTAAAGTTTTCGCACCACAAATAAGAATCTGTTAGAAAGTTGTAAGTTCTGTACAGACAGTATTTACAACAAAGTTGCCAGTTGTACTAAGTGAAAAAAAAGTCAGGATCCAAAAATTGTGTCTTCATGAAGTACATCATCAAGAAGGTTTAAGGAAAAGCTTATAAAAACAAAACTGGCAGAAAGATAATTTTCTTATTATGGACCAAAAGTACTAAATCAACTAGTGCAACATGTTGTTAATCAGTCTGTTAAATAGCCAGTGTTCAAACATAGCTTAATCAAGAGTTTAATTGCTACCTCTGCATGTAATTGTGGGAATGCTGTTTAAATTGTATGCTACAAATTGTTCATTAGACATGTATAACTCTTCCGTTAGATGCAAGTCATATTATTTATTGCTTTTTATTGTAATTTATTTACTGTGTCTGTATGTAATGTATTTGATCTTACTGCTATACTCTTCTCCCAGGTGTGACTGAAAATGGATCTTTTTGATCCAGCCCAACTTCCTGGTTAAATGGAAATAAATAAATAAGTTCTATATGCTGGTACCCACAATTCCCTTCTCTGTGTGAAGTTGGGGATACAACTGGCTCGGCTGACAAGCATCCAATTGGATGCCTGCCTGTATCCACCTCTCCACCAAACACCCTTCCCCCTGTCCCCGCTGTGCTGCACCATGCCGGGGTGAGGCAGACACTGGCAGACAGCAGTTGTGAATGGCATGTGGTGTGCATGTTTTCCAGGATGCAGGCAGAAGCAAGCCAGGTATGTGCTTTTAATGCATACTGAGGCTGGGAGAACTCAGTGAAGTTCTGATCCTTATTAAATAAGAACCAGAACATGGTGAAGTTCTGATTTGTTCTGATTATTTCTGATTAGTTCTGATTTATTGACAAATACCTGAAAAAATGTGAAAAAATGCATAAAAGTGGACGTCAGTCACATTTGACACAGAGGCCCAAAGGAAATAATTTAATGGATTATATGTATAAAAAATAATGTAAAACTACTAAATAAAAAAGCAATCACTCACTACTAGCCCCTTCATGGCTGGCCTATAATGGTGGGGTAGCATATCCTGCTTGGCCCATGACATGAATGTGCTGGGAGAGACTGAGAGAGAGATGGGGAGGTACTAACAACAACAAAAATGGAAAGGGACATGGGGGTAGTCATATCAGATGACCTAAAGGTGGGCAAACAATGTGAGAAGTCAGTAAGGAGGGCTAAGGGGATACTGGGATGCAGAGGGAGAGGCATCACCAGTAGAAAACAGGAGATTGTTATCCCTCTCTACAGACAGTTGGTGAATCCCCATCTGGAGAACTGCATGCAATTCTGGAGACCCCATCTCTGCAAGGACATAGACAGGATGGAGGCAGTCCACAGGAGGGCAACTAAAATGGTGCGGGGTCTGCACCAGAAGCCATATGAAGAGAGACTAAAGGAGCTTAATATGTATACCCTCGAGGAAAGGAGGGAGAGGGAGTACCTAATAGAAACTTTCAAGTACCTCAAGGGAATCAACAAAATCCAAGAGCATATATCAGAAAAAGAGATGTGCAAGAACAAGGGCGCACAATTTGAAGATAGAGGGGGAGATGGTTGAGGGGCAACGTGAGGAAATATTTTTTTCCAGGAGAGGGTGGTGGATGCATGGAAGGGCCTTCCTCAGGAGGATGTGGAGTCAAAAACAGTGGGGGAGTTCAAGAATGAATGGGACAGACATAAGGCAATTTTGGCTGGGGGTAGGAGGAAGTAGGCTGCTGGTTAACTAGGATCTGCAGCTTATCCAATAGGTAGGGAAATGGGAAGACAGGGTGGGCCAAGAGGTCCTTATCAGCCATCAAAGTCTATATTTCTATGAGAGAGAGAGAGGGAGAGAGAAAGAAAGAGAGAGATGGACAGATGCAAATACCTATATCATAGTACCACCAAGCACTACAGGCACTGCCAGGCAGTTAAGATTTTTTTTTCAACTATTTTTATGCACCCTTCAGTCTGAGGCATCTCTCAGAGGTACCTACTCAACTCAGCTCTGCTACTCCCTGCTGAGACTCCTCCCAGTGGTCCCCTCCTACAGAGACTTCCCAGCCCCCCCCGGATCACACCCCTGGGGGAGGGCCCGCCACTCCTACCGTAGCAGACATCTTTCTGGAAGTAGAGGGTCCATCTCTGCAGGTGACACCTGGGGACCACTGGAGCAGCTTTCTGATGTTGGGGATGTGTGGTCTGGTTCCTGAGGCTCTTGTCACCTCCTCAGTCCTCCAGGGGATTTTCTTGAGTTGTCCCCAGGAGTGTGTATGTGCCATGACATCAAGGCATGATGTGCCAACATCTGCCAATGCTTCTCCCCTGCATTGCGGTGCCCCATCCCTGTTTTTTGCTCCTGAGCACCCCAGGAGCCACTAGAGAGTGGCACAATATTTTTTTTTCATTAATGGTACTGTGTGTGTATTATTTTGATGGATATTCCAATCAGAGCTGAACAGGCCAAATAAATAGATATGAATGATTAAATGAGAAGCACTAAGAGTGCCCAACCACCCTACCCATATGAATGATGCAACTGCTTCACATGCCCCTGTGTACTGTGGTATATGGTACACTACCTGGTCCAAGAGGTGGTAATGTTTTCTAGTACTATGACTACTTCTACTGAATCTGATCAACATGCTGAATCCTTAAAGAAGAAAAATGAAAGACATAGTGATCCCCCACCACCCAGGCAGGCAGCCAGTCACACATCACATCGGACAAGTGCAGTGCAGTCATAAAAAAGTTTGCCACTGCCACCTGAAGACCTGATGACAGATACACAACACAGTTACATCCTTCCTAGTTCCACAATTGCTGCCAGCCACTGCCAAGTAATTTAAGTATCAAAAATAAAATATAGTGATATAATAAATCTCAGCCCAGTTACTGTAAGTGAGATGTAACCAGGCTAGCATACCACACACACACAAACAAAGAAATGATATGAATTTTCAATTTAGTAGCATTTTTTTCTGTGAAGTATTTTCAGTCAAATATGGGGGACGTGAGAAATATACAAAGAGTATTCAGTTTCTGGGTTTCATGTATCTGCTAAGCCATGCACTGTACAAAAATTAAATTAGTACAGTCAAGATCAATTGCTGAGGTCAGAAAAGTGACAAGTAGCAGTAGTAAGAACTGGAGTAAGAACAAAAAGTGATAAGTAGTAGTCGTGACTCGTGAGGACAAAAATTGATAGTAGTAGTAGTAGTAGACCGCAGTACCCTACCTTCCAGATCAAATAGTGGTACCAGGTTCCACCAAGTAAGTTTGTGACATGAAATGCAGTTGCTTGCTGTATTTAGACTCCGAACCCACTGATATTATTTTTTTTTTCTATTTTGTGCTTCTCATGTGATCATTAAAATAATAGTGGCCTGACCTAGTCCATCCTAACCTGACTTGTTGCAGTTAATTGTTACCTCATGTAATAGACCCTATTTACAAAAGATTTTCACCACAAGCATGAATTCTTGAAAGTGTTTTGTGGATAGGGCCTGCTCAGAGCAGTCAGTGTATGTTTTATTCAGGTATCATATTTGAAATTAAAGTGAGGAATGTTGACCTTTAGAAATGTGAAGCGCTCAGCATTTTCTGGTGTCAAACAGGGTCGTGTATCAGTAATGATGTTACCAGCTGAACTAAACAATCATTCTGAACACACGCTAGTCGGAGGACAATTCATGTACTTCTCTGCAATTTTTACCAAAGCAGGACACATATTTTGTTTGGATTTCCAGAATTGCAATGGATCAACATTCCAGCTGATATTGGGCTCTGCTGGGTACATTTCAACAATGGTCCGTGCTGAGGCTGTATTACAAGAGGCAGATGAAAAAGATGTTACAATAATAGCTTCAAAGTGACTCCAGAGACATGAAGCTCAACCAAGTGACTGTGGGACAGTGCTATGCTTGGCTGGTAGTGAAGAAGATTTGGCCACAGTGGCTGAGGAGGAAGAGGGAGAAAATGCCGCAACAGTAGAGGAAGGGCCACCTGATGCTGTGCTGTGTTGTGGAGAAAATTCTGAATGTGGTGCTGCTGTTGTACTCTGTTCCATGAAAGCATGCACCTCGTCAATTATTTCTTGTTTGTTTATCTCTAAACAAGCATCATCATCATCATCACTCAATAGTTGCTTCGATTTTTATCCTGGGTCCAAGATTGTTGCTTTAATGTAGTACTCAGAATGAAGCACTTTATATAGTTTGTCATCTTCTTTAACTTTTTTGATCACATGTCTCGTTAGATCTTGTTGTATTCTGGGGGGCAACCTGCATGTGTCAGCAGCACCACTGGTAGCCTGTGTGATCATGGAACTGTCTTGCTTCTCTAACTTTTCCCTAATCAGAGTCAATCTGAATTTAAATTTTTTTATTAGGGATATCACCTGGGTGAGAGCTGATGTGTTTGCACTAACCTCCCTGGTGATTTCCTCAAATTGCTGGAGCAGGAAAATTAGAAACTCCAGCATGGCCCACTGTGGTGGAATAATATAGATGTCTGCATCACCAGTTTTGTTTTCTAAGGTGTACTGCCTGACAGCTTTCTTTTGTTCCAGAAGCCTTTGGAACATATAAAAGGTTGAATTCCATTGAGTAGAAATGTCTTGGATCAGGCTGTGCAAAGGTAAACTGTGCTCCTGCTTTCATTTTTTCAAACAAGTGACAGGCCTTGCTTGAGTGACTGAAATGAGTGCATAATCTTTTAACAGTGCTAAAGAGAGCCTTAATCTCCCTGTCGTCATTGAGCAAACTGTGAACTATTCAATTTAAGCAATGCCAAATCAGTGGATGTGATCAAAGCCCCTCTCCTCTAAGACCTTCCTTATGTTAGACCCATTATCTGCAACTATAAAACCAACTGACAGTCCCTGTGAAGTGAAGCATTGTTGTTTTGGTTTTTGGAGCTCTTCATTGATGTTGTATGAGGTATGTTCAGATGGAAAATAAAACATTCTTAGAACAGCAAACCGTGATGCTTCACTGTCCCCAGTCCCATGTGAATTATCAAAACATGCCCAATGGGCTGTGATAGACATGAAGGCTTCAGGATGACAGCTTGTCCAGATATCTGTTGTGAGATGCAAGACCCTCCCAACAGCATTGCACAAGATGCATCTTAATTTTTTACATACGACATCGTAAAGATCTGGAATCCCTCTTATCAAGAAGTATTTCTGCGATGGTAGGGAAAATTATAGAATCACTTCTGAAGGAAAGAATCTTTGAGTTCCTAGAGGTCAGTGGGGCATAGAACCCACAGCAGCATGGATTCACAGCAGAAAGGTCATGTCAGATGACTCTAATAGATTTCTATGACTGGGTGACCAAAGTAGTAGACCAGGGAGGGGCTGTGGACATGGTCTACCTAGACTTAGCAAGGAATTTGACACAGTCCCACACAAAAGATTAATATACAAGCTAGCCAGCCTTGGAGTGGGCCCCAAGGTGGTAGCCTGGGTAAACAATTGGCTGGACAACAGGATGCAAAGGATAATAATAAACAGAGTCCACTCTGAAGAAAGGAGGGTTACTACCGGGGTACCACAGGGTTCAGTACTGGGACCGATCCTTTTTAATGTCTTTATAAATTACATTGCAGATGGACTGGAAAGAAAAGTATGTCTCTTTGCAGATGACACAAAGATCTGCAACAGGGTTGATACAGAAGGTGGGGTGGAAAGGATGCAATGTGACTTGGCAAAGTCGGAGGAATGGTCAAAGGTATGGCAGCTTAGATTCAACACAAAGAAGTGCAAAGTTATGCACCTGGGAAACAAAAACCCAAGGGAAATGTACACAATGGGGGGTGAGATACTAACAACAACAAAAATGGAAAGGGGCCTGGGGGTAATCATATCAGATGACCTTAAGGTGGCAAACAATGTGAGAAGGCAGTAAGGAGGGCTGGCAGGATACTGGGATGCATAGGGAGAGGTATCACCAGTAGAAAACAGAAAGTTGTTATCCCTCTGTACAGACAGTTGGTGGGACCCCATCTGGAGTACTGCGTACAGTTCTGGAGACCCCATATCTACAAGGACATAGACAGGATGGAGGCTGTCCAGAGGAAGGCAACTAAAATGGTTCAGGGTCTACACCAGAAGACATATAAAGAGATATTAAAGGGCCTTAATATGTATACCCATGAGGAGAGAAGGGAGAGGGGGGACGTGATAGAAACTTTCAAGTACCTTAAGGGAATCAACAAAGTCCAAGAGAATAGCATACTTCAGAAAAGAGATGTGCAAACATAAGGGGGCACAATTTGAAGATAGAGGGGGGACGGCTCAGAGGTAATGTGAGGAAATAGTTTTTCACGAAGAGGGTTGTGGATACATGGAACAGCCTTCCTGAGGAGGTAGTGAAGTCAAAAACTGGGGAAATTCAAGAATGCATGGTATAGACATAAGGCAATTCTAGTGTGGGGGTAGGAAGAAATAGGCTGTTGGTTAACAAGGATCTGCAGCTTATCCATTAGGTAGAGAAATGGGCAGACTAGTTGGGCCAAGTGGTCCTTATCTGCCATCAAATTCTATGTTTCTATGAGGTTCGAGGTACTCAAGCAGCTGCCTGAATCCTATATGTTCAATCATGTGATATGGTAGCAAATTAACAGCTATCATTTCTGAAATTTTTTGGTTATTGCAAGAGCAACAGGGTGAGTCGAGGCATATTTGACTTTACGTTCATATGTTTCTGAGATGGTAAGCTGTCTCCTTGAAGAAGGAGGGCTTTTGAACACATGGTCACTTCTAGTAACAGTCAGAAGAGTCCTTCAAATGGAAGGAAGTGGTGGTGGAGGTATTTCAGTAGTGCTGCAGATGTTGCCACTGCTTTTGTCAATGGGAGTTACCACTGAGTGTAGCGAGCTATCACTGTCACTTTATCTTTGAGACTCAGAACTGGACTTCTCATTAATGTTATAACATCTGTCTAGGTGCCTTTTCAGTGCTGAAGTTCCCAATGCTCCTTTCTTTTTACCCAATCTGATTGGCCATTTACAAATAGCGCATGTTGCTACCAACTCATTGGAAGCACTAATGGAGAAGTGTGACCAAACAAAAAAGATGATACACATTTTTAGTTTTTTCCCAGGAAAGCATGGCACCTTGGTCACCTCTTCAGGGTCCCCCCCCCCCGATTTTTCTTGGGCCTGTTCCTCTTGTGGTTTATTCCCACTGCCCCCCTCCACAGCCAGAACACCTCTGCCTTTTTCTTCCTCATCCGCAATTTCCATCTCCTCCAGTAAACCTTGTGCTGCCTGATCATTCTCATCTTTTTTATTACCTTCATTGGGTTCAACCTCAGAACCAGATGCGGGACTGGCAGTAGTATAGTATGCAATTGTTCCATGCCATTGGGTGCCTCTGCAGGTGGTACCCACCACACCTTTAGTTTTTTTAACTACATAACTTTTTTTTTTACTTGGGATTGATGATGATCTGAGACATTCACTTATTTTGGTTTCAAGCATTTGCTTGGAAGATGAAACCTTAGATGTGAAAAAAATCACTTTTTAGGGTTTGATTTTGTTTTTCCTTTTCAGGCTGATTGCTGTTTTTTGCAGAGCCACTGCCTACCTGAGAAATAGAATGTGCCTCATCAACACTTTGATCTATTTTTTATTAGTATTCTAACCTGTAACAAAAGATCCCTCTTACTAACGTGATGTCCTTCTGATGACTCCCATCCACAAGCCAGGGACAAATTTACTGTCGTGACTCATGACTGTACACAGCTCACCAACAGCACAGCAGTCCACCGCAACTTCTTTCCAAGATTACCAGTCTGACTCCTACAATACAGTTAGTTACTGTTAAGTAACAAAATTCAGAAACTGTTAAGTGTGTCTCAGAATGTGAATTGGAGATGCAGACACATCTGGTGCATAGCCACACGCAGCACAGTCCCACACTTGGGGTTGGTTAATGCTTATGCATAATAAAATGAGATATACTATAAAACTAATGATAATAAGGAGGAACAGTGGGGAATGAGTGATGATGATGACACTTGTGTGTACAGTACTTGTATTTTACTTGTGTTGTAATGTAAACAGCCTGCTACAAGTTAAAAAATTCAGATTATCCCCTGGGCCAGCCACATCCATCAGTACAGGCACATCAGCTTGTAAGTTGTTTCTTTGAACAGTATTTTTTTTATACATGAAATCATGAATGAATGTTAACAAGTGATCATGATTCATGTTTGGATGGCACAAGTCAAAGATTTGTTTTGCCACCCTGCTGCCCTAGCCCTGTACACACAGCCACACTGAAGCCAGGAAAAACATTTTTATTTGTGATTTCTGGGACTGTTACATTTTTCGTGGGCCACCCTACGGTCTCTCTTTCTCTCTCTCTCTCTCTCCTCTCCCTCTGGATGTCACAAGTCAAAGATTTGTTTTGCCACCCTGCTGCCCTTGCCCTATATACACAACCACACTGAAGCCTGAAACAAAAATGTTATTTGGGATTTCTTGGATTGTTACATTTATCATGGGCCACCCTGCAGTCTCTATCTCTCTCTCTCCCCCCCTCTCCCCTCTGGATGTCACAAGTCAAAGATTTATTTTCCCACCCTGCTGTCCTTGCCCTGTACACACAGCCACACTGAAGCCAGAAAAATAAATTTTATTTGGGATTTCTGAGACTTACATTTGTCAGCCCCCCTGCAGTCTCTCTCACTCTCTCTCTCTCTTTTTCTCTCTCTCTCTCTCTCTTGCTCCCCACACCGGATGAGATCATGAATGAATGTTAACAAGTGACTGTGATTGGATGGCACAAGTCAAAGATTTATTTTTCCACCCTGTTGCCCTTGCCCTGTACACACAGCCGCTCTGAAGCCAGGAAAAAAATGGGATTTTCTGTAACTGTAAAATCTCTCTGGGGTCCCCAGTAGTCTCTCCTTCTCTCCTTTAGATCTGGAATGGCAAAAGTCAAAGATTTTGCCAGCCTGCCCTTTCTCTTGTACATACTGCTACACTGTCTGAGGCCAAGAAAAGAAAAAACACTTTCATTTGGGATTTTCTGTAATTGTAAAGTCTCTGTTGGGTCCCCATAGTAGTCTCTCGCTTTCTCCTCTGGATCTAGAATGGCACAAGTCAAAGATATTGCCTGCCTGCCCTTGCTCATGTACACAACTACACTGTCTAAGGCCAAGAAAAGAAAAAAAACTTTAATTTGGGATTTTCTGTAACTGTAAAATTTTTCTTGGGCATCCAGTAGTCTCTCTCTCTCTCTCTTTCTCTCCTCTGGATCTTTTACAATGGCACAAGTCAAAGATTTTGCCAGTGTGTCCTTTCTCATGTATATACAATCACACTGCCACACTGCCTGCCTTTTGCAACCCCCACTGTCAGCCACTTAGGCCATCACTATCTCCTCAGTCCCTCTGGATTCTTCTTTTCTCCAGTCCTGCCAAGTCCTGACTGCTTATCCACTGTCATCCTCCCCCAATGATCAGTTTCTCCCTCCTCACCCAAGTAAGTCTCGTTTCTATGATTCTCCCTAGTTTCTCTTCCCACCCTTCATTTATTTGTGTTTTTTTGGGGGGGTTTGTTTGGCAACTTTTTCTGGCAGCGCTTCTGCCAAAGTGCTCCTCCAATCATCCTCCTCTCTCATCTGGGCTGCATTGTGCACTCAGCAAGGTTATATACCATGAGTGTGTCACATGACCATCTGTTGCCTGATTGGATGCCACTGGCCACCTGTATGTGGAGCGAGCATGCTGATGGCATCCCCATGGCAACAGTGAAATAAATGGCAGAAATGGCATTTCCACAGACCCAGAACTGAACTTCTGCAATGAAGTCCATTTTTATCTGGGTCTGTGGATTGCGGGTTCAATCTGGGGGTCTGGATCTCCCGTGGAACAGTCCACCCAGACCTAGTGCTTACCCAGCCTGTTGAGGGTCCATAGGCTCTAAAATGAATATTACCAAAGTTACAGCAGAAAATTAATGTATAAAATAAATATTGTAATGCATATATGCATTTAAACAATGATAGACACTTTGGCAAATAGCAGCAAATATAAGCAAATGTTCAAGAGAAATGTTGGTACCCTGGTACAGAGCATTACATAAGGAGTTGGAAGACAGGAAGAAAAACATATTAGGGAGTCTGTTCCAGTGGCTGGGAGCAGCAGCTTGAATGGCCTTCTGAGCAGTAGGGGTGGAAGGCTATCTCAAGAAGCTACTCAGTAGCTGCCCATAGATTATGGAATATTAGAAAATGGGCTTTTTATTTCCTGGCATCTGATTAGCTGGTACCCTTGCCGGGGGAAGGGATACATTAACTTACAATAGATGCCTAGGAAATAAAAAGTTCAAGCCAGTCATGCCTTACTGTCAAACTGGTATCCCTGTGCCAGTTTGATTTTGAAAACTGAGAAGTTGCCATTTTTTTCACTCGCTAAGTGGGATGACAGAGTGAGTCAGCCCTCCCCTGCAACTGAAGTACTGAAGAACACTGCAAGTTGTTTATTTTTTAAAGGCGCCAGCCTGTGTTAAAATAAGTTTTTCCTCATATGACATAAACTAACACCACAACCTATTTGCACCCCTGTCTGCCCCAAGCCAATCTGCTTCACGGCTGCAAGCTGGCAGCATTCCTCTATCTGCGCTACAGGAAGTCATCAAAGTACTGCTGCTCTCATCCGGTGATAGTGCAGGAGCTCAGACCAATGCTTCACCCATGTCCTTGCTCTTTTCACCAGAACTCCAAAATCTCCTCAGTTTACCTGTACAAGACCTACTGCTACCACACCAAAATCATCTTTGCTATCTGATTATGGGCACTGCTGCCCATGTCCCACTGGCTGAAAACTACCACTCACATACAGTGCACCTACGGGTACCGACACAATGCCAAATCAGTGTAAAGGCGCTATGAAAAATAAAACACAAGCCCCAACTTTATGTGAAAATGAAAAAAAAAAAGAAAGTATCTCGTCCCGTTCTTCCATACTTCCGGGTGTCATGCCATTAAGTGAAGCACAAGATAACAGCTGCACCTACCTTCCAATCACAGTCCTATTCCTGCCATTAAACTGCTATAAAATCCTATCAGTTTATTTATGTCTCTGAAAGTTGTCAAGCTATTCAGCACCTTTTCTAGAATCTAACACGTTCTTCAGTACAGAGTTTAAAGAACTTTCTATTTGTAACCTGTCTTAAAAATGACTGCAAACAGCAGCAATGCCCTCTACTGGCAAGTATGCCAAATATACTAGCAGAGGAACTACTTTACAACAAAAGTTGCTTTCCAGTGCTTTTAAATAATGTTTTTATTTATTTTTCAAATTTGCTAAATATTTGACAAAAAACTTACCAATAGCCCATTACCCTCCAGGGTGGGTGATATGGGCAATACCAAACCTTCCAGGGGAGCAGACCCAGTGGCACTGAGGGTTGAGGCACTGGACACCACACCTTGCTCCATGCCAGTGACCCGGGTTCAGGAGTGGATTTGAGTCACTGATTGGGTCAGCTGGAGAGAGCACAGCTTGAGCATCCCATAACAGCTTGCCATCTCTGGAGGGGGTGGGGGTTGGCCAATGCCCACGTTACTTGTGCGTGACCTCGAGCGGAAGCCCTGGGGAAGCACAAACCCTGCTTGGAGGGGACAGGTGGCCAAGTGACGCAGTGGACATCGGCTCTCTGTGCCCTGACATCAGGGGATTTCACTGCATTGGAGAGAAAATGGGAAAACACCTGCCCGCTCCGGGATGACGGACTGCCTCTGATTTGCCCCTGCTCACCAACCACCTCTGGGGCCTGACGAAATGAAGGATTATGGGGTCAGAGCCCCATCTCATCCCTGCTCAGGGGGAAAACCGAAGCTTCATGGAGGACTGGGAGGTTGGTTCAGCGGGGAAGATGGCAGGAGGATGATCCCTTGCATGTCCCGAAGGAGTCAGAGCTGGCAGGCAGTAGGGGAGTATAAAGCATAATTTCAAAAAAAAAAAACTTCCAGGAGCTATAAAGCCCTCCCCCTGCAGCGTCGGGCCTCATTATTCCCCTGGGCATTCCTGTATTGTCCAATACCACCCACCCTGTCAGGTATTATTATTTGTTGCTTCAGATTTGAAGTGCACATAAAGTGTATGTGTAACTCTGAGAGGATATTGGGCTAGTTGTCTGAGTTGGCTGTTTTAAGAAGGGCCCAAAGAAAAAATCTTTTATATACTTGAGACAAAATTGAATGTCTGTAAATGTTCTCATAAATATAATTTACATGCAGTAAAAATTATTTTCTGCATAAGAACAGAAGTAGTTATGTCTGTCTGTTTAGCACCTTCCAGGGGTCACCTCTCCTGCTTACAACATCTAACTGATTTTATTACAATTTTTAAATATATTTTCTAAATTTTAGATCATAATACAGGAAACATAAACAGCAATGTAATACATTTGGACATGAAAAAGTATTTTTAAGGGGTCTAATATTACATAAAATCTTTAAATTTTCAGCCTAGTAATCCCAAATGCTTCTATGTGTTTGCAGGGATTGCCTGTGAAGGCATCAGAGGACAACAATGCATGTCAGTTTCGGGGACTGTTACAAGGTATTAAGCTAACCAAAACTTATTAAAGTAAAACACACTTTCATTCACTAATAATGGCAAAAAATTTGCTGCAGTGTGTCCATTTCATGGGCCAACTGCTCTGATCATGTTGTCCATATCCATAACGCAAGTTTGAGAGTGTACCAAGGACATTGGCAATAGGGCAGTCATTGAAGAGCACCATCCATGTCTGCATAGGGCAGGCAGGAGAGGGTTAGCACTGTGATCTGCTGCCACAGCAATCCCCACTGGAGGGCCTTACATTATGCTTCCCCACTAGAGGCATGCCACGCACTTGCAAGGCCAGCAATAGGCTATGCGTGCTGCCAGGGCTGTTGGGAAGAATCAGGGTTAGAGACAAAAAGCTGGAAGAAAATAGTGCCTGTTAGCAACAGAAGATGTCTGAAGAGGCAGTTCAGGCCAAGTTGGATAAACTTCTTGATGGAAATGGGGTAGGGTGGTTAAAGGTTAACCATGTCCCTATTTAGGAGTATACATACTGTGCTTGACCTTGGGGATGTCCTAATGCCAACAGAAAGGTCCAAGTACAACAGAAAAACAGGAGGACTGTCGGACTCACTCCACACTGTGCAAAGTCCTTAGTACTTTATTGTTGAGTATCGCACCACTAATATCACACTCACCACAGTGAAGTTTTGTGGCCCTCTGTTTACTTTGTCCCAGCCTAAACAGTGTTCGCCTGGTTTGTAGAGAACACATAAAATACATTCATAGCCTCCTTATCTGTAGTTTCATCCTTGCATATTTCAACTCTCCCATGCCTGCAGTATGATGCCTTCCTTATTTATTATTCAGTCCATAGAAACACACAAAAAAAATATTTGAAAACGTGATTTTTTCCACATTCATAATAGTTTTTCCTGAAGCCATACACTGATGTTGAGAAAGATTATGAGAAGAATTGACAAAAGGATCAGACCTGAGGTGCTCACCCAGGCTCTCATGGATGGACTGGGCCCCTGCCTTTGGATCAGAGAACCCAAGGCTAGATCCTAACAGATTTAAGGTTAGGAGAACCAATGCAGTTGTAACTGTGCATACAAGCTCTCCCTGAATGCTGCATCTATGGGGAAGGAGGAAAAAAGGAGGAGTTTTTTTCTATTGGACTCTCCTTCACTATACAATGACTGTGGGCAACGGGTCACTGTCCGTCATGTATCACCTATGTAACCTATTATTGATATGTATAATGAAAATGACTCTATGGAATGTGTCAACCTTGTGTGTAGAAAATCAATAAAGGTAATATTTAAAAAAATGGGGGAGTCAGACCAGGATGCAAACACATGCTGCGCATGCATCAATGTCTGCCCAATTGCTTCCAAACAGCCTTGCTGTTATTTGCAAAAGATGCATCCGTTTGTGATAAAAAGTCACAACAACTGCCACAAATGGGATGTGTGTCTTTTTTTTCTACAGTTGCAAAGTTTTTTTGGACACAAAATTCAGAAATAGTTAGACCACCTAACACTATAGTTGGTTTGGACAGATTTTCTTTTTGCATCTTGAATGGCCCCGTTTTCAAATTCTGTCCCACGTCCACCTGGGAATTGATTTACTGTAGTTATGTGCTTCATCACTAGTCTGCTATTAAATATGCAAGTACCTTATGGAATATTCAACTTAGTGCCAGCCTTGAGTGACTTTCTACACTACTGGAGCTCAGTGCCTAATTGTGCAACAATAAAGTGAAGTGTGTATAACATTTAATACCTTGACTGTTAACATATGCTGTAGTTAATCTCATGGTGTTTGAGAATGCAAGACCCTTTCACTGCTCATACTTATGTCCTACAGGTATAAAGCCTCAGTTTAATATCACCATTCTTACAAAAAGCTTCAAACCAATTTTATAGTTATTTTAAAAAGTTGCATTAGATTTGTAGGCTGTGACCATTGACAAGATCAGGTAAAACATGCTTCTGCAGCCTGCTCTCATAGCCAAGAGGAGCATTTGCACAAGAACACACAGGCTGTTACAGCAGCATGTTGGGAGAGGGGAAACTGGTGCCACTGATGGTGTCGCACCTTGTGCTCATCCATGTGAACACTGCAAACCAGACTAAGTAAAAGACCAGCTAGCTCTGTATCTCTTGTGACTGTGGGCACCTGGAGTTTGAGATCAGCAAAAGACACAGCGAGAGATGGCCATTGCTACATCTGCCAAGATGATGAGGATTTCATTGGCATACAGAAGAGCTCTGTGCTCCCCTTCACCTGCCTTTATCTCACATAGTTGAGGGTGGACCCTCAAGGCTAGTGCAAGAGGCTTGATAGCAAGAAAGAAGAGCAGGGGTGAAAGGGTGCAACCTTGCTGCATGCGTCTGTGGAGGGGGAAGGAGTCCAAAAAAGTGATATTTGTAAACACCCTGACAAGACGGTGTTGGTATAGGGTACCCACTGCATTGAGAAAGGTGGGTTAAAACCCCATCTGTCACATAACCTCAGACAGGTAATTCTACTCCACAGAGTCAAACGCCTTCTCAAAGTCAATTGTTAAGGCTGCTGATGGAGTGGTTACAGAGGTGGCAAGTTATTACAGGTTCAAAATTGACCTAAGGTCAATCCTCCCCTTCATGAACCCAGCTTGGGATAGGTGTACCAAAGGATGGAGAATAAGGTCAAGTCTCCCACCAAGAGTTTTGCTAGAACTTTGGTATCCACATCGAAAAGCGAGATAAGGTGTTAGCTGCTGGGGTGCACAAGGTCCTTCCCTTCTTGAGAATGACAGTAATAACAGCCTCTGACATTGTCTGGGGAGCTTGTCCTTGCTTGACAATATCCTAGAATGCTCCTAGAAGTAGCAGGGCTACCTCATCTATCATCTCCTGATAGAGGTGTATAGGGAGCCTGTCTCCACCTCCTCTCACCCAGCAGTTTATTGTAATCCATGCCAGTGCTGCTGATTTGGCTTCTTCTCAGGGGGATGGGGCTTCTAGCTATTTTAGCAGCTCTGAAGGGACCTGCAGGAGGCATAGGCCTGTTAAGAAGCCCCTAATCTTATCTATGGAGGGGGGGGGTACTGATGGGGAGGTGTATAATTTGGAGTAGAAATCCCTCATTACCTGATTGACAGATTTGGGAGCGGTGTGCAGAGTCCCTGTAAGGTCCTGAATCTCATGAATATGCCTCTCCAGCTGTTTCTTCCAGAGTCTATAAGAGAGGACCTTACTGAACCTCTCCTGTCCGTCCCAGAATTTATGATGGGGATCTAAGTAATGCTAGCTCATCTTTGAGAGAGTAGAGGTGATTCATTTGAAGTACCTGGTGAGGGCTGGATTTATGGTCCACTTTGAGAGCAGCCTCAGCTGTACTAAGTTGGGACTCAAGCATTGTGACCTCTGCTTCTGTCTGTTGGCCACATACCCCATAACTCTCCCCTGAAAGTAAGCCTTCCAGGATCCACACAGGATGGAGTGGGACACGTCACCATTATCTTTGTGCACAAAGTAATCCTGTAATGCTGACTTGATACAGGGGATAAACTAGGGATAGTTCAGTAGGAGGGGGGCAAGTCTGCAGAATGCTGACTTTCAGAGGTTGGGCCCAATAGGATATTTTGGGAGAGAGTGGTGTGATCGGAGATTGCAATGGTATGAATCTTAGTGTTCATTAGTGTTTGTGTCACTTGGGGAGAGGACAGCCAGAGGTCTAATCTGCTGAACAACTGCTGAACATGGCAGAAGTATGTACAGTATAATCCTTCTCCCTTGGGTGAACAAGCTGTCAGGCATCAGACAAAGGATGTTCTTGCATCACTTGATGAGTGAGAGCTGCTTGGGAGCAGGTGTGGGGATCTGACTGAGAGGAAGATCTATCCAATGCCGGGTCGAGGGTGAGGTAAAAATCCCCCCTCCAATTACTGGGGTGGTCAATGCCCCCCACTCAGTGAGCTCCTGTGAAAATTGATGAAAATAATCAGGTGGATCTTCATTAGGAGCACAAAAGTTCTCTAGAATGATAGGCTCCTGTGGCATGGAGAACTTCCCCATGACCCATTGGCCCTCTGTATCAGATTGGGAGGTCAGTAGTTACCATGGCAGAGATTTGTGCAAGAGGATTGATACCCCCTGTTTTGTGGTCTGGGCTGAGCTATGTATTTCTCAACCAAAGCACTCTTCTCAATTTTTCTGATTCTTTGTGTAGCAATTTAGTTTCTTGGAGGAAGGCCACCCATGCTCCAAGCTTCCTGAGATGACTGAGGACCTGCTTCCTCTAAATAGGGGAGTTTAACCTGTGTACATTTAAAGTAATAAATGTGACATCTGCCATCGAAAAATATGACAGAGAAGTGTGAGTCTGTAGGAGTATGAATTGAACAGTCCCCTTCCCCATCGTGGAACCCCAAACCATCTAAGGACAAGTCTGCAAGAGTAAGCGTGACCTTCCTCCAAGAGTAGAAACACCCTGTGAAAGAAATATATTTTAAGAGTCCTAAGGGTAATACTATTTATCCAGCATGTTAAACCAATTTGAGAACTGATGTACCCAACAGGGGCACGCCTGTCTTGTTTGTAGTGCATTATATAGAAAGAAAGAATAAAATAAGAAAAAACAAGCAATATCAATGGAGCCAACATCCAATAGTCCACAGATCAATCTTGACACACTCTCCCAAGGTGCTAGAGCTAACTCTGGGAATAGCTAAGCCTCCCCAACCCACAATGCCATTCATAATAACAAGAAGAATAAAAATGATGCAACACTTTAACCATCCATTCATGGACCAGAGTCTCTCGTGCTTAGCAGGTAATACTGGCTGAGGGTAGATCTCCTGCCCAGAAGTTTTACAGCCAGGTAAAGTACCCTGATCACTACATTGTCCATCACCTGCTATAAAAGCCCCTGTAATGCAGCATGAGAGAGTCCACTGTATCGGTGGGAATCATCGAGCAGCTTAGCTACAACTGCCAAGTTTTGTCAAGAAGCCTGAACATGGTAGGCCATCAGCCTCACTTTTTTATTTTTGCAAAACGTTTTTATTTTAGAAGTATGCCATACCAAAGTACATAATTATGATATACATAATAATCATATTATTTCTCCCAAATCCCTACAGACAGAAGCCTTGAACATCACACAGTTTAGCTTATAAGTTGGTTTATATCAGCAATATATAAATTAATTATAATTTTAGTGTATCGAACTAAAATATATAGTTCATGGAACATGATCAGCCTAAATAAAGCCATTTTGTTCTCATTCGTCAATCTTTTTTTTTTGTATAGTTTCCACAATATTCCATTGTTACTAAGACCTCATAATTATAGAGAGAGCTTAGAAACAGCTGTTTCCATTCTATCTTGGGGAAAAAAGGCAGCAGATTTGTTGGATGTTTCCAATATTTCTAGATTAGTCCTTCAACTGCCATTAAGACGGCTTTAAAAGCTATTTTTTGTTGCAGTTGACAGGATACAGTAGATCACTATATATTTCTAAAATGCACATTTTGGGGTCTTGCCATCCTGTACAGTCATATCCAATCTTGTTTCATATTTGAAAAGACTATAACCACTAGGTAGAACAAACAGAACATTCCCAAAAATGATTAAAAAAAACAGACTTTTTTGTCCCGCAGTGCCAACAGTTAGCTGGCATGCTAGGGTTTATTTTAAATAATCTGTACAGAAAAAGGTATACTCTATTCAGTATCTTATACTGTATGATTCTATCTCTTGATAATTTATAGTTGTGTATAGATCCACACGCTAATAATTATTGTTGTTCTGTAAAAGAGCACTTTAAATCTTGTTTCCATCTTTAAATTATCTCTCTATAGACTATTGCAACTGGTCTGTACTGTACATCCGGGAGTTTAGCCACTTAAATAATTGTTTGGGCTTCTCCATAAGAATGGTCTGCAGTTCCCTTTTTAGCCTGTCATCATTTGGAGCTCTCTTCCAACATTTATAATCATTTTGATACAGGCTACTGCTCTAATTAAAATAGAAAAACTGGCAGTTTTTTAATTGCATTTTAACCTAAAGTTGTCCATGCTCTTAATATTACCCTTTTCCATAAGATCTCTCCATTTTTTTTGCATAAAAAAGAATTTTATTCAAATAAAAGCACACACATACATTCACAATCATTTACAAAATCCATTAGCACAAAATAATGACAGTGTATCACAATGTTAGCTACAATCTCACGACAGTGAATTGTTCTAAAATTTCTCTTCAAAAGTATATAGCTATGAGCGAATAAAAGGTGCACAGATAAGGTGTTCCGGTACTGCAATAGTGTGGCCCATTCTCTTATAAGTCTGTCCCATCCCAGAAAAGCACACTTTCTTGTGGAGTTAAATCCACCAGGAAGGGGGCCCATTCTCTAGTAAAGTGGTCAAGCCTATCCTTAAGAAGATGGGTCAATCCCTCCAAGGCCAGGGTGCGTACTGCCAACATGCACCAATATTGTACTGTGAGTGGGGCACATGATACCCGCATATTTTGAATGCAGTGTCTCGCCAAAATTAAAAGAATTCTCATCCACCTTGGTAGTGGCTCCCAGTCACCCCCTTCTTCTGATTCCACTCCAAATAGGCATGTCAGTGGTCCAGCATGATGACCCTGCCCCCCATCCTCCCCACCTCCAGGGCCACTGCTCACCAAAACTGCTGTAGAACAGGGCAAGTCCAAAAACAATGAATATACGTGTCCACTTCCCGACCACATCTTCCACATTGTGGGGACATAGCAGGATGATATTTATGGACTATGGATTGGGGGGCTATATACCCTATGTATAAATTTGTAAAAAGCTTCCTTAACCTTGTTACAGAGTAGAAGCCCCATATGCATGGAGAGTAATACCACTGAATCCCGCTCTGGTATCTAAACACCCAGGTCCCGCTCCCAAAGTTTCTGGGTCTTGAGCAAAAGATCCGGCATACAGTGTCTAGATTCCCTGACAGCTTTCCCTATAAAACCCTGTTTTGAACCCTGAATAAGTAATTCTGTTTTCTTCATTTCCACTATTCCAGGCCCTTCTCTAGCCAACCCTGCCATATAGGCCCTAACTTGGAAGTATCTAAATAAATGCCCAGCCCCCAGGTTTAATCACTGATGCAGGTCCAGGAAAGAGCAGGGCCCCTCCCCCCCACCACAGAGATCCTCCAGATTTATTATCCTCCTTTTTTTCCCAAGTCTTAAAGCCAGGGTCTTCCCAACCAGGCAAGAAATAAGGATTGCCGGCAACCGGCACCATATAAGTATCAGCTGCCACTACCCCCCTCCACCTTAATAATTTGCCCCAACTATCCAGTGCTGCCAGGACCAGTGGGTTCCTAGTCTCCTGCCCTCTATATGCCCCAAGACCCCATTTCTTTAAGTATGCAGACAGCCTCGGCTTAAACCCCACTGCTCAAGGTCCAGCCACCCAGCCGTCCGGGGCATATGTATCCAATTGCTGATATATTTCTATTGAGCAGTCAATCTCTCCATTTTTTAATTCCTTTTTCCTCCCAAGATTTTTTTAGATAATATTTTCCCATTCAGTTTGTAATTAGGATTATACCATATATCATTCAATGGGGAGAGTTTTGTTGCCCAATTCATTTTGTTAATATGTTTGCTTACTATCTGACTTAGATTTTGAATTATAGCACTCTGATTTTTCAAGTTTTTTTCCCCCCAAGAAAAGAATGTTCCTTCTATCTATTTTTTTAGATGTAATTTCTTCCAATATAGAATTCTCTACTTTGTTACTATGCTTTTCTTCGGTTCTATACGCTCACCTAATTACCAGTTTCACCATGTAGGCCGAATACTGTGCCTCTATATTAGGGCACTCTATCCCACCTTGTTCTTTAGGCATGTAAAGTCTTTGCCAAGATATCCTTGCCTGTTTATTATTCCAAATAAATGTCCTAAATAAACCATTAATATTTTTGAACCATGTCAGAAGTATAAATATTATTATAGTCTGAAGTCCATATTGTAGAAAGGGAATTGTGAGAATTTTTACAATTTGTATTTTCCCCATAATGATAATGAGATCTTGCTCCAACCAAGTAGTATATCTTTTAGGGAGGTAAGGAGTTTGCAATGATTTGGAATTTACAGATTTCCTAAATGGTTGGTAATATTAATCCCTAGGTATCTCATACCTGTACTCTGCATATTTGTATTAAATATTTCCTTTAAATTGTCCACCTGAGCGAAGTTGAAAACCATCATCTCAGATTTTCTTCCATTTATTTTATAACCAGATATCTGAGAGAATCTGTTTATTATAGTGTTTAACTCTTTTAAGCTGTCTTCTGGATCTTGCAGTAATAATAGATCATCTGCACATTAATTGATTTTTTTTCCATAGACCTGCCTGAATACCTTTAATTCTTTTACATGGTCTAATTTCATTCACCAACAGTTCTAAACCTATAACAAATAATGAAGGGGAAAGAGAACAGCCATGTCTTACTCGTCTATTCAGTTTAAATGGGGTTGCGAAATTATTTATTTTTACTTTTGCTTCTGTTTTTTTTTTATATATGCCCTGTATGTATGTTATGAAAATATCTGGAATTCCAGTCAGTTTCGTTGTTCCAAATAGATAATCCCATTCAAGCATATTGAATGCCTTAGTGGCTTCTAGAGTCAAAAAGATTGCTGTTTTTTTATTTTTTTTATTTTTTTGTTTGTAAGGTATTTGATAATACATTGAATAATATATAATCCTGTCTGAATATATATGTTTAAAACAAATCCAGATAGGTATTTATGTATAGTCTTGCTTAAAATTGTTAGTATTCTGCTATTCAAAAATTATGTGCACATTTTGTAGTCTACATTTAATATTACAACTGGTCTATAACTTTTAACTTTACTCAAGTATTTGGCAATTTTGGGAATTAGGGAGATATATGCTTGGTAGACAGATTTAGGAATCATATGAGTAATCTGTATTTGATTGAATAAAGTTTTCAAGAGTGGCACCATTAGTGATTCAAACATAAGATAAAATTCCAGAGTAAAACCAAATAAACTTAGGCATTTGCCTCTTTTCATAGTATGTATTGTTTTCATATTTTTTTGTATCGTAATGGAGTTAATTAAATTTTCTTTATCCATTTTGGAAATTGAGGTTGAAGAGACGGGCCTATAATGATTCAGCTTTTTTTCAGAAAATTTACATTCAACATTATAAAGATTTTTATAAAATTGTAAAAATTCTTCTAATATCTTATCCTGGTTGGATAACATTTGGCCTTCTTCATTTCTAATAGAGGTTATTTCATGCTTTTTTTCCTGACATTTAAATCCGTTCTGCTAATAGTTTTCCTGATCTTTCACTATTTATTTTCCAGTTATGATTGCTATTTGCGCATCTTTGTTTAATCTGAAAGTCCTCTGTGGAGTTAATTAGTTTTTGTAATTCTAAATATTCTTGTAACTTGGACATATCTCCTCTTTTGGTTGCCATTTCAAGTTCTTTGAGATGTTCCTCAGTTTCCCTAGTTGTCAATTTCATTTCTTTATGTTTCTAGGCTTCTTCAGAAATTATTACCCCCCTTGTTGTTTTGAAAGCATCACATGTAGTTACTACATTTTCTGATGTTATGTGGTTATCCTGTTTAAAGTGTTCTATGGATAATTTAATTTTTTGCACAACATTTTTATCTTGTAACAATGTATTGTTAAATTTCCAGCTCCGTCTTCCTCTTAATATTGAATCTGGAGTTACTGTATATTATAAGAAACCATATAGTGGTCTGAGATCATCAAGGGTTCTATTTTGGAGATTACCCTCAGACTCTTTATCAGTAATTCTTTGGGAATAAAGATGTAATCCAATCCGGAAAATATCTTATGTCTGGCTGAATAATATGTAAAGTCCTTTTCACTATTATGTAATTTCCTTCAAATATCTTTTAGATTAAAGGAGTTTAGAAAGCTATGTAATAGCTTGATCTTATATTTGTCCCATTTAGAAGATTTTGTTATCTTGTCTATAGTGTTGTCTAATACACAGTTTAAATCTCCTCCCAGGATGATATTATAGCAGTTCCAGTTGTTCAATATTTTACTTATTTCTGCAAAAAAATAATTAAAACCTTTAAATGGAGCATAAACTGAACCAAAAATAATTTCTGTTCCCTTCAGTTCCAGTTTAGCAATCACTATTCTACTTTTTTGATCTGTTATTATTTCGAACACCTTCTCTTCAAAATTTTTACTTATTAATAGTGCCAATCCTGCACTCTTTTTGTTCTTGCCATAAAAGCAATATACTGCCACAGCCCATCTTTTCTTACATTTCTGTACCTCCTTCTCAGTAAGATATGTTTCCTGTAGCATCACCCACATCTACAGTAATTTAAGTTTCTTAATCCTGTAAAGAATTATGTATATTTTATTTATTTATTTTATTTTATTTTATTCTTTGATAACCGGGTAAGGCCCACTAGGCACAACTGCCTGTTTTCAGGGGTGACCTGGGAGGACTGGGCGGTTAAGTGACTTTCTCAGAGTTACACAGTATGCAAGTGGAGGTTGTGAGAATCAAACTCAGGTCTGGTCTGATGGATGTATCAAGCTCATTCACACCTCATTCCTCTAACCTCTAGGCAAAACTGCCAGCCCAATGTTAATAAGTGAATTCACCCCATTCACATTCCATGTAGCTCCAGCAATTTTCAGCACCATATTATACACCAGCCAGAACCACTTGTTCTAGTACATGAGTTCTTTTCGGTCTGTTGTTTTTTTTGTTATCCTATTTAACTCCTTATAATACCCTTCCTCATCCCTGCCACCCCATTTCTTTATTTTCCCTTTTAAATCAAAATTATATATCCATATAACCCTCCCTCCCTCCCTTGTATGCCATAGATAAAGGTCTGGCATGTCCATCCTGTCCCTTGGAATAATTGCATAGCTTGATGCTAGTCCCCCCCCCGATGTATTCTGTCAGCATACTTTAACCATTCTTTACCCATTTAACCCTTAAATACATTTCACATTTCCCCATAGAGCTTCATATCCATGGTCAAAGGAAGCAAACAGGTTAGGCAGTCAGATTTTAAGATCCTGTGTTGCTTCTGATACATTTCCATAGAAAAGATTCTGATTATTCAGTACAACCTTCAGTTTACAAGGGAATATAACATATGCTTTTATTCCTTCTTTCCACAGTAACTGCTGGATCTCTGCAAATTTTTTCTGCTGGTCCCACAACATTTTTGAAAAGTCATGCTTCCAGTAAATAGGTTGACCTTTAAATTGAATTTTTTTTGTTTTACAAAAAGGCTTTGATTATTTAATCTTTTCTTTCAGAAGTTAACATCTTAACAATAACTGGTTGTTCCCCCTTCCCTCCTTTCCTAGCCTGATCAATCATTGGCATATCTTTCTGTTCCTAAAAGGGAAGAAAAGATGATCAGTTAATAGTGTGGTTAATTAATAGTCTTTTTCCCATTCTTGCTGAAGTCCAAAGATTCAAATATTTTTTCTTCGTGAATGGTTTTCTTGATCATCAATTTTCAGCTTAAGCTGGTCATATTGTTTCTGCAATATCTTCAAATCTTGAACCATAGGATTCATTATATCTTCTAGCTGTGACTTTCGGCACTCTATGTCATTTATTCTTTTGATTTCTTCTTCTAATTTTGTATCCATTTTTTTTAATAAATTTAGGAGTTCAATCAATTCCTGAGTCTTTGAATAACTTGAAGCAGTATTGCATCAATCAGCACCAGCACCCCCTCGGGGCTGGCTCAGCTCCTCTCTCCAGCTGACCACTCATCCTACCCTCTCAGGTCCCAGGGCCCAGGGATACTAAATATACCTCCTACCCACACCCTTATGGGTGACAGGGACTACACAACCTATGCTCCTAGGCTCTGGAACTCATTTCCTGAGCAGGTCAGTACCGCCCCTTCCCACAAATGCCTTCAGAACTCCCTGTGGGGGCATCTGAAGCTGGTCTCATGCTGTGAATGCCAAAAGCCTCCCTAGCACAATGCCCTAGGAATCCGAAACCCTGTGGTTCTCTGTTCCCTGAACTTCAATATAAATTTAATTGAATTGGTTGCTGATTCCCGGTCCAGCTGTCCCTTATGCACTTCTCTATGCTTCAGATGTTTAATGTTGTTTAATGCTTGCTCATTATGTATTCTATCATCTCCTGTCTTACATTATGTTCACTATATTGACTGGCTGTTTTTGTTGACTCAATGTACCGAGCCACAATATGTATATGTACTTGTTTACCTATTATGCTGTATTGATGTACCCTTTAATACCTGTTGTACTCTCCCGGGTCATTCCTGAAAATAGGCATACAACTTGCCTAGTGTACTTACCCGGTTAACAAAAGCTAAATAAATAAATCTGGTGAAAATGTTGACCTATCTTTTTGATGCTATTTTAGATTACCACTTACCTCCTGACTTGTATGATACCCTTCCTTCCACAATTTGAGTCTGCTTTAGTACTTTTTTCATGCTTGAAATAATAAAAGGAAAAGGAGCACTCCTTTAAATATGGCTTGGACCAGGTTTTCATCAGTATTTGCAGCTGTTTTTGAACACCTATTGTTCCATAAGGTCAGGGAACTCTGCCTGCTGTATGGTAGTTCATTTTAGTCACAAAAGAAGTGATATTTAAACAATTGATGGACAAAAACAGCTCAGAATACTGATGAAGACCTAGTCCAAGCCATATTAAAAGGAGCGCTCCTTTTATTATTTCAAACATGAAAAAAGTACAAAAGCAGACTCAAACTGTGGATAGAAGGGTATCATACAAGTCAGGAGGTAAGTGGCCATCTAAAATAGCATAATAAGTGTAGGTCAAAATTTTCACCGGCTTGATGCACAGCTGCTTTAAGTTATTCAAAGACTCAGGAATTGGTTGAAGTTTACCTGTTGCTGATTGAAGAGTGAAGAAATTATTAATTAGTTATACTGTAGTGCCCAAGCTGGGGGTAAATCTGGTTCCTGCTGTTGCTGACTAGTTCCTTCCATAGATTCTGTTCTAAACTCCGGATCTGATTGTTCTTCCACAGTTTTTGATGTACAGGCTTCTGTTTGTGCATCCTCCTCCTTCTTGGAGGCAACTCATTTGTCTGCTTCCAAACTACTAGCTGCTGGGATGCTTGCATCTGCCCCTCCTGAAAATATGGGACTTTTGTTTACTGGAAGGGGTGTCATCCCCCTCTTTTCCCTTTTTATCTCAGGTTTTGCTTGCTTTTTGGGTCCCATTTTACACTTTGTAGGGCCAATTAAATCACAGCAGTTTTTAAAGAGAAGGTGTGTTTATTTCAATTTTTTTCTTATATTATCTGGCATCTGTCTCTTAACATATTCTAGTTCCTTGAGGCCACTTAAGGGGTTATCAGGTTGGTCATCTTTGGTTTTTTGTTTAGGTCCTGAAATCTGGAACAGTTTTGATAGTCTTTTCTGTTGAATAGCAGAGTCAGTCATGGTGCTGAATGTCACCTGCACACTGATATACTGGTGATCCCTTGAGTTTTTTTCCAAATTTAGATATTTCTGCATTAACTTTAGTTATCCTTTTTTTTCCCCTTAAGCTTTATAATACTTGGCTGAGGGTAGAGAGTGGAAGGGGAAGTCAGTCATATAATATGTGTAAGAACAAAACACCAGTCCTTTATCAATTTTCAGTTCAAAAAGGGGTACCTGTAGCTAGTTTCTCCTTCATCTCTCAGACCTTTACTGTGCGTATTTTTCTGACATTCTTGTTTCACACTATTGACACCACTTTCCTTCAACCTTAACATTTCTGCACACAACATACATGGTGTCTTATTGATTTTGTATTAGCTTTAAAAGCTAAAAGTCCATCTGAGAAGGCAACCCTTAATAGCCTCTGCACTTTATGCTGGGAGAAAAATTGTGCTTAATTTCACATAGCCAAAGAAAGAGTAAAGCAAGGAAAACCAGTCTTTTTCAATTTAGTTCTTTTTCTTTTCCACAAGAAGTAAATATGGTATTTTATACCTTGGGAGATCGTCTCTGCATCTCAGCTCCCTTCCTGTGTCCTTAGGATGGACATGAATCCATAGTTGCAATACTTTTATTCCATGGAATCTTTGGTTTCCTGCCATTCACTTGCCTTCAATTCCCTTGATTAGAGATGGTGCTGAATTAAATATGGTCTTGGTTTGCCTCTTTTCTCACTCCCAGGTACACTTTTAGTGGTTTCAGTGGCTCCTGCAAGCCTGATCCCCTGGAAACTGTCTCAGCTTGCTTTTTCTGGTGCAGACAGCACACAGAGGATTAAAAAAGAAGAAAATGACATTCTCTCCATCCACAGCTAACAGTTTACTTACTTTCTTGGCTAGTAAACATTTTTGTTCTGCTGTCCGAATAATGCAGTATTTGTTTTTCCATTTCACTGGTATGGACTGGTTCATTTTTCTTCCTCCATAGCTATTCGGAATTTTTCAGCAGGAGCCACATATTTCGCTGCTTTGTTTGACTCAGGATTAAACCTGAGATACAGAACACCAGATGGGAGAGAAGGGAAGAGCAGCCACCTCATGCTGCCTAGCCTGCAGTCGTGTGAGTTACATCACCATGATCCATCTCTCACCACATGGTGCCAGTCAGGTCATCAGCCTCACTTAATAGACTTGCTGCAAGGCAAGCCAGCAGTAATGCAGCACTTCTCTGGCGGAGTAGCCACAGACCCCTCTCTCAGGAATGCAACTCCTATACAAGTGTTAAACCCAGAGATACTGAACATATGAGCTCACATGTACAATTAAAATATAAACTGGAGCAAGGAGAAAAGAAAGAAAATCTGCAAGCACTAGTGTGAAAAGGGTAATAGTCTACACATAATTCAGTAACACTGTAAAGGATATATTCCAAGGAGTTTCCAGATCTCCCTTTTTAAGTGAGCTTGAGCAGATTAACATAGTTAATTGACCAGCAAATCATCAGTCCAAGAAGGGTGGGATGCCAATCAAAACAGCCATGGATACACACTGGGTAGAGAGGAGACAGTCAGCCCAGCCCTTGTCAGTGCATCCCTGGCTTCTGGACTTTGGAAAGGGAGGCAGCCTTTGCAACATAAGAGTGAAGATTTGTGAGATCAGTCAGTGTAAGAGAAAATGATGGCAGTGGGGTGTTCTCTGGGAGAATGGCCTCAGTTGATACCACTGGTTGGTAATGTTCATTAGGGGCTGGAAGAGAGGTCTTGGTTCTGAGGGAACCCTGTTAAATGTCACTTATTCTCACAGTCTAGGGGTCTCTCCTGCCTTTGTTAATGGAGTGAGTCTGCTTCTGGGAACCTGGTCAATAGGCTGTCTTATAGGGCCTCTCTCTCCCCCAGCCCCAACTTCTGCTTCATGGTTTGTGCAGGCGGGGAGATTCCATCTGTCCACTTTGGACTTTTTTCCTCCAGCTCCCTGCCCACACTTGTGAAATATCTGCTGCTATGATTCTTTAGCTAGGTCCGAGGAGGCAAATGCAGTTGTCACTGGAGGTGCATTGGAGTGGGGACAATCTGGGACTGGTGTAGTGTCCATCAGTGATGGAAGTAGTGGGGCATAGCTGGAAACACTGCTTCTGGCCAGGAACATTTTATAAAGTCCTCTGCTGATTCTGGCATTGAGAAGGAATGGAAGACATCATTTTGTGCCAATTGTAAAATAGCTGGGTATTTCAGGCTCTAGAGAACCCCATGTGCTACAAGGCTTTACATGCAGGAGTGAAGGCCCTCTGCTTCTCTGTGAGGGCTGATGAGAAGTTGGGGAAAATCTAAATGAGATGCCCCTGCCAGTGGAGCAGTCTCCTTTTTCTCACTAGAGTTATAATTCGCTCCTTCACTGGGGAATGAAGAAATTTTACAAGGATTGATCGGGGCTTCTGACCAGGTTTGGGAAGAGGGGAGAGAGTAGTGGGGCCATTCCACTGCACGTTCAGCTTGGCAATGTTGTTTAAGCAGTACTAGGAGCACATTTTGAAGGAAGCCAGTTGTATATTTTCTTTCCACCCCTTTTTCGAAATCCTACAAATCATACATTTTCCTGCCTTCCTATACTCTCCATGTCTTTGAGTCTTATTTATTTCATTTTGATAACCTGGTAAGCCCACTAGAACCAGGGGTCCCTTTTGCAGAGGCGACAGGATTAATTACAAATATTACAAATTGAAAATAGACAGTATATCATATACAGGTAGAAGGAATGATACGTTAAAAACACTGCATACAGGGTACAAAGTTATGACTTAATTAATCACATTACATTGAACAATAGTTTGGTCTTGGAAGACAGAGTCCAGTATGATACAATACATGAGGAACATTTAGCATGAGGGATAATTCAAGGTGGGTATCTTGGAATGAACAAGTGCCCTTTAGGTGCACATCATCTGAGATAGACAATAAACAGAATATGCAATGACAGCATAGACAGCATACAAATATTTGGTGGGTCATGAGAACAGTCCAGAAACGTCAACATTCAACCGTACGACCTTAATTGACTATGAGTAGTGTGGTCAATGAAGGCAGGAGCATAGGCACCACTCTAGAAGGTGAGTTTTTAGGCCTTTTCTAAAGCTGTTCAAACGGGTGGACATTTGCAGGGTCTCCAGTAGTGCGTTCCAGAGATATGGGGCTGTGTATGCAAAGGACTTGTTCCCCATAGCTGTTCTGATCCTGGGCACCTCAAACAATTTTTTGTTGGAGGTACGGAACAGCCTGCATGAGTGCTTAGGGACAAGGAGACTATCTAGGCTGTTGGGAACAGTTTCATTTAACAGTTTGTACACCACGGATAATAGGGGGTACTGGGTCCAACTAGCAAGTGAAGGCCAATTTATGGAGCCCACAATATTGCAATGGTGCTTCCTGGGAGAGGTCACAGTTGTAAAATAGCTAATTTATTAATTTATTCATTACAAATTGGGTTTACAACCTTTGAGTCAGAGAGTCATTTACAAAGCCACCTCATCACGGGGGGGGCAGACATCAAGACAGTTATTACAGTGCAGATTAAAACAGAGGATAACATTACAGGTGCAGTAAAAGGAACATTTAACATAGATGCATTTAGATTACATAATGTAGTAGTTTGTATGTTACTTAGGTTGCATAGTATTACAAAATTGTGAGCTACACTCATGGATATAGTATGTCCTCAGAGAATTTTGTTGTATAGTACCTCTAGCCTGTTTGTCTCACACCTACTTAGGGATTGCAAGGTAGGGGCGGCATATGTGAGTTTTGGAAGCAGTATACTGTTCACAATGGACAATCTAGAGTCCAAGGTGAGGTGGTAGTTCAGTCTATATAGGAGGCCCAGTTTCTGGTAGATGGTGCAGGTAATCTGGTCCACTTGTGCCTTAAGAGTGAAGCCTTGATCAAGCAGCAGGCCAGGATATTTGATTGTATCCACAACCTCAAGCACAAGACCGAGAGGTTGTGAGGGGGAGCAGGTGACTGCTAGTGGAGCCCATTTGTTTGGATCCAAATAAGACCGCCTTTGTCTTTTTGACATTTAGTACCAGTTTATTTGATAGGATCCAATTCTCTAGGGTTTCAAAGTCACTTTGCAGTTGGGTATTGAGTTCTGGGATGTTATGAGAGCTGTTGTAAAGGACAGCGTCATCTGCACAGAGTAAGAGATGAATGCTGCCACAGTTGTTGCCCAGGTCATTGGTAAATAAGGAAAACAAAAGGGGGCCTAGCATTGAGCTCTGGGGTACACAATCTGAAACTGGCAGTCGGCACCTCTCCATTTGACCATTTGGGTTCTGTGAGAGAGGTAGTGGGTAAACCAGGCGAGCGATTGGGAGTCAAGGCCAAGTTGCTTTCATTTTTCAATGAGAAGCTCATGAATGACCAAGTCAATGGCCTTGGTGAGGTCTATGAATATGGCCTCTGTGGGGATGTCGTTATCGAGTGCCTGAAGTATATCCGCAGTAAACTTAATGCAGTATCGGTGCCATGGTTGTGTCTAAAACCATGCTACTGATCGGACTGGAAGAGGTACAGTCGGAGATAGTCCCTCAACTTGATTATACACCAACCTTTTCTGAATCTTAGCTAGTATACATAGGAGTGAAATAGGCCTGTAACTGGCTATCGATTCCCTGAGGCCACCTTTGTGAATAGGGACTACAACTGCTTCTTTCCACTTTACAGGGGTTTGACCATCTAGGAATGACCTGTTGAACAGCATGGTAACAGGAGTCACAATGGCCTGGGCAGTTGCCCTCAATTGCTTAGGTTCCAATTTGTCAGGCCCACTGAGCTGCTAGATTTTATTTTCTTGAGCAGGGCCAGGACCTAATTTCTTGTTACTAATCTGGGATGATGTCTGTTCCATAAAAGTCTGATTGAGTGGCTCTGCTCCCTTAGGTGCACCGCGATTCTGTCATTATAGGCTTTCTGATGCACGGCCTGTTGTTCAGTGTAAGTAACTCTCCAGATTAAGCCATGATGTACTGTTGTCTTGAGGTTCCCAATGTCGAGGAGAATTTGACTTAACATTTGTTTTCTTTCCATCAGGTCGACTGGAGCCACCGGGCGAGCTGCACTGGGGAGCGCCATTCCCATCATTCACACAGGGGCCACAAGGAGCAAGGGGAGTAGGTCAGAAGAGTTCCAGCAACAATGCAGCTGGCAAGAACAGTGCTGTGAAAACAGCGCTAGCAGGAATAGCACCTGGTATAAACAGCTCATGCAAAAACAGCACACAGACTGGTAAAAAAATACTGAGTAGCACACAGTGCAAATGGGGCCATGGACAACAGGTGAGTCACATTACACCTGCAGGGACAGGTTACAGGTGATACCCTGCAGGTACTCATATGTGGAATGTGTGCCATAGCCAGCCACAACTGTAGCAGTCCTGGCACTGATGGACTGATACTTCCACTTGCTCATGGAAGGGCACTTGCATCTTCTGCTGCTAGTTGCTACCTTTGAACAAAGATTTGCCTTTTATCCTACTGCATCTGTACAGGATTTTTATTGTGACCCTAACAGTGATGGTGAAGCTGAGTCTATCCTTCTGCAAAGGTTACAGGCGATGCCCTGCAGGTACTCATACATGGAACGTTTGCCATAGCCAGCCACAACTGCAGCAATCCTGGCACTGCTGGACCAATACTTCCACTTGCCACAGGTCAGTTCCCACTCAGCAACCAGCTAGGCATACTTCATGTCTGTCAGGCCCTGCTCACTCTGGATGCAGTCAGTGAAGTGCCATATAGTGGGGTGGCATGCACCGATCCAGCTGCTGAAGCTACAGTGCCACCCCTTGACCGCATTGTTTGTCCATAGCATGCCCTCCTTTGCTGCCATGTAACAGTTCCAAAGCTGCAGGGGATATATTTGCCACAATCTTCCCGACCTGCTCAAAGAACAGCCCAGTCAAGTATCCTCAGAGTAATCCAGGAACAGCAGTAACAGCTCCTCATTGTCCCTGAAGAACTGCCACAGTCTCTCAGCTCCTCAAATGTCACCATTACCACAGTCACAGGTACAAATGCCAGTGCTGTCACCATCTGGACATGCAGGGCGAAGGTTGCATCCACCATGTACTGTTCCACAACACCCTCCACCTGCTGCAGATATCTCCATAGCACCTGGCAGAAGTGGAAGTAGTAGCCCCAGACCTCACTGGCAGGGAACATGGCTGTGAACATCTTGATGGCAGCCTGCTTGTAATCCACCATGATGCTGCTTGGTACAAGGCCGGGACACAGTTCCTTCAGCTGTGTGAATACCTGGGTCTATGCTATGATATTCTGGGATGTCACTAGGATGTAGCACCATGTTGTGGGATATGGCAAGGATTGCTTACAGCTGGTTGAATGGGGGGGAATGCATTTGAACGTCCAGTCCATGTACCAATCAGCACTGCCCTCTAGCAAGGTGATGTTTCCCTCTGTGCAGAAAATTAGGATCCCCCCTCCACAGGGCCACTGTCAAACTGGAGGAATGGCTCCCCCTACCTTTGGTCACCCTGTACTCATTGGGCACCTCCAGTGCTGACACTGATGTGGGAGCAGCAGGGGGGTGGTGGGCAGCACATCGGACCCCTGCCAACAGTCCTCCTCAGCTGGTCCATGGCACGCAGGCATCCAGATACAACCACAGGAATGTCTCTGGTGCAGGCCAGTACCACCTGGATGGCAGTCTTCACTGTCATGACAGTCCTCCTCTTGATTGACTCCACCACACTGCAGATGGATATGGCAGCTGTATCTGGCTCATGGTTGTGGCACTCCAAGCAGTGCACTCTCTTCAGCCTCTGTATGCAGGCAGCCCTTGCACTTGTTGTGGTCATGTTCCATGTGTCACAACCCCACTCAGCAGGTCAGGCCCTCTGCTCCCACAGTGCCAACCTCCGAGCGCAGTACTGTGAACAGGAACAGAAACAGGGTAACTCTCCTGTCTGTTTTGTGGGTTCGAATCAACCTTTGGTCTCAAGTTCTGGAGGGATTCAAACTATGAACCTCTTGCTAGTATACCCAATGTGCAGGATCAGATAATTCTGCTTTTCAGGGAAATGCCAGATATATTTTACCTATGGGCACATAACCAGGTGTACAAAATGAACCGTTAAAAACTCTATTAAAGACCTCAGATAAACTCTTACCTTTTTCCCAGTTTGGTAAACCAGTAAGCTTTTCACAGTGTCAGCTTCAACCATATATACTTCACTTGTCAAAAAAAAAAATTCAAAGGCACACCAAGTAGTCTCTAAAATTAGATGTTTACTTAAACTAGATAAAAATGTAAACTGTAAATACAGAACAATATATCACAAACCATACAATCTTTTAAAAGAATAAGGTTTAAAAGTGTAAATTCCTACCACAGTACACTTAGACTTGTCTCTCTAATGTATACCTTCTAACAGTGCATGAAATAGATGTTGCTTTCAAGAGAGTCCAAACAAGAATGTCTCTAAAGGTCAGTCACAGCATAATTAAAAAAAACTGTCTTAAGCCTGCCTTCTCCATGATGACACCCAGCTCATCCTCTGTTTATTAAAAATTATACAATCAGGATGTCGTATACTTCAGAAGGTAAATTAAATAGGTGACATCAGCAAAAATTAATTTCCCCACATGACTTCCCAATCAAGTCTGTGATTTTCCAGTGTCTTCTTTCATCCAGGTGCAGTTTCCTGCTTTCACAAAGACATCAAAGAGCTTCTTATGACTAACTGTCAGATCTCACTGAGGTATAATATGCTTTGTAGCACCAGATAACTGTGCTTCCTCTGAAGATGCCATAAAATGGATACGTTAGTCTCCTTTGGCTTCAAAGAAAACACAGCTCAACAACAAGACCATGAAATACAAGTCTTTGTAAGTTAATCACCTTACAGAGATCTGCTGTTTAACATATCTTGTCTTTTGAAGTGTAACCTGGGGGGGGGGGTCATCCAGGAGCACAGCAATTCTCATAACAGACAATCACACTATATTTTTATTTCACAAAAATCATAGAGTAATCAGAACCAGCTGTCCAAGTGTCACACCATGACCACCAAAACTTCTTTCCCCACTGTTCTCTCTCCTTGTAGTACAGGTAGCCATGGTACTCCAGTAGTGTGCCACCCTTCTGGCTGCATGTATAGTTCAGAGGCACTGTGCTTCTCTCCTCATGCCCTTCACAATGCCAGAGACCTGTACAAACCATTGCAGTGTTTGATAGGGTGGCTATCAACTCCATTGCCAGCACCTGCCCCCCCAAAGCAAGTGGTATCACCTGCACCAGTCCAACAAGTCAGCCAGCATGCAGGATCAACTGTAAGGTACATGGGAAAATGCACACACAGGGACTGTGTTTTTCATGGCCGTGCAGGTAACCAGGTAGCTCATGTCTTCACCTATAGTACTTTTGAACTCCCACCAAAATCTGTGAGAATACATGCCTTGGTTCCCTATGCACACAGCGAGTGTTTCTACCATTGCTCCATGACAAGCTAAAAAATATGCTTGCCCCATGGAATACCCTGTGCAGTAGAATTCACCATTACATGCTGTCATGGCTGAGAGCAGCTGATGCCCTTACCGTTGCACCACACTGCTTACTACCACCAGTTCTAAACTCCTGCCTCACAGTGAACACAAAACTATCATGCATAGCACTACTATCCACACACCCTAACCACTATACCACCCAGCTTGCACAACTCAGCCCAGTGCTGCCGGTCATTATGTTTCTACATGTCAGGGGCTGCTCCCTACTGCTGCATGTCTGCATGCTGTCTGTGGCATGCCCCACCCCAGCGGCCCACCACTACACCATTGTCTGGTCCAATGCTTTCTGTCACTCAGGTGGCACTCCAATTGCATGCCCACACACTCCCATAGTTTGGGTCAGGCACACACACATGTAGAGACAGGTCAGGCAGGTGGCCATGGTGCCCAGGGGTGGCCAGTGCATGGGTGAGTACTGTAGGTAGCTGTGTGCAGGTGGTGGGTGCTGCTGGGCTGTGGGTCCTTTGTGTGCCCCTCCTGTCTGTGTGACAGGCTGCTTCAGGTGGAGTGGCATGCTGGGGGGGGCAGTCAGGCATGGGGAGCAAGTGTGCCATGGGCAGGGTGGGAGCTGCTGGGCAGTGTCACCAGTGCCTCTGTGTGCCCCTTCCACTTCATTGGCATTCCTCAGTGCCTATCATCCATGGGGAAATCACGCACCCCTCAACAGCATTGTGTCCCTGTGGCATTCTCTCTCTCCTGCCAGCATTCTACTCCATGCTCTCTTGTTGCCGGTGCTGTTTTGACTGCATTGTTTAGCAGTCACTCATTGGATTATGCTATTGTAACCTGGTAGGAGGCAGAAGAACACTGAGCACTAGTAATGCCATGGGAGTACTGAGGAGCAAGATAAACACCAGAGGGGTTCAACTGGAACAGTGCCTTTCAGGTGAGAGCACCTTGAATTATGGATGACAGTGTTAGGATTTCAGTTATAGTGGATGAAGATTAAGAGAAGGAAAGCTTGACAGGATTAAGCAACCTTCTTGTCACTGGCCAAGCCATGCCCCCTACATTTTGAATACTTAATTGTGTGGTTGACATACATGTAAAATATTTTGTAAATATATACATTGTAAAAATATCTTAAAATACTCAGACAAAAGCATGATGAATTAATCATGTTGTAACATATCTTTGTGCATTTGGATTTCATCTTGTTAGCAACCATTTAGATATCTATACTGGAATTATCATTTAATTATGCACCTTTAAAAGAGAACTGCGCTGAATCCGTAAGTCAGTGTTCCGAGTAGAAGCTATTTTTTTAAAATACTGGTTCAGATTCTGTTATTGCTATAGCCATCCAGGCTTTTTAATTATTTGGGTGGGTGTTTCTTATTTACACACTGCTGCTAAGAACCATTTTAGAACTGTATGATGTAGTGTATGTCCCTGTTCTATGCTTCTGTTGTTGGCACAATGCATTTAGGTTCTACTATAGAACTCTGAAGTTACTTGGGACATAAACTACATCATACAATTCTAAAATGGTACTTACAACCAGACTGTAAAGCAGAAACACCCACTGAGGTTACTAAAAATCATGTGTAGATGGGACAGTAACAGAATTTTAACCAGCATTAAAAGACAGCTTCTGTTGGGATAAGTGACTTACAGGTTTAGCGCAGTTCTCCTTTAACTCAGACATACAGATTACGCAATTATATAGTATTTACACATAGGATTTACCTGTTAATCTCATGCCTAATAAAGGTTCAGATTAGTATTTATACCACCCCTATTTGGTTCCCTTTAAGGTTGGGGTGAGATCCATTGTGTTCTTGAATTATATTCTTTTACTTTCTCTCTGATCTATAAGTTAATATCGTCATTTTAAAATTATTTTAAAACTAGAAATTACTATGATTTTGGTTGATAAGCTTAAGTTTTGAAATATGCAAATTTGTTACAGAAATATCTACACAGTACCAAAATAAGTATTTACAAAAGATATATTTATCATATATAATGAAAATATATTCTACCTATATTTTACACATAAAGTCCCTTGCATGTTAACCAGATACATATTTTACTATAAAGTTGTGTAGGAATACTATATTCAAGATATATATATATATATATATATATATATATATATATATATATATATATATATATATACAGTATATATATATATATATTCAATATATAGTCTCAGAATGTAGTCTACATATATTTTAAAGGCATGTGTAAAATAAATATTAGTCATATTTAGTAATTATAAAAATAAATGTATTTGCTATGCAAAACATATATTTAATATTTAACTGTATACAGTGAGGATAAATAACACATATCTTCCCCATATTTTCCAGATGTATATCAGTCCAATAGTTTATGAAACATATCTCAGAATATACAGTATATCTCTAATATATTGAAAACATATGTTTGTTAACATACACTTATTGTAAAAATTACAGAGTAAAATTACACTTGCATACAAAGAGAAGAATTTTTATGAAAGAGTCCATGAAAACATTAAAAAGTAAAACAAAATAAAAGAAGCATTTATCAATGCTGAACATTCACTGCTTGTATTGCTGTTGTACAAGGTCTTGCTTGTACACGTTTTCACTATATATTTACCCAGAATAGAGCAGATGGGATGCAATTTCTCACTTTCAGAGGTGCCCAGCTTTGACACATTGTTAGATTGTAATTGCCCATAGGGCAGTCGTGAGACAATATTTACTTTTAAGTGGGCTCCCACATTTTGACCCCAAATGTCCTACAGTCTTTTTATGACCCAACATTATGATCAAGACATGTGGAATTTTTAAAATCCCATCTAAAAGGTTATTTAGCTCTGTGGAAACAAGTTTTGAAGGTGATTTGAAAAATGACACCTGCCATGTTCAGGAGGTGGGGTAACACAGGAGCCAAAATCTGAAAAAATAAAGTTATGAGTAAATGCTGGAACAATTCATTTGCTCATAACTTTGTTGGCTTTTCACATTTTTACCCCAAATGTTCAACATAATCTTTTTATGAGCATTCCTTCTTAGACTGACTGGTGTCATTTATAAAACAATGGCTAAAATGTCATTTTGTGCCACAAGTGTTAAAACACGTTTTGGACAGGATCTGAGAAATGACAGCTGTCACATTCATGATGTGGTGTGAAAAAATGGCTATGCTGAAAAGTTGGGGTCAAAATATTAAAAATACCAGTTATGAGTGTGCATGGAAAAATTGCAACATAGACTCATACCTTTGTTGTTTTCTCATACTGTATTTGTACCCCAGATTTTCAATGTAGACTTCCTATGACCCCATATAGCATTCTTATGACCCTACCTCATGAACAAGGGTGGAGAACATTTTAAAATCTTGCCCAAAATGTGATTTCATGCCATGAGTGTGAAAACACATTTTGGCCGGGATTTGAAAAATGACAGCTGTCACATTCATGAGGTGTTGTGAAGAAATGTCTAAGATGAAAATCTGGGGTCGAAACATTGCAAATTACCAAAGTTACGAGGCTGTGTTAATAAATTTCAATGTAGGCTCATAACTTTATTTTCTTTTTACATGCTTACCCCAAATATTCAACATAGCCTTCTTATGACCCCACCTCATGAACAAGGGTGGAGAACATTTTCAACTCCTGTCTGAAAGGTGATTTCATGCAGTGACTGAAATCACCTTTCAGGACAGATTTGTCTAATTTAACTGCCATTGTTCATGAGTTGGGGCCTCACAAAAATGCATGTTGAAAATTCAGGACAAAAATATTCAAAAATGGCCAAGTTATGCCACTGTATTCAAAATGGTTCCACCCTTGTGTGGTGGCAGCATTAGGTCACCATGTCACTACAGCACCAAATAACCATTTTGCTGACCTCTCCTTTTCTGGGGGGGCTGCATCCCCATGCTGGGCTGTGCCCTCCATACCTCCCCAACTATAGATTCTAACTCTGGGGTGGAGACTTTGGGGAGGGGTCAGTGAACTCAGCATTTGGCGATGTAGTGGCTCTGTGCCCTAATGCCAGCACCCTGATGCACTGCAGTAGTTCAAAATCCCATCAAAATACATCGAATCACATACCTGATTTCCTCAGTTAGCACTGGCTTTGAAGAGTGAAGATGTGTCTGTGGTTCAGAAAGGATTATGGTGTTGGACCCCTGGTGGTAAGTAAGGGCTTGGGGGTGTATGGTATAGTAGGTGCTGAGTGGGAGAGTGGGTGGAGGGTGTGAAAAGGAGCTCCTGCCACTCTTGAGGACTGACCTTTTCTTGAATCTGTTGCAGCAGTTCTTCTATTTCTTAGGCTAATCTATCCTTTACAATTTCTAGTCTATAAGTTTGGCCACCTATGGGCACCCCTTTCTCTTTCTTGACTATGTTATAGTGTCCTTTTTAATTTTCCATTTGCCTCTCAGGTCCTCGTACAGGGATGTTATTGTGGTGACCTCCAAACGTATTTAAAACAGGTTGTGTTTATCATTGTTGTATCTAGTATGTAATAGCACTATGTCATAAAATACCTTGATGTATATACCTTATGTTTATGAAGCCTGTAAATGTTAAAAATACCATGGCTCTAGGTGTTTTTGAAAGTGGTAAAAAGTACTAGGTGACTATTACAGAAATTAAGTTAGTTGTACTGTTTAAAATGCATGTAAACTGCTATAAACTGAACAAGTCTAAATGTCATGGTGATCTGCATATATCCCATGATGCTTTGCATTATGGAAGTAGGCATGATGTTGTATTTCTTTGAAACCTGATTTGTTACCAATGCCCTTTGGGGTAACCTTTCTTTCAATGATTCTACATTGAGGTTCTTTGTCAATAGCTTGTTTTGTTTTGCTTTTCTTTTTGGGCCCCCACTACCCAAGCAAATGGGGCCCACATAGGGGTGGAGGTTGTATCTCAACTGGTAAGTCAGATCAAAGATCAGTGTCAGTAGGTGCTGACTAAATGCAGAGAAAGGACCTATATAGTCTGTTTCTGTAAACTTATGTACTGAAGAAGGAATATGGCATTACAGAAGCTTATTTCCTGTATTTTGAATAAACATCACACAGAGATTTTGTGTTGAACCTGAAGTTCAGTCTCTGGTCTATCTGTTATCCCACAACCCCTCCACAGACTTGGTGTGAGAAGTGGGATAACTTGCTGGACACATCTGGACTGGCTGAAGAGAGATGTTTTCTGGTGAATATCACCAAGATATCCCAGGTGGATCAATGCACCAGACGTTGCCAGAGGAGAACCCAGAGAAGAAAGTCCATGGAGTTCTGCCCAGAACCATGACTGACAGATGGAGAGAAGCTGCTGCCTGGACTGGACCTGGGAGCTCTGAGGAAGGCCAAGCCTAAAGATGATGAAGAGATGCAGGTCAAGGCAGACTGGAGGTGAGAGAGACAACACCCAGGAGGTGGAGACCCTGATGAGGATGATCCACTGGATGAGTGAGCAATGGCTGAAGGCAGAATGACTATACAAAGAGGTGGAACACCAGTGCCAGGTGCTTGAGAGGTCCCTGCCAGAGAGTTTGGATAAAGAGTCGGAGGAAGATTTTTCATAGGCTCAGTTTGAGGAGGACCTCCTGACTGAGCAAGATATTCCTTTGCTTCCTGTGTCCCCAGGATGTTACCTGTTGGAGGTCAGAGATGCCAGTATGGAACTTGGATGTGAGACCACAGGTAAGGCTGTGCCTAGTGATATTATGCTGGGGTTGAAGACTCCAAGCAAGCAAGAAGAAGTCTATGAGGCTGAATGGACTTTTTCTTCAATTGATACAGCTAAATCTATTAACAGTACTGATTGGGGTATACTGCAGGCTAAAGATGCTAATATTGCCAAAGTGCTACAATATGTTAAGATCAAGGAGGTGGTACATGTGTTTTAATTTGTATGAGAAAAAACCTATAAAGGAGGAGATGGGTGGAAAAATAGGAACCTGTGTTGGGGTAACACCTAGTGTCTACCCTCAGGTGCCTGTATCTAAAGCAAGTGAAATGAATTAAGAGACATAGTGTGTTTACGTACAGGGGTTGAACCTAGGACTGGGCTCCTGCTTAAAACTTGACATGTCTGGTGGGGTTGAAGTAGGTAATTATTCACCCCAGAGAAAAGTCTTTCTATGGTACTGGACTTTACACCCATCCAGATTTTTGGTTAAGAAATATGGCAGACTTTCCCTAAAAGGAGATGGGAAGGTACCGTTAGTCTCTGCTGAGAAATGTGCTAATGCCTCAAGGTAAAGAATGATGACATCCACTATGTTTATTATAGAATGTTTATCATTAATAGGAACCCTGAGACAGAGTTTTTGAAGATGGATGGGTGGAAGCTCCAGCCCTTCCTGGGACAGGGAGGCAGTAAGCAGTCTACAATAACTGCTTCCCTCTTAAGGTGGGGGATATGTGACAGGGAGCTCCTGTCACTCTTGTGGACTGACCTTTTCTTGAATCTGTTGCAGCAGTTCTTCTATTTCTTAGCCTAATATATCCTTTACAATTTCTAGTCTATAAGGTTGGCCACCTGTTGGCTCCCCCTTCTCTTTCTTGACTATGTTATAGTGTCCTCTTTAATTTTCCATTTCCCTCTCAGGTCCTCATACAGGGAGGTTATTGTGGTGAACTCCAAGCATTTTTAAAACAGGTTGTGTTTATCATTGTTGTATTTAGTATGTAATAGCACTATGTCATAAAATACCTTGATGTATATACCTTATGTTTATGAAGCCTGTAAATGTTAAAAATACCATGGGCTGGATATTCAAACTGCACTATTTTGTGGTGCAAGCCCTTGCACTGCACAAAATAGTTGCGCAGGGGTGTGGCCGGAGCGATATTCAAAGGAGTTGCGCTATTGAGCAACTCCTTTGAATATCACCCCCGCCACCGCCACTGTGCATGGCGCAGTGGAACTTGCACCACCGCAAGTGGTCAGAGTGGAGCATTCATCTTGCGGTGGTGCAAGTACCATTGCGCCATGTGCAAATTTCTGATATTCAAAAGGTGACATGCAAATGAGGCCATAATTCATGCAAGGCACAGGGGGGGCCATTTGCATCTGTTTATGGCCCCATTTGCATGCCATTAGCATGCAGGTGTGCCGATCCCCAAGGACTTGTGCCAGGCACCCTGCCAGGCAGCAGCCATCGGGGACCAATTCCCCCTGCAGCCTGATCACGGGCAAATGTGTAAGAAAGCCCCCCTCGGGCATAAGCTTACATCACCCACCCCACCAGCCCTATTGTGGGCAGCAAAGTGTTCCCCACGAACATATCCCTGGTGGTCCAGTGGACCGCTAAGCCCGATCGCGGGCTGAAGAGTTGTAAACCCCCCCGAATGTATCCCTGGTGGTCCAGTGGACCAATAAGCCTGATCGCGGGCTGAAGAGTTTAAACCCCCAAATGTATCCCTGATGGTCCAGTGGGCGATAAGCCCGATTGCAGGCTGCATAATGTGTAAACCCCCACCCCAAGACCATACCCTGGTGATCTAGTGTCCCCACCCCACCCCCCACGAAGCCCCACCACCCGCTCCCCCGCAGCCAGCGGGCAGCAGCATCCCACCTGCCTGCCACCCGCCACCCGCTGACTGACTGCCCGGTGAGGGCTGCATGCCCATTGGTGCAGAGCAAGAGCCAATGGGCTGCAGCCCATACTGTACAAGGCAGTCCAGATATATGAATGACCGCGATCGGGTTTATTGGTCCACTGGACCACCAGGGATACATTCTCGAGGGGTTTAAAACCTTCAGCCCACAATCGGGCTTATCGGCCACTGGACCACCAGGGATATGTCTGGGGTTTATACATCTCTTCAGCCCAAGGTCCGGCTTATTGGTCCACTGACCACCAGATATGTTCGGGGACATGCCCGCGATCAGGCTGGTTGGGGTGATTTAAGCTTATGCCCGCGATCGGGCCAGCTGGGGGACTTTTCTGCTTTGCCCGCGACCGGGCCAGTCAGGGGTGGGGATGTTTTACACCTTGCCCATGATCAGGCTGCAGGGGGCACAGGGGTAGGTTGAGGGCCAGCCACAGGTGGCAGCTGCTGTGTTGCGCCCTGCAATGCGGCAGCTCACCTTTGGGTGGCCCTCGGCACCTCCTTTTTGGCTTAAAGTTGTGCAGGTGCAGGTTGGGGTTGCACCTGCACACTCTACCAACCCGGCTGAATATCGGGCTGTGCAGTTTATACATGGTTCCTCCCCTCAGTTCAGCATGCATTCATTTGCATTGCGCTGTTGCTCAGCATGTTTTCAGTGGCGCAACTGCCTCCTGCTGAATATCGCAGAATGGCGCAATTTCGGACTTGCGCAGGTGCAACCCTATTGCACATGGCGCAACCCTTTTGAATATCTGGGCCCATGGCTCTAGGTGTTTTTGAAAGTGGTAAAAAGTACTAGGTGACTATTACAGAAATTAAGTTAGTTGTACTGTTTAAAATGCATGTAAACTGCTATAAACTGAACAAGTCTAAATGTCATGGTGATCTGCATATATCCCATGATGCTTTGCATTATGGAAGTAGGTATGATGTTGTATTTCTTTGAAACTTTATTTGTTACCAATGCCCTTTGGGATAACCTTTCTTTCAGTGATTCTACATTGAGGTTCTTTGTCAATAGCTTGTTTTGTTTTTTTTTGTTTTTGGGCCCCCACTATTCAAGCAAATGGGGCCCACATGGGGTGAAGGTTGCATCTCAACTGGTAAGTTAGATCAGAGACCAGTGTCAGTAGGTGCTGGCTACGTGCAGTGAAAGGACCTACATAGTCTGTTGCTGCAAACTGATGTATTGAAGAAGGAATATGGCATTACAGAAGCCTATTTCCTGTATTTTGAATAAGCATCACACAGAGATTGTGTGTTGAACCTGAACTTCAGTGACTGGTCCATCTGTTATCCCACAACCCCTCCACAGGGGGACAGTAACAGCTGCAACAGGCATTGATGGACAGCTTTCTTTTTTCAGTGTTTATTTAAAAAAACTATAAGAGACGGTTTCTTTATTTCTGGTTGCGACACTGAGGGATTGGGCACCCCCAGGGTCAATATATTAGGGCAGGGTGGGGTAGAAACTGGCACAGAGGATTGGGCACCGTGCCAGAAGATGAACATGGATTGGCTTCAGAAGGCAGGTATGGCAGGGCAGCAACAGACATCGATGGGCGGTTTCTTTTTTTCAGGGTTTATTTTTAAAAATAAACTACGAGGGAGGTTTCTTGCTATTTCAGGTGGAACACTGGGGTATTAGGTGCCCCAGTGTCAGTCATTAAATAGAGGGAGGGTGGGGGTAGAAGCCAGCATGAGGATTGAGCACCCCATGCCAGAAGATTAACATGGGTTGGGCTGGGAGGGAAGTTACGGCAGGGCAGCAACAGACATCGATGGATGTTTTTCTGTTTTACAGGGTGTATTAAAAAACACTATGAGTGATGGTTTTCTTAATTTCAGGTGGTGACACTGGGGATTGGGCACCCCCAGTGTTGGTGTTATGTTTGGGTGGTGTGGAGTGGTAGTGGTACGAGTGGCAGGGTCAGGTGGGAGAACAGTAAAGGCCACAACAGCAACAGACATTGATGGATGGTTTTCTTTGTTACAGGGTGTAATTCCTCAGCAGGCTGATCATGATAGATCAGCTGTGCTTGCTGGGCAGAATAGATCAAAGGAAAGAGCTGACCTATCATTTGGTTGAATCTTTCCTTTGAAATGCACAAAGTTTCTGCCCAGCAAGCCAGAACACTGTCATGACCAGCCAGGCCGATGATTGGTTTGACATTGATGAGCCCCCTTGCAGATCACTTTGCATTGGACTGACAGTGTCACACAAATCAAAAGCCACCCTCCTAACACATGGCAAACATTAAAATGTTTTGATAGGATAACAAAAATATATCTTTAAAATATATGTGCCAAGTGTAAGACATATTTAATTGAATTATGCAAATGCCTAAATTATATCTGAAGAAATGTACATATATCTGCAATATAGAGAATACTGATTGGGCAACCATGCACAACCAGTCTGCACTGCCACAGAGGGATTCTGATTATATCAGACCTCGAGAGCGAAGCTCAAGAGGTCTGATGTAATCAGAAGCCCAAGGTGGCAGCAAAGTCTGATTGGGCATGTGGTTGCCCGACTGGTACTTTTTGTAGTATATAGTTTTTTTGTGTGTGTTTTCTATTGTTTTTTAAGTAAAACTGCTGAGTCGCAAGGTGCAAGTGTCAGGATGGCTGAGGCTCTGTTTTCACTTTCACTCTCACTCACACCCTGTGGCTTGGCAATTTCAAAAAAAGTGTGCACACAGTGGTTCTGAGCACAGGTGGACTCAGATTTTCAATCAGCTGATATGTTATCATACCACACAAGGGGTACAATCACATTCCATGGCCTTTGAACTGTGGTACAACAACATTTCAGAAAGGATGGAAGTCCATGCTGAACAAGGGCCCACTATAAGCCCACTATACACTATATGTTTGTAATATATGTAGGTATATTCATATATAATTTACATATTAACAACATATAGTTCTTTTTCATATGGGATGACACAAAACTCTTCGCAAGTGTATACACGGAGGAAGGGAGAAGGAACTAAGGGAGGATCTAGACAGGTTGGAGAGCTGGTCAAAGATGTGGCAGCTGAACTTCAATGCTATAAAATGTAAAGTAATGCATATTGGGAAAGGGAACCCAAGGGTGCAATACAAATTATGTGGGGTTGTATTGGATAGCACTGCAGAAAAACAGGATTTAGAGTTGTTGATAACAGAGACCCTAAAAACATATGTGCACTGCAGCAGGGCAGTAAGCAAAGAAAACAGAATGCTGGGATGCATAAGGAGAAAGATAAGCAGTAGTGGTCGGGAGGTTATCCATCCACTGTACAGGTCACTGGAGCAACCCCACCTGGAATACTGCACAAGGTACTGGAGCCCACCCCTAAGGAAAGACTGCAACAAGGTGGAGGCAGTATAGTGTAGGCCAACTAAGAGGGACCGTGGCCTATGGGAAATAACATATGAAGAGAAGCAGCAAGACTTAAACATACACAACCTTAAGATGGGAAGGGAAAAGGGTGACATGATTGAAACATACAAGTAGCTGCGCAGGAGAAATAGAGTAGATGTCAAGGAACTCTCCTCCTTGAGTTCAAACACAGGGACTGGAGGGAATTTACTAAACCTGACAGGGGGTGATTCAGATAGGATGCCTGTAATCATTTCTGCATGGAATGTGTGGAGGATAAGTGGACTATGCTACCAAAGGAAGTGGTCCAGGTCAAATCAATCAGCAGCATCAAGCAAGGATGGGATGGGCATGTGGGTTTAGTTGGAAAAGAGTGGACAGAAGCAAAGGGGCAGATTGCCACTAGGACAAAGCAGAATAGTTAGGAAGAGTTGGCAGACTGGATGGGTCAAGAACATTTTCCTTCCATCAATGCCTATGTACTGTACCTATGTATCTATTTATTGCATGTAGTTGGGAGGCATTGGACAGCTATAAACAAACAATAAACCAAATTTTAATCCTGGCTGGATGACCAGGTCAGTTAATAAACAGTGGTCCCACTACCTTTACAAATGGTGCATTGCAAAATCTTGGGCTCTAACTTGTAAATAACACATGTTGGTGGGAGCGTGGGGCCACCAAGCTGCCCATTTGCACATGATGATATGCATGTGAGGGAGAGCGGGCCCTCCAGGCCTTGTGCTCCCATGTACACAAAGGTACGGAGCCATACAGCAGCCCTATAAGGCAAGGAACCCTTGTAACACTAATTTGCCAATATCTTGGGAACTGTAGTAGCTAGAAACAAAATTCAAGTGGTGGTGTTGTAATTGTGACAGTGAGACCTCTGGGAAACATTAGATAGAATGAGTCCATATCTTGCATCATTTATGAGCTACAAGCATAGAAAAGCACTGAAAAGGCACCCTTTGAACCCTTGTGACACTGATTTGCCAATATCTCATTAACCGTGTGACCTACGAAACAAATTCCACTGCAGGTGTAGTCTACAGTCTCCAATCTTGTTCCAGCAGCTGATCTAAGCTGACAGTAGTGAAAAGTTGGTATCTCACTTTGTTTCCGAGATACAGGTGCCAAAAAGCCCAATGGGTGCCATAATGTTATCCTATGGAGAAAATCTCAACTTCGTGATGGCATACCTATGGAACCACTTAATTTTCCAACACCTAAACAGCATAATTCACACCAGTAGGGCATCCCCTCATTACCCCAAAAATTGCAAATAAAAAGACCAGACTGTTGATTAGCAACGCAATGGTGAAGTTTTAACATCTTTAAAAATTCAATAGGCCACGAGGTAGCAAAATCCTTGGCCATCAGATCAATCCCGGTCCATGAGGTGTAAAATCCCCATTCGTGAGAAATCCTTGACTGTCAGATTTTGTCCATCTTGTCACAAAGTGATAGATAAGGATTTTGCAGCCTTACAAAAGAGAATTAGCTGGCGGACTAGGATTCTGACAGCTCATGGCCTGCAATTTTGTCAACTGATGAAAGAGGATTTAAAAAAACAATCCTGGTCCACAAGCTGACAAAATCCTAGTCTGCCAGCCAATCCTTTTTTGTGAGGTAGCAAAATCCTAGTCCCTCAGCTTAATCCTGGTCCATGAGAAGGGACATCTGGTCACAAACTGATGGACAAGGATTTTGTAGGCTCGTGAAAGAGGATTCCTCTCATGGACTACGATTTTTTATTTATTTATTTATTTAGTTTTTGTTAACCGGGTAAGTGCGCTAGTCAGCAAGTGACTGTTTTCAGGCACGACCCGGGAGGTACAATTACAATACACAAAGAGTACAGCCAGATTATTAAGACAACGAGTACAAAAAATGCAGAGAGAAATACATATGGCAATGTAACATACATTAGTAAACAAAAATATACTTTAGCACTTGATCATGGAACATACTCAAAAATGTGAATAGTAGAAGGCAGAAAATAAGAGAGGATATGCATCAGTAGAAAAGACACAAGGAAGGGAAAACTGGCAAAAGGATGGGAGGGACAGATTAAGTGGAAAGGAGGTGCCATCAGATACGGCAACAGCGGGGTGAGGTACCAACCTGCAGCCGGGCCTATGGAGCCGAAAGACTGCAGGCGAAGAGAGGGTGGTGGGGGGAGCGGATAGACGGCAACAAAGGGTAGGGAGGTAGGAAAAATACAGTCGGGTCTGGTGGAACTGAGCAGACGGCAGGACGAGAGGAGGGATGCCGGTGAGAGGGGGATAGAGGCGGAGGAGTTACGGCAATAGCGGCAAAAGTGTCAAAGTCAAGCCGAGCAGTGGGAATCAAGAGACGCAGGGCAGGGAAGTGGGGTCGGTAGACGGTGGGAGTAGGCAGTGGTAGGTGGAGAGAGAGGTGACTAAGCACAGCCAGGAGGGTGGGGACTAAGGAGGGCATGGATGAGGTAGGAACAGGTAAAGGTGAGTTTGGTGGGGAGTGGCAAAAGGGGGGAAGAGGATATAACAGAAGAAGGGGGAAGAGAGCAGCAGGGGGTTAAGGAGGAGAGGCTGTGAAGTGAAGATAAGAATGTCATGGAGTAGAATAGCGACTTACAATTGTCAACAGCTAACATTAGGCTTATAAAGAAACAGGTTAAGGCAACATTAATTACAAGATACAAAATAACACATTAATTACAAGGCACAGTATAGAACACCCATTTGGACAGGCAAAAGTGCTAGCAATGAGGAAACAGTACAAATGCAGCAGATCAGGTAGGGTCAAAGCAAACACATTTGTCCATAGTAGTGAGGAAAGTCCTGAGTTTGCTCTTAAAAGTCACATGAGTGGAGACATCTCTTAGATCCTGAGGTAGTAGGTTCCATAGGTGGGGGGCAGCATGATGGAAGGAGCCCATGCCCTTTTTAGTCCGACAAAAGGGGATGGATAGTAAGGTCTGATCAGCCGATCTAAGATTCCTTGTGGGAATGGCCGGCCTGAGGAGATCAGACAGGATAGCAGGCTTGGACGTCCTTAGGATGGAATCAACTAAATTGTACAAGTAGTACTGCCTGGTAGAGGAAGGAGAGAGCCAACCAAGGTCCTGATATATAGAAGAAGCCAGAAGGTGAAGGAAGGAAACATATTCAATTCAGTGCTTCAGAGTAACTGGTAACTGGTATTTTTCTTTTAAACTTAGATTGTAGGCTTGTAGTGACACTATACTTTCTTTCTGTGTTGTCTTTACTTATAATTGTTTTTGGGCTGTTAAAATTTAAAAATAGTGGTGGTGTAATTCTGTGCTGTCTTTAATTGCTGCAAATTTAACCCCACCCTTCCCCCAACTCTTAATTATATGCCCTGATAAATCTGATTGACAGGAGCTAAACACAGGGTATAGTAAGAGGTGTAGTAGGAGGGGCATAAGGGAAGACCACCCTCAGCACGACAAGTGTTTTGACTCATTTATTTATTGGTTTCTTTTTCCTTAAAAAATATATATCTGAGGATCAGTTACAGGATTTTAATACTGTAAATAAATAAAAGAGAACCAAGAGAGCTTCAGTAGCAGATAAGTAGTGAATTGCAGTATAATGTGGGAGGGTACAATGGTGGCTGTGGGCAGCCATATTCAGGCAGACCTTCTGGACACTGAGGTGCTGCCCTATCTGCATGCGTCTCTGGGACTGAGGATGAGGTAGCCAGACTCAGAGCGGAAGTAAACTGGGTCAGGAGTACCATCACCCTGTCCAGGAACCACCCAGTCCAATGCAGCTGCCTCAAAGGATGCCGAGAACGAGGAGCACTTGGATGACAGTGGGCTCAGGGAGGGTTAGAGCAGTCAGGCAGAGGCACATCCCAGATCCTATTCCTCTCAAGAACTCATATGCCACACTGGCAAATGAGGACAACCAAATAGAGGTACCCAGGGAAGTGGAAGGAAAGGATGTGGAGGTTAGGCAAGGAGGTGACCTCAGTGGGGAAAGCAGGGACCCCAGAGGAGGAGGAAGCGAATCCTGGTGGGGACTCCATCATAAGAGGGATCCAGCTAGGAACACAGGAGGGGAGGACAGGAGGTGAGGTGTACCAGGTGCCACGGCATGGAGGGATGGAAGGAAGATACTGGGGATCACTGGGAAGGCAAGACAGGAGGGTGAGCTGGATGTCATTATCCACCTAGGTACTAATGACTTGGCAAATGGGGGCCAAAGGAAGTTCAGGAAGAGTTTAGGAAACTGGGAGGGTCTCAAGCAAGTAGCTACTTCGTCACTTTCTCAAGTACTACCTGTGAGAGGCAAGGAGAGCATAGGAGTGCATGCCAGGAACTTTAACTCATGGTTGAAGAACTGGTGCTGTGAGGAAGGGTTTGGATTCATTGGTGACTGGGGACCCATCTGGAGGATGGAGGTTTGTTCAAGCCTGACGCCTGCATCCATCCTGGAGGGAATCAAGCACTCAATGATAAGTTTAAATGCTACATTGACAAGCATTTAAACTAGCAAAGGGGTGGCAGGCCAGCAAGGATGGTACCTACTTGCTCACCCCCACAGCTAGTAATGGAACCAGTGAACCAGAGAGTGGCTATCTCTGCAAAGCAGTGTGCAAAGTTGGAGATTAGTGTCCAAAAGGTGGATAAGCAGAAAAGGGCAAAATTCAGCAGAAGGGCAGACAGCAAGGAGAACCAGGGATAAATGACAACCAAGGAAGGGGCTGGAGTAGAACAGTGAAGCAGTCTAGGAGGTCAAATCATGGAAAGCCATGTGTGCAAATGCCAGGAGCCTTAGCAACAAGATGGAAGATCTGGAGGCTGTCATGGTACAGTCAGACCTGGACATTGTGGCCATCACTGAAACCTGGTGTAATGATAACCATGACTGGGAGATGGCCATACCTGGCTACAACATATTCAGAAGAGACAGAGCAGGCAGGAAGGGAGGAGGTGGCACTGTATGTGAAAAATGACATAAGGCCACACAGATCCAGGAGGAACAAAATGGGGAGAGATACTGTGGGTTAAGCTGGAAAGGAAAATGGGGCCAGCCATCCGCACAGGTGTGGTCTATAGACCACCAGCCCAGGAGGAAGAAACAGATAGGAGTTGATGCTAGCCATCCAAAGGATGGCTGACAAGAAGTGAGGTAGTACTGGTTGGAGACTTCAATATACCAGATGTGGACTGGAGCATCCCAGCAGCAGCATCAACTAGGAGCAGATTTATCCTGGACTCCCTTCAGGGTGCCTTCCTCAAGCAACTGGTCATGGAACCAACTCGGCAGAAGGCAATACTGGACCTTGTGCTCACAAACAGGGACAGTGTGATGGGGGTAACAGTGGGGGAGCACCTGGGTAACAGTGACCACCAGTCATTGTGGTTTGAAATCACAGAAAGAGCAGAACCAAACCACACAAAACACGTATCCTGGATTTTAGGGGCAGACTTTGGGAAAATGGGGAGATGCTTGAAAGAGGCATTAAGGGAATGGGACAGGAATCAGGGATTGAGGAACAGTGGGCAGTATTTAAAATGGGGATTATAAGAACAACAGAATTATGCATTAAGCAGGTTAGCAAGAGGAAAAGAAAAGGAGACCATTATGGTTTTCCAAAGAGGTAGCAAAGAAAGTGAAAGCCAAAAGACTGCATTCAGGCAATACAAAAGACACAGGCAGAAGGGGATAGGAGAAGTACCAGGAGAAACAAAGGAGGCAGGAAGTCAGTAAGGGAAGCCAAAGCTCAGACAGAAGAACACATTGCAAAATCAGTGGTTAAAGGGACAAAACCTTTTACTGGTACATAAGTGAAAAAGAAGGTCAAAGGAGGATAGTTAGACTGAAGGGGAGGATGGGAGCAGTGTGGAGGATGACAACAGTAAAGCTGACATATTGAACAGGTATTTCTGCTCAGTCTTTACTAAGGAAGAGGGGGTAATGGGTCTGAAGGGAGTACAAGGGTGAGAATGGTGCAGAAATGGACACAGTCCCTTACAAGAAAGGGTCCTGAAGGAACTGGAAGTAATAAGAGTTGACAAAGCAATGGGGCCAGATGGGGTGCACCCCAGGGTCCTTAAAGAACTAAGAGAGGTGGTGGCTGAACCTCTGGCTATCCTGTTCAGCCAATCACTGGAAACAGGGAGGTACCCAAAGACTGGAGGACAGCAGATGTGTCCCCTTATACAAAAGTGGGAACAAAGAGAAGCAGGGAACTACAGACCAGTCAGCCTCACCTCGGTAGTGGGAAAGATCATGGAAGCACTACTGAAGGAGAGATTGGTGGAACATCTGGTTGTCAATGGACTACAGGACCCAAGGCAGCATGGTTTCACCAGGGGAGGTCATGTCAGACCAACCTCATTGAATTTTTGACTGGGTGACTAGGGAGGTGGATCAGGAGGGCAGTGGACATGGCCTATCTGGACTTCAGCAAGGCCTTTGACACTGTGCCACATAGAAGACTATTACACAAACTGGGGAATATGGGTGTGGGCAGGACAGTAGTGTGGTGGGTAGGTAACTGGCTGGGTGGCAGGACACAGAGGGTGGTGGTAAATGGCTGTCACTCCACAGAGGGAAGAGTGACCAGTGGGGTACCACAGGGATCAGTGCTGGGACCGGTCCTATTCAACATCTTCATCAGTGACATTGCACAGGATCTAGAAGGCAGAATTTCACTGTTCGCTGATGACACAAAGCTCTGTAACAGAGTAGACACACCAGAGGGTGTAGACAGAATGAGAAGGGACCTGCAGAAACTTGAAGAATGGTCAAGGGTTTGGCAGTTGAAATTCAATGCAAAGAAGTGCAAGATAATGCATATGGGGCACAAAAACCCTGGCACAATATATCAGTTGGGGGGTGAGGATATAGCATGCACCAAGCAGGAAAGGATCTTAGGGTTGTCATCTCTGATGACCTCAAAAGTAGAAACAGTGTGACAAGGCATCAGGTAAGCAAATAGGATGCTGGGATGTATAGGCAGGGGCATCACTGGAGGAAAAGGAAGTCATAATTCCGCTATACAAGACACTAGTGAGGCCCCACCTGAAGTACAGTGTACAGTTCTGGAGACCATACCTACGTAAGGACATAGACAGGGTAGAGAAGGTTCAGAGGAGGGCAACAAAGATGGTGCATGGGTTGCATCACAAGTCCTATGAAGACAGGTTGAAGGAACTGAACATGTACTCCTGGAGGAGAGGAGGAGAGAGGGATATGATAGAGACATACAAGTATCTTACAGGGAGGAACAGGGTGCAGGAAAACACTATTTTAAGCGAAAAAGATGTTTCAGGACTAGAGGGCATGGGATGAAGTTGGAGGAGGACGATTCAGAGGAAACATGAGAAAGAATTTCTTCACAGAACGGGTGGTGGACAAGTGGAACGCCCTGCCAGAGGAAGTGGTGGGGGCTGAAACAATCACGGGATTTAAGAATGCATGGGATAGACATAAAGGAATTCTAGAGGTCAGGGGTAAGGGGAAATTGACTTCTAGGAAAACAAACTGAACTTACAAGCTCAAATGGGCAGACTAGGTGGGCCATAGGCCCTTATCTGCCGACACTGTCTATGTATCTATGTAAGAGACAATGATGCTGCAGCTGAGGTGCTTTGGTTGCATACCTGCACACATTATTGAAGGTAGTATCCCATAGTTGCAGTGAAGATTTGGTGGCCAAGGACAGGATGGGACACCCATATGTAAGGGTTGGCAATAGAATGCCTCTGGCTATCGCCAATTTAGCAGCAGGGCTGAGCAGGTATTTGGTTCTATAGGCAGCCCCCAATTTGCAGTTAATTGACTTGCAGGTTTCCTGTATATGTGCTTTCAGGTCCAAGGCTTGATCCAGGTGGATGCCAAGGTAACAAAAGGAAGTGACAGTTTCTATAGGGTCCCCATCGATATCAGAGACAGAGATGGTCAGAGGACAGGATCTAAGCTTGTGATTGGAGCCAAACATCATAACTTTTGTTTTATTTGTATTTAAAACCAGGCATTGAGAGTTCAACCAGTGTTGTACAGCACAACAATCTGCAGTGAGGGCAGCATTTAGATCCAGGACCTTATCAGAGTGATAATAAATTACCAGTTCATCTGCATAAAGAAGTGAGTGACCTGTGGTGACCAGCTCAGGAAGTTTATTGACGAATAATGAGAATAGAAGAGGGCCAAGTATAGACCCCTGAGGGACCCCAATGTTGATAACAGCACTGTCTGACATGGATGAATTAAACTTAACAGCTTGTGTTCTGTTGAGAGGTAGCTTTTGAACCAGGTAGTGACTGGGGAGAGAAGTCCAAGGTACTGAGGGCGGATAGTAGCAGAGAATGGTCAACCAGATCAAGCTTTGGTTAAGTCAATGAAGACTGCCTGTTAACTTTCCTCTATCCATATTGGTAACGATATCTGAAGTGAATTTTGCAAGTGCTGTCATGGTGCTGGGATGCTTTCTAAAACCATGTTGTGCTGAGCTTAGTAAAATGAATTTCTCAAGGTATTCAGTGATTTGCATGGATACTACTTTTTCCAGGATTTTATTCAGAACAGACAAAATAGCAATAGGCGGTAATTTGATATGTCATTTTACTGCCTTTCTTAAATACAGGGTGACTCTGCTGCCTTCCAGACTTCAGGGACAATGCTATTGGAGAGAGATAGGGTGAAGATGTGTGCCAGGGGCCAGAGATGTAGTAAAGCCATGTTTAGTAGTCTTGGTTCTAGGCCATCTGAGCCAGTACTGGTGTTTTCAGAGGTGACCTGAGCAGCTTTAGGACCTGATGCCTAGACACTTCCCTGAAATAGAAGGGTTGGTTAAGTTTGGGGGTCCTTCAGATGCTGTGGGGTTTAACTGTGAAGCAGAGGATTGTGATGGGAGGGAAGCTGTGTAGGCAGATAAGTCAGAAAATTGTTGGTTAAAAGCATTTGCAATGGTAGTAGAATCATTACAGTGTACACCATGTAGGTCCATATCTGAGGGAGTGACATCTTTAGCAGAACCCAAGAAGGACTTAATGTGACCCCAAAACTTGCGAGGGTCATTGGAAGAATTAATCAGCAGGTTTTGGCAGTATTTACTTTTGGCCTGCCTGATGCATCTTTTACAGTCATTTCTGTATTGTTTATACAGAATGAGATCTGACTGCAGTCCAGTTTGTTTGTACTTTTTCTATTGATTGTCTCTAACTTTTAACTTTTGAAGCAGGTCTTTTTTCAGCCACCTCGAATGCTGGCCCCTTACCCTCCTTTTGACTGTAGGGAGGTGCTTCTTTTGGATGTTTCCAAATTCAGTCAGAAATGAATTGAGGGCAGTATCAACATTGGTTGCGGTATAAATGTTAGACCAGTCAACACAAGAGAGGTCAAATAGGAAGGCTTGTTTGTCCAGGGCAGCATAGTTTGAAAACCTAATCAGACGTGGTGGAGGAGGAGGAGGTGGAAAGGATCGCCATCGACAAAGTGTGGGGAATGATCAGTGATTGGGTCAGCAAGCACTGTGGCATCTAGTACATGATCAGGTCTGGTGGTGAGGATCCAATCAAGTAGGGACCCTGAGTGCTGAGTAGTAGTTCTGGTAAAGCCTGTGATAGTTTGGTGTAGATTGTGCTTCTGTATTAGAGATTCAAGGATGCTGTGCTGTGGACCCAGCCAGTTAAGGTTCAGGTCCCAAGGAGTAGAGCCTCATTTGATTTTACATTCTGGGAGACATATTGTTAGCAAATTCTGGAGACCACTCATCCCGCTTGTAGGTGGATTGTAGACACAAATGATGTGCAGCAGTTTTGAACCCAGTGCCAGGGTAGCGTGCAGAGTTTCACAAGGTGTTAGGGAATCAGTGCAGGGTAGGATGTTCAGGGATAGATGATTTTTGTACATAATCGCAACCCCCCTTGACCCTATACGGTCTTTCCTTAGAATGCTATAACCAGGCACAAGACAAGTGGCATCAGGCACCCAAGGCTTCAGCCAAGTCTCTGATAGGCATAAAATGTCAGGGTTAATCAGTTTAGCCCAGGCTTCAAGCTCAACGAGTGACTCGTGAGACTCCGGATATTCATGTGGGCTATAACCAGACCCTTTTTGTTGCAGCCGTTGCAGGGGTGAGCACAAACCATAGGGCCCAGTTGGGTTCAATATCCGGCAAGCATAAGGGCCACGGGCAAGGTGAGAAAATAGGTTGGCAGAGAGAGTGCCTAGCTGGCGTTTGGGTCTACGATAGTTCAAGAGATAGGAGTGGATAGACAGATAGATACAGCCCTTTTTGATGAGGATAGAGTGAGCAGGGGTTTTGTTAGCGAGTCACGGTCAAAGAATTTTTTAATTTTGAAAAGCTATGTTTTGACCAAAATGAGCCAAACCAAAGGCATGGCTTTGTAGAGGGAATCACCCTGAACGAAACCCATGCCTCATTTGGCCCAAAAGTCACCCGTGGAGAAAGCTACAGCATTTTATTTGGTGGAAAAACTGAAAACAAGATGGCAGCTCGCAGACAAGGAATTTTTCTGATGGACTAGGATTTTTTAAAATCCTAGTCTGTGAGCTGACAAAATCATTGACTGTGAGACCAATCCTAGTTCAGTAAAAATACATATAAATTTGGAAGTGAACTGAGCATGCTCAGAACTCGAAAATTTAAAATTAAATAACTTTTGAACGGATTAATATTTTTTTACCACATCAGTGCTGGATTGTTCCTTTACCAAACTCTTTCTGCATTCCAAATTTGAGACCAAAAGACCACACAGTGTGGTTGCAGCGCCATGGGCAAAAAAAGTGTCAAAAGTGGCAAAAAATGCATTTTTTAGCATTTCACTGCACAGAAACTGTAAGTATGACTGAAACACAACTTGATAAATCAAGAGAGCTGCCATACCAGACCACACTTTCTGAATTTTGTACAAATCCGTTGAATAGTTGCAAAGTTATTAATGCACAAAAATTGAGGTTTAACATTAAAGTACCTATTCAACCCTAACTATGGGCGCAACTCACCCTATTATATATATATATATATATATATATATATATATATATATATATATATATATATATATATATGATATATAGATATATATAGTATATTTTACAATATTGTATCTACCTCTGTATTTATTGTTATGTATCCAAATGTATGTATTATTGTTTTACCTGATTCCTCCCCAAAACATATCTGGAAACTAGCTATTTGGCTCAGTACGTCTTTCCTGGTGAAATGCTTTAATTAATAAATAAATAAATATTATGGGTTCTGAATGATAGTATTATGGCACAGAAACAATTATCACATTGCTAGTGTGGTATTATGGGGATTTTTTGTATGCTTTAGTGTGGCATTATATTCAAGTTTCCATATACTGTATTACACTATTTTAACATGTGTGTTGAACTGTAAACATAGCCCGTCATGTCCTCACCAACTTTCCCTGATAAAATTATACTTCAGCTAGTTAGGGTCAAAAACTATATGTAAGTATAATTTTAACATTACAATCTCCACAGATGCCATAAAAACGTTAAATTAATACGCACTTGCTACTGTCTTAATTACAGCAAATAATAGTGTGATCCAAGTCACTAAATCATGCAGTTTTCCAAGAAAGCACTGGTGCTGCTAGGTTGGGTTACTCAGGGAGCTGCCTCTTATTCCACATTTGTTAAAACTCTGGAATATAAAAGTACTCCAACGCAACAGAAAGTAACATTGCTGAGGTGTGGGATGCCACTTTATCATTAAATTCTCATACGCACACTTCCTCATCTTTTATTTTATATAGTATACTGGTCAACAATTTTTTTTCCAGCCCAAGACACACACACACACACACAGTCTCTCTGTCCCTGTTCTGTCTCTCCTGTTCCACATTAACCATTTTTTCTTTTTTTTATGTTGGCATTCACTCATTGCTTTTTTTGTTTGCTTGTTCAAATAACAGTTTGTTGTCCCGATCGCAATCATGCTAGCTGTGCCAGCCAAGCCGCAGTCCCGAACCAGATGGAGAGAAGGATCAATCAGGTAAGAAGTTTTTTTTTTTTATGTAGATGGTAGGATCAACCAGATAGTTATTTAAAATAAAAATATTGAGACCCGACTTTTGTTGTGGCAGCTCCTCGTTAGGTGAGAGACGCAGCCGCCATGTTTACTAAACTGTTAAGCCCGCCCATGGATGGAATGACAGTCAATAAGAGAGTGCACATTTTGGAAGGCAGTGCACGTGAATGCATAATAACCCATGGGTTATTGTGGAAAATATCAACTCATTCAGCCTGTAGAAAGAAATTGCAGACCAGTTATTATAATATTTTTGCAGCTAATAACAAAAGTATTTTTATTTATTTACAACTTTTAGCCAGGAAGACTTTTGAGCTGATGCCAGACAGTTTTCAACTGCATCCAGGGAGAAAGAGTAGAGAAAAGGACAAAAGAAATAAATGTCTTTGCTTGTAGTTTGGAGCAGCAGCAGGCAACACATGCCATACCCTTCCACGCAGTACGAATCTATGCATGTTCAAGCATCCCTTGGATGCTCAGATTTTATGGTTGTCACTGTGTGGCTGCTCCATTCTTTCCTGTTTCACCTTACCTGGGGGGCTGTGTGGCTGCCTCCAGGAGTCACTCCAGAGCTCCGTGTTCCTGCCAGCTCCTGCTTTCCCACAGTGCATGGCCACCTGGCTGCTCTACTCTTCTTCCTCTTTTAATGTTTTGAGCTCTGTGCTCTGGGGCAATTATCAGGCTCCCAGCCCCCCTTCCATGGGTGCTCTGTCTCCTGTTCCATCCAGGGTCCTGTGATGTAGGTACCAATCTCCCTGCTACCTTACCAAGATGCCTAGCAACCTTTTCATACTCCCTTCAACTCCCCTTATGCGTGTGATTGATATGCATTCACTATTACTGCTTGTTACCTTTCAGTCAAATACCTCAGTCAAACTCTCAGTTGGCATGCCATGTCTTCAGTCAATCATTCCAATCTGCCTCATTTGTTCTAAACCTTGTTACTGGCCATCAGGCTTGCCATCTGCCCCTTGCAACAGTCCTGCTCTCCAACTTGCTCTGGAAGCATGCCAACCACAACCATATCCTGTCTTCCAGAGCTACCCCACCCTGTACGTTGACAATCATATTCTGTGCCCTTGAGATCCTCATCTTGAGGATGAGTTCCCTGACTTGGGCAGGATCCTTTTCTTTCTGCCCTTCAGGTGAGACCATCCTATGCTCCATGGGCAACCTTAGCTGTGCAGCTTGACTCAGTGGTAAATCATGATGTAGCATTTAAGACTTCAGCTACCAGAGAGTGGGGCCACTTAGTTCTTGGGGCTCCTTTTGCTGTGTGGACTCTGTCAGCAGCACCTTCAAAGCAATTTTCCCCACAACTGCCCAAGGTTCACCTGGTCTCTTCCAACTGCCCTTCCTCTGCTCCTCAAGGATGAAGATCATACAGCTACTCAAATTCACAGACCCTCAAGGGCTCAGCTCCTATGCCTTGCCCCTCAGGGGCTTCATTTCCACTCTGTGCCACCCCTTGGTTTGCAGGACAGGTAAGTACTTTTCAGAAGTCATTGCTCTCCTCCTTTCTACCTCGGGAGTGAGTCTCCTTTCTGTGGAACCTCCTTCAGCTGCAGAGATCAGCCTGTGGCACCCTCATGGCATTCCCATTAGAGGGAGTGAGCGAGAGACCTTTCTGTAAAATACTTCCCCTGAATTGATTCTTTAAATTGCAGTAGTCAAGCCATCACAAATTCTAACCTTAGCCTGGTGGGGAGCAACCTTGATCTTGGATCCCTAGAGGTTTCCTCCTAAAAAAAAGTGTTTTCCTCTCCTCTGTGCTGAAGGTCATAAAAAATATGATAGATTCTACAGAAGTTGGTTGATGGTTCTCAATCTGGCTGCATATCTCCTCTCTTTGGGAAGAATGGTGCTTGTCTGTTTTCATTGTGCTTTTGGGACTTCTTTCCTAAAGTGCCTTTGGTTCTGGGACCTTGTCCCTTTAACACTTTGAAGGGTTGGACACCTTAATGAGGGTACCCATATGCTTATGACACCCAGACAGGGTGGTATTCCCAACAGGAGGGTCAGAGAGCATATAAGTCAAAGTACACAGCTGCACAAATGTCACATACAGTACTACTCAGTCTTCAATCAATCCTAAACCATAGTCATAAGAGCCCGATGACCCTATGAATTATGGATAAATACAAACTAGACAATAAGATGCTACAGTATTCTCTAGCATTATTCAATTTCCATTCCAGCCAACACAGTTACTTTAAAAATAAATATCATAAATTTATTTTTCAGAAACTTTCAAGCTATTTAGTGCCAGGTTGCTTTGCTGTTTCCCATTTATGATAAGAAATTAAACTTTTTCAGGGCTTCATTATGCCATTTATCCTCCTTCTATTTGACTAAGGCTGCTACTGTGCACCCCTCCTCTGGACAGAAGTGCTGCCTTTGCAACCAGTGCTTGGTGTCTCATGGGGATGCCCCCCATCACCTCCACTTCCTCTCCATCCTCAAAATCCATGCTTCCCAACTCTACAATACATGCATCTCTCCTGCTAATCCCATGGTGGCAGACCACAGCTCCAACTTGGACTTAGGGGTTCCATGTATAATGACAATCACAGAAAGACAATTGCTGTTTGGGTGAGTGTACATCATCGAAAATCAATTTCAGCAATGTACACTCATGGCGAACATCAAAAGGGTGCCGGAGACTTAAGTTTTCTTTGTTTTATGTGGAGGGCTTTACCCCCCTCACCCCCCTACTAAAGGATTCTCAGCTCCGGGGGGGTGCATGTCGGGGGGGTGCAAAAGTAAAAAAATAAGAACATTCTGGACCTGGCGCAAAAAACTAGTGTGCCCAGAACTGAACCCAGCACCCTCCCAACCTCAGCCTGCCACCAATCCACCATGCCACATGGTCAGCTCAGCAGCCCATCACCACAATACACCCCACATACCCTCCCTCCCCTTCTTCCCATCACACGGCATGGTCCCTCCCCCTGTGCGTGCATAAAAAGTGACATCCTGTTGCTATCTTCGCCCATATTTGTGGCTGAGTCACCCTTTTTGAAAGCACTCAATCTTCACAGGCTACTGACTCAGGCTTCCCAGATGTCAGTGCAAACAGGCCTTTTACATTGCAAGCAAACGCTGGAATGTCAAGTTTTTAAATGGGAACATTGGTTCATATACAATGCAAGATAAACTCACCCACCCCCTTAAAATAGGTCAATCAGTTGATGTTAAGACATATTTTGCTTCCTGTTTATTTGAAGGTTGACCCCCCACCTCCCCACCCCAACACACACAGTTCAATTCCAGAAGAAGGAAGTTAAAAACTGAACGAATAAAACTCTAAAATGAGATGGGCGAAGCCTCTGAATTGGAAATCTGTGCCCAGTAAACAGGTAAGGAACTTCTTTATGATTCCAGTGATCTAGTGTAGTACAGAGCCAAGACACTTCATCCAAATAGAAGAAACAAGGGTAGTTAGCACACAGACACATCTGTCATCCAAACAGCCCATTTCAAAGCTGACAATATTTGTTAGGCCAAACTATCTTGCACATATTCACAGGGAAATTCCACTCATCACAGTCTTGTAAAACTGAGCCCACTGTGCCGAAAAGTTCTTGGAGACTGAACATCTATGATGAAACATGTTTTAGGCCCTTCAGTTGTACCTTCCCCCAGTTCTCAGGAAAAGAGTGCAGTATTATAATAGTAAAAGCATTTTCATGATTTTGTCATGAAATCTGAACATTAAGGAATATGTGCTCACCCCTCTGCCCAAGATCAGTTTATCTAGAAGAGTCACACATCCTGTGGACTTGACTCCAGTACTTTCACACACAACATAATGTCGTCATCAATAGCCATTGCATTTACTGAACTGTTTCCAAACCACAGCACACAAGTGTAGTATGTTGTATCTTTGTAATAGCTGGCCAACAGCTACCTTAAAATGACCACTCATCACCAACAGGGCCTTTGCTAGGGACCACAATGGATAACATTGCAGTTGAGCCCACACTGGATGGAGGTGGTCCACATGAATAAGAATGCAAATAATGTTACACCTGTGAACTATTTCTACCAGATTCAGAAGGGGGCGTTGTCAGTGTTGGCTGTACATATTAGCTACCAAGCCACTTCTTTTGTTTAAGCATTTCTCTGAAAAAAAATTGTTGAGCTCTTCATTGTTGGCTAGTGCTTTTTATGCCATTTTTATGTTCATCGTGCACACTAGTGCAAGTCAAACATTTTGCTATGTACAAGGTTTTGAGAGGTGTGTCACGGTGGTCCACTGCAGGAGACTCTACAAGGGGCTTGACCAATAGTCAGCAAGCCTGATCATGACACTATTCATGCATGAAAGTGTGCAGACTTTAAAACAATGTGCCGACAGACACATTCATAAGTCAGCTCTTTCAGCAAGCACAGCTGATCTCATCATGTGCTCTGAGACTGCCTGCTCCCCTCCTTCTGAACATTACAGCAATGGAAACTGAAACAGCATGTTAAATATTAGTTGCCTATTAAATGGTCATGCCTGAAAATAGACAATGTTTGTTGTCTAGTGCACTTACCCGGTCAACAAAAACAAAACAAATAAACTGGAGACTAGTTTACCCCCTTCAAAATGCAACAACTTGCACATTTAAATACTTTTTAAACATTCTCTTGCTACTAGCTTCAGTTGGGCAGATATTCTCTTTCAAGAAGGAGTCATAACTCATAAACGTCACCCTTTCCCAGCAAGGAATCTCCTAAAAAGATTTACACTGTTTTTTAACCTCTTAAGACACTATCTAAGAAGCACTGTCTCAGACATAAGCTATGTCTTCTGCAAACAATCCAGGCTAAATATATAGCAATCAGCTATATTTTTTACTATGCTTTTTGGGGAAAAAATATTTATATTGAGCTACTGCAAACACACACACATACTGTATATGCCATCCTTATGGCCACAACATTTGAAATAAATACTGCAATTTAATATGTTATAAAACAATAAAGAAATGGTGTGTTTATGTCAGTCTTGGTTATGTGGAGCACAGTGAAGTTCAGTTTATGGTAGATTTCCTTTAAATATTTCTTATCCTATATTTTGTATTCTGGATAGCACAGGGGAGATGCTATATCTCATTCTCATAGGGATCTTCATTTTACACATTTTTGCACTGTATTTACTCAGGATGCCCCAGATTAGATACAATATTTTGTTTTCAGTGGGGTCATGATTTTACCATTTTTATAATATATTTATTCAGGGTAGCCTAGTCCAGATGTAAAATATTGTTTTCAGCATGTTCTGATTTTACGCAATACAGTATAATATTGTGTAGATGAAGAGCCCCACTAAAAATAAGATGCCACATCTTCTGTGAACTATCCAGGCTAAATATAGAGCAATCAACAGGGATATTCTAGGAAAACACATTGTAAAAATGTGTAAAAAGAAGACCACATTGAAACTGCCTCTCAGTAGATCTGCATTGTCCAAATTCATTAGAAATAATTGGTAAATGCATGACCATACAGTAAGTGATATTTTGCAGGATATGCCAGTTGAGATTTGATATATCATATATCGAATCTCAACTGGCATAGTCTCTAAAAATTCAGTATTTAAAAATGGTTTAAATGCTTTACCCAAATAAAATAAATATTTTAAATATCAACTTGGCTAATCTTTCCTCATAGGTCTTACACCACATGCCCTGCACCATTGAAGTTGCCCTCCACTGCACTGCCTCCACCTTGTCTATGTTTTTTCTCAGATCGGGCCTCCAGAACTGGATGTAGTATTCCAGTTGCAATCTCATGAGTGTCTTATACCGGGGCAAGATGAACTTCCTCTTTATACTCCTGATACCCCTCCCTGTGCATCCAGTCATCTCTCTAGCCTTTACAGCCACCTTATCACACTGCCTAGTTTCTCTTGGGTCCTGGCTGATGATAACTCCCAAGTCCCTTTCCTGTTTTGTGACTGTCCATACCTCCCCACATAGTTTGTACTTTGCCCCTAAGTTATTGTGCCCTATCTGCATGATCCTGCACTTCTTTGCATTGAATCCCAGCTGCCATTCTTCAGACCAGTTCCCAATTTTTTAGTGTGTTTTTCCCTGTTTTCACCCAAATCCCTGTGCTGCAGCTGTGTGTGCAACTGTAGAGGCATGTGTATGCTTTGGTTGTGCAGTGCTCTCCCTCTGCTTGCCACCTGCCTGCCTGTGCTACCCTCAGGGCTCTACCTGGGGGCAGTTGGACTGTGGAGGGTAACAGGGTCCCTCCCCAGGAGAGGAGAGCTGCCTTGTGGTTGCTCAGTCCTGCTCCCTCCTTCCCCCAGCTGGCCTTCGATGACCCAGGGCCACTCCTGAACCCGGGTCACTGGTGTAGTGTGAGGTGTGGTATCCAGCAGCTCAACCCTCAGTGCCACTGGGCCAGCTCTCCAGTTTTTAAGGTCTTCCATCATTTTTTCAACAGCCCCTGGCATGTCCACCCTATTGCATACCTTTGTATCCTCTGCAAAGAGAAATGCCTTCCCTCCAGTCTCTCTTCAATGTCCCCAACAAAGACATTGAAGAGGATTGGCTCCAACACCAACCCCTATGGCACCCTGCTCATCACCTTTCCCTCTCCAGAGTACTCCCTGTTTACCACAACCCTCTGACTCCTGCCATTCAGCCAGTTCTTCACCCACAGAACTATTTTAGGATCCATCCCTAGGCTGTGCACTTTGTTAATCAGTCTTCCATGGGGGATGGTGTCAAAGGCCTTTCTGAAATCCAGATAGGCCACATCCACTGCACCTCCCTGGTCCTACCTTTGGTACTTTGTTACTGTTAATTGCAAGCTGGGAGCAGCCTACAGAACGAGCTATATGCTTACATCTTCTGCTAAACTAGCCATAGCAAGGGGGATCCTACTACCTATGCTTACCTATTGTGCGCCTATACTTACTTCTGCCCACAAATCTGCTCTGTAGAAATGGGATGTAACCTACAATAATATATGTCGGTATGCTGCTAAAGCTCCTCGACTTCTTCATCACTGCCAGCTATACACTGACCTTGGGTGGCTCTCCCCCTCGGCCACCAGGAGCTACTAGCTGGACTGTCTAAATGACTCTATTCTCAGACAAAGACAGCCTGCAGCACTTGCTAAATTACTTCTTCCTTCAATTCCTAACCGTGAACTAAGATCTGCAGACAAAGCCTTTCTGGATGTTCCCTGCTGTCATACCAAAAAAGGAACTGGCTCCTTCCAATATGCAGCCCCTAAGTTGTGGAACCAGCTTCCCCTGGACCTCAGACAAGCACCCTCACACCCTGCCTTCAAGCGTGGGCTGAGACTTCACCTGGCCACCCTTGATCAATGCACCTGTTTCAACCCTACCTGATCTTCTCATCCCCCTGTTTCTACTCCCTCCCCTTGCTACCTGTTCTCCTCACTTCTCTCCTCCCCCTCCTCCTAAGACTTACCCCTCTCCTTAAAGCTCCCCTATCTTTTTGTCCATTTGATATAATTGCACTAGATAGAAATGAATGATCACCTATTTTAGCTGTTATGTGTTATTCTCTCACTATCATGCTTTTTTCTTTCTTCCCTCCTCCCGCTACCTGGGCACTGTCTAAATAGACTGCAGCCAGAAGTTGGTACTGTTAGGTACACTTCCCCTCCCCAATTTCCCCTACTCTTTACCTCCGAACAGCCATGACAGGACTGTTACCGACTCGTCTGCATCTGGGCCCCAGCAGGCTGTTGCACTACCTACTACCGCTGAAGCCGTCAAATCGCCATGTTATCTCTCTCATCCACTGCCCCCCTCTCTTGCATGCCCAATAGTGGGAGCATGAACCCGGCGGCCCCCTAGCCTACTGCCGCAAAAGCCGCTGATACATCTCACATATTCCACGGGCTGCCTGCTGCTGCTCGCCAGTTTATATCTCTCATTTTCCATGGGCTGCTGGCTGCTGCTCTCCAGTTTTCGGCTCCTTACTACCCAACTTAGCCATCCTACTAGCTGCTGGGTGTCTTAATTATCTCCCCCGATATGGCTCACCCTCCCTACTCTATACCACGTTTCTGGCTGTCCACCCCCACCTCATTCTCCATGGCCGGCACCCTTCCCGGCCACTCCTCACCATCTGGCCCAGTGGGGGAACCACAAACCCGGCTAATATCTAGTGCTTTTTCTGGTAAAGTTGTAAGTGTTCCCCTACAGCTCTCAGACTCCCGGATCCCGACCCTTTACTAGTACCAACACCCCCCGTAACCTACTTGTACTGTACTGTTTGCTCTTTGCCTAGGCTAGTCTACATCATGTTAGCCTAGCTGAAATTGCCTCTGTATATGTCATGAATGTGCTCTGTACTGATTGCCTAAATTGTAATGTTTGCTTCCTTGTGTTATCCTGTATTGTAGTCTCCCGGGTCGTGCCTGAAAATAGTCACCTGCTGGCTAGTGCACCTACCCGGTAAACAAAAGCGAAATAAAAATAAAATAAATAAATACTCAGTCATGCAGTAGATTAGTACAATGAGTTAATGCAAAACACAGTGCTTACCCAAAATACAGTAAAGGTTAGGCTTAGATTTATAAGTAAACAAATGCCACATAATGGCTCCACCAAGCCACAGTGACGGAAATTTTACTGCAATCTTTCACACTGATGCAATCAGACTGACATTGCTGATGCGTCCCAACAATGACCAGCAACACACTGACACAGACCATCACAGTTAACTGTATTGATACGAGGGGGGAGCTGCACCCCCCTGCACCCCACATGTGGGGGGCTGTGCCACCACATCCCTCCCTACTTTAAATATCTAACACCACATCATGCAGACAGTGTAGTTAGGTGCTTACCCCCCATCGACAAACAATCTCCCCATTGATGCAAAGTCTGTTGTCATCAAGGTTTCCATGTCAGGGAGTCGATGTTGAAACTTTGATGTTTGAATGGTATACCCCATATAAGGCAGTGTATGTGTATTAGTGTGTGTGGGGGGGCAATGCTCTATGTGTGCAGACAGTGCACTGCTATGTTATACTGTAATATATATGCATATAATATATGTGTATTTGTATTAGTTAGCATGTGTGTATCACAACAATTGGGAAGTGCAGTTAGTATGCTCTTTGGTTAGTGTAAAAAGTGCTAGTCTACATTTCCCCAATATCTAGATCAGTTTCAGCCTTCTGCATGTCATTGCTTATTTAACTGAGGTGTCTAGTGGCAACTCCCCACTCTCTGATGTCCCTCAGAGCCTGAAAAGAAGAAAATGATCCCTTGGTGTCTTTTCTTTTAATCTGTAAACATGTGTGTAGATGGTGCACTGCAATGCAATACTCACTGGAATATATCACAGCAATTAGAAAGTGAAGTTAAGTGGCTCAGTGGTTAGTGCAAAAATTGCTAGTTTACATTCCTTCACTATCTAGATCAGTTTCAGCCTTATGCATGTCATTTCTGATTTAAATGACAGTCTGTTCCTGCCCTGCCATAAGTGACCCCCCCCCATGCCCAGCCCATTCCAAGCCCAGCCCACATTAGTCTTCTGGCACAGGGATCTGCTCTTACACGTAATACGACATCAATACCAGTGGTGAACATCTGGCATTTACAAATGCTTGTTAGTTTTGGGACCCAGAGAAGTGCGGCATTGTTGGAATTGTAGGGTGTCTCCAGGAGATAATTTTTTTTCTGAGTCAGCCTCAGAGTGCAAGCAACCCCACAGCCACCACTTGACAAGCACTTCCGCTTCTCACCCCTCCAACCTCAAAACACCCCTCCCTATTTTACATTTCAGACCCACCATCAAGTCCTTATCTGCCCAAAGTCATCCAGTTCAGTACAATTAATCTTTGTTCTCATGTCCAACACAGTGGGAAGATTGTCATTCTGTGTCTTGCCGCTGGGTACAAATGCTGCTGATGTTACCCAGTGGTGCTTTGTGCAATATTACCAGCATTCTGGCCCAGCAGAGAGATAAAGAGGATGAGGATCTTTTGTGTTACATTGAAATTGTTGATAAAGATTACTTCTACTAAACAGGGTGACTTTGGGACTGGTAAAGACTGGGTGGGGGGATCATGAATGGAGAATGGGGGTCACACATGGCTGTCATTTTTGAAAAATGTTCCTATATTTTTTTCCACAGGATAGAGGCACAACCAGCCATCTGCCCCCTAACAACATGAAGAGGAACCCAGGCCACTCCCAGAGGATAGGTGGTAAGAGCATACATGGCTGTGCCCTATCCAAAGACAGTTTTGTCAATGTAGGACTTCGGGGGTAAAAGAGGGCTTACGGTGTATGGCTGACAGTATGAGTGGTAGGGGGGTGTTAAGGGCTGGAGAGAGGGAGGGGTTTCAGCCTAGTAATCAAAAGCACAATGCTATGAACCTGAAGACTTTGGCTTTAAACCTGCCACTGTCACTTACTCACTGTATGACCCTAAGCAATAAACATTAATTCTTTACCATTTTACCTCCCTGTGCAGAACATTTGTGTGGTCTCTCTAATATATCTCTGTGTTGCTTAAACCTCCTTGTGCCCTGAAATGGTAACAACACTCCATCCCCTTCCTCTCCTGGATTGTAAAGCTCTTTACAATACTGTCTGTATGAAATATAACATAAAACAAATTTCTTTCCTTTCCATTATCAGTAATTGGGTAGAGGTTGCAGTGTGAATGGGCAAGGCTCAGGACCTCACACTCAGATCCAAATAAATGACCAAAAAACAAAAGAGTCACTGCCATACACAAATAGGGTGTTTGCTGAATGGCTAATTCTATTGGCCGTTTAGAGCCAAACACTGGCTCTTGTCTATACAAATTTGCATTCCATGTGAGCAAGCCTGCACAATGTCAAGTTATGTTTTGTCTTACATTCATGACTCTGTTGTTTGGCTTTAACATATTCTATACATATGGAACCACCTCTAACTGTGAGGTATGAGACTATGTCGACCTGATGGTACTGGGGCACAGCCTGAATGGCACATGGGTTTGGATGGACTTGGAAGTAATTTAAAAAGTGGTGCAGTGCTTACATCTAGGGCAATCTTTTTGATGCATTACTGGCAGGGTGCTGCCCCACTAGAAATAAATATGACTCCCACCCTCAGTGATAGGGGGCCTTTATTCTTATACACAACCCCCCCCCAATGTATAGTCTAAGCATGGACAACAAGCAAACACAATAATATAGAAACATAAATGTCAATGGCAGAAAAAGGCCCAAGCATAGCCTAATGCTGGACAGGAGCTAGTCAACTGATGGTCTGGACTGTATTTAGTCACCTCCCCTCCCCCATTTAGACCTCTTATCCCCTCCCCTCAACTGTCACCCTACCTTCCTTCTTTGGTTTGGACTAGTCCCCTTGTGTCTATCCCATCTGTGTTTGAAGTCAACAATAGACTGTATGTTGATCACTTCATCTAACAACACATTCCATGTCACCGCAATCCTTACTATAAAGAAGAACATCATTACATCCCTCTTAAAGCTTCTTCCCACCTGTTTCCATCCATGGCCTTCTATTACATTGCCCTCACTTCTTGTGAACAGGGCAATGCTGTCCACTTTATTAATACCATTTAGGTACTTGAAGGTCTTTATGATATCTCCCCTCTCCCTCCTGTCCTCCAGTGTGTATATATTAAGACTCTCCAGCCTCTCATGTATTCCCCTGCGGCCCCTGAATCATCTTCATGACCTTCCCCTGAATAGCTTCCAAGAGGTCCATGTCCTTGTTCAGATGCAGGCTTCAGCACTGAGTACAGTACTGCAGGTGATTGCCCCAACCCTTTATGAAAACTGAGCAGGAGTACTCATTTAGAATATCTGTCTTCTTCTTTGCATCATCCTTAATTTCCCCTCCTTTGCTCAATCTGACAATTTCCCCTTTTGATCCACTGCATATGCAAGAACTCAGTAAACTGCAGTCCAAAACAACAGATATTTATTGGGAAAATGGGGAAATGTTCAGAATGGGGAAATTATTTTTTGCACATAAAATGTTTTATTTTTATCCATAAAAATAGGGTCAAGAGGTAGCACAGTAGACAAGTTTGGTAATCCATATCCATTTGTAATATTATAATAAATAAGTACATACAGTAAAGTATGGTTCATAAATCTTTTCAAGGATCTATTTGATATAATTAATTATTGTTTTGGTTAACTCTTTGCTGATGCAGTAAACACATTTTTGTTTCACTGTGTACAAGGTGTGTTATACACTATCCAAGAATACTTGTCTGAGGTAAAGAATCATAAATCTTTTCACGGATCTATTTGATATAATAAATTGTTGTTTCAGTTAACTCTTAGCTGATGCAGTAAATATATTTATATTCCACTGTTTCCAAGGTGTGTTATACATTGTCCAAAAATGCTTGTCTGAGGTAAAGAAATTCCTGTAGCATTCCATTCTTCTATGGGAAGACCCCCTCTCACATATGTTTTTTCCCCAATTCCTGAGAAGTAGTTTATTTATTTATTTATTTATTTAGTTAAACATCAGTTTAGAAACCTTTGAGCCAGAGGCTCATTTACAACGGTACCTCGTCACAAAGAGGACATCAGAACAGTAGTACAAGGGACACAGTACTTACAAACAAAAAGTTACAGTTCAATTACATTTTGTTACAATAGAATACAATCTCCAACGAAGCAAAAGATAACAAAAGGTGCAAAACTTATGGTCGGGGAGAGCTGGTGGGAGTAGAAGGAGGGAGATAGGGGAGGAGGAATTAGTAGGAAAGAAGGGGCCGCTCAGTGAGCATTGTCAAACAGAGTATATATTTTTTACACTAGGCTGCGGCAGTTGCATTTGCGAGAGCTAAGCAGGAAGTTTCTGAGCCTGGGCTTAAAGCAAGCTAAGGTTAGTGAGTTTGAGACACTGGCAGGGAGGGAGTTATACCAGTGGGGCGCATAGGAATGCCCTCTGACCTGAGAGGTCCTGGCTCGAATAACTAGGTAGTTTTGACGAGCGCATGATCAGGTCGGTGCAGTACGGGTGAATGGAGTTGGATAGCCTATGGGGATAGGCCACGAGGGCTTTAAAGGTGAGCTGGCATGTCTGATACATGAGTCACTCTTCCAGGCTGAGTAGGGTAGCCAGGGTGTACAGCTCACATGTGTGAGTGAGTCTGGGAGCACCAGTGATAAGTCTGCAGGCCTTATTAACTGTGAGACGTAACCTTGTTGAGGGCAGTCTGATCTGCTGAGCCATAGACTGGAAGGCCATAGTCAATGAGAGACATGACAGAGGAGGTGACAGCCAGGTGGAGGGCATCAGGAGGGAGGCATTTCTTGTGCCAGTAAAGAATGCCTAGCCGTGAGTTGGCGTAAAGAATTTAGGGCAGATATATGTCCATGGAATGAAAGTGCAGGGTCAAGGTTATACCAAGATATTTATAGGACTGCACCTGGTCAATGACGAGATTGGGTGTGGAGTGGACAGCTAAGGAAACTTGCTGTACTTATTTTGGGGTGGGAGAAGAGCATTGTTTTGTTTTCTTAAGGTTGATAACAAGTCAGTGCTCAGTGAACCAGGTAGCTGCAGAGTCAAAGACTAGTTGGAGGGAGTTCTGTAGCAGCATGGGGTCATTGTGGGAGAACGAGAACAGCATCATCAGCATAGAGAAGCATCTTACCCATTACAACTGCTGGGTAGGGTTAAGAAAGAGTGAGAATAGTAGGGGTCCAAGGAATTGAGCCCTCGGCACCCCAGAGTGAATGGGGCATGTTTCAGAGAGAGTACCGTTGACTTTCACACATTGGGAGCGGGCAGAGAGATAGCTGGTGCACCAGGAAACAGGTCCTGAGGCAAAGCCTATTAGGTCGAGGGTGGAGAGCAAAAGAGGATGCGAAACGATATTGAATGCTTTAGACAGGTCAAGGAATATAGCACCAGCCAGGGCACCAGAGTCCAAGGAGGCATGGAGGAAGTTGGAAAATTCCAGGAGTGCTGTATTGGTACTATGACCTGCTCTGAACCCGTGTTGTTCAGGCAGAACATTGTACTTACAGAGGTAGTCAGAGACTTGGGACGCCTACAATTTTTCTAACGCCTTGGGGGAGAGAGATTGAGATGGTCGGTAGTTACCCGGAAGAGTCCTGTCACCACCTTTATGGACAGGGGTAACTGTGGCAATCTTCCAGGCAGAGGGAATTGTCCGAGACAGAGTGATTTGTTGAAATGCACGTAATAGGTGAGAGGACCTGATCCAGGACCCGGCGTAAAGGCAAGGATCAAGTGAGTCATTACCGATGGTGTTACCATTTAGGGCTTTTAGCAAGTAAGGCCTAGCTTCTTGCATGGTGACATGACGCAGGTGGAAAGAGGGGCGGGCAATGGGTGGTGGTACAGATGGAGGAGGTGGACTGAAAAAGTTACCAGGAAGTACTCAGCTAAGGTCGGTAAAGGAGTTATTGAGGTGGGTGACAATGAGGGCAGGGTCAGAGGAGATGGTACCATTGATGTTGAGAAGAGAAGGAGAGGGGGACTGGGAGTGACCATTCAGTTGCTTGATGTTGTCCCAGAAGCACCTGGGGTTCCCCCAGGAGGAGGTAAGAGAGGCTTGGTAGTATTCCGCCTTTGCTTTTCGGATGGCCCAGGTGCACTGGTTGCGGGTGGCAGCATAGGACTGCCTGTCAGCTGAATGGCCAGTAGCAACAGCAAGGTGCCAAAGATTGTCCTGCTTGTTGCCACACAGTAGGTGGGGTGATCCAAGGGCATGTTTCACTTTGGACCCCCTAGCAGTTATGGGAGCAAAGATATCACAGGAAAAGTTGAAAGTGCTTACAAAGAAGGCCAGGGCCACTAATGTTGGTTGCCCTCCAGAGGGGACCAACCAGTGTGGGCAAGGAAGCGCTTAAGGTCTATGAGTCCCTCAGGCCTAAGCCACCTTCAAGAGGTGGTTTTGACTGGGGATGAGGGCCGAGGGGTTTCCCAGTTGAAAAGCACAGGGGAGTGGTCACTGAGGCAGTCAGGGAGGATTTGGATGTTGTGGATACGGATTGGCCTGTTGGTGAGGACCATATCCAGGAGGGTGCTTGTTCCCCCTAGGGTTTTTCTAGTAGGCTGTGTGACCAGTTGAGTTAGGTCAATTGAATCGAAGCCTCACGGTGGGAGGAGTGACCTAGGGCAGAGCCAGTTTATATTCAAGTCGCCTACCAAGATTGGGTCCGACGAGTTGGGTAGGAGGTGAGGTAGTCAATTAGTGGGCCCAGGGCCTGGGATTGGTTCTTGGGGGTATGTGAGGCTATGGTTAGGAATAATGGGCCTCTAGCTGGGTCAGGGGACAGCTTTAGAGTAAGTGCCTGGGCCTTATGGTCGAGGTCAGGCGGGGGGAGTGGTAGCCCCATGAGAGAATCCTTCAAATAGAAGACACAGCCCCCACCTCTCCTGCCGACATGGTCCAACCAGTGGAGAGTGTAGCCTGGGAGAGAGAGACATGAGAGTTAGGAGCGGAGGGAGACAGCCAGGTTTCAACCAGGGCAACAACATCAGGTTTATGAAGCGTCACCCAGCACTGTAGAGAGTCCAGTTTTTTCAGGAGGCTACAGATGTTCATAGAAGCAATGCACAGCCCAGGAGATTTCAGGGGGAGGACCAGTGCTGCCAGGCCCGGGATTGGGGTGGACATTGCCTGACAGGAGCAGGGGGAGGAGGGCTGATCTGGGGAGTGCACAATGGTGGGATAGCTTTCGACGATTGGAGAGGAGGTGATGAGGGAGTGATGAGGGGGTGATCACCAAGTGAAAACAGCTACTAGAGAGCAGTAAAATGTGACAAGTGAGGTATTGGGAGCAAATTGTTCAAACTTAATCAGGCTCCCTCTAGAGGCAAAACAATATAAGGAGCTAATGGAGAAGCATGACATGGAATTTGCTTTCATAAGAATTCATCCTACATTTTCTTTGTTAAACTTTCTGTATATCTATATTATAGTTACATGAGTTAACTCTTCGCTGATGCAGTAAACAAATGTATGTTCCATTGGGTCCAGAGTGTGTTATATACTGTCTGTGAGAGAAATGGGAATGAAGTAGTTAATAAGCTGGATTTTTTTGGCCTTTTGAGAAAAAAAACACAGGGATTCCACTTCACTAGCAGACTCTGGATAAGGTAATTGGCTAGGTAATACATTTCAGAGAGAGTGACGGGGACTGGATATTCAGACACACATACACATAGATTTTGAAAGGATTGGACCCTTCAAATATAAACTGGTTGTTAAATGGATCTAATTGGGCACCCATAGGTTTATAAATTGATTGAGGCAAGGAAATTCAATCTTGAACAGAATCCAAAATTGTTGGTCAATTCAAAGGGATGACCCATCACAAAGTTGTAAATGTAAGCTACAAATTGAGAGGGTTCCTCTCAAGAGGGGCCTTTTGACTGACATCATCCATGAAGAGAAGCAGAGCCTGCCTTCAGCAGAGATTTGTGTAGGGGAACAGAGACCTTAGATTTCAGTTTTCTGTCAGCTTAAAAAGGCAAGTACCTTATCATGTTAGAGCAAAGCAGTCTGTGTGTTTTGCATTGCTGCATCCTGCTATCTAAAACCATTTGTTTATTATTTCTATAAAAGTGTTTTCCTGTCTTTTGTACTATTGATATCCTGGAGTTGCACCTGGACTCCTAAAGTAAAATCTTTTATTTACCTAACAGTTGTGACTGTGTCTTAATTGCAAGGTAGTGATTTATTTTCTCTGGCTAAAAAGAAAACTCTGTTGGCATCTGCTATCAGAAGAGCATACTACCCAAGTTAACCTGGGGTGACCTTCCTAGCCTTGTGGAAGAAAAAGTAAGTGTCCTGGAGCAAACCCCAGGTGGCGGCAGCTAAAAAACAAGGTAACAGATGACTCTCTAAAGGCAGTTACAGCCAAAAGAGAGAGGGTTGTCACATTTGGTGGTAGAGGTGGGATCACAGTGAACTTTTGAGCATTGAAAGACAGAGCTGGACAGTAGAAAACTCTACCTTAGCAGTCACAAAAAAAGGATATACAATAGGGGCACTTTTACAATTTTCTGTTTTTGGGGGGTTTAAATTAGCACAATTTAGTGTAGGTTGAGAGAATGAGCTCCATAGAGTATGACTCACTTAATGTGTAACAGCTTTCTGACAAGTACCAAGAAAGGGGGTCCAGCTTGAAGGTCTACAGAAGAAAAAAGGCAGACCTCATAGCTGCCCTGGTGGCTCATGACCAAAAGCAGAAGGTCCCTGGGGTGAGTCAGGAGCTGGGGTAGTAAACTCCCCAAATCAGCATGATGCCCTGCAACTACAGCTGTTGCTGCAAGGCAATGAACTGGAGGTGAAAAGGCTGGAAGTGGAGACAAAAAGGCTGGAAGCGGAGACAAAAAGACTGAAACTTGATGCAAAAAGACCGGAAGCAGAAAGACTGGAGGACAATGAAAGCATGAGAAGGACATCATGACCCTGTGCCAGCAAAACGTGAGTTATGGTGGAGGGAGTTTACACTAGGAAGCCAAAATTAATTCTAAATTGTTTCCACAGTTTAAAGAGAGAGAGAGATGATCTTGATCTATTTTTAAGGTCACTTGAGAGGGTATGTGGGCAATTTCAAATGAGTAAGATTTCTTGGTCAGCTTATCTCACACTCTTACTTTTGGGGTGTGCTTTGCAGGCATTTACCAAAATAAGTAGCAAAGACTGTATTGATTCAGATAAGATTAAAACAGTGTTGTTAAAATGTTTTGAATTAACTCCTAAGGCTTACTGAAAAAAATTAGGGAGTTAAAGAAAAGCCCAAAAGACAATTATGTGGAATTCCAGGTTCAAATGTGTACTTACCTTGATAGGTGGGTGGATGGGGCAAAAGCAGACACTGTGAAGCTAAACAAAGATTTGTTGGTAAAAGAACAATTTCTTAAAATTGTACCTGAGGATTTGCGCATATGGCTACTAGACAGGGCAGGCTGCTCCTCAAAGGAGGTTGCAGCAAGTGTTACCCTGTACATGGCCAGCAGACTATACACACAATGTAAGTCTCATGGGGGAAGCACATGGTTTTAAGGGGTCCCAAGGAGGGCAGCCTAAAGTAAACTAGCCTGCACCTGAGCCCAAGCAGAACTCTCTGGTTCTAAGGGGAACCAATAGCCAGGGCCCAAGAAATGCCATATTTGCAATCAAGTGGGGAATTTGAGCTATAACTGCCCTCAAAAATTGGTTTTGGGGCAAAAGGCAGGGGGTGAAGGTAAATAAAATGACACCCAACAGTGGGTAGGTTGTGTGCAGACTGCAGTACCACTTGCCTTCCCTGAGCATATGCACCCTGTTGTACTTAATGGAGCAGTAATGCAGGGTTTAAGGGATACAGGTACTTCCATCTCCCTGGTGAGGCAGGATCTAATTAAAGCAGAGCAGATTCTGCCAGGGAATTACTCCACAATTTGGGGAGTCACAGGTCCAGTGGTCCAAATACCAATGGCCCGGGTCTTCCTGAGCTGGGAGGGTGGCCACATAGAAAAGGAGATGGGAGTCGTACCTAATCTCCCTACAAGTGTGATCTTGAAAAATGATTTTAACCACAGGAAATCTGTGGTGTGTGTTACTACTCAAAGCCAGGCAAAAGATCACACTTCTGAGGGTGAAAAGGGGGTGACCCAGCCAGTGCCAGCCCTCCCTCAGCAGCTGAAAAAGTGGCTAGTATGGGTAAAGGGCAGGCTAGGAGTAGCAGCTCTGAGCCCCAGTCACAAGTAGAGGAGGTCACTGGACTTCCTTCTGAAGGGGAGCTGGGATGGGTTAGACAAGAGGAGCTTGGCATGGCACAGCTGGCTAATCCTACCCTGCAAAAACTGAGAAAAGCAGTTGACAGGGCTAAAGTCTCTCAGGGAAATATAGTCAGTCTACTGGGAGAAGGGGCTTTTGTACAGGGAGTGTACACCAGAAGGGAAGCTAAATGGAGAGGTACTCCATCAGCTGGTAGTCCCTAGGGTTTATCACCAGCAGCTCTTGGCTCTGGCCCATGATATTCCTTTTTCAGGACACTTGGGTGTGAGGCACATGAAAAAGCAGCTGACCAGTAATTTCTTCTTGCCTGGTATTGGCGAAAATGTGGCAAATTACTGTTGGACTTGTCCACAGGGCCAGAGGGTGGAAAAATGGGGGACAAGGCCAAAGTAGCTTTGGTGCCCCTGTTCATTATTGATGAACCCTTCAATAGGGCAGCTGTGAACATAGTGGGGCCACATAGCACCACAAGCAGCACTGGTAAGTGGTATATCCTGGTAGTAGTGGATGATGCCACAAAATCCTTAAAGACAGTGTCTTTATCAACCATTAATGCAAAAAAAGTGTCTGACACACTGCTAGGGGTATTTAGCCGGGTGGGCTTTCCCCAGGAAGTACTGTCTAACAAAGGCCCCAGCTTTATGTCTGAGCTAATGAATAATTTTTGGAAAAAGTATGGGGTGAAGCAGCTTAAAACCTCCCCATACCACTCACAGACTAATGGACTGGTTGAGCAATGTAATTTGTCTTCTAAAACCATGCTAAAAACATTTGTTGACCAGTTCAAGAGAAACTGGGACAAATATTTACCCCATCTCCTTTCTGCATACAAAAAAGTCCCACAGGAGTCCACAGTGTTCTCACCCTTTGAGCTCCTGTTTGGACATAGGGTGAGGGGGCTCCTAGATTTAGTTCAGGATAAATGGGAGGGTGACCGTGTGTCACAAGGGAAGTCTGTTGTGAACTACTTCCTAAACTTTAGGGCCTGGCTTATGGCACTCATGTGGCTTGCTGAAGAGTACTAAGCTACTGCGCAACAGTGTCAGAAAGTCTGGTATATTCGTGGGGCCCTGAGCCCAGAAATACAAAGTGGGGCAGCGAGTGATGATACTCATCCCTGTCCATCAGAATAAACTGCAGGCAGCATGGGAGGGGCCATTCTCCATTGTCCAAAAGGTGAGTAATGTTAACTACCTAATAGAGCTACCTGGCAGAAGATGCAAGCAAAAAATGTATCATGTTAGCATGATAAAGCCCTACTACAACAAGGAAAAATTGATCCTTGCTGTGTGCAGTGTCCCAGAAGGGGAAACTGAGTCTAATCTGCTGGTGGACCTCCTTGGGGAGGTCAGAGTAGGATCCTCCATGGACAACTTTGCCATCTCGGATCAGCTAATGCCACACCAGGTGCAGGAGACCCAGGGTTTGTTATTTGGGGACATGTTCACAAAAAAAAAATAGATACACCATGGTGACCTAGCACCATGTGAATACTGTGACCCAGGTGCCACTGAGACAGTCTCCATACAGGGTACCAAAGCAGGTCAAGCAGACCATGAAGCACTTTGGGATACATTGTGTACTGTATGAAAAGTACTACTTAAATGCTAATTCTTCTTCTTCTTCTTCTTCTTCTTCTTCTTCTTCTTCATGAAAAGAGTAGCTCCATGAAATGCTAAAACTTGGAGTAATCCAATAGTTCAGTAGCTCCTGGACCTTGCCCGTGGTCTTGATCCCTAAAAAGAATGGTACCACACAGTTCTGTGTTGACTACTGATAGCTCAACAGCTGCACAGAGTCAGACACCTACCCCATGCCAAAAACAGGCAAGATACTGGAACAACTGGGGTGAGCCAAGTATCTGACCACAATAGACTTAACTAAGGGCTACTGACAGATACCTCTGACCCCTACAACCAGTAAGAGAGAATCAAATAGCAAAGCACCCACAAAAAAAGTCCTCACTCTCAGAAATATATAAAAATATATTACTTTTATTGCATCGTCTCTAGAACAAACCTCGAACCAGTTGCTGTCACTAACAGTTTAAGCGTGGTACTCACATAATGACATGAGGTCTGAGAATACTGCAAAAGCCAAAATATGGAACTGAAGATAAAGAGTTTATGGACTTATGGCATCAAAATATGGAGGAGGCATCTATTAAAAACATGAAACAGATTCTATACAGAGCTGGTCAATCAATAACAGTCAATAAAGGAAACCGAAGAAGATTTAAAGAGATATACCACCAGTAAGGAGTCTGAAAAACTCAGTAGAGCACTTAAAGCAAAAGTAGCTAAATATAACATTCAATTGCAAAAAGAAAACAAGTTTATTAGGGATGAGAACAATTATAGACTAAAACGAGTTTATGACTGGACCACAGAAAAGTATGTTACTAGACAAGGTGGTGAATTGAAATCTATTCTAAAAGTAACAAACGCTGCAGTAAACACTGGAACAAACATGGAAGAAACTGCAGTAACTAGTTCTGAGGGCACCAAATTAGACTACTCCACTGGGCCCTCAGATACAGACAGCTCAGAACCCGACCCTTTTTTAGAACAGGAGGAGGAACATATCCTGAATTTGAGGTGCAGTCAGCGCAGAACCAGATTCAGGGAGCCATACCAACAACCAATACCTTGCAGAAGAAGATGGGGAGGAGTTGGTGTGGCAGAGGGAGAAGGATAGGCTACTAATAAATGCTTTATTACCAACAAATGAACCAAACTGCCCCTCTCCATGTCTGGTAAAAAATTTCTCCAGATACCCCCTGACTGAAATTCAAATAAAAGCATTAAGTAAGGGTCTATCCTTTGTGCCTACTTCGGACATAAACTTCTTTGACACCACTGTGGATTTTCACAAATTTGTGAGGAACTTGACCTTTAAAGCAATATATGCAGCAGAACTTAACAATGATACATCTACAGCCACTCCTCTGATTCAGACTAGCTCCCTATACTACTTCTTTCCCGGTGCTGCTACTACAAGGGTTGGTTGTAGTTGAGGTTCCCCTAAGTTTAACTCAACAGGCTGACAACTTCCTTAAAACTGCCTGTGCGACAGCTCTGCAGCTGAAAACAGGAAGCCCTCAGTGTCTGCCATCCACCCTTCAGACTCAAGTCAGATAGACTCTGAGCACCCTATTATTACCTACGCTGCACTGTCATACCGATAGATACCGATAGAATCCTCTGCAGAGTGCCAGCATGCCTGGGCACCCTTGATTGGTGCTGCACTGCCATAGGGGGATTGTGATTGGTACGCCTGCTTGCCTGCTTTGCTCTGATTGGGGCACCTTCTCTATAGCCTGTCACAGTGTTCCCTTCTTAATTCTGACTTCTCAGCTCTCGCTCTGACCTGAAATTTTCTCCCACCCCCACCACCCCCCTCTCCCAGGCCTCTTTAAATACACTCATGATCCGCCTCCTATATCATATTACTGCTTCATTGGCCTAGTTTGACTGCTCCCAACCTATGATTGGTATCTGAGTGTGGCCAATAAGACTGCCTGTGTGAATATCTCTTGAGCCCCGCCACTAACTAAGCTGCTCCTGCTCTCCTTGTTCCCCTTTCTGCTGTATTTTTTCATCTAGGTTTTAAGTGAGTACCTATGTGGGCAAATTACTTGCCTAGAAAATATTACACTAATACAAATCACGAGACCACTCAATCTGGGACCATGGCTCTCCTTATTGTGTTTTTATTGCTCCTAAGGTGCAGAGTTTTCAGTAATACAGTGTAATTCGAAGTACCTCAATGCAATTCAGTTCTCCAATGTACCTTATCAATACCTAATGTTATAACGGTCTACACGTGCAGACACTATGTCATTCTCCTCCCTATTAGCCTATTCCCCGTTAGCTTCACCCCTGCTACTGTCCTCACCTATGTCTACTCAAGCACTTACATTGATCACGATCAACTGTCATTACAGTGGTGCCTCCTCTTGTGCAGAACGATATGGGTTGCTGCGAGAATAAAAAGCAGTCTCCATTCTTATAACTCCTTAAAGAAAGTTATACTCTGCTTCTTCTCTGCTCAGGAAATGTGGAGCTCAACCCTGCCCCCACAACTTACCTCACTATCGATTTTGCTGAGGTCACAGGTCTCAAAATGATGATGGTCAACATTTTAAGCCTGCCTAAAAAACTTGTACAGCTGCAAGCCTGGGCTGCACACGTTAACCCTGACCTTATCATAATTACTGAGTCGTGGTTAAAAAAGACAAACACTGATCAACAAATATCACTGCAGGGCTACAATTTATTTAGAGCAGATAGAAAGTCTAGAGGCGGGGGTGTAGCTATCTATGTCAAATCTAAGTACTTGGTCACCAATATTAGTTGCAAATCTCTAGCCAAGGAATATGAGTTAGTTTCACTGAGCCTTCATCTCCCTCCTCGGAATGTATCACTATCCTGGTGGCTATAGACCCCGCCTGGTGGTGATGAAGTCCTTAATCTTTGAAATCCATGTTCATAGATGCAAAACTGAAACAATATTTCTAGGAGATCTAAATATGGACTGGCTGTCACCCAAATCACATGGCCTCAAATCCCTCTGTGACGAGCTAGGTCTTGGGCAATTAGTCAGTGAACCTACTAGGAACAACACTCTAAATACTTAACAGTTCCATTCTAGATGTGGTACTAATCACCCATCCACACAAAATATCTCATTCGGCAGTGTTTCACGACGACATGAGCGATCATGGAATTGTTGCTTGCATAAGATCTCAAATTAAGGCCCGGCCACAACCTATCTTTATAACAAAAAGATCCTTTCGCAAATTCAGTGCAGTAAACTTCCTATCTGACCTGAGCATGATCAGAAGGCAAGATCTCTACCTAGCCAAAGATGTCAACAAGGCAGCTCACATCCTTAATGACAAACTCACTACAATAATAAATAAGCATGCCCTTTCATCAAAGTAAGGGTACGGAACAATTCCAACCCCTGGTTCACCTCGGATCTCAAGGCAGCCCTTATAGCTCGAGATAAGCTCTGGGCTAAAGCTAGACATTCCAAAGAATCTTCGGATTGGCAGGCCTTTAGAACAGCCAGGAATAACTGTGTGAAAAACTTTGCTCTGCTAAAGCTAACTATTATATTTCTACTCTCGAACAAGCTAAAGGTAACCCTCATAAAATATGGAAGACTATCAAAGCTATAGAAGGACAGCCCATGGCCCTCTCTGTCCCAACAAAGATAGTTGCAAGTGGCAAGATTGTGGAAAACAAGTCCCTAATCCTGGAGGAACTTAACTCCCACTTTGCCACAGCTGGATTAGCTTTTGACTCGTCACCTTATGCTGGTGCTGCGGTGAGCCAGCATACCCTTCCCCCTACATCTAGTCCTGCACCCAGCCCCTTCCAACTGAGTGAGATAACTTATAAAGAAGTAGAAGATTCTCTTCTTAACTTAGACACCAAAAAAAGCGCAGGGGACGATGGCTTGGAACCCTTTTTCCTAAGGTCAGGCTACGCCCATCTCACTGCCCAATTCTCCACATCTTCAATCTTTCCATTACATCTGCTACTGTGCCGTCCTGCTGGAAATCAGCACATATCCTCCTCTATTTAAATCTGGTGACCCATGCGATGTAAACAACTATAGGCCTATCTCCATATTGCCTATCCTTTCTAAAGTTCTCAAAAACTGATCCATATTCAGTTAAAATCTCACTTGAAACCTTCTCTCATTAACCCAGCTCAATCTGGCTTCCGGGCTAATCATAGCACAATCACTGCACTAGCAAAAGTAACCAATGATTGGTTCTCTGCTATAGATGCTAAGAAGGTAACTGGTGCAGTCTTTTTGGACCTCAGCAAAGCTTTTGATACTGTTGATCACAAACTATTAGTCAATTGCCTTGCAAAGTTGAGTGCCACATACCATACCACCCAGTGGTTCTCTTAGCTACCTAACTGGAAGATTCCAAAAAGTAAAGGCGGAAGGCTTTTTTTCTGCTGCCTTGCCAGTTGCAAGAGGTGTCCCCCAAGGATCCATCTTAGGCCCTATCTTGTTTTCGTTGTACATTAATGACTTAGATGCTAACATATCTAAGTACAATCTGCACTTTTTTGCAGATGATACTGTGTTGTATACTTCTGGCTCATTGTTATCTGAAGTCAAGGGAGTGCTTCAAGCGGACTTCGCACAACTTGAGCATAATCTAATAAAGGCAAAGCTTCTGCTCAATGCTAAGAAGACTAAAGCGATGATATTCTCCTGCAGTGCTGTCACAGGCTCCCCCAATATCCTTGCCCAAGACTTCATTGTCACCATGCTAAACGAGCCTCTGGAAGTTGTAACCAAATTTAAATATCTGGGTATCTGGATCGACAATAAATTATCTTTCAATGACCACGTCGAAGATGTCTCTAGAAGGTTAAAAGCAAGGTTAGGTTTCTTCTACAGAAATAGGCCCTTTCCCTTGAAACTAGAAACAAGCTTGTACAGGCCACTTTTCTCCCCTACTGACTATGGCGATGTAATCTATTCCTCCACCACTCTTGCAAATCTAAGTAAACTGGACATCCTTTATCACCCGTGCATTACGGTTCATTACCAACTCCTACCGCTCGCACCACTGTAACTTATATGCAGCTGTTGGTTGGACATCCTCACTACTAGACGCCTGCTCCATGCTGGGCTATGGACTCTTAAACTGCTCCTGCAGAAATTGCCAAGCTATCTCTCTCCCTTATTAGTATCTCACATAGTGCATACTCGTTAAGAAAATCTGACTTTATTATGCTTGACATACCAAGGACGCGGACTTCCTTTGGTAAACGTATATTGCATATGCCCTTCCCTCCATTTGGAACCAATTACAAACCGTACTGAAACTAACTAGCACAGTTTCAATAAACTTCTACAAATCGCTAAGTTCAGCCAAAATAAAAGACACCTGTAACTGTCATTAAGTCCCTTCCTTCATGTGTGTCATATTTATCCACTGGTAAGGTATAATTGATTTGTCATATTAACTGCTTTCCTTCCCTTCTACTCCTGGCTTTATCTATACTTACGCTCCACTGCTACTCTATCAAATCACTCCTCCCCCCCATATCAGTTGTAGTCTGTTGTTTGTTCTAGCTGCCAAAATATATGTATTGCACACACCAGTCATCATGTTTCATTTATCAGTATGCAACCTGTAAGTCGCTTCCCTGTCTCATATCAATGTTTACCACCTGCGGTCACCCTATGTGGTACCCTTGTATGTATATCCAGCCTGTATCATGTAACGTGCATTTCATGTATATACTGTTATTACCTATCTGTGTTTGTACTTTAAGTGTTTATTTCACAGGACCTCCTTGTGAATGAGCTTGCTCAATGGAGTTTTTCTGCAATAAACTTGAACTTGAACTTGAACTATACTGTCTGCTTTGAATCCAGAGGTATCCCTATTTCTTAAAAAATGTGAATTACATTTGGAGGAGCTTAAAAATTTACATCAACAGAATACTAAATATAATTGCGCAAAAGAAGAAAAACAAGCTTTGTTTGATCTTAAGCAAAATAGGGATTTCATAATAAAATCAGCGGATGGGGGGGCGATAGTTGTGATATCAGAAGAAATGTATAAAAAAGAGGTTAACGGGCAATTATCAGATGCAAATTTCGATGAATGCCTGTTAGTAAATAAACCATCTGAATTCAAAACTGAGATTGATGAAATTTTGAGTGAGGGTTTTGTCAGGGGATATATCACAGAAGAGATGTTTCAGGCACTTACAGTGGCACATCCAGTAGTGCCAGTGATGCATATATTGCCAAAAACACACAAACTTCCTGTAACACCTCCTGGCAGACCAATTATATCTGGCAGGGGGTTGGTCATGGAGCCTCTATCAATGTACCTTGATGGAATTCTAAAAGAATTTGTCATAAAACAAAGGTCATATGTGCATGACTCAATGGAAGTTATAAATCTGGTTGAGAATTTGGAAATACAGCCTGATTAGTATTTTGCAATGCTTGATGTGGAGTCACTATACACGGTGATTCCACACCAAAAAGCAATAGTTGCAACTGAGGCCATATTAAATCAGAGAAGTGAATATGATTATGTAACTACACCAACCTGGTTTTTAAGTAAATTATTTGAAATGGTACTGAATAAAAACATGTTTTTGTTTAACAATCAGTACTTGAGACAAATATGAAGGACTGCAATGGGGGCCACGGTAGCTCCTAGCTACGCAGGTTTATATGTTGGCCAGTGGGAGCAGCAACTTCTATATAGTGCCTCTACTAATCCTCATATTCAATATTTGGACATGTGGAGGTGCTATTTGGATGATGTTCTTGTAATTTGGAAGGGCACCCCAAGTCAGTTTAATGATTTTGTGTGATGGTTACAGAATAACAGCAGCTGTTTAAGATTTAAATATAATTTGCAGCAAAATGAGACTGAAATTTTGGATTTTGCACTGGCCTGTATGGATGACGTAGCCATATATAGCCAAACCTGGGAGAAGCACATCCAGCATGTGCGGGAGGTGTTCCGCAGGCTAAAGGCTGCAGGGCTGACAGTCAAGGCAAAAAAGTGCTGAATAGGTATGGCAAAACTTTCCTACCTCTGACACCAAATGGGCAGTGGACACATCCGTCCAGAGCCTGCCAAGCTCAATGCCATCCTGGCCTGGCCCACTCCTACCACAAAAAACAGGTTAGGACATTTCTGCAGAGTGCAGGGTAGTACAGGAGGTTTGTAACTCACTACAGTGATATGGCCACATCCCTGATAAACCTAACCAAAAAGTAAAAACAAAAAAGGTCAAGTGGACAGAGAACTGTAAGTCTGCTGTTGAAAAACTGAAAAAGGCCTTAAGTGGGCCAACTGTGCTAGCTAGCCCCAATTACAGTTCAAAGTTTATTGTCCAAGTGGATGCCTCAGACCATGGACTGGGAGCCATGCTAAGCCATGTTATGCCACGGGGGAGGAGCACCCTGTACTGTATGTGAGCCAGAGGCTGCTGCCCAGGGAGGAGGCCTATGCCACAATCAAAAAAGGAGTGCTTGGGGATAGCATGAGCCCTTCAAAAGCTGCAGCCTTACCTGTAGTGACAAGAATTTACTGTGGTTACAGATTATAACCGCCTGATCTGACTTCATAGGTCAAACAGGGAAAATAAAAAACTACTGCGCTGGAGCTTGGTACTGCAGGCCTATAACATGGTCATTCAGCACCACAGTGGTAAACAAAATGCCAATACGGATGGGCTGTTTAGACAGGTCTAACATCAGAGCTAAACACTTTGGGCACTACCAAAAGCTGCATAAATGGCAAAGTATTTTGGGGTGGCCTAAAGGACAAGCCTTCATCACTTGGGGTGTGTGACAGAAATGGGAATGAAGTAGTTAATGGGTTGGATTTTTTCTGGCCTTCTGAGAAAAAAAACACTGGGATTCCACTTCACTAGCAGTCTCTGGATAAGGTAATTGGCTAGGTGATAAATCTCAGAGAGAGTCACGGGGGGGAGAGTTGATATTCAGACACACATTAACACAGATTTTGAAAGGATTGGACCCTTCAAATATAAACTGGTTGTTAAATGGATCTAATTGGGCACCTATAGGTTTGTAAATTGATTGGGGCAAGGGAATTCAAACTTGTAAAGTATCTAAAATGATTAGTCAACTCAAAGGGATGACCCATCACAGAGTTGCAAATGTAAGTTATAAATTGAGAGGATTCCTCTTGAGAGGGGGCTTTCGACTGACACCATCCATGAAGGGAAGCAGAGCCTGCCTTCAGCAGAGATTTGTATAGGGGCACAGAGGAAACCCCAGGTGGTGGCAGCTAAAAATCAAGGTTACAGATGACTCTCTAAAGGCAGTTGCAGCCAGAAGAAAGAGGATTGTCACACTGTCCAAAAATGCTTGTCTTAGGTAAAGAAATTCCTATTATGTAGGAAGCTTAAAAACAATTATTTCCGTTCTTTTATGGCAGGACCCCCTCTCATATACTTTTTTCCAGCTCTTTTGAATTTGTTTTTTTTTTAAAGACATGGAATTTGCTTTCATAAAAACCCATTCTACATTATATTTGTTAAACTCACTGCATATCTCTATTATAGTTATTTCAGAGTCTGTATAAGCTCTTGTTTCTTTTTTTTTTCCATTCAACTTTTATTGAAAGTTTTACAATAAAGGAGTACATCCAGCAGGAACATAAGTAACAATGAAGATACCAATCACAACAACCAGGACCATCCGGATGTAATCCCTACCCACCCCAGCCCCCTCACCCCAACCACCCACCCTATGCAGCAGTAAAAATCAAATAACTGAACTTACTAAAAATGTATACCGGACTACATAGGTACAGAATAAAATGAGTATAAAGAACCCCAGACACGGTTAAACTTAAACAGATTATTCTGCAAACTGGCTATGGTTCTTTCCGTTCTAAGGTTAGCCAGGAGTTCTTGCAGCCATTCGCCATAAGAGATCTCTACAGTATCTTTCCAATGTTTCAAAACCACTTTTTTAACTGAGGCAGAAATCAGACCCATATGATATTTCCTACTTCGGACATCAATCGAGGCCATATCCCCCAAAACACATATCTCTGGAGTAAATAGATTTTCCAAACCCAAAAGAGGGTCAAGCTTCCTCTTAATAGTATCCCATAATACAACTATTTTCGGGCAATTCCAAAAAATATGAAGCAGGTCCCCGACCCCTTGTTGACATCTAAAACAGGAAGAGGAAGAAACCATACCCCGATTAACCAGCTTTAAAGGAGAATAATAGATATTATGTAACAACTTGAATTGCATTATCCTAAGTCTATCCTGTAAAAAAAAATTTGTGACACGACCTCCAAATACCTGCCCAATCAAAATTATATTCCGGTATAAGCTGAGACCAATACTGTTTTGGAGCCAGAATAATGGGATGTAACCAGTTAATCAATGTGTTATATAAGGCAGATACAGCATGAGCTTTTCCAGCCATTGATACCAGCGTATCACCAAATTCAAAAGGACCCCCGCTAAGGGGAAAAGTGCTCAGTTCTCCACCAACAGATGCGAGTTGAAATACCTTAAATATCATAACCTGAGGATTTGGAACTTATTCAAAATACCGATTGGCGTGAGTAATTTATCTCCTACTGAAAACAGATCCCTAATCAATACCTTCCCCAATAATGGTAGCCAAGCATCTTTGATGGGTTTCCCATCTATTAAGAAGTTAGGATTACCAAATAATGGTTGAGCTGGGTCCGTATTATGAAAATATTTTAAAAAGGCACATAACTGCACATGAACTTTAACCGATATCTCAATGGGAGAATTACGCAAGGCCATGGGAAGGGCTTTCGATGAACAATATAACAAGGCCCCAGGCCTAAATCCAGAATCAATTATCCGGGCTATCTCTAATCTTAACCACAACGGCGTATAGCTATTAATCTGGGAATCATCAGTTTCCTTAAGCCAGCAAAGATACTTAGACGCATGACTGGCCCAATAATACAAAGCGAAATGGGGAAGTCTCAAACCACCAGACAATTTAGGGGCAGTCAGTTTATGATAAGCCAGTCTAGGTTTCTTATAATTCCAAATGAAGTCGGAAATAATTCTATGGACTTTTTTAAACCATTTTAACGGAAGCCATAAGCTCTTGTTTCAATATTAAATTTTTTGCGTATTTTGAATGACTCTTCCCACCATTGTTGGACTGGAGCAAACTCCCAAAAGGTATGCACCATATCCACCTTTGCTTTCTGACAGTGCCAGCAGTCTGAATTTTGTATTACTCCCATTTTATTTAACCTCTGGGGGGTAAAATAGGCCTGACTGAGAACCTTAAGCTGTATTGTTTTACCTCTAGAAAGCCTATAATTGTTTATAGATGTTAGTGTCAATTTCCATTGGTTATTAGAGATATTCTTCCCCAGCTCCTTGATCCATTTCATAACAGTATTATTGTAATATTTCTCTTAAGAATCATATCATTCTTTAATAATCCATGCAAATATTCACACAAGGTTAATTTTACTAAACTATCCAATTTCTTTTTCAATAATTTGTAGGTTAGGTGCTTTTTCCCATCTAGTAAAATTGTTTTTGTACGCCTCAAGTAATTGTCTGCAGTAAAAATATTCTTTTTCAACTACTTTATGTTTCTCTTCACATTTCAGCCAATTTATTGACTTGTCTTTTGAATAATCTCCTTCCAACTTTTAATTCCTTTCTTAGTCCAGATTTTATTAAACACAGTTTCCCAGCCATTCTAAAATTGGGATTTCTCCAAATGGTATTTTGAAGGTAATAAGTTGAAAGGCCTTTGGATTTTATTTAAACATTTCTTTACTGCCCTACTTATGTTTTTATTATTGCATTTTTACTTTTTATAAAATATTAGGAGCAAACCAAATGTTCAGTCTAAAATAGGTATGAATGATATGGAATTGCCAACATTTTGAGAACCTGGATTTTGCCCCATAGTGAAAGCTGTATTTTAGGCCATCTCTGTAATCTGTCTTATAATTTTATCATTATGAGTTTATATTTTAAAATGAAATATTTGTCTAAAGTCTTCACTAGTTTTCTCCGCAGATATTTCATGCCCTCAGACTGAACTTTCACATGAAATATTTGTAAGATGTCATTTATTTCATTCTTGTTTAAATTGAATGCTACAGTTTCTGATTTTTATTTATTAATTTTATTATCAGTTACTCTCAAAATGTTATTGATAACTTTTCAAAGTTCCAATAAACATTTTTGTAGATTTTGTCTTAAAAGCAGGATGTCATCTACATAGGCTTTAGTTTTAGTCTCTTGGTTATTCATATCAATACCTCTTTTTTTGTAGGAATTGGTTAATTGCAGTCAAAGCTGTTATGCAGTTCAGTCTCCATAACACTCACCACCCACAGATGAGTTCCACACAGTCTTTACAGTTTCCCCCTACTTGTGTACCAGTAACCCAAAGTCCTTTGGGAGTTCCCCAAAAAGTCTATTAACATGTACATACAGCAAGCAGTTACAGGCCTAATGTTGTACCAAATGAAGACTAGTGGCTGGGGAGCCCAAACAAACATTCAAACACCAATGCTAGTTGTTCCATGCTGTCATAGTGGAATAGATTCAAGACTTACTGGTCTACAGAATTCAGCATGAAGGTGAGATGAGTAAGGCTTAGACCATCCATAGTAATTATCTGCTGCCAGTTGGGGTTTTTGGAACACAAGGGGGGAGGGCCTCAGTACCCAACTAGGGATCTGAGGTTAGAGCAGACTCAATAGACCGTAAGGCCTAATCTGATGGAAATTAGTCTGTTGGTATGTAACATTGATTTCGATGACAGCAGCAATGTCATGTAAGTACTATTTTGGCTGCCAGTTTTAGAAATCCGCACATATGGAGTGGAACACTTTATTCACTCTGCAGCATTTGCTATTTTTACTAGGCAGTTGTTGGCCAAGCTGCATTTGCTGCCTCTGAAGGGCTACTGCATGCTGTTCTTGTCTGAGTTTGCATGCAAGCTTGGCATGAGTTGGGTGACTGATGCAGACAGTTCTTGTGAATGCTCGATGCCTCCTAGATGGCATTGTTGCTTCTGGGTAGGTCGTTCAATACTCTAGCGTGTTGATTCCAAAAACTTGTCTTGAAACATCGTTGTCTCTGATTTCTTGACAATCTGCCTATATAATTGTAATCTAGCAAGCATTCCAGATCTGCAAACTATTCTTCATCCTGTAGAAATTCAAAATAATCTTCCACCCTTTGCAGTGGCACAAATGCCAAACCCAGTATGCAGCGGACCCTGTGTGCAAACTCCTCATCCTGCATAAATTGCTGTTGCAGGCCCTCTTGTTGTACATGGCATCACGTGGCCTGCCCAAGGTAGAAACTGCAGCCAGATAGTTCAGCAGTTGGCACTATCTCCTGAAGGACATTGATCACTGCTATTTCAAAATCAGTCATCACACTTGCAGGACTCATCTTGCCACCAAGAGGTTTTTGTAGATGAATAAAAAACTTCCTATATACATCCTCGCTATGTCCTGGCAAGAGGGCATATACACAGGGTCTATTTACCCCCTGTACTAGACCGTAAATGGTGTACAGTTGGTCGTCTTCTCTAGGGGTGACATTGAAAGTTCCATCACAGAACCAGTGTGCATTGTCACTCAGAACCTTGAGATCTGAGTCACTCGCAGAAATGAGCAGATCATCATCCTGTACTCGTAGAAATTGCTCATCACTGACAGTCTTAGAGTACTGTTTAATGTCAGTGTCATTATACCCACCATGCTGCCTATGTCTCCTCACATCATGACGCAGTGTTTCATGCTTGGGCAGTTGGTGTGCATGTCACACAGCAACCTCTTGCAAGGCTTGGTGGACAACATTACGAGTGGCCTCTTCTGACTCACAGGCTTTCTGCTTCATGGTAGCCCTTGCTTTTATTACCTCCACTCTGCCATGCAGTGGAGCATGATTGTGGTCACTGGGAACCTGTGTTATGATGTCACCAATTGTGTGCATCCTAGTTCTGCAATTTTGCTGCTCACAGCGCTAAATAATTTTACCACCAGCACCATCTTTCTCTTTCATGTATACATATTCGTCAAGGGAAAGCTTGGATTTTCCCTTCTGAGACTGCACAAATTCCATGGCTGACAAAGCTTGAATGAAATCTGGCAGTCAGATTCACCTGCTTTATAGCCAAGCCATTGTCCCACTAGTGAGAACTGGTTACAGAATTAGACTCTGTTGCCCTTTAAGACAGGTACTCTTCCTGCACTCTGATGACATTGATTCAGGAAGTAAACATAGCTAGGACATAACGGTCGTGAATGTTGCGGTGAATGTAGCGGTGAGTAACAAGCTACGAATGACAATTGAAAGGCTGAAATTATTTATTATATTGATCAGAACCTGATCGTCACAGCATGGTGCAATGTGTAGTTTGGTATGAATAGTTAGAGATGACTAAGAAACTGTCTCAGAAACACTCAGGCTCAAGGTAAAAGGCCAGATAGCTGTTGCATAAAAGTCACAGCCAGCCCACTACTGTGTTTTATGTGCAGTTTGCAAAACAGGGCAATACACTTTAGATTAAATTCAGTCTAAATGAGGAAGCACATTCAGTGGTTCCAAATACAGTAATGTCTCCTTGATAGCATCACAAGAAAACCTGTCCTCCTGAATGTCTTTGACCACCCCCCCCCCTTCTCCAACCAGACTTACTCTCACACCAACTCATTTCCTTCAGGCTGGTTGCACACATTCAATGGTTCCAAAAACTCGCTAGTAAATTGCCACACAGTCTACTATTTGTCTGTATGCCTTATAATAGGGTGTAATAAAGAAATTTGTATGTTTGTGTTTTATGAAACAATTTTTTTTAATTTTTACTGGCTTTGTAATAAAAAAGTAATTCTGTGGCAGTTTGTGAGCTTGAGCGTGGTCATGAGATAGAGTTAGTGCAGTACCATCATGCTTACATTGCAATGGTGACTGTCTCTAGCGTGGTACAAAAATTGTACAGGAATTTATTTCTTGATGTTTTAACTGTGTAAATAAATCTTCACTATAAAGGAATGACCTCTGTGTGTGTCTTTTTTTATTGAATAAATGGATAAAATACTCAGGTAGATGCTTGTTTCAATTTTTTTGAAATTCTGATCAGCTTGATAGTAGTTTTTCAATCAGGAGTCAGCATGTGTGAAGATGACATCACTGACTTTTGATTCAGCAAGCAGTAAACTGTAGCATGTGGCTGCTGGGCATGACTGATGCCACATTCCTTGACTGCTGTAAATGCCGCCAACTAAAATAATCACCCCATCCATTGACGACCGGCTCATCCTCCTCTTTAGTCCTCGGCCAGTTGCCTTACATTGCAGAGCCTGCTAAATGTGTCGCATAAAACCAGTATGTCCTGACTCTCAACCCTACTCATTTGCACTATATTTTCCATGTAACCCCTTCCCCCTGCAGTGCCAGCTTACCTACAGTCCCTGCCTTGGGGACAACATCAGCATCAGCATCCACCTGAGATTCCTCCTTTTGCTGTGGTCACCCGCATTCTTTGCTCTCTCGGCCATTTCTTGAAGTGACACCAGGGCCAGTAAACATAGTTGTTGGTGACCCAATGTGCCTGCTGCAGCATGGCCAGCGGCGCTGCATGTACTTTTCGCTCCTCCATCCCAAGGGGCAGTGCAGTAGTGGGGTGCTGAGCACAATGGAGCACACAGGATCAGTCCTGCAATGTGACACCTCATACAAGGATACAGGCAAGCCACTCAAACATTTTGTTCCTCTGACCTGTGCTCCCATATACAAGATAGCAGCAGAGCGAGGAACAAACATGGGCAGTAAATTTCAGAGGAGGATTGTTGGTTGCCTAACATTTATTCTGGGTATGTTAGTTTATATTCATTCATCTGAAAAAGAGCAAGAGTGTAGGGTAGGGTGAGGAGCTGGGACCCATTGGACACTGGGGGGAATTAAAATCCTGTTTGAAATTATTACATTTACCACTTTATCACAGTATAGTACAGATTCCCACTGACTTAAAGATGCATGCCACTGTTGGCATTGCTATAATGGTGGATGTAAGTTCTACACGTGGAATGCTGACAGGGTAAGTAGTACCTTATCTTGTAAATCAGTGCTCATGTAATTAGGCTGTACAAGTACATTAATAAGTAGATTAATATAAGTCTGGCAGAATGCTGACAGCCAATAAGATTGCAGCATTTCTGAGACCCTTAGAATAATAATAATTATAGATGTAATAATTAAGCAATAAAGCACGACAGGGTGTTGGTGATGCTGGGTTTACCCACGCCTGGCGTGGTTCGGTCATGGGGCTGCAGGCCGAGTGAGTAAACTTCATCAGGCGTGGGTAAATCCCAGCATCACCAACACCCTGAAGTGGTTTATTGCTATTATACAATGGGTAGTAAGTCAAAGTTTAAGAAGCAAAATAGAAAACAGTTTTGATTTTTAAAAATAGTGTGTTTTTTTTGGGGGGGGGGTTTAGCTTGATATCCTTCCTCCTTAGAAAAATAGTTCCTGTTGTAAGGTAGAACATGGTGAAAGCTATCTGTCACTTAAAGTACTAAGACACAGACTCACACACACACACACACACACACACGCTCTTTTTTTAATATAATGTGTTTTTCCTGGGTGCATCAAACCTCTCGCCACTGCCAAAGTGTTTTGTATAGTAAAATCCTATCTCCCTCCTCCCTCGTGCTAGCCCAAACTGTCTGCATGATATATTTTGATTGATTGCCTCAGCACTGACAGCCTTCTGATAGCCAAAGACTGGGCCGTTGCCTGACAGCCTGAGCAGCCACACTGGGTTTATGTACTTTTTTTTTGAATGTGCGGAAGTTTGAAGCGCTAACTAAATGGGAGGCTGCTTACGAATATGGAAATCAGCTCTGGCATCCCAATGGGTAGAAACGAGGAGGCTGGGACAGTTGGTGGTGAGGAACTTGTACGTGGCAGGCAGGTTTTTTTTTATTTTGTTTATTTCAATTAATTGTATTTTAACTGCAAGGCATGGAAGCATTTACTTTTATTAGGGAGGTGACAGTTTAAATGAAAAAGCTGTAAAGGACCACCCATTGCTGCGAGTGGCCACTGTGTGATTGCGGTTATTAAGTTCTTTGAGGAGTTTAAGCTTAACTGGAGGCGGGAGGGAGTCATTGTCAGAGGAGGGAGAAGTGTACAGCCCAGAAGCTGGAAGGAGTGAGGGGCAGGTTGGGGTTTGGTGACTGTGAGGTGATTTTTAACAGAGTAAGTATTTATGTTGCTGCACTTTAGCGGGATGGAAAAATGGCATCTTTTTGTTTGCGTTTTCGGGGTCCGATTGATTTGGGCACATGCAGCTGACTGACACATTTTGCGTTGGTAATGCTACATTTTACAACGCTTGGAAGGTGCCAGTTAGCCAATGAGAATGCTGGAATATGAGACCCACTGTATAATGCTAGTTTTAGCCATGATTCATTTTACATTAGTAACTATTTTACCACAAAGAGTTACATTCATCATTGACACCCTGAGAGTATGCCCACAGTGCCTATAACATATTGTAAGGCTTGGGGTTTTGGTCCCAAATCTATAAGAAAATTAGAACAGACAAAATAGAATTTGTGTGTTATTCAGTGCTAAGACAAGGAAAAATAAATTTTTGAATCCAAAATAACCATGGAACATCCTGTTCAACGGACATTTGAGAACATTCCCTGTATTGTTTATTACCAGAGTTTCATAGGTACGGTCATTTTGCCCCTGATCAATGCAGTGCAAATTCCTTGATCACCACGCCCAAGGTCATTGTAATGAAAATTCCAATGTCCATGCCAAAGGGATAGAATTGCTTCTAATCCTTCAACAGCATGTTATTTGATCCCTAGGCCCACCAGGGTTATTATTATGTGTCTGCTGAGCGCAGCAGCCAAAGAAATGGGAACAGCAGAGAGCATTGGCCAGCTCCTTGCACCTTCTTGTAAAGGATAACACAGGCTTGCCTGCCTTTAGGGGAAACAATCTCCTGATCACAGCATGAAGGATATGTAAAAATAACCATTAAAATGCTTAAACAACATACCAAAAAATAAATATGTTAGTTAAGCCAGTAAGGTGACATAATTCTGAGTAGATACAAAGGCAAAAAACTATAAGATCTGTAGCCATGTAGGAAGCAGAATAAAAGCCATTTTCTTTCAGGAAACCATAACTCTTAACTGTCCCTGAGTATCAGAGATGTGTTTGAGTCTACAGAAAACAAGCATTTGTCAATGCCGAATGTTTGCTTGCTGGCATTGGCATTGGTAGTGTAGGAGTTAGATAGAGATGCATAATAGGAATGGCAGTGAAGTAGTGAACTGAAGCCAACCCCACCACCACCCTGCAGAGACTGACAGGCATTGGGGTGTACCTTTGGGCCGTCAGGCATAACGGCCATGCCATTTCACCACACCCTACCCTGCAGACTCTGACAAGTATCACGGTGTGCCTTGGGGTCTTTGGGCCTTATGCTCACCCCATTCCATATGGAAATAAGGTGAGATGGGTACAGTATAGAAGAATGGGGTGAACTTTGGAGCCGAAGAGTCCAACGCACACCTCGATGCCTGTCACTGGCTGCATGGTGTGGGTGGGGGTGGAATGGCCTGAGCATTACAGGTGGTAATCCCAAGTCACACCCCTTTTGTCTGTCAGTCTCTACAGAGTGGGGCGTTATGGTCAGAAACCCTAATGCCCTAGGCATTTGTTGGTATTTTCATTCCACATTTTCAACATGGGTTTTTTGTAACCCCCCACCTCATGAACAGTGGCAATATCAGTTTGTTAGCGGAAAGCTGATTTTGCACAGTGACTATGCCATTTGGCACCATAGGTGCAAAAACACATTTCGAACAAGATGTGAAACATGACAGCTGTACTGTTCATGGGGAGGTGTAAAAAATGGCAATGTTGAAAATCTGGAGTGAAAATATAAAAAAACTGAAGTCACAAGTGTGCATAGAAACTGCACAATGCACACCCATAATGTAATTACTTTGGAGATATTTTACAGCAGATTGTCAACGCAGGCATTTTGGGACCTCCGCTCATGAACAGTGTCAATGTGATTTTCTTAATCTGTCCGGAACACTGATTTCCCACAGCAACCATGTATTTCTGTGCCGGAAGTGTGAAAACAAATTTTTTCCAGGGTGTGAAAAATGACAGCTGCACTGTTCATAAAGGGGTATGGAAGATTGCCAGTGTTGAAAATCTGGACTGAAAACAGTACAAATTTGTGAACTTACGAGGGTGCGTGGAAACTGCCCAATGCACGCTTGTAACACAGTCATTTTATGGACTTCTGTCACCAAATTTTCAACATAGCCATTTTAAGGCCTCTGCTCATGAACAGTGTCAGTGTGATTTTCTTAATCTGTCCCTAACATTGATTTCGCACACTGACCACGCCATTGGGCGCTACATGCGCAAAAACACATTTTGGGCAAGATATAAAAAATGACAGCTATACTGCTCATAAGGAGGTGTAGTAAAATGGTAATGTTGAAAATCTGGAGTGAAAATATTAAAAATTTGTGAAGTCACGAGCGTATGTAGGAACTGCGCAACGCACACTCGTAAAACAGTCATTTCTGGGAATTTTTTCACCAAATTTTCAATATAGGGTTTTGCGGGGCATACCTCATGAACTATGACACTGTCATTTTGTTACTTGTTCCTGAAAGGTGGTTCCGTGCCGTGACCGCAAAATCACTTTTTGGAACTGAATAACAAAATGACAGTGATGTAATTCATGAGGTGGGGCCCCAAAAACACCATGTTGAAAATTTGGTGAAAAAATTCCCCAAAATGGCCGAGATAGGCACTAAAGTTGGAAAAAAAAACATTTATGCCATTATACAGCTTACCGGCATTTCTTCAGATCGTGGTCAGCTTTGAAGAATGCAGACATGTTCCCGGTCCACAGAAGTTCATCGCGCTGGACTCCAGAGGTAAGTATGGGGTGGGGGGTGTGGGGAGGTGGATGCACAGATGGTGGGCGCGGGTTGGGGGGCAAGACAATCAATGAGGGACTGTTTTTTCTTTTCAGGTGTTTCTTTTCCTTTTAGGAAGATGACACGGGATGTGTGCGCCACACTGGGGTGGGCTCCCAGCGTGGCAGCTGAAAGATTTTTTTGGGGGGGTCAGTGGAGCCAATGGGGGATTGGGTACCCCTGTCAGCCATACAGACATTTGCCACTCTGGGGTGGGATCCCAGCATGGCAACTGGAAGTCTGTTTCTTTTGGGGGGGTTCAATTGAGCTGATGGGGGTTTGGGCACCCCGTCACCATTCTGACTTTTGCCACATTGGGGTGGGCTCCCAGCTTGGCACCTAGAAGTCTGGGGGGGTGGAGCTGATGGGTGATTGGGCACCCCCCATCAGCCATACTGTGTGCAGTGGGAAGGGCGCATGAGCACTCTGGGGTGGGCTCCCAGCATGCTGCTTGAGTCATTGGGGAAGGTAGACACAAAGGAAGCTGTCTATGACTGCTGTTTAGGATGCAGTGCTATGTGTAGGCACTTTGCATACTGCTGACTGCAGTATGTAAATTACCTGCCGACGCCAGTATGCAAATTGCCTACACGTTACAACTGCTGAGTTGTAGAAAACAATAAAATACATAAAACAACCGTTGATTTAAACAAATACAAGTTTTTAACTTTAGAGGGAAAAAAATTCCAAAATGAACCCTCCCTCTTACTGGTCATCTTGTGTGATCATTCACCAGCACTCCCCTTCTGTGCCCACCCAGCACTCTTTCTCTGAGCCAAACCAGCTCTCTTGATTATTCCCCAACTAGCTGCACTGCCACATTCTACCACTACTGCTGCAGCATCTCTTTCTCCAATTCTGACCATCACTAAGTCTCTCAAGATGTTAGCTGACGTGGTAACATGCTGACGTTGACAGCATCATGTGCATTAAAAAAAGTGCTTGTCCATTCTGAAACTGCTCATACAACATTTTAAACCACAGAACAAAGGCAACTACTTAGAAAGCAAAGAAAAACAACAAAATAAAACAGGGCATTGCATAAATTGAATATGCAATGTCCCTGCCAGAAATATTGCTGGCATTTCTCTCTTGTGTACTTTGACCTTTGACATCACTCATGGCTTCACCACTCATGATTTCACAGGGTCAAACTGCACTAGGGGGAAAAAATATCAAAGATATTTCTGGTAGAGCCATGGCATATACAATATATATATATATATATAGATATATATATATATATCTATATATATATAGATATATATATACATACATACACATACATACAGTGCACCCTCGATTATCCACCCCTCAATTAACCGCCACCCCCAGTATCCGCCAGCCTTACCTTATGTACAGTTGAGTGTTAATGGCAATTCCCTCTATTATCCCTCACCCTCTATATCTGCCATCCACCAGCATCTTCCCTTGCACCAGCTTCATTGACTCCCATTATATTTTCCCTCTTTCAGCCGCCTATTGATTTTCCTGCATGCCCTGCCCTGCCCGACCGAATATAAGCCAGCTCTGTTCTCTGTATTTTAACAGTTTCACATACAGTAACTGTGACATACAATAAAAGTATAACAGAAAGTAAAAAAAAATGTTCCAATTTGTAAAGTCTCCCATTCTTAACATTTAAACCAACATTTAAAACAACAAAGCAAGTCTATACTGCATGAGCTTTTTTTGATTCACCTCGGAGCTGACACTGAGTCCTGCTGGGACAGTTTGTCTTGTTCACTTGCCAGCCCACCCTACCAAAAAAAATTGAAAGATTGTATCATTAAAAAATAAAATATGTCCCAATTTGAATGTAAAGCCTTCCATTTTCTAGTGGTTATGGCTTTTGCCAGCCCGCTTGCTTGCCTGCCCACCACACCAAACCAAAGTCCCGAAAGATTTTAACATTTAAATCAACATTTAAAACAACAAAGCAAGTCTGTCTCAAATTAGCTTTTGTTGATTCACCTAGGAGCTGACACTGAGTCCTGCTGGAACAGTTTGTCTTGCTTGCCCACCCACTCCACCAAACAAACTGAAAGATTGTAACTTTAAGAAACATTAAAATAAAACATGTCCAAATTGTGAATGTAAAGTCTTCTGTTCTCTAGTGGTTATGGTTTTTGCCTGCCCACTCACTTGCCTGTCTGCCCAGCCACCATACAAAAGATATCACTTCAGACCTGACATTGTGTTCCACTGGGACAGTTTGTCTTGCTCACTCGCCCCCCCCCCCCAACAAACAAACTGAAAGACTGTAACATTAAGAAAAAAAATTAAATAAAATGTATCCCAATTGTGAATGTAAATTCTTCCATTCTCTAGTGGTTATGGCTTTTGCCTGCCCACTCGCTCACCTGCCCACCCCACCAAATGAACTGAAAGATTGTAACTTTAAGAAAAAAGAATACAAACATGTCCCAATTGTGAACGTAAAATCTCCCGTTCTCTAGTGGTTATGGTTTTGCCTGCCTGCCTGCCCGCCACACCAAATGACCACCTCAGAGCTGACATTGAGCCCCGCTGGGACAGTTTGTCTCATTCACACACCTCGAAGCTCACATTGAGTCCCACACCAGATGGGACAGTTTCTGCCCACACCACCAAATGAACAGAAAGATTTTAACATTTAAAAAAATAAATAAAATGTGTCGTACTAGAATCTGTGGTACGGTACTGCAACATTTTACAAAGAAAAGTCAGTGATTTTGCCTTCGGCTGCCACGTAGACAATTCATGCTCACTGTGCTGATACTGAAAGATTTGAACATTGTAATTTTTTAAAATTTTACCTATGCAAGCTATTACACCTCTATTTTCCGTCACACTCTCTTATCCACCAAAAAGCTGGTGCACCAACGTTGGCGGATAATAGTGAATGCACTGTAATAACTGGTAAGCAATTTTTCCAATGGGGGCAACCAATTATTATTTGCCATAATCACCGGCTGATTATTACGCCAGACATGTACTGCCTCAGAGTCTATTAGTGCAAACTCCATTTTTACAGCCGAACAGCTGCTGTCACTTTCATTTCCTGCTGTGGTTATGAGAACGGACATGCTCCAATTACAAATGTCTGTAAATTCAGAGATTTTCTTCATTTAGAACTGTTTGTTGGACTTTTTTTTCAATGAATCTAACTGTTCACAATGTTATGCCACAAGCACTGCACATTTCAAAGTTAAAATCCAAGTTTTATAAAATCTGCTTTTTAAGATGCATCTCGAACAACTGTTCACCTGTTTTGCAGTTTTCTTAATCCACTCCACTACTCTCTGCTTAAGAACTGTCACAAGAGTTCTTGTAAAGCTGTTTAAATAAATATATATCTGACTACATACTCCTCTTATGTTTTTAATGTTTAAACATCCAGTGTTGAAGCCTGTTGAAATCCTGCTTTCTTACTATGCCATGGTTAAGTTTTTATAATTTCTGATTGGAAGAAATTTGCTCACCAGAAATTATAAAAAATAAAGCATGGGACGGAGAGCAACTCAAATTTAATACACACTCTTGGGGTATGATGTTTGATAAACCCCTCAAGCGTCTCTCTCTCAGGGTTTATGCAGCATCACACACATCAGGTGTGTATTAAATTCTTGTAATGCAGTCCACCCCATGCATTATTCTCTATATAATTAATGGCTTCCTCATTTTCCCATAAGGAAACCGTGGCATAATTTGCCATTCTAAAGGAGTGTTTATAACGGCAAACACGTGCACAGTTTCCCCCACTCTGCGCATGCGCCTGCTCGAACTCCTTGATCGCTGTCTCCTTCCCAAACCACAAACCCAATGTGAAGAGAAATTGCCATGGACACACGGCAGCAAGTAAAATAAAATAAAGTTAAATGTACCACATGGCTACTGGATTGATCCTCCCTCACAATACTGGGGAAAAAATCTCTTTTAAATAAAAGAGAAATCCGACTGCCCACCATGACATAATCAGACTGCAGCAGCACAGCAGCCTTTTTTATTTTATGTAATTACTGAGGCAAAAAAGAGAAACCCAACAATTATATAAAATAAAATATGGGTCTGGATGTGTGTAAACTTGAATTTACACACCCAGACCCATACTTCATTCTCTATATAATGCATGGTAGGCCACTCAACCCCGTAGAAAAAGCCATTATATATTTCCCCATCTATGGTGGTAGATATTTACTCATATGTTATAAAATGTCATGGTTGCTAGGGCTACAGTAAACCTCTCGAGCTGCGCTCCCGAGGTTTACCATGTTGCCCTAGCAACCACTCGAGGTGATTACAGTGTGGTTATCACCTGATCCCCAGCCATTATCCTCTATATAATGCATGGTAGGCCCCTCAACCCCGTAGAAAAAGCCATTATATATTTCCCCATCTATGGTGGTAGATATTTACTCATATGTTATAAAATGCCAAATTCCTTGAAATTCTGTGTTTTTGCTGGTGTGCAGGCAGTCCAAATTACAGAATTTTACTGTGTTTTCCAACAAAAAAACGCTAGTCAGTGGCCTTGCCAATTAGCATATTATGATGCCAATTAGTTAGTTACACTGTATTAATGTGTTATTAATACCTTTCTAACATATTAATATCTCCCAAGCATTATATATACTACATATATACATATATATACATATATATATATATATATATATACACACACACACATATATACTTTGCAAAAAAACTGCTTTAATGCAACATTAGGGTTCAGACTAAAGCAAAAAAAAGTAAAATACGGTTTTAGGGTTTCCAACCTAAAACCCTACCATGCTGGAAAACAAATCAGTGGTGCAGTCTTCCTTGGCATTGTCAGCCTAAAGCTCACCCCATTAGGTGTGTATTTCTGGAGTGCATAGAATGGGATGAACTTTAGGGCTGACAACACCAAGGAAGACTGCACCCCTGATTTGTTTTATGCATGGGGGTTGGTTTTTATGGTTTGAAACCCTAAAACCACATTTCTGTACTTTCTTTGCTTTAGTCTGAACCCAAAATGCTGCATTAACGCATTTGTTTTGCAAAGACTTTCCTTACTTTTTGAGATAGTATAATCATATCCTTATTTGCCTGTAGGAGCACAGGGTCCTCCAGGCACTGTGTTCCCATCCATCCTTACTTTTTCAGATAATGTAATTGTACCCTTATTTGCCTGTGGAAGCACAGTGCCCTCTGGGCCCTACACTCCTGTTCCTCCATAGATATGTATATATATGTTGATATGGAAGTGCAGGACCCTCTGGTCCCAGTGCTTCCATTTGTAGGACAACAGCAACCTAACTGTCAGCATAGCCTTCTTATTACCCCACCTCATGAATCCAGTACTGAACATTTTCAAATATCAGCCAAAATGTAATTCCATGGCATGGAAATGTAATTCCATGCCAGAGGTGCAAAAACAAATTTTGGCCAGGATTTGAGAAATGACAGTTCATGTGGTGGTGTAAAGAAATGGCTATGCTGAAAATTTGGGGTGAAAATACTTAAAAATATGAAAGTTACGAGAGAGTACAGCTAATTTCAATGGATGAGCATAACTTTGCCATTTTAACATATTTTGACCCTAATTTTTTTACATAGCCTTCTTATGACCCTACCTCATGAACAAAGGCAGTGAAAATATTCAAAGCCTGCCCAAAAGGTGATTTTGTCAAGTGACAGCGAAATCACCTTTCAGGATGAATTTGCATAATTCCGCCATTGATGTTCATGAGGTGGTGTCTCAGAAAGACCATGTTGAAAATCTGATCTCACAATATGCAAAAATGATAAAGTTTTGCACCAAAGTTGAAAACCCATTGAAATACATTGAATCACACTTACCTTACTTTCTCATACAGCAGTCACCGGTTCCAGCAGCAAGGCGTGTCTTTGATCGGAGTGGATCTTCACCCTGGGAAATGTTCAGGTGGTGAGTGTGTGTGGGTGGGGGCTGGGATGGTGGGTCCTCAGTGGAAGGTTAGGGTGGGGGGTGGGATTGGCAAGGGACTGTTTTCTTTTTCACAGGAAAAAAAGACATACAGTAGAGGGACCGTTTTCTTTATTTCAGTGGGGAACGGCAATCAGAGGGTTGGGGGTGCCACTAGACACCCTGAAGGGTCCTGTTCCTCATTCCATAAAGGGATAGTAGTCTCTTGAGTTCTCTGTTCTTTCTCCTTTGTTTCTCCTCTAGCAGCAGTATGTTAGGGAAAGGTGGTATCCTTTTGTAGTTCTGTGGGTTTTGTTTATCTGCTGTCCATTATCCACCTCCATATCAGAATGTGTATTCTGCTGCATCTTGTTGTCATTTATATCATCTGCTTTCTATAGTAAAGAGGTCATTATACTAGTGACCCTCCCTCATTTGTTATTGTCTCTGTGCTTTTTGTGCCCATCTCCTCCCCCAACTGTCTTCCCTCATTATTTCTGACACAGACTTCTCTTTATTATATTAATTTGTTGCATTAGTTTTTGTCACTGTAGCTGAACCCTCTGTGGAGTGCAGTATTAACCCCTCTGCATTTATTTCTTTACTTTTTTTTTGTTTTGATTTTTTGTGTGGAATTCCTTTGTATTATTTACTGAATGTAGTATTGCTATAGTACTTTTGGGTTTCCTGTGCTCTCCACCCTGCTGCAGTTATTTGTGTAGCGTGTGCCCCGTCTCCTGAATTTGCAAAGTATGAGTGTGCAGCTGTTCTTCCCGAGTCTGCTGTACTCATGCTGGTGAAGAGCTACTGGCATTTCTTGTCATTCCATGCAGCTCACTCCCAAACCTGCACCTTAACTGCTGTTCCAGTTGACACATGCAGGACTTTCTCTTCTGAGGATGCTGCCACTGCTACCAGCAGTAGTATCTTCTGTCCCAACCCAGATGCAAACTCAGCATCCCAGTCTGGGTTTGGGATACACTTGTCCATTTCATCCTGAGTCCATCCAACATTTCATAGGGCATGCTTCAGTGGGGAATGGTGATCAGAGGGTGGGGGGGTGCCACTAGATACCAGGGAAACCAAAAACATTAATGGGGATGATGATCAAGGATGGGGCTGCCACTGGACACCAGGGAAAAATAGGTCAGTTAGGGGAATGGAGATCTGAAAGTGGGGGAGTGACACTAAACACCAGGAAAATATGTTACAACTATGGGGACAGCAATTGGAGGGTGGGAGTGTCACTAGGCACCAGGGAAAGATACCACAATTATGGGGACAGTGATCTGAAGGTGGGGGGTACCACTGAATGGTATACCATTGCTGTAGTGACTCCCAGATTATGAGACCACCACAGTGACAGGAATCAGGTAAAATCCACCTGTCACTGTGGTGGTCTGGCAATCGGGACTGCCTCACTGGGTGTTTGCACCCCCACGATCCAACTCTGACTCGGAGTTAGAATCCTAGAGACTGGGAGGTGTGGAGGTGGAGACCCCCACATGAGGGGTTTGGGGAGTGCAGCCCCCTGATGGATGCACAGAGGCATCCCTGACACTGCAGTGCCAACAAGCAGCACTGCGGCTGCTGCTGTCGGGGATGTCTCCATGCCGACTATCACTCCGGCATGGGTAAACCCCACTGAACACCAGGGAAATATTTGTTTGATAAGTATGGGGTTGGGAATCAGACCATGGGGGTGTGTGCCATTAGACACCAAGTCAAGTCAAGTCAAATCTGTTTATTGATCGGCAGTTTATGCCATTACAATAAAAATAACATACTACAACATACAAAACAGATAATAAAAATAGGAAATGTTTACACAATAAATATTAGCAGCAACTATACATAACTGTAATAAATAGAGAGACAAGGAATTTAAAATAGCATGTCTACACAGTGTATATTAGCAGCATTTTACAGCACTTAAAATATACATACATTCATTGTAAATAGCAATTCATTATTTCCCCCCAGGTTTTATTTGTACATTTGCAGAAATGTGCATTATTGTACCATTATGTGTATTTTTTTTCCTATCTTTGGTTTTACAAAAAGAGATCACCTTTTCCAGTACATAAACTGTAGATGATTTTAGCAAATATGTGGTCATTTAGTTTGGTTCCAGATCTAATGTTGATAATATTTCTCCCAAGAGTTTATTCCTCATCTCATTATATAGTGGGCATAGAATTAGAAGATGTGTTATGTTATCCTCTCCTGTTTGGCATCTGCAGTCCCCCTTCCCCCCCCAAGCCTGTCCATAGAAGCCCACAGTCTCTGGTTTTCAAAATATTTAAACCTGTATCTAGTGAGTATGTTCCTTCTTCTGGGATCTTTTACAGTGTTCAAGTAATTTTCAAATCCATAGCTTCTTTTGTTGATTGACAGCCACTTACTAATTTTATATTGTTTACTTAAGCCTATATCCCTTTGTGAGTGTGTGTGTGTGTGTGTGTGTGTGTGTGTGTGTGTGTGTATATATATATATATATATATTCTTAGTTTTTCTTTGATTTTCATGTGAACTTCTTTTACTTGTCTGGTATGGATAGCTATGATGGAATTTAGTAGACCATAAGGTTTAATTATTTTTTCCACTATTTGCATACTTAGGAACATTTCAAATTGGTCAGCATATTTGATAACCTCCTCTGTACATTTTCAAGGAAGCCTGGATTCAGCCATTTTGTAGGCTTTCAACCAGCACACTACTATTCTTTCTTCCACTTTGCATTGTATTGGTATTTGTCCTAGTTCCATTCTTACCAGTGCCGAGGGTGCGCTTTTAGGGAGTCCTAGAAGATTTTTATAATACCTATTTACTAGAGGTTCTAATGTCTCTTTTAATTCTAGGGCCACATAATTCTGCCCCATAAAGCACCTGGTTTCTTATCTTTGTGTTGATAAGTTTAATGCAACCCTTAGCTGATCTTCCCCCTTCTTTGTTTGCAAAACCTAATATGCAGATGAAAGTTTCTTCACCTTAATTTCCATTTCTTTTTTTTTCCCATTTTAATTGGTTAGTGAACTGAATTCCTAAGTAGCAATAATGTTTTAATATTCCTAATTCTTTGTTGTCATGAACTATTTTATATTTGCACAATATTCTTTTACTGATGTTACTGCTTATCATTAACTTTGTTTTATCAACATTAATTTCTAATTCCATATTTTCCATTTCCTTTTGGAGTTTATAAAAACCTTTTTTAATGGCCAAAAAAACTGGGTGAGAGGAGGACAATGTCCTCTGCATAAGCAAGGTAGGGGCAGCACCTTGAACCTACTTTGGGCATGTGAAATTCTGGGTCATAAAGTTTCATTAAAATCTGGTTGATGAAAAGATTAAATAAAATGGGTGAGAGCATGCAGCCTTGCTTTATGCCCCTATTCATTTGAAATTTTATGCTTTTTATTACTATTTTTACTGTATCCCACACATGTCATATTATTCTGGTAGTGTCATTATGATATTGATCATGTCTTCTTCTAACTTATATTCTTTGAGTGTTGTCCAAAGTTTGCTCCTGTTTACCCTATCAAATGTAGACTTAAGGTCCACAAAAATGCAAAATAATTTCTGTTTCTTAATTTTACTGCATTTATGTATTATATGGGCTAGTGTGACACACTGATCCAGCATAAAATGCGTTGGTGTAAAATCAACTTGTGCCTCATCGATTATTTTATTTTCTCTAACCCATTCTAGTATTCTATTGTTAATAATTCTTGTGAGTATTTTTTTTTTTTGATGTTATCAATCAGGCTGATAGGCCTGGAACAGTGTGGTTTATTTTCATCACCTTTTTTATACAATGGAATTAATATGTTGTCTCACAATGAACTTGGAATTTTACCTGTTTCCATAATATAATTGTATACTTTGAATAGGAATGCTGGCCACATTTCTGTTCCATTTTTGAAAACTTCTATCAGACCCCATCTGGACCAGGGGCTTTTCTGCTTGGGAAAGCTTTTACAGCTGCTTCAATTTTCTCCCTTGATATTCCATTTTTCATCGGAGTCCATATAGTTCTTTCGGCTATATCCATTACTTTTGTTTTAAAGAGCAGAGTTTTGTAATAATGTACCCATATAGATGGTTCTATGTGGTTTTCTACATCCACTGAATAATTTTCAAAACCACTTAATACCATTCTCCAGAATTTATCTTTTTTTTATTACAGTTTGCTCGAATGCCCTCCAAACTTTATCTCTATATTTTTCCCTCTCTTTTTTATGGTAATATTATATTCGTTTCTAGCTTTTTTGTGGATGCTTTTATTTTCCTTGCTAGGATTTAGTCTTGTCACTCTTGATTGCCTATTCAACTTTCTTTTTATTTGTCTACATGTCTTATCGTATCAGCATGATCTATTTTTAGCCAGGATGATTTTCTCTTTGTTAACTAAAATTTCTATTCTTCTCAGGATAATTTCAAGCTTTTGTATGCGGTCCATCTGTATTGCCCTCAACTGTGGCTTTAATACTTTCAATTGTCCTGTTTTCTTCTAAGGTTCTCTGGAAATGCTTATTGTTTATAAACACCAACTGAATACAATTTATTTTCCTACCAATCCCATCTGGGTAATTTTTTTGTTCCCTATTACAATTTTTATTTGTCATGATTCTGATTTCCACTGGTCCATGTGCCATTGCTGCTTTTTCCCCTGTTCTAATGTTCTGGCACAGAGGGATCAAATTATGTGAGACCCAGGCAAGATCTACTATAGATGCCCCATTATGTCTGAAAAATGTATAATTTCCCCATCTCCCATTTAGCAATAAACAGTTCCAGCCTGACATTATATTGCATAATTTGTTACCTCTTTCACTGATTTTCATGCTCTGTGAATTTCTTAAATACTTCAGGGATGTATTATTGTTTATTATTTTGGCTAGCTCTTCTGTAGGCTTCAGGTGCTGCCCCACCCTAGTATTAAGTTCCCCAAAATTAAAAATTTTGCTATCTGGGTTGGTGTTTATCTCTTCATCTAAAATTCTTTGAAGGCCATCCAATATGTTTTCTTTGTTTCGCTTTGTGTCTTTTGGTGTAAATATACATTCAGAAGCACAATCTCATTATTGTTTTTACTTATTTTGACTCCCAGGATATTTTTATCACCTCTCCTTATTTTCCTAGTGCTGACCCCATTTCTGTGTTTATTCAGAGTAAGAATACTGCCACTATTTCTACCATATTTCTTTTTTTACTAGCAGGTATGTAATATGATGTATAACCATTGATTTCTATATTTTCTTTTAGCCATGTCTCTTGTAGACAAACTATTTCAAATTTAATAACATATTCCATAAACTCTGGATCACATAGTTTATCTTTTAAACCTGATAGATTCCACGATATTATATTATTATTATTTCCATCATACATATCTATTCCCTTTCTTTTTTTGAATGTATCGTATGTTCTTTTATCCTTCAATAACTGTCAGACACCAGGGAAATACTGATATTTTATAGGGATGGCAATCAGAGGGTGGGGGTGCCGCTAGACACCAGGGACATACTTGAATATTAGAGGGACAGCAATAGGAGGGTGGGGGTGCCACTAGAAGCCAGGGAAATATTTCAAAATCCTTTTTTGTTACACAAGTTCTTTTTTTGTTTGAATGAAAGAGTCCAAATGAAAACAACGGAAGCGTGTGATGAAAAAGGATTTAAAATGTTAGAATAAATACATTTTGGGGTCATTTCTCCAACAGTAAAATACACAATATAGGTAATGGAGTCCTGAAGAGCAAGTTGCATGTTTTGGCCTATCTGCAGGATGCCATGTAGGGGTTGAATTTAAAAAAAAATAAAACAGACAAGATGATGGCAAATGAAAAAGGAATATTTCCTCACAAAAAAGGATTGGCCAATACAAAAAGGGATTCTTTTTCATTCAGACCAAATTCTTTTTTTCATTCCAGACCTCTATCCAAAAGACTGTACTGAGCATGCTCAGAACTCAAAATTTAAAAATTTAATAACTTTTGAATGGATTAATATTTTTTCATCAAACCAGCAAAAGACACTATTGTGGGCAAGTAACTTTCTACCCTGAAAATTGCAGACCAAAATCCCAAACCGTCTGTACGTAAGGTGCAGACAGAACAAAAACAGTGATGTTTTACCTTTTTTCACTATCTGGATCTCGGAATCCACACGTTCAACCAGAAAGCAACTTACCAGGTACAGATATCTGCCACCACAAGACTGCACATGCAAAATGTCATGTAAATCCATTGAACAGTTATGAAGATATTAAAGTGCTAAAGTTGAGGTTTAACATAGAAACCCCTGCTCAACCCAAAATATAGTGGTGCTACCACACCGTTATAATATAGATAGATATAGATATACACTACCACTATATTTAATGTGTTATTAACACCTTAATAACATATTAATACCTAAAAAGCATAATGTACATACTATGTGTATATGCTACCACTGTATTAATGTGTTATTAATACAGTAATAGCACATTACTACCCAGCACACTACAAAACTCCCAATAACTCATATAACAAGCCCCTTAACAACACATGCAACAGGCACCTTAATAAAATGTATAATAAGACCCATAATAACACATACAAAGCTACCTTACCCCCCACCCCACCCCAGTACTATGGTAAAACACAGGATACAGCAAGAAGTGTCCAACCTAATGCATTATAAAACACAAAGATGGCAAAGTCTGGCATACTTGTGAATAAATAATACCATCTCTGGGTCAAATAAGCTCATAAAGGCCACTCACCCTTCAGGCTGTGGCTTTATGGCTTGTTCAACCCCTTGATGGTTGTGCAGAAGTAGACTTAGTTTGGCTGAGGTAGATTTACCTTTCTGTTGCTGCTAAGTTTGTGGAGGGGCAGGAATGAAGGATTTAGTTACTGGTAAACTTGGAACTGTTTGCAGTTGTTTGAGTCTGTTACCTTTAGGGCAGGTTTCATATTTCAATGGATTTTGGGGGATCTGGTTTTTTTTGTTGTTTTTGTTTTGTTGTTGTTTTTTCTTTCTTTTTTCTTTTTTTACTGAGGCTTGTTCTCTGTGAACATAGGGTAAAGAGGTCCTTGGCTGATTGTTTCTGGACTCAGCCAGAAGGTAATCCCACTCACCCCTGGACTAGTCCTCCTTTTATAGAGTGTGGGTCCATAGTGTTACACCTTCCTACACCACACAGGAAGTTCCACACTGGGGAAAGGAAGGGGCATAGGGGTTCTTCTAGAGGGCATACCTAGGTTATATTGCAGACCAGGTCATATCAGACATGACAGGAGTGGTGCAGTGCAGTGGTTGTGGAGCAGCAGTCTTCAGGGAGATGTTCTGGAGGCTGCAATGCTGCCCTATCTGCAGGCACCTCTCTGGACTGAGAGAGGAGGTTGCCTGTCTCTGTGCAGAGGTGGCCAGGTTACAGACAGCATCCACCCCCACCCAGAGACCACTGGGTCCACAGCATCAACCTCAAAGGTTGCCCAGGAAGAAGGATGACTGGATGACAGTGGGCTCAGGGAGAGTGGGGAGAGGTCAGAGACACATTCCCCAACCAGTCCAGCTTAATAACTCCTATGCTGTTTTGGAGGAACAGAACTGTCCCACACAGGCACCCACAGCTGGGACCAGGGAGGATGGTCGGGACCTCCAGTCTGGGGTCCCAGGGAAGGGGGGCAAGGGATCTCAGAGGAGGGGGAAATTTCTCCTAGTGGGGGACTCTATTGTACAGGGTGTGAAATTAGGGACAATTAGTAGGAGGGAGAGGGAGTTCAAGTGCCTCCCAGGAAGCATTGCATGGAGAGATGGGAAGCAAATCCATAGGATCATTAATGATATAGCCAGGAGGAAGGAGCTGGATGTCATTGTCCACCTGGGGACCAATGACTTGGTGAGGAGAAGGGTAGAGTTAACCAGAGTCCAGGAGGATTTCAGTAAGCTGGGAGAGGATTTTAAATGGGTAGCACATTCTGTGTCATTCTTGGAGGTGCTACCTGTCCAAGGCATGAGGGAGACCAGGGCACTCCACATCCAAACCTTCAACTCCAGGTTGAAGAATTGGTGTGAAAGGGAAGGATTTGGCTTCATAGGGGACTGGGGCCTGACCTGGGCAGATGTGAGCTTGTATCAGGAGGATGGTCTGCATCTGTCCGGAAAGGGGACCTCAGTCCTTAGTGAGAAGTTGGAATGCTTCAACAGAGAGCATTTAAACTGGCCAAGGGTTGGGGAAGCCAGGAGAGACAGGAGGCTTAGGAAACCCCCCCATGAGAACTTGCAAAAGTACAAATTGACAACAGAAACAATGCAAGTGAGCAGTGAGGGGCAGGCAGGGGAAACTTTTATAAGGGGGCATAAAGGGTGGGCAAGAGCACATGAGAATGAATACTGGGGTGGGGAAGAGGCAAAGTAGAGAAAACAGGAACAGAGGGAAGGCAGGGAGTAAAACATGGAAGGTCATGTTCACAAATGCCCTCAGTCTGAGAAATAAGGTTCCAAACCTGGAGCCTTGATGACAGATGCAGACCTTAACATAGCCGCAATAACAGAGACACGATATTCTGCTACTCACAGCTGGGATGTCACTGTATCAGGCTAAAAATGGAGGGGGGGTGGCCCTGTACATCAGAGAAGACATAAAGGCTACAGAAGTACAGGGAAGGCAGTGGGAGGCTGAAGCAATGTGAGTCACCCTTGAACCAGGAAATAGCACAACAATATGTATGGGGTGATCTACAGACCTCCGGCATAGAGGGAAGACATGGACGTGGTACTAGTGGAGGAAATTCATGACATGGCAGCTAAAGGCAAAATCCTGTTGATGGGAGATTTCAATATGTTGGACATGGATTGAACCACCCATGTAGCTGCTTCAGCCAGAAGCATGGCCATCTTGGAATCCTTGCTGGGAGCTGGACTCAGACAGTTGGTGCATGAGCCAACCAGGGACAAATCGATTCTAGACCTGGTATGGATCAATGGAAACAGAGTCAAAAGACCCCGGGTGGAAGGGCAGCTGGGATTCAGATACCACCACATGGTGTGGTTTGACATGGGGACAGGGACTCAATTAAGCCACACAAGGGCAAAAGTATTACATTTCAGGAGGGCGGATTTCAGTGAAATGGGTAGATGTTTAAAATCAGCCCTGGAGAAGGTAGAGGTAATGGAGGGGGTGGAGGAACAGTGGGGGAGACTAAAAGGATCCATTCTGGAGGCAGCTAACCAATGAATTAGAATAGTGGCCAAAGGGAAAAGAAGAAAGAAACTACTATGGTTTTCTAAAGAGGTTGGGGACAAAGTAAAGGCTAAAAGCAAGTTTCAGGAAGTATAACAGGAACACAAAAGGGAGAAGAACAGGAAGGTGTACCTTTCATGTCTCAGAGTGGCAGGGAAGGCTGTTAGAAAAGCCAAGGCACAGACAGAGGAAGGTTTAGTGCAGTATGTGATAAAAAGGGACAAGACATTCTAATGGTACATCAGTGATAGAAGAAAAACTGGGGGGGTTGTGAGGCTCAAAGGGGAGGAGGGAGACTGTAAGGAGGAGGATCTAGACAAGGCAGAAATACTGAACAAATACTTCTGTTCAGTATTCACTGAGGAGGGAGAGGATCAAGGACCACAATTGGGGAGCAGAGACAATTGGGGAGGAGAAATGGACACCAGTCCATTCACAGTGGAGAGAGTTCTGGAGGAACTCACAAAGCTGAAGGTGAATAAAGCCAAGAGGCCAGATGACATTCACCTGAGGATATTAAGGGAGCTGTAGAGGGAACTAGCAGCACCTCTGGCCACCCTGTTCACAGAGTCACTCAACACAGGCATTGTTCCAGAGGACTAGAGGAGGGTGCATGTAGTCCCACTGCACACAAGTGGCAGTAGGGTGGAAGCAGGGAACTACAGGCCAGTCAGCCTCACCTCAGTGGTAGGGAAGATCATGGAGGCACTGCTGAAAGAAAGGAGAGTGGCACACCTGGAATCCATTGGAGCCCAGGATCTGAGGCAGCACAGATTCACATTAGGAAGGTCTCGTCAAACAAATTTGATAGATTTTTTTGATTGGGTGACTAGGGAAGTGAATCAGGGAGGGGCCATAGACATCGTCTACCTAGATTTCACTGAAGCCTTCAATACTGTCACACACAGAAGGCTGGTTAACAAGATGAGTAGTCTGGGCATGGGGCATAAGGTGATACAGTGGGTCAGAAACTGGCTGACAGGCACAAGGCAGAGGGTGATGGTAAATTGGATCCAATCTGGGGAGAGAGGGTTGACCAGCGGAGTGCCACATGGATCAGTACTGGGACCAGTCCTGTTCAATGTCTTCATTAGTGACATTGCAGAGGGGCTGGAATGAAAGGTCTGCCTATCTGCAAATGACACAAAGATCTGCAACAGGGTGGATACTCCAGAAGGGGTGCAGATAATGAAGAGGGACCTGGAGAAGCCTGAAAGATGGTCAGAGGTATGGCAACTGAGGTTCAATGCAAAAAAGTGCAAGATAATTCACCTGGGTAGGGGATACCCTGGGGAGACCTACAGGATGGGGGGTGTTGCTGACCATCACCAAAGAGGACAGGGACCTAGTAGTTATCATATCTGATGACCTGAAGGTATCAAAGCAGTGTGCAAAGGCTGTAGGGAGGGCCAGTGGCATGCTGAGGTGCATAGGCAGAGTTATTACAAGTAGGAGGCAGGAAGTGGTGATGCCATTGTATAAAACACTAGTAAGGCCTCACCTGGAGTACTGTGTGAAGTACTGGAGACCCACACATGTGTAAGGACATAAACATGGTGGAGACTGTCCAGAGAAGGGCGACAAAGATAGTGCATGGTTTGCACCACAAAACATATGAGGAGAGACTAAGAGACCTCAATATGTACTCACTGGAGGGGAGATGAGAAAGGGGCGACATGATAGAAACTTTTAAATACCTCAAGGGCATAAAAAAGGTGCAGTTGGGAGATTTTTTCCAATGTAGAAAAGATACCAGAACAAGGGGGCACAATATGGGGGGGATTAAGAGGTAACGTGAGGACATTTTTCTACATGGAGAGGGTGGTGAAGGCTTGGAATAGTCTGCCCTAAGAGGTGGTAGGGGCAAACACAATGGAGGGGTTTAAACATGCCTGGAACAAGTACAGGGAAACCTTGGGTGGGAAGGGGGGTGATGAAAAGCCATTGTCCACTTAGGGTGAGTGGATGCATACATGTATAGGGCCTATGGGCAGACTGGATGGGCCTAGAGGTCCTTATCTGCTGACAATTTCTATGTTTCTATGTTTCTATGATATTTCCTTTTGCCATCATTTATTCTCCACATATTCTTTGCAAGAACTGCAATGATGCACCAGTTAGGGTTCAAATTAATGCCACAAAAGTACAGAAATGTGGTGCTAGGGTTTTCCAACCCTAACACCCTCCCCCCAAGCAGCAAAAAGACAAGACTACAAAATCAACGACAGACAGCCATACTCAGATAAGAAAAACAACAAATTACTGTTTCCAGATGACAAATGCAATAGCAATGATCTGCTACCTTTTTGAATTTGTATCTGTGGTATGCTCACTACAAGGCATACATATTCACTTTTGACTGCAGAGAGAAATCCATGATACTAAAATCATGACACCGCTTTGGTGTGTAGAAGCACAGATACCTGCAGCCACAGATACAAATCCATGATACCCAAAGAGTTCTTACTTCTGCAAAAGTGCGGGTCTTCTATGGGGCCAGCACTTCTGCAGCCACAGGTAATCATCCACACTGTAACACATATCCCAAGGGCCCTGCACTTCTGCAGCCACAGGTTTAAGAGAGACACAGTAACCTCTAGCTGTAGAAGTGCAAGCACCTCAAAATCTATGATACCAACAGTACAACAGTACTTCTGTCCACAGAAGCGCAAGCCCCTGAGAGGTCAGTTCCTCTTCATAGAAACATAGAAACATAGACTTTGATGGCAGATAAGGACCACTAGGCCCATCTAGTCTGCCCATTTCCCTACCTACAGGATAGGCCGCAGATCCTAGTTAACCAACAGCCTATTTCTTCCTACCCCCCACAAGAATTGCCTTATGTCTGTCCCATGCATTCTTGAATTCTCCCACAGTTCTAGACCCCACAACCTCCTCAGGAAGGCTGTTCCTTGCATCCACTACCCTCTCTGTGAAATAATACTTCCTCACATTGCCCTGAACGCCCTCCTTCTATCTTTAAATTGTGTCCCTTGTTCTTGCAAGTCTCTTTTTCTGAAAATGCTACCCTCTTGGACTTTGTTGATTCCACTGAGGTACTTAAAGTTTCTATCATGTCCCCCCTCTCCCTTCTTTCCTCAAGGGTATACATATTAAGCTCCTTTAGTCTCTCCTCATACGGCTTCTCTTGCAGACCCTGCACCATTTTAGTTGCCCTCTTCTGGACTGCTTATATCCTGTCTATGTCCTTGCGGAGATGGGGTCTCCAGAACTGGACACAGTACTCCAGATGAGGTCTCACCAACTGTCTGTACAGAGGGATAACAACTTCCTGTTTTCTGCTGCTGATGCCTCTCCCTATACAATCCAGTATACCCCAGCCCTCCCTACTGCCTTCTCACATTGATTGCTAACCTTAAGGTCATCTGATATGATTACCCCAGGTCCCTTTCCTTTTTGTTGTTGTTACTACCTTCCCACCCATTGTGTATTCTTCCCTGGGTTCTTGTTTCCCAGGTGCATTATTTACTCTTTGCATTGAATCCTAGCTGCCATACTTCGACCATTCCTCCAACCTTGCCAAGTCCCTTTTCATCCTTTCCACGCCTCCTTGTGTATCAACCCTGTTGCAGATTTTGTGTCATCTGCAAAAGGCATACTTTTCCTTCAGTCCCTCTGCAATGTCACTGATGAGGACATTAAAGGACTGGACCCAATACTGAACCTAAAGTACCCCATTAGTAACCCCTTTCTTCAGAATGGACTCCATTTACATTACCTTCTGTGTCCTGTTGTCCAGCCAATGTTTTACCCAGGCTACCACCCTGGGTCCCACTCCAGGCTGGTTAATTTGACTATTAATCTTTTGTGTGGGACTGTGTCAAATGCCTTGCTAAAGTCTAGGTAGGCCATGTCCAAAGCCGCACCCTGGTCTACTACTTTGGTCACCCAGTCAAAGAAATCAATCAGATTCATCTGACATGACCTTCCCGCTGTGAACCCATGCTGCCTTGGGTCCTGTGCTCCACTGGCCTCTAGGTGCTTGACTATTCTTTCCTTCAGAAGTGACTCCATCACTTTCCCTACCACAGAGGTCAGACTGACAGGTCTGTAGTTTCCTGCCTCTGTCTTGGACCCACTTTTATGAAGGGGAATCACATCCGCCTTCCTCCAGTCCTCGGGTACCACACCATCCTCCATGATTTATTAAAAAGTAGCCAGTGGTTTCACTAGTTCCTCCCTTAATTCTTTTAGAATTCTGGGTGAATTCCATCAGGACCCATTGCTTTGTCCACCTTCAGTTTTAGGAGTTCTTGCAGAACCCTTTCTTCTGTGAAAGGACTGGGATCGACCCCTATCAAGAATGCTTCTGTTAACTGGATTAGGCACTTCCCCTCCTCTTTTGGAGATAGTGAGCAGAAATATTCGTTCAGTATTCCTGCTTTTTCACTGTCCCCCTCTGCCCACCCACTGTTCTTTCTATTCAGCCTCACTATCCCTCCCTTTGTCTTTCTACGCTCGCTGATGTACCTAGAAAAGGTTTTATCCCCCTTCTTAACTGAGTTGGCTATCTTTTCCTCAGTTTGGGCCTTTGCTATTCTGACTTCCCTCCCTGCTTCCTTCTGCCTTAACTGGTACAGCTCTCTGTCCTGCTCCTTCTGTGTTTCCTTATACTTCCGGAATGCTATCTTTTCTTCCTGACTTTCACAGTCACCTCTTTGAGAACCATAGTGGCTTTTTCTTTCATTTTGATTTGTTCATTTGCTTCACACAAAGGCTTGTTGCCTCTGTGATGGCAGTTTTGATAATTCCCCATTGTTGCTCCACACCTCCTTCTAGCCTGTTTGCTGAGTGCTTTTCATAGGCACTCTCCCATCTTGCAAAAGTCAGCCATCCTAAAGTCCAGTACCCTCACTTTTGTATGGCTTGACTCTGTAGCTGAGTTTAGCGTGAACCACACTGTTTGATGGTCACTTTTCCCCAGATGGCAACCCACTTCTAGATCTGAGATCCTCTCACTGCCCCCATTTGAGAGTACGAGGTCTAAGATTGCTCCCTCACGAGTGGGTTCTGAAACTAGCTGTCTAATGCCTGCCACCTGTAGGGCATCAAGAATGGCTCTGCTCTTGGATGTGGCTGCAGCAAATGTGCTCCAGTTAACATCTGGCATATTCAGGTCTCCCATCAACAGTATCTCCCCTTTCTCTGCCATTCTAAGAATGCCTTCTATCATATCCTTGTCCATTCCTTCCCCTGACATGGGGGTCTGTACACAACCCCTGTGTGAATTGTGGTGCCCTTTCCAGTCTCCAAGGTGACCCACAGTGCCTCCTCTCCTCCTGTTTACTCTTTTGTTCAGTTGCTTTTATCCTTCCTTTACATGAGAGCTACTCCTCCCCTCTTCTCCCCTGCCTGTCTCTCCTGTAGGTTATGCCCTGGTATGTTAACATCCCAGTCATGGTTCTTTATTACCATGTTTCTGTGACTACTCGATATCCAGGCATCCCTCTTCCATTAAGGCCATCAGCTCAGGGCTTGTTGCCCAGACTATGAGCATTGGTACTCATTACCCTCCATTTCCTGATGGCCTTACTCCTTTGCCCCATCTCTGTCCTTCTTGCCTTTGTCACTTTCTCCATTTACCCTGCCCTTCTCCTATTGACACCTCTGTGTTGGTGTTTGCAACACTTACTACCATGATTATTTGGGGGCTAGATTTTCCTGTCCTTTCCAGTACTCTCCCTTGGCTAGTTTAAAAGCTTGCCAATGAAGCATTTAAACCTATCACCTAGGATCCTGGTTCCCTCCCAGACAGATGCAGCCCATCATGCCAGTATAGGCTTGCATCACTCCAGGTGGAACCCCAGTCTAATGAAGCCAAATCCCTGAGCTCCACACCAGTTTTTCAACCACTGATTGAATCCCATGGTGTGGAACACCCTAACCTCTCCTATGCCATAGATGGGTAGCACCTCCGAGAAGGTTACCGTGCATGCTACTTGACTAAGGCCCCTCCCCAATTCCACAAACTCTTCCTGCACTTCTCTAATCCCTTTCTTAGCCAGGTCATTTGTCCCTAGGTGGACAATGACATCCAGCTCCTTCCCCTGTGCAGCTGCTCCGGCAATCCTGAGGATTCACTTCCTGTCCCTGCAAGCCATGGCGTCAGGCAGGCACCTTACCTCCCTCTCCCCTTCCTCCCCCAGTTCTACCTTCCTAACAATGGAGTCCCCCACCTGGAGTTGTTTCCTTCCCCTGCAGGGTCCCCTGCCACCCTCCTGTGGGTCTCCTTTGTGGAGGTTCCCAGCATCCTCCTTGGTCTCCACTGCAGGTGCCTCCATAGAGGAACCACACTTTGCTAGAATGGCATAGGGATTGTGGAGAGGTACAATGGGAGGGATGCACCTCTGTTCCACCACCCTCTCCCTCCCTGAGCCCACTGTGGTCCAACCGCTCCTCTTTCTTGGCAACCTCTGAGGCAACAGCAGTGGCACTGGTGGTCCCTGGATGGAAGAAGAGGTCCCACAAATCCTGGCCAACTCAGCCTGGAGATGAGCAACCTCCTCCCTCAGCCCAGAGGGTGCCTGCAGATGGGACAACACCGCATCCTCCAGAACATCTCCCAGAAGACTGCTGCTCCCACAGCCACTGCACTGCACCACTCCAATCATGTCTTATTTCTGGCCCCTTAACTGTTTGCAATCCTTACTCTTTCCTCCGTTTTTTTCTCTCTCTCCTTACTTTCTGCCTGTGTGCCCTTTAAGCTCCTGATTGTCCTGTTCTGAGACAAGAATATCCTACATTTTGCAGTAGACCACTTACTTGCTCAGAGGCAGACCTCCAGTAGCAAGAGGGAGCTGGAGAGCTACTCTTGCCCTTCTAGGATGGTGGGTCCTTGGTGGTTCTGTGATCACTCACTTCCTGCCCCTAAACAGGAAGTTCCTGTTGTCAGTCAAATTCTGTGCCTATAAAAATAGAACTAGCTTGGGGTAGGGGGCAGGGAAGGAGGGCAATATAGTCCCAGCAGAGAAGTTCAGTCATACAGCAGTCCTTTCTCCTGGTGTCTTCTGCCAAGCTATTAGCAGAAACTTTCTAAGGCAGTCTTTAAATGTAGCTTCGTTCTAGTTAAGCCACTCCCCCTACTTACCAGATCTTTCTACAAGTGATTTAAACCTCACAGCAGTTAAGTTCTTTCAGTCACCTGAGATTTACACCTAGATAACTCTTCAGATACCCATTCAGTTCAGTTAACCCAAACACACACTTTTTTTTTGTATGTTAGTTTTTTTACCCTAAATTAAAAGTCAAATACAAAAGTTCTTCTACTTTAGTCCCAGCAGAGAAGTTCAGTCACACAGCAGGCCTTTCTCCTGGTGTCTTCAGCCACAGGTATAAGATATACACACCAACTCTGGCTGCACTTTCACAGCTGCATACAGAGAACTATGCACTAGGAGATCTAGCTACATAGTGAGGTACCACCCACTATCCCATTAGACCAATGAAAAGTAACTGTTTTAACCTAATCTGCATGTTTTACTTTTTTCAGGGAAAGTGCTACCCTTAAACGAAACTGCTATCCTCTTGAAAAGTTTCTAGATCTGCTGCTGAAACCATGATACCCATATTGCAACAGTACTTCTGTCTGCTGCACCACTGGTACACATGCATACTGTGTGAGATACACACATAAAGGTGTGGCTGCAGAAGCACAGGCCCCTGGCTGCAGAAGCACAGCTGCAGCTGTAGATTCAAGTCTGCGAAGGTAGCACATTAGTGCTACTGCATTTGAATCATCTGTAAACAGTTGTACACTGTTTGTCTTACCTGATAATGACTGTCTGTGGTTGCTTGCATGAGCTTGCCCTTTTCCTATTTGGAAAGATGGACACTTAGATTAGGACACTCTAACATAAAATTTCCCTACTTTTGGTGCATTCAGTTGGACCCTAACTGGTGAATTAATGCAGTTTTTTATAAAGAAGTTCCTTTCTTTTTGAGATAGAGGAATCATATCCTCATTCATGGAGATACCTTTGGGACCTGCATGAACAGATGCAGATGTGCAGGGCCCTCTGGGTCCTGCATCAAGGGAAGACTTAATCTGCCAATGAAAGAGCAGACCACTGTGGTGGTTGTCAAAAATTCATGTGACTGTCTGGTGGACTACAGAAGCACAAGGCCCTCTGGTCTCTATGCTTGGCCTGTGCTTCCATTTGGCCCCAGATACCAATGCACAGGGCAAAGAGTCCATCTCTCAGCCAAAGCACAGGGTCCTCTGGCAGCCATGGGTACAAAGGTGCAGAGCCCAAGCCAAGAGAAGAGTTCTCTTCTTCTCTTCACCCTATGGTACTTGAGCCAGTGGGGCAAACCTGCACCTTCCCTTCCCAGGCTGGGGAGTGGTGACATATGACAGCACCATTCCCCCATCCTCAACCCATCCAGCTGACTCACTTAGCTGTCATCATACTCAGCTCACTGGCATGGGATCACAAAGCACTACCTACTGGTGTAAAGACTGGCACTACACACATTTCTTAATAATTTAACTTTTTTAATTTTTTGATCCCAGATTTTCAAGATAGCTATTTTATGACACCCCCTTACAGACATGACATGTGGCATTTATAGAATACTGGCCAAAACATCATTTCCCACCACAAATACAAAAACACATCTCATCCAGAATTTTTAAGACGAGACATCATGTTTATGAGATGGTGTGAAAAAATGGCTGTGTTGAAAGTTTGGTGTCAGGATATTGAAAGTTAGCAAAATTATGCATGAACATTGAAATAGTTCAATGTTCACTCATAACTTGGTCATTTTGTCATATTTTAACACCAAATTTTCAATATAGTCCACTTATGTCCCCACCTCACGAACCTGGTAGGTGAAGATTTTCAGATCCCACATGGAAGGTCATTTCATGCAGTTGCCACAAAATCACTTTCAGATTCTGCCCAAAACATGTTTTTAGCAGTGACTGTGAAATCCCCTTTCAGTATGTATCTGAAAAATGTAATCTGCCTTGTTCATGGCGTGAAGTATCCCAAAAAGTCATGTAGAAACTCTGGTGGAAACATTTTGAAAATTAGCAAAGTTATGAGTAAACATTGAAATATTTCAACATTCAGTTATAACTTGGACATTTTGCCATATTTGTACACCAAATTTTCAACATAGCCTTCTTATGACTCCACCTCATGAACCCCATAGGTGAAGATCTTCAAACCCTGCATGAAAGGTGATTTCATGCAGTGACTGTAAAATCACCTTTTGGGGGATTTGAAAATTTTCACCTACCTTGTTCATGAGCTGGGGTCTCAAAAAGGACATGTGGAAAATTTGGTGTAGAAATACTGAAAAATGACAAAGTTATGAGAAAAAGTTCAAAACCTATTGAAATACATTAAACAGGACTTACCTTATTTTTTCATATCACAGTCAGTTGCAGCAGCAAGATGTTTTTTCAGTCAGAGAGTAGATCTACATCATAGGACATGTTCACATGAGTAAAGGTGTGCGTGGGGTTTGTGAGGTTGAGTGTGCTAAGTGTGGTGTTGGGTGGGGTGGGTGGAGATTGTGGGGGGTCAGATCGATGATGGTCTGTTTTCTTATTTCAGGGTAAAAAAATTTAAAATGACACAGCGGGACTATTTTCTTTTTTTCAGGAAATATTACTGTACGGTATCTGACACTGGGGACTGGTCATCCCAGTGTCTACTTTTACTGTAGGGCAGCCCCGGGGGTGAGCAGCCTGGTGTCATTACCTCTGCATGTGGGAGGGGTCAGGTGACCTACAGTAGAGTAAAGGGGTGGGCAAGCAGATGGGTGGGCAGCCCAGTCCATTCTTCAGTGTATATGGGGAACAACGATGGAAGGATGGCTCGCTGGGAAGGCTAGGGAATAAAACATAATAAAATAAAGATAGATAGATACTGTTGATAGATAGAGAGAGAGATAGATAGACAGACAGACAGACCAATAGAAAAGAGAGAGCTGGGGGGGGAGAGAGAACGAAAACAATCACCAGCTCACTACTTCCACTGAAGCCAGTTGTGGCTTCACAAATCAAGAAGATCCCATTGTTCTCATACAGAGAACATGGGTGAATGGCTCCTCTCACTAAGCTGGGCACCCAGGATTTCTAAGTGCACATAAACCTTATTTCCAGGTATATTTTCAAAAACTAACACCAGAATGTAGTTAAATATGTATTGTTTACCTAGGTTCAGGTGTGTTTTTTTTTTAAATCATATAATCATTTATGTTTTTCAATGTTTCATAGCAAAAATAAAAAACTACTTTTCACAATCAATATTTTTTTTCTCATTATCGATAATTTGTGATAAACTGTCACGAACAACGTTTTTTATTGTGTGTATCAGAGGGTTAACTCAAAACCCTACTGAGCATGCTCAGAAAAAACTTCAAATCCTTATAACTCTGGAACAGTTTAATATTTTTTAACAAAACCTTCAAAAGGCACTACCTTGGCACAGGATGCTTCTACTCAAACAGTTGCTTGAAACAGTTCCATACCATCTGAGCCATAGGTGACAGCAAATTATTTATTTATTTATTTAGCTTTTGTTAACCAGGTAAGTACACTAGACAAGACAATTTGCCTATTTTCAGGTACGACCCGGGAGAGTACAGGAAATTACATACTTACACACTTGGGACAACATGGTACATAATTAGGAAAAGATTACACGTCATGAGACAACAAGGTACAAGTTAGAAAAAAACAAACTCACATGTCACGTGTGCACATCATAATGTAGAATACACAAAGTACAAGGCATATGAGGCACATTTAGTTAGAATAGGTACAACAGAGTAAGCAGTGTGTGCCAGTTTTGGAGCAGTACAAGGTAAGGATTGGTAGCAGCAAGTACAAAACTATCATCTTAAGGGCCAGCTGTTATACATGAGTGCTAAGTGCTAACATATGTCACGAGGGTTTTTGACACCCTCAGGCTGATCCGAGTTTGAGATGGTTCCATAGGGAGAAACGCAGGCTGCCCTGAGAGGGGGCAACACGGACCTGGGCTGGGAAAGTGTTCCAAAGTTTTGGGGCACATGCTGCAAAATCCCTTTCGCCCATTTGAGTCCAAGTCACAGGTACCTTGAGTGTGGCAGATCCCTGAGACCTAGGGTGATAGGACGAGGGAACAGTTTGGGCCCGCAAACTTGCCACCCCTGGAGGGGTGCCTGTGTTGAGGACCTTTCCTGTGAAGCAACCAAGGACAAAGTCAATGTGCTTTGAGGTGAGACCAGTTTAACTTATTGTAGAGATCACAGTGGTGAGTGAGGCAGAGGGCCACTAGAGGCGGGCGGCAGACATTGTTGTAGGCCATAGACACCTAGAGATGGGCCATAGTGTACTGGCAAACAACAGGAGCCCATAACATAGTGAAGGGAGAAGCATACCTCTAGCAAGAGCAATACGCGCAGCCGACATGAGGTTATTTTTCGCTCTGTAAGCCAGACCCAGTTTACAGTTGACAGTTTTGCATGTCTTCTGGATATGGTGGCCAAGGTCAAGCTGTGGGTCCAATGTTACACCTAGGTATTTGAAATTGTCCGTGATTGGGATCGGGACGTCTCCCTTACCAGAAACACAGAATGGCACAGGGGAGGCCTTAATCTTAGCCTGGGACCCAAAGAGCATGGCCTGGGTTTTTTTTTAGATTAAGGACTAGCTTATGGTTCAGGATCCATGTCTGAATGTTTCTTAGGTCATCACTCAGGTGGTTGTTAATGACCCCCACCTCTGGAGAGTGAGACAGGATGACCAGATCATCTGCATAGAGGACTGGTTTACAGTGAGCAGTGGTTGCGGGGAGATTATTAATGAAAATGGACAAGAGCATTGGTCCAAGGATGGAGCCTTGGGGGACCCCCATGGATACTGGGATGGGACCTGAGAGCTCTTTGCCATATTTAACCCACTACGTTCTACCAAGTAGGTAGTTGGAGAACCAACTGAGAGCGGCAGTGGATAGTCCAATTGATCTAAGCTGTGTTGATAGCATGGCATGTGTATGTGCACGTGGAAAAATGTGTATGAAGGACAGGAAGAAAAAACAGCACTTTTCCAAAAACCAACATTCTGTATCTCAGAAACTGCACACATACCATCATGAAACTTTTTACATCTTGAAACTCTGCCAGCCAGGCTGCACATACCAAATTTTGCACAGTTCTGTGGAACACTTCCAAATATATTAAGGTGCAAAAATTGGGTCTAACATTGAACACCTTAATCAACCCTAACTATACTGGCAATACTGCACCAGTATAATATATGTAATATATATATCTATTAAGTAAGTAATAATACCCGACAGGGTGGGCATTTTTGGGAAATACCGGACCGCCCAGGGGCATAATGAGGCCCAGGCCGTAGGTGGAGGGGCCTTATAGCCCTGAAAGGTCCGGTATTTCCCAATAATGACCACCCTGGAGGGTATTATTACGCTTAGAAAATGGGCCACCAGTAATATTTTTTTGTACAATAGAAAAAAACTGTTTTAAAATTTTTTAATGAATGTTTAGAAAAACATTAAAATATATTTTTGTAAAGTAGTTCCTGTATTGTGACATGTGTGTCACTAGAGGGCGATGTTATCTATGACAGTTTGGTTGAGTGAGGTAAAGGAGTGCCCCATTGGTTTGTGGGATTTGTAGTCCTGTACCTAAGGTATTGAAGGGTTCAAGCCCATCTAGTAAAATTATGTGAGGATCTTGTCTGTGGAGTCTGGGACCGCTGACTTAGATAGCGAGGAAGGGATCGGTGCTACCGCTTGTTTGCAGAGCGGACAAGGAATTGGCTGGTATAGTCGTTTTGGGAATTGGGGAGAAATCGGCCGTTGGGTGTGGTAAGCGCAAAAGAATGGGCACGGTTCAAAAAAGAAAAACGGAAGCAGCGTGCATAGTAACGCCAGCATGCAGGAGGAGGTAAGGAATAATATGTAGAGTATGCGTATTGTGAGCTAAAGGTGGGGGTGAAGAATGGAAGAGGCATTTTTGTTGAATTTGGGTCTCCAGACACATGGAGTCTTTGTTGACTTGTTTAAAACTTCATCGGCTTGCTTTCAAGAGGACGGGAGCCGAGTGCTGTGTGTTGCTCTGTGAAGGTGTTTAGCAGCACGGTACTGCGAGATGGCGGTCGGGAGAGTTGTGCCATAGTAAAGAATACGGGTGTGAAAATTTCTTCACTCTCCTGACTGCAAAATCATTTTTTTTGTTTTGTTTTGTTTTATTAAGAGATTGGCAGTCAGCACAGAAGCAAGCAGTGGGGGAGGACCTGTAGCTCTCGCTAAGCGAGAGAAAAAATATGGCTGCCATTTCAAATTTTGTGGGCTGCTTTCAGCCAGCTACAGAGCAGGCTGGGCACAAGTGGAGAATGTTATGCTGTGAAGTGGCACTTGGACTGGTTCTTATTTGTAGCTTGGCATCTATTGAAAAATAAATGCCCAGCTTGCAGCCTGTCTTAGGCAATCAAATTTAAGAATTGATTCTTGCCATTTTCTAATATATTCTAATGTATGGGCAAGTGTGTGATGTGATTTTGTATACAAATCAAAAGTGTGTGCTGCCACATAAACCACAAGAGTGAAGAATGTGTAAAAAATCAGTAGTAGCACAGTTACCCATATTTTTTTATATATATAATCATTAGGCCAATTATCTCTGTCCAGAGAAGTGTCATCACTGTTGAAAATGCTGCAGTGTTCTGCTCTTCCACCAGCTGAATGAAATCGGAAGAGCAGCATGCAAAACAAAACTACATAATACATGAGATGTAATTTGGTTATGTTGCTTGCACGCATGTGCAAGAAACATAGTGCCATCATCCGAGTTTTCAGAGGTGTGGCAGCCCTCTTCCAATTCAGTCAGTGTGTTTGCAGGCGCGGCCGCAGTTCTCCAAACAACGCTGCAGCTGTCTATGACAGCAGTTGAAAATGCAGTGCCGTACAGTTGAAAGTGAGAGCTACGCTTCAGTGAGCAGCGATAAGATCGCTTGCTCATGCGCGCTCCCCCACACACACATGCACATATGCATACTGCATGCTTGTGCTTCCCCCCATGCACACTGTATAGTTGATGGGGGTGCCCAAGCCCCATCAGCTGTGCTGCATTCCCCCCCAAATGAGTTCCAGGTGCCACACTGGGAGCCTACCTCAGCATGCCAGCAGTCTGTATGGCTGACATGGGTGCCCAATCCCCTATCAGCTCTACTGTTCCCCCCCCGAGACTATCGGATGCCACTCTGGGAGCCCACCCCAGCATGGCAACAGGTCCTATGGCCGATGGGGGTGCCCAATCCCCCATTGGCTCCACTTCCCCCACCCCCAAACAGCCTTCCAGCTGCCATGCTGGGAGCCCACCCCAGTGTGGCACAAGTCCAGCGTTGTCCAAGTAAAAAAAAAACACCTACAAGAAAAAAAACCTTCCCTGAAAACTGTCCTGACCCCTCCCCCACCCGCCACCCTCTGTGCCTCACCTTCCCACCCTCAGCTCACCCCATACTACCTCTGGAGTTCGAAGCGATGATCTTCGTGGACTGGGAACATCTGCACTCTTCAAAGCCGACTGCAAACTGAGGAAATGCCAGTAAGCTCTATAATGGAATAAACAGGTTTTTTTTTCAACTTTACTGCATATCTCGGGCATTTTGGGGAATTTTTTCATCAAATTTTCAACATTGGGTTTTTGGGATCCCACCTCATGAATTCTGTCACTGCCATGGTGTTAATCAGCCTAGAAAGGTGATTTCACCGTCACTGCATGGAACCACCTTTCAGAACCGATTTACAAAATGACAGTGTCACAGTTCATGAGGTAGGCTCCCCAAAACCTTATGTTGAATATTTGGTGAAAAAATTTTAAAAACTGTTTTATTTCTGACATCGTTGCGCTGTTCTCACGCTTTTCGTAAGTTCGAATTTTCAATATTTTCACTCCAGATTTTCAACATTGCCATTTTAGCACACCTCCTTATGAACAGTATAGCTGTCATTTCTCACATCTTGCCCAAAATGTGTTTCCATGCATGTAGCACACAATGGAGCATTCGGTGTGCGAACTCAATGTATGGGACAGATTAAGAAAATTACAGTGACACTGTTCATGAGCAGAGGTCTTAAAATTGCTATGTTGAAAATTTGGTGAAAAAATTCCTAAAAATGACTGTTTTACAAGCATGCATTGCGCAGTTCCTACGCACGCTCGTAATTTTGCGAATTTTTAATATTTGCACTCCAGATTTTCAACATTGCCATTTTACCACACCTCCTTATGAGCAGTACAGCTGTCATTTTTCATGTCACCCAAAATGTGTTTCCGTGCATGTAGCACACAGTGGCGCAGTCGGTGTGTGCAATCAATGTTTGGGACAGATTAAGAAAATCACAGTGACACTGTTCATGAGCAGAGGTCTTAAAATGGCTATGTTGAAAATTTGGTGAAAAATTTCCCTTCAGCCATTCTGCAATGTTACTAATGAAGACATTGAACAGGACTGGCCCCAGGACCCGATCCCTGCTGCACCACTGGTCACCCCTCTCCCTAGACTGCACCCCATTTACCACCACTCTCTGCCTCCTGTCTGTTAGCCAGTTTCTAACCCAGTTTACCACCTTTCCCCGTGCCCAGCCTACCCAGCTAGTTTATCAGCCTCCTATGTGGGATGGTGTCAAAGGCTTTGCTGAAATCAAGGTAAGCGTTGTCCACTGCCCCACCCTGATTCGCTTCCTTTGTCATCCAGTCAAAGAAATCAACCAGATTTGTCTGACATGATGTCCCCACTGTGAATCCATGTTGTCTATGGTCCTGGGCTCCAATGGCTTCTAGATGCCCCACTATCCTTTCTTTAAGTAATGTCGCCATGATCTTCCCCACTACTGAGGTGAGGCTGAATGGCCTATTGTTCCCTGCCTCCTCCCTGCTGCCGGACTTGTGTAGAGGGACCACATGTGCCCTACTCCAATTCACTCATGTTGAATGACTCAGTGAACATGGCTGCCAGAGGTACTGCTATCTCCCTTTGCAGTTCTCTTAATATCCTTGGGTGTATGCCATTTGGTTCCTTCACTTTGTCCACCTTCAATTTAGTGAGCTTCTGCAGGACTCTTTTGCCTTTGAATGGACTTTTGTCCACCTCTTCACCTCCTTGGCAACTGCTGTACTGCTGTGGCCCTTGTCCCTCCCACTCTTCTGTGAATACTGAATGAAAAGACACAGTGCATGTCTAGGGAGGAAGGCATGGAACTATCACTTCCAAATATCTAAACAGCATATACAAGCAAGCGACATTCGGCATTGACAAATGCTTGTTTATTTTATTTATTTTTAATTTTTGACTTAAAGCAGTGATAGCTTGTTTGCAGATGTATCCTGGGGGTGGGTTACATGCACCTGTTTTTTATTGATGGGGCAATGTTGGCCATGACACTGGGGAACTCCTCTACTCTTCCAGATGAGGGAACCTCTGTCTGTCCTGCTGTCTGGCAAGATAATGGACCCTGGAGGTGATGGAGGTGGTACGGAGAATGTTGAGCTCCTGACTGCTGTACCTGCTATGGATGTGCCTATCAGATATACTGACACTGACTCTTTTGAGAATACTGGTGGTAATATGGAAGCCACTTTGACAACAGATGCAATCCATGTAACTGTTACTGAAGCTGGAAGGAGTTCTGATGAGGATGTCATGGAGAATGGTGATATGACTGGGTCTGAAGGTGATATGCTTACTGTAGATGACAAAATGCCTGAGACTGAGAAGACTCTGGATGCTGCTATGTCAGAAAGAAAGGCTCATCTCCTCAAACTGCTGACTGAGGACAATGAGAAGCTGGCTTATGAGAAACTTTGCTGTAGTTTGGCCCAACACAAGAACCTGTCACTGTGCTCAGCTGGGAAGCTATCAATTGATGGGATGTCAGTGTCAGATCTTGGAGCTGCATCACCACATAGAAAGGCAGACACTAGTTTGGAACTCAGTCTGTGCTGCAGCCTCCATGTCTACACCAGCAACTAGCATTAAGGTATGGGTGGTGGACTCTGCCTGCTGGTTGCAGGGTGGACAAAGAAAACAAAAGAGACACAGAAAAATATAACGCACACTAATGCCCAGTAAAACAATCTTTAATGTAACACAATGCTAGGGGGTTTAGCATTTTACTACATTAAAGTTTGTTTAACTAGGTGTTAACATGTGCTGTACTTTTTTGTGTCTCTTTGTAATTGGTGCCTCTTTATACAGCAGCACCCTTCTGGTGTGCAGCATGTAGACTTGTGTTGCAGTGGACAAAGAAAACCACAGGGCCAGGATGGCTTGCTGGGCCAACTCCACAGGGCTGGATGTTATAAGGGTTGCACAGACTTTAAGCGCCATCCATGCTCACAGACAAACACCGGATGCTCTGTCAAATATCATGGCTGAATTGGAGGAATCACATACAACTGGTGCAGCAGAAAGAAAAGAACTCACCACTGAAAGCGGCAACACAGACACCATGGTCATACAAACTGATGGACTTGGAATCACAGCTACTGCTGTGGAAAAGCAGGATGCTGCAGGATAAGAGAAGTCTCCTGATGGACTGGTCTGGCTGTCAGAAGCACAACCAACCACCAAGAAAATCAATGTTCTGACTCTCCAAGCACAGTAAGAAGCTATTTCCATGGTTCCCTTAAAACTAGTGATGCAGCCTGTACAGCAAGCTGAGTGCTACTACTGTGTTGGGTGTTACTCCTGGAGCAGAGAGGACAACGGGAGAGTTGGGACAGTCCTCAGCAGAGGCGCTGCATGCTGAGTCTCTTAGGGCCACCAAGAGGCAGGTACAGATGAATAAGGATGGGATTCCTGGTGGTATTTGATGCAGGTCAACCCCAGTGTTGCCCATGAGAGCGATGGATGCTGATGCTGTTCTAAAAGACATTCCTATAGGTGCTGAGCCTGTATCAGAGGGGATCCTGCTGGGTGCTGTGGAGGCTGGGATACCTCACAACAAAAATCATCTCAGGTGTGTCCCAAACCAAAAGTCCCCTGGTCATTAAGGATTGCAGCCTGAAGATCTGTACACAGGGACTTCAGGCTCTAACCTGCAAAGAGACACTGTTGGACTTTCTCAGGGGGATTGATAGGAGGGGGCCTATGGCAGGTGGTGCAGATCCCATCAGGGAAGCTCCCTTCACGGAGTCAGGCCAGAAAAATTGACCTATTTGCTGCCCGGGGGAGCCTGCTTGGAACAGGAATGCTGTGAGGCTTTGGTACAAGAACAGACTGGACCCCCTCAGTGACAGAGCTTATGTGATCTGATTTTTGTTGAAATCATGAATGGGTTTTGTTGCTGCTGACAGATATGGCCTGATACATGTTGGTTGGAAGTCGTGGTTTGATATCAGCTTTAAGAATGTTATGGCACTTGTAAAATTTTGGGCTAGTTTTGAGACTCTTTAGGACTCTCTCCTGTAGGTACTATTTGTGACTATCCCACATATAAAACCCACAGTAAAGAATAACACTGTGCTATTTAAAAATGAGAGAGGCAGCATCAGTGACATGCTGTACTTGCTGAGACAAAGGTGTGAAGTCCTTGACAGGCCAATTCCCATCCTAGACAATGATATAGTCTGGATGGATGAGTGGAAGGTAAATGTGAAACTTCAACAGGCAAACAATGGAGTGTAACATTTGGCAAGTAGATTTTATATAGGTTGGGACAGAGGGTTGTGTTTTTATCCTGAGCAGCCTCACACATGTCAGAGATGTGGGGTGTAAACACATATCAGCTCTGTCTCAGATAAACCTAACTGCTACCTGTGTCTTGATTATGGGATTGTGAGTTTGCAGTGACCCAATCCCTTTCACTGCAATTTGTGTGAAGAGGTGGGACACCCCAACAAACAATGTCACTGGGAGCTCATAACAGGATGGACTGGGCCTTCAGGGACCAGAAGGAGATTATAACTGGGAGGAGATTATAACTGGGAGTCAAGCAAGAGCCTATGGGACCCACCAGCACCACTGCATGAGGAGCCTAGCCCTGCAAGACCATCACTTGGTTCCATGACTAATGAGGATGAAGGGAGGACCCAGGCTTGTTCCCCCTGGCTCACCCACCTCAAGTTATTTGGATGCCTGCCCTTCCTGCCCAGGAGGAAGGTGGGATCCCCACAACTGTGACTCATTTGGATGTTGCTACCACTACTAGCCCTCCCCTTGTGTCAGGGATGATGACAATCCACAGATGTTCCAAAGAATGGCACTGTTACTGAGGCATCAGTACCTACTGTCCAGTCACCTTTTGTGGAGAAGGGTGAGCACATGGGGGATATGCCCACTCCCCCTCTTCCTATAGAACCTGATATGATGGTGGTTACCCAGAAGAAGTGGGGTTGGCTCCATAAGTTGAAGGTACAGCTTGACAAATCCCCTAAAGTCTCTACAAGAAATACGTTTGCTGGCTTGTGCAGGAAAAAGCACAGAGGAGGAGGAGGAAAGGAATTCTGATGCTTCTTCCACAGCCTTGTGTTTTAATGATTGCTCCTCAGAACTTGAGGACTCCTAACTGGAGATCTCATCAGTAAAACAGCAGCAGAGTAGGACAAGATCTCACCCCAGGACGTAATTGTCTGCTTCTTGCTTATGTGTCTAGGATCTATTCTTCACACAGTAGCTCTTAATGTTAGCAGCGTTTAGAGTTACAATAAGCAGCTTGTCACTTTCTCCTTGTTGGACTCTATGGGCCCGATTCTAGAAGGTTGGCACAAGTCAGCGCCAAACTCAACTTGCGCCAACCGCAGCAGCAACATTGACCCTGTGCCCTATTCTAGAAGGGGCAGGGTCTCCGTGTCTAAGTCCTGTGACTTGAGACATGCGGCCTGGTATGCCGAACAGAGGGCACACCTGGTGAGCATGTCGCAGGCCGCAACAGGTCCGATGCAGGTCGCAAGTGCCCCCCCATGCCCAGCAAGCCACAACAGGCTCGCTGCAGGGCTGCTCACAACCCCAGCCCCCTGACGAGTTAATACTGTGCCCCGCAGGGCTGCCCACACCCCCTACCCCTCAAAGTGTACATTAGAAGCCCTGCAGGGCTGCCCACATTCCCAGCCACCCAGATGTGTGCATTAGATGCCCTGCAGGGCTGCCCACATCTCCAGCCCCCCTGATGTGTACATTAGATGCCCCACAGGGCTGCCCATGTCCCCAGCCCCCCAAGTGTACATTAGATGCCCCACAGGGCTGCCCACATCCCCAGCACCCCAGATCTCCCATTGCAAATTGCCACACAGGGCAGCGCAGTCACACCCCCACCCATGCCCCTACCCCAAGCCGTCACACAAATGAGGCATATACCCAGCCCTGGTAGTCTAGTGGCCCCCACCCAGCCATGACAGTTCACCCAGCACCCCCCACCTGTCCCCAGCTGTCGAATGGCACAGCCCACCTCTCACCTCCATGGCCAGTCACTCACTGAGTTCAGTTGGAGCGGGTACAGTAAAGACGCACTCAAAAATTAGTTTCTGAACGCGTCTTTACTTAGATCAGGAATACGTCCTGATTCCAGATCCCAGAAGAGATTACTTACGGTTGTAAGTACATAAGAACCATAGGCTGTGCATAAAATGTTCCTGGCTATATAATGCTTGTCTGCTTCTCTATTATTTTGTGCAATTATTTGGTTGATTTTTTTTCCTTGTGGTCTGAAATCCCTTGGCTATTTCCTGCATGTTATACACAGTGAAACACTCCTGCATATTGAAGCCATCCACCCCATGTGAAAGAGGTGGTAAAATTTTATATTTCATACTATCCTGAAACCTAGTCATGTGGGAGTTAATGCTAGCTATTCCAGATTGACATACCAGACCCCAAAAAGGCCTGTAATGGTGCCTCCTGCACCAGTTACAGCAGCAACTTGATGCTTAGACTATTTAGTTTTTTCAGCTTGATTGTAAGGGTTAGGTCATGGTCTAAAGACCCCTCTACGTTCAGTACTGTGGACACCAGTATAAGGGACACTTGTGCGTGTCTGGTATGCAGCAATAATGTCTATTAATATAATTTGGTAGAACTTGGAAATGTTAGTCCTGGAACACAGGCCAAACTTGTCCATGTCCCAATAAGTGAGGTTTAGAACAACAGATATGTGCATAAATTGCACGTTATTTATCAAAGCACCTGGAAGGGAAGTGGTGATCAAACCACTGGGTGGATCAGGTTCCTGTTTAGGGCTTTCAGTAAGCTCTTGTTCAGCGAAAGGCAGAACACTGAGAAATAGAGTAGAAGTAGCCATATAATTCTGGGACCAGAATTGCTTAATAGCATTATCTCTATAATTTTCACAGAAATTCGATCAATCAAAGCTGTGAGGTTGTACAGACCAGAATGCATGGTGTGTGTCTGACAGATGGATAGGGTGCCATTAGGGGCAGGCTTGGTGTTAGGCCATCCTTGAAAAGTGCCTTTAGCAAGGTGGACCACTGGGAGTCGTTTTTCATCATGATCTGTCTGCCACTGCATTTGAAGGCTTGATTGATCCGGTGTGATGACCATAGCATTCAGTATGGCTTCTTTGCCCTCCTGAACAGTGACCATCTGTTTTGGAACATTTATTAGAACTCTGCAAGCTCCTCCTAGATTGGGTGCTGCAGTAAGGTATCTTGCCTCAGCATGGTGCCATAGGGGTAGGAGTGGTGCCTCAAACATCAATTTGTTTGGGCTTGAGAAAGGACCATAGGTAAGGCCCCTAGGAGGAGGATTAAATGCAAAACAATCATCTTGCACTTGTACCCAAAGGAAAAGAGAAAAGAAAAACATGGTAAGTTCAGTACTATTCCATCCAATAGGGTAAGGAAAAGTAATATTTAGGCTCCTTTGTACAGTTTCATCTGATTGGCAAGTAGCCATTTATCAGTGAGTTTCTTGTTTTGTGATAGCCTAACTTGGTAGACTGATGGACTGAGCTTGTTCACAATGGGATAGGGTCCTTCCCATTTGTTTTCAAAAAGATGAGTAGGATGAGCAAACCTTAGAACCATTACATGATCTCCAATTAAGAAGGTACAAGCACAGGAACTTTTTCTCTTCAAGAAGTGCTCCAGGACCAGGGGACGTGACCTCAGGCTACAAGAAGGAAGGTTTTCTACCAACACCTGGAAGTTTTTCTACACAGAAAGAGTGGTGTACACCTGGAACAGCCTGCCCCAAGAGGTTGTGGGGGTCAACACTGTGGGGGGATTCAAGAATGCATGGGATAGACAAAGGGAGCTCTGACTACAAACGGCAACTAGAGTGTCAAAATAGGTCTAAAACAAATGGACAGACTAGATGGACCTAGCAGTCTCCTTCTGCCATCATCTTCTATGTTTCTATGTAATCTGCCAATCTACATCATGTACAGTTTTGTCAAATTGTATCTTAGCCTGATGTTGAGCTTTGCCCAGACGTTGTGCAGCAAGCAGGTGTACCTGAACTATGTCTTCTTTTAGTTTTTCTACATTTTTGTCTACTGACACTCTATCAGCAGTTGGCGCTCACAAATCCAGAAGTAAATGTTCTGGTAATCTCATAGACCTTCCGGTCATGACCTCAAACAGGATACAGTATGTACTCATTGAGGGTGTAGCCCTTATTGCCATAAGGAGCAAAGGCAACAAGGAATCCTATTCCTTGGGGTTGTCCTCAATACATTTGGATAACATGAGCTTAATCTGTCTATTCCCTCTTTCCACCTGCCCTTATGATTGGGGGTGGTATGGAATGTGAAACTTCTGATTGACCCCTAACATGATCAGAGTTTCCTTCATCAGGTCAGCTGTGAAGCTGGATCCCTGATCAGAGTCTACCTTCAGAGGGAATCCTACCTGGTGAACAGTTGTTCCACCAGGACTCTTGCAGTAACTTTTGCAGAGTTATTCTTAATAGAAAATGTCTCGACCCATTTTGAGAACAAATCGGCGACCACTAGAGCGTAATTGTTGCTTCTGCTAGTGGTTGGCAGTGGACCAATGTAATCAACTTGGATGTAGTTCCAAGGTCCTGAGTGCCTCTGTGGTGACAGTTTGGCATTTTTCTTGGAGAAAGTAGGGTTGTTCTGTGTGCTGATCAGACAATTGTTGATGTAGTGTTCTACATCTTTTTTCATAGTCGGCCACCATCCAAATGTCATCAGTCTGTCCAGAGTCTTTTTCACTCCTTGGTGACCTCCAGTTGGAGTGTCATGTACTTGATGGATAAAGTCCATCCCCATATGTTCAGGAACTACCCACAATTTCTTAGTATTCTTGGGGCTTTGATACCATTTGAGCAGGTTATCACAAGATAGGTGAAGGTCTTCTTTCACCTTTATGTAAGGGCTGTCTGCTGGAAGTTCTTCCTCAGTTCCTTTGTCAAGAAATCTGAACACTGTCCTCAAATGAGGGTCCTGCTTTTGTGCAGATGCTAGCTCTAAAGGCACAAAAGGACTTGGTTTCTTTTTCACAGCAGCAACAGATACAGCAGCAAGGGCAGTGGGATTTTTCATTTCCCATTTCTCCCCTCCTTGAGCACCAGCTTTTGCAAGAGAGTCAGTATAGTCACTGAAAGAATGGTAAGGCTCACTCTTAGAGTGTGCTCAAACCTTGTGAATGTAAAGTCTGTATTTGAACTGTTGTACCAATGTTGTAATATACACAAACAAGTCTCTGTATTTTACTGGTGTACCATCAGAAGAAGCAAAGTTTGTCTTTTCCCAAAAAGGTAAGAATTCAGTCAGGGAGGAACAGACCCCGCTGGAGTCTGTAAAAATGATTGTGTCTGTTGTATCTTGCTTCAGCAGTTCCAGAACACAGGCCACAGTAGCTAATTCAGCATACTGTGAGGAAATAATGGTACAGCGCTGAGCAATGCAAATTGTGTCACCACTCAGGTCCAAGATGAGAACTCCCAATCCTGCTACCTGATTTTAAGAGGAATATGAGGCTGAGCCATCAGTGAAAACATGACACAAGGTAGGGTCATCAAGCACTTCCTGTGGTACAGAAAGGAAGGGTCCTGGTTCAGGTAGGTCAGGAGGCCGGAGTGAACAATTGTGTGAGGCTCCTGTATACAGGAGGCCATGGGCCAACAAAGATGGCACTTTGGCAGGATGTACTGTGATGTCACAATCATGCAGAAGCAGATACCAGTGTGTAAGTCTGGTATTGGAGACAGAGCCATCTTTGACCCTGTCTGACAGAAGAAAATTAGTGGGTGTATGATTGATATACAGAACAATAGGGGCATAACCAAAGATGTACATAAAATGTTTCACAGCCCAGAAAGTAGCCAAAAGATTCATTTCACAAAGGTTGTACTTCTGTTCCACTGGTGATAGCATCTGTGATGCACAGCAATGGGTCTAACATATCCATTAGACATTTGAGCCAGAACGGCTGACATGGCTACATCTGATGCAGCTGTTTCCAGATGGAAAGGTTGGGATGGGTTGAGGTTAACCAAAGCTGGAGCTGAGGCCAAGGATTGTTTCAGACTGGTTGCAGCCTATGTTTGTGCATGACCTCATGTCCATGGGACATTCTTTTTCAGCAACTCATACAGGGGTGTGGCCTTCTGTGCAAAATCACAAATGAAGTTCCTGGAGTAGTTTGCCATACCTAGAAAACATCTGAGTGTTGCCACACCAGTTGGTAGTGGTAAATCTTGCAGTCCTTGAATCTTTTTCAGGGCTGGGCTTCTTCCTTTCTCAGTCATGCAGAGATCTAGAAAAATTACCTCTCTTTGACACAATTGTGCTTTAGAGGGGTTGCACTTGAGACCTGCCCTCTTTAGGTGGGTCAGAAGTTCATCAAGGAGAACCAAGTTTTCTGTCTTTGTGGCAGTGGTCAGGAGCAGATCATCCACGTATTGCAGAAGGCAATCTGGGGTTGAAAAACACTGCAATGCATCTTTCATGTGTAAGTGAAAGAGGGAGGGGCTATTGTGAAATCCCTGGGGGGGACAGGTCCACGTGTACTGATGAACCTCAAAGGTGAAGGCAAATTTGTATTGGATCTTTTGTGCCAGTGGTAAAGACCAAAACCCACTGGAAATAGCCAATGCAGTGAACCATTTGTGGTCAGGTGTTAACATCCTTAGCACATCTAGTGCTGATGCCACAGTTGGGGCACAGGTTGGGGTTACTTGATTAAGCTTCCTATAATTAGCTGTGAGCCCCCAAGAGTCATTTGCCTTTTTTACAGGCCAAATGGGGGAATTTACAGTTGAGACACATTGCCTGATCACACCCTGCTGGAGTAGAGACTAGATAGTCTCTCTCAATGATGGTAGGGCTTTTGCAGGAAAAGGGTATTGTTGTTGTTTGACAGGTTCTGGTCCTGTGACATAGAAACATAGAATTTGATGGCAGGTAAGGAGCACTTGGCCCACCCAGTCTGACCATTTCCCTACCTAATGGATAAGCTGCAGATCCTAGTTAACCAGCAGCCTACTTCTTCCAACCCCACCCCTAGAATTGCCTTATGACTGTCCCATGCATGCTTGAATTCCACCATTGTTTTTGACTCCACAACTTCCTCCGGAAGGCCGTTCCATGCATCCACAACCCTCTCTGTGAAAAAATACTTCCTTAAATTACCTCTGAGCTGCCCCTCATCTTCAAATTGTGCCCCCTTGTTCTTGCACACCTCTTTTTTTGAATGATGCTACCCTCTTGGACTTTGTTGATTCCCTTACATAGAAACATAGAATTTGATGGCAGATAAGGACCGCTTGGCCCACCCAGTCTGCCCATTTCCTTACCTAGTGGATAAGCTGCAGATCCTAGTTAACCAGCAGCCTACTTCTTCCTACCCCCACCCCCTAGAATTGCCTTATGACTGTCCCATGAGGTACTTGAAAGTTTCTATCATGTTCCCCCTTTCCCTCCTTTCCTTGAGGCTATACATATTAAGCTCCTTAAGTCTCTCTTCATATGTCTTCCAGTGCAGACCCTGCACCATTTTAGTTGCCCTCCTCTGGACAGCTTCCATCCTGTCTATGTCTTTGTGAGTTGGGTCTCCAGAACTGCATGCAATACTCAGATGGGGTCTCACCAGCTGTCTGTACAGAGGATAATAACTTCCTGTTTTCTACTGGTGATGCCTCTCCCTATGCATCCCAGTATCCCCCCAACCCTCCTTGCTGCCTCTCCATTGCTTGCCCACCTTTAGGTCATCTGATATGACTACCCCAGGTCCCTTTCCATTTTTGTTGTTGTTAGTATCTCACCCCCATTGTGTACTCTTCCCTGGGTTTTGTTTCCCAGGTGCATTACCTTGCACTTCTTAGCATTGAATCTAAGCTGCCATACATTTGACCATTCCTCTAACCTTGCCAAGTCCTTCTCATCCTTTCCACCCCACCCTGTGCATCAACTCTGTTGCAGATCTTTGTGTCATCTGCAAAGAGACATACTTTCCTTCCAGTCCCTCTGCAATGTCATATATAAAGACATTGAGAGGACCAGTCCTAATACTGAACCCTGCGGTACCCCACTAGTAACCCCCTTTCTTCAGAGTGGACTCCATTTACTATTACTCTCTGTGTCCTATTCTCCAGCCAATTCTTTACCCAGGCTGTCATTTTGAGATCCACTCCCAGGCTGGCTAACTTGTATATTAATCTTTTGTGTGGGACTGTGTCAAATGCCTTGCTAAAGTCTAGGTAGGCCATGTCCACAGCCCCTCCCTGATCTACTACTTTGGTCACCCAGTCAAAGAAATCTATCAGATTCATCTGGCATGACCTTCCCACTGTGAATCCATGCTGCCTTGGGTCCTGTGCCCCTCTGGCCTCTAGATACTTGACAATTCTTTCCTTCAGAAGTGATTCCATCATTTTCCCTATCACTGAGGTTAAACTAACAGGTCTGTAGTTTCCTGCTTCTTATCTGCATCCTGCCATAATCGTGTTTGTGAGTTGAAAACTCATCCCTGTGTTTAGCAAGAATAGGTTGCAGCTAGTGCTGGGTAAGTTACTTTTTCTATTACTTTTCTATTGCATTTGGAAACTTCTTCCAGGAAGCTCTGTGCAGTCACTAGCAAGGATGGAGAAGTACTAGAAAAAGTAATACACCTTACAATTATAGTTACTTATTTCTTTTTATACAAAAACAATACAAAAATAACAAATAAGTATGACAGATTACATTTTTTGAAAGTAATAGGTTAGTTACTAATAACTTTCAAATACATGTAATCAGTTACAGTTACATATTTCTTTTGTATAAAAAGACATAAGTAGTTGCAACTGTAAGGTGTATTACTTTTTGTAGTACTTCTCCATCCTTGCTAGTGACTACACAGAGCTTTCTGGATCAAGTTTCCAAAAGTAATAGAAAGTAATAGAAGAAGTAACTTACCCAACACTGGTTGCAGCTCACTGTATGACTCATGGTCCTTGAAGATGCCTATGATGTCATACTCAGTGTCATTGTTGGAGATAGCTGCCACCACATGGGAGTCTGATATCATGATGGCATGGTATTGCTCTAGAATTTGAATCAGTAGCCTATTGGCTAAATCCACTACACAGCTGTGTCATGCAAGAAAATCAACTCCCAAGGTACTGGGATGCTGACGTAATGTCATCAGATCAAAAGTGAACTTCGTGATGAAGTTACCCACCACCATGGGAAGGGAAATGGGCCAATAGGCATGCAACATGGTACCATCTACATCTTGGGCTCTGGTCTCCTGGCTGGTAGACCAGAGTGAGGATACTAGATCTTCATTGTGCAGCACTGACATGGCTGCCCCAGTATCAAGCAGCATAAGGAGTCGGTGGCCCCCAACTATGGCCTCTACACAAGGCCTTCCACTTGTATCAACAACCAGATTGGATACAATGTGGACTGGGGCCTCTAATTGTCATTTTTATGACTGAGGACCCAGTTCATTCTGGCCTTGAAACCATAAGCCTGCAGGGTCTGATTGGGCCCCTGTCAATTCATGAACTGGGTACAAGCCTGACTGGGTTGTCACAGCAGAAACAAAAGGTGGAAGAGGTGAAGGCTCTGGAGGAGCAGTAGGTGCAGTAGCTGGAGTAGCACCTACGTCCCCCCCCAATGTGACCTGTGATATTGAAGCTATTGCAGCCATGGAGAGTCCTGGATCAGTATTGGTTGCAGACCTTACTTGAGCCAGCATTTTTCTGAGGTTGGCATTCTCCTCTGTAATCTGTCAGTATGGAGGCCCAGTCCAGTAATTCCAGCTGCCTAGTTGGTTACCATTTTGATTGGCATTAGAATTTTTATTCCCATTGCCTTGTTGATTTTTGTTCTTTTTATAATATTTGTGATTGCCCTGAATATTCTTGTTGTTGTCATAGGATGTGGCCTGGCTGTCCTGTGCCCCCCCTCCACTGCATAGTGGGTCTCACTTCCAGATGACTTCTGGATGGCAGCATCCTTGTTTATGGAACCGGAGGAGAGAGAGCTGATGCAGACCTGGTTGGCCATTTCTGTCACTTGCAAAATCTTTTTAAATGCATCTGATTCAGGGTAAATAGCACATTCAACTCATTCTCACAGGGCAGGGTACATATTGGGTAGGAACAGATCCTTGTACTCCACCTGTTTTGTGTCACACAGCTCTTTGGCTATTATATTACCGGTATGGTAGGCCATCTAAAGACACTGATGGTAGTTTTTGGATGATTCCTTGGCACCCTGTTTAACAGAATATGCCAAGCATACACCTACTACCCCTGGGGAGTGTGTCACCATCAGTTCTGAACAAACGTCATCAAAATCTGATGAAGACTCTTTTTTAACTTGCTCTGGGAGTTTTGACCAAAGGCCAGGATCAATTGTCAAATGTAGTTCTTGGACATGACCTGCCTTGGGAAGGCTGAGCATCTCACAGTAGGAACAGACCTTCTCAAGATGACAGCTCAGGTTGTCATGTGATGCCATTCAGCCTATGCTATCAGCAATCTGCTGGACTGAATGTGCAGCCTGCAAGGGATTAGCTTGCACAGCTGGTGCATGTGGGGCTTGTAAAGAGCTTTGGATACCCTTGATTGCAGCTTCTGCTGCAGCATCTGCCATTGCCTTTACAATGTTCTGCTGCTGACTTGCTTGTTTCAGCATTTCATCAATTGTCTGATGGAAGGCTCTTCTCTGGTCCTCAGAAATGTCAGTTTTTGACAGAGCCTCATCAATCATTGCAGAAATCTCTGATTTATCAGCCTTATTTTGGACAGCAACAGCAGGAGGGAATGAACCTAATAAACTAACTCCGGAATCCCATGGTCAGCCATCTTGGCTATATCCTTGGGCAGCGCCATCTTGTGAATGGCATGACATCCCAATGTGATGATGTCGGCATCCACCATCTTGTGAGTGGTATGGCATCACAACGTGATGATGTGGGCATCCACCATTTTGTGAGTGGGCTGAGACAGCCACTGGGCATGTCTGCTGTACATCATTTGGGGAGTACTCACTATCAGAGTCTACCCCAAAAAAGGTGATGTCAATGGGCATGTAATGAATGCCATTCATAGCTTTAACATGTCTAGCAAGAACCTCTCACTGATGGTACAGTTTTGCCATCTTGGATCTACATTTTATATGACTAATCTTTGCATTGTTAAAACTCACACCTTTCACAATATTTTTTCTGCAACATTCTGTATGCGGTACTTACTTCAGCATGATCCCTAAGCTGTCTATTCAAATCTCCACTTACCTGATCCAACTCCTGTATCAATTCCTCATTCTCATCATGTAAACCCTCATTAGTCTCAGACAGCAAATCATTCATATGCAAAACCTGCTTCCTGTCTAGTCTCAACTTTTCACATTCATCTCTCAAAGCATTTAACTCATGATCATTACTCTGTGTTGCACAATGCAAAAGTGAATCATTCTGCTGATGTAAGGGCTGGAGTGCATTCCCCAGCTTATGTTCATGTTTAGAATGCTCAACAGCCTGTATGCTCATATTTTTTTTAAAGCACTGCATTCTGACTCCAGAGATCTGAGCTTCAATTCTGAAGCCTCTAGAGCTGCATGAAGAGCTGCAACTAGTAAGCCTTTTAGTGATTGCTTTTTGGCTGTTTGTTGAGTTTCTGTGCATTGTGTACAGATAGCTGTACAGGGTTTTCATGTGACTTAGGGTTTGAAGCAAAGTCAACCCACTCTCCATGGGAGGTAAGATAATTTGAGATGTCTAGTCTCAAGTCTGCACAGATATCTGACATGTCTATAAAGTGAAGGGGAAACCTTAAAACTGTTCTGTGGCTCTACTGTTCTGTATCGATCCAAAGCAGTTGAATACACACAGATGGATGGCGTATGTGAGCTTCTGTGAAGGGGTTCACAACAAAGCGAGCAGCAGTCCATCTGCACAAAGTCTCAAAGCTGCCAAGGTTCAACCAGAAGGAGAGAATCAATCTGTGCACCAGAGTCCCAAGCTGCCAATGCTCACAGCTATTTGTCTCTGGGGAAAATCACATCTAGGAACTCAAATCACAAAGGAAAAGGAGTGTTATTCTTTGCCAGTCAAAACCATTTTTCATGGTCAAAAATTGTTGGGATGAGACAAGCTCAAATCTCAGGTTCTTGGACAGTGATGAACTGTTCAAAGAACACAAGAAGAAGCAGACTTATAGAATGTAATAAAAGCAGCTTATTACAAATACGCATGCCATACAAGTGATGCAAAGCAGTCACAAGGGAGCCAGTTTCCCCAACTCTCAGGTGTTTAGCCTTTCTCTCTGGGAGACTGGCCTTGCAAGCAGCTATATACTACAAATAACAGTTACAATTCTAGATATGGTAAATGGGCCCTATTGGCAAAGAAATAATAATAAGGTGGCTCCCTCAGGCATTATCTTATACAATGAAAATGTAAAGTCAGTAGAAACTTAGAACAAAGGAAATACAGTGTGAGCTATAAACTAAGAACAAAGAACAGTGCAGAATAAACAGAAACACATACAGAATGATACTTTGGTAAAAAGCATACACATTGGCCTCTATTCATTATGGGGTGGGTAATATGCACCAGAGGCATGTAACCCACCTGCGGAGGTCCACACCTGCAGACAGATGTGCATTGATGGTATTCACCATTGGCTGCCACCTGTCTATGGCCCCACCCCCACCAGCATGCAAGACTCCACAGGGCGGCCAGGGGCAGAGTCGTGGATCCACAGTGGATCCCATACGAGTTGGGGCATGCATTGGCAGCACATCCCGTGGATGTCCAAAGGTCAGTGGCTGTGGTGGTGTGAGGAGGGCAATACAACAGGCCCTCCAATGGCACCAGAGAGGTGCAAAGGGACAGGGTGGGGGGATGGCTGTCAGCGGTGTGGGGGGAGGCACTGTACCCCCGCCATTAGATGGGGTGGCCAGGCGGTGCTGTTCGGGGTTTGGGGCAGCATCCATGACCTGTGCCCCTATGAGTGGGTTGTGCTGGGAGGGGGGACCAATGTGTGCTGGGGTGGCATGAGGCACCAAGCGGTCATATGCAGTAGACCCAGAGGGTGGGTAGTCTACTTGCCCTGTTGTCGGGTAACTCCCTATATGTTCACAGGGTGCATAGGGGGCTTATGACAGGGTTCTCCCTGGTGTAAACTGCAGCCACTTTGTACCACTGCAGCCAGCACTATGCACCTTGGTGCATTGCACATAGTGCTGGCACACCCCCCACCCACCCTTGGCATGTTTGTCTCCACACGCCTGGGGGATCAGGTATGTAAGTGCTGTGCACCCTCATTTGTGCATTCTGCATGGGGGGGCACACAGGATGTGGAGTAGCTACACACCCCAGCTACACAGCACGTAGCCACTCTGCCCCATAGTGCTTAGGGCCCAATATAAGTAAATGCATAAAAGTCAAATATAAGTATAGCAGGCATAATGAAACATAATCAAAAATGAATATGTATGATATGATATTGTGTATAACAGTAGCAAACACAATCCCTAGTATCCATTCTTGTACGGTGGAAACCTATTTCTACATGTTAGTGCAATACAGCAATATAAGAATAATAATGAGACCGCCTGTCATTGGCATGAGCATGTGGTTGTAGTGGGTGTATGACCCATGCACAACACAGCCTTGTTCAGCAAATCATTACAAACAGATGTTGTTCCAGCAGACTGGAGGAGGGTGAATATTGTCCCTCTCCGTAAGAGTGGGAGCAGGGAGGAGGCTGGGAACTACAGGTCAGCCTAACCTCAGTGGTGGGGAAATTGATGAAATCATTACTTAAGGAAAGGACTGTGACATACCTTAAATCCAGTGGACAGCAGTATCCAAGCAGCATGGTTTCACAGCAGGCAGGTCCTGCCAAACAAACCTGATAGAATTCTTTGACTGGGTAACAAGGGAGATAGATTAGGGAGGGGCTGTGCATGTGGCCTATCTGTGTTTTAACAAAGCCTTCAACACCATCTCACATAAGAAGCTAATAAACAAGCTAAGCAGCCTGGGAGTTGGTCCTAGGGTGATAAACTGGATTAGAAATTGGTTGAACAGTAGAACACAAAGGGTGGTAGTGAATGGAGTTCAGTCCATAGAGAGGGAGGTGACCAGCAGGGTGCCTCAAGGATCAGTGCTAGGCCCAGTCCTATTTAATGTCTTCATAAGTGACACTGCAGAGGGACTAGAGGGGAAGGTGTGCCTCTTTGCAGATGACACAAAGATCTGCAATAGGGTCAACACTCTGGGGAGAGTGGAAAGAATGAGATGGGACCAAAGCAAGCTCGAGGAATGGTCGAGTGTATGGCAGATGAGATTCAATGCAATAAAGTGCAAAATTATGCACTTAGGGCATGGGAACCCAAGGAAGGAGTACTTATTGGGGGGAGGTTCTGTTGGCCATCAAACAGGAGTGGGATCTGGGGGTGATTATATCTGATGACCTAAAGGTGGCAGGATAGCGTGAGAAGGTGGTTAGGAGAGCCAGCAGGATGCTGGGGTGCATAGGCAGAGGCATCACCAGCAGGAAAAAAGTTATGGTGATGCCATTATACAGCTCATCAGTGTGACTTCATTTGCAGTACTGTGTCCAGTTCTGGAGGTCACATCTCAGAAAGGACATAGACAGAGTAGAGGCAGTCCAGAGAAGGATGACAAAAATGGTGCAGGGGCTGCAAGAGAAGTCATATGAGGAGAGGCTAAAAGACTTCAACATGTATTCACTCAGGATGGGGGGGATATGACAGAGACATTCAAATACATCAAAGGTATAAATAAGGTACAGGGGGTAGCATCTTTCAGAAAAGAAGATGGTCAAGAACTAGGCATCATAACATGAAGCTGGAGGGAGGTAGAATCAGGAGTAATGTAAGGAAATACTCCTTTACGGAAAGGGTGGTGAATGCTTGGAACAGCCTCCCTGCAGAGGTGGTGGGGCTAAAAATGGTGAAGGAATTCAAAAATGTGTGGGATGGACATTAGGGAACCCTAGAGACAGGGAACAGAAGGTAAGCCGCAGATCATCTATAGTCTGTGGCATATGCATTAGGTAGGAAAATGGTCAGACTAAATGGGCCAGACAGTCCTTATCTGCTGACAAATTCTACAGGGCAGGGTGTGTCTATTTGCAGATGACACTAAATTATGTGGTAGGGTTGGCAATGTGGAGGGGATAGGGGAGTTGCAGAAAGAGAGAGATGCAAACCCTGGAAAATTAGTCCTAAGTCTGGCAGCTGAAATTCAATGTAAAAAGTGCAAAGCAATGTATTTAGAGGAAAAAAACAGGACAGAGTATTGGATGAGGGTGGGTCAAGCTGGACACATCATAAGAAGAAAGGGACATAGGAGTCTTCATTAGTGACTCCCTTAAACAAATGAGTCAGTGTAAGAAGGCCTAGTAAATAGCTATGGCATGTGTCTGAATGATTTAGAGAATCAGTTTATTTGTTTTGATCATTTTTTTTCCTGCAATTGGTATGACTCATTTTCTTCTGTTTATCCTTTTTCCCTTGTGCTTTTCAGATGATGAGGATATCTCTCAGTTTTTCTTCTTTTGGGTTATGATGTTTTATTTTGTTTGTTTTGCTAATGTAGAGGTTATCTACTCTATCAGTGTAATGTTGTACTGCTTACAATATTTCTGTTTGATTTCTTTTTTTTTAATAAAAAAATTTCCCTGCTCTTCATTGATAAGTGCCATGGGATGGTTAGCTTCCACCTGGACAGTGGCCAGAGATTTCAGAAGGGACCTTGGTTTAACATTTCATCCAAGGCATGGCACCTCAACAGTGCAACACCTCCTCATATCGTACTACAGTGTCAGTTATAGGTATTACCCCAAGTGCATGGTGTGGGGTTAGAATTCACAGTGTGTAATGCATGCTCATGTACTGCATTATGGAGTTTGCAGGTTCCATTTTAATTGCATTAGTGGGGTTAGCCAGTGATTGTGTCATTGGTAAGTACTTTGTTTGATATTACCTCCTTCTACTTGTCCCCGGTCACAAGAGAAGATGAGACTTGGTGATCTATGATTTTCTGTATGTTAACAAGTCTAAATAAATCATATAGATATAATCAAGATAATGACAATTTTCTTTCACACTGAAAGGGAAAGCATTAGCACAATCAGAAATATATTATACTGTATAAAGATGTTATAGTACGCTGTGTACATTTGTGGCCACACAGGTTCTTTTGTTGTTGTTTTTTTTTTTTTACTCACTATATAGTAAAGTTTTGAAACAAAATAGAATCAACATTAAAGTTACAGCCTAGTTCTTTGGAAAGTGCTTTTAAGCATAGCCACTTTTTATAATACCTCTGAGTAGACATCACCATTTCTGCAAGGATGGTGTCCCAGACTTTGGTTGTTTGCCCTGGTTACATTTCAACTTTGTGACTTTCTGTGTCAGAGCCAGGAGCTGTGTTTCATGCAGAAAGTCTTTCCAAAATTAAAACCATTGAAGTTCACAGAGCAATGTTGTTTTCCCATGTCACTAAAGAGTGCATTAGCAGTATGCACTTTGCCTCACAGTTTCCTTCAGCCAAAACAAGGATGAAGTATGCCACAGATGAACATATCTGGCATTATGTAGGCTGCAGTTTTAGTAACCAATCATCACATCCTTTAACACAGTGCAAATACAGTAAGCATATCAGAACATCACTACAGTTATATCAAATTCAAACCACCCCCATTCCTGCCCCAGCGAAAAACACGGGATTTGTTACATAGCATACCATAACAATCTGCATAGCTCCTTGCCTGAACAATCATTCCAAAGCACTTTACAAGGTAAAACTATCGGCATTAAATCAGAAAACAGCAGCTGCAATGTTAAATGGATTCTAATAGAAAACAGTTATGTTTTTAATAGAGATATAAATGTAATAGTAGACTAACATAAATGAAGAAGTGAGTTCATGATCCTAGCTCATAATAAGAACAGGCCCTAGCAATGATTCTGGTGTGTCTAACTTTTGAAATGGACCATTTAAAATCAGTAGCAGGGCTGTCAAGTGGCACAGTGGTAGTGCATGGAGCTACCAACTGGGCAACCCAGAATAAGGAGCAAACTTGGATTGCCAGGTCTGGAAAAATGCTGCTGCCAGGAAGGGTGGAGCCATGCTCCACCACTGTGGTGACCCTCCTCTAGCAGGCCGGGGAACTGGCTCCCCAAAGCCCCACCTCCGAACTGTGTGTGATGTTAGTGAAGAGATGGGGTAAAGAGAGAGTTGTGGGAGAAAAATGTTGGGCAATTCACCCCCCACAACATCAATGTGATGGCCACAGGTACAGTACTTTTGGGTCCTGTGCCACAGAACAAAGCTGTATCAAGTTGCCAAGTGGGCCTGAATGGAATGATGGTGGTGGAATGGGGTAAAAAGCTAGATAAAAAAAAATCAGCCAAAGTGGACTGCCCTGACATCCTAGCGGCAGGAGATCTGAGTTCACATCCCCAGCATGGATTTTATGCCAGGATCAGCAGAAGGTCTGCAGTGCAGTTCCAGAAGATGCTTTCAGCCTTTAGGGGGACAGGGTTGCACTAACCAATACATTGCTAGCCAGTAATGATCTGAGTGCCCCATTGTCCTCTCATCTTTTTTCCAATAGCATTTTTACTTTGTAAGCTAAATGAGCTATATACAAAAACATAATTCTGAAAGTCTTACCTCCGTTGTAGAGAAGTTGATGTAGTCACTGGTCAAACAGGACCTCCAGGATAGTAAACAGCATGAGTTTGTAGCAGAGAGGTCTTAACAAACTAACCTGATAGTCTTCTTTGACTAGGTGATGAGAGCAGTGGATAGGTATCATGCCATTGATTTACTCTACTTCAACTTCAGCAAGGCTTTCAACTCAGTGACTCACAGATGCTTGCTGAAGAAGATGGAGGACCTGGGCATGGCTAGGGACATAGTAATATGGGTAGGTAACTGGCTAAGAGGGAGGCAGCAGAAGGTTGTGGTTAATGAGGTCAGGTCAGTAGAGAGGGAGGTCACAAGCAGGGTACCACAGGGATTTTTCCTGGTGCCCAGTCATCTTCAATATATTCATCAGCGACATTGGAGTGGGGATCTGGGGCAAATTGTGTCTCTTTGCAGAAGACACTAAACTCTGTGAGAGGGTGGATAGCAATGAGGGAATCAGGGAACCTTCAAAGGCTAGAGAGGCAATCTAAGATTTGGCAACTGAAATTCAACACCAGAAACATAGAAACATAGAAGTTGATGGCAGATAAGGACCGCAAGGCCCATCCAGTCTGCCGATTTCTTTTTCTGCCTTATGAATGTGCCATCGGCCTTTGCTCTGTCAATGGCCTATCTATTCATACTCATCTGTATTGCTCCCTTATGCCTATCCCATGCCTGTTTGAAGCCCTGCACTGTATTCATATCTACCACTTCCTGAGGTAGGCCGTTCCGTGCATCCACCACCCTTTCTGTGAAAAAGAACTTCCTCACATTACCCCTTAATCAGCCTCCCTCTAATCTCATGCTGTGTCCTCTTGTCCTGCTATTTTTCTTATATTGAAACATGTTAGACTCTTTCACCTTGTTAATGCCCTTAAGGTGTTTGAATGTTTCGATCATATCACCTCTCTCCCTCCTTTGCTCTAGGGTATACATATTGAGCTCCGTTAATCTGTCCTCATACGTTTCTGATGCAGTCCCTGCACCATTTTGGTTGCCCTTCTCTGGACTGCCTCAATTTCGTTAATGTCCTTGTGAAGGTGTGGCCTTCAGTACTGCATGCAGTACTCCAGATGGGGCCTAACCAGTGTCTTGTAAAGAGGGATTATTACCTCCCTCTTCTAGCTTGTGATACTCATACTAATACACCCCAACATCCCTGTAGCCTTACCTACTGCTTTAGAGGTCTGCTTGGTTGATTTCAGGTCATCGGTGATGATGACGCCCAAGTCTCTTTCTTCCCTTGTGACTGCCAGCAACTCCCCTCCAAGCTTATTGGTAGCTTCAGGGTTTCTCGTCCCTATGTGCATGATCTTGCACTTCTTTTCGTTAAACTCCAGTTGCCATTCTTCTGACCATTTTGCTAGTTTATCCAGATCTCTTCTCATTTTGCCCACCCCATCTGGATCATCTACTCTGTTGCAGATCTTGGTGTCATCTGCAAACAGACAAACCTTACCTTCCAGTCCATCTGCAATATCACTGATGAAGATATTGAAGAGGACTGGCCCCAGGACTGATCCCTGAGGTACCCCACTTGTGACTTGCATCTCTTCTGCCTGTATACCATTTACCACCACTCTCTGTTTTCTGCCCATCAACCAGTTTACCACCCAGTTGACCAACTTCTGACCCACTCCAAGCCTACCCAGCTTATCAATCAATCTTCTATGTGGAACAGTATCGAAAGCTTTGCTGAAATCAAGGTAGGCGACATCAACTTCTACCCCTTGGTCCACCACTTTGGCTACCCAGTCAAAGAAATCTATGACATTAGTTTGACAGGACCTTCCTGTTGTAAACCCATGCTGTCTTGGATCCTGTGCTCCTATGGATTCCAGGTGTTGCACTATCCTTTCCTTAAGGAGTGCCTCCATAATCTTGCCCATTACTGAGGTAAGACTGACTGGTCTGTAGTTCCCTGCCTCCTCCCTGCTACCAGTCTTGTGGAGCGGGATCACATGAGCCCTTCTCCAGTCTTCTGGGACTGCTCTTGTGCTCAGAGACTCACTAAACAGTTCTGATAATGGCTCTGCTAGTTCCACCTTTAGCTCCTTAAGTACCCTGGGATGTATGCCATCAGGTCCCATTGACTAGTGCACACCTCCCTCCCCCATGTGTCCATGGTGCTGAGCTGTGGGTCCTGCCCTACCTTCTCTTCAGTAAATACTGAGCAGAAGTATCTATTTAGGATAGATGCTTTTATATGGTCCTTCGCCTCACATGTCCCCTTATCCCCTTTGATCTTAGCAATACCCCCTCTGGACTTTCTCCTTTCACTACTGTATCTATAGAAAATCTTGTCACCTTCTTTTACTGTTTGTACTAGTGTTTCCTTGGTTTGAGCCTTTGCCTGCCTTACTGCCTTCCCTGCTTCCCTTAGGGAAGTTTGGCATGCCTCCCTATCTTCATCCTGCTGCGTTCCCTTATATTTCCTGAAGGCCAGCCTTTTGGCTGTGACCTTTTCTGCTACTGTTTTTGAGAACCAAAGTGGTTTCCTTCTCCTTTTGCACTTCCTTTTCTCTCTAACACAATTGGATGTTGCTTCAAGTATTGCATCTTTAATGCTTGCTCACTTTGCCTGTACCCTCTCAGCTGTATTTCTTTTAGCCAGGGCTAGTTTCACTCTGTTGGCCATCTTATCAAAGTCAGCTCCTCTGAAATCCCATACTTTTGCCTTGAAATGGTATGATTTAGTTCTAATGGCCAAATTGAACCATACCATGTGATGGTCACTGGCCCCCAGAAGACCTTCTACCTGGAGATCTGTGATCCTTTCCCTGTTAGTCAGTACTAGATCTAGGATAGCCCTGTCTCTTGTGTGTTGTTGTTGTACCAGTTGTTTGAGTCCCTCCCCCTGCAGGGAATCCACCATGTGTATAGTTCAGGCAAATGTTCCTGCTGGTATTGACTAATCTGTATCTCCCATTATCAGAACCTCCCCTTTAGCTGTCATGTTTTGTATATCTTCCAACAGTAACGTGTCTATGTCCTCCCCCTGGTCTGGAGGGCTGTACACAACCCCAGTTCATATGGCCATCTCATTTCCTGTTTCCAGGGTGATCCACAGTTCTTCTGGCTCCTTTTGTGTATTCTAAATTTCTGTAGCTTTGATATTTTCATTGCCATAAAGGGCCACTCCACCCCACCCCCCCCTTTTTGCCCCTTGGTCTCTTCTGAACAGTACATAGCCAGGTACTGAAGTCTTCCAAGTGTGGTTACTGGTAAACCATGTCTCGCTAATGGCTACTATGTCCAGTTTAGCCTCTGTCATTTTGCCTGCAGGTCTGGGATCTTGTTTCCCAGACTGCAAGCATTTGTGTACATGATTTTCCATTGGCCAGATTTTGGTGTGTTAGTTGTTGGGTGAGGTCTGGCATTTCCCCTGTGCTTTGTATGGGGGGCCGGACCTTTTTCCTTACCTGGTGATGCAAATGAACTACAAACATGCTGAGCTCCTGTTTGACCACTAGCTGAGGGGGGAGGGGTGTTCTTCCCATTTGACGTATGGGGTGCTGGACCCCTCTACCCATTTGCTAGTTTAAATATTCTGCAAAGATGGCAAACTTCTGCCCCTATGCACTGACTCCCTCATTAGTCAGATGCAGTCCATCAAATTTAAAGAACTTTTGCTTCCAAAACTGTTGCCAGTTACCTACAAATCTGTGTCCTTTTTCCTGGCACCAGCCCTTGAGCCACATGTTTAGCTCCCCATCTCCCCTTCTCTGACCTTCCGTCCATCTGCCCCCCCCAAACTGGCAGGATCTCAGAGAAGGAGATGCCAGATGAAATGGATGATAGTTTGTTACCCAGCCTGGTCAGGTGTGTTCCTTGGTCTATACAACTGACTGGCTGGTGAGATGGTTTGTCCCTATGTGTACTAGGACATCAATGTTTTCTTCTGCTTCCTGAAAAATTTTAGCAATGCAGTCAGTGTCTCTCCATGCTGATGTACCTGAGATACATCTGATCATTACCCCTGGCTGGAGATACGTATCAACTCCCCGAATCATAGAGTCTCCTACGATCAGAGGTTTTTTTGGATTTCCTTTTTGCTTTTTTTTGTTTTGGTTCCTATTTTGGGCGAGTTTTGTTGTGCTAGCTCCTGTGCTGCAGTGTCTTGCTCTGCAGTGTCCTCTGCTCTTTTGTTTGATTTCAGAGATAGAGGCAGATGTATGTTTGTCATTTTTGTATGGTTTGTGGTAGTGATATGTTGGAGAGCACTGACTGATGGGGCACATGATTTGCCCCTCCTGACCACCTGCCAACCTCCCGGACCAACTACCCTCTGTGGTCGAGGTGCTTCTGTTGGATGTTGGGGAAATGGTGGGCAGTTCTTATAATATATTTCCTCTTGAATATGCAATTTGAAAGAAAGAAAGAGCAAAGTGTTGTACCTGGGGAGCAAGAACTCCAGAACTGAGTACTGGATTGGTGGGATAAGACGTAGTACTGTAACTGATGAACAGGACCTTGGAGTTATCATAGTGGCATCTTCAGTCAAGTCAATGCAACAAGGCCTACAGTAATTCAAACAGGATGCTGGAGTGTATCAGGAGAGGTAGTGACATCAGAAAGAAAGGGGTACTACTACCCTGTATTGGTCTTTGGTGAGGCCTCATCTGGAGTATTGTGTCTTGTTCTGGAGTCTTCACCTCAGGAAAGATAAGGATAGAATGGAGACAGTGCAGTGAAGGGTGAAAAAGATTATTTAGGGCCAACAGGTCATGTCTTATGAGGAGCCCCTGAAGGCACTGAACATGTACTCACTGGAGATCAGAAGGGAGAGGAGGGATATGATAGAGACCTTCAAGTTCCTAACTGGAATAAACAAGGTGGACTGTGGGTAATTATTTAGCATGAGTAACTGTTTGAGGTCATGAGGGGATGAATGGAAACTGTCAGGAGGGAGGTTCAGGAGGGACATAAACAAGTATTATTTTACAGAGATGGCAGAACTGTAGAACAGTACACCAGCTGAGGGGGTGGGTGCTAAAATCATTAATGGTTTCAAGCACAGCTGGGAGACAATGATGGACACAGTGGTTATTTGACACAACAGAAACTGGGAGTGGAATGGGGGTGGATGGGGAGGGCTTAGGCCCTGGATGGACAGTAGGTCCCGGGATCAGAGAGCATACCACAGGAAGACTGAATGAATCATTGGTCTTTTTCTGTCATTTTTGTCTATGTATCTAGAATAAAAGGAAACATACATAAAGACTAAAAGAATGTCACAATTTCAAATAAATAATATTGTCTTTCTCATAAATATGGATTTTCAAGACAATCAAAACCCGGGTCAAACAGATTGAAATGAGCTTTTCCTTTAAAGCAGGAGTATTTGTTAGAGATTTTGGGTGGGATATTCAGACAAGCACCAGGCAGGGGTGCAAGCCGGGTGCAGTGCAAATGGGATGCACCACGGGGTGTGCTGGGCCATATTCAAGGGTGCTGCACCATGGCTCAGCACCATTGAATATGACAACGTGGCCTCCCGCATTGCGCATGGTGCAGTGGCACTGCACCAGCGCAAGTGGGAAGAGAGGAGTAGGGGGATGTGCCAGCACAAGTGCGCTTGCGCTAGGTGCAGGAACCCCGATATTCAGTGGTGGATATGCAAATGGGGCCATAATGCATGCAAGGTGCAACTGGGGCCATTAGCATGCCATTATGGCCCCATTTGCAAGCAGGTGCACTGATCCCCAGTGACTTGCACCTGGCGCCCTGCCAGGCTGCAGCCTCAGGGACCGATGCCACCTGCACAGCACGGTAAAGTGCCACAATGCCTGATCACGGGCATATGTAATAAACAAATATAGTCCTATATCCCTGGTGGTCCAGTGGACCGCTTCCATCCAGATCGCGGGCAGTAGTAAAATGAAATAAATCCTATATCCCTGGAGGTCCAGTGGACCACTTCCATCCTGATCACAGGCAGTAGTAAAATGAAATAAGTTCTATATCCCTGGTGGTCCAGTGGACTGCTACCATCCCAATCATGGGCAGTAGTAAAATAAAATAAGTCCTATTTCCCTGGTGGTCCAGCGGTAATCCCCTCTCCACTCACCCACTGAGCCCCACCACCCCACTCCCCTGGTCATCAGTTGGCAGCAGCTCCCCACCCTCCAGCCTCCCGGCCACCAGCCACCCATTGACTGACTGCGTACAGTATGGCTGTAGACCCATTGGTCCACAGCGAGGGCCAATGAGCATGCAGACAGTACCGTACCATACTACACGGTCCAGATATGAGAATGGATCCACATGGGTGGCTGGAGGGTGGGGAGCTGCCTCTTGCCACTGACCGGGGGAGCGGGGTGGTGGGGCTTAGTGGGCGGCTGGGGAGAAGGGTACCGCTGGATCACCAGGATTATTTTAAACTGCTTCAGCAGACATATGCCCATGATTGGGCTGGATGAGGTCCACTGGACCACCAGCGATATAGGATGTCATTGACTTGTACTACTGCCTGCGATCGGACTGGATGTGGTCCACTGGACCACCAGGGCTATGGGATATATTTAATATTTACTGCTGCCTGTGATCAGGCTGGATGCTGTCCACTGGACCACCAGGGATATCAGACTTCTTTATTTATTACTGATGCCAGTGATCAGGCATGGGGGGCATGACGCTGACAGACCCTGGCACAGGAGCTTGGGTGGCCATCCACAGCTGGCAGCTGCTATGTTGTACCCTGCAATATGGCAGCTGACCTGTGGGTGGCTGGCCCTTGCTCCTATTTCTTTGTGGCTCAACTTTGAGCACCAGTGTGCAGTGCAAGTAGGGGCTGCACCAGCATATGCACCTCACATCCCAGGCTGAATATCAGGATGTGCAGTTTATGCATGGGCATGTCCCCCACACTTGTGCTGCATACACTACTGGTGCACCCCAGTGCATTGGGATCTGTGCGGTGCAACATCCCCTTTTGAATATCATGCCGGGGCGCATCAGTGGGTTGTGCATGGAACAACACTGTTGTGCCATGTGCAACCCCTTTGAATATCCCACCCATAGTATTTTTTTAGCAATAATGGTTGTTTGCCAGACATATCAAGATACCCCATTTTCTGTTTGTTTTCTTTTGTTCCTGGCATAAGATATGGGATTTTGAAGTTTGTAGAAGTTTCCATGCCCATGCCATGCCTGCCATGAAAAAATCAAATATTTTGGTACAGTGTTGTGCTGTTGAAATCAGAAACATGTTGTAAAACCATCCTAATACAGCCACATTATTATTCTTGCATGTACATTCAACAGGTATCCTCAACGGAACAAATTTTTTAAAATTGCAAGGGGAGAGTCACGTAATGACTTGTTGTCAGTAGGATCAAAGTACTCTTGCTCAGATCAATTTTCTTTAATTTTATTTAAGGGATTGTCAGAGGTTTGTTATCTATAAGTTTATTACTGTATAATAACATCTTTTGAATGGATTGGTGTTTTTTTTGGCATTCTTATGGATGTGGAGATGAAAACTCTGTTACTACATCACACTCCTCAACCAACCCAGGAAAGTAACTGAGGATCGAAGAAGTCAAAGCTGGTTAAACCTCCTCCAAGTCTCCATTTTACATCAGCAGACATCTTGACAACAGATCTTTTTCTCCAGGAACTCAGTCCTCTAAAGGATGCAATATTGGTTCTTGTAGGAGATGTCAGAACTATGTGATCTGCTACCAAGGAGTAGAGATACAACGAATTTTAATTTCACCGGTGAAGTGAATGCGAAATGGCACTTTGTATTGTCATGCCATGATGCGGAGTGACCAATACAAAAGACTCACTTCGCCTTGTAATTATTACCTCATGTTGTCATTCCACCTTAGTGGGAACTAAAGTGAAGTGACAACAATACTGGCAGCCCCTCACTCACACAGTCACCGAATTAATGTACATCCCCAAAATGTTACTGTCTTGTGTCCAGAAAACTATCCAGTTCTGATGAAGTGAAATGAGAGCACAACTAGAAATGCAAAGACTCCCATAATTAATGGCGCTCAGTCATGCAGGGAGTAGTCACACACAGTCACCAGAATTAAAGTGCATCCTCAAAATGCTACTGTCTTTTGTCCAGAAAATTTCCCAGTGCTGAACAAGTGAAATTAGAGCATAACTAGAATTGCAAAGTCTCCCAGAATTAGTGGTGCACTCCGTCATGTGCGCAGTGGTCACACACAGTTAACAGAATTAATGCGCATCCACAAAATGCTACTGTCTTGAGTACAAAAAACTCCCCAGTGATGATGAAGTGAAATGATAGCACAACAAAAAATGCAAAGTCTCCCATAATTAATGGCACATTAGTCATGCATGTAGTGGTCACACACAGTCACCAGAATTAATGAGTATCCCCAATATGCTACTGTCTTGTGTCCAGAAAATTCCCCAGTGCTGACTAAGTGAAATGAGGGTGTAACAAGAAACACAGTCTCCCAGAATTAATGGCACACTCAGTCATGTGTACAGTGGTCACACACAGTCATCATAATTAATGTGCATCCCCAAAATGCTACTGTCTTGTGTCCAGAAAATTCCCTAGTGCTGAAGAAATGAAATGAGAGAGTATCAAAAAATGCAAAGTCTCCCAAAATTAATGGCACAGTCAGTAATGCACGCAGTGGTCACACACACTCACCAGAATTAATGTGCATCCCTCAAATGCTGCTGTCTTACATCCAGAAAATTCCCCAGTGCAGACGAAGTAAAATGAGAGCGTAACAAGAAATGCAAAGTCTCCCAGAATTAGTGGCACACTCAGTCATGTGCACAGTGGTAAAACACAGTCCTCGGAATTAATTTGCATCCCCCAAAATACTACTGTCTTGTGTCCAGAAAATTTTCCAGTGCTCACAAACAGAAATGAGAGAGTAACAAAAAATTCAAAGTTTCCCAGAATTAATGCTGCACTCCGTCAAGCATGTAGTGGTCACACACAGTCACCAGAATTAATGTGCATGCCCAAGTGCTACTGTCTTGTGTCCAGAAAATTCAACAGTGCTGATGAAGTGAAATGAGAGGGCAACAAAAAATGCAAAGTCTCCCAGAATTAATGGTACACTCCGTCATGTGCTCAGTGGTCACACACAGTCAACAGAATTAATATGCATCCCCAAAATGCTACTCTCTCATGTCTAGAAAACTCCCCAGTGACGATGAAGTGAAATGAGAGCACAACAAGAAATGCAAAGTCTCCCAGAATTAATGGCATACTCAGTCATGCACACAGTGGTCACACACAGTCACCAGAATTAATTTGCATCCCCAAAATGCTACTGTCTTGTGTCCTGAAACTTCCCCAGTGCTTACAAAGTGAAATGAGAGCATAACAAGAAATGCAGTCTCCCAGAATTAATGGCACACTCTGTCATATGCACAGGGTTCACACACAGTTACCAGAATAAATTTGCATCCCCAAAATGCTACTGTCTTTTGTCCAGAAAATTCCCCAGTGCTGACAAAATGAAATGAGAGGGGAAAAAAATGCAAATTCTCCAAGAATTAATGATGCATTCCATCCTGCATGCTGTGGTCACACACAGTCACCAGAAATAATGTGCATTACCAAAATGCTACTGTCTTGTGTCCAGAAAACTCCCCAGTGCAGATGAAATGAAATGAGAGTGTGACAAAAAATTTGAATTCTCCCAGAATTAATGGTTCACTCCGTCATGTGCTTAGTGGTCATACACAGTCACCTGAATTTATGTGCATTTCTCAAATGCTACTATATTGTGTCCAAAAAATTCCACAGTGCTGATGAAGAGAAATGAGAGTGTAACAAGAAATGCAAAGTCTCCCAGAATTAATGGCACAGTCAGTAATGCATGCAGTGGTCACACACAGTCACCAGAATTAATGTGCATCCACAAAATGCTACTGTATTGTGTCCATAAAATTCCCCACTGCCAACGCAGTTAAATGAGAGGGTAACAAAAAATGCAAAGTCTCCCAGAATTAATGGTGCACTCCGTCATGTGTGCAGCAGTCACACACAGTCAACAGAATTAATGTACATCCTAAAATGCAACTGTCTTGTGTCCAGAAAACTCCACAGTGATTATGAAGTGAAATGAGAGTACAACAAAAAATGCGAATTCTCCCAGAATTAATGGTTCACTCAGTCATGTGCATAGTGGTCACACACAGTCACCTGAATTAATGAGCAGCCCTGAAATGCTGCTGTCTTTTGTCCTGAAAATTCCACAGTGCTGATGAAGTGAAAAGAGAGTGTAACAAGAAATGCAAAGTCCCCCAGAATTAATGGCACACTCAGTCATGCACACAGAGGTCACACACAGTTAACAGAATTAATGTGCTTCCCCAAAATGCTACTGTCTTGTGTCCAGAAAACTCTCCAGTGAAGTCAAAGTGCAATGCGAGCACAACAAGAAATTCAAAGTTTCCCAGAACAAATGGCACACTCAGTCATGCATGCAGTGGTCACACACAGTCACCAGAATTAATGTGCATCCCCAAAATGCTACTGCCTTCTGTCTAGAAAATTTCTGAGTGCTGACGAAGTCAAATAAGAGCATAACAAGAAATGCAGTCTCCCAGAATTAATGGCACATTCAGTCATGCGCACAGTGGTCAGACACAGTCGCCAGAATTAATTTGAATCCCCAAAATGCTACTGTCTTGTGTCCAGAAAGCTCCCTGTGCTGATGAAGTGAAATGAGAGGGTAACAAAAAAGGCAAAGTCTCCCTGAAATAATGGTGCACTCCGTCATGCATGCAGTGGTCATACACAGTTACCAGAATTAATGTATATAACCAAAAATGCTATTGTCTTGTATCCAGAAAACTCCCCAATGCTGAGAAAATGAAATGAGAGGGTGACAAAAAATGCAAAGTTTCCCACAATTAAAGGTGCACTCTGTCATGTGAACAGTGGTCACACACGGTCACCAGAATTAATGTGCATCCCCAAAATGTTACAGTCTTGCGTCCAGAAAACTCCCCAGTGAAGACAAAGTGAAATTAGAGCACAAAAAGACATACAAAGTCTATAAGAATTAATGGTGCAATCAGTCATGCGTGCAGTGGTCACACACAGTCACTAGAGTTAATGTGCATCCCCAAAATGCTACTGCCTTGTGTCCAGAAAATTCCGCAGTGCTGTCAAAGTGAAATGAGAGCGTAACAAGAAATGCACTCTTACACAATTAAAAGCACACTCAGTCATGTGCACAATGGTCACACACAGTCACCAGAATTAGTTTCCATCCCCAAAATGCTACTGTCTTGTGTCCAGAAAGTTCCCCATTGCTATCGAAGTGAAATGACAGGGTATGAAAAAATGCAAATTCTCCCAGAATTAATAGTGCACTCCATCATGTGCGCAGTGGTCACACACACTGTCACCATAAGTAATGTGCATCCCTCAAATGCTGCTGTCTTGTGTCCAAAAAATTCCCTAATGCTGATGAGGTGAAATGAGAGCATAACAAGAAATGCAACGTCTGCAAGAATTAATGGTGCAATCAGTCATGCACACAGTGGTAATACACTGTCACCAGAATTAATTTGCATCCCCAAAATGCTACTGTCTTGTGTCCACAAAATTCCCCAGAGCTGATGAAGTGAAATGAGAGGGTAACAAAAAATACAAAGTCTCCAAGAATTAATGATCCACTCTGTCATGCATGCATTGGTCACACACTGTCAACAGAGTTAATGTGCACCCCCAAAATGCTACTGTGTTGTGTCCAGAAAACTCCCCAGTGATGACGAAGTGAAATTAGATCACAACAAGAAATACAAAGTCTTCCAGAATTAATGGTGCACTCAGTCATGTGTGCAGTTGTCACAGACAATCACCAGAATTAATGTGCATCCCCAAAATCCTACTGTGTAGTGTCCAGAAAATTCCCCAGTGCTGACGAAGTGAAATGAGAATGTAACAAGAAATGCAGTTTCCCAGAATTAATGGCACACTCTGTCATGTGCACATTGGTCACACATTAATGGTGCACTCCGCCATGAATGTAGTAGTCACACACAGTCACCAGAAAAAATGTGCATTGCCAAAATGCTACTGTCTTGTGTCCAGAAAACTCCCCAGTGCAGACGAAATGAAATGAGAAGGTGACAAAAAATGTGAATTCTCCCAGAATTAATGGTTCACTCTGTCAAGCACATAGTGGTCACACATAGTCACCTGAATTAAAGTGCATCCCTCTAATGCTACTGTCTTGGGTCCAGAAAATTCCACAGTGCTGATGAAGTGAAATGAGAGTGTAACAAGATATGTAAAGTCTCCCAGAATTAATGGCGCACTCAGTCATGCGCACAGAGGTCACACACAGTTAACAGAATTAATGTGCATCCCCAAAATGCTACTGTCTTGTGTCCAGAAAACTCTCCAGTGAAGTCAAAGTGCAATGCGAGCACAACAAGAAATTCAGAGTTTCCCAGAACAAATGGCGAACTCAGTCATGCATGCAGTGGTCACACACAGTCACCAGAATTAATGTGCATCCCCAAAATCCTACTGTGTAGTGTCCAGAAAATTCCCCAGTGCTGACGAAGTGAAATGAGAACTTAACAAGAAATGCAGTTTCCCAGAATTAATGGCACACTCTGTGATGTGCACATTGGTCACACACTGTTACCAGAATCGATTTGCATCTCCAAAATTCTACTGTCTTGTGTCCAGAAAACCCTCCAGTGGTGACACAATGAAATGAGAGGGTAACAAGAAATGCAAAGTATCCCAGAATTAATGGCGACCTCAATCGTGTGCACAGTGGTCACACACAGTCCCCAGAATTAAATTTGCATCCCAAAATACTATTGTCCTGTGTCCAGAAAATTCCCCAGTGCTGACAAAGTGAAATGAGACAGTAACAAAAAATTCAAAGTCTCCCAGAATTAACGGTGCACTCCATCATGCATGTAGTGGTCACACACAGTCACCAGAATTATAGTGCGTCCCCCAAGTGCTACTATCTTGTGTCCAGAAAATTCACCAATCTTGATGAAGTGAAATGAGTGCAACAAAAAATGCAAAGTCTCCCAGAATTAATGGTGCACTCTGTCATGTGCGTAGTGGTCACACACAGTCAACAGAATTAATGTGCATCCCCAAAATGCTACTCTCTTGTGTCTAGAAAACTCCCCAGTGATGATGAAGTGATATGAGAGCACAACAAGAAATGCAAAGTCTCCCAGAATTAATAGTATACTCAGTCATGCACACAGTGGTCACACACAGTCACCAGAATTAATTTGCATCCCCAAAATGCTACTGTCTTGTGTCCAGAAAATTCCCCAGTGCTTACGAACTGAAATGAGAGTGTAACAAGAAATGCAGTCTCCCAGAATGAATGGCACACTCTGTCATATGCACAATGGTCACACACAGTTACCAGAATTAATTTGCATCCCCAAGATGCTTCTGTCTTGTGTCTGGACAATTAACCAGTGCTGACTAACTGAAATGAGAGGGTAACAAAAAATGGCCAGACTCCCAGAATTAATGGTGCACTCTGTCATGCATGCAGTGGTCACACACAGTCACAAGAAATAATGTGCATTGCCCAAAATGCTACTGTCTTGTGTCCAGAAAACTCCCCAGTGCAGATGAAATGAAATGAGAGGGTGACAAAAAATGTGAATTCTCCCAGAATTAATGGTTCACTCTGTCAAGCACATAGTGGTCACACACAGTCACCTGAATTAAAGTGCATCCCTCTAATGCTACTGTCTTGGGTCCAGAAAATTCCACAGTGCTGATGAAGTGAAATGAGAGTGTAACAAGATATGTAAAGTCTCCCAGAATTAATGGCGCACTCAGTCATGCACACAGAGGTCACACACAGTTAACAGAATTAATGTGCATCCCCAAATGCTACTGTCTTGTGTCCAGAAAACTCTCCAGTGAAGTCAAAGTGCAATGCGAGCACAACAAGAAATTCAGAGTTTCCCAGAACAAATGGCGAACTCAGTCATGCATGCAGTGGTCACACACAGTCACCAGAATTAATGTGCATCCCCAAAATGCTACTGTCTTGTGTCTAGAAAATTCCTGAGTGCTGACGAAGTCAAATGAGAGTGTAACAAGAAATGCAGTCTCCCAGAATTAATGGCACACTCAGTCATGCACACAGTGGTCTGACACAGTCACCAGAATTAATTTATATCCCCAAAATGCTACTGTCTTGTGTCCAGAAATCTCCCCAGTGCTGATGAAGTGAAATGAGAGGGTAACAAAAAAGGCAAAGTCTCCCAGAAATAGTGGTGCACTCCATCATGCACGCAGTGATCATACACAGTTACCAGAATTAATGTATATAACCAAAAATGCTATTTTGTTGTATCCAGAAAACTCTCAAGTGCTGAGAAAATGAAATGAGAGGGTAATAAAAAATGCAAAGTCTTCCAGAATTTATGGTGCAGTCCATCAGGCGTGCAGTGGCCACACCAAGTCACCAGAATTAATGTGCATCCCCAAAATGCTACTGTCTTGTGTCCAGAAAATTCCCCAGTGCTGATGATGTGAAATGAGAGCGTAACAAGAAATGAAGTCTCCCAGAATTCATGGCACACTCAGTCATGAGCACAGTGGTCACACACAGGCACCAGAAATAAGTTGCATCCTCAAATTTCTATTGTCTCATGTCCAGAAAGTTCCCCAGTGCTGACAAAGTGAAATGGGAGGGTAACAAAAACTGCAAAGTCTCCTAGAATAAATGGTGCACTCCGTTATGCATGCAGTGGCCACACACAGTCACGCAGAATTAATGAGTATCCCCTAAATGCTACTGTCTTGTGTCCAGAAAATTACCCAGTGCTGACTAAGTGAAATGAGATCGTAACTAGAAATGAAGACTCCCAGAATTCATGGCACACTCAGTCATGAGCACAGTGGTCACACACAGACCCAAGAATTAATTTGCATCCCCAAAATTCTACTGTCTTGTGTCCAGAAAGTTCCCCAGTGCTGACAAAGGGAAATGGGAAGGTGACAAAAACTGCAAAGTCTCCCAGAATAAATGGTGCACTCCGTCATGCATGCAGTGGTACCAAACAGTCACCAGAATTAAGGTGCATCCCACAGATGCTACTGAATTGTGTCCAGAAAACTCCCCAGTGCTGACAAAATGAAATGAGAGCGTAACAAGAAATGCAAAGTCTCCCACAATTAAAGGTGCACTCTGTCATGCACACAGTGGTCACACACGGTCACCAGAATTAATGTGCATCCCCAAAATACTACTGTCTTGTGTCCAGAAAAATCACCAGTGCTGATGAAGTAAAATTAGAGGGTAACAAAAAATGCAAAGCCTCCCAGAATTAATGGTGCACTCCATCATGCGTGTAGTGGTCACACACAGTCAACAGAATTAATGTGCATCCCCAAAATGCTACTGTCTTCTGGCCAGAAAACTCCCCAGTGAAGATGAACTGAAATAAGAGCACAAAAAGTCATGCAAAGCCTACAAGAATTAATGGCGCACTCAGTCATGCATGCAGTGGTCACACACAATCACCAGAATTAATGTGCATCCTCAAAATGCTACTGTCTTGTGTCCAGAAAATTCCCCAGTGCTGATGAAGTGAAATGAGAGTGTAACAAGAAATGCAGTCTTCCAGAATTAAAGGCACACTCAGTGATGTGCACAGTGGTCACACACACTCACCAGAATTAATGTGCATCACCAAAATGCTACTGTCTTGTGTCCAGAAAAGTTTCCAGTGCTGATGAAGTGAAATGAGGGCGTAACAAGAAATGCAGTCTCCCAGAATTAATGGCACACTCTGTCATGTGCACATTGGTCACACACACTGTTACCAGAATCGAATTGCATCCCAAAAATTCTTCTGTCTTGTGTAGAGAAAACTCTCCAGTGATGACAAAATGAAATGAGAGCATAACAAGAAATGCAAAGTCTCCCACAATTAAAGGTGCACTCTGTCATGCACACAGTGGTCACACACGGTCACCAGAATTAATGTGCATCCCCCAAGTGCTACTGTCTTGTGTCCAGAAAACTCTCCAGTGAACTCAAAGTGCAATGAGAGCACAACAAGAAATTCAAAATTTCCCAGAACAAATGGTGCACTCACCAATGCGTGCAGTGGTCACACACAGCAACAGAATTAATGTGCATCCCCAAAAAGGCTACTCTCTTGTATCTAGAAAACTCCACAGTGAGGACGAAGTGAAATGAGAGCACAACAAGAAAGGCAAAGTCTACCAGAATTAATGGCATACTCAGCCATGCATGCAGAGGTCACACACAGTCACCAGAATTAATTTGTATCCCCAAAATGATACTGTCTTGTGTCCAGAAAATTCCCCAGTGCTTACGAAGTGAAAAGAGAGCGTAACAAGAAATACAGTCTTCCAGAATTAAAGAAACACACTGTCATATGCACAGTAGTCACACACAGTTACCAGAATTAATTTACATCCCCAAAATGCTACTGTCTTGTGGCTGGAAAATTCCCCAGTGCTGACGAAGTGAAATGAGAGGGTAACAAAAAATGTAAAGTCTCCTAGAATTAATGGTGCACTCCGCCATGAATGCAGTAGTCACACACAGTCACCAGAAAAAATGTGCATTCCCAAAATGCTACTGTCTTGTGTCTAGAAAACTCCCCAGTGCAGATGAAATCAAATGAGAGGGTAACAAAAAATGTGAATTCTCCCAGAATTCATGGTTCACTCCATCAAGCACATAGTGGTCACACACAGTCACCTGAATTAATGTGCATCACTCAAATGCTACTGTCTTGTGTCCAGAAAATTACACACTGCTGATGAAGTGAAATGAGAGTGTAACAAGAAATGCAAAGTCTCCCAGAATTAATGGCACACTCAGTCACGTGCACAGTGGTCACACACAGTCACCAGAATTAATTTGCATTCCCAAAATGCTACTGTCTTGTGTCCAGAAAACTCCCCTATGATGACGAAGTGAAATGAGAGCATAACTAGAAATGCAAAGTCTCCCAGAATTAATGGCGTACTCAGCCATGCATGTAGTGGTCACACACAGTCATCAGAATTAATGTGCATCCCCAAATTGCTACTGTCGTGTGTCAAGAAAACTCCCTAGTGCTAACGAAATTAAATGAGAGGGTAACAAAACATGCAAAGTCTCCCAGAATTAATGGTGCACTACATAATGTGTGCAGTGGTGACACAGTCACCAGAATTAGTGTGAATTCCCAAAATGCTACTGTCTTATGTCCAGAAAATTCCCCAGTGCTGACTAAGTGAAATGAGAGTGTAACAAGAAATACAAAGTCTCCCAGAATTAATGGTGCCCAGAGTCTTGCGCACAGTGGTCACACACATTCATCAGTATTATTTTGCATCCCCAAGATGCTTCTGTCTTGTGTCCAGAAAATTCATCAGTGCTGATGAAGTGAAATGAGAGGGTAACAAAAAATGTAAAATCTCCCAGAATTAATGGTGCACTCTGTCATACATGCAGTGATCACACACAGTCACCAGAATTAATGTGCATCCCCAAAATGCTACTGTCTTGTGTCCACAAAATCCCCAGTGCTGACTAATTAAAATAAGAGGGTGACAAGACATTCAAGGTCTCCCAGAATTAATGGTACAACCAGTCATGCATGCAGTACTCACACACAGTCACCAGAACAAATTTGCATCCCCAAAATACTACTGTCTTGTGTCCAGAAAATTCCCCAGTGCTGATGAAGTGAAATGAGAGCGTAACAAAAAATGCAAAGTCTCCCACAATTAATGGTGCAGCCCATCATACGTGCAGTGGTCACACACAGTCAACAGAATTAATGTGCATCCCCAAAATGCTACTGTGTTGTATCCAGAAAACTCCCCAGTGATGACAAAGTGAAATGAGATCATAACAAGAAATCTAAGGTCTTCCAGAATTAATGGCACACTCAGTCATGTTTGCAGTAGTCACACACAATCACCAGAGTTAATGTGCATCCTCAAAATGCTACTGTCTTGTTTCCTGAAAATTCCCCATTGCTGACGAAGTGAAATGAGAGCGTAACAAGAAATGCAGTCTCCCAGAATTAATGGCACATTCTGTCATGTGCACATTGGTCACTCACAGTTACCAGAATCAAATTACAACCCCAAAATTCTACTGTCTTGTGTCCAGAAAACTGTTCAGTGCTGACAAAATGAAATGAGAGATGAGAGGGTAACAAGAAATGCAAAGTATCCCAGAATTGATGCGTCACTCTGTCATGTGCACAATGGGCACACACAGTCACCAGAATTAATGTGCATCCCTCAAATGCTGCTGCCTTGCATCTAGAAAATCCCCCAATGCTGACGAGGTAAAATGAGAGTATAAAAAGAAATAAAAAGTCTCCCAGAATTAATGGCGCACTCAGACGTGTGCAGAGTGGTCACACACAGTCCCCAGAATTAATTTGCATCCCCAAAATACTACTGTCTTGTGTCCAGAAAATTCCCCAGTGCTGACAAAGTTAAATGAGAGAGCAACAAAAAAGTCAAGTCTCCCAGAATTAATGGTGCACTCCATCATGATTGTAGTCATCACACACAGTCACCAGAATTAACGTGCACTCCCTAAGTGCTACTGTCTTGTGTCCAGAAAATTCACCAGTGCTGATGAAGTAAAATGAGAAGGCAACAAAAAATGCAAAGTTTCCCAGAATTAATAATGCACTCCGCTACGCGTGCAGTGGTCACACACAGTCAGCAGAATTAATGTGCATCCCCAAAATGCTACTCTCTTGTGTCTAGAAAACTCCCCAATAATGATGAAGTGAAACGAGAGCACAACAAGAAAGGCAAAGTCTCCCAGAATTAATGGCATATTCAGTCATGCACGCAGTGGTCACATACAGTCACCAGAATTAATTTGCATCCCCAAAATGATACTGCCTTGTGTCCAGAAAATTCCCCAGTGCTGACAAAGTCAAATGAGAGCGTAACAAGAAATGCAGTCTCCCAGAATTAATGGCACTCTGTCATGTGCACAGTGGTCAGACACAGTCATCAGAATTAATTTGCATCCTCAAAATGCTACTGCCTTGTGTCCAAAAATCTCCCCAGTGCTGATGAAGAGAAATGAGAGGATAACAAAAACTGCAAAGTCTCCCAGAATTAATGGTGCACTCCATCATACATTCAGTGGTCACACACAGTTATCAGAATTAATGTATATCCCCAAAAATGCTATTGTCTCATGTCCAGAAAACTCCCCAGTGCTGACAAAATGAAATGAGAGAGTAACAAAAATTGCAAAGTCTCCCAGAATTAATGGTGCACTCCGTCATGCGTGCAGTGGCTACACACAGTCACCAGAATTAATGTGCATCTCCAAAATGCTACTGTCTTGTGTCCATAAAATTCCCCAGTGCTGACTAAGTGAAATGAGAGCGTAACAAGAAATGAAGTCTCCCAGAATTAATGGCACACTCAGTCATGAGCACAGTGGTCACACACAGACTCCAGAATTAATTTGCATCCCAAAAATTCTAATGTCTTGTATCCAGAAACTTCCCCAGTGCTGACAAAGTGAAATGGGAGGGTAACAAAAGATGCAAAGTCTCCCTGAATAAATGGTGCACTCCGTCATGCGTGCAGTGGTCACAAATAGTCACCAGAATGAATATATACATCCCACAAATGCTACTGAATTGTGTCCAGAAAACTCCACAGTTCTGACAAAATGAAATGAGAGCAAAACAAGAAATGCAAAGTCTCCCAGAATTAATGGCGCACTCAGTAAAGTGCGCAGTGGTCATACACAGTCACCAGAATTAATGTGCATCCCTCAAATGCTACTGTCTTGTATCCAGAAAATTCCCCGGTGCTGATGAAGTGAAATGAGAGGGTAACAAAAAATGCAAAGTCTCCCAGAATTAATGGTGTACTCTGTCATGTGTGTAGTGGTCCCACACAGTCACCAGAATTAATTTGTATCCCCTAAATGCTACTGTCTTGAGTCCAGAAAATTTCCTAGTGCTGACGAAGTGAAATGAGAGTGTAACAAGAAATGCAGGCTTCGAGAATGAAAGGCACACTCAGTCATGCGCACAGTGGTCACACACAGTCACCAGAATTAGTTTGCATCCCCAAAATGCTACTGACTTCTGTCCAGAAAGTTCCCCAATGCTGTTGAAGTGAAATGAGAGGGTATCAAAACATGCAAAGTCTCCCAGAATTAATGGTGCACTCCATCATGTGCGCAGTGGTCACACACAGTAACCATAATTAATGTACATCCCTCTAATGCTAGTGTCTTGTGTCCAGAAAATTCCCCAATGCTGATGAAGTGAAATGAGAGCATAAGAAAAAATGCAAAGTCTCCAAGAATTAATGGGGCACTCTGTCATGCTCGCAGTGTCACACACAGCCCCCAGAATTAATTTGCATCCCCAAAATACTACTGTCTTGTGTCTAGAAAATTCACCAGTGCTGACAAAGTGAAATGAGAGAGTAACACAAAATGCAGTCTCCCAGAATTAGTGGTGCACTCCGTCATGCATGCAGTGGTCACACACAGTCAATAGAATTAATGTGCATTCCCAAAATGCTACTCTCTTGTGTCTAGAAAACTCCCCAGTGGAGATGAAGTGAAATGAGAGCACAACAAGAAATGCAAAGTCTCCCAGAATTAATGGCATACTCAGTCATGCATGCAGTGGTCACACACAGTCACCAGAATTAATTTGCATCCCCAAAATGCTGCTGTCTTGTGTCCAGAAAACTCCCCAGTGCTGACGTAGTGAAATGAGAAGATAACAAAAAATGCAGTCTCCCAGAATTAATGGTGCACTCTGTCATGCATGCAGTGGTCACACACTGTCACCAGAATTAATGTGCATCCCAAAATGCTACTGTCTTGTATCCAGAAAATTCCCTAGTGCTGACAAAGTGAAATGAGACCATAACAAGAAACTGCAAAGTCTCCCAGAATTAATGGCGCACTCAGTCATGCACGAAGTGTCACACACAGCCCCCAGAATTAATTTGCATCCCCAAAATACTACTGTCTTGTGTCTAGAAAATTCACCAGTGCTGACAAAATGAAATGAGAGGGTAACAAAAAATGCAAAGTCTCCCAGAATTAATGCTGCACTCAGTCATATGTGCTGTGATCACACACAGTCACCAGAATTAATGTGCATCCCTCAAATGCTACTGTGTTGTGTCCAGAAAATTCCCCAGCACTGACAAAGTGAAATGAGACCATAACAAGAAACTGCAAAGTCTCCCAGAATTAATGGCGCACTCAGTCATGCACACAGTAGTCACACAAAGTCACCAGAATTAATTAGCATTCCCAAAATGCTGTTGTCTTGTGTCCAGAAAATTCCCCATTGCTGATGAAATGAAATGAAAAGGTAACAAAATATGCAAAGTCTCCCAGAATTAATGATGCCCTCCATTATGCGTGCAGTGGTCACACACAGTCACCAGAATTAATGTGCATCCCCCAAATGCTACTGTCTTGTGTCCAGAAAACTCCCCATTGCTGACAAAGTGAAATGAGAGCATAACAAGAAATGCAAAGTCTCCCAGAATTAATGGTGTACTGCAAATGCACAGACAGATTAAGGTTGCGCTGCACACTCAAGAGATGCAGATGCAAAGGCACAACACCTAACCATTGCTCACAAGTCACAAATCCACATCTGGAAAATAATACCTTTTGCCAGTTAGGGGGGTAGTGCACGGCAGTAACAGTCCACTACTACTAAAGATACCACAAAGCAGTATAAAAAATTCATGTAGGTGTGGTGGATAGCAGGTTCACACTGCTGCAGTTACTCTGTGGCACAATAAAAGGTGTCTGATTAAATGGCATGCATTGCACACTCACTCACACACACACTACGGGTAAGGTGTAGCAAATTGAAAACCTTTAGTAATATAACCAAATATTTTAAACAAACTTAAATTATACACTGCTGCACCACAACAATCAGCAAAACATTTTCAAGAATTACTGAAAATATTACTGTGTGTAACACAGTTATACAAGAAAAATATAACCAAAACAGAAATACTGCCTTTTTCTTACATTTAATCTACCTACACCACGGATATGCCCCTCCCCCAAAGCACACTTCACAGTACATTCAAAATCCACATACAAACAATAAACACTCACTGTCATGAGCACAGGGGAGTTTCCTACTATTGATGTACTAAACTTTGAGCAAAAAAAATGGCTCAAAAAGGCTTTTTTAACAGCTTTTAGAGGATTTGAGTTGCAAAGCTCTGAGAAGAAACTGTCTTCATCTTTCACTACACACACACACACACACTACACAGAACTATAGCCCATGTGATCTGCAATCCCATGAAGCACTGAAAAATTTGCCTTGGAGCTCAATAACAAGGCGAAGTGATGCAAAGCGCCTTAAAATTGATGGAGAAGTGGTTTGGGGAAGGTGGAATAATACGAAATCATTGGTTTTGATGGACTTCGCGTTCCTTATCATAATGTGAAGTACTCTGCTTCATGTTACAGAGCACTTCACAGATACTGCATTACTCTGTGAATCACTTTGCGGAGTGAATTTCAGCTCCTTCGCCCACCACTACCGATGAGCTCATCCTAAGGATGGGAGATGTCAAAACCTGGGTGAGCTCTCTGGCAGGTAGAAAGCTTAAGACCGAGCCAGATTTAGTCTACTTAAGATAAATGTTAACTAGGATGGAGGGTCAGTTAGAAAATCTAGAGGGCTGAGCCGATGAAATATTACAGTAGTCACAGGGCTTCCTGAAGGGCTTCCTGAAGCTATAGAGGGCACTGATTCAGTTCCATTTGCCCAGAAGTTGTGTGAAAAGTTAGCAGATCAATTGCCTAATGGCCCCACATGCATAATCGAGAAGATACACAGGGCATTCAGACCAATGCCCTCTGAAGAGATGAAGCCACATCCCATTATATTTAAATTTCTAAATTTTTTGGATAAGCAGCATCTTCTTACCAAGGTGAGATCTCTACCAGAAGTGAAATGTGAAAATGTGAAGGATCATTTGTGTTTTTCAGGATCTTCCACTATCTGTTAGAGAGAGAGAAGGCAAGCAAACCATCCTCTAGTCACAAAATTAATTATGGCTCACATCAGATTTAAGATGTTATACCCTGCAAGATTGAAAGTTTTGACAGATGGTGTGAATAAAACCTTTGAGATACCCAATCAAGCGAGGAAGGACCTAGTTGTGTTACTTCCTGATCTGTTTAAGGCAGTATAATGTGGTGGCTGATCGCACTTTCAAAGAGCAGACCTTGTATTTTTCTCTAATAATGGAGGTTTCATTTGATACAGTTAAATATGCTAATCAAAGTTGCTGACTGTTGGATACAAGTATACTTGTTAGCACTTGGATCCATACTGTATGGCTTAAGTTGCTGTGAACTATTTCAGAAATGTTCAGAACTTTGGATTTTCTTTATGCATAGTATGATTTCCAAGTGCCACCTTGTGTCTCTTGGGTCTTCACAATGTGCATATACGGTGACTGAGTAGAATGTTAAACTTGTGCTGGTATTAATCGTCTTTATGTTTTTGGGATTTTATTTTTATTTTAATCGTACAAGTTATAGAGAACAAGTAGGGTAAGTTTTATCCTGGTATGTTCCCGTTTTGTTCTTCTATCTCTGTTTGTGGAGTTCAACACGTTATTGGAAATTTTAGCATATTACTGTTGTATCGGTTTGTTAGAGTATTGTTATGGAAAAGTATTTTAATATTATCTTTACATTTACTTGTTTTGTTATTTATGTAGTTATCTATAAAAGTTATCTCTGATTTACGACAGGTATCTGTTCTCAGCCAATCACAAAACAGAACACCTGTCAGTTATTCCCTCACAAACTGCTAACCAACCCCTGAGTCATTTATTTACTCAAACCCTGCCCACAGTCGTTTAATGAAACAATAACCCCACCCACAGTCGTTTAATGAACCATAACCATGCCTACAGTAGTTTAATGGGACGCATGCCAAGCCCACACTCAGAACCCTGTCAAGATTCACAACAATTAAAGATCTGTGGAATACGAATTGCTATTATAAAATGCAAATATGGTCTTAACTGTATCCTGAAGTGCTTTTTTTCCCTCATATCAATTAAACACACATTCTGAATTGACCGTTACAAAGCTCAGTCACCTCTGTTCACTCACTCCAGCAGCGCGGAGCTGACGGAAAACTTGTTGATAAATGAGTTACTCATTTTTGCTAAAAATACAAGTAAACCATACTTTTGGTACACATAATAGCATAGAATAGCACAAATTTACTCGTACCCTGAAGCAAACGCTGTAAACTTAAGTAGTGTCTCTCCAAAAACTGAAGCGGGATTCCAAGCATGTGCATTAACACATCCACTAATACACATGCCTAAAATCCTGCTTCCATTTTTAGATGCAAACTATATAACTTTATAACGCTTGTTTCAGGCTACCAGAACATTTGTGCTATTCTCTCCTGTTAGACATATCAAAACCTATGTTTTACTTCTTTTTTATCAAAAATGTATAACTTGTTTATGAACAAGTATTCCCTCTGATCCGCCCTGCTACACTGTGTGAATGTGCAGCACTGAGCTTTCTGTTGCTCAACCCAAAATGTATTTCTACTTCTATTTTACAAAAAATATACATGACTCCAAGTCATATAATAGTAATAACATTCAGTTGCTTGGAGTATACTAGCAATAACCGGCTTCTATGGATAATTAAATTTAATCATCTGCAGAAGCCGGTTATTGCTTCGTATACTACAAGAAACTGAATGTTATCACTTAAATATTTGAGTTTGACTGTTTCACTACACCTTCTTTTCTCTTTTTATGGCTAGTAGAAATATTGGTATTACAATTATTACATGCTGTTTAATATTGAGGTTAAGATATTATCGGGATAACGACTCTCAAAAAACACTTTACTGTTTAATCATAACCTATTTGTTGATAGCTCCTTCTAATATTTATTGAGTAATTTATTTCCTTTTTAGTCTTATTCTAGTTTTGCTTTTCCTGTGCATTAGGTGGTTTTGGAAACTATATCTCAATTAGTTCTGAGGTTTAATAGATATTTAAACTTTATTTTTAAAATGGTTGCAATTTATTTTGAATCCAGTAGGATGGTTGGGGATTTTTTCAGTTGCTTTTTTACTGGCAGATGGTAAAGAGCTTCAACAGGTTCAGATGTCTTTTATTTATATTATTTATAGTTAGTGATAGTTTTCTGGGCACATAGTCCTGACAAAAAAAACATGGTAATTTATATTGGGTTACATATAGACCTAGATAGTCTCTCTAGCTTGTTTGTGGTTTGAGTTTGTTATCCCTTGTGGGGTACACCTTATAGTTATTCCATGCCATTAGTTAAGTTTCAATCTCGGAATGCCACCTAGTAGTACAATGTTATGACAGGTTGTTAATAATGCAGGATTAGTCCATTTATTTAAGTTCTTGAGTTTATTTATTACACTTAATAGTTTATTTTAGGTTTTAGTAGGGTTTAGTGGTTTTATATGACAAAAGAGCTGATTAAGAAGAAAAGCCCCCAATTATGAGTATAAGGGGCATTAAAATAATTTAGATATGTTTAGACATTAAAAAGATTTTTAGATGTATTTTTTTCAGAATACGTTGGTTCAGTAGTTGGCTTACATTTGTAGTGTTCAACAGGGGACTTTTCATATCTATTCATGTTGGGCTCTACAATTAAATGGAAAGTTTGTAATTTTTAATGTAGCTTCTTAGAGTCAAAACTAGCTCTTCATCATGAATGAAATGTCTTGGAAGAAGTGGTTTTTGGCACCTGGAGGTAGTTTTGGAGTTGGGACTATGATTATTATGGTTTTTATGTTTAGGGTGTTTAATGGTTTTGTTTAAAGGGATGGTCAAATCATATTACCTTGATACTTTGGGGGGTTTATTAAGGGTAATTGTTATTGCTGGAATCTTATTTGGTTATTTAGGGAGTACTGGGAATTCTTTCTTTTTTGGAAGAATTCCGCAGGGTGTTTGGGCCTATCTTGAAGTCTATTTTACAAATTCAAGTCATTTCTCATTCAAAATTGTCTTTAATACTCTGCTGTATTGTGAATTAATACAATGCCTACATTTATTTCTTTAAATGTCAAAGGGGCCTGTTTCAGACTTTAACGTTACCAATTTTAAAACATATTACACATCTGGAGGGTAATATTGTTGTTGTTTTATTTTTGCAAGAAACTCATTTACTGCAAACAGAATTTCATTTCTTATGAAGACTTGGATTTAACCAAGTCTTTGGTGCTGGGAGCACTTCTGGGCAGAGAGACATTGCTATTCTAATTACACAGAACATTTGCTTTAAACTGCATCAAAGTTTGGAAGATCCTGAGGGATGTTATACATTTATTATTGGTTCATTGAATAACTCCGATGTTATCCTAGGTAGTGTTTATGGTCTGAACATAGATTGCTCCATTTTTAAGTAAACTAACTACTCTGTTAGTGCCTTATAGTCCATTACCTATTATACTGGGGAGACTGGAATTTAACCCTTACTCAAGACTTAGAGCACATTGGCTTACTTCTGGTTTATTGTCAGTACAAATGGCTTTATATGATTTGAGAGATACATTTGGTTTATGTGACCCCTGGAGAACTTTTAATCCTGCCATTAAAGATTTCACTTTTTATTCACCAGTTCATCACTTCTGTTCAAGGGTTGATTTATTTTTACTGAGTAAAGAAGTTTTCAGAGATGTTTATAATACAGGGGTTGCTCCTAGGTCAGTCTCTGACCATTCTCCAGTATGGTTTCAACATGCTTTACCAAAGATAAAAGAAAAAGATTCCATTTGGAGAACCAACAGTCAGGTCTTAAAAGACAATGTAAAGTTTATTTAACTTAAAACCTGATACACATGTTTGTAGTACAAATCACTGATACTGTAGGTACAGTTTAGCTAGAATATGTGGCTTTTAAGTGTTTTATGTGAGAATTCCTTCAGACAGCAGCTAAGTGAAAGTGACAAAGGATGGAAAAGGCCTCTTTTTTGTTGGCAGAAATTTGACACCTGGAAGAATCTCTTTCCCCACCCACCCAGGAGTCAATACATTGGGATCTTCTTTCCCTTTGAGATAAGTACTCTGAGTTGCTTTGTAAGCAAACACAGTACTCTGTACTCAGAATGTGTTCTGTGTATATTGACCAAGAGCAGAAGGCTTGACAACTACCAGCTTCTCGTCTTAGAAAATTTGAGGCTTCTAGAATTATTACTTTGATTAACTCAGACTTTGATAATTCCATTAAAATAGTCCTGAGGGAGATAGCTAAAGAGTTTGAAAACTATTATCATAAATTGTATGGTCCCCCTCAAGACCCTCCATCAGAAAAAGAGATCCAAAACTATCTGAGTAGCAGAGAACTTCTGGTTCTGACACATGCTCAGATTGAAGAGTTGGGTAAACCCATAGAATTGTCCAAAATCTTGACAGCTATAAGAGGCTTGGTTTCAAACAAGACTCCAGGCCCTGATGGTCTCTCAGTCAATTTTTACAATGTTTTTATTGAAAATTTGGCCCCAAGGTTGTTAAGGTTTTACTCTGCTATACTTAAACATGGCCTGTCAGATCCAACTCTTCTAGAAGCATTGATTATACTTCTTCCTAAACTGGGGAAGGACCCTTCTAGGGTGGCTAATTATTGACCCATATGTTTAATAAACTATGATATTAAAATTCAAAGATTTTGGCAACTAGAATTAAATCTATTTGGCATAACTTTATTTGTTATAAACAAGTAGATTTTATGCCAGGTAGATCTTTATCAGATCACTTTCGAAAACTGGCTAATATTTTTTCTGCATCTGGGGATCCTCGCATACCAGCGGCTTTTTGTATACCTAGATGCAGAAAAAAGCTTTTGATAGGGTAAGTTGGTCATTTTTATGTTTGCTTTCATGCATGTGCAAGAAACATAGTGCCACCATACGAGTTTTTGTAGGTGTGCCTCCCCCACTTCCAATGCCCTGCTCCTTTTTGCAGGTGTGGCTGCACCACATCAATAAATGTCTGAGCTGTCTATGACAGCCGTTCAGATGCCGTGGTGTACAGTTCTGAGAAAAGCACCACAACAATCAGTGGTGGCAGTGTGTAGGCAATTTGCATACTGCCGTTGGCAATATACAAATTGCCGACACATCAGCACTGCATCTGAACTGTCATAGACAGTTCCTCTCCACCCCCACGAACACCTACATAGCATTCTGGGAGCCCACCCCAGCATGCTCATGCACTCCCCTCCACCCCCATACACTGTATGACCGACGGTGGTGCCCAATCCCCTGTCAGCCCCACTGCCCCCCCAAAAGCAAACTTCCTGGTACCATGCTGGGAGCCCACCCCAGCATGGCAAAAGTCCCATGTCCTGTACATTCTGGGAGCCCACCCCAGCATGCTCATGCACTCCCCTCCACCCCTGCATACTGTGTGACCAACGGGGCGCGCCCAATCCCCCATCTGCTCCACTACCCCCCAAAAGCAAACTTCCTGGTGCCACGCTGGAGCCCACCCCAGCATGGCCGAAGTCTGTGTCCCATGGGGGTGCCCAATCCCCCATCGGCTCCACTGCTTCTGCCCCAAAAAACTTTCAGGTGCCATGCTGGGAGTCCACACCAGCGTGGCAAAAGTCTCACATCATCTTGAAAAAAAAAACAAAAAAACCTAAAACAAAAGAAAACGGTCCCTCATTGACTCTCTTGCCCCCTCAACCCAACCCGTGACCACCCTCTGCATACCCCACCTCCCCACACACACTCTCACCCCATACATACCTCTGGAGGCTGGCCAACTATCTTCGGTGGACCGGGAACACGTCTGCATTCTTCAAAGCTGAACACGAACTGAAGAAATGCTGGTAAGTTGTATAATGAAATGAATGTTTTTTTTTTCAACTTTGATGCATATCTCAGCCATTTTGGGGAATCTGTTCACCAAATTTTCAACATGGGGTTCTTGGGACCCCACCTCATGAACTCAGTCACTGTCATGTTGTTATTCGGTCCCGAAAGTTGATTTTGCGGTCACTGCATGGAACCACCTTTTGGGACTGAGTAATAAAATGGCAGTGTCACAGTTCATCAAGTAGGCACCCCAAAATCCTATGTTGAAAATTTGGTGAAAAAATTCCCAAAAATGACTGTTTTACAAGCATGCGTTGCGCAGTTCCTATGCACACTCATAACTCTGATAATTGTTACTATTTTTACTCCAGATTTGCAACATTGCCATTTTACCACACCTCCTTATGAGTAGTACAGCTGTCATTTTTCACATCTTGCCCAAAATGTGTTTTTGCACATGTGGCGCATAACGGCGCAGTCAGTGTGCGAAATCAATGTTTGGGACAGATTAAGAAAATCACAGTAACACTCTTCATGAGCAGAGGACTTAACATGGCTATGATGAAAATTTGGTGACAAAAGTCCATAAAATGATTGTGTTATGGTGTGCATTGTGCAGTTTCCACACGCCCTCGTAAGTTCACAAATTTGCAGTATTTTCAGTCCAGATTTTCAACACTGGCATTTTTCCACACCTCCTTATGAACAGCACAGCTGTCATTTTTCACACCCTGGCCAAAACATGTTTTCACACTTCCAGTGCAGAAATGCATGGTCTCTGTGGGAAATCAGTGTTTGGGACAGATTAAGAAAATCACTGTGACACTGTTCATGAGCAGAGGTCCCAAAATTCCTGTGTTGACAATCTGCTGTAAAAAAATCCCAAACTAATTACATTATGGGTGTGCATTGTGCAGTTTCTATGCACATTTGTGACTTCGCCAGTTTTTTTATATTTTCACTCCAGATTTTCAACATTGCCATTTTTTACACCTCCCCATGAACAGTACAGCTGTCATTTTTCACATCCTGTTCAAAATGAGTTTTCGCACCTGTGGTGCCAAATGGCGTGGTTGCTGTGCAAAATCAACTTTCAGCTAATGAACTGATATTGCCACTATTCATGAGGTGGGGGGGCACAAAAAACCCATGTTGAAAATTTGGAGTGAAAATACCAATGAATGCCTGGGGGCATTAGGGTTCCAACCATAATGCCCCACCCTGTAGAGACTGACAGGCTTCAGGGATGTGACTTGGGATTGTCACCTACAATGCTCATGCCATTCCACCCCCCCTCCACCCTGCAGCCAGTGACAGGCATCGAGGTGTGCCTTGGACTCTTAGGCCCCAAAGTTCACCCATTCTCCTATACTGCACCCATCTCACCATATTTCCTTATGGAATGGGGTGAGCATAAGGCCCAAAGACCCCAAGGCACACTGTGACACTTGTCGGTGTCTGCAGGGTAGGGTGTGGTGAAATGGCGTGAGTGTTATGCCTGATGACCCAAAGGCACACCCCAATGCCTGTCAGTCTCTGCAGGGTGGTGGTGGGGTTGGCTTCAGTTCAATACTTCACTGCCATTCCTATTATGCATCTCTCTGACTCCTACACTACCAATGTCAATGCCAGCAAGCAAATATTCGGCATTGACAAATGCTTGTTATTTGCTATTTCAGCTAAGTTTGGAGTTCTGTTACATTTTATAATTGGTTGAAAGTCCTTTATTCTTTTCTGAGTGCATAAATTTATTTTCTTCTACTTTTCCATTATACTATGGTACTCGGCAAGTATGCCCTTCATCCCCATTATTGTTTAATTTATATTTAGCACCATTATTATACAATATTGCATATAATCATCACATAACAGGTTTTTTAGTAGCTAATAGATCTCTTAAATTGTCAGCTTACGCAGATGATTTATTATTACATGTTTGTTTCCCAACCAAATCTATTCCTGCTGCTCTCAACACCATTTATAATTTTAGCAAAGTTGCAAATTACAAGCTTAATCTTGATAAATCAGAAGTAATGCCATTAATTGTGGGGGTGTATAAAGTAGAAATACAAGTATTGGTATTACCCTGGGCCTCAAACCAGATAAAAGTTTTAGGGTTTTACTCATCTAATAATCAAGCTCATCTAAAAAAGGTCAATTTGGAAAAGAAATTAATTGAAATAAAGCAAGATTTGGACAGGTGAAAAGCTCACCCTTTGACACTCTAGGGCAGAATTATCATAATTAAAATGAATGTTTTTCCTCATTTATTTTACCCCCTGAGTATGTTGAATTTTTTTTTATTCCAATGAAGTGGTTTAAAAAAAAACACTTTTTAGTTTATCAGTTTATTTGGCTTGATAAACAACTAAGGTGAGTGTATTTAAAGCTGTCTGCCCTAAAGCAACTAGGAGCTTTGAAGTTACCTAATTTTCTAATATATTGGGTGCGTAGACAATTCTTGTGGGGGGGTTAGGAAGAAATAGGCTGTTGGCTAACTAGGATCTGCAGCTTATCCAGTAGGTAGGGAAATGGGCAGACTAGGTGGGCCAAGAGGTCCTTATCTGCCGTCAAAGTCTATGTTTCTATGTTTCTCGGCATAGTTACGTGTGAATGCCACACAGCAGGGCTCCCGTGGACCTCTGGAAGCATTAACTAATGGTGTGGAAGACAAATGCTCACCTGATCCCCTGGCCGCTCAGAGAGCTACATGTCGGGGATAGGCAGGGGGCATGCCCGTACTACGCATCATGCACAAAGCCAAGTAGTGCAGCACATCAGGGTACATAGGAGGGTAGCCATTATGCCAGAGTGAACCCTGCCATAAGTCCCCTATGCACCCTGCCCCCACACATACCAGATGAGGGAATGTCCCTGCAGCAGGTGGGCATCCCCCACAGAGTGGACCAGACCCATCACCGTACCCCAGAGGCTAACCCTCCAGCACACACGGTGCTGCCCCATCCCCCAATGCAGCACCCCACCCCAGGGCAGCACCACAGTGCCCATGCTGCCCACAGCCTGACTCTGTGCCAGCAAGGCTCCTGGAGATGCATAACACACACCCTCTCCTGGCTGCAATCATCTCTGGTCTGCACACCCCCCCATGTGAGCTTGTGCCCCGGGTGGTACAGCCACACACACACACACACACACACACACACACACACACACACACACACACACACACACACACACACACACAGAAGTGCCCTGTGTCCCTGTCCTACACACCACTGTCCAGTGACACCCCCCCTACCACAAGGTCCATTGGTGCCATGTCTTGGGACAGCCAGCAGTACTGTCCACCACACACCTCCATGGGCACCAGTCATCTGACATCCACAGTAGCGTGCAGCCAAGGCAGCCCAGCTGTGTAAGAGATCCACTGTGGGACCTGGGATGGGCATTCGATTGGATGCCCACCCAGGTCCACAGCTCTGCCCCGTCCACCCTGTGTGACCCTCTGTGCCAGGGAGGGATGGGCCGTGGACAGGTGTCCAGCGGTCATGAATGCTTCCAGGTGTGCACCTGTCTGCAGGTGCAGAGCTACGCGGGTGGGATACATGCCTCAGGCACGTAATCCCACTCTTTAGTGCATAGCCACCATTATTTGGCTACCCATGTGAGTAAATGCTTCCATTGGTTTGTGTCTATTTATATTGACAGTACTTCTTTATATAGACCAGTTTGGCTAGAATTAGAAAAGGAACTCATTAGGCATTCAGGCCTTTCATTACTTTCACTTCAGTATATTAGATTTTGTTCACTTCTTCATCGGAATCATTAATCCCCAGTAGGAGAGTCTATTAAAGTACAGGGTCAATTAAGTAGAGTACTGGGATTTCTAGTTGTCCTACATGTAACTCAACCTTTACTTGGTAATCCTGATTTAAAGCTGAAAGATAAAATGTTATATAAATCTTGGTTCTCTTAACTGGTAAATCTTAATGTTTTCAGCTTGCTTCACGATGACTATCTCTGCCCTTTGAAGACAGTGGCCTGGATATTCAGAGCAGTTGTGCCAGCGCAAGTATGGAGATGAGCCAAGGAGTGATACTCAGTGTGAGCCATGGCACAACATAAAACCCACTGTGCCAAAGCACAACTATAATATATGTGGCACAAATGCAGGGGGCGTTCCCATGAATATGTGGCGCAGCAGTATATTCAACCATGAAGCCATGGCACAAGTGTGGAGCAACTCAAAGATCCACTGACCTGACTTGTTCCTATAAAAACAGGGTGCAAACACACAGACAGCAGTTGCGCCAAGAGTATGAGAGTGAGAGTGAGAGATAGTGAGAGAGACAGACAGACAGACACAAGAACAGACACAAAGGGAGAGAGAGAGAGAGACAGAGAGGTGGCATGGGAGAGAGAGAGACACACACACACACACACACACACACACACACACACACACAAAACAACAGTGTACCAGTGTGGCACACAGACAGAAGCAAACCTTCCACAGGGACACTGGACTGAAGGAGGGATGGACAGTGGGCCATTCCTGATGGAGGCGGTAATGAGGGGTGTGATGAGGCAGGAGGAACAGCTACATGGCCGATGAAGGGCCCATCGGTGGTATGCCTGACACAGGTAGTACCATGCCCACATCACCTTTGAGAACTACAGTGACACAGAGATCGTGGGCAGGTTCCACTTGAACAGGACCATTCTGAGGCAGTTCTGTGAGCTGTGCAGTGAGGAGATGCAAGCATCCACCAGACGGAGCCATGCCATGTCCGTGGAGACCAAGGTGACCACCATCATGTGCCTGTTTGCCATGAGCACCTTCCAATGACCAACAGGGGACATCACAGGCATCATCCAGTCAGCCACGTCCCGACTCCTCACACAGTTTCTCAATGCCCTCTTGCCACATGCTTTGGATTTCATCCATTTCCCCAGCACACAGGTGGAGCATACAGCAAACATGCAGGACTTCTACAGGGTGGCACGCATGCCCGGCATGATTGGGGTCATTGACTGCACCCACATGGGCATCCGCATGCCACCTGACCCAGAGGGCATGGCATACATCAACAGGAAGGGGAGCCTGAGCATCAACTGCCAGGTGGTATGTGATGCCACAGGGTGCATCATCAATGTCTGCGCCACACACCCTGGGAGTGCATGATGCATTCATCTGGCACAGCTCTGGTTTGAACATGGGGATATCCCCATGGGCCACCTAGTGGGTGAGTATGGCATGGGCAAGGGGCGATGGGCACAGTAGACCAGGGTTGGGGGTGGGCAGGGTGTGCATGGTGGTGTGGGTACCAGGGACAGGCAAGAGGCACAGCACAGAATAGCATAGTGCTAACCATGTCATTCTCGACACAGGTGACAGTGCATATCTGCTGAGACCCTGGCTGCTTGCCTCCTACAGGCAACCATCGCCCCAGCAGAGGAACGGTACAGAGGCACATTCTAGCATGTGCAACATCATCATGTGCATCTTTGGCATGCTGAAGGCATGATTCTGTTGCCTAGACAGGTCAGGCAGTGCCCTACAGTACAGCCCCTCAAATGCCTGTGGCCTAGTCTTGGCCTGCTGCATACTGCACAACATGGCCATTGACTGTGGGATAGCTATCAAGGCAGATGAGGGCAACAGTAGTGGGGATGACAGAGACAATGGGCATGAGGGTGGTGGACAGCAACCCCCTGGGTGGAGGGACCCCCGACTCCAGCTGCTGGCATAATGCCACCATGACACTGTCGCACAAGAACACTTTGACGAACGCAGGTAGGTGGTGCGGTACACATGCATGGACCACACAGACAAATACAGCACACATGCAGGGATGTGCATGGTGAGGGGCATGCACACACAGAGGCACGATGCAGGGGTAGGGGAGTCAGTAGCACTCAACCACATATAGCAATACACAAACAAACGCACCCACCCACCCACCCAGGCATTGGAATGTGGTGTGAATCAGACACATGGCACCGGTGCACAGGCACAACCAATGCTAGACTGCCCTCATCATGCCCATGTCACATGGTCCAGTGGCCAGGCATGCACACACACAGATAGCATGTGGCACAATGCACAGGTGCGCCACCATTGGCATGGTGCACACACACACCACCCATGGGCGCACAGGTCAGCAGCCACAGACTGCGGTCAGGGCAGCAAGCAGATCAGGGCAGCTGCATAGCACCATGGCCACCATAGCCATGGGGGTGGCCATGCCGGGGCTGATCAGCAGCCACAGACTGTGCATCAGCCAGGGAGGTGTCAAGGGGTGGAAGCACGGGACCTGACCGTGTCCTCACGGGGGTGTGCAGGTGCCCAAACATGCCAGCCCCGGGCATGCCTGGAATGCCTACATCCGAGCCCGGCATCCACTGTGTTGGGGTCACCCGATGCCAGGTCCATGGGGTGGACAGCACACTGCAGAGGGTCTCCTGTGCATGGCCACACCCTGTGGTAGCCAGCAACGCAAAGCCATCTGCAATCGCACTGACAATGCGATCAAAGGATGCAGTCGTGGCCTCCTGCATGCATTGCATCCCCTCCAGGATCTGTGCATTGCCACTGTCCTGCTGCTCGGCTAACTGGTGCACCTCCACATGCAGTGCATGCACCCCAGTGGTGAGCAGCATCTGTTGCTGAACGGACACCCCCGCAGCAGCCGGGTGTGCTTAGTCAGATGGTCCACATCCTGGGGCTCCCGGGCTGGCCACCGATCAGCTGGGGGTGACCTGCCACGCTGCACAGCCCCCTTTCCAGTGGATGCTGCACAGTGGGGTCTGCAGGAGGAATGGGTAAGGCAGGCACAACGGAGGTGGACCCTGTGTCTGGCTGCCTTGTGGCACCCGCAGCCTGATGATGTCACCCATCCGGCTGCTGTATGCCACCCTGCACCTGCACAGCCACACCACCACCAACGCAGGGCACATACATGGCAACGCACAATGCTGCACCCGAAGTGGTGGCAGACAACTGTGCCACCACTGGCATTGCACAGGGAGTGGTGAGTGGCTGTGCTGTCAGCAGGGGTGACATGCCCACAACATCACCCATGCTGTCCAGGAGGTGTGTGAAGTCATCATTGGAGTCAGACCCCACCCTGATCTGTGTCTCTGCACACAGGACACCAAGGCTAGCATCCTGCAGAATCACATCCAGGGCCTCATCTGACCCTAGGCCAAGGACACCTACAGGCACAGTGGTGCTGATCTGCAGCCTGTCAGGCCCTGGATGCTGGTGGATGTTGATGGTTCATCCCCTGGAGCTGTGCCGGTGTCCACAGGTGCTGCTGTCACTGCCGGCACCCCATCCTCAGCACGGAGGTGTGCTGGTGTTACAAGAGAAGGATGGCATGTCAGTGATGCAGTGTCCACATGTGCCCCCCGCATGTGTCCTGCAGCATGACATTTGCATGGGTGCACACATGTGCACATGCCATGCAGGATGGCCACATACATGACAGCACGCCTGTATACACACCCTCTGGGCCACCAGCTGAGCATGGCTGACATACATACCATGCAGTGATGGGCTGCCACCCATCTGAAAGCCTCCTCCAGGCACTCCCTCTACTGAGGTGTGGCAGATGGTCGCTGCCACCAACTCCTCTGTTGGCGTCAGTGTGGATGCATCCTCTGGCTTCTGGTGGCATCACGGGATGCTCTGATGGCTGCCACCTTCTCCTTCCTGTGCTGCCTGTTGGTCCCAACCTTCTTGCAGCACCCCTGTGCTGACCACTAGTGGCTATCATGCTGGTTGACATAGGTCACCACCTCCTCCCATCCAACAGCCCTGTCCTGTGGTGTGCCCAAGGCACTGCTCAGCAGGGCCTCCCTGTCAAGGTAGGCTTCAAACAGGGCATCCGTCTCTCCCTTTGTGAAGTTGGGCCTGTGCTTCCATGCAGGACCCCACTCCTTGGCCTCCTCCTGTGCCGACATGCTGCCTCCTGTGAACATGGACATCACAGTGTGTCAGTGGCAGCATCTTCCTGGTCCGTCCCACCTTGCAGTGCTGTCTGCTCCCACTGTGCTGCTGTGGCATCCACCACTTACCTGTCACAGTTGCAATACCGGTACACAACCTGTGCTGTTCCATGGCACTTATGAGGTGCAACACATGCAAATGAGATTGTGCACAATGGTAATGATATGCTAATGCACCTCACTGTGCCACGCATCGGCTGATGAGCTTATTTGCATGTGGCATCTGAATATTGAGAAATTGCGCTGTGCATAATGGTACTGCACTGGAGCAAGCAGCGGTGCAATGCCCATGCATGTGTGATGCGCTGGCCTGCAGTGCGCATTAGTGCTGCACTGTCATGGTGTCAATCGTGCAAGATGCATGACCAGCGTGATGTATTGGCACTGTGCAAGCTGCACATGACCAGCTACGCACATGGTCGTGTATGATGGCATGTTTCCTATTGCGCACATGTTGCACTGGCCGCTGACCTCTGACCCCAGGTTGTCTCCATGACCCAGTGACCCCGCTGGGCCATGCCTACTGTGCATGTCCAGCACTGCGCATTGTCCAGCGCATTGTCCATCCAAGATCTGTGGCAGCCACGTGCATCTGTACCCGCCATTTCACTGTCGAACCAAGTGAGAGCCATGGTGCAGGGTCAGAGCTGCCATGCATGTAATTGGACCCATGTGGAGGTGGTCAACCTGGTCGCTTGTGTGGAGCCCTACAGCCCACAGCTGTTTGGCCAGGTGCCCTTGCAGCAGGCCAGTGGCAGTGTGTGGCAGGACATATCTGTCAGCCTGAAGAGGAGTATGGGGTCCCCAGGATGGCTGAGCAGTGTAGGCACCAGTACGGTGACCTGATGTTCAGGGACCCTGACCGGCTACACAGGCTTCAGGCATGCATCAGGTGTGGTGCAGTGCCACAGCCAGGTAAGTCATCCCATGTTGTATGTCTGTCCTGGTGCTGTACTGTGGTGTTGGCTTTGCTGCCTGGCATGCCCTGCAGTGGGGTGCACTATCATCATGCACCCCACTGAGTGGCATTGCCAGCTGCCGCTTGTTATGTAGCCGTGCTGACCTGCGGGACCTGTTGGGCAGGGGCACAACTATGCACAGAGGGCTGGGGTGGCAGCTGCTGTGGTCAGGTACTGATATGCACCTATCTTCTTTCCATTCCCAGGGCCAGAAGACTGCAGGTGGGCCAGGTCTTCAGCGGTGTGCGACCGGGCAGTGCACCCTGATGGGAGAGGGCCTGCATAAGCAGCACCGCAGGGGGCAGGTAATCACTTTCATGGTCCTTCTCACTGTACATGGGGGGTGGCGGTGGGGAGTGGGTGCGGGCATGGCCACCTGTGCCATGTGCCATGGCAGCTGTGTGTGTAGCACTGTGTGTGGTGCATGCCACTATGGCATATCCATTGGACACGTGTGCCTGCTGTTGGTGGGGTGGGTGTGCACCTGGCTGCCACCGTTGTTGCTGCGGTGCTGCCGGTGCAGTGTGCCATGTAACTGTCACTATGCAGTCATGTGGCCATTGTGTGGCGGGGACCACTTCTGTGCAACGTCATGGTGCATCATGTTGCTGGCTGATGTTGTCCCACCCCCCCTGTGGGTATCCATTCTGGGTCCTCCAGGGGTGTGTGGTCCCACTGCTCATTGCACATTGTGGGTGGGCATGGTTCCTTGGGCCATTGCACTGATCACCTGTCCTGTCCCTTGCTATAGGTGTCTGGCATCCATTGTGGAGAGTGCAGCGAAGAATGCTGAGCTGGTTCATGAGGCAGATGTTGCTGGTGGTGTCCAGTATCTTGGAGGTAGTCATTGCCATGCAGCGAATAATGGCAGCAGAGCATGGGGAGTGACATCTTGCTGGGGCAGCCGGACGGGGCCATCGCTGATGTTGCTGATCTTTGCCCCTGTTTCCCCATTGCACCTTCCCCTACAGTCCCCTCTCCTGCTGTACAGTCCCTGTTCCCTGTCCCCTTCCCTCACTGTACCTACCCTTTCTCAGCCCCTGTTATATTTGTAAATGGTTCTTTCATATAAATATTTTCTAACATACCTGCCTGTGTCTGTGTCTGCTTTGCATGTGGTGTGTGGAGCCATGCTGCAGTGGCCTGGTGTCCGTCCATGTTGTGTGCATGAGAGGGGGTGCATGTTGTGCTTCTGTGATTCCCTGCTGTGTGCTGTGGTGTGTCCCACTGTGGTGATGTCCATCCCCTGTGTTGGTGGCTGTGCATTGGGGTGCCCATGGGGCGGCAGTCAGGGGTGTGTGCATGGTGGTGGCTCACGGCCATGGTCATTGTTCGAGGTACTGTCCGCACATTGTTTTGGGGTCCTCTGCTTGGTGTTGAGTGGCCCATCCCATGTGGTCTGCCATGCTGCCTACATCCTGGCCCATTCAATGCCCGCTATGTGAGCTCCCTGTGTGCCTGTGTGGTGTGTGTGTGTGCTTGGCTGCATAGTCCTGGGCGTGGCCTGCTATGGTCTCATGGGGGGGCATGAATGGCAGCCTGCCTGGGGGGACACCCTTGACAGCCCTCCATTAGCCGTTGGCACCTCCTGTCACCTGCTATTCATGCCACCATTGTGTTCTTGGGTCCAGTGTCTGGGTGCCCATGTATGCCCTGCTGTGCCCTGCTGGTGGAGGCCTCCTGTGGTCGCTGTCACTGTGCTTCCATCGCTCTGTCCCTGGGTCTGTTCTCTGTGCCCTGCCCCCCCTCTGTTGCTGTGCTGCTCTGCACTGCCACTGTTGCACTGTAGCATCTCTGTTTGTGCCATGGTGCCATATTCAGCTGCGTTGTGCTGGTGCTGTTTGGTCTGTGCAACCTCTGAATATGGCTCCAGTTGTGCCATGGTGCATTGGATTTGTGCTGCACCAGACTTGCGCCGGCCTTTGGTGCATTTCTGAATATCCAGACCAATATGTACTAAAGTTTTATTAAGTAATAAGTATATGTTCAAGATTGTCCAGATTAAGTACATGCTTTTTGTTAATTTTGGTCCTTTAACCTTGGAAAGTTTCTTCCAAAGAATTTTTGGGCTTTATTATAAAATTGGCTAGAGATTCTTCCAAAGAATTTTTGGATTCTGTTATAAAAATGGCTATGCAACCTCATGTTATTTCAAAGTTGTATAGTTTATTTCTAAAAGTTTAAAGGGGGGTGTCCTCATTGGGGGAAAATTTTTGTGGCTAGGCAGCCCTCTTCTCTTCGTGACTCCCCATCACTCCCTGCTTTTAAATGCCAACTTAAACTTATCTCCCCATCCCCATGCACCTGTCCACTCTCCCCCTTTCCTGCCTCCCCTGCGCTTCACTCTTTTCCTACCCTTGCCTACCTCCCCTACTTCCCCCCTACAATATCCACCTTATAAGTCTACTCTCTTTTTATTTACTTTTTATACCTTTTCTCTTCTGAAAAGTTTTTATCTTAATGCGTTATATTTCTGTATAATATGCATGACTCAGCAATTCAAATTATTCTACGTAAATACTTTACATCCTGTACTGCCCAACCTGTTGTTGCCACTTTGTATATGAATGTTATGCACATCTTCTGTATGTAATTTGTCACTTATATCCCCAGGTCACACCTGGAAATGAGCCTCGGCTCAGTGCGCCTTTCCCAGTTACCTACATTTTAAATAAAATAAATAAATACAAATTGAACAAAGATATGGAAAGATGTACATTTGTACCTTATGTCTTTGCCAAGTTTTGAGCACACACTAACCAAAAAGGGATGCCAATCAGTAAAACCAGGTTCACATCCAAAAATGTATTTAAACATCAGGACAGACCTCCATCCTGCCTGACGCATTTCAGACGTAGCCGTAGTTTATCAAATTGATAAAATACAGTTACATCTGAAATGCATCAGGCAGGATGGAGGTTTGTCCTGGTGTTTAAATATATTTTGGATGTGAACCTAGTTTTACTGATTGGCGTCCCTTTTTGGTTAGTGTGCGCCCGAACCTTGGCAAAGACATATGTATGAGTTGTTTCTTGCAGCACCATGCTTCCCAGTGCACACTCTTTTGGAGAAATACATTTGTACCTTACTTGTGACAATCTTAGGCTAATTAAATTTAATATCCTGCATAACCTTTATTATTCTCCACAGAAATTATTTAACATGGGTTAGGTGTCTTCACCAATGTGTATCAGGCGTGGTCATTCAGAGGGTAACTTAAATCATATTTTTGGGGATTGCCCTAATGTATAACCTCTTTGGGACATTATCAGAAATAAGCTTAATTTACTTTTAGGGGTTGATTGAGTTTTAACTCAGGAGGTTTGTATTGTGGGAGACTTTCCTCATAATCTATCCAAACAACAGTGGTATTTTATTGCCATGGTTTCAATCACTATTAAAAGAGTTGTTCTATGACATTGGCAAGATCAGTACATTATTACTTATCAAGAATGGACTTACAGCTTTTTGTTTAATTTGCATACTGAGAAAATGGTTGTGAGTATACAGGACTATCTTGACTCATTCATAGCACAAATTGAGTAGACGCACTCACCCCTACTATGCAAAGAAAACACAAGTTGCTGCTTCTGCTAATGCATCAAAAGTTTATTTGCAGTGACAGCCCCATGCTGTGTGCTGCTTCCAGGACATTCTTACATTTCACACCCTTTGGTGTTTCAACAGAGAATACACTTCATTTAACCCTGTAGTTACTTATGCTTACAAGACAGTGAATCCCATCAATCAAATTCTAGTGTTCTGGTTGAAAAAAATAATCAAACATTTGACTGTGACATCATTGTTTACTCCTATTCATTCATAAAATGGAGCTCAGAGTTTAGTGACTAATATAGTCAGCACTAGTGAACAAGTGATAAAAACTATATACATACAATGTTTTTCACTGTTTGAAATCAAGCCTCACATAGTATTAGCATATATCACTCTAATGCATGAAATAAAAGAAGACAAAATCAAAAATAAAATTCTATTCTTGTTTTGTACACTTATAAATGGTGCTTAATTCAGCTACCCATCAATGTCCAAAACTTAAAGTATTCACATTCTGTATGTGAAAAAACAACTCTTCATATTGAAGGTTAGATGCAGCACCTGAAAAAGACACACAATTATGGAAAAGAAACATTAGTGACTGTATGAGTAAGTGTAAATCAGGGGTTTGGGGGGGACCAACCAAATTACAGTCTCTGTTCCTCTGTTAGCAGACTTATTTTCTTTTATGCAAGAAAGGAGTAAGTTCAAACTTTTCATTTAATCCAGGAGATTTTAATGCTCCTAGTTTAAAAATTCATTCTTGACCTTTACAATTTAGTAAATTGTCAAGATCCCCTGCCCTGATATTTTTAGGAATGTGTTCAATTCCAGTGGCAGTTACTTTGTGTGCAGACCTATCTATCTGAGAGTTAACATGCAGTGCCATTGCATAGTTGATGTTACTGTGTTTAACTGCCAGCACATGCTCATTTATTCTCTAAGTTTTCTTTTAGTTCTACCAATGTAGATCTTACCACAGCTACATTCAAGGAGATAAATAACCGTCTCTGTATTGCAGTTTATTTCTCCTATAATCTTATCTAAGCTTCCTGTTTTATTGTTTGGAAATTCTTTGAGACTTGTCATAACTTGGCAGGTTTGACGCCCACCACAGGGCCTAAAGCACCATTTTTGTCTTCACAGGGGCATTCTTTCCAGCTTCCTGAAAAGGAGCAGACCACTGCAGCTGGCTTCAGAAGCAGAAAACAAGAAGGGTGAGTGTCACTAGCAAGAGTAGACCGCCTACTGCATAGTTGGGGCTACCTGGAGCAAAATCATTTTACTGTCTGTTGTTCTATAGCTGTTGAGCACTCAGCCAGTTCTGCTTTAATTGTCGGCAAAGTGCAAGTGATAGTTTCTCAGTCATCTAAACATACCTGATGTTTGCTATCGGTGTGCAATGATCCGACTGTTACCTTAAGTTGGGCGTACTGGGTTCTGGGCATTTGTGACTGTGTTTTTTAGCGGTGTTTAGTTCTTGCATTGTGCCTGTCTGAGAAGCTGGTCAGGGTGCCAGGGTGGTGCATGCACAGTGCATCCCACCACCCGCTTTCTCTTTGCTTCCCACCGCATACTAATGCCAACCTTTAGCCTGCCACACACAAAAGGTTGGCATACTAATGCCAACCTTTAAAAAGGCAGGCTAAGTGTTCTCTGCTTTGTCTTCACAGGGACACTCTTTCCAGCTCCTGAACAGGAGCGGACCCTGCAGCCAGTCTCAGAAACAGCAAACAACAATGTGAGTGGCACTAGCAAGAGCGGACTCCCTACAGCATAGTTGGGGCTACCTGGTTAGCCCATCGCTGCTTGGCAGTACCTGCCCCGTCCACCCTCCCACCCCGGTCTGGCTCTACCTATATAGGTCACTTCCTGTCACGTGATCAGTCACGTGACATCACCTGTTTGACCTCTGCTAGAACCTATCTCGCCCCTTTCTCATTTGCGCCTTATACAATCCCAACACTAGGAGTCACTATCGCACCTCCTGTATTCTGCAGCTTACAGCCCAGACTCTCCCTAAGTTTCCTCAATCTCTCCTCCCTCTCCCCCATTTCAGCCTGTTTTCTCTGTCTTCCCCCCTGTCCATCTAACCCTTCCTTCCTGGGTTTCAAACCTCCAACCCTACATACCAAAGGTGTAAACACTGCCACTACTCTAACTTTTCTTTCCCCCATTATCGTGTTTCCTGTCATTACTTACTACTTGTTCTTTTTAATTTTTTACCTTTATCTTTTCCTCCTTTTCTTCTCCCCTCCCCCCACCACTTGTTAGCACTGTGCAGTCTCATGCTCCTCATTTATTGCTATACACCTTCCAGTATTTCAGTCCCTACTGGACTACCTTCCTCACCTTCCCCTCTTTCTTACCAACGCCATGCACACCACTCGGGCCTTCCTCTCCTAATTCTTCTCTCCTTTCCTCAAATCACCCCCTCATTCCTTCCCCAGTATTCCTCTTTCTCCCCCTTTCATCACTGGCCTTACCTACAATCTGTCCTCTCCTACTGTGCTTGCCACAAACCCTACTTCTCTTCCCTCCTCCACCCCGTTATCCACGCAGAGTTCTTCAGGTAACAGCTCACATTTGTAGCTACCATTAGGCAACTCCTCCCATATACCCCTTGCCCATATATTCCCTCTCAAGGCCCTCAAATCAGGCACAAGTGTCATGCCCAACACTTGCACCGTTTGGTCATCCTGTTGCTCGTAGCGGGTGACATCAAACCCAATTCCAGTTCCTCAGCTCCGGTCCTCTTCTCCTTGGACTCTCTTCTGAAAGAACTGTGAATCTTTCATTTAAATATTCGTAGCTTACTCCCAAAACTTGATGAGTTAAAAGTATGGGTCACCTTACACTGTCCTGACATTTTATGTGTCAATGAAACATTGTTCTCCTCTCACGTCTCTGATTCTCAACTGACCCTTTCTGATTTTATCCTTCACCGGCAAGACTGTGGAAAAAGAGGCAGTGGGGTAGCAATTTACCTCCGTCACTCACTCAAGTGTACAATCTCCCATTGTGAAGCCATCATCGGTTCTCATGAACTCCTTTTAGCCAACCTCACCTTCCCATCTTTGTACCCTCTCTTTGTGGGGGTCCTATATGCCTCTCTGAAACTCTCCCCCTCCTCTCTTGTCTTCCACATCACCTCTGTCTCTGCTCTCACAGCCACCGGTGAACTAATCCTGCTTGGAGACTTCAACCTAGACTGACTCTCCCCCACATCCCTAAACTCTTGCCAGCAGATTGAAACCCTCAGCCTGTCCCAACAGATCAAAGACCCTACCAGTCCCAACCCTAAACCATAGCTGCAGTCCCTGCTTGGCTGGGTGCTCACTTCCCATCCACTCCACATCTGCTCAGCTGGCACCCTACCTGATGTGCTCAGTGACCACTACCCCACCTTCTGCGTCAGGAAATCCTGTCCTACCCTAACTCCCCCCAAATATATTCACTACCACCCTCTAAAATTCCTCAATGTGGATGGCTTACTACAGAACCTAGCCATGGCTAGCTGGTCATCTGTCCTCTCCGCCCCTTTGGTGGACACTGCCCTCGCTTACTTTAAATCAATATTCTTGGAGGTCTGGGATACCCATTCAACCCTAAAAACTACAAGAGTCAGAGGGATTCATCATCCCTGGATCACCTCCGATATTCTGGCCTTGTACAAAGCCTGTAATCATGCCTGGCACAGCTAGAAGACCTCAGGAACCCAGTCCTTACTTCAGGCATTTCGCGTGCTCTGTAATCACTGCACTATCAGGATCTGGCACGCTAAATCTCATTTCTTTAAATTCTCATCTCTATTAATAAAGAAAAAAAGTTTCAAAAAAAAAAATTCTCATCTCACACTCTCCAACACCTCCCCATCCTCTTTCTGGCAGGATCTCCGCTCACTCCTGCATCCCCCCTCATCTCCATCACCCCCTTCCATCCTCGAGGCTGGCATACTTATCTCTGACACTGCTCATTTTGCAGAAGGTTTTAACATACTTTTTTACCACCTGTGCAGTCCCAGCTGACTCCCCACCTCCGCCATCCCGCACCCAATACTCCAATTTACAAGATCTCGGGTATCGTCCACCTCCAATATCTCCTTCTGAAGTCCTGAGAGCTCTTTCCTCCCTTAACCAAGCTAAGTCCAGCCCCAATGGCCTGCACCCTAGGCTTCTTAAAATTTCTTCCCCTTCAACTACCACCCCACTTACTCACATTCTGAATCTCTCACTCTCCTCAGCCACTGTCCCTTTGGAATGGAAATGTGCCATGGTTCTCCCTCTGTTCAAGGGAGGTGATCCATCCTCTACTGGAAACTATCAACCCATCTCACTTCTCCCCGCTCTTGCCACAGTGCAAGAATCCCTAATCACCTCTAGACTCAACAGCTTCCTTGCTACCTCCAATATCCTCTCCCCCTACCAATCTGGATTTAGAAAATCTCACTCCACCTCTTTCTCCCTCCTGCATTTCAAAGAGGCTGTTCACTCTGCCATGGACCTTGGTCAGATCACCTCTGCTATCTTTATTGACCTGGCCAAGGCATTCAGTTCCATTTCCCACCCACTTCTTCTCCACAAATTAAATGCTATTGACCTTTCCCCCATTTCTGTGTCCTGGTTCTTCTCATACTTAACTGGCCGTTCTCAGTTAGTATCAATAAATAATGTCCTTTCCTCCCCATCACTGCTGGTATGCCCCAAGGCTCCATCCTTGGGCCTGTCCTCTTCTCACTCTTTATAAATAATCTCCACTCAGTCTGCACCCTCACCAATATAACTACGTATGTACATGGACGACATTGTCCTCTTCTTGTCTGGACCGTCCCACCAAGAAGTCCAATCCAACCTATAAAGTGACCTCACTGCAGTCACTGAATGGTTTGAAACTACCTGTCTAAGACTCAACACTAAAAAAACTGTAGTCATGACTTTTGGCACAAAGCAGAAACTTTCTAGGCTTCCTCCCTCCCTCCCAGCTTTCTCTGTCTCTGCCAACTTCCCGTTTGAAAACGTCCTCATGTACAAATACCTTGGAGTCTGGCTCGACCCATCCCTAGATTATTCCCACCATTTCAATGCACTGCATACTAAACTACACCCTAAACTAGGGCTGCTCTACTGGCGTAAGGGCAGCCTCTCCCTCCCTGTCAGATGTGACCTCTTAATCAAATGGATCCTCACAATTTTTGACTATGCAGATACTATCTACAGTGCTGCCCCTGCAACTTCCCTTGGCAAACTGATTGTACTTTACCACTCCAACTGCAGGTTTGCTTCCAGCTCTCCTCCTGTAACTCACCACTGTGACCTGTACTCCTTCCTCTCCCTTCAACCACTTGCACATCATTGCTTAGCTCACTGCTCCACTCTCATTGCCAAATTCTGGTTTGGGTCAGTTCCTTCCTACCTTACCTCCCTTCTTACTCCTGCTTCCGCCTCACCTTACAATTCACATTCCAACTCTGCCCACACCTTCTCACTCCCTCAGGTATGCTCCAATGGTGGCACACTCTCCTTCTCCTTTAGACTCCCTTCCCTCTGGAACAGCATTCCCTTCCAAACCCATCTCCTTCCCTCCTTCCATGTCCTTAAATGCCTTCTTAGGCCAACTCACTCCACCTCCAGTATCTGCTCTCCTTCATAGGCCCTCTCCTTTGCTTACCCTAAGATCCCCTCTACTGTGGTATTATTGTATATACCCAGTCTACACTGGTGTTTGTATATTTATTGCAGTCAGCACAAGTTCATCTACGTAGTCATTGTTAGGCAGTTCCTTTAATCTGCCTCTGTGTCTGTAATTATTGTATTATACTCTGCAAAGTATTTGTTCTCCTATACATGCTCTGTAATTCTTTTTTTTCACTCAGTGTTGTATAAATAAATTGCATTGTATGTTACTTTTTTTTTTTTACCCTACTGTTTTGATTGTACCCCCTCCCCCGGGTCGCATCTTGAAACAAACTCCAGTTCATGATTCCTTTCCCAGTTATCAACTTTTAAATAAAATAAAATAAATAAATAAATTTTGCCATGTCATGGTGGGTATCAAATCCCTCCTTTGGTAAATAACTCTGCACTAGCCTGTCTCTGAGGTTAATACCTCTTCTATTGGAAATGTGCAAAGGTTTTTCAAACAAAAAGTGTAACTGTGGGGCCCCTCTCAGTATTTGTAGGTTTTTCTTCATTATGTCAGCCACCTGTTTTGAACCTCCCCCATATGTAGTCATAAATGTCATAGATTGATCACCTTTTTTCTTAACCTTTGGTATAAGTAACGTGTCTCTTGGCATTGTATCAGTCTGAGTTCTTGCCCTCTGAATAACACATTCACTATAACCTCTCTCTCTGAGTCTGTTTTCCAACTCTTCAACTCTAACAGTATACATATTCTCATTGCAACAATTTCTGCGTACTGACCCTTTGGAAGATTGTTTTTAGTGTGGCCTGGATGACAGCTATGGGCATGAAGGAGACTATTTCTCTCTGTTGGCTTCTTGAATAAATCTGTTAGTATAGTACCATCAGGGTTTTTGCTTATCATGAGATCCAAAATGTTTATAATATTCTGATCTGCATGTACTTTAAATCGCAAGTTACTGTTGGTATTTGCAAGGAATTCCAGATATTTTAACAAATCTGAATGGTTCCCTTTCCAGACAATAAATATGTCATCAGTAAACCTCTTGTAGAGGTCTATTTTCTCCAGGAAGGGATTATTTTGTGCACAAAATACATATTGTTCTTCCCATGCCCCAAGGTGTAAGTTGTTCCAGACTTGGGGCCAGGGTTGCCCCCATGGCTGTGCCCTTTAGCAGTTGGTAGTTCTTGCCCTCAAACATAAACACATTGCTTTATAACACAGTGTCAGTCAAATCCAACAAGAAGTTTATTTTTGTCTGGATAATATCTGTAGTTGTGTGCAGGTAATGTTCAATGACAAGAATACCTCCCTCATGGGGAATATTCGTATACAATGAGTCGACATACTGTGCCACCAAAAAACATTCTTCTTTAATCTACATTTCATTCAGTATTCCCAGAATGTGACCAGTATCCTTAATGTGACCTCTTAATTTTGGAACCAGTGGACAGATAAAACTATCAACATATTGGGATAATGGCTCTGTGAGCCACACAATTCCAGAAATGATAGCGCGTCAAGGGGGTTCAATTGGTTTTTTGTGCATTTGTGGCAATGTGTATATTGCTGGTTTCCATGGAGACTCAACAGATAAAAAATATAATTCATCCTGTGTGATCATATTATTATAATACGCTTCCAGCAAATACATTTCAATAACCTTCTGTATTTTAGAAGTAGGATCATAAGTGAGTTGTTTGTAAAATTCCTGATCAGAAAGTTGTTTCCTAATTTCTGCTGCATACTTATCCCTGTCTTGCACCACAATACTGCCCCCCCCCCCCCCCCATCCACAGGTTTTATTACAATGTCTTGGTCCTGCACCAAGGCATTCAAAGCTTCCCTTTCTGTTATGCTAAGATTGCAGTATGGCATACTGGGGGTGACAAATCCTTAACACAACAATCTAGATAAGTACTAATGCTGGGGTGGAAGGGGGGGGGGACAAAAAGTAGATATTGACTGTAATTAACATTTCTAGCAAAAACCTCAGTGAAACTCAGCTATGGGTATTATCCAAAGGTCTTTCCTTTACTCTAACTTTTAAAATTAAAGAGTGTGATGCATATGTGGACATTAACACATTTGTTAGAAAGTTAAATCTAAGAATATTTTTCTCTGATAAAAATATTAATGAAGGGGGGAGTCAGACAGTACTTTAACGCAAGATAACAGTGAAAATGAGGAACAAGAAACTAGCAACCAGTTCAAGCCCACATCTACTTTTTCTCCCTGTCTCCTCTGCCCCAGCATTAGTACTTATCTAGATTTGCTGGAAGCGTATTATAATAATATGATCACACAGGATGAATTATATTTTCTATCTGTTGATTCTCCATGGAAACCAGCAATAGAAAATTGATACAATACCAAGAGACACATTACTTACACCTAAAGTTAAGAAAAAAGGTGATCAGTTTATGACCTTTTTGACTACATATGGGGTGGCTCAAAACAAGTGGTTGACATAGTGAAGAAAAACCTGCAAATACTGAGAGGGACCCCACAGTTACACTTTTTGTTTGAAAAACCTTTGCGCATTTCCAATAGAAGTGGTATTAACCACAGAGACAGGCTGGTGCACAGTTATTTACCAGAGGAGGGATTTGATACCCACCATGACATGACAAAATGGTGCTCTAGGCCCTGTGGTGGGTGTCGAACCTGCCAAGTTATGGCAAATTGCAAATAATTTCCAAACAAAAGCAGGAAGTATAGAAAAGATTATAGGAGAAATAAACTGCAATACAGAGGCAGTTATTTGTCTCCTTGAATGTACAGTAGCTGTAGACCAGCCCGGTGGTGCTGAGGGTTGAGGCGCTGGATGCTACACCTCACTCCATGCTGGCTACCCGGGTTCAGAAATGAGCCCAGATCATCGGGGGTTGGCAGGGGAGGAATGGGATTGAGCGTCCAATGACTGCTGTCCCAGTCCTGGGGAAAGGGTGGGATCCACACCACACTCTGGCGGTCCCTGGAGATGCCCGGTGGTACTGCGGATGCAGGGGTGCCTGGAGGGGGGAGCATGGTGGACGTCTGTACATTGGTGCTTGGACATCATTGCAGGTCCATGCTCCCATTGGGGAGAAAACTGAAAAAGGCTGTGCGTGACCGAGCAGCTTGATGGCCATGCCCTGCCATGCAGAAACGACTGTCGTGGAATCATGCTGGAGGGGTTCGGCGCCGGTCCAGCTGGCAGGGATGGGGGAGCCCTCCAGTGGATCGGCTACTGCCGTGCTGGATCCCCCCCATCATGCGAGTGAGCCTGCTGCTCTCCCCACAGGCAGGGTCAGAGGCTGGATGCCCTCGCCATTAGGCGCCGCAGCAGGCACGAAAAAGAAAGTTGTGATAAAAAAAAAAAAAGAATGTGCAGTAGCTGTGGTAAGTTCTACATTGGTAGAACTAAAAGAAAACTTAGAGAATGAATGAGCATGTGCTGGCAATTACACACAGTAACATCAACTATGCAATGGCACTGCATGTTAACTCTCAGATAGATAGGTCTGCACACAAAGTAACTTCCATTGGAATTGAACACATTCCCAAAAATATCAGGGCAGGGGGATCTTGGCAATTTACTAAATTGTGAAGAACAAAAATGGATTTTTAAACTAGGAGCATTAAAATCTCCTGGATTAAATGAAAAGTTTGAACTTACTCCTTTCTTGCGTAAAAGAAAATAAGTTTGCTAACAGAGGAACAGGGACTGTAATTTGGTTGGTCCCTCCCTCCAAAACCCCTGATTTACATCTACTCTTACAGTCACTAATCTTCCTTTTCCATAATTGTGTGTCTTTTTCAGGTGCTGCATCTAACCTTTCAATATGAAGAGTCGTTTTTCACATACAGAATGTGAAGACTTTAAGTTTGGGACACTGATGGGTAGCTAAATTAAGCACCATTTAAAAGTGTACAAAACAAGAATAGAATTTTATTTTTGATGTTGTCTTCTTTTATTTCATGCATTAGAGTGATATATGGTAATACTATGTATGTGAGGCTTGATTTTAAACAGTGAAAAACATTGTGGGCCGGATTTTCAAAGCCCCAACATAAGCTGCGACAATGGCTGCTTGCGCTGAGTGAGGGTGAGTCCGGGACCCTGCGCCCAATTTTCCATCAAACAGGGTCCCAGTACCTAAGTCCCAGAGCTTGCAGAAAAAGTGGCAGTGTGCCAAATGGATGGCGCACCCACCCGGAATGCTGCAATGGCTGTGGGGTGTCTGCGGCACCCACAGATAGGGGCAAGGTGCTGGCTAGAGCCCCCCCCCACACCACCATGTCACCAGAACCCTCACGCCCAAACACACCGGGACCCTGGTGATTTAGTGGCCCTCCACCTGGCAGGTAGTGCCCACCCTCCCAACTCCTACTCCCCTTCCAGACTCTAATCCGACTGGTACAAATTTCTGACACCACTCATGATCAAGTTAGTGAATGAACTGTCAGAGTGCATACTGTGTACAGAACATGCTCTGACAGTTCATTCAGTGGCAGGCCATGGTGGTGTGCGGAGGGCTGTACTGGTCACCAAATATCGGGTATGGATTGGGGGGTGCAGGGTTCTGGGCACTATGTGCTGGGTGGGGGCCACTAGAGCACCAGTGAGATTATTTACAGGCATGGTCAGTTGGGGAGGGGGGACCACTAGATCACCAGGGAGCACCTATTGGGGATGGCTCGGGGCAGGCCACACAGTGGCACATACTGGACGACCCTCCCAGGAGATGTCTATGTACCATTAGACCAGCCCTTTGCTGGTCTAGCGGTACTTGGCACTTAGTTCCTGGGGAGATCTTTGAAATTCAGGAATTGAGGGCAGTGGCAGTCTGGGTCTGCCACAAGCCCCCTAGCACCATGCCACAGCCACTCTTATGGCGCAAGATGGATGCTAGCACAGTTGGCACAGGTAGCCAGCTGGGTGATGCAAGCTGCCTTTGAAAATAGCTCTGCGTGCTGCTCTTGACTCAAGGTGCCTCTTGAGTCAGACTTGGTTGACACAAGCACCTTGCATCATACTATGGCCTTTGAAAATCCAGCCCAGTATGTATATAGTTCTTATCACTTGCTCACTACCACTGATTATAATGGTAAGTCGCTAAACTCCATGCTCCATTTTATGAATGAACAGAAGTAAACAATGATGTCATGGTCACATGTCTAATTGATTATTTTTTAAACCAGAACACTAAAATTTGATTGGTGGGATTCACTGTCTTATTAGTATAAGTGATTACACTGTTAAATTAATTGCATTCTCTGTAGAAGCACCAGAGGGTGCAAAATGTAAGAACATCCTGGAGCAGCACACAGCATGGGGCTGGCACTGGAAATAAATATTTGATGCATTAGCAAAAGCAGCAACTCATGTTTTCTTTGCATAGAAGGGGTGAGTGCATCTACTCAGTTTGCACTACAATTCATTTCTTAGAACTGCACCACCATCCCAGTGCCAGTCAAGATTCATTAATCTTGACTCATAGTTTCAAAAATGGGGTAGGTTGCATGCATTTTTCTCTTAGTAAAAATCTGGAACAAGACCCCTAAAATTTATATTTATGGCATCTGCTCTCATTGGGCACTATTCACTAATGGGGTGGAAGGTTCGCACCAAAGGCGCATACCCTGCCAGCATGGCTCTGCAGCCCAGACAGGTGCAGGGTGCACAGTATTCATGACTGCAAACACCCACAAGGCACCTGTCCATGGCCCCACCCAGTATGACGGTTCACAGGGAGAGGCCCAGTTCAGAGAAGTGGATCCAGGCAGGCATCCAATGGGACACCAGACCTGGATCCCATAGTGGAACCCTTGTGCCCATAAGGCAGTTGTGCACTGGCAGTGTGGATCCACAAAAAATACAAAAAAACTAAAATGTACAGGCACTAACCTAAATGGCTGCCCCAGCCCTCCCCATCAGCCTACTGAGCTGGGGCAGCACAGAGGGTAATTTTCCAGTCTTGCCTTGACTGACGGGTGATGTCCATGGTGGTGCTCACTGGGTTACAGCAGGGACACAGCTGCCATAACCTTCACCCCCCTGTGCCTTTTACTACACACCTTAGTGAATGGTGTATAGTGCAGGCATTCCCCCAACATGCCTCTGACCACCCCTGGTGCATTGCTGCCCATGTGGCTGGGGGATCCTCCTCGCTAATTGCTGGCGCACTGTATGTGAATGCCATGGGGGGCTGCAGGACACCCGCTGTGCAGCATTCTCACCTAGGGTTGCCTACACACCACAGATAACACAGCGCATAGGCAATCTTTTTTTTGTGAATAGGGCCCATTGTTTGTGTTATGTTGTTATTTTTTTATATTAAGGTAGTCTGATGTACTAAACTGGGATCTTGGGTTTGGCTCCTGCTACAGTCAACTTGATAAATAAGCTTGTTTCTTTTTATTTGTTTTTAATTAGTGTTTAAAGTTTTGGGCCTGACTTTATTTGTTGTATAATCCCAGTGTATCTCTGCAGAGGATGGTAGGGGGGAATTGGGGGGGTAGTGTTTTATTTGTTGTATATATGTTGTATGGAGTTCTTTTATGTTATGGTTGTTTATTGTTTGTTAATTGTAACTTTATAAGTAAACTTTATTATCATTGTGCGATAAAATAAAAGTTAAAAAGAATTGCGAGGATGGCCATCTTAAATGATGTGAGTCATTAATTACAAAATTAGCTGTAAATGTTGTTTCAGTAATATCTGAGAAAACTAGAAATAAACTGAACATGAACCTAAGAATGTCAGAAAAATATATTTCCAAAAAAAGTTAACATTTTTGCTGGCCAACAAATGCTGCTGCTTTAAGTGATGCAAATCTGAAAAAAAAAAAAGATGCTAAAGGAGATTGAAACTGGGGTGGGGTCTTACAATACCGGGGAAAGAGGGAACCTAAGATGGAATTAAAAAAACTTCAGTATAGCTACAAAACATTCACTGTGACATGACCTGTTGTGTAACATACTTCATCTGAAAAATGGAGTACAGGAATTGATCCCAAACAGCATGTGACCATACAGTTCGGCTTGTAATTATTTTTTTTTCTATGCAACTTTCATTCAGCTTCTCATAATACTACAAGTGAAACACCTGCTGAGGTTATGTTGAATCATTTTACAACAAAATACATTTTCAGAGGCTTCTTCTACAGTAGAATTAGAAGTGACCATGATCATCAGGTGACTAAACAAAATAGAACAACTATTGAATTGGATTAGAAGGTTATGGATACCTCAGGATGACAGGCGTCTGATAATATGGCACACATTGATGACTTTGGTTATACAATGATAACTCCCAGGATACAGCTGCTATAAATGGTTCAGACCAATATCCATCCTCTGCATGCTAAGTAAAGTGTTAGAAAGGATTGTACCAGCAGGTCCAGGAATATGTTGAATGGAATGACTTATTAACTGAACGACAACACGGTTTTAGAAAAAAATCATAGTACCAACACAGCCCTGATTAGCAGTGCACACAGAAATGCCATATACACTAGGGAGCTGCAATGCCAGGCACAAATTCAGTTTACAGCTCGGCTGGACAGAAGCACATTTAAGTCAGTCTGCACAAGGTTTTTTGCAGTCTCCTATAGTCTGCAATAGTGCAGAGGTAAGTTGAGGTAGAAACTCAGCCACAGCTCAGAAGGCAATGAGCCACTTAGAACAGGTGCCAGAATTCAGAGCTAGGCTGCCTGAAGACTTGAAATGGAACCTGCTGGCTACAGTACCTTGCTGGCTTTGAGGTGGCTGGTGAGGTCCAAGGAGCCATGGGGAGTGCCACGGTGACCCCAACAGGGGCGACTAGGAGCATAGAGAGAGAAGAGGGGTAGAAGATTATCTTTAGTCAGGGGACAAAAGAAGAAGGATGGGACAGACAGTCAGACTGAGCAATTAACTGGGAGGGATCGACAGAAGTGATTAGTTTGGTAGGGAGAGGTTCTGAAAGTAGGGGGAAGGGGGCAAGAATTAGCAGTACTGATGAGAAAGGAAATCTCACACCAAGAGCAGAGAGCCAGTAGACTTTAAGAAATAAAAATCCTACCCTAAATTATTCCTTAAACAGTTAATTGGTGAGCAGTAATCAAGTACATTCTAAGAGTTTAAATCCTTCCCTTATTAATCATAGAATCATCAGAAAAATACAGTTAATTACTAAATGCACAAAAGAAAAATACAGTAGCACTTAAATGAAATTATTTTTAAATTTTACTTCGGTGTCTCTCACAGAAAAATAGGCTAGGAGCATACAATTAAATCAGAAAAAGCATCATAAACTCTGAGATTGTAGTGCACACAGAAATGCCATACATGCCAGGGAGCTGCAATGCCAGGCACAAATTCAGTTTACAGCTCGGCTGGACAGAAGCACATTTAAGTCAGTCTGCACAAGGTTTTTTGTTGTCTCCTCTAGTCTGCAATAGTGCAGAGATAAGTTGAGGTAGAAATTCAGCCACAGCTCAGAAGGCAGGGAGCCACTTAGAGCAGGTGCCAGAATTCAAAACTAGGCTGCCTGAAGACTTGAAATGGAACTTGCTGGCTACAGTATCTTGCTGGTTTTGAGGTGGGCTGGTAAGGTCCAAGGAGCCATGGGGAGTACCGCAGTGACCCCCAACAGGAGTGACTAGGAGGCTTGCTGGCTTCGAGGTGGGCTGGTGAGGTCCAAGGAGCCATGGAGAGCACCACAGTGACCCCAACAGGGGTGACTAGGAGCCTTGCTAGCTTCGAGGTGGGCTGGTGTGGTCCACAGAACTGTGGGGAGTGCCGTGGTGACCAAAACAGGGGCGACTAGGAGCCTTGCTGGCTTTAAGGTGGGCTGCTGCTTAGAAAATCAGGAAGCAAAAAATTTACAACCCATTTTACAAACGGGTTTAAAATATCCTCAATATAAATTTCATTAAGTTAGCCAAACACTTGCATGGAAAATAAAGTGTGCCCTCAATTTGTGAGGTATAGAATCATACGTTTAATGTGATATACAAGTCAACATTAGCAAAGTCTCAAATTCAAGCAAATATACAAATAATATGGGATCATTCCAAATATTTAAGCTGAACAAGCTGCTTTCACTTTGAAGAATAAAGTATTTCCCACTAACCTCCAAAACTAGTACAGAGGTATGGAGACCAGGAAAACTCAGAAAGGCAGCTTGGAGGGCACAGAAAACCTTAAAAATTGAATAAACATTCTTCACCATACAAATTCCAGATAATCATGTTGTGCCCCATCTTTAATTGAAATTAATTATTTAGTTCTTAATCTAATGTGTATTCTAAACTTAAAACCCTGGAGGATAAAAATAGACATAAATAATAACAGATAAATCATAGCACAAATTGTGTTTCCCCTCCTATAATAATATTAAATTACCATTGATATAATTTGCATTTGTTCCCACATTTCGTAGATTAGAGTGCATCATTTGCCCAACCCAATAGTTTCTTTAAATCAACAAGAGTGTTCTATTTTAATTTTTATTTATTTTATTTAAATTTTGGTGACTTGGTAAGCTCACTGAGACCGAAACAGTCCCTTTTTCAGAGGTGACACAGAATTAATTACATAACATAACATAACATAACAGTCAATATAGACATGCTGACCCAGTCAAGGATACAGTGGCAGGTTAATTACAATCAACATAAATAGGACAGTCACAGTCAGATTGATGTCCCAATGAGATTAAACTGGCAGTAGGGAGTCTGCTGACTCTCAACTGTAGTAGGTGCACAGGCTCAGTTCCAACAGGTGGGCCTTAAGACCCTTCTTGAAGCCACCAAGGGAGATACATTCTTGGAGACTGCTAGGGAGACTATTCCAGATGAGATAGCAGTGTGGGGAAGGGGACTCAGAGCTGATCATGATACCACTCAGCTGCTTGCTGGGAAGCTTCTTGCAGATGAAAGGATTGAGCCGCTCTCTAATAGGAGAGGCTTGGTCCTTTCAACTACAGGACGTTTCCACCCTGCACACACAGAACAGTGTCATGCTCATCCTTGCTGACCTCTGGGTTGTCACTGTTGAGCCCACTGCAGCCTGAGCTGCACTGGACCTGACAGTGACACATCTCTGAAACCTTTTATTGTAACAAGATGTTTGCTGCGCATGTACAAGCAAGCATAACAAGTCTCAGTCTTAACTTCTGCTGTTTCTTTGGTGACCATGATAAATCCCCCTTCTATCCTTACCAGCTTGCCAGGGTGATCTCTGTTACTTACACTGCTTCAGATACAGTTAGAAAATGGGCAAGTAAAATACTGTTTTCTGAATAGCTGTTGACATTCTTTGGGCATATGTTTTTCTGCCAGTACCACCCTGTAAAGAAAAAGGTCCAGTCAAGTGATCTGGAATTCAAACAACTCACATACAGAATTTATGAGCCACTTCACTCATTTTTTATTTCCATCACAAACATGGCTGCTGTCTTTACTCTTACATACAAATCCTCAACTACAGTGATGCCAGCCAGGATGCAACACAGTAATGCTACAGTATATCACAAAATGTGGAAGTATACTGCAGGAAACAGTATACTTCAGTGGCAATTAAGCCTTTTTGTCATACAGTGTTTTGTGGCATCTCATTTATTACAAGTTAATGCATTGTAGCTGGCTCTGAAGTAGGTACTAAAAACTTCCTTAAATTTTTAAAAATAACTAATGAAATGCTCTTTCTACTGATGATCCCCTCCTTACACACATAAACACATGTAAAAAGTTGAGCACTATTCAGAGTTTTCATTTCTGGTGTTTTCTTGAGGACAATAAAAAAATGACCCTCATATCCTAACCAGCTTGACAGCAAGATCTTTGCTGCTAACCCTGCTCCAGAAACAACTGAGGGTCTGGCTCCATGTGAGGTGTGTGTGTGTGTGTGTGTGTGTGTGTGTGTGTGCCACTAGAATATTGTAGAAATTTGAATTCATGCATTCCATGTTAACAATGTTTGTGTTTGTGTGTGAGGGGAAAATAAACATTATACTAGGGGAAAACTGCAGAATATTGAATTCTTACATTCCATTGTAAACATTAAAATCTTCTTTTGAATGTTTAGAAAGGCGACTGACCAAGAAGAACCATCTCTGGAGGTACTATTTGACATTTTCTTAGTAACATTTTATTATATTTTTATATCTTTTTTATCTTTTTGATATTTTTTTTAGTTTGTCCAACCTATTTTGTAAGTGCAATATAACCCTTCAGGGCATGGGGTATTGGTGGATACTTATATTTCCAGATGCTTCAAGGCCCTTCGCCTGTGAATGGGTGGTGGACAGGTGGAATGCTCTGCCTGAGGAGGTGGTATCCTATAGAATGGTGGGCAGCTTCAAGAGGGGTTGGGATAGCGTGGGGGAAGTTGTGATGAAGAGGGGTGGGGAGGGTGAGGCAGCTGCAAGTTGAGGGCCTAGCTGCACAATCGAGCAGACTCGCTAGACCGTAAGGCCTGTTTCTGCTGGCATTTTCATATGTTCGTATGTCACTGGGCATGTGGGTATCCATCAATACCCCACACCCTGTTAGGTCTTATTGCTTACTTGAGACCTTCAATCTATATAAGACCTTCTGTTGTGAGGGGGCAAACATTCTGCCAGAAGAATTCTACAGCAATTTCAGTTCCTGTGTTTCATAACAAACAAACATTCCACTATATACCTGAGTAAGTGGGAAATGGAAAATGAACTAGAAGGACTAGGGATATAATAAATATGGCATAAAATAAAAAATAAAATAAAGTTATGCAACAGGGATTAAATATCAGAAAAAAAACAGAATACCAAGGGAAAAAATCCAGTATGGTTGAATAGAAAGATCAGTAGATACATAAAGAAAAAAAGAGCATATCACAGGTACAAAATAACCCTCAACAGATAAATGGCTCAAATTCAAAGAGTTAGCAAATTAATGTAATCCAGCAATCAAAAAGGGCCAAAAAAAATGAAGAGGAAAAAAAATAGCAACAATGGCAAAAGACAACCAAAAACATTCTTCAACGACATAAATGGTCAAAAAATGGAGCAACAAAGATAGGGCCTATACATGTTGATAACACTGTAATATAGGATGAGAAACAATGGCCATTCTCTTCAATGAGTATTTTCTTAGCATTTTTGAAAACAAACATCAAAACTGTAGTGTATCATATGACAGAAGCAAAGAGTATAAAGTGATTATACAAATTGATAAGGACAACATCGTGGAAAAACATAAACAACTAAAGGTAGATAAATCTCTGGGGCTGGATGGATTGCATCCTCAGATATTGAGGGAACTGGCCAAGGAAACAGCAAGCCCAATAGCACTGTTATTTAAAAAATTGCTTAGGTTGGGTGCAATCCCTAAGGACTGGAGAAATGCCAACGTAACACCAATCCATAAAAAGGGAGTAAAAACTGATGTTTACAATTCCAGATCCATCAGCCGAACATGTATACTTAGCAAGGCGATGGAAGACTACATTAAAGAATACTTAGAAAAACATATCAAGTTAGAAAGTCTCATAGATGCTTCACAACACGGCTTTACAGCCAAAAAATCATGTCAGACTAATCTGATATATTTTTCTGAACATGTTAGAAAGGCCTTGGAGTTAGGACTACCGCTTGACGTGATTTACTTGGATTTTTCCAAATCTTTCGATTTGGTCCCCGCACACAGCATTAATAAAAGACTTGGAAGAAATCAGAGTAGATGCAAATGTAATTCAATGGATTTTAGTCTGGTTAAATGACAGAAATCAGTTGTATCTTTCTATAACATGGTGTTATCCTCCTTATTGTCCATATTGTTTTCCATGTGTTTCATGTAACTGGACGCTTGTGTAAATGGGCAGTAATGCTCACATGCCTTTCCAGTATAATCAATAAAATGAAAATGATAAAATGAAATGAACCAACGAGTTAGTATTAGGGAGTTTGAATTAGGATGGGGGAATGTGACCAGCAGGGTGCCTCAGGGTTCCGTTTTGGGGCCCATCGTGTTCAGCTTATTTGTATCTACCCTTCAGACATCCAGTAGCACATGGATGACTAAATTCGCCGATGACAGTAAAAACTTCAGCAAGATCTGAATAGGATTGGGGAATGGGCAGTTTAACACAAAATGGTGTTTAACATTGAAGTGTAGCATAACACACTTTGGGAAAAACAACATGGGGGGCAGGCATAAACTAAACAACACAGAACTCAGGAGCACAGAAAGTGAACGAGACCTTGGTATTTATGTAACTAATGATTTAACATTCAAGTAGCATACCAATGAAGTGGTTAGTAAGGCAAATCGTATGATGAGCTATATACTATGAAATATCAAAAGCAGAGATAGCTTTGCTCTTATGCCACTATATTGTTCACTGATGAGACCATTGCTGGAGTACTGTACCCAGTTCTGGAGCCCTAATTCATTTCTTTCAAATATGTTCGGTCCTGGGGAGACAAATTCAAGAGAATTTATTTATTGTGAGGGATTGCTATGAATTTTACAGACATGAAAATCAAGCTGGTTTTTTACTATCTATAGACCAAAGTAAGGCCTTTGACAGGGTCTCTCACACCTTTTTGTTTCATTTATTACTAAGATATGGCCTCCCCCAACCTTTGATAAATTGGATTAAGCTTTTATATAGTACAGTAGCTATTGCTCTGCTGATTAATGGTCGTATAGGATCATGGATCTGGCTAAAAAGCGGGGTCAGACAAGGCTGCCTCCTTAGCCCCATGTTATATGTGTTTTATCTCGACACCTGTATTCGACATATTTGGAATAACCATGAGATTAGAGGCCTCCTTAACCCCCAATGGGCACGCTAAATTAAAATCATTAGCATATGCAGATGATTTATTGTTATTTTGTAAAAATGAACATAGTGTACTTTGAGCTGTAGAAGAATTATCTGCCTTTTCGGCAGTGTCCGAGGCTCAAATAAATAAAGATAAAAGTTGTGGTATCTATATTGGTAAGCAGGGTCCTAGGATAAAAATTGCTGATGCACAAATTACTACTGATCCTATTAAAATTTTAGGGGTACACATTGGGGGAGAGGGTGCAGCAGCCATAAACTAGGTCAGTTCCTTAACAGTATAGCCTAGAGGTTAAAGTAATGAGCTGTGAACAAGCTTAGTACATCAAGCAGACCAGACCCGAGTCTGATTCTCACAACCTCCACTTGCATACTGTGTGACTCTAAGCAAGTCACTTAACTGCCCAGTTCTCCCAGGTCACCCCTGAAAACAGGCACTTGTGCCTAGTGGGCCTTACCCAGTTACCAAAGACTAAAATAAATAAATAAAAAACAGATGCGAAGCTCTAGTTTCAAGGTGAAAAGTTTGGCAGTTGTCAAAATTCAAGCAGATTTTTATGATAAAACAATTTTCGGTCCCCATTCTCTTACATGTCACATGGATTTTTCCTATCCCTTTACATTATGACACCAGACTTTACAACCTCTTTTTTCAATTGCTTTGGGGAAGTCACTTGAACCCAATTAAAAGAGAGTTCACTTATTTAAGCAGGAAACAAGGAGGCCTTGGCATGTTGCACCCATTAGTTCTCTTTCATACTTTGTTTTGGGCAAGGATCATCAAAATAGGACTACAAGAAAACCTGTCCCTCTGTTGAGAGTGAATTTGGTGTGTACTGGGCTCCTATTTTAAAAAAATGGGATGTAGAACCCCCCAGATTAGTTCCTTCCTTGCACATAGCTGGACTTTTTAAACCCTCACTAAAGAAACTAAGTCTCTGGAATATTATTAAAGCATAGATACTATCTACACAGAGACCATAGTTATATAACCTGGTTTTAAGCCACATAGGGCCATCAGCACCTGAGTTGCAAGAGTGCCCTGTGGGTAAGACTCATATAACAATCCACCAGTTAAACAATCAGAGAATACCCCTCAGAATGTGGGATAATGTATGGCTGTTTACCTATGGTAGGATTTATGTTCGGGGAAATTAGAAGCACAAGCCCATTGAAGACAGAACATGTCCCAAACTAGAATGCTTAGCCCGTTGGAATCTATGACTCATTTTATCTTTGAATGCACCTAAACGGTTGACTTATGGCATTTCTTAGCTCATAGATGGAAATTACCTTGGATTCAGAATTTGAGCTACAGCCAGTTTATTTTAGGTGGTTATACTGGCAGACTACTTAAATATGATAGGACTACTCTAGAAGTGGTGTTCGCAGTGATGACATTTTATTTATGGCAGGCCAGAAGCAAATATGTACTTCAACAGCAAAGGATGCCTTATTTATCTGTTGGGAAAATGTGTGAAGCAGCATGCCTGGAAGTATTTCATAATGATTCACTATATCACCCCCACGCTACAGTACATAAAATGTGGAGGGGGTTGTGGCATATTCTGCATCAATGATTCTGGTGTCTGTTTTTCCTTTTCTTTTCTTTTCTTTTGTTTCCTTACTACTGGTGTTCTGAAGGAATGCACTAGTCTTACTGGGTTTATCCTGCTGAATAGAATATTTTACAATTATGAGAGGTTCAGTAATGAGCATGATTTAATGTTTTGTTTCTATTCTAGTGGGCTCTTTGATAATAGTACCTGTGTTTTCTGTTCTCTCCTTATGGTAAAAGATTTGAACTGATTTTTTGTTTACTACGATGGGTGTATATTACTGATTTGCTTTTTGATTTTCCTTGTACTTCATTTTGTATACATTGTATTGAATTATTACAATATAATAACTGGCCAGCAATTTCTCTCAATGTACTGACCAGGTTGATATTTTCCATAACAACCAGCTGGTTGTTATGACATTCATGAGCCATGCCAGTCAAACTATGCTGCTGCCTCATTGGCCAACATTCTGTATGTGGGCAGGGCCAAACAGTCTCACAAACTGCTGGAGAAAAATTGCTGGTCTGTTATTATAAAAAATAAAAGATGGGAGGTTTTCATGAGACGACGATACTGCCAGGATGCTTTGATAAACCCCTGGGCTTCGCCCTTGGGGTTTATGTAGCATCCCACAACTCGGGTGTGCATTAAATTATCATATCAAACCCTTCCCCATCCATTATTCTCTATATAATACCCCTATTCGTTTCTTAACCTTAATGGTTAAAAGATGGAATAATTGGACAATGAGCAAAATCAAAAGAGTATATTTGATTAAAACCTATCTATTGCCATTGTTTATTTATTTAAGTAATACCCCCCCCCACCTAAAGTTAGAGAAACAACTATTTTGAGTCTAGACAACCTGGGGCAGTAGATTAAATCCTATAAATAGATATATATTATATATACCCCTAAATAAAGGAGGTTTGAATATGGTTAACCCTATCCTTTTCTTTTATTGCCAATTTATTTTCACAAATATTAAGCCTGTACTTGTTCATACAGGGAAAATTTGGGTCCACATATTCCTTTCCTCTGTATTGACCTGGTACAGGGCATGGTAAACTGGAACTTTAAGAGTTATTTGGTCAGACCCCGAGATACCATTGTATCTAAGAGAGGCATTTGTCAAAATGAAAACATGGCAGATTTTTAGTATTATGATTTGCACTAAAACAAAAAAACAGATATATATATGCAAGTCTTAGACACACATTTTTCAGAACAAAAGATATTCCCAAGATGTCCATATGATTGTATTTCCTCTTTGCAAGCTTTGATTACAGAAAAAAAAGAGTACCTAACAAAATTCAAAGATGTGTTATGGCTATGTTGTCATGAACATCTCAATGTAAATAATATAATAATTTTTATTTATAAAGCGCCTTTCAAATGTCAAGGCGCTAACAATGAAAGCATATAAAAGCAATAATTTAAACAGTAATCAAACAAATAAATAGAGCTGAAAGAATCCATTTGGGTAAGCTTTTAGCCATAAATGTGCCTTCTTAAAGCCCTCCACGGTCATGCACTCCTGGGTCTGATGGGGTAGAGAACTCCACAGAGCTGGGGCTGCATACATAAATGAATGGGCCCCCTATGTCTTCAAAGTCACCCTGGGAATCTCTAGCAACCCCTTATCAGCTGAGCAAAGTGGTCACCTGGAGCAGTAGGGAGACAGGAGCTCTTGCAGATAGTACGGGCCCTGTCCATGTAGGGCCTTATAGGTCAGAAGCCCAACCAATTGAAGGCAAATCAAAAACACAAGAAGGTAGAAGAAAGGATTTGCTCTAGACCACATTGTATAAATCAGCTAGAAACAGTGGAGCACTTGTTTTTCTCTTGTTCTTATGTCAATACCTTTTGGGATTATGTAGTAGTACATTGGGATGCAGATTTTTTCTTTTGTGAATTACAAAGTATTAATTTATGGAAAGTATACAGATTATTTGGGAAATGGGAAAAAAGTACTTTAAATGTTGTTCTTGCTGTCTTTAAATGGTACATTTGGAACATGAGGTGTCTTATACACTTCAGCAAAAAAAAATATCATCTACAGAGCTATTAACAAAACAAAAAAATGGATGAAGACCACTTTGTTAGAAAATGTTTTTCTCTGTTTATTTATTTTTCTTTTCACAAAATCTGGGCAACAATTTTGTGGTAACTCCACTTCATCAGGCCCATGCTGTGTTGTTCATTCTGTAAACTTATAAATAAAACAAATTTCAATATCGCTGGTATCAATTTTCAACTCCCACATAAGTAACCCTCACAAGGAAACCAGATACACACCACAGTATCAACGTTTTTCCATATAAAATATGTAAACATCTATTCAAACAACTAAAAATAATCAAGTCATAATAGGCATTACAGTTTATGCAAAATATTCTCCAAATTAAATATTACATAATATGTATTCTTATCGATAAACCATAAATACGTACCGTTCATTTCTTATAATGTTTTGCTCAAGCCACAAAATATGCCCTCACATCAAAGATAATAAAAAAACATAACCCTGTGATCAGAACAAAAAACTTCCATTAAGTATTTGAAGTCATTATATCACTACTAATATTAGTATATTAATATCTCGCTTACTTGTAAAGTTATGCACAATTTCAGAAAGGCCCCAATTCTCTCTTTAACAAGATAAAAGAAAACCCTATAATGGGAACAAAATGCTTGATTTAACAATCCATATCAATTTTAATTCTGCAAATGGTTTCAACCACGATTCACAAACAGCCCTTAAAACAACTGACAGGCTTACTTTAAATGTATGAATGAACTTATTTTCTCAGAAAGACCTTCCCGTTTGGGGTCCCATTATTTTCAGCATTTCTGTAATATAGAATTAGTTTGCTAAGAATTCTACTCAGTACTAATTATGAATAGCATGCTGTACATACAGTTCATGGGTATAGGGTGTATTACTTACTTTTGGTCAATATGGTTAGTATGTAGCGCTCTTGAACAGTTATCGTATTATGCTTCTGAATTGATTACATGATTCTCATTGTATTCCAGTGTCTCTGCGTTCTAAAAAATCAAGAGCTTCACTTAACTCAACAACTCATAACTAGAAAAGTTAAACCATAATATGGAACAGAAGAGAATTGGTTGTGTACTCACAAATGCAGCATCCCATGGTGTGCTTCTGAAGGCTCGCTCCATTGTTTTAAAATATGCCTTTTTTTTCCATATTTAAATCTTGCGGGTGGTGGTAGGAGACAAGGACATCATGTTTGATGTCAGCTTCTTGGTTCCAGTCACCGAGAAGCCTCTGGGTTAGAATCAACTCTTTCTACAGTGAAGAGGGCTTGGTCTGATGGAAACTTAACTGGATACTAAGTCCACTTATCAGGAGGCCAGGGGTTCACCCCCTCCCCACCACGGAGTGTTAACATCTTTCATCAATCTGTTTTTTTTATTTATCATGTAGTCTCAATAATGGGGAGATTAGTGAATAAACTATTAGGGCCTATTGTTTTAGTTGTCAAATCTTATTCGATCATCTATAGCAAATTACTAAAACATATATATATATATATGTCACATCATAAATAGAATACCAATGGTAAACTGATGTTATATTTATAAAAAATAAAACCCCTCTATTACAAAAACTACAGATTTTTTAATTGTACTAATGCTTTTTTTAATATTATTTTTTCAAATCCCACCACTCAATAATCTCCATTCTATATTAATATAACATTACTTGTTATTTTGTGATATTGAAAAAAGGTATACAGAATTTTACCTTCATTCTATACACCCATAATTTACAACACAGTATGGGCCTGATGAAGTGGAGTTGCTACGAAACTGTTGCCCAAATTTTGTGAGAAGAAAAATAAATAAACAGAGAAAAACATTTTCTAACAAAGTGGTGTTCATCCATTTTTTTGTTTTATTGATTTTCCTTGGTGCTAATGGTTGACCCAATAAATATAAATATAAAAACTTGGCAGCCTGAAATCCACTTTACACACAATATATAGGGCTTTTGATGAAAATCTTGAAAGAAATTAGAGATATTTGTTATGATGAAATAAAGAATATGAATAGAAATTATGTTCAGAAAATGTGGAGAAATTTACCATGGGTAATGGATAATTACTTTCCAGTTACTTAATGAAATATATGATTATAGACAGTCTTAAGATACTTTTTTACTAATGTGGAAACTGTCTTGTTTTGTTTCTTTTCCAATTTTGTTGTATGTAAAATATTTTCTGTACAGTCTTGTATGATTTCTTCAAGAAAAACTAAATTCCCAACTATTTTCGAGAAGTGCCATGGAATCTTTAACATCCACTTGAACTACCACCAGAACAGACAGATGGGACCTCGGTTTAATGTCTCATCTGAAAGATGGCACCTCAGAAGTGCAGTGCCCCCTCACACTGCACTATAGTGTCAGTATTAGGATTTAACCCAAGTTCCTGGAGCAGGGACAGAACCCACAGCCTTCTGATCTTCCAACCTCAGAGGCAAGTGTACAACCTGCTGAGCCACTAACACTGTCAAATATAGTACTGTACAGTATATGCAATCAATATTAGTTGCTCTACCTAGTACCTTATAGCATGGGTCACTATTATGATTAGCCTCCTGTGCAGTACTTGCTTGGTGTCAACATTATGTGAAGGGTGCAGAAGCCTATCCTGAAAACTGACTGAGTTGCCAAATATGAAAATAAATAAAACTGGGGCCTATGCACTACCGTAATGAGGTGGATATATGGTGCACAACAGGTGAGCATAAGGGCATATGACCTACACACTTGCATGCTGTGGCTACGCTGCATGCACTCAAGGTGCACTGCACAGAGGTGTGCATAAGCATCCCCCATGTAGTTCTACTGCAGCAGCACTATGAATTGGTTGAAGGGCGTGGCCGTCTAGCGGCATGTGCAGGCCATACATATGCACATGCGTGACATGCAGTACATCACCCAGGCACATGGGACCATGAACACTTTACTACATTAGGTTGGAGCACAGCAGTAAACTGAATGCATGCATTCCATGCATGCAGGATGTACAGTTTGCAGAATGAACTGCAGTAGCTGTAAGGGCCATAGACCGAGGTCATAATAGACCACCACTACTGAAGCCCTTTAGTGCCACAGATGTCCACAATTGGCAGGGAATTGAGGAACCATTGCTAGATAGTCCTGATTGCAGCACCAACAGGTACATACAGTAGACCACTAAGTGACATGGGAACAGCCTCCCCCACTGTACAAAGGAGGGCCTGCCTCCCCTATCATGAAACAGACACAGCTTGCACATAGCACCCCCCCACAGTGTCCCACGCAAAGCCAACTGACCCAAAACATGACCCATTGCAGGGCCCCCATTACATTACAACCACTATAGGCATATCAATTGCAGTCAGTGGCATGCACCCACTGAGTAGAATAATGACATGGACACAGGACAAATGTTCTATATGTGTGTGTGTGTGTGTGTGTATATATATATATATATATATATATATATATATATATATATATTATACATATATATATATATTTTATACATAATATATATATATATATATATATATATATATATATGTGTACAAAATACAGTCAGAAGACATGATTGAAATGACATAGGAATGCTAAACATAGAAGAGTGTAGCAGCCACCACTTGAACAATGGTGGCCACATGGATGCTACAGAGGAATGTACTGCCAGCTACTCTGTATCCTTCTCCTGGGCATCCCACTGGACCCCATTGTTGTTGTTGATATGTATCCCCTCTCCTCTAAAACTAGGTGCCACAGTGATCCTTGATATCCCTGGAATGAGAGGAACACAAGGGACAGGCATGAACGGGATGCTCATGCAGTGCGCTAGCAAAACACAAAGCACACATAGTCCCCCACTGTTCTCAGGCCTCCCAAGAACGTATCTTGGAAAGCTCAGCTAGAGACCAGTAGGTCCCTATATCATCCTTATCGAAGGCATCCTGCATGCTCACCACCCATGACAGCCAATACAGAACATGCAGGTCCCAGCTGGTACTCTGGGTCACCACCTGTGCTGATGCCCCATCTGGCAGCTCATGCCACTCTAAGATGATGCAGCCTGGCCTCCCATGGTAGTTCTGTGGAAACAGAACAGATGGAACAACATCACTGACAATGTGCACACAACACATGTCATGCATGCCTCATCACCCCATGCCCATTTCATACATACTGTACCTCCCCTGGCTCAGCCACCTCCCAAATAGTGCCTCTGCTTTTTGTGTCCTGCTAACACAGCTTGGACACCCTCAAAAGTTTGTGGTGGTACACTCCCACTCTCCCCACAGAGCCTGCAAATGCTATCACTGCCACCATCAGACAAGCCAGTTAGGAATGACTGGGCAACACCTATGCATGGCACATCACCCGTAGGTGTGCTGGGTACATGCCCTATTAAAGGACTGCAGAAATGTATGTGACATCTGTACATCCTCCCTGTCAGCTGCATGGCTGGCGGTCAGCACAGAGAAGTATGGACCACTCAATGCACTGTGGCCTGCAAGGGTGGCATTACAGGGGTAGAGAAGATGTGCCCAGGGATATTATTGAACATCCTCCTGCTGGACAAGAAGAGGGAGCACAAGCAGGCATTTAGGGCAAGGCTGTACCCATGTGTTTTCCAACCATGAATGCCAGTGCCCTGCGGGACACACACTGTGTTGAGTACTTCCATCTGGACCATGCCATGATCGCAGGGCTGCGTGACATGGTTCAGGCCTGTTTGGCCCTAAGTACATGACGGTTATTGCCAATGTTTTTGGAGACAAAGGCGCTTTGTGCACAGGCATACTATGCAACTGGATTCTTCCAGAGGGTGGTGAGGATGTCATAGGTGTTAGTTAGTCCTTCTTGTGCAGGGCACTGCACAGGGTCACCAGTGCTCTGGTTCTCCATATGCATGACCACATATAAGTCCCCACAGTGAACGCTGACACAACAGTCCACAAAAGAGGCAATGTGCTGGGGGTCATAGACTGCATGTATGTGGTGATTCTGTCCCCACCAGCAGACAAAAAGGCATACCAGAACTACAAGGGCTTCCATAGCAGAAAATGCCAGACTGTTTGTGATGCAGTGTGCATCATCACAGACATGTGTGCCAAATACCCAGGCTCCTGTTATGGTTCCTATATCTTTAAAAATTACAGGCTGGATGCCCTCTTCAGTGCATGTGGTGCCGGGGATGAATGGCTGATAGGTTTATTTATGTATTTATTGAAAAGTTTCACCAGGAAGGCACGCTGAGCAATTGAGATTGCTCATCTCCTGGTGTGTCCTGGGGGAGGTGTACAGGAGGAAGAGAACAAAACAAAAATTGTACATTTGCCAGGTGAAGGTCATGAATAGGAAAAAAATTCAGTTATACAATGCATAAAGTAGTATTAGGTAACTAAGAACTAGTATAGACACACTGACAATGAAGGCCACAAGCATGAACAAAATGTGGTTATACAATATATGAACACAGCATATAGCAGCAGGAACAAATAAAGACAGTAGACATGAATTGCACAGTACAGATTCTGAGACATAAGTGCGAGTCCAAGAACATGAGATGTCAGTGCTGTGAGTGCTAATACCTAAGTAAATTAGGGCGATGGAGGGGGAAGGCCAGGAGGTAGTAGACAAGCGGCAGTAAGAAGGCAGTGTAAATTTGTGTTGGGAGTGTGATGCATGTAAACAGGGAAGGGGGTGGTAGTCAGTTTGCAGTCACACCATGTGGACTGAGGACACCTTAGAGTAAGACAGACAGCTACTAAGATGAGGTAGACAGAAGAAGTATGGGGGGTGAGCAACTTAATTTAGTAATAAATTGGGAAATGTAGATTAGGAGCAGGAGCAGTTTGGAGAGAAGTGGTTTACCAGTGCGGATGAGATGGATGCGGTGGACGAGGGTGACAGATTAGCCGTGGGAGGAAGTTCCAGAGTTTGGGGAACTGGAGTGAAAATGCTGATTGTCCAGTAGTGGTCTTGCAGTGAGGGACTGTCAAAGTGCGGGAGTCGTTTAATCTAAGAGAGTGGGGGGGGATAGTGAAGGGAAGAAGAGAAGTAGGTGCTAAACTACAGTTCAGAGACAAATTTGGTACAATGGGAGATGTGTCTGTTGTCCAGAGAAGAGATGGCAAGAGAACGATAGAGGTTGCAGTGATGGGTGAGAGGGGGAGAGTCCAGGGCGAAATGACAGAAGGCGTTGAACAGGGTATCCAGTTTGGTTAAGGAAGACTTGGGAGTGGCACTGTAGACTTTATCACACTACTTGAAAATAGGTAAAATCATTTTCTGGACCAGTTCGCACCTGGCTCATAGTGGCAGACAACTACAGTTCCTGTATAGGGTGCCAAGCTTGGGGTGCAGTTTTTTTAAGATGGGATCCACATGTCCAGTAAAGTTAAGGTACTGGTCGAGCCAGACCCCAAGGTACCTAAATGAGGATGTGTCCTCTAGTATAGTCCCATTTAGGGTGTGGAAGGAAAGTAGGTGGCTTAGTCTTGAGAATCTCTGCCTAGTGCCAAAGGTTATTGAGACTGTCTTCTTAGCATTGAGGATAAGTATATGAGAGCTAAGCCAGCCCTGAACATTACTGAAGTCAAGTTGGAGCCTGGCTACTACATCATTGAAGGAGTGGCCAGAGGTGAACAGGACAGTGTCATCAGCATACATATCTGTGGAGGATGATGCACACACTGTTGGGAGGTCATTGAGGAAGGTAGAAAATAGGAGTGAGCCAAGTACACAGTCTTGTTGCACACCAGTGGTAATTTGGAGTGGGGGGATAGGGAATCAACAATCCTGACTGATTGTGACCTACCAGTGAGATAGGCTCTGAACCTGTTTATGGCAGAGTCAGATAGGCCTGCTGCAGTAAGGTTTTCAAACAGGAAGGAGTGGGAAACTGTGTCAAAAACCTTAATGAGGTCGACAAATATGGCTGAGGTAATTTGCCCACTGTCCATATTGTTTAGGATAGAGTCAGTGAATCTGAGTAGGGAAATGGAGGTAGGGTGGTTCTTCTGAAATCCTGATTGGAAGGGAGTGAAGAAGGAAGATTCAGAGAGATAGGAGGAGAGCTGGGAGAGGACAAAGTGTTCCTGTAGCTTGGCCAGAACAGGTAGAAGAGAAATAGGGCAATAGTTGCCAGGAATGGATGAGTTGCCATCCTTTGGTAGTGGGCGGACGATCGCACGTTTCCAGGTGGTAGGACAGGTGCTAAAGAGAAAGAGAGGTTTAAAAGGTCAGCCAGTGGTGAAGAGATAGCAGATGCTTATAGGTACAGTAGTCTAGGGTCGAGACCATCAGGGGAGCTGCCTTTAGAAGGGCTGAGTGCAAGGAGGGCTTCCAGAGCTTCTGTAGGGGAGATTGGGGAGAAGGAGAAAGTCGCAGCAGGAAGGGGAGTTGGGGGATTGTTTGACGCAGGGGCAGGGTTGGGGGGAATGGGGGGAGGGAGACTAGGAGGGCTGATGCACAAGATGTGAAGTAGAAGCTGAATTCCACTGCAACGGCAGGATGATTGTAGATGAGGGAATTGTTGACTTTTAGGAGTGGGGGTGGGGGACTTAGAAGGAGGGGAGAAAAGAGACTGTACGACCTTCCAGAATTTCAAAGGGTTGTTTATATTATCTTGAAAGGTGGAGTGGAAGTACTTGGCTTTGGCTAGCCTGATGGCATTTGTGCAGGAGTTTTGGAGCATCTGGTATGCCTCAAAATCCCTAGGCAGCCTGGATACTTTGTGGGCTTTCCACGCGTGGTTGCCTGCCTGCTGGTATGCCAATAGTTCTACCGTGACCTAAGGGAGGTTGTTTTCGTGGACTCGGGTACATCTTAGAAGGGTATGATTGTGCCAAACTTTGAGGAAATTGTGTTTGAAGTACTGTAGTTGAGAGCTTGGTCTGTGGAGCTAGCAGTAGCTATAGGTGACCAGTCGATCAGGACCAGGTCCTGGTGGAGGGGAGCAAGGTTGAGAGATCTGAAGAAATGAGTCTTCAGGATTTTGTGCTGGACCTTGGGCCTGTGAACTTTGTGGACCAGGAAGATTGAGTGGTGGTCACTTAGCGCATCAGGGAGTATGCTGGATTGAATGACATGATGGGGAGGGGAGGTGAGGGCCTAGTCAGTCAAGGAGTGGTTTGAGGATTTTTGTTTAGCCATGTCGGTTCTTGAATTAATTGCGTGAGGTTTAGGGCTGCTAGGATATTTTGTGTGTTTGCTAGGGAAGAGGCCTGTGAATTTAGATTGAAGTCATCCATGATGTAGAGTTCTCTAGCTGTGGCACGAGACATTATAATGGCAATCAATCGGTGACAACTGCGGAGTTTAGGCCAGGCTGACAGTAAATCCCAGCTACAAAGGTGGATACCGAGAAAGGCAAGGATAACCTCAATACTAGTGCTTCTTATGCAGATGGCATGGAAGATGATACGATGGTGGTAATTTGGAGAGATGAGGGGATGTAAACTGCCACCCCTCCACCTCTGGATGTACAGTCTTGGTGGGAGAGTGTGTAACCTGGAATAGAGATGGAGGAATCAGAGATTTTATTGCTTAGCCATGTTTCGGATAGAATTAATACGTCGGGGGTCAGTGAAGCAACTAGAGGCTGGATCAGGTCAATCTTAGGTGTTATGCCCTTATATTAACCCTTAGGATGCCAACAGAATTAGAATGAATAGGAATTTTGGACTGATATATCATTCTGTGGCTGTGCAAGGGTTAAGGTGCAGGAGTTTTAAGCCTGGTGGTTATATGTACACCACACAGGTGCACTGATGTGTATGTAGTGGCCCAGAACTGTACTAATCCTGTTATTCTTCCACTGCATAGGTGACAGTGGATATCCGCTACAGCCATACCTGATGACACCCTACCTGGAGGCGCCCAGTGCTAAGGAAAAGGCATGCAAGAAGGCCAACAAGAAGATACTGTCAGTGGTCAAGAGGATGACAGGGCTGCTGAAGATGAGGTTTCAGTGCCTGGATCTGACAGGCTGCATGATGATGCTTGCCCTTGGGAGGGCATGTAGAGTGTTCACAGCATGTGTCATGCTGCACAGCATATGACATCAGGGTTCCATGTCAATTGCTCGCAAAATATTTCAGCGCGAGCATTTACAGCGCGTACATTTCAGCACTAGCATTTACAGAGCATTCCAATTACATTGTGTGCATTTCGGTCGCAATTTAGTTAGTTCCTTTAGGAGGCCAGTTGGTCGTCGTGGTCATCTTATACCACATTTTGTAATACAGTTTTGAACTGCTACATGGCAGTATAGGAAGGTTTACAGAGTACTAACAATGCTGTAGAGGGGTGGCATAGAGGCTTCAATAGTCTTCTGGGAGCAAGCCACCCCACCATTTGGAAACTGATCAATGCGATTAACGCAGAACAGAAAATGAACGAGTTGAAAATGGAGCAATACTTGTCAGGCATGGTCCCCCCCAGCTCCATGAAAAAAGTACAGAGATACTGGAAAATGTATCGCGTTGGTGGTGGATTCGTATGGAACATCCAATTGTGCTGACTATCTAAGGGGGATAGCGCATAACTTCCAGTTACAGGTTTAGATACAGAGACCGATTGAAGGACCACAAAAGTTTAAGTAACTCTTCAACTTTTAATCACCTTTTAATCATAAGGAAATAAAAGTTACATTTTAAAAAAATGTACCTGGATCGACAATGAACTCTCCTATGTGCACTGACGTTGTTACTAGCCAGTGAGGACATGTGACGTCATTGAGAAGTGACAGTACTGGAAGAACATAATGGGGACATGAATTTGTATGTGATGCTTTTTCCACTTGAGCACCTTCCTGCTACAGGTTAGACTAACTGTATTTGAATAGCAGTGATTCCTGTTACAGGTTAATATTCCATGATATGTCCAAACAGAGAGTAAGTTACAGGTTGCAGCGAGTCCTTGTTTCATGCGCTGATTCGGTACCACAATGTAATGATTCGAGCGCTGTGTTGCTATACACGGCAAATGATGCGCTGAGTTGTTTGCGCTCAAATGTTTGCGGCGAATTGACATGCTACCAACATCAGCTACTCATGCCATGGCATGTACCGTGAGTTGTATCTCCAGGTGGTGGGGTAGGTCTTCCAGGAGAGGGCTGCAGAGTCTCTGTCTGGATGTGTAGCATGTCATGGACTTGGGCAGAGGTCATTCAGCCATTTGGGGGTTGGACGGACAGCATGGCATAGTGATGAGGACACACCTGAGTGGCATTCCACCTATGAGGAGGCCTTGGGGTTCATGCTTGGTGATATCTGTGGAGGTGTTATATGTGATGTGTGGATGTGTGGGGGTGTATGTAGTGGTGTGGTTATCCTTGGTGGGATGATTATGTATAGGTGCTGTGTATGGATTGTGCTTCTATGTCACTTTGTATCAGTTGCTAGGTGTTTCAGGTGTCAGTGTTTCTTTGCCTGTGCTGCCCAAGCCATGTAGATGAACATGTGCTGAGATGATGGATCTTTGCTGCTGTCTTTCCCCCTTCACTTGGCTGCTTGTCAGGCTGAATGTCTGCCTCCGGTTGTCGTTGTCTGTCCTCCAATTCCTCGGGGACAAAGGGGCTGGCAGGTGTGTGATGCATCAGGGACACTGGGGGGCCTCAGGGAATGTTGTTGTGGTCGTGACTGTCCCTGCAGCAATGTGCTCCATCAGCCTCTCCAGCAGGTCCTCTATCCTGTATATTCCCCAGTGCATCCTCCTCTCCTCCACCATAAGCTCTTTGAGTGCCTCCGTATTTTCCCTCTGTTCCTGGAGCTGGTCACACTCCAGCTGCTGTACCTCAGGGTAATATGTATAGAAACATAGAAACATAAACTGAAAGCAGATGGGGACCACTTTGCTGACCTAGTCAGACCATTTTGTCCTACATACAGTATCACCGCAGACACTATCTGATCTTCAGCACTTAATCCCGCCCAGCTTCCTTTCCACTAAGATTCTCTTATGCCCTATCCCATGCATTATTGAACCCCTCCACTGTTTTTGCCCCCACAGCCTCTGCTGGAAGACTACTCCAAGAATCCACCACTCATTCTGTGAAGAAGTACTTTCTCACATCTCTCCTGAATCCACCCTTCCCCAGTTTAATAGCATGTCCCCTTGTTCTTGAGAACTTTTTTTTCTAAAATATACTTCTCTCCTGTACCTTATTTACACCTGGGAGGTATTTAGTGGTCTCTACCATATCCCTGCTCTCCTTTCTCTCTTCCAGGGTGTACATACTGAGGTTCTTTACTCTCTCCTCATAGGGCTTTTGATGCCGACCCTGCACCATTTTAGTTGCCCTCCCCTGGACTGCCTCCACCCTGTCTATGTTCTTCTGGAGAAGTGGTCTCCTGAACTGGACACAGTACTCAAGCTGTGGTCTTACCAGTGATCTACACAGAGGCAACACCACCTCCCTCTTTCTGCTGGTAATACCCCTCCATATGCACCCAAGCATTCCATTAGCCCTCCCAACTCTCTTGTCACCCTGCCTGCCTATCTTTAGGTCATCAGATGTGATTACCCCAGGTCTCTTTCCTGCTTAGTGATCATTAATACCACACTCCACCCATTTTGTACTCCATCCCTGTATTTCTGTGCTCTAAGTGAATTATTTTACACTTTTGCATTCAAATCCATCTGCCATACCCTTGACCACTTCTCAAGTTTTCTCAGGTCTCTGCTTATCCTTTCTACACACACACACCCATAGTGTCCACCTTATTGCAGATTTTGGGGTCATCCACAAAGAGGCAGACCTTCCCTTCAAGCTCTTCTGCAATGTTACTTATAAAAACCTAAAAGAGGACCAGTCCCAGCACTGGTCCCTGAGACACCTTGCTGGTCACCCTCCTTTCCTTGGAGGAAACTCCATTTACCACCACCCTCTGTCACCTATCCTCTAACCAATTTCTTATACAGTTTACCACTTTTGGATCCAGTCCTAAGCTACCCAGCTTGCTTACTAGTCATTTCCTATGTGGAATGGTGTCAAAAACCTTACTAAAATCTAGGTAGGCCATGTCCATTGCTCCTCCCTGATCCAGTTCCTTGGTCACCCAGTCAAAGAAATCTATCACATTGATTTGACATGACCTCCTTCCTGTGAATCCATGCTGTCTCGGGTTTTGTTACCCACTGGATTCAATATTTTATCTATATCTATGTCTCCCTGTTTGTACTATGCACCCGGGTCGCACCTGGAAACGAGCCTCGGCTCAGCGTGCATTTCCCAGTCAACAATTTTAAATAAATAAATAAAATAAATAAGATATTCCATAATCCTTCCCTTCAGCAGTTATTTCATAAGCTTTTCCACTGCCAATGTTAGGCTGACTGACCTATAATTGCCAGCCTCCTCCCTACTACCACTTTTGTGAAGTGGGACATCTGCCCTCCTCCAGTTCTCTGGAACCACTCCTGTTTCCAGTGAACTGTTAAATAGAACTGTCTGAAGTGCAGTCAGTAGTCCCCTGAGCTCCCTTAATACCCTTGGATGCACCCTGTCTGGTCCCATTACCTTGCCTACCTTCAGATTAGGGAGTCCCTTCAGGACACTCCTCTGAAAAGGGACTAGTGTCCACCTCCCTCCCTCCCTCCCTCCAAAGCTCCTGTTACTTTGTTGTGGCCCTCCCTCTCCTTTCTCTGTGATCACTGAACAAAAGTTCATGATGGCTACTTTTCCCTGGTATTACACTGCACAATTGCTCTTCACTTTTTAACCTTACAGTCCCTCCTCTGGTCTTCCTCGTTTCACTTACATACCTAAAAATGTCTTGTCCCCTTTTGTTACCTGGATATTCTTGCGTCAGTTTGTGCCTTTGCTTTCCCTTCTTCCCTCTGTTTCCCCTCATATACCTCCCTATCCTCCTCCCTCTGTGACTCCTAATTCTTTCTGAATGATACACTTTTAGCCTTGCTTTTTCAGCCACCTGTTTTGAGAACTGTAGCTGTCTCTTTTCCCTCTTGATTTTGCTCACTTGCTTGATGCAAAGGTTTGTTGCCTTCATTATGCCCCCTTTTAACTATGCCCACTGTTCCTCCACCCCACCTAGGTCATCCCCTCCCACCAGGTCATCTCTGAGGCATTCATCCCTCCATCTTTATAAAATCTGTCCTCCAGTACCCTTGCCTTGTGTGGTTCAGTTGCAGCAGACCTCAGGAGGGCATTCTCCCTGTCCTGCATGTCAGGCAGACAGATGTGGCCTTGTAGCCACTGTCAGTAAGGCATTGTGTGTTCCCGCTCAGCCCCCCTGCTGTCCACTGGATGCTGATGCTGGTGGGCTCCCCTGTGTCCCGTGTGTGGCTGGCGGTGCTGGCAGGTTGTGCTGACTGCCTTACAACATCTGACTGGATGGTGAAGTCATCTGTGGCATGTGGGACATCCGGGGAGGCTGCCAGGGGTGGGATTGTGGCAGGGCTTTTGCACAGAGGTTGTTGGGGGCTGGCTGTTGGTGGGGGTGTCTATCCCCTCCTCATCCACCTAGGTCTCCTCCACTGTGACCATTCAGAGGGTGCCCTCCCTCACCTGCTCCTCCTCTGCTGTGCACACGGGCACCTATAATGTACATGGGGTGAGAGAACAGATAGGTGTTATGGGCTGTGCCACTGCTGTGGGCTCAGAGTGTGCTGTGGCCTGTGGGACACCACAAACTGGCACACTCTTCTTTTCCCAGGCTGCCTTTTTGTGACTTCTAATGCATGGCACCCTTAGCAAGGGTTGCATCCTCCTCTTTAGGGGTGTGCCCCATCCGTGGGTCTGTAGGGTGCAGCACAGGGTGGTTAGCATGTCTTTCATGTCCCTGACAACCCCCTCCCTGCATTGTAGGGCATACCTTGAAGGCTATCCATGTCCTCCTCCTCCCCTTGAAGGGACACCTCGGTGAGGGTGTCCTCTGCCATCCTCTCTATGGGGGTCAGGCTGTTCTCATTTGTGGGCAGCCCTCTGCCCATGCTGATCTTTTGGGGTTTGACAGCTACCAGTTTCTGCTTGACAGCTGATTGCATGTCCCTCCACTTGTGTTTGATGGCTGCTAATGTGTGTGCCTCAGGCCCTGCTGCATCATGGTTGACTGTATGTAAATCCAAAGTCTGGCCTTTATCTCAGCTGGTGCCTCAACTACTCTGCCCAATACAGGATGGCATAGTGCTCCCATATAATAATAATAATAATAATATTTTTATTTATATAGCACAATTCAGAAATCAAAGCATTGTACATACAAATATGTCATAAAACAATTCAATAAAATCTTTACAAAAAATTCAGCTTCAGTTAAAAATTTCCATGATCCATAAAATATCAAATATTAAAAGCCTGTTTAAACAGATGTGTTTTCAAACTGGTCTTGAAGCTCTCCACGGTCCTGCACTCTCTAATCTGATGAGGTAGAGAGTTCCACAGGGATGGTGCTATGAACATAAAAACCCGAGCCCCAGATGTTTTCAGCTGCACCCTGGGAACCTCTAACAACCCCACATCAGTTGAGCGGAGAGGCTGTAGGGAACCAGGAGCTCTTGCAGGTAACTCGGTCCCGGTCCATTCAGGGCTTTATAGGTCAGCAAACTGACCTTGAAGGTGATCTTCCACTGTATAGGCAGCCAGTGCAGATCTCGCAGCATGGGGGTAATGTTACTGAAGCGCGAAGTCCCAGTCAATAACCATGCCGCAGCATTCTGCACCAGCTGCAAGTGGTGGATATCAACCCCCAGAAGACCCAGGTAAAGGGAGTTTCAGTAGTCAAGGCGTGAGGTCACAAAGGCGTGGATCAATGTGGGCAAATCATCGGATGGAACAAGGTGCTTAATTCTGGCGATGTTCCTAAGATGGTAAAAGGAAGACTTGATGACTGCCAACACCTGCATACGCAGTGCCAACCCATCATCAAGAACCACCCCCAGATCACGCACCCATTCAGAGGTAGGCAGTTGTACACCATTTAGCCAAAGCCCAGAAGGTAAACCCACCACTGGCCTCTCTATCTGGTGCCCCAGATCCACAACCAACACCTCAGTCTTCCTGGAATTCAATTTCGACCAGCTGGACTTCATCCAGTCATGAATCTCCACCAGACAGCTGTTAAACATCGAGATTGCACTATCATGGTCAGGTGCAAAAGACAGATAGAGCTGTGTATCATCAGCATAGCAATGAAGCCTCAGCCCATATCATCTTACAATGTCTCCGAGGGGGCAGCAAGTACAATGCGAACAACATGGGGGACAGCACCGAGCCCTGATGGACCCCACATGGCAGAGAGAATGGATTAGAGGAAAAAATTCCAGATGCCACCCTGTGGAATCTGCCAGCTAGGAAGGAATGGAACCATCTGAGAACTGGACCAGCCCGGGCCACAAATAACCTTCAGGTGCTCAAGCAGAACCCCATGGTCCACAGTGTCAAATGCTGAGGAGAGATCCAGAAGCACCAGGATGGATCAGCGTTTCTGGTCCCTCACCATCAGGAGATCATTGAGCAGCTGAACCAGAGCAGTCTCAGTACTGTGTCTCTTCCAGAAGCCTGAGTGAAGAGGATCAAATACACCGTGGATGGTAAGACGGTTCTCCAGCTGCAGCGCAACCACTTTCTCAATCACCTTCCCAACAAAGGGAAGGTTAGAGGTGGGTCTGCAGTTTGCACAGCTGTTTGGGTCCAAAGAAGCTTTCTTAAGAAGTGGTGTCACCGCCACCTCCTTAAGAAAGCTAGGCAACTCTCCCGAGTCTAAGGAGCACCAAACAATCTCTGCAAGGACCGGGCCGATGAATTCCATACATCCTACTAATAGGTATGTAGGGCCTGGATCCAAACTACAGCATGTTGGCCACAAATTCTGGACAATCCGCATGATGTCCCCTATCTCTAACCAGTCAAAAGATATCGAGGAGGACTGAAGGGAAGTAACCATACACAGACCACCACCAACCCCCACAAATGGCGCTGAACAAATTTCGGCCCTGATGTCAGCCACTTTATCCACAAAAAATCAAGCAAACTCATCACACTTACTTTGTGAAATGCTCCTCGAACCTGTAGACAGGTTGGATTGCACAACCTGTCTAAGGTTCGAAAGAGCTGAGCTGGTGGATTTTGAGTGGCAGCAATCTCACTGGACAGGAACTCTGCCTTCTCACGTGTGATTGCTGATTGATAGCTTTGATAATTATCTATCAATCTAAGGTGGTAGGCTTCAAGGATTGATTTCTACCAGTGACACTCTAATCTACATCCTACACATCTCAATTCCCTCAAGGTCCCATCAAACCAAGGGGACCGAGGGTGGAGAGAGAGAGGACGAACACGGACTGGGGGATAGAATTCAGATCCTCAGCAATAGCCTTGTTATTGGCTAAAACTAGACTCTCTGGATCCTCGCCTGCTCTCAAAACTCCCGATAGGTTTAATACCACCAGAATTCCTTCTGGAGTTACACCCCTCAATGGGTGGTATTTAACCATCTCCACAGGGGCAGGCCTATGGGGGGGGCTGGAAATTGAATCTTACTGTGTAGTGATCGGACCATACGACTGGTTCCACCACCAAGTCAAAGGACTCAATCAACAGGAGGAAGACCAGATCAAGTGAGTGACCCTGATTATGAGTAGCAGAGGCAACTACCGGTATGAACCCCAATGAACACATAAGTTGGAGGAAGTCTTGACCGAACTGCGAGAGTTCATTGTTGACCCAACCGGTGTAATTCATTGACCATGTCTCATGTCTGCTGCATGTTCTGCCTGGTTCCTGTGTCCTGGCATGGCCACGGTCAGTGCCATTGGGCCCAGTGGTGGCCTGCGTACCTCAAGCACATCCATTGCCCCCTCTGTCTGTGCATGCTCCCTGTCCTTTATAGCAGTATTCATGTCTGCATTTTTGCACGAGGCAGAGCAGATGCCCATATATGATGAAGTCAAGTGGAATGGCTGCATTCAGTAGGCCCACCCTTCATCTTAGTAAAGGTTTATTGGTCTCCATTCACCTTGTTGGCTGTCTCATGTACAGCGCACATAGAGCCAGCCCATGTTGGCCTGCACTCGTACTCTGCACTTTTATCAAAAACTCATGGATGAAGTTCGCATTTTGTGGCTTCTCTGCTTGTGGGATTATGGCAGGATGAGGTAGCCAGGGTGGTAAGCATGGTCAGATGGTGAGTCACAATTGGATCATCTGCTTTGCAGAAGGCCACAGCCAGAACTCACAAAGAGAATGGCAAAATCAGTCAAAGTCAGAGGCAAGAAAGTTTTTACTTACATACAGGAAAAATCCATGGTGCACACAGGGGTAGAGAAAACAACACCAACACCACAAAAGCCCCAAGGTGTTTTGCACGTGCGTGCTTTATCAGAGGATCACCTTCCCAGACAGTGTTCCACAATAAATAGAATAAGAATTAAAGTGACAGTATCAATTGTCAAAATAAGACAGAGCAATAAAAAAAAAGTTAAGAAGAGGCTGCCAACTGTGAGTGGAGAGCATGGTCAGATGTTGGGTTACAACTGGATCATCTTGCATGAGGCCATGGCCAGAACTACCATATCCACTTAGATAATTATTTTTAGATTAAAAAAATTCCTTGAGACAAAAGCAGATCCCTTCCAGTCCTCTGTACCATGGAAGAGAACTGGATGCAAGTATCTGGGAGACTAAGCAAGGCCCTCTACTCCAAATCTCTGCCCTGGAAGAGGGGTGCACAGCCATTACAGCATGGTCTCCCTTAGCATAGCCTACACACCTCGGTGTGCCTGAAATCAGTTCTACATGGTGTTGGGCATGCCACGTATTGTTCTGTCACAACCTACAGTATACTGTTGCCATCTGGCCACCCACATACAGTAGCTCTGCAGGTAGAGTAGGATCAGGTAGGGTACGGACCTCCCATGGCTAGAGCAGTGATGATACATGCTGTAGGAAGATCCACAACCAAGCAAATCCTCCCTTTGCAGCATGTGTAGACTTGTGGAAAAGGGGAACTACAAACTACAGTGAACAGAAACTAAAATGTTTTAAAACTTAGTCAATCCTGTGACTATTATTTTGACTCATTTTTAATGGCCCTTAGTATTTTTTTTTTATTCCAAATAAATAGGAAGGTTGCGGATTGTAGATTAGCTGCCAAATTCCTGCAACAGAATGGGGGGATCTGTTCTTGCTTTAGATGTGTAAATGAATGTAAACTTATATTGATGGTGCATGTCATCAGCATGCAGTAGTTTATGCTTCATTGGTTGCTGATATATCGGAAACAGGAATGGGGAGGTTATAGAAAGACCACAAAAGAAAGGAGAAGAAAGTGATAGCTGTAGGTGATTTTATTTATTTATTCATTTCAGTTCTCGGATTAGACCAATTGAGCTCAGAGCTCTTTACATAGGTTCCATGTCGAAAACAATTCAGACAATTGGTATACAAGGAAACATGGCACGACAGGATAAGAAGAAATATTCCAGTACAATGAGATTTGTACGAAGGATTCAAAAATACAGGGTACAAAAAGGGATAAGGTTACTAACACAGTCTGGTACACACCAGAAACCGGCAATTTATTGAGCCCAACAGTGAACCTGTTACTTGTCAAAACAAGAGGGTGTTAGAGCGTTACTAAGTGCTAATGAAAAGGGGTAGTGGGGGGGGGGTGAGCACCCAAGTGCAGAGTGCAGAGTGCAAACAAGTGAGTAAGATAAGTTCAGTAGTAGGAATAAAGGAAGAAGGTGACTTAGTTTAGTTTTAACAATGGCAGACACATTGGGATTCCCATATAATAAGGTTCTTTAGGTGCCTTTTGAAGGAACACAGAGTGGCAGGCAAGCAATGTTCTCCTGGAGGGAGCTGAGCCACAACGATCTTTGTCCTTGAGATGTATGACATTTTTGGGTTAGGACGGACTGCTGTTCGGAATTTCGGCTATGCCTCGGATTTGTGCAGGGAACCAGCAGTTGTTGGACCCCCAGCGGTAGCTGACCAAGGCAGATCTTTTTGGCCAGGAGGCAGGATAGATATTTTAGCCAGTCATTGAAGGTTAGCCAGTGTGCCATGGCATATAGATCACAGGTGTGAGTTAGTTGGTGCGCATCTAAGGTGAGTCTGCTGCGATTGACAGCTGTTGGTGATTCAGGAAGATGGGGTAGTTCAGAGAGGGTAGGGACTGCATGTAGGAGCAGGTGTGGGTTGTGAGCTCACAGAGGTGGGCTTTTAGGAAGAAAAGAGAAGATGAAGTGTGTAGGGAAGGTGGTGGTTATTCAAAAGCTAAGGACGTCTACAGAAAAACAAACTCTACCCAGTTGAAGCCCTAAAATGGAGAGAGGAAGAAGTGGGTTAATGAACTTCTGAAGGACCAGGTGCTGGGGGTGAAGGTGCAAAGCAGGTGATGACAAAAGGTAAGGGAACTAAACCAGAATTTGGAGATGAAGAAGGAACTGTTGGAAAGTTCCCTACCCTCAAGTTGGGGAAAAGACAAATTAGAGTATAAGTAGATTCAAGGTCCCTTTCAGTCGTACTACTCAGGGCCAGAGATCCTTCGGTTACCATGCCCCGCTCTGGCTTAGCTCCCTCCCAACTGATCTACTCGCCAAACCAAAAATTGGTCCTTTTAAATCCAAACTTAGCAGGCACCTCACAGTGCAAATGAAGTATGCAGTACTTGCTTCAAATTACCAATTTCCCCTGGCATTCAGCTCTCCATCCCCTTGTTCTTAGCCCTTCTGACCCCTGGCTTTGGTACTTACCCCTGTCCACTTGTTGCTTGGCCCTTACCCCAGCCACTCTCCCGACTACTGCCTAGCGTACTCACTGCTCTGTCCCTCTCCTGCCTAACCATACTTCCACTGCCCTGTCTCCCCTATCCCTCTAGCCCCCCTTACCTATACCTAGACAAGGGAACCCAGTTATACTGGCTTCCTGCACCACCTTTACTTGCACCTTCTTCTTACAATCAGGTAATGTCTCGCCTTTATATTCCCACTACCCACCTACTCTTGTTTCGATACAATAGTGCTATCTTCATGATTATAAGTCAATGCCTGACTCTTGTCTTACTACTGTGCCACTATCCTCCTAATTACAGTTATTGTCATGTTCATCCTATCCTTGTTTACTGTATATTGTCTTAGATAATTTTGTATGTTAGTTTTTCCTTGACGTGGAACCTTTGTAAATGAGCTTTAGCTCAAAGGATGTAATCCAAGACCTCAATAAATAAATAAAAAAGTAATGGAAACAAAGAGGACAATTCAAGGTGACAGCATAGTCAGATATCAGGAGGATCAATTTAAGCATGTCTACCAGAGGGCAGGGTAGGGGATACAAGTTTTGTTCTTATAAGGTGATCCACATTTGAAGAGGAGTCTGTTATATATGGCATCAACATCACTGGAGAAATGAAGGCACCAATCCACCCAGAAGCCAAAGATATTTAAAGTAGGGAACTTCCTCTAGAAAGTAGCCTCCGAAGTCCTGAAGACTAGAGTAAAGTGGAGCCTGGCCAATTTTTGTTAGCACCAGCGATCATAGAGACAATGTATCTGGCATTCAGAGTGAGCTGATTTCCTGTGGACCTACACTGGACATTATCAAAATAATGTTGGACCTGTATTTTTAACTTGGGGCTTTTGGTGAACTGACAACAAGCATTATGTTAACTGCATTAATGCAAATATGCAAGGATTTTCAGGCCTTGGAAAGTTCACTGAGAAAAACTGTCTCTAGGATGGGGTCGAATACAGAGCTTTAAGCTATACCTGACTTGATTAGAAGAGGTGAGGAAAGGTGCCATCTACAAGTACTCATCATCACCTGTCAGACAGAAAGGAGCAAAACCACTTGACCAAGAGGTCAGGGAGGCCTGCCACAGCAAGCTTGTCAAGTGGGACTGGGTGAGAAACTGTGTCGAAAACCTTGGGAAGATCAATAAAGATTGCAGAGGTAAGCAGGTTCTAATCCATCCCCTTCAGGATGGAGTCAAAAAATCTGAGAGGGCAGATCAGTGGAGCACATTTTGAAAGCCTGACTAGATAGTGCAGACGAAAGACGAGGCATCGAGAAAGCAGGAATGTTTGGAGAGCACTAGCTTTTCCTGAACCTTAGCAAGTGCAGCTCTACAGTAAAGTATATAGTACAATATTTCTCCCCTAAGATGGCTGCCTATATAGTTTGCTGTCCTTGTCTTTCTCAGTCTGTAGGCCATTTTTTTATCTTTTTTTTTTGTTTCAGACTTGAAGTATCAATATCGGATTTGACCACATTACCTGTGCATGTCTCCTCAATTCTCATTTTAAATAATTCAGCACAGGTATGTGTATATTCTTCAAACTTACAATTTAAATAGCAACACAAACCTGGTGACCTCTGAGAATTTATTTATTTAGGTTTTTTTACCGTGTAAGATGCACTAGACAAACATTTGCCAATTTTCAGGCACAACCCAGGACAGTACAGCCAGTTAAGACAATACTGTGTAAGACAGTGATTACAATGTTGGAGAAACATAATAACCTTAGGAATACAGTTATATGCACAACAATGAAATTAGCAACAGGGTGAACAAAGTGCTGAGAAAATGATATGGCACATGTCTATAAGTGAGAGGGCATAGGGAAAGGGTAACTAGCAGAAGCACACAAGGCAGCCTTTCCAGTTGCTTCAATACACAACTTGGTTTTCCCTGGATTTACAACAATTTACAAGTGCTAAGGATCAAAGAACTCCACTCTGCTATCTCCTGGGACTAATTCCTGTTCTCAGTCTCCAACATGGCGTGAATGTTATGATCATGAATAATCTGATACCTGCTGAACAACATTTTATCCAATTCTGTTTGTATGGTGTTGTCATCCATCTGCCCCTTCTGGTCATGCTGGGAACACTGTATCCTCATCTAGCACTGGAAAACTAGTGCAGTGTTAAGGTTTACTTGGTTGTTTAACTCAGGACTAGGGTAATACCGTTTTTTGTGATGCACTTGTCAATTAATCAATTAGATGTCTTAGACCTCTGCTTGAACTGGGACATCAGTCTGTAAACCCTCTGCTTGCCACTGTGACTCAAACCTGCTAACTCATCTACTTGGTATTGGGAATTGAATCTATGTGCCCCACCAGGACCCCTGTCTGCCTTAAGCCCTCCAAACTGTGGGTTACCTTAGCAAAACACTGACCTGCAGGAACACTTCCAGGACCTTTGTCTGCATGCTCCTTCTACCTGCCACCAAGACTCTACAAGCTCATCCCTGTATGTCTCTACACTCTGATTCAGGGGTCATGAGCCATTAGTCAATAACCAGAAGGACTCTCTTGTCTCCACTTGGACTGCAACCAACTACCTCCACCACCAGTATGCATACTTGCTCTTCCTCCATCCACTACAGCCTTCAACCAAGAGATCCAAATTCCCTGCTTCAGTTTATGAAGCAAGTAGTCTTTCTGCTTACCAAACTATTTGTATTTGCACACTGGTATCACCTACTAACGTAAATTGGTATTCATTATACTAATTCCTTATTTAAGGCACTGCTGCACTGTATCTGCCTAGTCAGCCCTTTTTATCCCTGCTTTTAATTAGCCAATCCATTCTGGTCTGCTTAGTTGAATTGCATTCCCTCTGCACTGTTATAACTGAGTTAGCCCAGCTGGGCTATTTAATTTAACTTTTGTTACTTTACTCCTATCTATTAGTTTGCACTGACTTCTATACTTGTTTGTCCTACCTGAATGTGCCCTCATGTCTTCTCTAATAATTTGTTTTACTGGAGTCAGACCTGCTCCTAGTATCCCCATTTAAATAAGCTTTACATGTGCTGACTACCAGACTCATCTGACAGGGGTTTTGCTGCAATAACTTGCACCCTTCACTATTCCTCACCTGCTTTTGCTAACATTACCTTACACCCCCTTTTCCTTTTCATTTTGCTTCTTCTGTCCTTTCTGCTCCTTTTCTTTCTCTCCTCACCTTTCCCTCTATCTTACTCCCCATCTCCCCTACTAACCCCTCCTGACTCTTCCCCCCTTCACCCATGCCCTTTCTCATTCACCATTGTCTCTTCTTCTCCACTTCTCTTAGTCTTGATGCTCTCCAGAGATCTTTCCCTTTAATCTGATATCCCTTTCTCAGTACCTGTTCATAGGCAAAGATCTCAAACACATATGCTCTTCTCAGCCCTTCTGTTACTGCTGTTGACTGATGTAGAGCTAAACCCTGATCCCTCCTTCTTCCCTCCCCCCAACCTTCCCACATGGCTGAGTATTTTTCATATAAACATCAGGAATCTACTCACTGAAGCTTGACCAGCTGTGGGTCATACACTGCAATCCTGATGTTCTGGTTATTTCAGAAACCTGTCACTCTGCTCAACTCAGTGACGTACTGTAGAAGCTGCACTCTGGTTATGCAATTTACAGACAGGACTGTGGGATGCACAGTGGATGAGTTCTTCTATACACATGCCACAGCTTTAAGGGTGATGCTGTGTAGCACATTGTTCTACCATCACCTTCCCATGAACTCCTCTAGTGTAGGCTGTCTTTTCCCTGCTCACTTTCCATTTTTATCTATGGCATTTACTCCTCCCCCAAAACTAAACCTGTCTTCTGTCCTGCCACCTTCTCAACCATTTTCTGCCTCTCAGTTTTAGATGAGCTATCAGTCCATGGGGATTTAAACACAAATTGTCTCTTCCCTTGGCAAAAATACTGTTCACCAAATTGGGTTCCTCAAGCTCAAGCAGCTCATTACTGAACTAACCCATCTCATCCCCAACTCCACAAATCATTCCCTTATTGATTGGTATTGTCCTGACACCCCCATCACATTACTTCTGCTGGCACCCTATCTGATGCTTTTGGTGGATATCACATGGTCTGCTGCATCTTTAAGATCTACTGTAGTAAAACCCCACCAACATTTGTCTGGTCTATGTCACTCAAGTCTCATGACCACCCTTACCTGCAAGATGATCTTCAGGCCACTGACTGGTCAACACTCAAGTCAAGTTTATTTTAAGCTATGCCAATACAGTATGGCTTTAGCCGCATAGATTTAAAAGATATTTTCATACAAAAGGATTTAAAAACACAGAATCAAACAAACCTTACACAAAAATTAAAAACAATAATGCAATACATTATTTTACATGTGTTACGGATATTTTCAGGCCACTGAGGCAAAAGAGGCCATTGCAAAAAGCAACTGAGATCCTCAACCAAAGGTGCAATCCATTTTCCCTAAACCTCTCACTTTATGGGCAATGTACAGTACAATATAGTTTTTCAAATGTACACAAAAATAATTGTCTCACCACAACTGCAAACCACTGCTGCCTTACAGTTTAGATTATTAAATGCTTGAGGGGTTAATTTAGATCTTAACCTATCTAGAAACCATCTCCGCTATGCATTTCCATAACAATTTAGATCATATTTTATACCCCATTAAATTTTGAAGTTTTTATATTCCACTAACATCTTGGACTCATATATCCTGGTTAAATCTCAACATATTTCTATGTCTTCAATTCTGCTTATAGGGTATTAATTACCATACTCTGTATACTGGGACAGTCATTGTTAATATCAATGCCAGTCTTTGGAAGGTTGGACCATAGTTTGCCCCACCATTCAAGTTAGTGTATTAGGGTCTTTAGTTGCCCCAATATATTAGTTAATGTTCTCTTTGGAGTCTATTGGCATCCATCTTGAGAATGTAGATGAAGCATGACATGGCTTTCAGAAAACTTTGATTGTATGCACAAAACTTCAGTTTCCACTGTTCATTTCAGTTTAGTTTTATTTAAGACAAACATGCATATAACAATAGTCATCATATGTATATTATTTGCAAAAAAACTGCATTAATGCATCAGTTGGGGTTATGATTAAACCAATAAAAGTAGGGAAATGTGGCATTATGGTTTCCAACCAATAGTCAAATTAACCAGCCTGGGAGTGGGACCCAGGGTAGTAGCCTGGGTAAAACATTGGCTGGACAACAGGACACAGAAGGTAATTGTAAATGGAGTCCACTCTGAAGAAAGGGAGGTTACTAGTGGGGTACCACAGGGTTCAGTATTGGGTCCAGTCCTTTTTAATGTCTTCATCAGTGACATTGCAGAGGACTGGAAGGAAAAGTATGCCTTTTGCAGATGACACAAAGATCTGCAACAGGGTTGATACACAAGGAGGCGTGGAAAGGATGAAAAGGGACTTGGCAAGGTTGGAGGAATGGTCAGAAGTATGGCAGCTAGGATTCAATGCAAAGAAGTGCAAAATAATGCACCTGGGAAACAAGAACCCCAGGGAAGAATACACAATGGGTGGGGAGGTAGTAACAACAACAAAAAAGGAAAGGGACCTGGGGGTAATCATATCAGATGACCTTAAGGTTAGCAAGCAATGTGAGAAGGCAGTAGGGAGGGCTGGGGGTATACTGGGATGTATAGGGAGAGGCATCATCAGCAGAAAACAGGAAGTTGTTATCCCTCTGTACAGACAGTTGGTGAGACCCCATCTGGAGTACTGTGTCCAGTTCTGGAGACCCCATCTCTGCAAGGATATAGACAGGATAGAGGCAGTCCAGAGGAGGGCAACTAAAATGGTGCAGGGTCTGCAAGAGAAGCCGTATGAGGAGAGACTAAAGGAGCTTAATATGTATACCCTTGAGGAAAGAAGGGAGAGGGGGGACATGATAGAAACTTTTAAGTACCTCAGTGGAATCAACAAAGTCCAAGAGGGTAGCATCTTTCAGAAAAGAGACTTGCAAGAACAAGGGGACACAATTTAAAGATAGAAGGAGGGCGGTTCAGGGGCAATGTGAGGAAGTATTATTTCACAGAGAGGGTAGTGGATGCATGGAACAGCCTTCCTGAGGAGGTTGTGGGGTCTAAAACTGTGGGAGAATTCAAGAATGCATGGGACAGACATAAGGCAATTCTTGTGGGGGGTAGGAAGAAATAGGCTGTTGGTTAACTAGGATCTGCGGCCTATCCTGTAGGTAGTGAAATGGGCAGACTAGATGGGCCTAGCGGTCCTTATCTGCCATCAAAGTCTATGTTTCTATGTTTCAACCCTAACTCCCCACTGCCTCCCCAAGCAGGAAAAGGAAAAAAACATTATGGTTTTCACTGCCCTGAATGTTGGCAACTCATGGGTGGAGTCTTCCTTGGTGTTCTGAACACTAAGGCTCAACCCATCGTGATACAGACTTCAAACATACAGAAATGTGTCTCCCTGCATGTTGCCAAGAACCTGTAGGCCCTGTCTGAAGAAAATGTATCACATGTTGTCTTATTTGATTATGGAATGGGTTGAGTGTTTGGGTTGAAAACCCCAAGGAAGACCCAACCCCTAATTTGCTAAGAGTCAGGGCAGCAAAAACTGCAATTTTTTTTTATCTTTTCCTGCTTGGGGGGTGGATGGAGTGAGGGTTGGCCCCTAAATGTTTTAGGGGTATTATGCATTAGTGTTGTAGTACATTTTGAGATCTTTTTTGATACATAGCTTCTCCCTTCTACCTTAACTCCACAGAGTGATGGAGTTATGGCTTGTTAAAGTTGCAGTGTTGTCCTATCGAAATTTTCATTTTTTAATCTTTATGGTTTTGTTTATGGCCCCTAATTTTTTGGGGGGAGTATTATATGTTAGTGTTGTAGTACTCATTGAAACTATATTTGATACATAGATTCTCCCTTAACTCCACAGAGTGATGGAGTTATGGCTTGTTAAAGTTGCAATATTATCCTATGGGAATTTAATTTTTTTTAGTTTTTATGTTTTTTACATTGCCCCTAGATTTTTTATAGGGGGTGGGTTATTATGTGTTACTGTTGTAGTACTCATTAAGACCCTTTTTGATATATAGATTATCCCTTAACTCCAAAGACTGACAGACTTGCAGCTTGTTAAAGTTGCAATGTTATTGTATGGGAATTGTAATTTTTAAATTTGTATGTTTTTTATGGTCCCTAAATTCTTTTATAGGGTATTATGTGTTAGTGTTGTAGTAATCCTTAAGAACTTTCTTTTGATATACAGATTGTCCCTAAAACTGCAAATATTAATGGAGTTATGTCATGTTAAAGTTGAAATATGGAAGAAAAAACTAAGTCCAAATTATTTTTTCATATGAAGGAATCTTTTTTCATGAGATTGTGTCATTTTCATGAAAAAAGATTCCTTTATATGAAAAAAGGATGTGAAAAAAAACTAAATACAATTTTTTTTTTGTATGAAGATAATCGTTTTTTGTATGGTCCTATTCCTATTTCGTACGGCCATTTTAAAAAAACAAATTGTCTCACAAAAAAAGATTAAAAAAAGTGTTAAAAACACATTTCTGGGTCATTTTTCCAAAAGCTAACTGCAGAATCCACCTAACAGGATCACAATTAGCAAGATACATGTATTGGTGTCTTTCCATGGTATGATTTTTGTGAGTATTCAAAAAAAGTAAAAAAAAAAAAACAGAAAGAAGATGGCGGCCATAGGAAAAAATATTTTTTTCTTATGTAACAGGATTACCCTCCTATGAAGCAGAATCCTTTTTCATGTGGCCAAATTCTTTTTTTTTTTTGCATTAAAACAGCTATCCAAAAGAGCATACTGAGCATGCTCGGAACGGGACTTTCAAATTCTTATAATTATGGAACAGATTAACATTTTTTTCACCAAACTAATGAAAGTGACCTCTCTGGGTCAAGCCCTTTCTACTCTGAAAATTTCAGGCCAAAATTCCAAACCACCTGGGCAAATGGGTGGACCTGAGCCCATTCACTGTGTATAGGGTTAGGGCAGAGCTAGATAGATTGAGGGTGGACAGGGCAATGGTGCCTGATGGGTTACACCCCAGGGTGATCAAGGAATTGAAGGAGGAGTTGGCCACACCTTTGACAAGGCTCTTCAACTTGTCCTTGGATACGGGGAGAGTGCCAGAGGACTGGAAGAGGGCAGATGTAGTGCCTATACACAAGGGAGGTAGTAAAGAGGGGAAGGGGAACTACCGACATGTCACCCTCACATAAGTGGCGGGGAAGGTAATGGAGGCATTAATCAAGGAGAGGGTGGTGGATTATCTGGGGGAGAGTGGCTTGCAAGACAGCAGACAGCATGGCTTCATGAAGGGGAAGTCTTGTCAGACAAGCCTAATTCAGTTCTTTGATTGGGTGACTCAGGTGATTTACCGGGGGGGTAGTGGACGTGGCCTATCTGGACTACAGTACGACCTTTGACATTGTTCCCCATAGGAGGCTGGTGAGCAAGATGGAAAGCCTGGGGTTGGGTGGGAAAATAACAAGCTTGGGTGGAGGCCTGGCTGTCAGGAAGAACTCAGTGGGTGGTGCTAAATGGGGTGCACTCCGGGACAGTGAGGGTGAAGAGTGGAGTGCCACAGGGGTCAGTTTTGGGTCTGCTTCTTTTCAATATCTACATCGGTGATATTGCTGAGGGTTTTGGGGGGGTTGTGCCTATTTGCTAATGATACAAAAATATACAATAAAGAGGACACCACGGGGGGGTGGAGGACATGAGGGAGGACTTAAAGACACTTGAGAAATGGTCTTGGATGTGGCAACTGACATTTAATGCCAAGAAGTGCGCTGTGATGCCCTTGAGGAGTAGGAATAGAAGAGCAGGGTACACCCTAGGTGGGGAGGAAATTAAAGTAACAGAACAGGGGAGGGATTGGGGATCATAGTCTCCTCAAACCTTAAGGTTGGAACCCAATGTAGCAGGACAGCAGGAAAGGCCAATGGAATGTTGGCATGCATAGGCAGGGGCATTACTAGCAGAAAGAGGGAGGTAATAATGCCCTTTTACAAAGCCATGGTGAAGCCGCACCTGGAGTAGGGGGTTCAGTTCTGGAGGCCACATCTCCACAAAGATATAGATGCATTGGAGAGGGTTCAGAGAAGGGCAACCAAGATGGTGCAGGGTATGCAGGGAAAGTCATACGAGCAGAGGTGTAAGGAGCTGGATCTGTACACGCTGGAGACAAGGAGGGAAAGGGGAGACATGATTGAAACTTTTAAATATGTAAAGGGGCTCAATAAAGTGGGAGAAGAGGGTTTACTTAAGAGGAAGGAGGGGGTCAAAACTAGAGGGCACAGCCTCAGACTGCAAGGAAAAAGATACAGGGACAATGTGAGAGGGTGTTTCTTCATGGCGAATGTGGTGGAACCCTGGAACAGACTGCCAGACAGAGTGGTGTGGGCTAAATTGGTGACAAGCATTTGGGGCTGAGTATCATGGGAAGGGTGGGGGCTGGCAGGAAGGGGGGAGATGTAAGGGGAAAAAAAGGGCAGACTAGATGGGTCGGTATGGTCCTTTTCTGCCATCAAGCTTCTATGATTCTATGACTGTCTATAAGAGACTGCAAAATGTGTTGTGTACAGCACCTGGGCACCAAATAATTCTCTTTCCATTGTTAACTGTTATAAACTGATTTGTCTCTCTTGCCGTCAAATCATTTACTGCTGAAGAAGTGCCTCTATCCAGTGATAAATTACATGTAACTGGTAGATGGTAACTTTTCTTCTTTATTAAAACTTTTATAATGTATGGGGAGCCCTTATTACCGCTAAAAAGCGGTAAGATTATTTCTTGATAATCCCATCACCATGATGTCAGGGGTTATAAACCCCTCTTGCATATGTCATAGTGATGGGATTATCACCTGAGCCAGTCTGCGTATGTGCGCATTTTAAGTAGTGACTCCCTTTGAATGGTGAGTGCTGGCCCCTATGAAGATTGGCACCATGACTAGAAAAGGAAAAAAAGGTAACACTTGCAAGTAAATCTTGTTTTTGTGCCACTTACTTGATTACCTTTTGCTGAATTGTGTGCTGTAGGGCAAGAGGATCTCTTCAATACTTAGTTTGTTTGGGACCTAGCTGACGCCACAATGCTACCCAGAATTCTTTTCAACAACTTTCAATGTGACCTGCACTGACCAACCGGATCATTTCAGGTTTTTGCTGATCGTTAATTAACATAAAGGTTTTTTTTTTTTTTTTTTATAAAAGATAATAGTTAATTCTATCTAATTTAATATTTGAATCTTGACCCATATACTGTAAAATACAACGCCTGGTGTTTGGGTGATAACCGCACATGTAATCACCTCTCATGGTAGCTAGGGTGACAGGAAACCTCTCGAGCTGTGCTCTCAAGGTTTACTATGTTGCCCTAGCAACAACTCAAGGTGATTACAGTGTGGTTATCACCCGAACACCAGGCATTATCCTCTATGTAACCGTGACGATATGATAATGGTATATTTCAATAATACACAAGGCGATCGCACTTCTTCCAAAATGAGTAGGAAAGGTAACTAACCCCTTCTTGTCCCCCTTATTGCATCCATTAAGGATTCTTAAGTTATGAAGATCAGCAAATTCCAACACCTGTCAGCCTATAATGTTCACTTTTCTATACATTGATTCTCAAAGCAGAATGTTCAATCATCAGTAGACCACTTTTGTGTCTTTTACTAATTTTGAATCCCTTTCCCAGCATTACAGTCACCCAACTAGAAAAAAAAAGTGATATCTGGGTAAATACTTGTGATGTATTCAAATGTCACCTCTAGTAGTTTTATCACCTTCTGTGTGTTTACATTCTTTCTGATGGGAGAGCTGTGTACGGTATATTAATTAAGCTATAGCTGATCAGTACTCAGATTATCCATCAATATAGATGTTGCTGTAAGCACTTTCATGGCCAGCTTCTTGTAACACAGGACAAACATGCCTTTCTGAGTAGGTCTCGTATCCATAGGTCCTTCTTTTCCTGAATTCTAAAGAGGTTTTTGACCTGCTCAAAGCTGGAGATTCTGCCTGGCATCTCTGCAAAGCTTTGTGCTCTCATGAGAACTTGTTGAGATGTGGAACTCCAGCACTAAGGCCACCAGCGAGGCCAACCCAATTTACTTTGCCTACAACCTTCAGAAAAACTTTAAATCCCATATAGGTTCAGGAAGGTTAATCATTCCCTTCTCAGTCCCCCTTCTCAGTCTCCTTCCCCCATTCTCAAACTAAGAAACTCACTTGTTTTGACTCAACTGAGGTTTACAACACCTTTAACAGTCTCTTCACATCCTGTGCCCTCTCTGTTTTTCCTCCCCCTTCCTTCTCCTCCTTCTGCCTGTCCTGTCTCTCCCAATTGAACTTGTTCCCCCACCCTCTACCCCAGCATCTTTTAATTTCTCCATGGTCTCCTATGAGGCCACCCTCGGTACCTTACTGTCTCTTAACTCCTCTAAGAGGCACAGCCCTAATGGGCTGGATACTAATCTCCTTCATCTCTCTACATCAGCCATCATTGCCCTTTTTGCTTTCCTTTTCAATCTCTCTTTCTAACATAGGTCCATCATCCAGTCCTGGAAGCAGACTAAAAGCCTTCCCCTTCTCAAGCAGAGTGATTTTCCATATTAAGTAATTACTAGCCCATATTCCTCCTCTCTTTCCTTGCTAAGGTACAGAAAAATACTTATCTCACAGCTATTCATCTATCTTTCTTGACTCATCTTCTTTCATCTGCCCTATCCAGTTTGGTTTCCACAACAAGCATTCCACCATCTCCTCCTTTCTGCAGATCACTGACTCCATACCAAAAGGCATGGACCAGGCATGTTTACCACATCTATTTTTACAGACCTAGCAAAGGCCATCAATACTGTACCACACCTCCTTCTCTTGGATACATTAGGTGCTATGGGACCTTCAGTGTTTAACTTGGCAGTTGAGTGGTTCCACTCCTACCTCTTGGGCTGGCTCGAGTCAGTCCAGTTTGGTGATGCCAATCCACACCCCTACCTGCCAAGTTCGGTGTCTCCCGGGGCTCCATCCTTGACCCATTCCTTTTTCTATCTTTTTAAATTACCTCCCCTCCACCTGTGTCTCTTCAAACAGCCATATGTATGCAGATAACACAGTTCTATATACTTCTGGTGCTTCGATCCCTGAGCTGGAATCGTCACTCCAGTGTGACTTTGACAATGTTTAGTGCTGGTTCTGCATAAACCAGTTCTTATTTAATGCCAAAAAGACTGTTTTCCTGACTTTTGGCACTAGACAGAGACTACCAAGGCTGCAACATACCCCTGTGCTCAAGACTCTGGATGGCAACCTGCTTGAAGAGGTGCCCCATTTCAAGTGCTTAGGGGGGTGGCTATGCCAGAACCTTAGCTTTTTCACCTGCATTGTTGCCAGGCATAAGAAACTATGCCCTAATCTTGGTGTGCTCTCCCACAGCAAATCTTGCCTTCCTCTCCCAGTCAACAGAGAGATTTATTTATTTATTTATTTAGTTGTTCAGTGATATTTTCAGAGAGTACCTTTGAGCATAAGTGCTCATTTACAAAGGTTCCAGATCAGTGTCAGAGTTACAAAGAAACAATACAGATACCGATAAGCAGTTCCAGGGGAATGTAGTAAAGGCAATCACAATACATACAAGGCAAGTTCAAATACGTACAGAATTGTATAAGCAGACAAATTACTGTGTAAAACAATCAGAAAATAAGCACATATTGAACTATAGCAACAGAGCCAAATAACAGATGCAGATCAGTGTGTTCTCCAGGAAAGAATATACATTTGGAAGATTAATGGCTACAATTGCATTGAACTGCTAGGTCAGACCACAGCGATCTCATGAACTGGTCAAATTTAGGGAGCTATAGCAGAGTTTCAGACAATTTGTTTAACCAGCCAGTGGCCCTGACAGCAAATGGCTGCTTGCTCAGTTCAGTTCATCAGAAAGGCAGATCAAGAGCATTCCTAGCCATGCTCCTGATGTTGTATTGGTTGGTAACAGGATTGAAGCATTTTGTTAGAGCAAGGGCGGTTAGGCTCTGTAGCACCTTTTTGGTTGGCAGACATGTCTGGAACTTTATTCTGCTAGGTAGTGGTAGCCAGTTTGTTAGGGTGTAAAGGGTGCAGTTATGGGTATGCTTGTCTGCCCCAAGCACATAGTGACAAGCTTTATTGCAGATCAGCTTTATTCTACTTAGCACCATGTCACAGGCAGCTGTATAGACAAGGAGGCCATAGTCAACTAGTGAAACGATGGAGCTGGCCACTGTGAGGCATCTAGCAACTGCAGTGAGATTGATCTGATTACAGAACAGGGCTCCCAGCCTTCTGTTAACCATGGAGACAATCCTTAAGGCAATCTTGCCAGTGTTTGATTCTGTGGATGTAGTCTACAAGTACAGCACTACTCCAAAGTCAAATCTTACCAGGCTGGGCCCTCTTTTTCATTCCTTCTGCAGCTTCACCCTTAGGTCCACAAATTCAAATGGTGAGCACACCCGTAACCATGTTGGTGTTACGCTAACTGAGAAGAGCCCCAGCCGACAGGATGGGAACCATATTCAAACCCCGTGCGGTGCTGACCCAATTTCATGGCTGCACACAGTATGCCGTTGCACCCAAACAAATGAGGAATCACCATACATACTGGGCATAGTAGCATATTCACCGGTTTCAGCTGCACTAAACAGCCTCTTGCACAGCACTGTTTAGCCCTGCCAAAACCCTGCACTTAACCCCATGCACGAATGCCTTCTGCTGTCATCCCTGACTGTCTCTGTTACACTGACAGATCTTTTTCTCCTTGTGATCTATCAGTACCCCACCAATTGCTCAAGATATATGTATATTTCTATCCTTGGTGCTACAGTGGCCCCACCCCTCTCCTGATTGCCCAGGGTATATGTATATTCCCATCCCCATGGTCTAGCAACCCCCCTGCCTCCAATCACCCAAGGAATATGTCTATTTCCCTTCTTGGTGGTCTAACAGACATCCTGCCCCTAATCAACCCAGGTATATGTATATTCCCCTTCCTGGTAGTCTAGCATATCCCCCCACCTTGATCAACCAAGATGTATTTGTAATTCCCTGCTTGGTGCTCTAGCAGTCCCCCCACCCCAATTTTTTGTCTTCCCAAGTTACATTTATAGGCCCTATCCTTGTGGTCTAGTGCTCCTTCCCCCTTATAACTATAACTTGGGCAGGTGGTGATCGAGGGGACCTTTAGACTACCGAGAAGGTGATTATAAATACATCTTGGATGATCAGGGGGTAGAGGGTCCACTAGACTGCCAGGATGGAAAAATACATATATCTGGGGCAATCAGGGGATGGCAGGACTGCTAGACCACCAGGATCAAGGAGTATGTCAGGTTAACAGGGACAGGAAGGGCATTTACATGCTAATGAACCTATAATGGGCATACTATGCCCAATGGACTCATTAGCATGACAGGACTGAATAACGCCCACAGGAGCCCTGGCAGTATCCCATTTGGGTACACTATCTCCACTGGGATCCCCTGTGGGCCCTATTTAGTGCTGGACTGTGTCAGTGCAGTGCACAGGTCACTATGCACTGTACTGGCATGGCCCCATATTCAGACAGTTTGTGCTCTCTGACCAGAGCGCACCAATTGTCTGAATATTACCCAGGCTGGACATGGGCTATATGCTGCACAGGATCCTTTCTGTACTGTGCACACAGTCGGCTGTCAATATGGGGGCCTTAGTGCTCTATCACTCATAGAAATATAGACAATGACATCAGAAAAAGACCTATGGTCCATCTAGTCTGCCCATGTTCCCTAAATTCCTGGAATCTTTCTCTCTCTCTCTCTCTCTCTCCCCCTCTCCTCTCTCTCTCGCTCTCTCTCTTCCTAAGGAGGTCCAGCAGCACCTTTTGCACTGTTCACCCTTCCTGGCCAAATAGTGGTTTACCACTGTTCCCACTTACCTCACTTCCCTCCTTAACCCTGCCATGCCATCCCCCTACTCCCTCTGAATATCTGATGTTTGTTTCTTTTATACCACTCACTGTAACTATGTAGCAGTCCAGTCTTCTCTGTCTACCTGCATTACAACACTGTAGAACAATCTCTGTCTCGCCATCAATCTCTCATCTGCCCTGGGCTGCACTGTCTCAAACCACTCTTACTAGCACATTTCTCAAAAGCATGCACTTTTATCTAGCCATCTTCCTTTTCCCTATGCATTACAACAACCCATGCTCTAGTCACCCCCTCCCCATTTTACCCTCCTGCATAGCTTAAAAGTCAGTGTACTCTGTAATTTGAATTTCACACCACCATGATCCCGTGACAAATATCTCGCCATAAGTAGACTGTACACTCCCTAGCTGTGATCATTCTACCCCTACCATACCTCATGTACACTGTGCACTTTCTACATTGCTTTCTTTCTCTGGAATTTACTACTTGCACCTTGCTTTTATTGTTCCTGTACATGCACCTGTTTTGTCATTATATTTGTAATTGCTGAATCCTCTCCCTGCCGTATCCTCTCACTGGGCTGCACCTGTAAATGAAGTCTGGCTCAGTGTGCCTATCCCAGTCACCAAATTATAAATTAAGTTCCCATGACGGGAAGAGTCCCCACTTTGTTTAGGGGAGAACTTTGTTACTCTTACCAATACTAGGGGCCTTACAGATGTGAAAGGAGATATTAAGGAGGAGTATATAGAGTCAGGAATTGCAGGTACAGAGAGGCAAAGTAGCTTTATAACAGTATATTATCATTACGTCACTGTAATGCCCCTTATGTATTGTCAGGGCACACAAAACACATTTTGCTTAAGAGCAAGTATACTGCCTGGAATAATGATATCTTTTAAAAGTAGTGAACTATTACTTCTTATAGCTGAAGTATTTTTACTTTCCCCTTTTGCCAATGAGAAGTTTTTCTGTCTGACAGTACTTGATGTAATGTGTGGAGCAGTACTTTGCCTGGAGTCTGACATAGCCAGTTCTATTCCTAGATATCATCAGCCCCATGACTTCAACATCTATGACAACACAACTGACCCAAAAGACCCAGTCACCTGCTTCCCGTTCGGTCACTTGTGATGTCACAGTAAGAGAGGTCACAACGATGTCAGTGAGGAGATATGAAGAGGAGTAGAACTAGCTATGTCAGTCTCCAGGGACCCAATATTAAAAAAAAAGTGCAAAGTGGAGCGCAACATTTTGTGCTATGCTTTGCAAGTGCCCAGGAGTCTAAGGATGCAATATTCAGTCAGATAGTGTACCAGCACTGTCTGACTGAATATAGGGCCATGTCAGCACAGCACTAATTCAAGTAGAGCTGCCCAACATGGAGCCCTGCTGAGAAGGGAATAGAGCCACCAGAGTGGTTAGTGCTGGAGCACTATCTGTGATTTTCAGAGGGACTCATGGAAATGAGCCTCAGGCGCTAAGGGGCCTTTTGGATGCCCATTATGAGCCCATGTGCATGGGTCACAGCATCAGGTTTGTGCTGTGCAGTGCCATGCCCCTACCTGGTCCCATGGAGCAAAGAATATTCCTGGTGCCTACTGGTCCCCCCAGTCCTCGGATCACCAGTCTGTAGAAGAATAGAGCAATTTCTGGTGCCTGGTGGTCGCCCCTCCCTCCAGTCTTCAGCCTGTATAAAATTAGAGCAATTCCTGGTGCCTAGTGGTCCCCCCTCCCTCTGATCACCAGCCCATATAAAAATAAAGCAACCCCTGGCACCTAGTTGCCCCCTTCCCTCCAATTGCCAGACTAAAGCAATCCCTGGTGCCTAGAGTCCCCCCCCAATCTCCATCCCATATAAGAATTAAGCAATCTGTGGTGTCTAGTTCCCCCCTCCCCAATCACCAGCCCACAAAATGCAAAAGTAATCCCTAGCAACTAACAGTCCCCCCATGGCAATGAATGCACACTGTACCAGCCACCCCCCCGATCTGCATCCTTGATGCCATGAGAGACCATACGTCAACTAGCACTGCCCTCCTCACACCTCCCTGCCCAACCGCCATATGCAATGCCAGCCAGCATGTGCCTTTGTAATGCATAGGGTGACAGTAGAGGACACATGCTCTGTACATTACATAGGGCAAACACTCTCTAGTACTGCATGTGGAAGCCAGCTGAGGAGTTCTGAGGAGGGTTGCAGCGGTCGCTGTATGGGCTCCCCTGACACTGATGATGTAGATAAGAGGGAGTGACAGGGAGGGTGGTAGGTGTCACAGGGGGAGACTGCTAGATGCCAGGGATTACTTTTTCATTTGGCAGGCTAGTGATCGGGGGGGACCACTAGGCATCGGGGACTATTTCTTTCTTTATTATATGGCCCAGCAATGTGGGGGCAATAGGCACCAGTGCTTCCTTACGTGGGTACCAGGTTGGTGATCTGATAGGGGGATCATGGACTACTGGTGGGCAGGTGTGCTCTCCCACCAGCCAATGTTGTTGCTGGCTGCAGTAACTCCGGTAGCCAGTAGGATTGCCTGGAGTAAGACAGGGTTTTGTTCACCGGTATTTGCACTGCATGCTAAAACCATTTGTGCAGTGTAGATGTGGTGAGTATGGGGTTGCACAGATATTCCTGTCCCAGCCCCTCCCTTTCCCCATCCACATACATTATGTTTTGCATGGGTACTAACCCTATTTGTCCATGCAACCACCCCTTTTGAATATCACGCTTTGGCGCAAAACCTAGTTTGTGCAGGCAAACACCCATTTGTGCCAGTGCAAACTTTAGAATATTGGGCCCCAAGTAAAGTATTGCTCTTTACGTCACACCTAAAACTATCAGGCAGAAAACCTTCTAATTAACAAAAGTTAAAAATAAAAAAAAAACTTCTGAAATAAAAAATAAAACTGAATTCTAAATATTAGCAACATGTTCTGCCTGACATTTATGGTGCTACTAGCTCTTCAAATGTTTCTCTCAAAAGGGTGATAGCCACTAGCTATGGCTGACCTCCCTGCCCCAAAGCAGGGGCGTAGCTACAAGGGTGCAGGGGGTGCAGATGCACCTGGGCCCATGAGGTTTGAGGGGCCCAAATCATAATTTTGATGTCTGTTCAAAACCAGGGGGGCCCTATAACTTACCCTTGCACTCAGGCCCTCTGGGAATTTGCTACGCTACTGCCCCAAAGTAGGGACCTCCAGTGACTGCAGGGATCACTGCAGTCCAAGGCTAACTCTGATGCTGAACATAATGTTCTTGAAGTACAGTATCTGCCATGAGCAGTGGCTACCTACAGTAGCTCAATGACATATCTGTATCCTGTAACTAATGACATCTGAGCTAGTCTACAGCAAATGGTGTATGATGTATCATTTTCAGAATGCTTAGTCAGTATGATTAAGCATGCAGTAGAAAAGTTGTTTCTCCGTTTCAGAAATATTGCATGGCAGATGGCAGATGGATGATATTTTTCAGATGACAGGCTCACTTTGAGAAATTCCTCTGTAATCTAGTTTACCTCTGCTTGATTCAACAGAATTTCAGTCCGCACTCATAGAGTTCTTTGTTAAACTTTCTAAGCCAGAGTGATAAAGTCTAGAATTATGGAGCAAACAAGGACAAATGCAAATGGGCAAACCGTATGTGAGATGTATTGTGATCTAAACATTTACTGAAGTAGTTTGGAGGTTTTGGCAAGAACTGTGCTTTCAATTCATTTACTGCATATTACATACATTGCTGGAAGCCAAAATTCGCTTTTTAAATAATAATTATTTGAGAAATGTATTTGAAGAGGTGCACTAAGGTTCTAATAATGAAGCCATAACAAAAAAAAGAAAAGTCCAGTATATAGTGTTGTTTGTGCTAAGGTGGAATTAACCTGAGAGTTTGATCACCTGGTTTGGTTTGTTTACAAAGGCAGTCTGCTCAGTCAGGGTTGAGTACTTCAAGTCCCATCTCCACACTGATCAAAACTCACCCTCAAAATTCTGGCATGAGATACATTTCATTCTTGACCCAACTTCCCAGTCCACTCCTACCACCCTTGTAGTGGACTGCTCTCCTATTTCTGATCCTTCCTCTGTCACCGGGATCTTCAATAAATCCTTTATTATGTATGGTAAGTGCCTATTAAACACCATAATCAGCAGTCACACAGCTTTGTTATTCACTGTTAAGAATTTTAAAAGTTGTTAACCACACTTTGAAACTTCCAAACAGTGGCATAACAAAAAAGAATGCACCAGAGTTAAATAATTCTCACACATAGAAGGCAAAGTGTTTTTTTGACCATACACTATAAAAGATGATGGCTGGGGATTGGGCGACAACCACGCTGAAATCACCTCTCGTGGTTGCTAGGGCTACAGTAAACTTCTCAAGCTGCGCTCTCGAGGTTTACCATGATACCCTAGCAACCACTTGAGGTGATTACAGCATGGTTATCACCCGATCCCCAGCCATTATCCTCTATATCACCTGTGCTCTTCCATAGCAACCTTCACCTGCCTCCTCTGACCTTCCCCCCTCCACTGTCTGGAGGCTACACTTCCCCCCATTTCATCTCAGGAGGTTCTTCCAGCTCTACTGTCCCTAAACCCCCTCCAAAACTAGTCCAGACGGACTGCATCCCAAGCTGCTCCACATCTCTGCCCCAGCTATCATTGTTCCTCTCACATAGGGTACATCTTAAATCTCTCTCTTTCCTCTCCTTCATAGTCCCTATGGCTTAGAAAGTAGCTAAGGTGCTGCCCCTTCACAAAAGTGGTGACCCTTCTCTCCCCAGAAACTTCCAGCCCATATCCCTACTTCCTTCCCTCCCAAACTAGAGGAATCCATTGTCTACTCCAGACTTACAGAATTTCTCTCCTCCACAGACACTCTCTCTCTCCCCCCTCCAAGCTGGTTTCAGGAGAAATCACTCCACTATATCCTCCCTAGTGCGTGTCATGGACTCAGTCCTCCCAGGTATAGACCAGGGTCATATTATCGTAGCAATCTTTATAGACTTAGCAAAGGCATTTGACTCTGTATCCCACTCTCTCTCCTCCTGCACTAGCTAATCTCTGTTTGCTTATCTGGCTTAACAGTAGACTGGTTCCACTCCTACCTTTCTGGCTGGCAACAGTTCAGGTTAGAAATATCCTTTAATCCCCTCTCCCTATCCTAGCTGGTGTCCCTCAGGGTTCTATACTCAGCCCTATACTATTCTCCCTTTTCAAAAATGGTTTCCCCTCTGTCTGCACCAACACACATCCACATGTATGCTGATGTTACTGTTACCTATACATCAGGACCATCCACAAATGACATACAACCCCCTCTCCAGCATGACTTTAACAAAGTTCTGAGTCAGTTTCAAGATAACCAACTCAGAGTTAACACTAAAAAAACGTCTCCATGGTTTTGGTTCCAGGCAAAAGTTGACACAGCTCCAGTCCCCTCCCCAGTTTTCTCCACCCCGATGGCCTCCCACTTGACCTAGTATCATCTTTAAATACCTAGGAGTCTGGTTAGACATTCACCTGGATTTCACCAAATGCATTGATGTTATGTACTCCAAACTCTGCCCTAAGCTTGGAATCCTATTTCGAAATAAAGACTACCACTCTCTCCCCTTATCCATCGTGAACTGACCATTGAAATGATACTGCCAGTCTTTGACTATGCTGATGTAGTCTGTGAAACAGCTCATTCTGCATCCCTTGCCAGGCTCAACACTCTTCTTAACTCCTTCAGTACACATCACTGCTATCTGTTCTTTTCTCTATCTATCATTCCTCTTCCCTACCAGTGACCCACTGTTTAGCCTTTACTGCCAAATACTGGTTTGGGACCCTTCCATCCTTCCTCTCCTACCTCCTGTCCCCTGCTAATCCCTCCTCATACCCCCTTCGCTTCAGAGACTCACAGACTTTCTCGCCACCTCATTCCCTCACCACTGCTGGACAATCAGCTTTCTCATACTGCTTTCCCTTCCACTGGAATCAGCTTTCCTCTCTCATCCATTCATCCCAGTCTCTCCCTGCCTTCCAGCACCTGCTATGCCTCTCTCTAGTCCCACCTTGCTCTTGCCCTTCCAACTCTCTGATCCCCCCACCTCAACCTACTTTGTCCCCATTAGACCTGGAGCAAATCCCTTTTGACTCCAACCACTCATTTAATCTCACTGACTCATCTTTTATCACCGGGAGCTGATTTATCTGGTAGACATACCTTGCTTCCTGATACAAATGACCTCTGATCTTACACTACCTATTGAATGTAAATTTGGCCTGTTTTATTGTACTTATACCTGCTGTCTCAACCCTCTGTTTTATCTGTAACCTCCCTCCACCCCGGGTCACACCTGGAAATAAGCCTTGTCTCAGTGTGCTTTTCCCAATTACCAACTTTTAAATAAATAAATTATTTCTGGAGTAGCTTACTGATTTACTTATTGACTTGCTATAGATCCTTCCAATCTGTGCAGAATGTGACATGCAATATCATGTAGTGTAATCATTTGATTGGGCAGTTGGTTGGTTGCAGCTCAGTCCTATCATAATCAAACAAGGTTAATATATGAAGAAACAAATTATTATATAGCAGTAATAATTATTTTGTGTCTACATTAAGAACACTTTTAAGGGAATGTTTTATAGCTTCAAGAAATTAATTATTCTTTGGGCCCTTATTTTCAAAAGTGGAGCAAAATCACAGCCCCTTATTTTGTTCTCAGTTCAAGATCTCTTGGACCATTTTCAAAAACTGAAGTCTAATTAGCTAGCCATGGTTATAGAGATATACCATCTCACTATAAGAAATACACAACCACACATACCCACATAATGCAAAGTATCATGGGCTGTATATGCAAATCACAAAAAAATATTATGCTGGTTCAACTTTAAGCAGAAATGTGTGGTGCCGAAAAGGCCTCTCACACAGTCTGCAAAGGGTGACAACAGAAGACGCAGACATGTGTTTCATCCTACCAGGACTCATCAGTGTGCCTCATCTATATGACACCCCAGTGGTATGAACCAGCTACCCTAAGTTGGTCTATCTGGGTTGGGTTGTGGTGAGCCCAATAAAAACAAAAAACAAGCTAAAACACAAAGAACCTTGGTGTGCAAGCACTGAGACAAGAGTCACCGTGCTGATTTGTTAAATTAAAAACTTCCATGAGATCTGAAATTTTATAACAACAACAAAATGATAGGTCTTTTGGTTTTTAGCCCAAGAAATATAGTTCTTGTCAATCAGTCCCATGGTTTATGACGTGGTTTGAATATGTTTAACAAAGATACCATTTATGCATTCCAAGATATTTGACTGTATATGGATCTAAACATAGTTACACTTTGCAAGCAAGTAAAAAAGAACCAGCACTCCACGCAGAAGAATTCCAGTATGAAGATTTTTACTATGAAAATCACAGTGTTACTTACAGAAAAAAATATGTCACACTGCTCAATATCAGCTTAATACAGTGAAAAGTATAAGTATAAGGCTCCCACATATTAGCCTTCACTGGATTTCTGACTTTGTCTAATATATGCAAATTGCAAGACGTGGATCCTGATAATGAAGTCAGAATGTGTCCACAATGATAGTGGAAAAAGATAAACTCATACAGCTTTATTTATTTATTTATTTTAAATTGTACAATGTACTGTTTACTCGGGATAGGTCAACTGAGATGTAACATCTCATTTTCAGTGGGGTCCCGCTCTTACCCATTTTAACAGCTGGCAGGACTGAATCTTTGTGGTGGCAGAATAGCACAGCGGTTTAAGCTGCAAATCTGGAGATCTGGGTTTGAATCCCACAGCCCCCACCTGCATACTGTGTGACCATGAGCAAGTCACTTAACTTCCCTGTGCTCCCAGGTTGCACATGTAAACATGCTTTCAGCTTAGTGTGCCACTCCTGGTTAAACAATTGGGGGAAAAAATTGAAATGGATGTGAGTGGAACAGTGTAGAAGTTGAAAATCCATCTTACGGCATCCACAGATTATCCACAGTCTGCAGGAGACTGCAGAAAGAACTCTAGACCAAGTCGGGAGATAACACAGTACTGTGTACAGATATACTGAAATACACAGCTTAAGGTTAAACAGGTTCTGGTAATGGGGTAACAACCAGGGGCAGGAAGTAGTAGGCATCAGGAATGTAGCAACTCCTAGAAGGATTGAAAAGGGAAAGTAGGAAACATCTTATCTAGGGTAGGATAACAAATGCATTTCAGACAGGTAAAGGAAGCTGTAGGAAGTTAGAGGACATAGAAAGGAGGCAGAAAGCTACAGAAATGGTTCAACGGACACAACAGACAAAAAGGCTAAGAAAGGAAAGGCATGGCAGTGGTGCAGTGCAACAGGTGTGGAGCCACAGTCTTTCTCGACACATTCTGGAGATTGCAGTGCTGCCCATTTGCACTCACCTCTCTGGGTTGAGGGCACAGTTTGCTGGACTCTGGGCTGAACTGGCAAGGGTGCAGAGAGCCTTCTGCCCCACCAAGTCTGCCACCATTCCCCCAGATGATACCTAGGCAGAGGCAACATAGTTGATCCTTTGTGTGCTCCAGGAGGGTGGGGGAAGTAGGAAGGGAACACACTCCTTAGCCTGTACCACTGCACAATTCCTTCACTGTACTAGCGGGACAGGAAGACACCCACAGCAGTGGAAAGGGAGGAAGCAGGTTTCCTCATAAGGGGAGGCCCAAGGAGGGAGGAAGAGGCCCCCCCAGCCATGGAGGAAGCAGTTGCTGGAAGGGGACTCTATCATTAGGAAGACAGATTTAGGAATGAGAGGAGGAAGGGAGAGGGAAGTGAAGTACCTCCCTGGTGCATTTGCTTGGAGGGATAGAGTTCAGATGCAGAGAATTGCCAGGGTGGCAGGAGATGGGAGAGAGCTAGATGTCATTGTCACCGAAGGACAAATGACCTGGCAAAGGAAAGGGTAGGGGTAGTGCAGGATAATTTCAGGGAGCTTGGGAGGTGCCTGAAGCAGGTAGCATGCATGGTGAGAAGCAGGTAGCATGCACAGTGACATTTGCCAAGGTGTTACCTATGTACTGTTGAGGAAAGGAGAGGGCACTCTGCACTGCAGCTTTTAACAACTGGTTGGAAGCATGGTACATGGAGGAGAACTTCAGCTACACTGGTGAGTGGTGAGCAGCATGGGAAAATATGGGCCTCTACAGGGGAGGTGGCCTTCATCCTTTTAGTAGGGGGACCACAGTCCTGAACAGATGGTTTAAATGCTACTTGGAAGAGCATTTAAACTAGGTGAGGGGGGCAGCAATACCAAAGGAGGCAAAGAATGCCCCCCCAATGATGAAACAACAAGGAGGGAGGGCCCGAGGGAAGGAAGCTGCCATGGGACAGAAAGACAGGGGTGGGAACAAGGCAGAAGGCAAGGGGGTATAAACCAGGATATCAAGAAGAGTGGAGTAAGGGGGGTGCTGTGGAGCACACCTACTGATCAGTCGTGTTTCAGATCGGCTCCTCATCATATGGCAATATTACATAAAAACTTTAACTTCATTCCACAAAGAAATATGTTTTCCTTGACAGAAGTGTGTTCTCCTGGCCTTCCTGCTTCATTTGGTACATTTCCTGGACCATGGGATGCACAAATAAAGGTCCTGCAAACAGCTCTAAGAATCAGCCTACAGAGGTGGAGAAACCACAAGACTCAGTAGCTGAACCAGTCTTGGAGAATGAGCCCCCGTGGAAGGCCCTACAGCGGTCGATCCAGGCCATCGATGACAAAGTCGAGTCTATTTTGGCCAGATTTCTAGAACAGGACACCAAAATCGAGGCTGCAGTTAAAACAGCATCGACTGCAAAATCCTTGGCTACAAAAGCACTGGCCACAACCTCTAAATTGACAGAAGAAAATACCCAATTACATTATCGCTTAGAAGCAATGGAAAACTCCCAAAGGGCATCCAATGTGCACATCGTGGGCTTGCCAGAAAATTGTGAAGGTGAAGGCTTACTTAATTTATTCCAGGGCTGGTTGCCAGGTGCCCTAAAATTGGCTTCAGAGCTCAAGGCAAAGAACTTTATTCGTGCATACCAGATTTCCCCAAAAGTGGCTGGTCCAGGTTCAGAAATGCCTCGCACTGCCCTGCTGGTCACATTCGCCTGGTGTTCGGAATAGAATTCTCCAAGCAGCAAGGGATTCAGATCAGTTACACTTTCAAGGAACTACTATCCATCTCTTCCCCCAATCTATCGTACGCCACTAGGACCAGCTGTAAAAAATGTGATGGTGTCCGAGCAAAGCTACGGAGTCTAGGAGTATCCCACTCCCAATTACTGCTAGCGAGGCTCCGGGTGCACTACAGGGGCCACACTTTCCAGTACACAGACCCGGAGGAGGCCGGCAAGAAAACAGAGGCCATTGCGAGGGAATTTGATCGTGCTGAATATCGAGAGCTAATGGAATCAGAAGACGAATCCACTGGAATTGAGTGACTTTACTTCTTTTTCTCTATTTTTCTTATTGGGACTCAATAAAACTGAAGTTGGCTTAGTAACTAATGTCAAAACGCAGAGCTGAGGGACCGCTCTATGCTGGAGGGATTAGGGGCTGTGAAATGTTTTGGGTTGTTAGCCTCTTGGGGTTTTGAATTTTTACAAATGTTGGGTTTTTCTAACCTTTGAAGCCACTGGTCCTGAGCTATTGTATGGATTTCCAGAATGCCACATGGAGGGTCTGTTCATTTTATAGGACACAGAGATATTTCTTCTCTTTTTCTAAGGAAGGTATTGTTTCCCTGTTCTAATGTTGCCGGGTGGTACAGTGCTGAATCTGTATAAACACATACCATGTGTAAGGGCAAACTGATTGGATTGGGGATCATAACAACACAGGCTGTTGTGTTAAGTTGTTCAGAATTTTACATTTGGGAAAATGATCATCCATAAGTCTTGTAGGGTGCAGCCTATCTTGGACATCATTATTTCATATGGACTCGGATTTATAATAATACCTCCGTATCCAAAAGCAAGATTGTTTAGACTAACATATACTGATACACTGGATGTAGTTCTTGGATTATATAATGATCTCTGACATGAATATACTGTATGTTGTTGTTTTATTATGTAAAACAATAAAATATAATTTTAAAACAAAAATGAAGAATGGAGTAAAGGAAACTGGCAACAGTGAGTGCAACAAGGATGGGGGAGCAGGTGGAGCTTCAGGAAACAGCATAGACAGGAGGATGGGGGGAGAAAGAAGAGAGGCAGATGGGGAGTAAGGTATGGAGTGCTGTGTTCACCAACACAAAGAGTCTGGGAAATAAAATGCCAGACCTGGAGGACAGCATGGAGGAGGCTAGCCTGGATTTGGTGCCCGTAACAGAGTCATGGTGCACTGAAAGCCATAACTGGGACGTGGCCATAGCTGGCTACTCTCTGTTCAAGACAGACAGGAAAGAGAGGAGTGGAGGAGAGGATGTATTATAAGTGAGGGAAGGAATCAAGGCTATGGAAGTGCAGGGATACCCAGAGGAAAAGGAAGGGCTGTAGGTAACATGGGTCATCATGGAGACAGGTGCTGGAGCTGCTGTCCATACAGGGGTGGTATACAGACCTCTAGCACAGGGAGAAGAGTTGTACAAGGTACTTGGGGAAGCCATCATCAGGATGACAAATAAGGATGAAGTGCTGCTAGTTGGGGACTTCAGTCTGCCAGATGCATATTGGACCCTACAGGCTATAGCTATGACAAGAAGCAGAGACATCCTTGACTCCCCTACAAGGGGCCTTTCTCAGAAAGCTAGCCAATGAACCCACTAGGGATTGGGCAGTGCTGGAGCTGGTGCTTGCAAACAGGGGCAATACTGCAGACGTCACAGTGTGCAGTCCCCTAGATACCAGTGATCACCATACAGTGTAGTTGAACATTAAGATGAGAGCGGAGGCAACCCACACAAGAAAGAGGGTCTTGGACTTGGAGAAGAGCAGATTTTAAGTAAATGGGAGACTGCCTCACAAACTGCCTAGTATGATTTACAGGAAGAAGTCATACCAGACAAATCTTATTGAGTTCCTTGAGTGGATGACAAGGGGAGGGCAGTAAATGTGGCCTATCTAGACTTTTGCAAGGCCTTTGACACTGTGCTGCACAGGAGACTGATAAAGAAACTGAGCAGCCTAGGAGTGGGATCCTAGGTAGTGAACTGGGTTAGAACCTGCTAAATAGATAAGCAGTAGAGCATAGTGGACAACAGCACTAACTCTAATGATGGGAGAGCATCCAGCAGAATGCCACAGGGCTCATACATAGATACATAGACAGTGTCGGCAGATAAGGGCCTATGGCCCACCCAGTCTGCCCATTTGAGCTTGTAAGTTCAGTTTATGTTTTCCTAGAAGTCTGTTGCCCCTTACCCCTGACCTCCAAAATTCCTTTATGTCTATCCCATGCATTCTTAAATCCTGTGATTGTTCCAGCCCCCACCACTTACTCTGGCAGGGTGTTCCACTTGTCCATCACCTGTTCTGTGAAGAAATTCTCCCTCACGTTTCCTCTGAATTGTCCTCCCTCAAACTTCTTCCCATGCCCTCTAGTCCTGGAACATCTTTTTCACTTAAAAATAGTGTATTCCTGCACCCTGTCCCTACCTGTAAGATACTTGTATGTCTCTATCATATCCCCCTCTCTCCCTCCCTCCCTCCTCTCCTTCAGGGAGTACATGTTCAGTTCCTTCAACCTGTCCTCATAGGACTTGTGATGCAATCCATGTACCATCTTTGTTGCCCTCCTCTGAACCTTCTCTATCCTGTCTATGTCCTTACGTAAGTAAGGTCTCCAGAACTGTACACTGTACTCCAGGTGGGGCCTCACTAGTGTTTTGCATAGTGGAATTATGACCTCCCTTTTCCTACTGGTGATGCCCCTGCCTATGCATCCCAGCATCCTATTTGCTTTACCTGCTGCCTTGTCACACTGTTTCCCTACCTTGAGGTCATCAGAGATGATAACCCCAAGATCTCTTTCCTGCTTGGTGCATGCTATATCCTCACCCCCCAACTGATATATTGTGCCAGGGTTTTTGTGCCCCATATGCATTATCTTGCACTTCTTTGCATTGAATTTCAACAGCCAAACCCCTGACCATTCTTCAAGTTTCTGCAGATCCCTTCTCATTCTGTCTACACCCTCTGGTGTGTCTACTCTGTTACAGAGCTTTGTGTCATCAGAAAACAGTGAAATTCTGCCTTCTAGGTCCTGCGCAATGTCACTAATGAAGATGTTGAATAGGACCGGTCACAGCACTGATCCCTGTGGTACCCCACTGGTCACTCTTCCCTCTGTGGAGTGACAGCCATTTACCACCACCCTCTGTGTCCTGCCACCCAGCTAGTTACCTACCCACCACACTACTGTCCTGCCCACACCCATATTCCCCAGTTTGTGTAATAGTCTTCTATGTGGCACAGTGTCAAAGGCCTTGCTGAAGTCCAGATAGGCCATGTCCACTGCCCTCCCCGATCCACCTCCCTAGTCACCCAGTCAAAAAATTCAATGAGGTTGGTCTGACATGACCTCCCTCTGGTGAAACCACGCTGCCTTGAGTCCTGTAGTCCATTGACAACCAAATGTTCCACCAATCTCTCCTTCAGTAGTGCTTCCATGATCTTCCCCACTATCGAGGTGAGGCTGACTGGTCTGTAGTTCCCTGCTCAGTACTGGACTGGTCATTTTCAGTGACATCCGCACAAATGTTACAAACCATATTACAAAATTTGCTGGTGACACTAAACTAGGGAGAGAAGTGGACACCAAGGAAAAACATCTAACCATTTGTAAGGCTCTGAAGAACGTTCAACAATGGTGTGCCTTAAATAAAATGGCATTAAATCAGGACAAGTGTGTTGTACTACATTTTGGACACAATAACCCAAATTACCCATACTATTTAAATAGCCAACCAATAAAGTCTTCAACTAAGGAAAGGCACCTTGGTATCACTGTCAGTAATACAGTAACTCCAAGGGATCATTTTAAGCAGGCAGTACAGACTACAAATTCCATCTTGAACAAAATTAAACACACATTTATCAACAGAAACAAATCACTCATTATTCCCCTTTATCAAACATATACTAGACGACAACTTGATTTTGGGTCACCTTTCTGGACTCTATATTGTATTAAAGATATAAAATTGATCAAATCTGTCCAGCATAGAACTACTAAGCTCATTCCATCCATAAAATATCTCCTACAGTATATGAAACAAGATTAGAAATAACAGGGCTTGTTAACCTCGAAGAGAGAAGAGCCAGGGGGGACATGCTTTAGCTCATCAGAATCCTCCAAGATAGACAATTAGCAGAACTCTGCAAAATTCAGTACACAAATAGAACTATAAACCTTAGGAGTCAAAACAGACAAATATGCTGCTATAAGGTAAATACTGACAAGCGAAAAACTTTTTTACAATTAGAGCAACAAGAATGTGGAACACCCTCCCTAAAGAGATAATTAACTCCAGCAAAATGACTGAGTTTACAGCAAAACTTGACTGACTTCTTAAGTGGAGCATGATTAAAAAAAATGAGATACCCACTAGTAGTGGGAGACACTCTATATGGGCATAAGCCTTTTGTGTCTAACATAACCGAGTAATAGAGAGTAATGCCTTCAAAAGTGACATTGCAAATTAACTCGAAGGGAAGTTTGGAAAACTCAAGAAGTGGTCAGGAGCATGACAGCTGTGGTTCAATGCCAAAAAGTGCAAAATCATGCATTTAATAATAATAATAACAATAATAATAATAATCTTTATTTATAAGAAGTGCAATTCAATAAATACCAAAGCGCTTTTACATACATTTAAAATGCTAAAATTAAAATTATATACATAACAATTCTAACTTAATTAACAGTAAAAGCAAGAGAGAATAAATAAGTTTTCAGGCATAGGAACCCAAGAAAAGAGTATAGGATGGGGGGTACTTTCAGTCACTAAGCAGGGATGGGACTTTAGGGTTATCAAATCTGATGACTTCAAAGTGGCACAGCAGTGGGTAGGACCAGCGGGATGCTGGATTGCACAGGAAGAGGTGTCTCCAGCAGGAGAGGGGAGGTGGTGTTACCACTGTATTGTTCACTGGTGAAACCCCAAGTAAAGTATCATATCATATCCACTTCTGGAGACCACATCTCACCAGCTAGATACCTTGATTTTGGTTTGGGATGCCTCTCTGGGAAAGTGATCAGAGCTAGCACCCCCAAGGGGCTGGCCTGGCTTCTGCCTAAACAGAATCCCACCCCCTACCAACTTAGGTCTCTCACATCAGGGATGCTCAAAGTCCCTCCTACCCGGACCCTCATGGGGGATCAGGACTTTGCCATAAGTGCGCCCAGACTCTGGAATTCACTGCCTGTGGATATCCAAGCTGCCCCTCCTATCTGAGTTTCAGAAATTCCCTGTGGGGTTTCCTAAAACTAGCATCAGAGTGTGACTGCCCCAAACCTCCCTAGAGTAAAGTGTCAAATTGTTTTGTCTGAACCTCCCCAGGGTGTCTCCATTGAATTCCTGGAGATATTTTCCCCACTGTATCAATGACTTCTGACTACTCCTGCCTAAAAAGCCTTGGGCATTTTTGCACCCATTATTGCTCCACAGTCATAGACTAACCATGACATATTGCACCTTGGTCACTTGGTAGAAACTTGTACTACCAAGTGTTTCTGTTTCTGTCTAACATGTGCATATTTAGAAAAATGTGATGAGCTGTATATACCTGTCCATGATCCAACTAGCCTAGGGGGTGTATACGACAATGTTATAAGTTATATTATGACCAATCCAGTCCTTGAGCTATGCTCCACTCCTATGTATGATGACCTGTATATATCTGTCAGTTGAACTAGCTAGTCTAGAGTGTATAATCTGAAATGTGCTTACTACTGTATGTTTCCCTAGCGTCAAATGATGTATTTCCCACATGTTTGTTTATTGTGACAAAAAACTGTACTCTCTTTGCCATGTCTCCTTGACTGTTGTTCCTCATGTTGTACTCTCCCGGGTTGTTCCTGAAAATAGGCACAATACTTGTCTAGTGTACTTACCCGGTAAACAAAAGCTAAATAAATAAATAGATAGGACAAAGACAGGGTGGAGGCAGTCCAGAGGAGGGCAACTAAAATGGTGCAAGGATTGCACTAAGAGCCCTAAAACGAGAGACTGAGGAATCTCAATATGTACACACTGGAAGACAGGAGAGGGAAAGGGGACATGATAGAGGCCTACAAATACCTCATGAGGTTGAACAGGGTGCATGAGGGGAGTCTCTTTAAAGTGAGGAAGAGCATGGAACCAGAGAGCAAGCAATGAAACTGGAGGGGGAATGTTTAGGAGGGATGTGAGGAAGCACTGCTTCACCAAAATAGTGGTTGATGTCTGGACTAGGCTGCCAGCAGAAGCAGTGGAGTTGAAAACAGTACTGGGCTTCAAGTATGCATGGGATAGTCATAGGGGAATATTGGGAAATTGACAGGGAGGAGGAAATGTTGATGGATACCAGTTGGGGTCTGCAGAAAGACTGCGCAAGGACCATCTGGACAGATTGGGAGGGCCAAAGAATTATTTTTTGCTGACAAATTCTATGGTTCTATTTCTATGTAGGGACATTCAGTACAGAATTTAATCTTGGGTCTTCTGGTTTCCATTCTACTGACAAATTCTATGTTTCTGTGTCTATGTAGAGACATTCAGTACGGAATTGAATCCTGGGTCTCCTGGTTTCCAAGCATGGGCTTTAATGACTATATTACAAAGCCTCAACATTTAAGGTTTGTACCAGGCTTCAAACCGTGGTCTCCTACATGTTAACCCTCTGACATATCCAGTGTGATACTGGGCTAAACTAACTTTTTCACTTGGGGTAGAGCTTACTGCTAAACAGAACCGGATCTTGATACAAGACGGCCATGGAGAAGACTGTGCCCAACTTTTTTCAATGGATTTGATACTTGTGAAAGGCACAGGACTGATATTACTTGAAACTGCTTATCCATGTATAGTCCCCATCCCAACAGTGAGGATGTAGTATACCAAGGGTTACCAGCCAAGAGACAACTCAGAGAACAGAATCCTCTGCTCAGAGACAGGAAGTGGCCGAGGGGAGAGTCTGAGCTAAGAAGATGTAACCTAAGTACCAGTAGAGGTCTGCATGGGGAAAAAGAGAAAAAGTGAACAGGATGTGTACTCTCCAGGGGCCCTAGAAACCCCAGGGCCAGCTAATCCCATTGCTGACACTGATTCTGAGCTCCAAGCAGTCCTGGTATTGAAAGGCCATAGCTATGACACCCTTTTGGCGATAAGGCAGCCATCAGTTGGGTGAGCAACATTCAGAACTCAAGAACAGAAAAATCAGAAGAGATGTTTCTCCTGTTGCCTCCTAGAAGTAACAAATGTAGTTAGTGTAGAAAAGGACTCAGGACTCTGGTTTAATGGCAAAGTAAAGAGGTAAAGGAATTCCTGACCTGGGTAGGAACATAATCAAGTGCCCCTTAAGTGAGGGAGGGTTCCTCAGTGTATTCAGTCAACTCTACCCCTGTACCAGGGCAAGAATCACCATTCCAGTGCCTCCCAGGAATGGTCAGAAGACTATGGATATCATCTGATATTTTGACTCCCTTGGCACCGCTGTGGATCCCATCCAGTAAAGGTTAACGCCTGTATCAGTGAAACTCACGTGAAGTTTGTTTCATTGAGATAGTTGTCCAGTGTGTCCAAAAATAGGATCTCCACAGATCTTACTATATTGTAGACAGAATAAATGAAATGAATTGAAATGAAAATGTACTGTCTCTCAGGAGGGAGCAAAATATTCCCAAGTTAAATAAAACTGTAGTTGCAGTAAACATTTGAGAAAGGAATTTTTTGTATGAGGCTTATTGAGGATACGGTTGCCCCCTCTTTAAACATTTTTCTAGACATGCAAATGTACTTAATAACCAATATACATTAACTTCAAGTTTAGAAGGTCATCTTGTCATGGTTACTTTTTCAGATTTGTCTGTCAAAAAACCCAGTCATAGCTCTGTTCACATAACCACGATTAATTACCAAGAAACTATTACTTGAAACAAATCAAAACTGAACTCTCAAATTCTTCTTAAACATTATTTTTATTGTTTCGGCAAATGAAATACAACTATATACAGATATCAGACAGTCCAGTCATACACTGCATTAGGGAAAATTCCTCTTAGTCACAGATATTCAATGCATCTGATACCTAAAGGTACAACATTGAGGACTGCAACCTAAAATAAAATATTGATTTAAACATTACATGTTATATCCAAAATGCTGCATGGTGTATTCATAACTGCATGACTTCCTAAATGTGATATTATCCAGAAAGTCTTCATTACTGTCCTGTCCCAAAAAATGAACATCGAGCCATCAAGCAACTACTTTCAAAGTGTAATTCAAATGTATAAACATTACTGCCATCCTTCTATTGCTACTTTGTTCTATAAGGATGTGTGCTTTGAGGGTCTATGGTGATGTACACAGTTTCTTGGCTTCTGTTCTTTTGATAGGAGACCACAAAAAAGAAAAGAACCCAGGATCTCTGAAACTCAGGGTGGACTTACCCTCTGTTGTGGCAACCTCAGTGTTACCCTAGTAACTGCTGAGTCCTAGCCACCACTGTTTCCCTTCACCCCTTGGTGGGGACTTTATACTGTACACCCCTTAGGATTTTTCTTCTTTGCCTCAGCTAGGGGATTCCAGATGTGATCTCCCACTGTGGCCAGGTAGGCTCATCTGGATGGCCTGACACCAGATCAGTAACATTATCACACAGTGCCGATAGGCATGCTTGCTATAGTGCCTTGGCTCTGCAATGTCTCAAAACTTTAGAAGTTTTTAACCCCAACTGGACTCTTTTTTTTTCATATCTTTTCCCCTCTGGTCACCAGTCCTGAGGCATCCCTCAGGTATCCCCAGCTTGTGCTGCCCAGCCTGAGACCCACCTTGCTCCAGGTCCCCCTGGAACCCCAATCTGGCACCCCAAACCAACATATACCTCCTGGCTTGTGCCCACCACATGGTGGGGCCTCCCACCACTTACCTTGGGCACTCCTTTAATCTAGCTCAGTGGTCTGGTGCAGGTCAGAGGACATTGGGAACGGAGGAGGCATGGTCCAACAGTGGGCATGGGGCTGGCATGCCGTTGTCTCCTTCAGGAGCCGGGGTGTTTCCTTTTACGTATATGACTTCATGATGGTCTCCAGAGGCACGGATATGCAATGATGTCCGGCATGAGCTAAGTACACTCCCACACCCCTCTCATGAACGTGAGCCAATGCCTCCACCCCCTGCATGCGAGACCCCTGTTTAATGCACTCCCAGTCTCCACTGGGAGTCACTGCTGCCTGGGAGTCATGAGCCCACCCTCCCCAGGAGAGGATAGCTGTCCTCCAGATGCTTAATCCTCTCTTCTCCGGCCAAACCCCGGCAACCTGAGCTCACTCCCAAGCCTGGGTCATTGGCGTGATGTGAGGTATAACATCCAGTGCCTCAACCTTCAGCGCCACCAGGCCGGCTCTTGGACTTTTCTTAAACATTCAGCCAACTGGACTCTTCTAAAGCATTCAGGCTGGTCTGCAGGACTGGCAGGTCCTGCAGCCCTGGCAAAAGACTCCTCTGTCCATGCCCTTCCTTAGAGATCTGATCAGTACTGCATCTGCAACCTGATAGCAGTCTATGTCCCTATCAATCAGTTCATCTCAGCCCCTCATAGAGTGTCCTCAGTTGGAATCTGTTTAGGTCAAGCTGCCTCCTGATTGGTTTGTGTTTCATGGCCTTTCTCTGAGCTCTTCTCTGCCTTGAGCAGCAGATCCATACAGTCAGAGGGCACTATGATAGTGGCATCCATGGGGAAGTTTCACCAGTCCTGGAGCTCTTTGGCAGCTGTGGCCAGAGGTATCATGCTCCGTCCCGATGTGGGAGAAGTGCTGCTATCCCTGTGCTGTGTTCCTGTCCCACTGCCATCATCCATTGGGACCAGGAAAAGGTATTGGGCCTCAGGCAACCATGATCATCACTGTGTCACTCCATGGCTCAGAGAACACCAGCACCTCCATCATTGCTGTCCCTGTACCCAGGTAGTAGTCTGTGGAGACCAAGGAATAGGCAGCAGTGCTGCTTCTGGGCAGCTGGAACCATAAATGTCTGAGGCTGGGCTTCTGGGTTGAGAGCTAAAGGTAAACTCCCATGCCTTGGGGCAGGGATTACTTAAATATTTACTAGTTCTACACAGTTAACAATTCCTAAATGTTCTGAAGCAACTCCAGTCCTTCCACCATGTCCATAGAGCAGTGCAGGGCACCCAGATCTGTTTAATACCTTTCCTATAATTATTGTACTGTACTGTATGTGACTGTTTCCTGTAAATATACTATCTTTGTTATCTGTTTTTGTGCAATAGTATTTTTTAATTATTTTGTAATCTAAACCTGGGAACACTTAAATTTGATGTCCCTATACTATCTCAGTATTGTCAGTAAATTGATAACTCAGTGCCTAACATCAGCATTTATGGCATTCCTGCATGGGCTAGATTTTCAAAGCCCAGAAGATACCGCAAGGTACCTGCGTCAAACATAAATGAAGGAAATAGTGCAAAAGATGTGGCAATCCCTATTTTTGAATATGGTCTGCATCGAAAAAGGGAGCCATTGCACCAAAGTGGCACTGCACCAGCCTTGCAACCCAAATCGTGGTGAACTACGGCACAAGGGGGCTTGCGCCATGACTGGGCTGCAACATCCCCTTTTTTGTGATTTTGTAAGCCACCACCATGGACGCAACAAGGGGCTCCACTTAGTCCAGCCAGGAGGTGGTCTAATGGACATGCACTAGTGCCATACACTTTGGCAAAGGGGAATGGGATCTGAAACTGGGCTGTGGGCAGAAGGGGCATGGGTGTGCCATAGGGGGTCGTGGGGACTGCAGGCATAGCAGGTTGTGAAGTGGCACACAGCGAGGGTGCCATTTGCTGAGCCATACTGTCCATGGGATGGGACCACTTGGGAGATTCAGGGACAGACACTGCAATGGCCGTAGGTGGTCACAGCCCTGGCAGCTGCCCATAGGTAGCCAGCATGCATATTCTTGTAAACAGTAAGCTGGAGGTGCAGGGTGAGGGATGCCAGGGGTGGGGGCAACATCTCTGGACACCACCACAGTCCCCACATACCCACCCTCCCACGTTGTGACAGGCTGCCTCCTGCCTACAGGAGTATGCAGGCTGGCTACCTGTGAAGCAGCTGGCAAGGCTATGCCCACCTGGGCTATGTCAATGTCTGTCCCTGGACCCCCCAAGCAATCCCATCCCATGGGCAGTATGGCTCAGCAGACAGCACCCCCTCTGGGTGCCACATCACAACCTGCTATGTCCACAGTCCCTCTGACCCCCCTGGCACCCCATGCCCCTTCTGCCCCAGCCCCCTCCTGGCATGCAGATTCACCACTCCACCAACCATCCTGGTCCCTCTAGTGTTGCGCCTGATAGGAGGCCAGATCCCTGCTGCAATTCTCGCAGGTGCACCATATGTATGGCACTGGCCTGCAGCTGAGGCAACTCCTGAGTTTTTGTCACAGGGACCCCTTCTGTTCTAAAATTGGGTGCAGTGTCCCTAATGCACCCAGAGTTCACCACAGCCCTAGAGTGAAGCAACTTGCACCGTTCTAAGGGCTCTTTGAAAATCAAGCCTCATGACTTCATAAATGTATTTTTTCCCAGTTTGGCAAAATGGCAATAAGTTGCATTATTCCAACCACATAGAACACATTACAAAAATCCTTTAAACTCACTGGCCTTATTAGCTGCACTGTATTTAAATTGGTGATTGAAAGACTATGTAAAAAAACATGTACATGTAAAAACACTGTTACATGAAGGCTCTCATTCTTGATGTAAGAAAGGACATTATCAGATGTTTGAAATTAACCTCTCTGCAATTTGATTGCTCCTATATGATAACCTTATCATTTTATTCTAGTCAATCTTTAATCTTCTTCAACACTGTTTCTGCTACATCTTCAGTTGTCAAAATGTGCATTGTACATCACTCTAATTTGCGTCTAGCACTGTATTTCACCATATTTTATTGTGTAACTATTGTACTGTATTACTACTGCAGTTCGTCTTGTATATTATCTGTATGCTGTCCTACCCAAGACCTCCTTGAAAATGAGCTCACTCAATGGAGCCTCATCCTGGTAAAATAAAAAGCTAAATAAATAATCATTAAATTGAGGATAATGGATGGGCAACAGTGAACAACAATGCTGTGCTCACTGTGAGAGGTTGTCATGACAACCGAGTAAATCTCGAGAGCGAAGATCGAGAGGTTTACAGTTGTCATACAACCTCTTGAAGTGAGCACAGCATTTATTGTTGACCATCCATTGTCTTATATAGTGTATGACCAATATAAAACAAAAATGGGCCACTTCTTGAGCACTGCACGGCAGTTTCAGTCTTTGCCACCACTCCCTCCCTCCATGTACAACCCTCACTCTTTCCCCAGTGCCTTGCTCACATAGAATCATTTTTTTTTTAAATAAAAAAATCTCAACACACCACCTTTTCGATCCAGGAGTCTGCCATGTCACTGCACGTCTGCCTTTGCCACAGCCAACCCAGTACTATATTGACAAGCAAGGTTCTGTGGTAATCAGTTTGCATGGGGAAAGAAATGAGCAATCAGCTGTTCTGCCAAGGTAACTGGAGCGTGAGGGCATTCTAACTTGTTGTACCATCGATGTGACATACTCAAGATGGTACAACAACACTTAGGCATCACATCGATGGTACAACAAGGTTAGGAATTCATTGAATTCCATACAGAATAGTCCTTTCCCATAAATGTATTACACTATTACTCTTTATTGACATGTTGCATCAAATACAATATTTTTTTTTTGTAAATTATTTTACAGCTTGCTTATCCAGGATGGCCCATTTGAAAGTCAATGTCTGGTTCCTGCTTTTTTTCAGTCCCCACAGCTGGGTGTACTGGAGCACTGTAAAGCTAGGGACTTGCCCAAGGTCATACAATAAGTACTATTTGGCTATGGGAGGATTTAAACATATGATCTTCCAGTTCCCATGTCAGTGTTCTAACCACTAGACAATACTGCCTGGATATTTTTAATTATACAGTCTATTCTATTTCACTCAATTGCTATTTCCAACATACCTGCAGTCGCAGCCAACACCATTAGTAGTGCTTACATGCCGTGGTGTTTGCCACTGCACTACTGATAGCACGCTAAGTATTACATTATGGGTTGTATTACATAGCAGTGTGCTGGTGCAATCACCATCATTACTAATGACACTGGCTACCACTGTACTGTATTTCAGAAAACAAATCCTCTGAATCCCCCCCCCCAATCATTGGGGTCCATTTTAACTCTTTTTTTTTCAGTCTGTTTTCAACCTCTGCATCTCTCTACAGACATCTTATCTATTCATAGGAATTTACTCCAACTACAAAATGAGTAACCATTGAGATGATAAATATCCCTCATAGGATGCTTTAAGTTTCAGACGCATTCTTCTGCAGTCTCACAGTGTACTGTGCGCTATCTTTTCCATCTCAATAATAAAGTTCTCTCTAAGAGACTTTTAGATTGCTTTCCTATTTTGGGACCCCACTATGACCAAAGCCCATGACACCATCATAGGGCTGGTTTCTCCTTCCCCTGGCTGAGATACAGATTAGGCACACTGATGAATCCTTAGAATAATGAAACGTGTCTGCATCCTCTATTTTCAGACTTTGTAGACAGTGAGAAGCCACTTGACACCATCTTCCTCAATAGACACACACACACACATATATACACACACACACACACACACACACACACTGCTGCTACCAATCTTGCCCAATTTCTCTCTTCTTAACTAACTGCTTCATGTGTTGGTTTCTCTGTAACTGCAGTCTGGTATCTGTCTAGCCTCAGTCTGACAGAAAGAAAGTGCATTTATGTGGAAATGTGCTGTGCAAGTGAGTTGTCATTTCAAGTTTGCCCCACTTCCTCTGTTTCTGTAATATACCAGAGATTGGATTCAGAACTACATTTTTAACACTTTGATGTCTTCTAAACTGTTACACACATTTTATTTATTTATTTTTTATTTATTTATGACTTTGATAACCGGGTGAGTGCACTGTTCCCAGTGACTGTTTTCAGGCACGACCTGGGCCATAACACATGGCGCAGGGTGACAGTGGAGTACAAGGTAACAGTAATACACATGAAACAGATTTGATACAAGCAACAATAGTAGACACAATATACAGGTTTGATGCATAGGTCCATTTGAGAACAGTGAATACAAGGTTTCAATATCAGACATGAGAAGACATGGTACAAACAAACAAATCATAGGCACGGTGTACAATGTGAGACTGCATCGTCCAGTGAGCAAGTAATACACAGAATACTTATTAAAAAAATTTATATACAATACGTACAGGCAAGGAAGTCAAATATTACTGTAAAAAATGCAATATAACAGTTGTAGGCAAGAGAGTTGACTAGTGTGGGTAGAAGGGTAACCCCTGGGCTGGGGAGTTGGCTAGTGTGGGTTGGTGTGAGAGCCCTGGGAGCATCGGCAGGATGAGTTGTCCAGGAACCAGAGGTGGGACTTGAAACTGGAATGTGTGTCAATGGAATGGAGTTCAGCCGGTAGTTTGTTCCACTGCAAGGGGGCAGCTGCAGACCAAGCTCTGCTACCCATGTTGGTGGATACCCTAGGAACAGTTACAGGGGGAGTACCATTTGAGCGGAGGTTGCGGAGGAGTGTTCAGGATTTCAGAAGGGCAGTTAGGGGGGATTCTGGAGCCGTGCAGATGACATTGTCCACCACGCAGCAGAGGGCTAGGTCAAAGTGACCTTGCAGCAGTAGCCATCCAAGGGTATTATAGAGGGTACAGTGGTGGGTGGAGAACGGGACCAATAAAGCAAAGCGGCAGGTGCTGTTGTAGGCAGTGGAGAGTTTAGCCATAGCAGTAGCTGAGATCCTGGCATAAATAGGGGAGCAGTAGTCAAGAATAGGGAGAAGATTACCCTGGACAATGGCTAGTCTAGCTTCAGGGGTAAGGTATTGCCTGAATCTATAGGCGGCACCTGACTTTCAATGGAACCTTCTGACAAGGGAATTTGCATGCTCCGTGAAGGTGGTATTTGTAGGTGTTGACATCCTCCAGGGCTGTACCATCCGGGGTGAGAATGCGTAAGGGGGCATGGCTTTTAGTTTTGGCCAGGAAGAGCTTAGATCCAAACAGCATGGATTTAGTTTTTTTTGCATTTACTAAGAGGAGGTTTTCTTGAGAACCAGCTGTGGGCTGCAGCACAGTTATGTGAGAGAACTGAAGAAATTGCGGCTGTGGATTTGTCACTGTGGAAGAGAACAAGGTCATCGGCATACAGGAGAGAGTTACAGTTGAGGTAGTCGAAGGGAAGTGCATTAACAAATAAGGAGATACTTTACTTTTCATTCTTTCTCAATATGTGGGGTGCAAGAGGTTCACAAGAAGACTATGTTCAATGTTTTAACTGATGAATGTAGTAGCACTGTATTTATAGGTTTGATCTCAGACCGATAGCATATGACTCAGTCACAACTGTGTATACCAAGTCACCAACTGCTTCTTCTTCTTTTCCCCATTTTCAGTAATAATGGGAGCTTCTGCACCTGCCAGGTGGTACAAGTACACAGTATGGGAAAGCAGATGGATATATTAGAGTGAGGAAGTAAAAATGGTATGTAGTTTAAAAAGAAAGCTACAGTACAGACTGCCTTTTATGGCTTCCCTTGATTCAACCACTTCACCCAGAAAAAAACAGAAATTATGAGGAGCACATGCCAGCATGGAGTGCAGTTCAACAGCTTACTCACCACTTGAGCAGCTACACTAAACAAGGGCAGGGCGTGGGGGAGTTCTATCAGTTCCTATTTAGAAACTCTGTCTGTCTAGACTGGCCTACTAATGTAGATGCAGCAGGGGTCGCTTGCCATACTGGTGACACAGAATTTGCACCCAAATCAAGGAGCGCAACTGTGGCCTGTCAGAAGGTAGAGGAAGTGTCTGGAGGAATATTTTCTACTTCTGGGATGGAAGGCTTTATCACTATGTTACTTGCCTTCCTCCCTTTTTTTTCTCTCTCTATGTTTAAAGTCCAGTCCATGCAGTAGACATGTATACTAGACAGAAAGAGAGGCATTGGGGAGTTTAGCTGTGTCCTGCAGGGTGGTATGCCTCCACCTCTAGTGTCTCTGTGAGAGAGGAAGAACATGGATAATTAGGCTGCTAGCTTGAGGACATTGGTGTACCCACCCATGCTTAACTTAGCATCTAGTTTCTGACCCTCCCACCTGTATGGTGAGCTCTCAGTTGTCCAAGGTGTATAGTGGGCAATCAGAGGGTAAGCCATGAAAGTTCTTGAGGAGGTCAGTGCAAGTTCCTTGTGAAGTTTTTTAAAGCAGAAGATGAGTTGTGGTAACTGCATTCAGGTTGGAAGGGAACACAGGAGACCAAAATTTACATTTTAATAGTATGAGCGATTTTTTGGGGGTGATATGGTGCCCAAAGGTTGATCAACCTAGGGAACTTGCCAGATATTTGCCATTGTGTTCTATTGGTAAAACTCCATTAATAAATGAGCCCGTCAGAAAATTGGTAGCAAAGAGTGATTTTTGCCAGTCGCAATCTGATGTATTGTGTGTACTCAGCTGGCAGGACCTGGAGAAAAATGATGTAATTGTTGCTTGAATGACAGAAGCACTCACCCAAGATTCCACTAGTAGGTTTGAAAAAGTCTGAGGGATTTTTCGTAAAATCATCGAATAAAAGAGATAAATAAAACAGCATTTATACATTAGCAATTGCAATTTCTGAACTTTATTTGTAACAAATGAGGCCTAGTTGTCCTCATGGTGTGAAAATAATACATTTTCAAAGCATTGCATTTTATTGTTAAAGAATGTGGATGGCTGTACTACAAATTAGCTGCCCTCCTATACTGTAGATGGATGGTTATAGGGCAGCCCTGGCAGAACTGAAATTATATTTTACAGACTGTTTGATGTCAGAAAGCTGTTTACAGAATCATCTATCATAACATAGTCTCATGGGAACCCTGAATTTATACAACACCTTTGGTGATACATTTGCTCTGATAAATGTGTTTATTACGCTATCCAACTTTCAGATAAACATTTATCTAGAGGACAGGTATGTCTTAATCACTTTCCTTGACCTTTGCAGAGAACAGAACCAATCGGAGAGTAGCTAACACAATGCTGATGACATCATACTATGCTTGTGTAGCACTGAAGCCAGCAGTTCTAATCACAGAAAACCAGTAAAGTCTTCACAGTTAAACTGATCTCGTAAAATGTTGTATAAATCAAATACACAATAACTCAACTCAAAATACATAATTTATTTACACTTGCGAGGGGACAAGACTTTCATAACTAACTAGTGGCTTCGCCAGTCGTGAGTTATGATCTGGCCCCCTCTTATCTGGAGATACATTTTTTTTTTGAGTCAGGCCATTATGTGCCTCCAGTCTATTACTAGTCATCAAATACTGAATCATTTAACATTTACTTTTAGTAACATAGATGCAGTAGATGTAGTTGAAGAACTTCTAGCCTTAAACCCCAGGAACGTTTAGGGGTTAGACGAAGTATCTAGCAAACTTTTGAGATACAGTATGCTATTTCAATAATGAGTAACTCACTTCCAATACTATTTAATCTATTTCTGGGAATGGGTGAGTTTCTAGAACGCTGGAAAGAAGCATTAGTAATTTCAGTTTTCAAGGCAGGGCAAAGAAATTTATTAAACAGCTATAGACCAGATTCCCTCCTCCTCTTGAGTGTGTCAGATGTCTTAGATGTGGCTTGCTAAACAACTAGATATCCTTTTACAAAAGGTTGGTATGCTGAACAGATATCAGTCAGGTTACAGGATACACCATAGCATGGCTAAGGCTATCCCAAACATCACCAACTCCATACAAGTGGCAACGGAGAGGGGCCTGGTGACTGGAACCATGTTTTTCAGTCTCCATTGGACTTTCTGTTTGGGCTTTGGTGGTGATGCAAGGAAATGGTTTGCTAGGTATTTATTCAATATAAAGCAGCTGGCATCCATTCAAGGGCCAAGGTCTAACTAGGGTGTGGCACAGAAAAGTGTTTCACCTGGACCTGCTTTAGGTCTGCTGCTCTTCTTTCTGAACATGGATAACATTAACTGTAAACTGCACAACTTCAGGATGTACATGTACCTTCGTATACTGAAAATACAGTAATATACTGTTCAGGAAATACAGCTCAAGCAGTGCAAGAAAGGTTAGAGCTAGGCTTTAATAAGCTACAGCAATTCTTAGCACAGAATGAATTGGTTCTTAATGCCAAAAATCCACAGGTGATATTAATTGGTACCCAGAAGAAACTGTATGCCATAGTATCTATTTTGTTATCAGCACTAGTGGTGGAAGGCTATTAACATTTCCCTTACATAAATATTTACATGAAATTTTTGCATGCTACACATATAAAACTACCCATGTGACATGCATGCTGCAAGCATGATTTTATGTTAAATTGGAACCGATTGCATGCATGCAGCAAGCAAGTGTGGCAAGCACACTTTTTATGTTAAATTGGAACAGATTGCATGCATGCGGCATGCATACAAAAAGCAAATGATCACTGACAACTGCACACATAAAAGTTAAGTGACTTGCTAAGAATCAGTCACACAGTACACAAGTGGGAGTTGATGAGATTCAAACCCAGGTTTTCAGGTTTCCAGGTTTGCAGTTCAGTGCCTTTAGCTACTACACTATACTGCCTGCATATATATGGCTCACTTGTACTTCAGTGCAAATCTGTACACATCTGCATGCATATGGCATGCTTAAAGCCACTTATATACTTTTTAGTTTTCTTTTCCCCCTCATCTCAGCTGCATAGCTGAACCATAGCACACATACCATCGGAAACACAGGTGGTTCTTCCCACCCCCACACACACACTTGCCCACAGAACTACTTACTCACTTCTGTCTGGCCTGTACTCCTACTATTTTCTCTCCATAATTTTGAATGCTTTCATGCAAACAGACTTTAAAGGGCAAACACAAAAGTAGCAATAACTTGGCATCCACCCACATGACCAGTCCCTCCACAAACAAACACACACACTGTAGCAGGTGTGGGCACGCTATTACAGGTATAAGTCGAGAGTCTCTTACCTGAGTACTAAGCAGCCAGAGTCAGGAGTCTTTAAGAAATTATGTCCATGGGACAGAGTATTTGGGTGTGCCCCTTTGAAATGAATTTTTTATTACTATTTTATACATTATGATGGTGAGTTGGAGATTAATGAAGGCCACTGTTCTCTTAACAAGGCCCTTGTTAGTCGAGTGGTGGCCTTCATTTATCTTCAACTTGCCATCATATTGTATAAAATAGTAATTAAAAAAATATCCCCATTCATTTCAATCAGGGGGGCACCCCTGCACTCTCCCTTGTCCTATGTCATAACATGCCTGATCATGGGGATTTGGAGATCAGCTTCACTGGGGGGGGGCATAACCCTGACTATAGTGGGGCTCCAATATTCTGTGCATACCAAACAGCTCAACTGTCCCTGATTGTAAGGGATAGCCCTCATTTAACCCCCTGAAAACTGCTCTGTCCCTCATCCATACCTCATGGAAAGCATGCTGCTCACACAGAAGATGTTCTGTAAATTTAGACTTTATGGCAGGGGCGCCATTTCAGATTTCAATGGGGGGGCCAACAACCAGTGGAGACCAGGTACCAGTCAGCCCCTAGAAGGCAAGCTCTAGAATGTCTGGAACATCTCTAAAAGGTAAAACTTATTTGCTGTGATTGAAATGAATTGTCCCCTTCTATAAATAGCTGAGTGCATAGCTGAATGTTAACCTCGAATGGAACACTCATACAGATACTTATGTCTCAAAGGTGAGCCTTAGGGTGGGTTTTCTTAATATATATACCATATGTCTGACCCAATCACAAGACTTTTGATTAAAAATTGATAATAGCATGATCCTACCGGTCAATGATTATAGTGATGTGGCTTAAGGGCATGATGTGGCCACCCTGCCAGACAGACTAGATATTTCAGTAAATAGACTGGGCCATATTTTTTTGAGAGCTGCCAAAGATACACACAATTGTAATATGTATACTCAACTAAACTGACTGCAACTTAATGGCAAGCATGAACGTCTCTTACTGTTTTTTTTTTTTAGTTTTTTTTACAATTGAATTTATCCTCCTTGCAGGTCGCCGGTCGTCAGCCAACCTACCGGAACTCGGGTCTTTCAGGGACTTATAGTGCCTTGTTTACCCCAGCGGAACCCCAGAGCCCAGCCCAGAGGATTCATCCTAGGGTGGCCCCATCTTTTCCTCCATTTCCTCTCCAGGTGCCCCAATCCCAAGACCCCAGAAGCAGTGACGCATGCGTGTGGAGGTGCACATGTACTCCACAGCTCCAGTACCAGCCTCTTCACCCCTCCCTCAGCCTAGCGCCGGCACTCCTCTGAGTGACACAGCCACTCTGGCCTCCACCAGGGGATAGCCATGTTCCGAGGAGATGAAATACTCCCTCCCGAGGTGGAGAGCTGCCAGCTGGCAGCCATTCATATCCTCTCCCCCCCATCGACCTCCAATGACCCAGGCTCATTCCCGAACCCAGGTCGCTGGCGTGGCACGAGGTATGGCATCCAGCACCTCAACCCTCTGTGCTACCGGGCCGGCATGTCTCTTACCGTTAATGATAAGATGGGTTAGAATATAGCACCTTTGTATATTAATGAACTATTGAAGTGTCACACTATAAATCTATGACAGCAAGGCAGTCTTATTCATATTTATTTATAGCTTTACTACTACTCACCTCGGGGGACATCCACCCCAAGCCAGTCCTGCTACTTCCTTCACCCCTGCCATCTCCCCCACTGCCACAGACCATACCCCTACTCCAACAGCCCTCATAAAGGGTTTCGAGATATTACACTTAAACATTTGTAGCCTACTTCAAAAAATAGACCTTCTGCAAGCCATGGTTGCTGCCCTAAAGCCAAACATTCTAATTATAACAGAAACATGGCTAAAGAGCACAATTCCTGACCACTGGGTCTCCATCCCCAGTTACTCCATCCTAAGGCTAGACAGAGCAGGCAGGGGTGGTGGAGTGGCCATGTATATCCATGCCTCCCTCCAATACCTCCCAGTCTTCTCCTCCTCCAACCCAGCAACACATGATGCCTTAGCCATCAATGTATCCCTCCCTTTCTCACTCCCTATCTTTGTAGCTGATATCTATTGCCATCCAAATGTCCAGTCCACTAGCTCCCTTGACCTTCTAACTTCCATTACTTTCTTCTATCAATCTGGCGAGCTTTACATTCTTGATTACCTTAGTTTAAACTGGTTGTCCCCAACAACATCTACCACAAGAAATGCTAAAAGTGCCCTCAACCTCACTCAACTAATTACAGAACCCATCCGCCCTAGTCACAAGACCCAAAACCACTCCCTACTTGACTGGGCCCTAACTTCCCACCCCCATAGAATCATCACCTCCAGCATCTTTCCAGATGCTCTCAGTGACCACAACCCAGTTTTCCTGGTCAGAAAAGTTCACAGCCCTAAATCCCCACATAAAACTCAACAAATATGGACTTATAAATCCCTAGAATTGGAACCTTTGTTGCATAGCCTTGCCCTCTCAGACTGGTCCCCTCTAGCAAGCAACTCCTCAGTTGATAAAGCCCTAATCTATTTTAAAGAGATCTTACTAGCAAATTGAAATGCCTTCAAACCCCTAAAATAAACAAGGGTTACCCCTGAATTACTAGCCTGCCATAGAGCCAGAGATCGGGCCTGGAAATGGCACAAAGTCTCCCAGCTTCCAAATGACCTTCTTATTTACTGAAAACTCCATAATGCCTGCACCTGAGCTAGCCAAAACAGAGTACTTCAAATCTACAGTACCTTCGTGATTAATATCGACTCCCCCTCCAAGTTCTGGAGAGTGGTCCACGCCCTCTTTACTGCCCCATCCTGTCCACCCACCCCATACTTAAGATAAACGCCACCCTCGTTGCTGATCCAGTTGTTGTAGCTACTGAATTCAACTCCTATTACACCACTTGTGCTGACGAGCTACTCCAATCCCTCCCAAACTACACCCACCCTCCCCCTTCCTATTGCCTACGAATAACCCCCCACCGATTCCCTCTTCTCCTTCACTACTCTCTCCCCAAATTACATTCTAAATGCCCTGCTAGCGATCAACCCTTCAAAAGGCTCCTCCCCAGATGGTCTTCTTGACCCTAAACTACTATCCCTCTCAGCCCTAGCCATCGCCTACCAACTCTCTATTATCCTAAGCCTCTCTTTCTCAACCACCTCAGTATCTTTCCCATGGAAACACGCAGTGATTCTTCCCCTCCCCAAAGGCAGAGAAACCACCTCCCCTGGCAACTACCACCCCATCTCTCTTCTCCCTACCCTTGCCAAACTTCAGGAACACCTAGCCCACTCCCTGCTCCCTGCTTACCTCAATGACTCCTCCTTCTTCATCCCTTATCAATCTGGTTTCATGAAAAATCACTCCACCACCACCTCCCTTCTTCAGTTCACTGATTTTATCCTCACAGGAATGGACAATGGCCAAATCACCTCAGCCATTTTTGTCGATCTGGCCAAAGCCTTCGACACAGTCTCCCACTCCCTCCTCCTTGACACCTTATCAACAGCTGGGCTATCCCACTTTGCCACAGACTGGTTCAAGGCATACCTCACTGGTAGAACCCAATCAGTCAAGATCTCTGACAAAATTTCCCCACCCTTCCTGACAAGAACTGGTGTCCCCCAGGGATCAGTGTTAGGCCCCATACTATTCTCTATTTTTCTAAATGATCTCCCGTCCACCTGCTCTCCTTTCTCCTCCATTCACATGTATGCTGATGATATAGTCTTGTATGCATCTGGCTCCTGCCCCACTGAGGTTGCATCCAACTTGCAGCATGACTTCCACAAAGTTCAGCGATGGTTTGCAAACCACCAACTATCTCTCAACTCCATAAAAACAGTCTCCATGACCTTCAGCACCAGGCAGAGACTTACCAGGTTTCCCTCTCTACCCTCCTTCCACACCCTTGATGGGACTTTACTGAAGGACACATCCTCCTTCAGGTATTTAGGTGTCTGGCTGGACCAACACCTGAACTTCTCTGGTCATATTGATGCCATTCAGAAAAAAATAGTGTCCCAAGCTCAGCGCCTTATTCAGGAACCATGCCTGCATCCCACCCATGGCTAGGCATGAGATTGTGCAGAAGATGATCCTACCTATCTTCAACTACTGTGACATAGTCTATGGTGCTGCCCCTAAGTCCTCCCTGGCAGACTAGATACCTTCTTCAACTCCTTTTGCTGTTTTGCCCTTGACGCCCCCCTCCACACTCATCATTGTGATCTCTACCATGCCCAAGGCCCCTAGAATTCTGCGGCCACAGACTTTTGTGCAGAACTTGCAATCTACCGCAGAACTTCTGTGGTGCCACAGGATTCACTCTTCTTGGTGTTTTTTTATTAATATTTCTGTTTATCCATAGAATCTGGTTCCTGTCCCCTCTTTTAATTTCCAAACCCCCTATATGCTCAGAATGTGATGTTATCATTGCTATAACATACATTAGCTAATGAAATGGCTACATTCTGCAATAGAAATGAACAGTCACTTATCTACCACAGCTCCCACTGTCAGAGACGGTGGCACAGCACATCATGCATGGTGATATTTGCTCAACCTGCACTACAGCCTAATACAATTGTCAGTCTTAAATTATTGTACTAGGGCCAACTTAAACAAAACCTTGTCAATAGCACAGACCTGTTAAGTCCATACCTCACTTTGTACAAATCTATTTGTGCCTTTAAGGTATAGAGACACCATCTGAAATGAATAACTGGTAAAATGAATTTAACTGTCATTTTTAAGAAAAATAAACTAATTATGCCCCAAAAAGTGGACTATAATGTGTAGACCTGTTGAAAGAATAGACCTGTTAAATAAATAATTGCCCTGTATGCATTTTTGCCAGGGTTATTGATTACATATTGTCATTGGTTGATAGAATCACCTAAACGTTATGGAGAAATGTTGTGTGCAGGGACAGCTGTTGGGCCAGAGGGTAGCATGCTGTGTTTTCATGCTGGCAACTCAGGTTCAGAGATTACTGTAGCTCTGGGAGCTGGCTGGGCAGCACAAGGATTGGTGGAACACATCACTGCTCGGAGCCTGGGAAGGTATGGCGCAGTGTTCTGTCACATGTTGGATGCATTGTGATGGGTTGGAGAGCTCGATCTCACAATTGGTTCACATGCATGTCATGGCCTGATGGTGTTACGCAGTGCATCAGGGAAAGCAGGTTGACATGAAAAATGAGTTTTGCAATAACTCCTCTATTCCATTTCTAATGGGACCTGTATGAATGAGGATGCAAGTTCATGGAAATAAAAAATGTATATATATATATATATATATATATATATATATATACACACACATATACAGTATCTCTGTCTCTCTCACCACACACACACACATATATTTGTATGTATGTTACAGATTGCATATAAATATATAAGTGATACACAGTGGGAACCTCATGAGTGGTGTAGAAAGCACACACAAATATATAAGTGATAGACAGTGGAGACCTAATTAGTGGGATAGATAGCATGCATATAGAAATACCTTATTTATCACATAAGATCCTCTCTGCATATGTCATTTATGCAACATGTTAGGACCTTAGGGAAAGAGACATTTGTTTTGCTTTTTTAGACATAAAATTATTTTTATAAGTCTGTTATTTTTTAAACTAGTGTTACTGTGCTTTCCACCATCCTGATTGCTATAACCACTGCCATGAAAGTGAAGTCAGGATGACAAGCTTACACTGTGATGTGGTGGGTTTGTTAGTGCGCAGAACTTTCATAGAAATACAAACCACATGACAGAACTCTCGGCAAATGGTAGTCTGCTGCGCAGAACTTGGATCCCACTGTGCCGCAGAAAAGTAGGGGCCCTGACCATGCCCTATCCTTCCCTTCCCTGACAAACCGACGTCTCTCTCACTGCACAAAATTCACTTTCAAGCACTGGCTGGGTGAACGTCCCTCCTATCCCTCTCCTGCCTTTACAACTGCCTGCTCATCCTTCCCACTCCCTAAGATCTACCGACTCTCAAACCCTGGTGGTCCCACGCCACTCCACCCTTATTGGCCAATCAAGTTATTCTTACTGTCTCCCAAAAATCTGGAATTCAGTTCCCCCTCAAATTCACCACTCATCCTCTTGCTACTCCATTAACACTGCCCTCAAGAACTTCCTTGCCCCTTCCTGTGCCTGCCATGACCCTCCCTAATTCCCCCGCCATCTCTTCTAAGCCCATATTACCATATGCCTACTCCCCTCCACTCCTGCTTCCCTCTGATTGTGCTCCTCCTAGTCCCTTACTCTCCCTCCTCCTAAAGTGTTCCCCCCCTTCTTTCTCTACCCTTAATATATCTCCCTCCTGTGAGCCCGATCACTGCCTTGTGTAGGCAGGATTCATAGCGCACAGTGGGCAACAACTTTACCCCTTTCCCGTATTTCTCCTTTTACTGCACCCCCTCAGTCACTGCTAGATCACTGCCTTATACAAGCAGGATCACCCAGCACAATGGGGTGGTACTACCCCCCCACTATAGTTGACCTCTGCTACCCCCTCCCACAACATCCTTTCTCCAACACCCCCCCTCACATCACTATATATAAATAACTCTCATCGCCTATAAATTGTGTCCTACCAGTAGGGCTGTCCACCACCCTGCCCAGATAGGTAAAAATTCAACAGGACACTGTTGATTTCAACTTCCCAATCCCCTTAGATATCCCCCACCTACAATACCTCTTTCTCATCACCCTGCCACACTCTACCTCCTCTCCTCTCCTCTCCTCCTACTCCCTCTTCTGGTTAACATGCACCTAACACTGGCCTACCCCTACACTCAATTAAGCACTTAAAACCTACCCCTATACCCCTCTTATATGCACTTTAGTCCATCCTGTCATTTCTGTTTGCCTTGAAAGTCGTGTTCTGCCTGCGTCTCTCCGTAAATTTCCTTTCCCTTCTTCCATTCTGCCCTCTGTAATTTTTCATTCCCTCCTTCCATTCTTCCTCTCTTTACTCCAGTCACTGTAAATCTTGAATATCTATGTTACACTAATGGCTACCAATTACTATTGGGTCACCTTACCATCTAGTGCTACATACTGTTACAAAGTTATTATATGTGTTCCAGTGTTACCAACTGTCACCAACTGTTGCCAATTTGCTATATGTGTCTTCATATCTGCTATAGTTAACTGCTGCGTTGTTAGCCAATGTGATCCACCTGTAATCCCTTCTGCTCTCATTGTATTCAAGTAAGCAAATTGAATTCCAGCATTGTAACATTGCTCTGTATTCTATCCCATTGTTACCTACCCCCCCAGGTTGCACTGGGAGACGATCAACTTGTTGCTCACCATGCCTTCCTGGTGAAACGTTTCAATAAATAAATAAATATTCATTCAATGGTCTTGTGGCATGGGATCAGATTCCATTTGTCATGAGGCCTAGAATTAAACCTCTCCCATGCTTTTATAAGTTGAAAAACTGGTATGCAGTGAAGGGAGTCTACTTTGGTAACTTTCATTATAACAGCTCAGTTATGTGAACAGACTATGTCCTGCCTTGAGAGTTGAAGATATTCCCTACTATTACAGGCATGTGTCTATTTTATCTGTAGAAACTTTAGGAACTAGTAAGTACATTTGCACATGTGATATATGTAATATGTTTTACTGTGTTGTATGTGTATAATATTGAAACTGTATTTTTAATAAGTACTCTTTTATATGGGATGCCATTAGAAATTACATAAGCTGTTACACAATGGCTTGTGCAACCTCTCATCAATAAACTTAATTGTGTTAGAATGATTTATTTTTCAAACTTTTCCCTGCAGTATCAGCAGCTCATCAATTGTATCATTTGATGCTCTGAGTAATGGTCAGATGTGCACTACATGCAGTTTCTTCTGGGATATATTTGGGGATACTGCAGGAACTCAATGCAACCCAAAAGCAATTACAGCATTTTTTAATGCATTAAACTGTGAAATCTTACACAGAGCGCTTGTTACTGGTGGACAGAATTATACACAATGAATTATTCTGTCTTTCTAGGCTCACTCCAAAGGTGTAGAGATGCAGCAAAGTTTTACTCTGCCTGCGAATGTAGTGCAAAGATGCCAACTTTGCCTCCACAGATGTTCCAAGAAGATTTTCTTAAAACTCTAAGGGGGACATATTCAGAGCCAGCTGGATGTATATGCATAATGGTGCATCATGCAAAACAGATGCGCCAGCTGGCTCTGTTGCCATATACAAACGGAATGAATGATTGACACAGATTGCACAATCTGTGTACATATGGGACCCTGGATGTGTGGCACAAAGCTGTCGGCTGCCATGGTAGGGCAGCGCACCCAGGGTTCAGGGCTGAAGACAGCCAATGGGGGTATGTCTGGTGCATACCTTGATGTGCTGTATCCCCCATGGGTGATATTCGGCCAACAAATGCTAATGAACTCATTGGGCATGCATGGTGCAACCGGGGCCCATGCATGCTCATTATGAGCCCACTAGCATGGCTGCGCCCAGCGCAATGCCCCGGGCCAGCCACCTCTAAGCCCAGATCATAGTAAAAACAGGTAGGAGTCCTGCTAGCCCTGGTAGTCTAGTGGTACCTACCCCAGCCTGATCGTATTACAAACATATAGGAACCCTGACAGTTCTGGTAGTCTAGTGGTACCACCCCTTCCAGCCCCAAACATATTACAGAATTATAGGAGCCCCACCAACCCTCATAGTCTAGTGGTACCCTCCTCCCAGCCCTGATCCATGATATATGAAATGATAACTAACCTCGTTACCCATCATTCCTATTGTGTAGGGTCCCCCCTCCCAGCCTCGATCCACAAAATGATAAATAATAAATAACCCCTGTAATGCGATAACCGTCTACTAGTCATGTGTATAATTTTGATAAATAAATGTTCCTTTGAATTGCTGCTTATGAGACATGACTGGGTCAGCAGGCCCATGGGGAAGACTAGCTTTTAAAGGGGTCTGACCTTTTGACCCCAAAGCCGTTGCTTGCTGGAGCTAAATAGCTGGAGTTCCTTTTCTGTGTTAACACTTATCTGTTAAACTTCATGAAACTGATATAAAAACACAGGTTAACAAGCCACTACTTTAAACCTAGGAAACCGGTCATAAAATATTGCATTTTAAGATATCAGGAGAGAAGCCAGTTCTGATGGCTACCTGTGAAAATTCACACAGTCAAAAGAAGTGTTTTTCAGGATGTTTTTCTGAAACATCAAAGAGGAATGCAGTCATAACTTATGCTTTGATGAAGAGAGACTGTCTGTATAATTTAATTTTGCCATCTTTGCAGATTTCAAGCAAGCAAGAAGATGAAACCATTTTGACTATACTTAGTCATGTTACAAATTAATTACAGGGCTAAAAAGTGACCTCATGTGCTGTAACATCACAAAGAAGTTGGGACTTTAACTTTGAATATTGCCAAGCTGGCTGAAGGGACTGAGGCTCACTCTTGTTCCAACATTTGAAAGAACTGACACATGTGTGTTCTGGACTTAGAGGCACTTCAGTCAAGCTAGGTAACACACGGCTCAAAACTGAGTTAGAACTAGTAATTCAGTTACAAGGCATTTTGTTTTGAAATTTCCATTTCTTTCTGACTGTAAGCATTAATGTATATATGTTCTGTGCTTTGTATTTATTTACTATTTTTAAATTTAGTAATCTTTTTGGTTTCCTTAATCCTGCCTGAGACATTTTCTCATTTTTAGTGTGAATGCTGGAACAGCATTGATAATTCTGACATAACCATTAAAGTGCTTATTGTGTCACCATATGCAGCCATGCTAACAAGGATCTGTACAAAGATCCAACAAGGTAAGGAAATACCTAGGTCTCAATTGAGTCAGAAGGGGGATTGTGAGCCAGGTTGGTTGTATGCCAGCTGGGACCAAGTACTGCGCTGCTTTCTCCAAAAAGGGTGTGATATTTGGGCCTGTTACCTAGGCGTACTAGCTAAAAAGGGTTCATATTTGACCCCAGGACTCAAGTCTGGTAGTTGCTTGGACCTAAAACAAACAGGAGGGTGTCCTTGTTTGTCCCCTGTTCATATATTGCACTTCAAAGTTGGGCACTGTGGAAGCTGAGGGCCTGACCCCAGGAGTGCGTTTGTGACAACCCCGTTCCCTGGCCTTTCCATACTATAGTGGCCCTCCATCCCTGCTCCGCTCATCATGAAAGTAGACCCATCCCCCACAATTGGTTCAGCCAATGAGCATGTACTGTGTACTGTACACGGTCATTGACAGTTCAGTCAGCAGCTGGCCATGGTGGTGTGAGGAGGGCGGAGCCAGTTGCCGGCTCCAGTTGGGTTGGGGGAGTGGGGTGGGGGTCCCATCCTGATGGGGTAGGGGATGAGGTCCACTAGACTATCGGGTATGTGGGGGTGCTTCTGATTTCTGGCATGAGTACAATTGGGGCTGGGGGAGGGGTGGCCACTAGACTACCAGGGATTGCGAGGGATGGGTCTACTTTCATGATGAGCGGGACAGGGGTGTGGGCCACTACAGTATGGAAAGACCAGGGAAAGGGGTTATTTATTACTTGTCAATTCATTGATTGGGTCAGGGAGAGGGGACCCTACACAAAGAGAAGGCTAGGGAATGGGGTTAGTTATCATTTCATATATCGGGAATTAGGGCAGGGAGGGGTTACCACTAGACTACCAGGGCTGGCAGTGCTCCTGTATGTTTTTACATATGATCAGGGCTGAGAGAGGGGTACCAATAGACTACCAGGACTGGCAGTGCTTCTATATGTTTTTTATATGATCAGGGCTGGGAAGGGGTCTCTCCCTCTCTGCATCCCACACACTGTCTCCCCCTCTCCCAGTGCACTTCATGCACCTGACACTGGGTGGCTTGCTGATTTAGGGCTGCCTTTTGTGTACCTAACTGTGCACGATTGTGCACACATGTTGCACAATGTACCATTGGTGCAGCCCAGCTCAATATACGGTTGCGCAGCATATTCATCTCAGCCTGTTCAGCCTCTCTAAGTTGCAGTTGTGAGAGCTAGTGGAGAGATTAGCTGCTTTTGGAGTTTTGTAAGAGTTTGTGATTGAATGTTGCACTTTAAAAGACAATTTTTTCATTCTTTTTTCAACTCCTTTCTTCTTCTAACACCTTTCTGTCTATAGTGCTTTCTGCGTAATCTAATTTTTCTAGTTTTCTATGTAGCTTTCTGCAGCATTTCTCTTACTGACTTATCTTTTGTTAATCAATTTCTTTCATTCATTAATTCTTGAATTTCCCTGTACTTATCTAAAAAAAAAAATTTAAAAAGTCTTTCTGTGCTTTTATTTTTAATTTTTGCCTGTTTGATTGTCCCTTGTTCCCCCCCACCACCACCAAGTATGAGCAGCAGGCCAGAGGCATATGAGACAGAGGAGAGTGGCAGCAGTGGTAGAGAGCATATCAGGCTACACTGTTGGGGTGGTGCAGCATGAACCAGGGTTGAGTCCTTCTCCTCAGCCCCCCCTCCATATCCTGTAGAAACAGACAGCAGGTCCATCTTCACCACCACCAGCAGCAGTCCCACCACCACCACCCTTTCCACCAGTACCAACAGCAGCAGCAGCACCGGAACCAGCAGTACCATCACCACCATAACTGGAACCACCCCCACCTGCAGCACAGCAACCACCACCAGTATTGTGCCTGCCCTTTTGGTGCCAAGTACTTTGGGCATGGCCACCTCTCCCCTGTGCCCAATGAAGTTCTTGGAGTGGGACTTCTTTAGCATGCCAGACCCCAGTGATGTCACTTGCAAGATCTGTGGGGTCCGGGTGCACTGCAGGAAGAGGGGCTGCTACTTGGTTACGAGGGGCCAGTGGATTCATCTTGGTATTTAGCACCAGGAGATGTGGGAGAGGCACCAGGCTGATGGTGGTAGGGGAGGGGACTGTGGCAGCAATGTGTCCCCACAGGGCCCAAGCACTAATGGTGAGGATAGGAGACAGTCCAGTGGCCAGCATCACTGTTACAATGAGACTGATGGCAGTAAAAGCCAGCCCATAGCCCTGGGTCCATAGCAGAGTGTCTGAGGCCAGACCTCTTGATAAAGTGTTGGAGGGGGTCAGGAGTCTGTAGGCCAGCCAATCTAGAGAGCTGGAGGAGGTTAGTAGTCTGCAGGCCAGTCAATCTGCCCTAAACAAGAGCATGGACTGGCTGGAGAGCAAGCTGGACTGGATACCGACATTGCTGGCTGATGATCCTGAATCTCCTCCCCATGATGGCCAAGGGCAGTCCCTGCCTCCACTTCTGCCTGTTGTGCAATTAATCTGGTGTGGCCTGGACTTCATGCTTGAAAGAAAAAATTCTCCTGTTCACCATGCCGGGTATGCTTCTAGTAATTAATCTGGTGGTGGCATCATGCCTGAAAGAAAAAATTATCCTGCACACCTTGCCAGGCATGCTTCTTGTATTTAATCTGGTGGTGGCATTGTGCCCAAAAGAAAAATTTCTCCCGCTCGCCATGCAAGGCGTGCTTCTTGTATTTAGTGTGGTGGTGGTGTTATGCCCAAAGGAAAAAATTCTCCTGCTCACCATGCCAGGCATGCTTTTTGTATTTAATCTGGTGGTGGCACTATGCCCAAAAGAAACATTTCTCCTGCTCGCCATGACAGACATGCTTCTCATATGCAATATGATGGTGGCATTATGCCGGAAAGAAAAATTTCTCCTGCTAGCCATGCCAGGCATGCTTCTCATAATTAATCTGGTGGAGGCACTATGCCTGAAAGAAAAATTTCTCCTGTTTGCCATGCCAGGTGTGCTTCTCATATTAGAAACATAGAAACAGAATTTGACTGCAGATTATGACCACTTAGCCTCCAGTCTGCCCATTTCTTCCAATCTACACTATTACATCGGTCCATGCCTGAGCTACAGCTTTTTCTCCCTTCACCTTCCTTTGTACTATGATTCCTTTGCACTTATCCCATGCATTCTTGAATCCCACCGCTGTTTTGGCCCCCACCACCTCTGCTGGAAGGCTGTTCCAGGAGTCCGCCACTCTTTCTGTGAATAAGTACTTCCTCACATCTCTGCTGAATCTACCCCCCTCCAGCTTCATAGCATGTCCCCTTTTTCTGGAGCACATTGTCTTCTGAAAAATATTCTATTCTTGTACCTTATTTACCCCTGTGAGGTATTTAAAGGTTTCTGTCATATCTTCCCTCTCCCTCCTCTGTTCCAGAGTGTACATATTGAGGTCCTTTAGTCTCTTCTCATAGAGATTTTGATGCAGACCCAACACCATTTTAGTTGCCCTCCTTTGGACCACCTCCACTCTATCTCCTTCCAGAATGTGGTCTCCAGAACTGGACACAATACTCTAGGTGGGATCTTACCAATGATCTATACAGAGGCAACACAACCTCCCTCTTTCTGCTGGTGATACCTCTTCCTATGCAACCTAGCATCCCACTCGCCCTCCCTACTGCCTTGTTGAACTGCCTGGCCACCTTTAGGTCATTGGATATGATAACCCCCAGGTCTCTTTCCTGCTTGGTGGTCATCAATACCACTCCACCCATTTTGTACTCAGCCCCTGGATTTCTGTGCTCTAAGTGCATTATTTTGCACTTTTTCACATTGAAACACAGCTGCCATACCCTTGACCACTCCTCTAGTTTTCTCAGGTCTCTGCTCATCCTTTCCACCACCCCCCCCCGGAGTGTCCAACCCTTATGCAAATATTGGTGCCATCTGCAAAGAGGCAGATCTTCCCTTCCAGCTCCTCTACAATGTCACTTATAAAAACATTAAAGAGGATTGGTACCAGCACTGATCCCTGAGGCACCCCAATGGTCACCCTCCCTTCTTTGGCATGAACTCCATTTACCACCACTCTCAGTCTCCTATCCCCCTTACCATTTCTTATCCAGTTTACCACCTTTAGACCCACCTAGGCTACCCAGCTTGTTTACTAGTCTCCTGATAATGGTGATAATGGGAGACTTCAACATGCTGGATACAGATTGGTCAATACCAGCAGGAACATCTGCCAGAACTAGACACATGGTGGATTCCCTGCAGGGGGGAGGGCCTCAAACAACTGGTACAACAACCCACAAGAGACAGGGCTATCCTAGATCTAGTACTGACTAACAGGGAAGGGATCACAGATCTCCAGGTAGAAGGTCACCTGGGGGCCAGTGACCATCATATGGTATGGTTCAATTTGGCCACTACATTTAAATCATCCCATTCCAAGGCAAAAATATGGGACTTCAGAGGAGCTGACTTTGATAAGATAGCCAACAGAGTTAAGCTAGCCCTGGCAAAAAGAAACACAGGTGAGGGGGTACAGGCAAAGTGGGCAAGCATTAAGGATGCAGTACTTGAAGCAACATCCCATTGTGTTAGACAGAAAAGGAAGTGCAAAAGAAGAAGGAAACCACTTTGGTTCTCAAATACAGGAGCAGAAAAGGTCAGAGCCAAAAGGCTGGCCTTCAGGAAATATAAGGGAACACAGCGAATGAAGATAGGGAGGCATACCAAACTGCCCTAAGGGAAGCAGGGAAGGCAGTAAGGCAGGCAAAGTCCCAAACTGAGGAAACACTAGCACGAACAGTAAAAGAAGGTGACAAGACTTTCTATAGATACATTAGTGAAAGGAGAAAGTCCAGAGGGGGTATTGCTAAGCTCAAAGGAGAAAAGGGGGCATGTGAGGAGGAGGACCTTGTAAAAGCATCTATCCTAAATAGATACTTTTGCTCAGTATTTACTGAAGAGAAGGTAGGACAGGGACCACAGCTCAGCACCATGGGCACAGGAGGAGGAAGGTGAGCACTACTCCATTCACAAAAGAAAGAGTCCTACAAGAGCTCGCTAAGCTCAGGGTGGACAAGGCAATGGGACCTGATGGCATACATACCAGGGTACTTAAGGAGCTAAGGGTGGAACTAGCAGAGCCATTAGCAGAACTGTTTAGTGAGTCTCTGAGCACAGGAGAGGTCCCAGAAGACTGGAGAAGGGCTCATGTGATCCCGCTCCACAAGAGTGGTAGCAGGAAGGAGTCAGGGAACTACAGACCAGTCAGTCTCACCTCAATAGTGGGCAAGATTATGGAGGCACTCCTTAAGGAAAGAATAGTACAACACCTGGAATCCATAGGGGCATAGGATCTAAGATAGCATGGGTTTAGAAAAGGAAGGTCCTGTCAAACTAATCTCATATTTCTTTGACTGGGTAACCAGAGTGGTGGACCAAGGGGGAGCAGTCGATGTCACCTACTTTGACTTCAGCAAAGCTTTCGACACTGTTCCACATAGAAGATTGATAAATAAGCTGGGTAGGCTCGGGGTGGGTCAGAAGTTGGTCAACTGAGTGGCAAACTGGTTGATGGGCAGAAAACAGAGAGTGGTGGTAAATGGTATACAGTCAGAAGAGGTGCAAGTCACAAGTGGGGTACCTCAGGGATCAGTCCTGGGGCCACTCCTCTTCAATATCTTCATTAGTGACATTGCAGATGGACTAGAGGGTAAGGCTTGTCTGTTTGCAGATGACACCAAGATCTGCAACAGAGTAGATGATCCAGATGGGGTGGGCAGAATGAGAAGAGAACTGGATAAACTAGCAAAATGGTCAGAAGAGTGGCAACTGGGGTTTAATGCGAAGAAGTGCAAGATCATGCACATAGGGAAGAGAAACCCTGAAGCCACCAATAAGCTGGGAGGGGAGTTGCTGGCAGTCACAAAGGGAGAAAGAGACTTGGGCATCATCATCACTGATGACCTGAAATCATCCAAGCAGACCTCTAAAGCAGTGAGTAAGGCTAGGGGGATGTTAGGGTGTATTAGTAGGGGCATCACAAGTCGTAATAGGGAGGTAATAATCCCTCTTACAAGACACTGGTTAGGCCCCATCTGGAGTACTGCGTTCAGTACTGGAGGCCACGCCTTCACAAGGACATTAACCAAATTGAGGGAGTCCAGAGAAGGGCCACCAAAATGGTGCAGAGACTGCATCAGAAGACATATGAGGACAGATTAACGGAGCTCAATATGTATACCCTTGAGCAAAGGAGGGAGAGAGGTGATATGATCGAAACATTCAAACACCTTAAGGGCATTAACAAGGTGAAAGAGTCTAACATGTTTAAATATAAGAAAAATAGCAGAACAAGAGGACACAGCATGAGATTAGAGGGAGGCCGATTAAGGGGGAATGTGAGGAAATTCTTTTTCACAGAAAGAGTGGTGGATGCATGGAACGGCATACCTCAGGAAGTGGTGGCTATGAATACAGTGCAGAGCTTCAAACAGGCATGGGATAGGCATATGGGAGCAATACAGATGACTATGAATAGCTAGGCCACTGACAGAGCAAAGGCCGATGGCACATTTATAAGGTAGAAAAAGAAATGGGCAGACTGGATGGACCTTGTGGTCCTTATCTGCCGTCAACCTCTTGTTTTTATGTTTCTATTTGGAACAATGTCAAAAGCCTTACTGAAATCTAGGTATGCCACATCCACCTTTCCACCCTGATTTAATTCCTTGGTCACTCAAAGAATTCTATCAGATTTGTTTGACATGACCCCCCCCCCCCCATGAAACCATGCTGCCTTTAGGTATTGTAACCCACTGGATTCAAGATATTCTATAATACTTTCCTTCAGAAGAGATTCAGTGATTCCGTTAACTTTCCCACTACTGATGTCAAGCTAACTGGCCTATAATTGCCAGCTTCCTCCCTGCTACCACTTCTGTATAGTGGGACTACATCCACCCACCTCCAGTCCTCCAGAACCACTCCTGTTTCCAATAAGCTGTTAAATATAACTGTCAGAGGTGCAGCCAGTATTTCCCTGTGCTCCCTCAATACCCTTGGATGCATCCCATCTGGCCCCATTGCTTTGTACACCTTCAGATTAGCAAGTCCCTTCAGGACTCTCACCTCTAAAAATGGACTAGTGCCCACCTCCCTCTTTCCAAAGATTTTGTTACTTTTTTGTGGCCCTTCCCCTTCTCCTTCCTCTGTGAACACTGAAAAAAAGTATTTATTCAGGATGACTGCTTTTTTTCTGGTCCCACTATGCACAGTCCCCCTCTTCCCTTTTTAATCTTACAATCCCACTCCTGGTCTTCCTCTTTTCGCTTACATATCTAAACAATGTCTTGCCCCCTTTCATTACCTGCTGGGCTATTCTCTCTTCAGTTTCTGCTTTTGCACTCCTTATGGCTTTTCCTGCTTCCCTCTGTTTCTCCCAATACACCTCCCTATCCTCCTCCTCCCTCTGCATCTCCTTATACCTTTTGAATGCTACCCTTTTAGCTTGTACTGTTTCAGCCATCTCTTTCCAGAACCATAGTGGTCTCTTTTTCCTCTTGCTATTGTTCACTTGTTTGACACAGAGGTTTGTTGTCTTTACTATGCTTCCTTTTATCTTTGCCCACTGTTTCTCAGTCCCACCCAGGTCACCTACCCCTGTTAGATCATCCCTGAGGCATTCACCCATCTTTTGAAAATCTGCCCTCCTGAAGTCCAGGACCCTCACCCTTGTGTGGTTTGATTCCTCAGTACTGAACCACACTGTACGGTGATCACTGGTCCCCAAATGGCCTCCCACTTTGACATCTGCAACACTGTGCCTGTTAGTGAGTACCAGGTCCAGCATTGCCCCATCACGAGTGGGTTCACTGACTAGTTGCGCGAGGAATGCACCCTGCAGAGAGTCTAGGATGTCCCTGCTGCTAGTGGAAGCTGCTACTGGGAGGTTCCAATCCACGTCCGGCAAGTTGAAGTCCCCCACCAGCAGCATCTCCCCCTTTTCTGCCATCTTGCTAATGGCTTCCAACAGTACCTTATCTAATTTACCCCTCTGTGCAGGAGGTCTGCAGTTCACTCCAGTGTGAATAGTAGCTCCATTCCTCATCTCCAGGGTAACCCACAGCACCTCTGCCTCACCCTGTATTCCCTGTATCTCTGTGGGCATTTATGCTCTCCCTCACATAAAGAACCACACCTCCTCCCTTCCTCACCACCCTGTCCTTCCTGAACAGAGTATAGCCCTGTATGGCCATGTCCCAATCATGGTTTTCAGTGCACCATAACTCAGTAATGGCCACAATATCCAGGTTGACCTCTGCCATGATGGCCTGTTGGTCCGGAATCTTATTTCCAAGACCTCTAGCATTCAACTGCATGGCCTTGCAGATTTTGTTTCCACCCCACTTGTTGCCCTCCTTCTTTCCTTTTTCCCTGTCCTCCATACCACCTCTCTATTTAATGCTCCCATTCCTTTCCCCCTTTATCTGCACTACCCTGCTCCCTTTATTAATTTGCATCCAGGGGGGTCCCTCTCCCCTCAGGTTCTCCTTTCTCTCTACTTCAACTTGTGGGGGAAGGCAGTTTTTTTTTTTTTATTTATAATTTAAGCAACATTTTACATTAAGATAACACATAACATCACATATAAGATGCAAAGAAATTGCCTAGCAGGGGCAAAAAACTCCTTGAATACAATTTATGAGTACCAAATATGAAAGAGTGGGTACAGTGAACATTATCAAAGTGACAATTTACTCATAAGGTATAATAGGAGTAACAAATTCATAAGGAACCAGGTAACTAGGAACAAGATAACGAAATAACAAGGCCTGATGGGTGTCTATCCTATTGGGAATAAGCTGTTGCTACCCAGGTTGCTTAACACTGCACTGAATAAAATCTAACACAAACAAAAATGTTAAATAATAACACATTGACTCCTCTCATTTCTTACAACCTAGGTCCTAGCTGGAGTACAACAGTCAAACAGGAATGGTGCCAGAAACATCTCCTTCTTAGAACAACAATCAAAATAAAGAAGTGCAACACAGAAAAGAGAGGTATTGGGGTGATGAGGAAGGAGGACCAATACCGTCCCAAAAATGGGATATACCATAGCCCATGAAAGCAATCTTAGGATTCACTTGTCCTTCCTGGATTTCTGCAAGGAGGAATCCAGACCCACCCTGTAGGAGGAGGAGGGATTCCCAGATAACTAAAAAGGGGGTCCAGGCATGAGTAAAAAAACTCAAGTTTCATAGCCACTATGTAATGTAAATGTTTGAGCCCAGCTAGCGTCAACATCGACTCTATCCACTGATCACAAGTGGGGATCTTAAGTGAGCATCAACGGCATAGCAATAGGCATTTAGCCTCTGAGATTGCCAACATAAACCAAATTCATTAATGATTATCTACATGAGGTAGCAATACAGTATTACCCAAGACCAACAGGGATGCATCTGATTCCAAACTAACCCCCAAAGTTCCTTATATAACCCTAGGTAGGTCCTCCCACCAGGTAGTCAGTTTGAGGCAACCCCATAAAATATGCAATAGTGCACCTTCCGCCAGGTTACACCTCCAATCCCTAGAGTGGGGAAGCTGTTTCATCCGAAAGAGCACTACAGTGGTACGGTAACATAACCACAGGGTCTTTAATTGCATAAGTCTCCCAGTCATGTCCTTCCCTTTGATATACCCATTGGCCCATATAATTTTCCACTCAAATTCACTTAATGAGCAGCCTAGCATGCATTCCCATTTCTGTTGGAGCTTACTCATGTCTGGGACCTTAAACTTAGAAAGCACTTTGTATATTACACCCAGTTTAGGTACATGAGGGAGAGTCTGGGTCAGAATGTGTATCCCAAAGACTTCATAACATACTGCATCATGGGGAAGGGTCAGGATCCCAACCAAAGCAACTGCAGCAAATAGCGCAGCTGCAAGAACCTCCCAAGAATGAGAAGATGGAGGGGAGTACTCTTGCTGCAGTTCGTGAAAGGATTTTAAATGGCCCGAAGGGATAGAGAATAAGTCCCCCACCCTCCGAACTCCCCCATCTACCCACGCTTGCCAACCAAAAGGGTCCCCTCCCAACAACAATTGGGAGTGATTCCAAAGGGGCCAGAGGAACAAAGGGGGCCTGCTATGCCACCGCTAGGTACTCCTTCACCAGTTTCCAAATATCCACCATGTATTCCTGAGTAAGCAATATCTGGAGGAGGGATGCTGGTCCCACAAAACTTGCTTCCAGGGAGCAGGAGAACAGTAATCTGCCTCAAGCTCCAGCCATCAAATAGAATGACACCATTGTTGGGAATGCAGCCAGAGCCAAATATGATGGAGCCCTGCTGCAATATAATAACCCTATAACCATGGGAAGGCAAGGCCCCCCTCTTTCATATGATGCCATCAGCCAGGCCATTGACAGGCAAGGCTTCTGTCCCTCCCAATAAAACTCAGACAAGGTTCATTGGAGTTGATGCCAAAAAATGGTTGGAATCCTCAGAGAAAGGTATCGAACAATATACAATATTTGAGGTAAAAACATCATTCAGATGGCCTGTACCTTCCCCCACAGCAAAACACATAAATGTTTCCATCTGAGGATATCCTCCTGTAGTTTCTGTAACATAGACCACAGGTTCAGGGCAGGCCAATCCAAAGGAGAAGGGGAAATCAGAATTCTTAAGTATTTAACCAGGCCAGTGGACCAACCCAGGCCTGGTAATGGAAGGTGAGTTGATAAGCCTGAGGGATCTATCGGTATGATTTCAGTTTTAGACCAATTGTTTTGAAGGCCAGTGATGGAGGCAAATTCATCCAGGAGATGGACCAGGTTTGGCAGGGAGGACTTTACATTCCTATGGGTGAGCAAGACATCACTGGCAAATAACATTGCCTTATAATCTTTAGAGCCCACTCACACACCCTCAATGTTGACAGAAGCTCTCATTTTTTTGGCCAGCAGCTCAACGGCTAGGAGGAAGAGGGCATGCAAGAGGAGACATCCCTGATGGGTCCCTCTACTCAAGACAAAGGATGGGGAAAGCTTGCCATTGGTTAAGACTGTAGCTTTCATGGAGGAGTATATTGTCTCAATCCAGTGGAGAAAATGGGTGCCATAATCAAATTTCTCCATCACAGCAAGTAAATACAGCCATTCCATGGAGTCAAAGGCCTTCTCTGTGTCCAGGGCCAGCACCCCAGTCTTGGAGGTGGCCCTGAAGACAGAGAAGGTCCTCCAGACAGTTAATATGATCTGCCCCATCTCTCCCACCCACAAAGCCTACCCGATTGGGGTGAATCAAGAACAGCAAAATCTTAGATAACTGAGTGGACAGGGCCTTGTCTATGATTTTATAATTGACATTGAGGAGGGAGATGGGGCAATAGTTCTTACAATAGTATAGGTCTTTGCCCTTTTTGGGTAGCACCAAAATGATCACCTTACACATTGATGGGGGAAGTCGCCCCTGGAGCCAGGCAGCAGCTACCATCTGGGCCAACATGGGACAAACCATGTCTCATACTATATGATAGAATTCAACATAGAAGCCGTCAGGCCCCAGGCTCTCCCTCCACCAGTAGCTGTCCTATGGCATCCTGAAGTTTCTTGGATGAGAGAGGGTTTTCCAGCTGTGCATACTGAGATTCTGACAGCTTGGGTAATTGTAAGGTATCTAGAAAGGCCTGAATGTCCAGTCCCCCTCCTCGATGTATAGAGGACACAATAATAATTGTAAAAAGCTCTATTGATTCCTGCAGAATCCGTCACCTGTTGCCCCTGGGCTGAACACCTAGAATAAGTCTAGCAGTCTCCATCTTATTTAATCTATAGGCCAAAAGCCACCCTGCTTTCTCACCCCTCCTCCCAGGAAGTCTGATGACTTTGATAAAGTTCCGTCTGCACTTGCTGAGAGTTCAACACAGTGAATTGAAGCCTGGTCTCCCTTAGCCGATGAAGTAGGTGCAAGTCCTCTCGACCTTCTTTATGCTGTGTTTCTAAGGCTGCCAACTGTGCTTCCAATTCAGAGACCTTGGCTTGCCAAGCTGTTTAGTGAACTGTGGCATAGGAAATCAAACAGCCTCTGATAAATTATTTAAGACCTTCCCAAACCCACTGGGGGGGCTACATCCCCCATGGCATTAAATGCTAAGTAATCCTCCACCTCCTTCCTCAGCCAAATTTGGAGAGAAGGGTCCAAAAGGAGACTCACATTACAACACCAAATGTGGAGACATTTTAACCATTGGTTCTTTGTAAAAGACCAAGTTACTGGGACATGGTCAGAAATCAGTATCGACTCTATATCCACCTGAGCCGTAAATCGTGTCATATTCTTGGAAGTCAAACTCAAATCAATACAGCTAGATGTTTGGTGCAAGGGGGAGTAATAAGTATAGTCTCACTCCTTCGGGTGCCCCAAATGCCATGCATTGTCTAGGCCATATTCGTGGCAGAATTCCCTTAAGGCCCTGGATCCAGGTGTCACCAAGCACTGTGGAGAACCGCCACGGTCCCATAACATATCCAGCATCTCATTCATGTCCCCCACAAACTATCAGACAGCCTTCAGCCCTATCCATCAGTAGTTGAAAAAGCTCACAGAAAAAGGGAGTCCTGTCTTTGTTCGCTCCATAAACTGAAGTAAAAGTGTCAGGTTTGCCATCGAGTGTCCCCATGACAATCACCCAATGGCCCCTGGGATCCCTCCAAATTTGTTTAGTAACCCAATTGACCCCCTTTTCAAGAGGATCATTACTCTCTGTTTCTTAGAAGTACAAGAAGAGGCATATATCTGACCACCCCCCAACCCACGTTAAGATGCTTCACCGCTTTAGAGAAGATGAGACTCCTGAATAAAGACAGTCTGACCCCTCAACTTCTGTATGTGGGTAAGAACTCTCTTCCATTTTTACCAAGCCGTTCATAACTCGCACATTCCAGGATAAAAGTTTATCAATCCCCCATGATAAGCTGGATCTATTCCCAAGCTTCCACCCCCCCACTCCCAACACAAAAAAGCTCCAGCTTTCACCCACCCTGTGGTAAACATCCATCAGGTTTACTACAGTAAAAACAGTTGAAACTTCCCCCCCAGCACCCCAAAACTATGTACAATAAAGACTAATGAGAAAACACACCTTGTTATCATATTCACCCCCTTAGGTACTCTCTAGAGTGACAGGGTTGAATTGGACCCTGTCCCAGTTGATATGGAGAGTTTGAATGCAGGAATCTGTTCTGTTCTTTCCTTTCCTGTCTCTTGTCTGTCTGGTTGCGCAACCAAATTTTCTCGTGAGACCTAGAACTTGATCACCCCTACAGTCTCGCAATTCTTTGCCTCTCACTGTCTCTCAGTCTTCCTTTGCTGTTTTCCCCTTGCATATCTGCTAGTATGAAAATATATGCAAATTATTATGTGGAAATGTAAGTGATATTGGGAATCTCTTTGTTTAGAAATTATATAGCGTTACTGTTGAAATGTATATAATTATAGTTTGAGATGATTGCAAAAAGCTATTGGGAACTCAAGGGGTTAACCTGAGAGCAGTTTTTAAGCCCTTTATCAGAAGCTATGAAGAAGGGGCCTCAGTTCTGGGACATTGCGTTCTTGCTGCACCTGTCTGAAACATACAAGAACATTTTAGAAAAAAAAACAGGATGCTTGTTAAGGGGGGGTTGCAAAGATTTATAAAAAACAGAGCTGCAATTTCTTGCAAGAGAAAGACACAGACACACAGAGCTTGAAGAAAAACTCAGATGGATCTTTTCTGTTTATTCTGCCTTTGTAAATAGTTATTCTGAACAATTTTATATTTTTATGTTTGCTTGCACGCACATGCAAGAAACATAGTGCCATCATCCGAGTTTTCGGAGGTGTGTCACCCCCTCTTCCAATTCAGTCAGTGTGTTGGCAGGTGCAGCCCCATTCTGCCAATGCATGCTGGAGCTGTCTATGACAGCTCCAAAATGCAGTGGCGTACAGTTGAAAGGGGGAGCTACACTTCAGTGAGCAGCGATCAGATATCGCCTGTTCATGCGCAGCTCCCACTACACACACACAAACACATGTACACATACTGCGTGCTGCCCCCCACGCACACACTGTATAGCCGACGGGGTGCCCAATCCCCTGTCGGCTGTGCTGCACTCCCCCCCAAAACCTTCCACATGCCACGCTGGGTGCCACCCCAGCGTGGCAGAACTCAGCATAGCCAGCGGGGTGCCGAATCCCATTGGCTCCACTGTCCTCCAAAAGCACTGGTGCCTGCTGGGAGCCCACCCCAGCATGGCAACTGATCTATGGCCGACGGGGTGCCCAATCCCCGTCGGCTCCATGCCCATCCAGCCATCCTTGTGCCACACTGGGAGCCCACCCCAGTGTGGCAAATGTCCCCATCATCATTTAAAAAAACTGTAAAGAAAAAATGGTCCCACGCAGTCTCCCTGCCCCCACAACACGCACTCCACCCACTGTGCACCCTGCCTCCCACACCCCCTCACCCCATACTTACCTCCGAGTCCAGCACGGCGATCTTCGCGCAGACAGGAACACATCTGCACTCTTCAAAGCCGACCGCTGAACTGAGGAAATGCCGTAAGCTATATAATGGAATATATAGGGTTTTTTCAACTTTGCTGCATATCTCAGGCATTTTGGAATTTTTGCACCAAATTTTCAACATGGGGTTTTTGGGACCCCTTCTCATGAATGATGTCACTGTCATGGCATTATTCAGGTCTGAAGGGTGATTTCTCAGTCACTGCGCAAAATCACCTTTTGGGCCCAATTAATGAAACAACACTGCCAGCGTTCATAAGGTGGGCTCTCAAGAAGCCTATTCTGAAAATTTGGTGGAAAAAATTCCAAAAAATGACTGTCTTACCAGCGTGCGTTGTGCAGTTCCTACGCAGGCTCATAAGTTCGCGAATTTTCAATATTTTCACTCCAGATTTTCAACATTGCCATTTTACCACATCTTCTTATGAGTAGTACAGCTGTCATTTTCACATCTCACCCAAAACGTGTTTCCGCCCACGAAACGCACAATGGCACAGTCGGTGTGCGAAATCAATGTAAGGAACAAATTGAGAAAATCACAGTGACAGCGTTCATGAGCAGAGGTTTTAAAATGGCTAAGTTAATTTGGTGAAAAAAGCTAAAATGACTGTTTCTGACGTCGTTTGCAGGTTCACATGCGCTCATAAGTTTGCAATTTTCAATATTTTCCTCCAGATTTTCAACATTGCCATTTATAACACTTCCTTATGAACAGTACAGCTGCCATTTTTCACATGTCGCCCAAAATGTGTTTTGCATGTAGTGCACAATGGTGCAGTCAGTGTGCGAAGCAATGTTTGAGACAGATTAAGAAAATCACAGTTACACTTTTCATGAGCAGAGGTCTTAAATGGCTATTTTGAAAATTTGGTGACAAAAGTCCATAAAATGACTGTTGCTATGAGTGAGCATTCATCAGTTTCCACCTACCCTCATAAGTTCATGACTTTGTAATATTTCCAGTCCAGATTTTCACCAGTGGCATTTTTCAACACTTCCTTATGAACAGTACAGCTGTCATTTTCACAACATGGCGAAATGTGTTTTCACACTTTCAACGCAGAGATGCGTGGTCACTGTGGAAAATCATTGTTCGGGACAGATAAAGTAAATCACAGTGACACTGTTCATGATCAGAGGTCCAAAAATGCCTCTGTTGACAATCTGTTGTAAAAATTCCCCAAACTAATTACATTATGGGTGTGCGTTGCACAGTTTCTATGCACGCTCGTGACTTCACCAGTTTTTTTAATATTTTTACTACAGATTTGCAATATTGCCATTTTTTACACCTCCCCATGAACAGTACAGCTGTCATTTTTTACAACCTGTTCGGAATGTGTTTGCACCTGTGGTGCTAAATGCCGTAGTCGCTGTGCATAAGCAACTTTCGGCTAACAAACTGATATTGCCACTATTCATGAGGTGGGGTCACAAAAAAACATGTTGAAAATTTGGAGTGAAAATACCAACAAATGCCTGAGGTATTACGGTTTCCAACCATAACGCCCAACCCCGTAGAGAATGACAGGCATCAGGGATGTGACTTGGGATTCTTGCCTGCAATGCTCATACCATTCCACACCCTGCAGCCAGTGAGAGGCATTGAGGTATGCCTTGGACTCTTTGGCCCCAAAGTTCACCCCATTCTCCTATACTGCACCTATCTCACCATATTTCCTGATGGAATGGGGTGCCCATAAGGGCCAAAGACCCCAAGGCACACCGTAACACTTGTCAGTGTCTGCAGGTTGGGGTGTGGTGAAATCAAGTGGCCGTTATGCCTGACGACCCAAAGGCACACCCCAATGCCTGTCACTCTCTGCAGGATGGTGGTGGGGTTGGCTTCAGTTCAATACTTCACTGCCATTCCTATTACACAGCTCTGTAACTTCTACACTACCACTGCCAATGCCAGCAAGCAAACATTTGGCATTGACCAATGCTTGTTTATGTTACTGCTAGTACTAATAATCACTTTATTGTGACTTCTACAACTGCTCCTGGTTTTTCCTGTGCTTTCTGACTTGTGCCTTAATGACAGATGGCGTCAGCCTAAGTGGGATTTACGCCATGCATACTCTAAGCCAGGAGTTTTGTGTGTGGGTACTGGACCTAGTACCAGGGAATCATAGAGAAAGGTATGGAGTCTGCAGTGACAGGAGCAGCAGAGGAGAAAAGAGATGCAGTGACAGGAGCAGCAATGGCTGGATGCCTTGCAAGCTATCAAAGGCAGAAGATCTGGCACAGATCCAGATGAGCAACAAAACACAAGCAACTTAAAAGCCATTAAACTTACAAAGCTGTGTCCCTCGGATGATATTGAGGCATACCTGACAACTTTTGAAAGAGTTGCCACAGCCTGTCAATGGCCAAAGCCGCAATGGACAGTCAGACTGATACCTTACTAGACAGGGAAAGCCCAACTTGTCTACAGCAATATGGACACTGCACAGTCAGAAAACTATGACTTGGTGGAAAGCGAAATCCTGAAAAGGTACATCTCAGGGGAGACCTATGGCAGAGATTTCGATCTTTGAAGTACTACTTAGTCGACAATCCTCGAGAAGCCTTCACCCGACTCAAAGAACTCCTAATAAAATGGCTCCAACCAGAGAGCAAAACAGCCTCACAGATCATCGACACATTTACAGTGGAGCAATTCATCAACATCCTGTCTACAGATATGCAGCTTTGGGTAAAGGAACACCGACCAGAAAGTAGAGAAAAGGCTGTTTCTTTGGCCGAAGACTAACAAATGGCCAGACAGAGGCCACGGCAGTGAGGTAACAGCCAAATACCAGTAAGACACTCTTTTTCCCATTTAAACTCCAAGTCTGATAAGAACTCTGGTGGGGGTAACAAATCTGTGCCCAAAGATGTTATTTGATATAACTGTAATAAGCCTGGTCATATTGCAAGAAATTGCCATAAGAAGTGTGACACTGGAGCAGATTTGTTCTTAGCAAACTGGGGCAAGTATTTAACAGATGTGAAGGTGGGGGATAAGACTGTAAAGGAACTCATTGATTCAGGAAGCAGACAGATTCTAGTGCATGTTGAAGTGCTGGGAAAACACTGCAAAAGGATCAGGTACTGGTGTCATCTGCTTTCACAGGGACACTCAATACTATCCCACCACCCAAGTGACTCTGACTATTAAGGGTGTGTCACACCAAATGAAAGTAGGGGTAGTACCTACGTTACCTGTACCCGTGATTATTTGAAATGACTGTCCAGGATTTACTGAGTTAATCTCAGAGGAACTGAATCCTGCAGTTTCAGAAGCAGTGATAACAAGAGCTCAGGCAAAGAAAATCTCAAACAGTGGGGACACTTTTACTTTCAGTGACTTTGATTCGGACTTGTTTGAACACAGCTCCAAGATCTGGAAATCCAGGAAAGAAAGACAATGCCTGAAGAAAGTGTGGCAACAAATGACTGATGGACATAAGGGGTTAACATATGAAAATGCTGAATCTAAACTGATCACTGATTGTGATTTTCTTTCTGATCAAGCTAACAATGTTTCTCTCCAGGGTTATTTTAAGCAGCTGGGGGTGAAACCAAAACATGGTGAACCAATGTGTAATAAATGTAATGGGTTACTGTACAGAGTTTGGGTTAAAGGGAGTACGACAAAAAGCCGAAAGTCAGGTTCCCAACATTCAGGATCCCGGGTCTGGCTGCCCGACACACACCTGCCTGACAGATTGATGCTGGTGATGGCAGGGGTAAGGTAGTGGATGTGATGAACCACTACCCTGCCTCTAGCCATGCACCACAAGACAGGGAAAAATCCAATGATTGGCTGAGCTGCTTCTGTGGCATAGAGGTTAAGCCACTAGCTGCTTGGCCACCAGTGCGCTCAGACCTGGGTTCTATTCCTGGGTCTACACTTTTGTGCGGCTCTCTTTCACCCCCTGTAAACTGTTTTAACCTACTTCGAGGTCCGCTCCCCTATGGAGTTGGTTATTTTACTTATGTGGGGGCAGAGGAGCTTGCCCCCGCAGTGCACCAACACCTTGTCGGTCTCCTAAACTCGGGCTTATGGAGTTCGGGAGACTGACTGTTGGGATTCAGTAGTAGATCCATGTTAAGCCTCAGACACAGGACCAGATGGAACAATTGGTTATACCACAGAAGTATAGAACAGAGTTGTTACAAATAGCACATGATAGTCCTATGGCCGGTCACTCGGGGAGGGAGGCATCGAACCCTTGCTAGATTGCTGTACAGATTTTACTGGCCTGGAATTCATGGCGATGTTGCTACCTATTGCAGTTCTTGTACTGAGTGTCAAAAAGTAGACCCAGTGACTAAAACAGACAAGCTGCACCTGGTGCCCTACCCTTGATAGATGTGCCTTTTGAGAGAATTGTAATGGATGTGGTTGGCCCTTTAGACAAAAGTAAAAAGGGTAATAGATTTATCCAAGTAGTATGCGACTATGCTACTCGATACCCAGAAGCAGTTCCAATGCGTACTGTCACAGCTTCCTAAGTGGCAGCGGAGCTTGCAAACATTTTCAGCAGAGTGGGCATACCTAAAGAAATTATTCCTGATCAGGGTAGTAATTTTGGTGCTGCATTACTTAAGGATCTGTACAGACTACTAGGTATCACTGCTATATGAACCTCCCCCTCCCCCCATCACCCTCAGACAGATGGCCTTGTTGAACGTTTTAACCAAACCCTAAAATACATGTTAAAAAGGTTTTTAAAAGGGGAAAGGAAAGACTGAGACCAATATTTGCCTTTCCTACTTTTTGCTTACAGAGAAGTGCCACAGGCATAAACAGGGTTTACGCCATTTGAAATGCTGTATGGTAGGCAGCCGAGAGGGCCACTGGATGTGATAAAAGAAACATGGGAAGAAAACCCCACTCAGAAACAATCTATAATGTCTTATATGCATGTCCTAAGAAAGAAGCTGTCAAAATAGGTTGAAATTGTCCATAGTAATCAGGAAGAGGCTCAAAACCAGCAGAAGGTATATTATGACCTTGGGGTAAAAGAAAAAGTTTTTGAGCCAGGTGAAAAGGTTTTGCTACTGTTACCCACAACAGAAAATAAACTGTTAATGAAGTGACAATGGCCTTATAGAGTGCTTAGACATACTGGCACTGTTAACTACAAGATTGAGACCCCTGACAGGAAAACTCCTACTAAGATATACCATGCTAACCTCCTCAAGAAATTAGTTGAAAAAATGCCAAAGGCTGCTTTGCTAGTTTAACCAGACACTGATAAAGAAGATATTGATGTAGCTTATTTTTTTCAAATTTAATAAGCTTTATTAAGTTTTCACATTTACATACTGTACGCAAAACAATTTGTACAAAAATTAGAAACCAGTAATACACATAACAACTCCTGTAAATTCTCATACTTCTATAGAAATCAAAAATGAAGTATTGTGAGACAACATACATACACTTTACCTTTAACAATAATTATACCTTTAATTTATCATAAGTATCAGATGATATTTGAAACATCATCAATGATAACATCAAAATTTTAAAATAAAAAAAAACCCTATAACCCATCCCATCCCACCAATTCCGCCACTATGAGTTAGTAATAAACGGAAAGCCTGAAAAACCATTTCTTACATTATACTTAATGATAATGGTATAGGTATTTACCTTAACCTCTGCAGAACTCAAATTAATGCAATAATACAGTCCATACAGCTGTCTTGAGGGACAATTAAATGGACAATAGGGTATGCAAGGGAGTCCAAATCTGCTGATTTTTCTTACTACATTTGGAAATGTTCACCAGGAGGTGTTCTGCTTATAAAGTGAAAAGCATTTCTTGAAGCCATTCTGTATACGTAGGAATTTGTTGGTCTAACCAATGATGTAATATTTTTTTTTTAGCACAAAGGGATATCAAAGTCATATGTTTCCTTTGGTTCCCTAGTAGAACACCTCTTGAGTCTCCAATAATGCAAATTTCTGGTTGAAAAGCATTTTGGAGTCCCAGAAGGGGATCAAGTCCAGAATGAATATTTTCCCAGAAGGGGGATACTTTATTACATTCCCAAAGAATGTGGAGCAACGTACCCCGTTGACACCCACATCTGGTACACATATCCGACTGGAGTTTCCCCATTTTTTTAAGTTTTACAGGTGTATAATATAGGTCTTGTAAAACATAAAACTGAAGTAACCTGTTTCGGTCCCACCTAACATCCTTATACAATCTGTTCCAGATTTGCATCCAGTGATGGGGGACCGTAGTTGATGGGGGAATAATCTTATCCCATACATAATGAAGAGTATCATCTGAGTCTCCGTACTGAGCATGAAGCTCTTTATAATAAAAAGAAATATAATGAGATGTAGGCCTTGCCGAAATTGTGCTTAGAACTGGTCCAATCATATATTGGTCCTAAAGACCATTACCAAGATGCTGTATTAAAGCTTGGGAAATTTGGATATATTTAAAACAAAAAGAGGTTGGTAAATTGTACTTTACTCTTATATCTGAGAAGGAAAGCAATTTATAGTTCCCTGTTAGATCAATCACATTTTTCCCCACACCATTCTCCAGCCAGAAGGACTGCTTAATAACTTTACCTCCATTTCTAAAGTTGGGATTACCCAAAATGGGTTGGGAGGAGTCTTTCTCTAGTGAATGACCTAGGGTCTTATTAAGTTGCATGTGAGTTTGGAGACATGCCATGATAGGTGTGGATTTCAGCTGATTGAGGACCTTGTTAAGGGGAAGATAAAGTAGTCCCTTTAGATCTACACCCGTTGATACACAAAGTGACTTTTCTATTTGAAGCCACAATGGGAAGTAAGGGTAAGACCCAGGATCTGATATAGGCCTCAGCCAATGTGAAACAACTGAGCAGTTAATCGAGAAATAATAAAGATAAATATTGGGAACCTGTAACCCTCCTTGCTCTTTGGATCTCTGTAATTTAGAGATTGCCCTACAGGGGGGTTTATTTTTCCAAATAAATTTGGATATGATACCATGGACCTGGTTAAACCACGATTTAGGGAGAAATTGGTTAAGCATTTGAAGGGGATATAACAGCCGGGGCAGGATATTCATTTTAACTATATTAATACATCCCCAAAGGGAAATGGGGAGTAAGGCCCAGCAATTCAGATCTGTTCTCATCTGTGTAATTAACTGATCCAGATTATATTGTTTCATTTTGGAATGAGATTGAGATAAATATATGCCCAGATATTTTATTCTATCTCTTACCCAAGAAAGCCCAAGATGTTGAATATTCACTTTTAGGGTTTGATTATTTAAGGGCATTACCTCTGTTTTAGTCAAATTCAATTTATTATTAGATATTCTGCCAAAATCCTGAATGATGCCTAGGGCAGCAGGTATAGATTTAGATGGGTGGGTAATATGAAGCATAATATCATCGGCATATACTGATAATTTGTATTAGGAATGATTGATTGGAATACCAGAAATTATTGTAGAATTATTAATCTTCCTAATAAGAGGTTCTAAATATAAATTAAACAGATATGGAGAGAAGGGACATTCCTGACGTGTACCCTGTTGCAGTAAAAAGCATGGGGAAAGGACTCCATTACATAATTTACGAGCCGATGGTTGTGAGCAGAAGATTTTAATCTGCTGTATAAATTGTGCTAGAATACAATATCATGGAAGTAAATTAAACAGGTAGTCCCAGGATACCCAATCGAAGGCTTTTTCTGCATCCAAGGACACCAAAACCATTGGAATATGGGAGTTCCTGGATGCAGAAATAAGATGAGAAAGTTTGTACAAGTGATCCGCTGATAGGCGTCCAGCTACAAATCTTACCTGTTCAGGACTCAATAGGGTCTGCCAAACCTGAGCCATCCTATTAGCAAGTATTTTAGCTAAAATCTTCAGATCTACATTTATTAGTGATATAGGGCGGTAATTTGATAACATTGTTGGGTCCTTACTCGGTTTAGGGAGCACCACAATAGTAGCAGCAGTGAGACTGTGATCTGAGAGGCCTTGCATATAAATATAGTTATAAGTGTTAAACAATATTGTACCTAATTGAATTTTTAAAAATGTATAAAAGTTTGATGTGTAACCATCAGGGCCCGGCGCTTTGTCTAGTGGAAGTGCATCAATGGCCTCATAGACCTCTGTTAAAGTCAACGGGGCTTGAAGAATATCTATTTGGGGTTGAGACAGGTATGGAAGGTCTATTTTTGGAAAAAAATGATCTAGAGCAAAACTATTGAAGGGTAAAGGAGAGCATGAATAAAGGGATCGATAATATAATTTAAAACAAGAGACTTGTCTCTAGGGGAAGTATGGATAATGCCAGCAGCATCTCGAATGGTTGGTACAATTCTATCAACTGCTTGTGCTCTTAGCCGTAAAGCTAGTTGTTTCACAGCTTTGTCCCCTTGACCAAAGTAAGTAACTTTTGATCTAAGAAGGAGATGTTCAGTTTTGACGCTAAGAAGGATACTATATTGAAAATGCAGGTTTTCTAATTTTTTGAAGTCCGTTCTGTTAGAATATGAGGACAAGGATTTTTCTAAAGTTCTGATTTGCTGTAACAATACAGAGGTTTCTTGAGAGATTTTCTTTTTCCTGATAGAAGCCAGACGGATAATCTCTCCTCTTAATGAACATTTTAAGGCACCCCATAACACATCAAGTTTTGGCATGGAGAAAGCATTTTCCTCATAGAATTTCTCTATAAAATTTTTCACGTTTTCTACCACTTGTTGGGATTTCAATAACTGAGGACTGAATCTCCAGATTTTATCATAGCCTATTGAAGCAGGTAGGGACCACTGTAAGAGAGTTGGGTGATGATCAGAGATCACTTTAGCTAAATAAGTACAAGTTTGAACCCTAGCTAGATGCTCAGTCCCCAACAAAAAGTAGTCAATTCGTGAGAACGTATTGTGTGGTAGGGAATGAAATGAGTAATCTTTTGCTGAGGAAAAAGGGCCCTCCAGGGGTCTACAAGACCCATGGTATCCATAAAATCCTTCAAGGCCATTTGTGCAGGAGTAGGGGGAGAGCGTCGGGGATTAGACCTGTCTAGTGTATTACAGAGAACTAAATTCCAATCCCCCCAATTAATATAGGGAGAGAGGACCAAGAAGCTAAGCTAGTCATAAGAGTAATAAAGAACTGTGGGTCCTCCCCAACAGGGCCATAAACTGATCCTAATATTAATTCCGTATGACCCAAAATAACTTAAAAAGACATAACTGCCTTGGGGGTCACTGACCGATTGTAGCAGCCTAAAAGGTACCCGGCATGCTACCAACACAGCAACTCCACACTTCCAGGTATTGAGGCCTACTCCCAATACTTCCCCTTCCCATGTTCTTCGTAAACAATGCGTTTGTGAAGTGGGCAAATGGGTCTCCTGAAGAAAGGCCACATCAATATTGAGTTTATGGAGATGTAGTAGTATCTTGGCTCTTTTGGTGGGGGACTGGGCACCTTTAACATTCCAAGAACAACATTTTAAAATTACTGCCATGACCATTCAAAATGTCAGATTTTGCTCGGCAAGAATAAAATAATCTCCAAATGATAAATACCATTTTCTAAAACAACTGTTTTATATAATTCCAGTGGCAACCAGTATATTTCCCTTTCCCTCCACCACCCCTTTACAACTAGTTCTGGTTCCCAATCAACCGTATCCTCCCACAACCAATATACCACCCAATACCATGTTACAGATAATGAAATTTGGAATACAAAAAAAAAACAAATAAAAAGGAAAAAGTAACCCTAACATATCCTCTCCCCCCTATTTTTACCCCAATTCCTTCTTCCACAACAATATAGTTTATACCTTTAATAAACTGAGTTATATCTGAGACTATTGCCCTTAACAGCCCCTGAAACATAGACATTGTGACCAATAACATCCAAAATGTTACACGTAGTATAGTTGTAGATGCACCCCCTCCCTGCGCCAGTACTCATTGCCCTGAGAAACCTGCAGGAAAACCAGGACCATTGCTTCCCACCCAACTCCCACCCTTTAACATCCTAAAAATTATAATGACAGGTTCATCTTAATAGTAACCAAAACATAATAGCCAATGCTCACGAATGCAATGGGTAAAACAGTGAAGTTAATAATTAAAGAAACTAACAAAGAAACTGTTAGTCATCAGTTCTGGCAACTGCTTGCTTATCGTGACTTCCATTTGCATATTTTAAACATGAACCCATCTATTGGAGTTTAACAGCCCTCCAGACTCTCATATATATTACTAAAGACCAGGTAGCACTCCTAATCTATACAGTAAGAATTTACTATTCAACACTAAAAGTAATATGCCATATAGCACTCAAAAAAAACATAGATCGAATTAGCTAACTCTGCAAATAGCCCAATTTACCAGTCAGTGACATTCTGTATAAAAGCCTTGTCCTGGATTGAGTCTGAAAATGTCCATGTATCAATTATAAATCGCCTTCCGACCGAAGGGAAGAAAAGAAAACACTGACTCTATTGCAGGATGAATACCAATTTTACTCACGTATTCATTGTACGGTCTCTGTCGCCCTCCTGTGGTCAAACAGCAGTAACTGCTGATCTTTTCCTCAGAGCGATCCAAGACACTGTCCTATTCCAAAACCTGGAAAAGCAGTAAAAGAAGATGAAGTAAAAGAAGACCTCGGGCAAGTCCCTTCATGGGGTATCAGCGAGAGGAGAATAAATCTGGAAACAGAGCCTGTAGAGCAGGAGTGGCTTGTTGCACATTTTCAAAGGAATTCCAGGTGCCAGAGTGCTGAACAGCCAAATGAGATGGATACTGTACCCTGTACTTGATCTCTGCTGCTATTAGCTTGGATACCAGGGGGTGGTACTCCGATCTTCTTTGCCTCACTGAGGCTGGCAGATTTTGTGTCAACCTTAACTGTTGACCCTCCCATAGAACTTGCTGCACTTTTCTAACCTGGTCAAGGATATGGGATTTATCAAACAGTTGAGGAATTTTATGATAAGTGGTCTCGGGGGCTTTCCAACTGCAGGTTTTGGAGGTAGCGAGCGGTGATCCCTCTCTATCACGTAAGTGGTATTATTGGGAGAGGATCCAGCAATATGCGTTAGCATTTTTTGTAAAAATATGATGGGTGAGGATCCCTCCACCTCTTCTGGAAGGCCAAAGATTATAATATTATTTCTGTGACTTCGGCCTTCCAAGTCTTCCAATTTGGCTTCCATTTTGTGCACTTGTTGCCTAAGGCCCACCATTTCAGGCTCTAATTTGCCCTTCCAGCTCTCCAAAGATGTAGTACGAGCTGTAACATCTGAGATGGCCCTATTGGTATCTGAGAGCTCCCCTCTGAGAGATTTAATTTCTGCCGTGATATTCTGCAATGCAGCTTTAAATGGTTGAAGCTCTTCCATGAATTTTTGCTCCGATAACGGAGTTAAGATTTGCTGGGTTACATTAGGCGCCGCAGGTTTCGTAGAGCCCCCAGTTTGGCTTTTTGGACATTTCAGACCCTTCTCTGGGGTCTGCGGGGGCATGTGGCGTGGTAGTGCCTGGCGCATTTCGACCTCCATGGCAAGTTTAGGTCCCGAACTGAACACTGGAAAATAAGAGACTTTCACGTAATTATCAGCCCCTCAACTTGTCAACACACCGGAGATTTGTCGGGAACCTGATCCTTCGTAGGCAGGCTGGAATTCAACTGTAGCTTACTTTATTTTGATCATGTAATGAGAGTTGGAGCAGGAGCTAGTCCCTAGAGCTGCTAGTCCCAGTGAGACATCACGTGATCTCTCCATTGATGTAGCTTATGATAGACTGGAACAAACCAAAACTGCTGATGCTGTAAAGATGGATGTTTCCTTAAACCCTGAACAAACCACATAAATTCATAACTTGCTGAAGACATTTAACAGTACCTTTGCCACAGTACTGGGCCGAGCAAAAGGGGTCAAGCACTTAATAGTGCCAAGGAATGCTTGCCCTATTAGGTAAAAGACATACAGTTTACCAGAGTGATTAAGAGTTGACATGGTTAAGGAAATACAAAAAAATGAAAGAATTGGGTATCATAGAAGAGTTGAGGAGTGCTTGGTCATCTACAATGGTAACTGCAAACAAAAAAGAAGAGAGTGTTAGAATCTGCCTTGATTTTAGGAAACTTAAATAAGTGTCAGAATTTGACAACTATCCTATGCCCAGAATAGCTGATTTGGTGGACAGGCTGGGGAATGCAGAGTATTTCAGTACCCTTGATCTCACCAAGGGTTACAGGCAAATCCCTTTAGCTAAAGAATCCAGAGACAACATTACATTTGCCACTCTTGTTGGATTCTATCAGTTCACCACCGTGCCGTTTGGTTTACATGGAGCACCCACTACATTCCAGCGGTACACGGATGTAATATTATCCCTTCACACTGGTTATTGTGCTGCATACCTGGATGATGTCGTGGTGTATAGTCCAGACTGGAAAAGCCACCTGGAACACCTACGAGCAGTTATCCAATCAATCAAAAAAGCAGGTCTGACTATTAATCCTACCAAATGTGCATTGGGCATGCAGGAAACCATATATTTGGGCCATGTGGAGAAGTCAAGCCTGAGGTTTCTAAGATAGAAGCTGTAGCTAACAGCCCTGTCCCTACAACCAAGAAACATGTCAGGTCATTTTTAGAACTGGTTGGTTATTATCGGAGCTTTGTTCTTAACTTCGCAGAGTTAGCTACTCCCCTCACAGAACTCTTGAAAAAACAGTACCTGAATAATGTAAAATGGACCCCAGAGTGTGATGAAGCTTTTCAAGCCATTAAGGCTACATTATGTTCAGCCCTTGTTTTAAGAAGCTCAGACATTGAGAAACCATTTTTGTTACAAACAGATGCATCAGAGGTAGGCCTAGGTGCAGTCCTGAGTCAAACTATAGATGGGACAGAACATCCTATTCTGTACAAAAGTAGGAAACTGCATGACAGAGAGAAAAAGTACTCCACCATTGAAAAGGAATGTTTAGCAGCAAAGTAGGCCATGAAGTCCCTTCATTTTATTTGCTTAGAACTGACTTTGTACTTATAACAGATCACAACCCTCTCTGTTGGCTTAACTAAATGAAGAACAAAAATTCTAGAATCACAGTGGTACCTGGCGCTACAGTCATTTAAATTTAAAGTGATTTACAAATCTGGGAAAGAGAATGTCAATGCTTATTTTCTGTCAAGATATGGATCAGGAATTGAGGGGTCTGAAAGTTGAAAGCAAATATATGAGTTTAAACTTCACTGTTTGCTGTACTGTTATAGAAAAAAGGATACTGCACATGTGTTTAATTTCTGAAAGTTAGAAGCTAATGTTGGAGAATTAATAGAAAGTTTTTGAAACCTGTTTGATAAAACAGGTTCCCTCTTAAGGAGGGGGGCGTATGTAACAGGGTTGAATAGGACCCTGTCATAGAAACATAGAAACATAGAATTTGATGGCAGATTAGTACCGGTTGGCCCACCTAATCTGCCCATTTTCCTACCTAACGGATAAGCTAGAGATCCTACTTAACCAACAGTCTACTTCCTCCTACCCCCCCACTAGGACTGCTTTCTGTTTGTCCCATGCATTCTTGAATTGCCCTACTGTTCTTGACTCCATGACCTCCTCAGCAAGGCTGTTCCATGCATTCACAACCCTCTCTGTGAAAAAATACTTCCTCACATTACCTCTGAGCCGTCCCCCCTCTGTCTTCAAATTGTGCCTCCTTGTTCTTGCGCATCTCTTTTTCTGAAAGATACTACCCTCTTGGACTTTGTTGATTCACTTGAGGTACTTGGAAGTTTCTGTCATGTCCCCCCTCTCCCTTCCTCAAGGGTATACATATTAAGCTACTTTAGTCTCTCTTCATATGTCTTCTGGTGCAGACCCTGCAACATTTTGGTTGCCCTCCTCTGGACAGCCTCCACTCTATCTATGTCTTTGCTGAGATGGGATCTCCAGAACTGCACACAGTACTCCAGATGGGGTCTCACCAACTGTCTGTACAGAGGGATAACAAATTCCTGTTTTCTACTGTTGATGTCTCTCCCTATGAATCCTAGTATCCTCCCAGCCTTCCTGCCTTCTTTTTTGTGTTAGTTATTTAACCAGGACTAGCACACTAAGCTGAAAGCTTTTTTACAGGTGTGACCTGGGAGCACAGGGAAGTTAAGTGACTTGCTCAGGGTCACACAGTATGCAAGTGGAAGCTGTGGGGTTCAAACCCAGGTCTGGTCTGCTGGATGTCACCAGATTTGCAGCTGAGTCTTAAATCACTGTGCTATACTGCCTCCCCTTCTCACATTGCTTGCCCACCTTTAGGTCATCTGATATAATTACCCCCAGGTTCCTTTCCATTTTTATTGTTGTCAGTATCTCACCCCCCCCCCCATTGTGTACCCTTCCCCTGGGTTTTTGTTTCCTAGGTGCATTACCTTGCACCTCTTTGCATTGAATCTAAACTGCCATACATTTGACCATTCCCCCAACCTTGACAAGTCCCTTCTCATCCTTTCCACTCCATCTTGTGTATCAACCCTGTTGCAGATCTTTGTGTCGTCTGCAAAGAGACATACTCTTCCTTCCAGTTCCTCTGCAATGTCACTTATAAAGACATTAAAAAGGACCGGTCCCAGTACTGAACCCTGTGGTACCCCACTAGTAACCCTTCCTTCTTCACTGTGGACTCCATTTACTACTACCCTTTGCGTCCTGTTGTCCAGCCAATCTTTTATCCAGGCTACCACCTTGGGATCCACTCCAAGGCTGGCTAACTTGTTTATTAATCTTTTTTGTGGGACTGTATCAAATGCCTTGCTAAAATCGAGGTAGGCCACATCCACAGCCCCTCCCTGGTCTACTACTTTGGTCACCCAGTCAAAGAACTCTATTAGATTCATCTGACACGATCTTCCCACTGTGAATCCATGCTGCATTGGGTCCTGTGCCCCACTGGCCTCTAGGTACTCAGCAATTCTTTCCTTCAGAAGTGATTCCATCATTTTCCCTACCACTGAGGTCAAACTAACTGGTCTGTAGTTTCCTGCCTCTGCCCTGCCCTGCTCCCACTTTTGTAAAGGGGAATCACATCCGCCCTTCTCCAGTCCTCAGGTACCTCCTCATCCTCCCATGATTTGTTAAAGAGAGTAGTCAGCAGTGTCACTAGTTCTACCCTTATTTCTTTTAGAATTCTTGGGTGAAATCATCAGGCCCCACTGCTTTGTCCACTTTCAATTTTACTGGTTCTTTAAGAACCCTTTCTTCTGTAAATGGACTGGTATCAATCCCTGTCTCCAGAGTGTCTGTCTTGTTTGGTTTAGGTACCTCCCCCTCCCCTTCCTTTGTGAATACTGAGCAGAAATATTCATTCAGTATCCCTGCTTTTTCACTGTCACCCTCTGCCCACATTTCGTCTCCTTTATTAAGCCTCAGTATCCCTCCCTTGGTCTTTCTTCGCTCCCTGATGTACCTATAAGAGGTCTTATTCCCTTTCTTAACAGAGTTGGCTATCCTTTCCTCGGTTTGGGCCTTTGCCATTCTGACTGCCTTCCCTGCCTCTTTCTGCTTTAACTGATAAAGTTCTCTGTCCTGCTCCTTCTGTGTTTCCTTACATTTCCTGAACGCTATCCTTTTCTCCTTAACCTTCCCTGCCACCTCTTTTGAGAACCATAGCATTTTTTTCCTTCGTTGTGTTTTGTTGATTTGCTTCACACAAAGGCTTGTTGCCTCTGTGATGGCTGTTTTGATTACTCCCCATTGTTCCTCCACCCCTTCTTCTTGCCTGCTTACTAGTGCTTTTCTGAGGCACTCTCTGATTTTCCCAAAGTCAGCCCTCCTAAAGTCCAATACCCTTGCTTTTGTATGGCTTGACTCTATGGCTGTGTTTATCGTAAACCACACTGTTTGGTGGTCGCTTGTTCCCAGATGGCTACACACTTCTAAATCCAAGATTCTTTCTCCGTCCCCATTTGAGAGTACTAGGTCTAAGATTGCTCCCTCTCGAGTGGGTTCCAATATTAGCTGTCTGAGGCATGCCCCTTGTAGAGCATCAAGAATGACCTTGCTCTTGGATGTGCCTGCAGCAAAGGTGCTCCAGTTAACATCTGGCATATTCAGGTCCCCCATCAACAATATCTCCCCTTTTTCTGCCATTCTAATGATGCCGTCTATCATTTCCTTGTCCATTCCCTCACCTTGAGATGGGAGTTTGTACACAACCACCATGCGGATTGTGGTGACATTTCCTGTCTCCAGGGTGACCCAGAGTGCCTCATCTGCTCCCTATTTTCTCTTTAATTCTGTTGCTTTGTCCCAGTTGTTATGGAGAATTTGAATGCAAGGATCTGTTCTTTCCTTTCCTGTCACTTGTCTGTCTGATTGTGCAACCAAATTTTCTCGTGAGACCTAGGACTTGATCACCCCTACAGTCTCGCAGTTCTTTGCCTCTCACTGTATCTCATTCTTCCTTTACTGTTTCTGGCTTTTCCTCCCTTGCATATCTGCTGGTATAAAAATATATACAAATCATTATGTGGAAATGTAACTGATATTGGGATAATTTTGTTTAGAAATTATATAGTGTTACTGTTGAAATGTATATAATTAAAGTTTAAGATAATTGCAAAAAGCCATTGGGAACTCATGTGGTTAACCTGAGAGCAGTTTTAAGCCCTTTTTCAGAAGCTATGGAAAAGGGGCTTCAGTTCTGGGACATTGTGTTCTTGCTGCACCTGCCTGAAACATACAAGAACATTTTAGAAAAAAACAGGATGCTTGTTAAGGAGGGGGGTTGCAAAGACTTATGAAAACAGAGCTGCAATTTCTTGCAAGACAGAGACACAGACACACAGAGATTGAAGGAAAACTCAAATGGATCTTCTCCGTTTATTCTGCCTTTGTAAACAGTTATTCTGAATTTTTTTTATGTTACTGCTAGTACTAATGAACACTTTTTGTGAATTCTACAACTGCTGCTGGTTTTTCCTGTGCTTCCTGACCTGTGCCTTGATGACATCCGGGTCACGCCCCCCCGTCCCCCAAAAATGCCATCCTACAAATTCCTACCTCCTATAAGAGAATAACACAGCAGCAAATAATGCCCAAATCACCCCCCCATTATGACCTCCATAATAAGGCTACAAATGTATCCCAACAGTGTAAGCAATCCTTACCCAACCCCCCATCCATCCAATACCCCATTACCCCAATTAGCCCAACCCAACACCACTAATCAGCTCCCCCAAAGAGCAGAAAACCAAGTGATGATCTCTGTTACATAAATGACATCCTGAGGCAATCAAAGCCTATGTCAGAAAACCACTCAAGCCCATGGCAGCCCTCTACCCCCCCCCTTAAGATAGGCTGCCTGCTTTCAGGAACTATCCACCAACAGGAACTGCTATAAGAACTGAGTCCCAGGTCAAAAGTGGATCACCTGATTAAATTCCCCAGCAGCTACCCAATAGGTAGCAAATCCCCAGAACAGTGTGCGGATGCTCAAGACATCCACCCTGTAATCAGAAAAGAAGAGGTCGAGGGAGGGATAAACATGAACCCCGCAGAAGCACAGGTGGAGAAATCACTGCAAGGCCCCGACCGTGAGGCAAAAACAGTAGAGCTAGGAAGCAACCTCGCCGATAGAAGTAACTAAAGCAGTGCTCCCCCCAACAGCTCAGTGAAGTCCAGCCACTTAAAAAAAAATGGAACTGCTATGCAGCTTCATTGGCTCTCAAAATGCCTCCACAAATGCCCAAAACTAAGAAAATAAAGCTGCTATCACCTCAGTGGCTATAATAAATAGCATGGCTGAGGATGCCCCTATATTCACCCCACAACATGTGGAACACACCGTGACCATCCCAATCCCTTTTTCCACCAATTATAATAATACTGACAGTAAAACCCCCAACATATAAAATAAATATCTAGCATCAATGTGTAACATGAATGACCTGAATAACAACGAACCAAAAACTGGTCCAATCTAATAAAAAAAGCTATATTAACTATTCAGAGGTTCTGGAGGAGCAAGTCTCCCGGTTCATCCTATGTCCTAAACCTTCAAGAAGATACTCAGACAGCAGTCAACTGGACCGTTTTATGATTGAGGTCAGTCCTGATTCCACCCATGAAGTTCTTAATATAATAAAGGAATAATGCCTGACAGGGTGGGTGTTATGCTGAAATAACATCCTGCCTTGGGTGGTTGGGTCTGAGGCCGCAGGCTGAGGGCATCCAACACCCAAGAAGGGATGTTATTTCAGCATAACACCCACCGAGGAGGGCATTATTCTTATTATACAATAGATTGTTGTATTTAGAATAAATAAAAGACAAGGAATACAGTTTTACATTTTCTTTTTTTACTGATTTACTAGTGTGGAGTAGTATTTAAAGGAAAAGAAGTTCCTTTTGGGCTTCTCCAGCAGGTGGTGTGCTTACTGTTTGCTGTCTTTAAGTCTATGTTTCTCTGTCTCCCAGTCCCACGATGTCTTCCATCATTGGTTTGTATCCACTTCTGTGTTATTGTTGGCCTTTCTACCTTTCCGGTAAGTTTAAGTTGTATTGTTATGACATGAAAGAAAAGAAATTGATGGCAATATGTAGTTAGGATTTGCCACGAGAGTGCAGCACTGTTGACTTGTGCATGGGCTTACCTCCGAGTAGTGAAGCGGGTTTAAAAATAGTTTGTTCTTTTATGTTCTCCTAGAACACTAGTATTTCTGTTTTGTACCAGGAGAAAGTTCGGCAGCCCGGTGAAAATCTGTGCCAGTAAGGATTTTTTATTTATTTATTTATTTATTTACTTATTTACTTATTTATTTATTGAAATCTATGATTAAACACCTTTGAGCTAGAAGCTCATTTACAAAGGTTCCACATCAGTGGGAGGGTAGACGATACTCACAAAGGTTATACAAGAAAGACAGTAAAAAAGTGGCAATTATAGTTACAATACAATAGGTTTGAGTACACAGCAAGCAATCAATGTGGGCAAACTTGAGCATAGTTTGCAAACAAATAATAGGAGAAAAAGGCAGATAGGAGTTAGAAAGGAAGTAAGTGGGTCGGGGTGTGTGAGTGAGGGCGGAAAAGGGCAGCAGTCATTGACAATGTCATAGTGAGGGGTGGGTGGGAATGAGGGGGGTGGGTTGAAGGCAGCCAGGGGCCTTGTCAGTGCAGGGAGCTGCTATGTGGCAGGGCACAGACTGTGGCATGGGGGGACTAGGTGTTGCAGTCACAGGTGCTGGATGCAGAAAGTTGTAGACGAAGTAGTCTTTTAAAAGAGCCCAGAGTAGGTAGGTTGGAAATGTCCCGGCTCAGGTCGTTAAATCAGAGGGGTGCTCTGTAGGTGAAGGAGTGTTGGCCCTGCATCGTTCGAGGATGAGGAACATGGAAAAAGTGGGTGCTAGAGCTTCTTGTGCATTGCGAGCTGCTGTGCAGTTGGAGTAGGTTAGCTGTGCCAGGGGGAAGGAAACCAAGAAGAGCCTTTTGGGTGAGCAGACAGGTTTGGTAGTGTATCCTCCCACTGAGTTGAGGCCTGCCCATTTGGGCGTAGAGGTCACAAGTATGGGTGAGACATGCAGCCCCTGTGAGCAGTCTGCAAGCTTTGTTCAGGGCAACTGATATCCTGCAGAGACCAGAGTGGCACTCAGCAGCATAGATTACCAGGCCATAGTCTACTACAGAAAGGATGGAGCTGTCGATGGCGAGTCTAAGGGTGTCCGAGGTAAGACAGTGCTTGTACTTGTGGAGGAGACCAATATTGGAGTTGACAGTCCTAGAAACATTGCTGATGTGCTGGATAGGATAGACAGCTGTCAAGGGTGACCTCAAGATATTTAAAGTGCTGGGTATGTTCGAGCTGAGCTCCAGAGCAGGTACTGATGTTACGTGCATGGGACTTATGCTTGTTCTGAGAGCTGCTGAACATCATGACTTTGGCTTTATTGCTGTTCAGAATTAGTTTATGGTTGTGGAACCATTTCTCAACTATCCCAAAGCTGCTTTGCAGATTGCCCTCAAGTTCCTCTGGGTCTGGGCTGCTTGTGAAGATTACTGCATCATCTGCATAGAGGAGCATCTGTTGTTGGCAGTGGCATGATAGATTGTTGAGAAAGATACTGAAAAGGAGCTGTCCTAATATGGAGCCCTGAGGGACACTAGATTTTACAGGCAAATAGTCAGAGAGGACATCGTCAATTTTCACCTTTTGTGAACGTTGCTCTAGATAGCTTTCGATCCAGAAAGTTGACGTTGCAGAGAGGTCAATGGAGGTTAATTGGTTTAGGAGGAGGGAGTGGTGGACAGTATCAATGGCCTTTGAGAGGTCGATGAAGACTGCCCCAGCTAGGGTTCCTTGATCCAACGACTGGTGTATGAACCCAGTGAGTTCCAGTAATGCCATGGAGGAACTATGGCCTTTATGGAAGCCATGCTGTTCAGGGCTTTGAATGAAGTATTTTTCAAGGTATTCGACCAACTATTCGGCCACTATACATTCTAGTACTTTGGAGAGTGGTGGGAGAATTGAGATGGGCCTGTAGTTTGACAGCGATGCCCTATCCCCATTCTTGTGAACTGGAATCACAATGACCAATTTCCACACCTGTGGGAACTGTGAATAACAGAGTGACAGGTTGAGGATCTTAGTTATGGGAAGAAGAACTTCTTTGACAGTGAGTGCAATAAGTTTGAGGTCCAGTGTGTCTGCACTTTGTTGTGATTTCCCAAGCACTTTGCTGGGGTATTTTCTGACTAGCGATGGAGTTAGCATCTTAAAGTAAAAAGGGGAGAGGGGGGCAGGCTGATGGTTTGAGTCAGTAGTAATGTTGTCTGGGTTTGGTGAGTCCTCGAAGAAATCTGGGGGGAGTATCCCGGACAGGTCTGAAAAAGCTTCATTGAAGGCATTGGCTAAAATTCGAGGGTCCTGGGTTGGGGTACCTTGAATATTGATCAGGTTAGGTGATGTCTTTACATCCTTCCCTATGACTTCCTTTATATTAGTCCAGAAATATTTTCCGTTGCACCAGGAGGCAGTAAGCAACTCCTTGTGGTGGTTGAATTTAGCAAGGCGTATTTCCCAAGTGCAGGCATTTCTGGCTTGCTTGTAAGCTTGTATAGCTGAGGGTTTACCCAACTCTATAGCTACTGTAGATGCCAGAGGTGGTCACAATTCTTCAGCCTGTTTATGAGATCAGATGATAACCAAGGGTTTACTGACCCCCGAGCTTTAAGCTTTTTGAGAGGGGCATGCTTGTCGCAGACCTTTGTGAACTGCTGTATAAAGTATTCCAAGACAGTACTGACATCTGGAGTGTCGTCAATTTGGACCAGTTGGTGTTGGCAAGATCTTGTTTCAAGGACTCCAGATGCCCATGCTTTAGTACCGTACTATAGGTGAAGTGGGGTGGAGGCTTGAAGAATTTGTTAGTCCTGCTGCAGGAGGCTGCACTGTCATGTTGGTGAGTCGTTCAGGGTTGCTAGAAAGTATCCAGCCAAGCAGGGTGCTTGTGCCAGTTTTTTAGTTATCCCTGGTGGGGGTGGAAACAAGCTGAGTGAGGTGGACTGCAGAGATATCGTTCCAGTAAGGGCCTGCATCAGGGGAAAGCCAGTTGACGTTGAGGTCACCTAGGACTATGGTCTCAGAGTCAGAAGGCAAGCCACAGAAGAAATCCACGAGACCCTTGAGGCCCTTTTTATGTTCATTTGGGGGAACATACGCAGAGACAATAGTTAGAACTTTGTTGTGTGCCCTGAGTAGGGCTTTGATTGCTAGTGCCTGTGCGTTAGGTCCTAGGTCAACCTGGGGGAGGATATGTCCTTTGATGGAGTCCTTAAGGTAGATAGCACATCTGCCACCTCTCTTGGTAGTCCTGTCAAGCCCGAAAATGTTGAATCCTGGAAGAACAACCACATTATCTGGGATCTTGGTTGAAAGCCAGGTTTCAACCACCAACAGAATGTCGAGGTTATGCTGTGAGGACCAGGCTTTTAGGTGATCCAGTTTGCCTGGGAGGCTACAGATGTTTACTGAGGATATCTTGATTGTTCCTTGAGTTGGATGTTTAGAGGGGTGTAGTGGCTTAGCTGAGCCAGGGTTTGGGTGCACATCACAAGCCCTGAGCAACAACAATCGAGAGGCCATAAGCCATACCCACACAACTTTTTACAGAAAAGGTTTCTGCTCTGCCTGCAAATACAACGTGTGCAGAGCGCAGAGAGCCAAAAGAGTTTGGTGCGTAGAATGAAGGTAGGGGGTAGGATGATTTGAGGCAGCTTACAGACTGGAAGTTGGGCGCATCCAGATGTTGCAAAAGCTGCTCAGTGTGGCTCCTTGGGGAGCATAGTAGCCGGTGGTGGGAACTGCTGTGGAGTAATTTGTTTAAATATTAAATGCTGTCATGATTGTGCTATGACTAAAGTCGAGATGTTATGCTGGGATAACATCCCAGGTCTAGACCCTGACTGACCAATCAGGGACCAGCATTCTATCTTGCCATTGTATAATCTCATTTAACTCCCAGGTCAGCAAGCCCAGCTCTGACTCTCTTTCCACCTGTGTAGCAGAACCGAGGCTGTGTCCCTTGTCTGGTGGAGGTGGAGAGGCTGATAATTTATATTTTTTCTTTACGCCAGCATTAGAATTCTCCATATCCATTTTCAAGGCCATTACTACAAGTGATTCCCAATGGAGATAGCTAATCAAACACACAAAGGAGGTAGGAAAAATATTAATTTTAAAGCCATGGGGATGGAGCTCAGCAAGCACGCTGTTGTCTGTAAGCAGGCATCACGTGACCCCCAGGGGGAAAGTTTGTGACTCCCCAATTCCTTCTGCCACCTCCCTTAGCTAGTTTAAATGTTCATCAAAGTAAAATTTAAACCATCTACTGAGGACTGTGGTTTCCCTCCCAGATGGATGCAAGCAATCACACCTGTATAAGCCCTTATCCTCCCAAGTGGGTCCCCAGTCCCCAATGTAGACAAGCCCTTCCTCTCTGCATCATTCCTTCAGCCATGAGTTAAAGCTCATGATGCAGAGATCCCTCTCCTGTCCCTTGTCATAGACAGGCGGCACCTCAGCAAAAGCCACTGAGCAAGCTATCTGTCTAGGACCCCTACAAAGCTCCCTAAACTCCCCCTGCATTATCCCAGCCCTGTCCCTAGCCAGGTCATTAGTCCCTAGGTGGACAATGACATGCAGTTCTCCCTCCTATCCCACTGCCCTAGCGATCCTTAGGATTTGCTTTCCATCCCTCTGGGCTGTGTCACCAGGTAGACACCTAACCTGCCTCTCTACCCCCCTTTCCTATTCCCAAATCTATCCCCCTCACAGCTGAGTCCCACACCAGAAGTTGTTTCCTCTTCCTCTGGGGTTCTCTACCACCCTTCTTGGGGTCTACACTACAGAGGGTCCCCACATTCCCCATGGTCACTACTGTGGGTGCTTCCTCCTGGCAGTCCGACCCCACCAGACTGGCACAAGAATTTTGTAGCGTTAGTGATTGAGGAAGCATAGAAACATGGTGGCAGATAAGGACCACTTGGCCCACCCAGTCTGCCCAGTTCCCTACCTATTGAATAAGCTGCAGATCCTAGTTAACCAACAGCCTACTTCCTCCTACCCCCCCCACCAGAATTGCTTTATGTCTGTCCAATGCATTCTTGAATTCCCACACTGTTTTTAACCCCACTACCTCCTCAGGAAGGCTGTTCCATGCATCCACCACCCTCCCCATAAAAAATACTTCCTCACGTTGCCCCTGAGCCATCCCCGCTCTATCATTAAATTGTTCCCCCTTGTTCTTGTACATCGCTTTTTCTGAAATATGCTACCCTCTTGGACTTTGTTGATTCCCTTGAGATACTTGAAAGTTTCTATCATGTCCCCCCTCTCCCTCCTTTCCTCGAGAGTATACATATTAAGCTCCTTTAGTCTCTCTTGGTATGGCTTCTGGTGCATACCCTGCACCATATTAGTTGTCCTCCTCTGGACTGCCTCCATCCTGTCTATGACCTTGCGGAGATGGGGTTTCCAGAACTGCACATAGTACTCCAGACGGGGTCTCACCAACTGTCTGTACAGAGGGATAGCAACCTCCTGTTTTCTACTAGTGATGCCTCTCCCTATGCATCCCAGTATCCCCCAATCCCTCCTTACTGCCTTCTCACATTGCTTACCTACCTTTAGGTCATCTGATATGACTACCCCAAGGTTTCTTTCCATTTTTGCTGTTGTTAGTACCCCCCCCCCCCATTGTGTACACTTCCCCTGGGTTTTTGTTTCCCAGGTGCATTACTTTGTACTTCTTTGCATTGAGTCTAAGCTGCCATACTTTTGACCATTATGCCAACCTTGTCAAGTTCCTTCTCATCCTTTCCACTCCCTTTTGTGTATCAACCCTGTTGCAGATCTTAGTGTCATCTGCAAAGAGGCATCCTTTTCCTTCCAGACCCTCCGCAATGTTACTTAAAAAGACATTAAAGAGGACTGGTCACAATACTGAACCCTGTGGTACCCTGCTAATAACCCCCTTTCTTCGGAGTGGACTCTGTTTACTATTCCCCCTGTGTCCTGTTGTCCAACCAATTGTTTACCCAGGCTACTACCCTGGGACCCACTCCCAGGCTGGCTAACTTGTTTTTTAACCTTTTGTGTGGGACTGTGTCAAATGCCTTGCTAAAGTCTAGGTAGGGCATATCCATAGCCCCTCCCTGGTCTACTACTTTGGTCACCCAGTCAAAGAAATCTATGAGATTCATCTGACATGACCTTACCACTGTTAATCCATGCTGCCTTCGGTCCTGTGCCCTGATGACCTCTAGGTACTCAACAGTTCTTTCTGTCAGAAGTGATTCCATCATTTTCCCTACCACTGCGGTCAAACTAATAGGTTTGTAGTTTCTTACCTCTGTCGTGCTCCTACTTTTGTGAATGGGAATCACATCTGCCCTGCTTCAGTCCTCAGGTACCACACCATCATCCCATGATTTGTTAGAAATGGTAGTCAGTGGTGTCACTGGTTCTTCCCTTAGTTCTTTTAGAATTCTTGGGTGAATCCCATCAGGCCCCATTGCCTTGTCCACTTTCAGGAGTTCTTTCAGGGCCCTTTCTTCAGTGAATGAGCTGGTATTGACCCCACTATCCAGAGTGTTTCTATTGATTGATTTAGGTACCCCCCTTCTTCTCTTGTGAACACTGTACAGAGGTATTCGTTCAGTATCCCTGCTTTTTCACTCTCACCCTCTGCCCATCCCTCACCTTTATTAAGCCTCACTATCGCTCCCTTGGTCTTTCTTCGATTCCTAATGTACCTATAAAAGGTGTTATTCCCCTTCTTAACTGAGTTGGCTATCTTTTCCTTGGTTTGAGCCTTTGCTATTCTGACTGCCTTCCCCACTTCCTTCTGCTTTAACTGGTACAATTCTCTGACCTGCTCCTTCTATGTTTCCTTATACTTCCTGAATGTTATCTTTCTCTCCCTAACGTTTCCCACCACCTCTTTTGAGGACCATAGTGTTTTTTTCCTTCATTTTGATTTGTTTATTTGCTTCACACAAAGGCTTTTTGCCTCTGTGATGGCAGTTTTGATTTTCCCAATTTTTCCTCCACCCTTCCTTCTTGCCCGTTTGCTAGTGCTTTTCTGAAGCACTCTCCAATTTTGCCAAAGTCAGCCCTCCTAAAGTCCAGTACCCTTGCTTTTGTAAGGCTTAACTCTACGGCTGTGTTTATCGTGAACCATACTGTTTGGTGGTAGTTTGTTCCCAGCTGGCTACCCACATCTAAATCTGAGATCCTCTCTCCAACCCCATTTGAAAGTATCAGGTCTAAGATTGTTCCCTCCCAGGTGGGTTCCAACACTAGATGTCTGAGGCATGCCCCCTGTAGGGCATTGAGAATGACCCTGCTCTTGGATGTGACTGCAGCAAAGGTGCTTCAGTTAACATCTGGCGTATTCAGGTATCCCATCAACAATATCTCCCCTTTTTCTGCCATTCTAAGGATGCCTTCTATCATTTCCTTGTCTGTTTCCTCCAACTGAGATGGGGGTCTGTATAGAATGGATTGTGGTGCTATTCCCTCTCTCCAGGGTGATCCACAGTGCCTCCTCCCCTCCCTGTTTTCCCTTTAGTTCCATTGCTTTGCTCCCTTCCCTTATGTAGACAGCTACTCCTCCTCCTCTTTTACTACCCTCCCTGTCTCTCCTGTAGATTGCGTACCCTGGTATGTAGATATCCCAGTCATGGTTCTCTGTGTATCATGTTTCTGTGACTGCCACGCTATCCAGGTGTCCCTCCTCCATCAAGGACACTAGTTCAGGGAGCTTGTTAACCAGACTATGGGCATTGGTACTCATCACCCTCCATTATTTGATGGCCATACCCCTTTTAGCCTCCTCCCTATCCTTAATGCCTTTTTCTCCATTTACTCCTGTCCTGCTCCCTATCTACTTCTTTACCTTGGTGATTGCTTTGGTTAGTCAAAACCCTCCCCTGACCCTCCTCCCTTGCTACCCCAGCTCCTCTCCCACCTATTACCCTATCCTACTAGCTTACCTCCTCCTACCTCCATCCCCTCCTATCCCACCTTCTTTTCCCTCTCTGCCCCGGTCTTCCTTCCCCCTTCTGTCCCGCACTTCCACCCCTTCTCCTCTTTTGACATATTCCCCTGTCTTGCCTTGCTCCCTCTATGTTTTCCACCTTTGTTTTTGTCTCTCCCATTCCCCACTCCCCCTCACCTCCTCCGTTGTTCCTCCACCCATCCTTGGGTCAATTTTCCCCAAAGTTGGCCTTCACACTCTTTCTCATCCCAACCTTCTCCTCACCTCTTTCACCTCTCTCATACCCCTACCTGCCTGCTCTTGTAGCACAACCCTAGCACTTCCTGACTAGATCCATATAGGATTGCTACACTGAAACTACAATGTTATCTCCTTATATCACACTGAATGTAACATTGTTATTATTTGTGCATCCACCCTATGTGTACCCGCATTTGTTGTATCTCCTTCTGACATGGAACCTTTGTAAAAGAACCTCTGATTCAAAGGTATTGTAATCCTAGTAATAAATAAATAAATACACTACCCTGTTTTGTGAGGGGGGTTTCCCTGCTCCTTTTCAGTGCATCTCCTCTTGGCTAGTTTAAATGTTTGCCAATGAAACATTTAAATCTGTCACCTAGGATCCTGGTTCCCCATCCGGACAGATGCAGACGATCACACCAGTATAGGCCTGCATTCCTTCATGTGGACCCTCAGTCCCCAATGAAGCCAAAACCCTGAGCTCCGCACAAGTTTTTCAACCATTCATTGAATCCCATGGTGTGGAGTACCCTAACCTCACCCATGCCATAGACAGTCAGCACCCCTGAAAAGGTTACCGTGCATGCTACTTTTCTAAGGACACCTCCCCAACTCCTCAAACCTCTCCTACACTGCTCTAATCCAATTCCCAGCCAGGTTATTTGTCCCAAGGTGGACAATGACATCCAGTTCCCTCTCCCGTGCAGCTGCTCCCATGCTCCTGAGGATTTGCTTCCTGTCCCTCCTAGCCATGGCACCAGGAAGGAACCTTACCCCCCTCTCCCCTCCCTTCCCCAGTTCTACCCTCCTAAAGATTGAGTCCCCCACCAGGAGTTTCCTTCCCCATGGGTTCTCATGCTACCCTCCTCTGGGTCTCCATTGTGGAGGTTCCCAGCATCCTCCTTTTTCTCCACTTCAGGTGTCTCCATAGAGGAACCACACTCTGCCAGAATGGCATATGAACTGTGGAGATGTACAACTGGAGGGATGCACCTCTGATCCACTACCCTCACCCTCCCTGAGCTCACTGTGGTCCAACTGCTCCTCTTTCTTGGCAATCTCTGAGGCAGCAGCAGTGGCCTTGGTGGTCCCTGGCTGGGGGAGAAAGTTTCCTGAATCCTTGCCAGGTCAGCTTGGAGACATGTAACCTCTTCCCTCAGACCAGAGAGATGCCTGCAAATAGGGCAGCATCGCAGCCTCCAGAACATCTCCTGAAAGACTGTTGCCCCACAGCCAGTGCATTGCACCACTCCCCACATGTCTCTCTCCCTTCCTGTTTTATTTTTTGTTAGTGGTGAGAGTATGTGCATGTGCGTTTATCCCCTATGCAGCATGCTGGGCTATTAAGGTTATGACAGGAGTATGTCCTTGGCCCTTATTTGGGAAGTGATGTCAGAACCCCTGGTATAAATGAACTGATGCACTTGGGGTGGTGGGTGAGGGCAGGTGAGTGGGATCAAGCCTGTGTCTCCAGAAACAATCAGCTACAGTTCTGACCCACCACCCTGGTGAGTGTTTTCCTTCCTTTCAAGCAAGACAACCTACACAACAATTTTACAGAAAATATACCTTGCAAAAAACACTTTGAATCAGAGAAAAATAAAGCAGAAATCTGTAAGCACAAAACAATATCAACCTGTAAGCACACCCTGTAACAATTTGGCAGAAAATATACCCTGCAAAAAACAATTTCAATCACAGAAAAATAAAGCGATAAACTGTAAAGTCTGTAATCACAACACAGTAACAAAAACCTGTAGGCACAACCTGTAACAATTTAACAGGAAATATACCCTGCAAAGAAACAATTTGAATCAGAGAAAATAAAGCACTAATCTGTAAGCAAAAAACAGTAATAAAACCTGTACGCACAACCTGTAATCAGAAAACAAAATAGTAACACAACAGTAAATCTGCTTAACCAAAAGAAGCCTTAATGTTTCTCTTTGCTCTGATAATGTTGCTCTTTGCTCTGTCCTTTCAAGCAAACCTAGAAGAAAAGAGCTCAGGTGAAGCTTGGTGCTTTTTGCCAACAAACCTAGTCTTCCACCTCAAAAAACATCAACTAACCTCACCTCTCTGTCTCTGTCCCACCACCCACACCCTTCCAGAGCTCACCATAGTCCAGTTGTTCCTCATCACTGGCAGCCTCTGAGGTTAACGGTGGCAGACTTGGTGGCCTCTGGGTGGAGGGAGAGGTCTCCCAAATCCTAGCCAACTTGACCTGGTGTCTAGCGACCTCCTCCCTCAACCCAGAGAAGTGTGTGCAGATGGGGCAGCACCTCATTCTCCAGAAAGTCTCTCTGAAGACTACCACCCCACAGACACTGCACTGTACTGCACCACTCCCAGCATTCTCAACCTCTAGTCTCCTTGTGTTACCTGGTGCTACATTTGTACCCATATCCCTGATAAGGTGTTTCCAAGTTTCCCCTTTTTTATTTATTTCTATTTCTGCTCTCCTGTTCCTTAATTAAATCTTTATGTATTGCAACCATAGATAGGATGTTGCTCCGATTCAGAGCTTTGGCCAGCCTTTGACCTTCCACCCTTCCCAGCAGTGACTGTTAAACAGAAGTGAACAGATGCCTTGCCCTAGTTGATCCGCAGAGTCCCCAGCTTCTCCACTTCCTGCTGCTGATGCCTGCCAATGCCAGTCACTTGTTCCACCCCTTCACTGTTCCACTCACTCCCTGGAACATGAACATCCTTTCTCCTGCTCGACTTGCCTGGCATGTTTCTCATAATTAATCTGGTGGTGGCATTATGCTTCAAAAGACTTTTAATCAGGTGGTGGCTTTATGCTTTAAAAAATTTCTAATCTGGTAGTGGCATTATGCCCAAAAGAAAAATTGCTCCTGCTCACAATGTCAGACATTCTTCTTGTATTTAATCTGGTGGTGGCATTATGCCTGAAAGAAACATTTCTCCTGTCCACCATACAAGGTGTGCTTCTCATGTTTAATCTGGTGGTGGCATTATGCCTGAAAGAAAAAATGCTCATGTTCGCCATGCTGTGTATGCTTTTGGTAATTAATCTGGTGGTGGCATTATGCCTGAAAGAAAAAGTTCTCCTGCTCGCCACGCTAAGTTTGCTTCTCCTATTTAATCTGGTGGTGGCATTATGCTTTTAAAAGAATCTCATATTTTGCATACCAGCCATGCTGATTCTGATGGCTCTAGTGTTGACATTATGCTCAAAACAAGTTTTCATGTTTGGTTTACAAGGCGTGTAGATTACAATTATGCTTGTGTTCACAGTTTGCCCTAAAAAATTATCATGCTTGCCATACAAGGCATGCTGATTCTTATCACTCTGGTGTTGGCATTGTGCTTAAAAAAATCTCATGTTTGCCATACAAGGCTTGCTGATTCTGATTGCTGTGGTGTGGCATTATGTGTCCCTCAGGGTGAGGCAGGGGAGGTGAGACATGGAGGAAAGGATGAGGATGAGGTGTTTCATGGAATGTTTGTGTCAGCACCTCAGGGAATGACTGGCCTGGCCTTGGATGAATGGTTAACCTGTAACACAAAAAGAGACAAAATGGGACATTAGTGACAATAAATACTGTGCCTATAAATAACTAGCATTTGTCAATACCAAATGTTTGCTTGCTGGTATTAGCACTGGAAATGCAGGAGTTAGACAGATGCAGAATAGGAATGGCAGTGAACTATTGAACTTCACACCAACACCACCTGTATCCTGCAGAGACAGACAGGCATTGGGGTATGTGTTTGGGTCATCACCCATGATGTTCATGTCATGTCACCTCACTCTGTCCTGCAGACACTAACATGTGTTGAGGTGTGCCTTGGGGTGTTCAGCTTTACAGTCATCCCATTCCATAAGGACATACACTGAAATGGGTGCAGTATAGGAGAATGGGGTGAACTCTGGGGCTAAAGAGCCCATGGCACACCTCGATGCCTGTGACTGGCTGGGGTTGGGGGTGGGATGGCATGAGCATTACAGTCGGCAATCCAAAGGCACACCCCAATGCCTGTCAGTCTGTACAGGGTGGGATGTTATGGTTAGAAACTCTAATGCCCTGGGCGTTTGCTGGTATTTGCACTACAAATTTTCAACATGGCCTTTTTGTGACCCCACCTCATGAAAGCATTTGGGACCTTTTCTCATGAAGAGTGGCAGTGTGATTTTGTTAATGTGTCCCGGACTTTGAGTTCCAACAGCAACCGTGCCATTCTGCTCCAGATGTATGAAAACACAGATTGGGCAGGATGTGAAGAATGACAGCTGTACCATCCATAGGGAGATGTGGAGAGATGACAATGCTGAAAATCTGTAGTGGGAACATCAAAAATGCTCGCAATTTCGAGCATACGTGGAAACTGCACAACGCATGTGTGTAACACAGTCATTTTATGGATGTTCATCACCAAATTTTCAACATAGGCATTTTAGGACCTCCGCTCATGAACAGTGTGACTGTGATTTTCTTAATGTGTCCCAAACACTGATTTCCCATAGCAACAGCGCGATTCTGCACCAGAAGTGCAAAAACACATTTTGGCCAGGATGTGAAAAATGACAGCTATACTATTCATAAGGAGGTGTGGAAAAATGGCAATGTTGAAAATCTGGAGTGAAAATATTACAAATTTGCGAGGATTCTGACATGCGGTAAACGCTACTTAATGCGCTCATAAAAACAGTCATTTTTATTTTTCCACCAAATTTGCAACATAGGCTTTTTGAGAGCCCATCTCATGAACACTGGCACTGTTGTTTCATTAATTGGTCCCAAAAGTTGATTCCGCACAGTGACCACGAAATCACCTTTCAGGACTGAATAACCCCATGACAATGGTTGAATTCATGAGGAGGGGTCCCAATAACCCCATGTTGAAAATCTGGTGCCAAAATTCCCCAAAATGCCTGAGACATGCACCAAAGTTGAAAAAAACCCTATTTATGCCATTATACAGCACTGGCATTTCTTCCATTCGCAGTCGGCTTTGAAGAGTGCAGACGTGTTTCTTGTCCACCAAAGATTATCGCACTGGGCTCTTGAGGTAAGTATGGGGTGAGGTGTGTGTGGAAGGAAGGGTGGGCGTGGTTGGGGAGGGGCCACTGGACTCAACGAGGGACTGTTTTCTGTTTTACAGGTTTAAAGAAAAAAAAAAGAAAAACATTGCAGGACTCTTTTTTTTTTTTAACAGGGACATTTGGCATGCTGGGGTGGGTTCCCAGCATGCCACCTGAGTGTTTTTTTGGAGGGGACTATACCCGACGTGGGATTGGGCACCCCCATCAGCACATACCAAGTGGTGGGGAAGAGCCAAGGGGGATTGGGCACCCTCTCGGCACACAACAAATTTGGGAGGGGGACATTATGCTAATGGGGAGTGGGATCCCCCGTCTGCAAATTTACTGGGAAGGGTGGGGAATGAAGCCGACAGAGATTGGGCCCCTGTTGGCAAAGAAAGACTGTGGGGGGGCATGATGCAGAGGGGGATTGGGCACTCCCTTGGCACACACCAAATGGGGAGGGGTTACAGTATGCCGATGGGGAGTCGGCTCCCCCATCGGCAAATGAACTGGGTCGGGGGCATGCGGACGGCAAGGTACCACTCTGCAGTGATGGGTCACTCCCTCATTGCAGCAGAATGGCTGAGGCTGCAATGATGAGGCAGCCCCTGATTGCAGCGGCAAAATCGTTTCAACTTGGTGGCACTTTTGGAAACCAATGTCATCAGCACAGTGTGCCTGCTTTGGTCCATCAGTGCCAAGCCCCCAAATGCAGTGCTGCTGTTGGCTGCCACAGTGCTGCACCTCTACAACCCACTTCTTTCCTAAGCTGCCACATAATGTTTCATGTGCATGCGTGCAAGCAAACATAAAAAGCAGTTTACAGACTTGCTGCGTTACTTTTTGCCTATTATCACTGTAGCCCACCCTGCAGCATTGACCCAATTATTCTCTCATATTCCCATAAATACTAGAGAGCTGGCAAACAACTCCTGCCACATGTGTTTTCACCCAAACCTCTTGCAAAGATTACAAGTTAGGAACTGTACCCCCCCTCTCCCGCACTGCCCAGCACTATTCATACTTACAGTCTGTGATGTGGCATAAACTCCACTGTTTGGATTTTCCAATTAGCAGGCATAGATTTGGCAGCAACCTGTTTGGACTGAAATGACCTGTGAAGGAAGAAGGAGCAGACAAAATGGAAAATTAACAACAATCTCATTTAAGTCATGCCTTACCTGTAAAAGAAAGGCATTCATGCAGCCAAAATGTACCTTTCTCATATATTCCTATGAAAGTTACATTTAGGCTGCTTGTATGAACTGCCTATCCCTGTAGATCAAGCAAGTAAGGGGCAGATTAGCTGGGACTAGCGGCCTTCTTCTGCCAACAATTTCTATGTCTCTGTGCATCTATGCATCTATGACCTGACCACCTGCATCCACCCCACATCCAATACCCTCTCATATTCTGCAAAACAATAACAGATGTAGCAAGCACCTGCACGCACTAATGTTTTCACCTGGACAATTTGCAAGGATTACTTTCACAGAGAATCCCCCCCTTGCAGTAATCCCCATATATACTTACCATCAGGAAAAGGACCTCCAGGTTCCCTGGTGTGATGCTAAGGAGGAGGTATCACCATTGCAGAACAGTAGGCACTGGGCAGTGGCACCGAATCCTGACCTGTAAGAGAAGAAGAAGTGGAAATAAGAGGGAATTAGTAATAATCATTGAATTGTGCAAGGCACACAGTATAAATAATAACACAACACAACAGGGTGTGTATTAACATAGAAACATAGACTTTGACAGCAGATAAGGACCACTTGGCCCACCCAGTCTGCCCATTTCCCTTCCTATTGGATAAGCTGCAGATTCTAGTTAACCAACAGCCTACTTCCTGCAACCCACCACTACAATTGCCTTATGTCTGCCCCATGCATGTTTGAATTCCCCCACTGTTTTAGACCCAACAACCTCCCCAGCAAGGCAGTTCCATGCATCCACCACTCTCTCCATGAAAAAAAAATTCCTCACATTACCCCTGAGCCATCCCCCCTCTATTTTTAAATTGTGCCCCCTTGTTCTCACACATCTCTTTTTCTGAAAGATGCTACCCTCCTAGACTTTGTTGATTCCCTTGAGGTACTTAAAAGTTTCTATCATGTCCCCCCTGTCCCTCTTTTCATCAAGGGTATACATATTAAGCTCTCTCAGTCTCTCTTCATATGGTTTCTGATGCAAATCCTGCACCATTTCAGTTGCCCTCCTCTGGACTGCTTCCATCCTGTCTATGTCCTTGCATAGATGGGGTCTCCAAAACTGCACAGAGTATTCCACATGGGGTCTCACCAACTGTCTGTACAGAGGGATAACCACTTACCTTTTTCTACTTGTGATGCTCCTTCCTATGTATCCCAGTATCCCCCTGGCTCTCCTTACTGACTTCTCACATTGCTTACCCACCTTTAGGACATCTGATCTGACTACCCCCAAGTCCCTTTCCATTTTTGTTGTTGTTAGTACCTCCCCTGCTATTGTGTACTCTTCTACTGGGTTTTTGTTTCCCAGGTGCATTACTTTGCACTTCTTTGCATTGAATCTAAGTTGCCATATGTCTGACCATTCCTCCAACCTTGCCAAGTCCCTTCTCATCCTTTCTAATCCCCCCTGTGTATCAACTCTGTTACAAATCTTTGTGTCATCTGCAAAGAGGCATACCTTTCCCTCCAGACCCTCTACAGTGTCACCTATAAAGATGTTAAAGAGGACTGGACCCAGTATTGAGCCTTGTGGTACTCCACTAGTAACCCCCCTTTCTTCGGAATGTGTTCCATTCACTATTACCTTCTGTGTCCTGTTGTGCAGCCAGTTTGCTACCCAGGCTACCACCCTGGAACCCACTCCCAGGCTGGCTAACTTGATTATTAGTCTTTTGTGCTGGACTGTGTCAAATGCCTTGCTAAAGTCTAGGTAGGCCATATCCACAGCCCCTCCCTGGTCTATTACTTTGGTCACCCAGTCAAAGAAATCAATTAGATTTGTCTGACATGACCTTCCTGCTGTAAATCAATGCTGCTTTGGGTCCTGTGCCCCGCTGGCCTCTAGGTACTCAACAATTCTTTCTTTCAGAAGTGATTCCATCATTTTCCCTACCACTGAGGTCAAACTTACAGGTCTGTAGTTTCCTGCTTCTGCCTTGTTCCCACTTTTGTGAAGGGGAATCACATCTGCTCTCCTCCAGTCCTCAGGTACCACCCCATCCTCCCATGATTTGTTAAAAAGTGTGGTCAGTGGTGTCACTAGGTCCTCTCTTAGTTCTTTTAGGATTCTAGGGTGAATCTTGTCAGGCCCCATTGCTTTGTCTAGCTTGAGTTTTAGGAGTTCTTTCAGGACTCTTTCTTCTGTAAATGGACTGGTGTCAACCCCCTTACCCAGAGTGCTTCTATTGTCTGGTTTAGGTAACTCCTCCTCATCTTCTTTTGTGAACACTGAGTAAAAGTATTCATTTAGTACCTCTGCCTTTTCACTGTCTCCCTCTGCCCACCTCCCCTCTCCTTTATTAATCTTCACTATTCCTCCCTTAACCTTTCTATGCTCCCTAATGTACCTATAAAAGGTTTTATCCCCCTTCTTAACTGAGTTGGCTATTTTGGCTAGTATGGACTACTGCAAAATCAGGTGTGCCACAATATTGGAATAACCAAACAACCTGGGCAGGTTCAAGGCCCAAGGCACAGCCGAGGACCAGTCTACCACCCAGGAAGTGAGGTTATAACTACATTGCGCCAAGCCTAGACTGCATTATTCCACTTATAACATTGAAAAAAATTCAAAATTGTTAGAAAGGATTTCAATGCACGCACCAAGAATATGAGGCAAGAGGCATAGCTGAGTCATACCCATTTTAATACACACCCTGTCATGTGTTATTGCACTCATAACACAGGCCAGCCTATAAAAGCTTGTTTTCAGTAGAAAACAAAATCTACCTTTCTTACTGTACTTTAAAGCATTTCAATACATAGGCATGCCACATGTTTTAGCCAAGCATTTTCAAGGAATTCCCAGTGCCATTTAATAACTATACTTAAGAGCATGATAACGTTAGTGAGGCCCATGGGGTGCACCAGATAGGTTTCCTTCACTGACTCCAACCAGCAGCAGCAGTTACTGGGTGCAGCAGCACAGTCACACTTAGGAGCAGTGGATGGCAAATAAGTTCCAACTTCTTCTGGTTTGACAGGTGGTGAGTCTTTACTCACATCATGGTTTTCCCTTGGCTGGGGCACAGATCCCTCAGAACAGCGCAGATGTCGGGTGCATCAGTTGCAGCAGCAGCACAGCCAAACTTGGGAGCAGTAGATGGCAAATAGGTTCCAACTTCTTCTGGTTTGGCAGGAGATGGGCCTATACTTACATCATGGTTTTTCCTTGGCTGAGCAGTGTTCCCACAGAACAGAATGGATAGGGGTGTGGGCACTGGCAACAGCAGCAGAAGAAACTGCTTCAGTAAGTGATAAGGCTCATAGCAGCAGGAATCATCATATTGACAGATAAAGCATGTTCTGGCAATGTAAACAGTGGATCCTGAGTCATAGTAGGCGTTATTCTTGATTATCTGTATTCAATACAGAACTGACGGGAGCAGGCTGTGTTTACTTCTGGGTAGAGTGACTGACGAGGAGCAGATTCAGATTTCTACTGCTGTTGCACTGCATTGCAGTGCTGCTTGTATGATGGTGTTATACCTTTATCCTACTCCTCATCATGTTGGTCGCCAGTTAGGAATACACCTCCAGAGTCTTCCCAATCTGAATTAACCCCTGACGGGAACTCTGCTGCCACAAATTCAGCAATGCCTGATGCATCTGACACTGACGCTGCTTCGTCATCATCCACTGCCACTGCCACAACTTCAGCAATGCCTGATGCATCTGACACTGACGCTGCTTCGTCATCATCCACTGCCAGCGGTTTAACTATGGACACCACATGATTTGCTGACAGATAATGACTGTTAATTTTCATGAACGATGATGTGCTAATATTATGGGGAGACAATTTGTTCTTCTATTATGTAGGATTGCCCCTGCTGCACTGAATACCCTTTCAGAGCTTACACTTGCAAAGGGGCAACTTAGGTGCTTCGGGGCAAGTGTAGCAAGTCCATGCCATTCCTCAAGTTTTTTTGTTTTGTCCAGTATTTGAGTGGTTCATTTTTAATGCAAAGGTTTTTGGTGTCTGCCACATATACCTCCACCACCCACTCTGCAGACATGATGCTGAGTTCTTTCTGCACAGCAGCATCCCTCTCATAATCCTCCTCTTCTCCAGCCTAGGTGAGGACTGCCCAAAGAGGATTCATACAGCAGAAGAAGTCAGTCCTGCTTTTGACAATGATCCATCGTGGTTCTGCATGACACTGCTGCTGCTGTTGGTACTGGTAGAGCTAGATGCAGCCTGCTGGGAGTGTCTCTGAAGATCATGTTTCCACACAATCTGCATGCCATGGATCCTGTTAATTAAGGTGGAATTTACCTCTTTCATCTCTTCAGTTCCACCCAACAGAATTGCAGCAATGCCACGCTTATATCTTGAGTCCTACAGGGTGGCTATTGCAAAGTCACAAGACCACAAAATGCTCTGTAGTTATCTGCTGCCATCCAACACACCCAGGACTTCAGTGATTAATGCTGATGTTTGTGTGTCAGCACTGTCCATGTCCACTACTTCTGCTTCAACATTCAAAATGGCCCACCTCAACACCCTTAATAGTGGAATCCCCTGACTAATACAGCAAGTGTGACTATTCACAGCCTTTGTAGTATGGTAAAATGGTTTTAGGATCATAATTAAGGACTGCAGCAGTCACCAGTCAACAGGAGATAGTGAAATAGAAGCTCCAGCACTGTCTCTGCACATATGCAGCATCATATAGTCAGACAGTGCAGAACACTGCTCGTACATACATTCCAATATTGCCAGCGTTGAATTCCACCAAGTGGCCACCTCTTGTTTCAGATGGTGCTGAGGCAGGCCATTCTTTATCTGTAGGGCCCAAAGCTTTTCCTTGCCTTGCCAAACCATGTAAAGTGGACACATATGTGCTGACACACAATCAACAAGTTCTTCTCCTCCAAGTATGTCAAGAACACCTGCAGAACCAGATTTAAGCGATGAGATATGCATGGCACCCTTATGTAGCCACCTTCGCTAAGTGCTTTTGATCACATTTGCCCCATTGTCAGTGGCAATGAACCCAGCCTTTAGACCAATTGAGTGCAGCCAATTATCCACCTCCTCCAAGATACTGGTCAGAATGTTGGCCCCCATATGGCTGTCCAACATGCTATTCATCATAAGTGTTGCATGCTGTCTGATTGCTCACTTTTGCCTTCAGCCACTTGCAATAATGGAGCAATCCTGCTTAGGGCAGTTTTTTGACAATGGCGTTCCTGACATCCTCCAGTTCAACCCTGTGTCCTGTTATACACATGTCTGAGCTGGCAGCTGTTGGCCACTGCTCCACAGCTCTGTGGTCAATTGCACATACTCACATGCACTGTAATGCAAGGAATGTTCGATGGTATTTGTAAGTGAATCATGTAGTTTGGGGATTGCCTGACATGAGAAATTGGTACAACTGGGTACCTGCCATTTAGGGCAGGCTTCCACCATAAAACACTAGAAACTGTCATTTTCCACAAAAGAAAATGCTGGAAGATCAGTGGCAATCATCTCAGCTGCTGCAGCATTTAATTCTCTAGCAGCTATACGATTTGGTGGATATTTGGTGTTTCTGCTGAGCAAGTTGGTTAGGGTTAGCTGTATCTTTTTACTCATGGATGTGCTAGACATTCTGGGAATTAGAAGCACTCTACTACTGTAGGAACAATGATGGGGATAGAGAGGTGGTCAGGAATGTTAGGTTAGGTTTGAGAGGTGGTTAGGAATCTGGGTTTTTGGGGCTTGTACTGTTTCCCAACAGAACTTTTAATAAAACTGCTGCTGCCACTTTCACTGTGTTGGCTGTGTGTCAGTGTCGGTGGTGTTTGATCAATAAGCTCCACAGCCTCCTCCTCCTCCTCCTCCTCCTCCTCTTTACTGTGGACAAATGTGAAGAACTGTTCTTTTTTTTGGGGGGGGGGGCTTAACAGAACCAGCAGCAGAACCACCCACAGCAGCTTTTTTACAGAGTGCTGCCCACACCAAGCCATGTTTCCTGTAAGATGGGTGTGCTGCCCCCCATTTCCAAGGTGACTGCTTTTTTTTGTCTCTACTGACCCTGGCCTGGCAAGGCTAACATACTGCTATACTGGTAACTTTGGGATAAATAACAAAAACAACCCCGCACCAAGGATTTTGTAGGTCTCATCCTTATGTATTTCTGGGATTGTTCATATTTGGAAGTTCATGACTGGCTACTGGATGGCACTGAGACGGGTGGTACATTGGATGATGATGTCACAGTTGTCACATGGCTGCAGAGAGTGCTGCTGCTATCTCTGACAACTCCATTGCTGAATACTGGCATGACACCAGACTGTTGTTTGCCACTTTTCTGTTTAACACTATGTAGAAATGTCCCTGCAACTGAGCTCTCTCTTTCACCAGTTCCGTATCTAGTTTCTTCCCTTTTTCAACCTCAGGTTCCTTCAGCTGCCATTCTGGGTCACTGACACTGTCATCATCGCACAAATGAACACTAACCACATCACATGCCTCATCCTCCTCCTCCTCATCCACTTTCTTATACTTACCACTTTTGCATGGTTCTGACTCACAACTCATTTCCTGAACCTGATCCTCATCCTTCTTTTCCTTAACATCCAGCAATGCACCACTTGTTTGGAGAACTGTGGAGTCTGTGGATTTCATGACTGGAGGGTTTTCAGGGACATTTTAGGGAGACAGACTTGGATTTAACTGTTGTTTAGCTATGACACTGCCACACATGGCAAATTCATCAGCACCCTTGCCATCACCTTCAAGAATAAGTGCTGCTAAATCACTAGCAGTGCACCAGCTGTCTTCTTACTACCAACAAAAGAGCTGCTACAACTCTCATCCTTGGACTCTGGTGCTGCTGCACCCGCAGCTCCTACCAGTGATGACCCACCAGTACTTCCCCCACTCGCACTGCTGCCCACATCCTCATGGATCAGTGGGGCTACTATAGTATCAGTTACCACCCTTTCCTGCTCTGACACTTGATGACCAAAAAAAGGTGTCAAGGGAAGTGGCTGAATATGACTGCTATTATTCGTACCCCACCCTCTGCCTCTTCCACCACCATGAAGTTTTTTTGTTTGTTTGTTTGTGTTACACTTATCACCAGCACCAACACTGCTACTAATTTTTTTAATGATATATTTATTTCCACACATGGAAAATCAAATATGGAAAAAAGAGGAGGCACACAGGACACAGATAAAAGAATAAAATTAGACTAAATTATACAGCAGAACACTACAAAAAATTAAGTTCTTATCCAAGCAAAAATAAATCACCCCCAAAAAATCAGACTAGTCTGAGAGAGCAAAATTACTGCCCTTTCTTCTTATGAGCAACAGTGACAAACTCTGCAACCACCCTTCCCCCACTGGCTGAAAGCACAGGGCACAGAAAGCACAGCAGCACACACACAGAACTGAGCTACAGGGCCAAATATAACATAACCAAGGCCACTGTTTTTGGTTTTTTACTGGAAAATCCGGTAAAATGCCGGAATTAGGGCTGCCTGAAGACCGGTAAAAATTAAGATTTCATGGAATCTGGTATTTTCTATCAGATCAGTAAATCTATAAAAAAGTGTGTTTTTCTTTTAATTCCTTCCTGTACTATTTTCAGTTTGCTTTATTTAATGCTCTGTGTATTAAGCCTTCTTTAATTCTGATTATGTATGCACATACTAAAAGAATGATAGCAGAATCCCGGTAAAATCTGGAAATTAGAGTAACAATCACCAGTGAAATTCTGGAATCTTAAGTCTTGAAAACGGAATTTAATTGTTTTAATCACCCTAAATCAGTGGCCTTGAACATAACAACATACCTCTCAACTGTCCCTGATTTTCAGGGATGTCCCTGATTTTACTTCAAAAATTTCCACTGCCCCTCCTAACTTTCAGATTTTTGTCACTGAAGAGTAAGGATTCAAAGCTTAAAATAATGTCAACATTTTTAGTGTTTCTGCATAGTTTCCTTTCAGAAAATGCTTTTTACACTAAGCCACACATTATGACAGCCTTGCTGCACCAGTTTATATATTTTTTAAGATATGTCCCTGATTTGGGCCACTTGTCCCAGATTTTTTTAAGCCTTGTCCATGAATAGCAAGGCCAGAGGTTGAGAGCTGTGCATAAAAAAACACTCCAAAAATGACTTTTAATGACAAAAAGCAATCTACAGATTCTACAGGTTTTAGCCAACAAATTAATTTTCACTGAGCACTTTTTAATGTGGAAAAACACTGAGCTAAAGACTTGAAAACAAGCTTTCTTTCAGGAGCTAATCCTTCTTCCAAGACCCTCTAACAAGGACTGCCATGAGGCAGAAAGTCACATGGTACAAGAAGACTGCAACCTGAACTATGACACTTGCTGCAATGTGATCCTCTGTGGAGTGCAGCATGGTAACTTCACTTAAGAAGTTACCAATTTCACAACTTTGTGGAACTTTATTCTGAACCACAAAGTGAGAACCTTCAGAGTGAACAACTACACAGAGTTATGCAGCCTCCACAAAACACTCCATGGAATGAAGTTAGCCAACTTGGCACATCTCTAGATAAAACTAACAGCTGTATTAGATAATGTTATTAAAGGGGAACATTCATGAAGCGTGCCTATCATAATTTATAAACCCATGAAAAGCTCTTTTAAATGAGGTATTAGGTTTACCTGCAGCTGACAGCAATCTAGAGATATCAATGATAAAGTCTGCCTCATATTGATTGTATACTTCCACCATATTTAGAACCCTGTTATGTCACTGACAGTCAAACTGTAGCTAACCACATCGTAGTCAACCACAGCTTGATAGTCAGTGGCATCACAAAGTTCAAAAAATAGTTGGCAAACTCTGAAATCCAGTATCTCATCAACTGTTCACTGTGTAGTACTTCTGTATATGCTCCTGTACTGTACTGGAAAAAATAAAACAAGGCAAAAAAAAAAGATTAACTGCAAAAAAAAAAAAATGGTGCAATGTAGTAGCAGACTTAATCATCACTATCTCTGTGCTGCTGCCAGCTACAGGGGAGCCCAATACAGTACACCCTTGCTATAATGAACAAAATGGGAGCCATAACCTGTGTTCATCATAGCTCCCTGTTTGTTATATCGAGGGACACTTATACTGCATACTGAAGTATTATCTGCCAGTACAACATGCCAGCTTGCCTTATCCACTTCAAAACCCTCTCTGTATGAGTTACGCATACATGGCAAGCAGCGTAGATGTACTGCTTAGATACAATGGTTTATTAGTACAGATTTACTGTATAGGTAGTTTTTCTTAATTTTAATTTAGTTTAAAATTTGGAATCTGGTGTGGTTAGATACAGACTGCACCACCCACCTCCTCTATTCCCAATTGTTTTTAGCTCCCCCAACCCAAAGTCAAATGCGGAAGTTGAACTGTACTGTTTTAAAAAAAATAAGCATTTGTTAATGCCGAATGTTGACTTGCTGGCATTGGCATTGGTAGTGCAGGAGTTAAGAGAGATGCATAATAGGAATGGCAATAAAGTATTGAACTGATGCCAACCCCACCCCCACCCTGCAGAGACTGACAGGCATTGGGGATGTGCCTTTGTGTCATCAGCCATAACACTCACGCCATTTACCTCACCCTACCCTGCAGACACTGACAGGTGCCATGGTGTGCCTTGAGGTCTTCAGGCCTTATGCTCACCCCATTCCATAAGGAAATACACTGAGATGGGTGCAGTGCAGGAGAATGGGGTGAATGTTGGGACCGAAGGCCCCAAGGCACACCTCGATGCCTGTCACTGGCTGCAGGGTGGGGGTGGAATGGTGTGAGCATTATGGCCGACGATCCCAAGTCACACTCCCAACACCTGTCAGTCTCTATAGAGTTGGGCGTTATGGTTGAAAACCCTAACGCCCAGCCGTTTGTTAGTATTTTCATATCAAATTTTCAAAATGGGCTTTTTGTGACCCCATCTCATGAGCAGTGGCACTATTGTTTGGTTACTTAATTCCGAAAGGTGGTTTTGTACAGCAACTGAGCCATTTGGCGCCACAGGTGTAAAAACACATTTCTGGCAAGATGTGAAAAGTGACAGCTATACTGTTCAAGAGGTGGTGTGAAAAAATAGCAATGTTGAAAATATGGAGTAATATGAAAAATTAGCGAAGTTACAATGTACGTAGAAATTATGTAACGCACACCTGTAATGCAAGCATTTGGGGAATTTTTTCACCAAATCTTCAACATGGGCATTTTTGAACCTCTCCTCATGAACAGTGATATTGTGATTTTGTTAATCTGCCCCAAAAGTTGATTTCCTACAGCAACTACGCCATTCTGTGCCACATCCATTATTAGTAAACTTTTAGAGTGACTGATGCAAAGTAAAATTCTTGCGCATATTCACAATAGTGGCTGTTTTGACATCTCACAACATGGATTTACATCCAGAAGGCCATGTTTATCTAACTTGATAAACTTTTTCGATCCAGTTAGTGAAGCACTGGAACAGGGACTGCCGGTGGATGTGGTCTTTCTGGACTACGCCAAGGCTTTTGACACAGTGTCCCACAGAGTACTAACGGAAAACTAGTTAGTATAAATCTAGATAGTAAAATCATAAAATGGATAGACTCTTGGTTAAGAAATAGACAACACAGAGTAGTCATAAGAGGACATGAATCTGAGTGGACATCAGTTACTAGTGGGGTACCTCAGGACTCTGTGCTGGGTCTATTATTATTCAATATACTCATATCAAGTATGCAGACAAATAGTGACGTCTGGATTAGTGCAGATGACTGCAAAATTGGATGCATTGTAAACAATAATGAATCAATTAACAACTTACAAAATAATTTAAATAAATTATGTAATTGGGCAAATTATAACAAAATGAGCTTCAATGAATAGAAGTGCAAAAAGATGCAAAAATAATGTTAAAGTACATTACACAATGAATAATATACAATTAATAACTACAATGGAAGAAAAGGATTTGGGTGTTATAGTATCAGACAATCTTAAATTTGACACACATACAAAGGTAACAATTAAAAAATTTTACGGAATCATTGGATGTATTCTAAGGCACATTAGAAGTAGATCAGCAAAAGTCCTACTCCCACTATACACTAGTCTTATTCAACCCCATCTGGAGTACTGAGCTCCCTTTTGCACCCCCACGACAGTGGGAGGTAAATAATTGTATGAGAGAGTCCAGTGGAGGGTTATGAAAAAAATAAGTTGTGTAAAAAATAAAGATTATAGTAGTAGATTAAGAACCCTGAACCTGTATTCCCTGGAATATAGAATACCCTAAGAGGAGACCTTATATATCTGTTTAAAGTATTTTTAAATACCTCACTGCTTGATACCATTTGTCTTGAAAAACAATTGCCACAAAAGAATACTAGGTCCCATAAGCTCCAGCTAAAAACTACAGTAAGTAAAACTACTAGACAGAAAAAAAATTTCACTCAAAGAGCTCCAGCTATATAGAATACATTACCAAGACAAGTGGTTATGAGTGAAACAGTAGATCAGTTTAAAAAAAACTTGGACCATTATATGGAAAAGCAAAAGTACAATTACCTCCACTGATCAGTGGTGGTGGGTTCGTTATGGGCCTTGGCCTTAGGAACCTGTATACAAAAAACTTCAAAGACTGAATCTTTAAAAAAAATTCATTCAGGAACCTGTATACAACTATGAAACTATGAAACAGGTGTGACAAACATTTCAGGAAGGATGTGAAAAATGACAGCTATACTTTTCATAAGGAGGTGTGAACAAATGGAAATGTTGAAAATCTGGAGAGAAAATATAAACAATTGGTGAAGTTATGAGCACATGCAGAAACTGTGCAATGCAAACTCATAATGCAGTAAATTTTGGGAATTTTTTTTACCAAATTTCAACATGGACTTTTTGGGACCTTCCCTAATGAACAGTGGCACTATCATTTTGTTAATTAGTCCAGTAAGGTGATTCCACGCAGAGACCGCAAAATCACATTTCAGGACTGAGAAACTAAATGATAGTGACATATTCATGAGATGGGGTCACAAAAATGCCATGTTGAAAACTTGGGGCCAAAATTCAAAAAAATGGCTGAGCTATCAACCTAAGTTGAAACACCCCCATTGCTCCCATTATAAAGCTTATCGTCATTTATTCAGTTTGCAGTTGAGCTTTGAAGAATGCAGACGTGTCCAGGTTCAGAGAAGATCACATCTCCCTACCTCCAGATGATAAGTATGGGTGAGGGGGGTGTGGGGAGGTGGGTGCGCAGAGGGAGGTTGAGGATCGGGGAGGGTGACGAGGGAGACAATAGTAAACCATTTTCTTGTTTGTGGAGGGGTGGAAGACTGCAAGGGAATGTTTTCTTCATTTACAGGTTATAAAAAAAAATAGGCACATTGCGATGGGCTACCAGTGTGCCACATTTCTGGGGATGCCAACACAGGATTGGGTACCACAATATCGGCAAGGCATATAGATGGGTTGGGGGCGCGCATCCAACACCAGGAGTGGGCATCCCAGTGTTGGAATGGAAAGGGGAAACTTTAACCAGGAAAGACACACTAAGAGGGGGGATGCCGACATGGGGACTGGGCACTCCAATGTTGGCTTTTCAGGCGTGTGTGGCAGGCGGCAGGAGCCGCCATGTTACAGTGTGCCACATAATGTGTTGGAGGGGAAACATGCCAACATGGGGATTGGACACCCCGATGTCGGCTTTCTGGGGATTGTGTGGCAGATGGCAGGAGCCGCCATATTCATTGACATGTTTCATCAGGAAAGGCACGTAATGGAGGCATGCCATCTGCCACTGCAATGACGAGCTTGCCTCTGATTGCAGCGCAGATTCATTTCAACTCTTCAGCTCACTCTGAAACTGCTGTCATCAGCAACATGCTCACTGATTGACAGCTGAGGGATGCATCCACTAAAGCATCCCCTGCATTGGCCAACACTGACACACCTCTGAAATGTGCTACTACCACAAGATGTTGCTTGCACATGCACACAAGCCAACATAATAAACACTTGGCATGCCACTTGCCAAATCTTTCATCCCTGCTGCTTTCCTCCCCAACTGAAATACAAAAGCTGAATTGTACTGTTTTAAACATAAGAACTGTACCTAGTCTTGCTTCCGACTGTTGCTTCCAACTGGGTCTCTCAGTGCTCAGCTTGCACCCCACACCTTCCACCTTGCTGTCACTCATATCTTTCATTGCAAGGGACTAGTCTCTATTTTTTGTTTCATTTATTCTGAATAATAAATCAACAAATGCAAGAATTACCAGGTAAACTCTAGAGTGATGAGCCATGGATTGTTAGATCATTTGTTCCTGCTGACAGTGATGCTAATGGCTGATCAGACAGCTGAACACTGCACACACACATGCCATATCTTTCATTTTCAGACTCTCATCCTCACCAGCCACTGTTCTAAAAAACAAACACTTCACTAAATGTAATACCTGATGCCTGATGTGGAGAGCAAGAGAGAGAGAGAGAGTGAAAGAGAGAGAGATATGGGTCGGTGAGCATGGGAATGGAAAGAACAGCATGTTTGCAAACATCAGAAGCTATAGGGACATTCATATTAACCAGAGCTTCTTTGGGGGCATCTCAGTCATCAGGTCATACCGTAGGAACTTCACCGTCAGTGAAGGGAAATCCACACAGAAGATTTTCTGCAGTACAACTAGGGCTGTCCATGCCAATGGCATGTGATGATGTTACCAACCCTATAAAGGCATAAGCAGCCCCACTCCCTCCTCAGTTCTTTCCCACCATTGACTCCATCTACACGGTTCTCTGAAGAAGCGCCAACGCAGTTTTGCACCTTTTTCACCTACGGCTTTTTCTTTACCACTTACCTTGGTATGTCTTTTTATTAGAGATTCCTTTCTTCTACATCTCTTTTCTGTCGCTGCCACTGCAGAAAGATGATTGCCTCCACAGACGAGTATTCTCTGTGTGTCTGCTGTCTTGGGCATGGCCAAGAAGTTGCTGAGTGTGAGCTCTGCCAAAAGTTTAATCAGACATCCATCAGGTGACAAAAGAAGGCTTTAAAAAATGTTCTATGGAACAATAGGCAGCCAGTTCCAGGAAGGGGTCCTCCAGCATCCTGGCCTCCCAGTCGCTGGCAGGGTCGTTGAGCTCCCAGGCCTCTAAGGTCTGAGATAAGTCATCGGGAAGAAGTCATAAGAAAGACTACAACTGGAAGCACTCCCCCCAGTGGTGGTCCCACTCCCCAATGGCTTCTTTATCCAGGGGAATTTTGTTGACAGCTGCGGTGTTGACACATAAAATCCACTGTCCAGATCTCTGTGTCCAGCAGACCCATACCAACAGCTCAGTCATCCGATTATCAGGGTGACCGGTCGTCAAACTCTGAGTTGTCGGCCCCTCCTCCATTGACAACAGGCTTGGCATTGACAGCCTTTCCCGACGTGGTCTGATGCATCTCAAGGCCCTTGGGCAACTGGCTGTTCTGGCACACAGGGCCATGCCGACAAGCCTTCACTCCTGGCTCCATCGATCCCTCTTCACTGATGAGGGGCTTGATGCTCATTGATCTCGAGATCCTTACCAAGTTTACCTTGGTGATTGTTCACCAGGTTGGTTCCCTCAGGTCTACCTTTCATGTGCCGTCAACGGCGGCTTCGCCACCGATGCCTCCCTTCAGCCACATGATGTTCCCCTCGGTTCATCGTCAGTGCACCACGCATTGAACCTAGATCTACAAGAGGTCAACTTCAAAGAGGAGTGCCATTCTGACCTCATTCTGCCAGATGAGGAGGAAGAGCGCCTCTCTTCAGACAGGTTCATTGCATCTTCTGTCAGCGAGGACATAGTCAAACATACCCCTCCAGAGGAACCCACCTTCTTTAATTTAATGAAGCAGTTGTCGTCTGCCATTCGGATTTCATACAGAGGAGGAGGAGGAGGATGTTACCAGGAAAGTCTTGGTCAACTTCCTAGAAATCCCTGAGTCTCCTTGGAAAAGCATTCCTTTCATTTTGCCTGCTCTGAGGAATGCCGCCTCTGCAGCCATGCCCAGGAGGGTAGATAAGCTTTATCATGTCCCTCGGGGGTTTTCTTACTGTGCTGCTCAGCCTGAAACATACTCAGTGGTCATTAGGGTGGCTCATAACAGCTCTAACAAGGTGCCCAAGCACCTTAGTTCCCTCCCCCCAGATAAAGGGTCTCGCAAAGTAGACCTTTGGGGAAAGAGGGTCTATGCCTCCTCCACCTTGGCTTTGAGAATTGAAAATTACCAGTCCCACATGGTGAAGTACCAGAACACCAACTGGGAAAAGGACAAGGTTGCTACCCAGGCTCTTCCAGAGGGCTCTCAGAAGCAGCAACTCCTCCAGTGCTTGCAGACAGATGAAGATGTCAGCAAGCCTCTTCTGAGGGCACTTTATGACATGGCTGACACTCTTGCCAGGGCTTCTGCCATGGGTATATGCCTCCATAGGCACTCCTGGTTGTGGGTTCTGGCTTTGCCCCAGACATTCAGAAGAAGGTGCTGAATGCCCCCTTTAACAGAGCCAAACTGTTTGGTTCACACATCCAGGAAATCATTAATGACCTGCAGGCTTCAGGTAGAGCCATTAAGTCTGTCCACTCACTGTACCACACTCACAGGGATTTATTTAACTCAAAAATTGATTAGCGTTTTGCTCATAAAAGTGCTAAAATATTGTGAAAATGCATAGCACTTGCCTCACCATGTTTAACAAACATAACACTTCTAGAAAACCTATATAAATACTTTCTGTACAGTTAGCATTGAAAAAAACTACTAATCAATTATTTAAAACCCTGCACTCAGCAGCAGAAGGGCAGACAGCACCCTCCTTTTCATAGGGCACCTAACAGACAGGGTGTAGCCTCTCGGCCTCAAGGCAAGCGAAGAGCTTTCACTGCCCTCCCTGCCCCTCCATTGCTGGAGCAGCTGCCAAGCACCCCAGAGGTAATGGGCCAGCCCCCAGGGCTGGATCTGCCTCAGCTTGACTCCTTGCCAGACTCCCCCATTCCAATCCCCAGCCAAGAGGTGGTGGTTGGAGGTCAGTTCTCCCTAAATCTAAATCAATGGAGAACCATAACATCAGATGCTTGGATTCTGCAACTTATAGAAACAGGTCACACCTTGGAACTAGTAGAATGACCTCCAGATACTCCTCCAATGCCCCCCCCCCAGCTATTCCCCAGCTGACTTGTCCATGCTTCAGGTAGAAGTACAATCCCTCCTGTACAAGCAGGCTGCAAAGCCTGTGCCCAGTCATCAGAGGAACAAAGGGATTTACTCCAGGTTCTTTCTGGCTCCCAAAAAGACAAGGGATTTGAGGCCTATTCTAGATTTAAGAAACCTCAATTTGTATGTCCAATACAAAATGTTCTGCATGGTCACCCTGCCTGGCCTGATGCCCCTGCTCTAGCTGGGTGACTGGATTTGCTCTCTGGACATGCAGGATGCCTACCTGCACATCTCGGTGTTTCCTCCTCACAGGAAGTTCCTCCAGTTTCTTTTTCAGGGCTAACACTTCCAGTTCAAAGTGCTGTCCTTCGGCTTGTCCTCTACACTACAGGTCTTTACCAAGTGTTTATCAGCAGTAGCTGTGGCCCTTAGGTGAGAAGGAATATACATCTTCTCTTATCTGGACAATTGGCTCTTGAAAGCACCATCCAGGGACTAGCTCCTGGAGACCTTAAACAGGACCTTCCAGCTGTTCCTTTTCTTGGGCATCACTGTCGACCTGCTCAAGTCGGTTCTGGTTCCATCCCAGAGACTGCTATATATAGGGCAGTTCTGGACTCGGTGCAGAGGAAAGCTTTCCCGCCTCTAAACAGGGCAGAATGCTTCATGGCCCAGGCCCAGGAAGAGACCTAAAGTCAGTATATCCCTGCCAGGCCTTATCTGAGGCTCCTGGGGCTGATGGCAGCCACCATTCCCACCATCCCTCTAGCCAGACTCCACATATGTATGCCCTTCAGAGGACCCTTAGGGTGCAGTGGGACCAGTGGACAGATGACTTACACCAGTTAGTTATGGTCTCCTCTTCCATTCACAGAGTGCTTCAGTGGTGGATGGATCCCCAGAACCTCTTGCAAGGGCTCCCATTCCAGATTTCCTCCCTGCAGCAGATCCTCAACAAGGATGCTTCAGGGATGGGCTGAGGGGCCCATCTGGGTCCCATTCAAACTCAGAGCTCTTGGTCCTAGATCAAGGCCTGCCTGCATATCAATGTCGTGGAGATACAAACATTTCTGTATGCCACGCAGGCCTTTCAGAACCATCTTCTTCCAGGCAGTTGCAGATTCAGTCAGACAATCTTTGCGTAGTATTCTACCTCAACAAACAGGGAAGGACTCATTCTACACTTAATGTAGGAAGGCAATACGAGTGTGGTATTGGGCTCTGGACCACGGTCTGACCCTTTCAGCAGTCCACGTCCTGTGTTCATTTAAGCTGGATGCTCTGGCAGACAGCCTCAGCTGGACACGGTCCAGCATGCATGAGTGGGAGCTTCTCTCATTTGTTGCAGAAGATCTGTTCAACAGATGGGGTCACCCAGAGTTGGACCTTTTTGCATCCCCACACAATACAAAACTATCCAATTTCTGCTTGCTCAGTTCAGGGCCTGGAGTTTTCTGGTGAGCTGCATTGTCCTTCTCCTGGAGCAGGAGGTTTCAAGACTTCCCTCCATTCCCTCTAATTCAGAGGGTGCTCATCAAGTTACAGATGGAGGAGGCCAGCATGATTCTGGAAGTTCCGTTCTGGCATCGCCAGATATGGTTTCCTCTGCTTCAACAGCTGGCAGAGGATTTTTTTTTTTTGGTTAAAATTAATGATTGAGGAAATAACAAACTCAGATAGGATCCTAAATTCCATTAAAGAATGTACCATCATCCTTCTTTTAAAAGAAAACAAAGACAAGAACAAAGAAGAAAATTATTGCCCAATATCCTTATTAAATATGGATTATAAAATTATTACTAAACTGATAGTAAATCCTATACAGGAACAGGTTACCAGTCAAATAGGTGCAGAACAGAGAGGATTTATTAAAGGACAAAACATCTTTGAAGGTCTGGAACAGATCCAGGAGATTAGCAAAATGTTCAACTCAAATGACACCTCAGACAGAAGAAGAAAATATTCTGGTAGCATTGGAAGCTACAAAAGCTTTTGATTTGCTATCAAGGGAATATATGCTCTTAATCTTAAACCAGTGGGGGTTCCCCCAATAATAATAACACTACTACAAAAATTATATTCTTCTGCATCCACCAAACTGAAGATAAACTCATATCTTTCTGACTCTACAAAAATCTCTAATGGTGTAAGACAGGGATGCCCCCTGTCCCCATTGTTGTTTATTCTATGTCTAGAACCTCTATTAATAAAGATCCATAATAATGACAACATTGCTGGCATCCCCACTGGCTATGGGAATATTAAAATGAATGTATATGCAGATGATTTGTTGTTGATTATAAAAAATCCTAGCGTCTTGGTCTGCAGTATTGTTAGAAATTAAAAAAATGTTCCTCTATGTCAGGTTTTGAACTTAACCAAACCAAATCTTTAGTTTTGCCCATCATGCCCCTGAGCATTCAAACATGGGTAACCTTATCCCCTATTAAAATAGTAGCAAACATGAAACATGTGGGGATAATATTAGCTGGCAATATGCAAGAATGTATACGTATTAACCTAAATGACACCTATTTGAAATCAAGAAATTACTAGAAGGTTGCAGAACTTTTCTTTCTCATTTTAGGGAAGAATCTAAACATAAAAAATATCTATAATGCCATATTTAATGTACCTGTTCTAGGCTGTACAAAGAGAATACCAGGAAAAATGGTTCTCGCTAATCAGACATATAGTTATAATGTTTTTGTGGTGGGGAGCTTCACCCTGTATTGCTTAGTGCAAGTTAACAATTCCAAAATGCCACAGAGGAATGGGATGCCCAGATCCTTGTACATATCATCTGGCCACTAAACCAAAAATAGCTTTTTATTGGTCTGATAAAAGTTAATATGAGATAGACAATGAAGGCAAATACATTTCTTTTATGCAAGGGTATCCTAAGGACTATGACCACAATTTAATGATTCAGGAAATTATCCTGAATCACAAGTCCTTTCTAAATCATAACATGGACACAATTGTTAGGAGTGTTGCACTAGCATGCACAGTTTGAACAAGAAAAGTCAAAATAAAAAAACATCTATTGTACTATAGTGGGACATCTGTTTGGAATAATCAAAATAAAGACAAACAGAAAAAAAACAATGGGAGAAAATAATTTGGTAATCAAAAATTATTAATTGGCTTGACTTAATCGATAATGGGAACTTTATCTTATTAAAGAAATGTATGGAACTTCTGTTTATCAACAAGTTAAAAGATAACTGGTATTTATATTATATTCTTTAGTCTAAATTTCTCAAGATCAAAAAAAATTAATAGTATATTATATTGTAATTCTGCAATATACTTAAACAGTGAAGTAATCATGAAGACAAGTATCATTGCATAGATATATAAATAGACACATAGACACTGTTGGCAGATAAGGGCCTACAGCCCACTCAGTCTGCCCATTTGAGCTTGTAAGTTCACTTTGTTTCTAAGTCTGTTGCCCCTTACCCCTGACCTCCAGAATTCCTTTATGTCTAGACCATGCATTCTTAAATCCCATGATTGTTTCAGCCCCCACTACTTCCTCTGGCAGGGTGTTCCACTTATCCATCACCCATTCTGTGAAGAAATTCTTCCTCACGTTTCCTCTGAATCACCCTCCCACCAGCTTCATCCCATGCCCTCTAGTCCTGGAACATCTTTTTTACTGAAAAATAGTGTATTCCTGCACCCTGTTCCTCCCTGTAAGATGCTTGCATGTCTCTATCATATCCCCTCTCTCCCTCGTCTCCTCCAGGGAGTACATATTCAAGTCCTTCAACCTGTCCTCATAGGACTTGTGATGCAATCTATGTACCATCTTTGTTGTCCTCCTCTGAACCTTCCCTACCCTGGCTATGTCCTTACATAGGTAAGGTCTCCAGAACTGTACTCTGTACTCCAGGTGGGGCCTCACTAGTGTCTTGTATAGTGGAAATATGACCTCCCTTTTCCTGCTGGTGATGCCCCTGCCTATGCATCCCAGCATCTTATTTGCTTTACCAGCTACCTTGTCGCACTGTTTCCCTACCTTGAGTTCATCAGAGATGATAACCCCAAGATCCCTTTCCTGCTTGTTGCATGCTATATCCTCACCCCCCAACTGATATGTTGTTCCAGGGTTTTTGTTCCCCATATGCATTATCTTGCACTTCTTTGTATTGAATTTCAACTGCAAAACCCCTGACCAATCTTCAAGTTTCTACAGATCCCTCCTCATTCTATCTACATCCTCTGTTGTGTCCACTCTGTTACAGATCTTTGTGTCATCAGCAAACAGGGAAATTCTGCCTTCTAGGTCCTGCACAATTTCACTGATGAAGACATTGAATGGGATCAGTCCCAGCACTGATCCCTGTGGTACCCCACTGGTCACTCTTCCATCTGTGGAGTGGCAGCCATTTACCACCACCTTTTGTGTCCTGCCACCCAGCCAGTTACCTACCCACCACACTACTGTCCTGCCCACACCCATATTCCCCAGTTTGTGTAATAACCTCTATGTGGCACAGAATATATATATATATATATATATATGTGTGTGTGTGTGTGTGTGTATATATATATATATATATATATATATACATACAACCTTTAGATCTGGATAATCCCAATGTAATGAGAAAATTAACCCATATGAGACAGAAATGGAAACAAGAAATTACACAAACAATTCCGGTAAGGAATTGGTAACTAATAAGGATAAACACAAATAAATTATATACGTTTTCAAAAAATAAAAGTATTCAATATAAGCTTCTAGATGGGGCTCATATTACTCCTGCTACCGCTTCACACTTTTACCAAACAGGGACTCAATGTTGGCATTTGTGTGGTCAGATAGGTAACCACTCTCACATGTTATGGCAGTGTGAAAAAATAAACAAATGGTGAATAGAGTTCATCATGCACTAGAAGTAATCTTAGATTAAAAAACTCCCATTCAAATTTAGCTTTTATATTCTAAATGACTTTGAAGGCCATGGATTATCCAAAGTGGAGAAAAAAATATGTGCCCTTGCCTCCATGGCTATGAAAAAGCAAATCATACCAAAAAAGGAATTGGCCCAGCCTTGGAAACTTTGATTATAATGAGTGGCTTCATGTATTTAGGGAAACAATATGTCTAGAAAAAAATTTCTGAATTTACAACGTGGGATGATAACCTGACAGAGATGAATAATACGAATTGGAATGAAATTATGCGCATTCTCCCTCCTATTCTTAAACTGGATTAAAAATATAAGGCTAGTCCTTATCAGAATAAAAGAGATTTGGTTAAGAGTACATTGGTCAGAGAAACAGTTTAACACATGGTGTATGGAATAAGATGACAGTCTATGTATTAACCCTTAGGCTGCCACCAGTTGTTAAAACATAAATTGCATTGACTGTTTGTAATAACTTGAAGAGAAATAATCAATAAACAGATTGATTAAAAAAAAACAGCTGGCAGAGGAACCTCTGCTTCCTCTTCCCCTCTGCAAGAATCTGCTGACCCAGGATCAGGGGACCCTGGTTCATCCCAACCTCAAGTCCCTCCATCTGGACACTTGGCTCCTGAGGACATACAGTAGCTATTGCCTGATTCAGAGTTTCTTATAGGGTGACGAAAGTCCTAGTGGCTACCTGGAAGCCTTCCACCCAGTCCACTTATGCCATGAAGTGGAAACGGTTTGCTATATGGGCTGTCAAGCATAATCTGGGCCCCCTTCACCTGCCCAGTGAACCAGATCCTGGACTACCTGATCTCTTTGTCTGATTCAGGTCTCTAATATTCCCTCCTCAAGGTGCACCTTTCAGCTATTTCAGCTTTCCACGAGCCCATGAGTGACTATACTATAACTCAGCTGGATGTCTGCCATACCTTTTTGAGAGGCATCCTGCATCTGAAACCTCCAATCCATTCTCCTGTCCCAGCTTGGGATTTAAATTTTGTGTTGAAGAAGTTGACCCTGTCTCCTTTTGAGCCTGTCACAACTTGCAACTTGTGCTTTCCTTCACGGAAAGCATTATTTTAAGTTGCCATTACTTCTGATTGAAGAATCTCAGAGCTTCTGGCCCTCTGGTGTGAGGAGCCTTATTTGATTTTTCACAAAGACAGAGTGTCTTTGTGCATGAACCCTAAGTTTATTCCTAAGGTGGTATCTAACTTTACATTGAACCAATCTATCCATCTCCCTGTTTATTTTCCAGAGCGTGACAATCCAGGGGAAGCATTGCTCCACATGTTAGATGTGCGCGGAACTTTGAAGTTTTACCTGCTCTGAACTAAGGAAAGTAGGAAGTCAAACCAGTTGTTTGTTTCCTTTGCCCCAGATAGAGAGGGCATTTTAGTTTCTAAGCAGTGTTTATCCAAATGGTTGGCAAACTGCATAGCTGTCTGTTACAGCAAGTATGGCAAATAATTGCCTTCAGTGGTGAAAGCTCATTACAGAAGAGGCATGGCTACCTCTGTTGCTTATTTCCGAGGGGTCTCAGCTGCTGACATTTGTGCAGCTGCCACCTGAGCCTACACAGGTTTTGGCAGGGCTGTGCTGCAGGGCCTCCTGTCTTAATGCAACCCCCCCCCACAAATGAGGGTTCCCAAAAAGTCTTCCTTGAGCTTGCCTAAATGCTCACTGCCAGGCTGGTGTCCTGCGTTTTAGCAGTTTAAATGTGATTACCAGAGCTTGTATAGCCTCTGTGTACTGTCTCTTTAAGAGCTGCTTGAATTGCAGCATAAGTAATCTGAGATGGAGCTCCGTTGAAAGTGTAACTATTTGTTGAAAATCATTTAGAGTGATAATAATAATGTAGTTTGTCTAACCTGCTTTCTTTGTAGCAAGGACTGTTTTGTTTGTCGCCACTATCTTGGTCCCGGACTGCAAATTGGACCAATCAGTTCTGGTGGGATCTAAAATGTAGCAGGACTACAGGAGCTGTCTGAATTCAAAATCTGTAGGAACTGTAGTCTGAGCTTTTTGCACCTTTTTTGCAACTGAAGGGGGAGCTCTTGCTTTGACTGACAGCCAAATCAGCCAACCATATCTTTTGGATCTTGGGGAAGTACCGGCCTGCTTGCAGTTTTCAGTTAGTTCAGAGCTGGGAAGTGAAATGAGAGGAGCTGAGTGGATTCGCATGGGAGAACTGTGAAAGGGCTAAATATTGGCCTGCATGTCTGGCTGCTGCTCCTGAGAGGGAGAGAAGATAATTATTTTGGACTAAATCCAAGTTTGTGTGACTAAAGTAAGCTACTGGAGTGGGCCAAGCTCAACCTGAAGAAGACTGAAGATTTTGTGGAATGCAATCGGCCTTTCAGGAGTTCCAGCTACCCCTAAGCTCCCAGTGTGTGCAGAGACTTTGCGATTGTGACCAGGGAGCGCTTTTCCTGGTACAGTAGCATTCCCGTACATGTAAATGTGCTATGAGCTGCTAGTGGGTCGTGAGTTAGTTCCCCACTGTGTGAAATGTGTTCTGCTTGCTGGAAGCTGTATCCAGCCCAAAACAGACTGCATCTGAATTTGCCTCCATGCGGTCTGGGCCTTGCCAGACTGGCCCAGCCAGACTACCCACTGCACAGAGAAGCCATCGACGAGAGACGTGCCTGGGGATCAGCCCCCTGCTCCACCCTTGAACAGGAACGACGCCTCTGCAAATCATGTGGGCCTTGCTTCCCCTGGCATTCCAGATCAACCACCTGCAGTCTCGATTTTTTTCCAGCCCGTGTCCAGTCTTGGGTATCGTGAGTAAATACCAGGGTAGCTCCCTGCAACAACAGCTTAATCTGAGTGTGTCATCTGATTGTCTTGTTGTTTTGTTTCCTTTATGAACTGAGCCCTCTGGCTCTGGATTACAAATATTGTGTACTGTGCATGTTGTGTTTTCCATCACAGGGCCCCAACCAGCTGTGACACCGGCCAACCCCAGGCAACAGTCCTGACTAGCCCATCTCTTCTCCACCTGGGTACCCAGAGGTGGACTGTGTGGGGGTACTCAAAGCGCATGCATAACTGCTTGATTGATATAACCTTTAAGCTAATTAACCTGATTTTGCCCTTCCCTTGTTCAAGTCCCCTGAATAAATCAGATCTAACTTTTTCTGCATGTAAGCTGACCGTGGTTCCAGTTTGTGCTCAAAGTACGGTACTGTTGCTATTTGCTGTGCATAACCTTGTTTTACAGGGGGTCCCCAGGGTCAAGCCAGAGGAACCAGCCCTGGTGATAAATGCAAACAGTGTGGGTACTTGTGTGGTGTACCAGGGGTATTGTGAAAGTGATTATTGTACAGTGTTCAGGCCACTAGAGGGGAAAGAGGGGGGTTACAGTGTCCCAGAGGGCTGTGCACAGGTTAGCTTGACCACTACCAACCCTGACCTCAGGGTGAAGGCACCCATTTCAGAACTCAGGCCCCTTAACCTGCTACTTGCCAAGCAGGCAGGGTTAGTAGCCCTTGGGATAGCGCCACCTAGGGGTTACATTAAGTTTATGGTTGGCCTCCCTCCCAGACTGTGTCTTTGCACCTGTAACTGCTTGGGACTCATTCCCATGATGTGACCTGATGACTGAGATACCATAACAGTAGATCTTCGAGGGTATCTCAGTCATCAGATCTGTTTCCTTCCCACCATCCCCCTTTTGGGGCTCCTTTCTGGAAATGGCTATCTGGTGTATCCAGCCTTCTTTATGGGCCTGGGCACCGTTCTCTCTCCTCAGTTCCCTATGATGGACTTTGCTCCCTTAGTCTCCAGGGGAAAGAACTGAGGAGGGAGTGAGGCCACTCATGCCTTTATAGGGTTGGTGATGTCATCACATGATGTCAGCATGGGCGGCCCCAGTTGTACTGCTGAAAATCTTCCGTGTGGATTCCCCTTCACTGATGGTGAAGTTCCTATGGTGTGACCTGATGACTGAGATCCCCTCGAAGATCTACTGTTACGATAAGTTCTTACCTAACTGTTCTTTTTCACCATAAAGGGGTTCGCTATAGTGAGAGCTTATCTAGGAATTTCAAACTATGTATGGCCAATATCCTTCAGGATAACCCATGCCTCAGGGCATTTGCTCTGGGGCTCTTTGTAGTTCTTTTTTTCCTCTATTTTGGGACCCCAATGACCCAAACAAATAACATCCCCCTTAAGGTGTGGCTGGCTCCTTCACGCTGGGCTAAGACACAGATATGGCACACTGATGAGTCCAAATGAGGACAAAACACGTGTATGTGTCTGCTGTTCTTAGCCTTTGTTGATTGCACTGTGAGGCCTTCTGGCACCATGCAATTCTGCTTAAAGTTGAGCCAGACCAAATTCTCTGATGGGGATTTGCATGTGTTTCCCGAGATGCTTTGCATTATAGGGGTATGTGCAATTGTGTTCTCTTATGATGGTCACTGTTCATAACTGTTTCCTTTTAACTAGAGACAAACTGAATGTTGGTCCTAATGAAAAACAAATTGGCGATAAATAGTCTTATTTTTGTTAATAGCGCCAGTTAGTAAAGTCTAGTGAGTAAAATCCCCAGATTCAACTGTAATAGTTCTGTGTGTTTTTCAGCTTCCTTTCTGCCTATGTACCGTTGCCTTTATGTAAAACAATTTGTATGCAAGTCCAGCTTGAATAGTATTCCAACATGAGGTAATGAAAACTGAATACGTTTTTGATGTACCACAGAACTAACTGCACTCATTATTTCCATCATCCTCACATTCTGGATCCCTATATTTATTTTGAGAAATTCACAGCATTTAATCAAGAATACCAGGGTGGGATATGATGGGGAGATCTAAAGCTGAGCTAGGGACCAAAAGCCAAGTAAAGTGGGAGCATAATCAGAATGTACTGCTACATTGTTACGGTTTGTGCCACATTATCAGGCCCAAATGGAAGTTCACTAAGTTGCTGGAAAAGGATTTCAGGTGCCTGATAAAGCAACTCAAACTGGGGCCACATCTTTGTATCTTTCAGTTGTAGAGGCCACATTATGGGTGGGGTGAAAAGCCACTGCATGAGTTTCTTTCGCAGGGTCATATTTAACGCATTTGTTGGTTTTCCAGGGATTTACTTTACATCCAGGCAACCTTTGATCTGTGATATCAGTACTGGGAGAGGCATGGTCTGTGCTTTCCCTAATAACTTCTGACCCAGGGGGAGCTCAGGCCTTTCTGTTCAAGGATTTACTATGCTCATCAGTACTGGCTGGGGTGCATATCATGGGTTTTCCTGACCCAAAGCAAGCTAAAGACCAAACAGAAAGTTGACAGTATTCCAGAGCTAGTGTGTAGATGTGAACTGCTGTATTAGACTGAGGACACTTAAGTAAATGCCCAAACCAAATTCATTATCCCAGATGCCAAAATATCCAAAGTACAACAGCACATACAAGAATGTTTGGGAGCTGTAAACTGTCACCCAGGTGCCCTGGCACTTTGCTCGTTAGAGCTTCCTCAGTCGGTCCACAGTTCACATCTACACACTAGCTCTGGAGTGCAGTCAACTTTCTGTTTGGTGTGGAGCTTAGGCTTTTCCAGGAACTTAAGCAGAATATGATTGGCTGAGACATACCTATGGCCCTGTCCTTATAGGGGCATATTGTGCCAACCAGCACCTCTTCAGCCAGTCAGGACTGACCACAAGTGAGATTTCACTGTGCCAACATTGCAGCATAGCCTAACTGCCACCCACACACACACACACACACACACACACACAGACACACATACACAGCAACACAAAATCCATTACTGCAGCCATGTCTTACACTGCACAGCACGGTAGCACTGGGAACGTGGACAAAAACTTTTTATGCCTTGTCCCGCTTAAAATATAGAACTGTCACCTCTTCTGCTCCTGTTTAGAAAGCTGCCCTGATGCAGTGAGCGATGAGCGCATTCCAATAGGATGCAGCTTTCAAACCATGGCTGAAACTCACTCATCCTGTTCTGCTCCTTTCATGGCTCACTAGACCCACTCCTCCACCAACTCTTTCAAATGAGGTTTTTTCTTTTTAACATTCCAGGTTTCAGGTAAAATTCCTTATCTGGAATGGCAGCGCAGAGCAGAAGACACGGTTTAAAAACCATGAAACAGGAAACCACGCTGCCAACCACTAAAGCACACGTTAGGTCAGAGTCAAGTGGGCAGCTGGTTGCAACTTCAAATCAAACCCTAAATAAAATTAAAATAAACTAAATTAAAAAAATGAAGCATTTGTTGTGTTTGGGGAGGTAGACAGACTTGGGAGGAGAGACACAAACACACACACACACACACACACACACAGCCACCAATGCCCTCTAGTGACTACATGTTTTATTTGCATTACAGATGGATTATTTTTCTATGTTTGCTGTCTTTAACACTGTTTAGCATACTTAAAAAATATATATATACATGTATATATTTATTTATAAAATGGCAAGAAAAAATCTAGAAATCTCATTGGCCATGCGATATCAGCTGACTGTACTTTAAATCTCTACATACTCGCAGTCATCCTGGTCCTAAACCACATCACACAATGAGCAAATCAGTCTTTCTGCAACCAGAACTATCTTCCATCAGTCCACCTGCAACCAGAATTGATCTTCCATCACAAACATGGCTGCTACCTTTACACTGTAAAAACCTTCAACTGGACCCTAAAAATAAAACTGCCTAAGTAAAAAAGAAAATGAACTAATGAAATGTTCCCCTGATCATCACACTCTCCATACACACATAAACAAATTAGAAACATTAAGTATTGTTTATAGTTTTCATTATACCTTTTTCTTTACCAACAGTGAAAAATCTCCCTTCGGTTTTTATCTGCTCATCAGGGAAATTTCTTCTGCTTGCCCTGACAGTGAGATAATTGAGGCTGTGGCTCTAAAACAGGCCTTTGTTGTATGTGTGTACAGTATGTTAGGAGAGTAACAGTCTACCAGTGGAACTGAGCAGAATTACAGAAAAAAACAGGATGAAGAAAGTAGGCAATACAGTAATACTTTATAAACAAAGAGAAAAGGTGGGAAAACACAGTTACATAGGCAGAGGAAGGCCCAAACTGCTCAAATTCATTGCTGGTGTTTATAAGAGCATGTACATTTGAATCATATATAGGTGTTTTCAGGTGAAATCTACCCCCCCTCCTCCGCACCCAAAAAAGGCAACCTGGCAGGTTTAAAGTTTTTTTTCTTACTAACCTTTCACTGCAATCCTATAGCAGTTTTCCTTTTATGTACTAGACCTTATAAAATGACAGGGTCAAATCCAATAATCTGACTGGCTCTTATTCATGTGTAAAATATGGTTTACACATGGTTAAAAAAAAGGACTGCTCATCAGTGAGGAGTCTGGAACCCAGATCAATGGGCATTTTGAACACAGGCATTTCAGTTAGCCCCCTACAGCCAGAACTGATCTCCCACCACAAACATGGCTGCTAACTTTACGCTGTAAAAAAAAAACTTCAACTACACTCTAAAAACAAAACTACCTTAAATAAATAATAAAACAATTTAATTAAATCTTGTTTCCCTGATTATCACACTCTCCTTACATACATAAACAAATTAGAAACAACAAGTATTGTTTATAGTTTCCACTACACCTGTTTTTTTTTTTTTTTGCTGACAGTGAAAATTCCCCCTTCTATCTTTATCTGTTCATCAGGGAATTCTCTTCTTCTTGTCCTGACAGTGAGATAATATAGTCTCTGGCTGTAACAAAGGCCTTTGTTGTCTGTGTGTAATGTGTGTTAGGAGAGAAACATTCTGCCAGAGGAACTGAGCAGAATTTTGAATCCATGTATTCCATGATAAACATTCTATATCTTGAATGTGGAGAAAAACAGAGAAAAAAAAAACAGGAAGAAGAAAGTAGGCAATAATACAATGACATCATCAATGACAACACGTGCAGTGGGCAGAAGGACTATTTTATCACAAATGCACACAAGTAAATCTATTGTTTCTACATAAAAACATGCTTTCCCCAACAGTAAAAAGTAAAAAAAAAGGAGTCAATTTTATAAGCGCAGTAAGGCAATCAGGGATGTGTATAAAACTTATTTTACAGCACGTCCAGCAGCTGAAGTCACGCGGCCTTTGGCCTCTGCCATACTACGCCCCTGGCCGTCCTGTAAAATATGTTTTACACACACCACTTCATGCCTTATTGCTTACACAACACATAAGTAAAAACCAAAAATAAAGAGAATATAGCCTTCAATGAAACTATATAACTACAGTGTAATGAAAATTAAGTTTTAAACACTGCTTATGTTTACAAATGTACAGATGTTATGGTGCATTTATATGATAACATTTACATGTAACAGAGAAAATATTTATTTTCAACCAACTCTACTAATAAATAAAGAATAATGCATATGTAGGTGTATGATGTGCAGTTTTTTTTACACACCCAAGGTGTGTGATAATATATAAACCTAGAGAGCAAAGCTCAAGAGGTTTATATATTGTCATACACTGAGGGTGCATAAAAAACTGCATATCACAATCCTTCATATGTGTTACTTTTTATAATAACTGGTGCTAAGTAAACAAAGCTCAGAGTCTTTCATGGGCAAGCATGGTACACACAACCTGGCACGAGATGGTAAAAGCCATATCAACTTGCAGGTTGATATGACTTTTTACAGGTCTCAAAAATGGGTTGATATCTGGGGTCACCAGTTATTATATACTTTTACTGCAAAGTACTGTACTAGTTAACCTATTGCTGAGATATGCTATTTTATGCATTAGTAGGGACTACTTTTCTCAGTTTTTAGATGTTTTAGAGGTAATGTATTGTGCACTCTTTTGAAAATAGTAAATAAGTTGTAATCCCTATCAGAGTAAATCAAACTAATTCTTTTATGATGGTGGCCCATTTTATGTAAGTAATAAGCCATGACAGGGTGTGCATTAAAGGATTTTAATGCACGCCCAAGGGGTGTGCTAAGGCACGAGGCTGAAAGCTGAGTGTCCTTACGCCCCTGGGAAGTGCATTAAAATCCTTTAATGCACACCCTGGCGTGGCTTATCACACTTATAAAATGGGCCACCATTGTAAAAGAATTAGTTTGATGTACTTTGATAGGGACTAAAATGTATTTAATATTTTCAAAAGAGTGTACAATACATTACCTCTAAAACATCTAAAAACTGAAAAAAGTAGTCCCTATTAATGCATAAAATAGGATATGTCAGCAATAGGTTAACTAGTACAGTACTTTGCAGTGAAAGTATTTATTAGTAGAGTTGGTTGAAAATAAAGACTTTCTCTGTCACATGTAAATTTTATCGTATAAATGCACTGTAACATTTGTAAATTTGTAAGACGTAAGCAGTGTTTAAAACTTAATTTTCATTACAATGTAGTTATATACTCTCATTGAAGGCAGCCTTCTCTTTATTTTTGTTTTTCACTTATGTGCTGTAGTCTAGTACATAAAAGGAAAACTGCTATAGGTTTGAGGTGAAAGGTTAGTAAGAAAAAAAAACTTTAAACCTGCCAGGTTGCCTTTTTTGGTGGGCAAGGAGGGTAGATTTCACCTGAAAACTCCTATATAAGATTCAAATGTACATGCTTTTATTAACATTAGCAATGTATTTGGGCACTTTGGGTCTGCCTCTGCCTATTTAAAGGGGCACTGTCAGCCTTGTCCCTCGTTTTATTGCCACAAAACAACAGTGTGCCTCTGTGGACACAGTGATCACATATGGTCCACAGAATACCCCCTGTATATAACATAATCAAGAATTCTTACCAATTTTCTTAGTTTTCGCAATATTTACTTTCCCTCGGGTTCCCCATAAGTACGCTGTGCACCGGAAGCAGAAGCAAGATGAGAGCGCACATCGGACACTGTGCGCCGGCACATACATCGATTTTGCACATGGCCATGATAAAAAGTTAAACACAGCATGTATTTTCAAATGCTGTACTACAGATGCCGTTTTTTAACTGAAACCGAGCGCTGGAAAAGAAACTAAATGCATTAGAAAGGAGCTGCTGAAATCTCGCGGATGTGCGAAAGCAGGACGACGCACAAATCACACGCATGAGCAGTAGCATCCCACTTTCGCGCATGCGCGAGATTTCAGCAGCTCCATTCAAATGCATTTGGTTGCTTTTCCAGCGCTCGGTTTCAGTTAAAAAACGGCATCTGTAGTACAGCATTTGAAAATACATGCTGTGTTTAACTTTTTATAATGGCCATGTGCAAAATCGATGTATGTGCCGGGGCACAGTGTCCAATGTGCGCTCTCATCTTGCTTCTGCTTCCGGTGCACAGCGTATTTATGGGGAACCCGAGGGAAAGTAAATATTGGGAAAACTAAGAAAATTGGTAAGAATTCTTGATTATGTTATATATAGGGGGTATTCTGTGGACCATATGTGATCACTGTGTCCACAGAGGCACACTGTTGTTTTGTGGCAATAAAACGAGGGACAAGGCTGACAGTGCCCCTTTAACTGTCTTTTCCCACCTCTTCTTTTTGTTTATAAAGTATTACTGTGTTGCTTACTTTCTTCATCCTGTTTTTTGTTTTCTGTTTTTTCCCACATGCAAGACATAGAATGTTTATCATGGAATGTTTACCATGGAATACAGGGATTCAAAATTCATAGAAACATACATAGAAACATAGACGTTGACGGCAGATAAGGACCGCAAGGCCCATCCAGTCTGCTCATTTCTTTTTTCTACCTTATAAATGTGCCATCGGCCTTTGCTCTGTCAGTGGTCTATCTATTCATAGTCATTTGTATTGCTCCCTTATGCCTATCCCATGCCTCTTTGAAGCCCTGCACTGTATTCATAGCCACCACTTCTTGTGGTAAGCCATTCCATGCATCCACCACCCTTTCTGTGAAAAAGAATTTCCTCACATTCCCCTTAATCGGCCCCCTCTAATCTCATGCTGTGTCCTCTTGTCCTGCTATTTTTCTTATATTTAAACATGTTAGACTCTTTCACCTTGTTAATGCCCTTAAGGTGTTTGAATGCCTCATCATATCACCTCTCCCTCCTTTGCTCAAGGGTATACATATTGAGCTCTGTTAATCTGTCCTCATATGTCTTCTGATGCAGTCCCTGCACCATTTTGGTTGCCCTTCTCTGGACTGCCTCAATTTGGTTAATGTCCTTGTGAAGGTGTGGCCTCTAATACTGCATGCAGTACTCCAGATGGGGCCTAACCAGTGTCTTGTAAAGAGGGATTATTACCTCCCTCTTACGACTTGTGATACCCCTACTAATACACCCTAACACCCCCCTAGCCTTACCTACTGCTTTAGAGGTCTGCTTGGATGATTTCAGGTCATCAGTGATGATGATGCCCAAGTCTCTTTCTTCCTTTGTGACTGCTAGCAACTCCCCTCCCAGCCTATAGGTGGCTTCGGGGTTTCTCTTCCTATGTGCATGATCTTGCACTTTTGCATTAAATCCCAGTTGCCACTCTTCTGACCATTTTGCTAGTTTATCCAGATGTCTTCTCATTCTGCCCACCCCATCTGGATCATCTACTTTTGTTGCAGATCTTGGTGTCATCTGCAAACAGACAAGCCTTACCTCTAGTCCATCTGCAAGGTCACTAATGAAGATGTTGAAGAGGACTGACCCCAGGACTGATCCCTGAGGTACCCCCACTTGTGACTTGCATCTCTTCTGACTGTATACCATTTACCACCACTCTCTGCTTTCTGCCCGTCAACCAGTTTGCCACCCAGTTGACCAACTTCTGACCCACCTCGAGCCTACCCAGCTTATTTATCAATCTTCTATGTGGAACAGTGTCAAAAGCTTTGCTGAAGTCAAGGTAGGTGACATCAACTGCTCCTCCTTGGTCCACCACTCTGGTTACCCAGTCAAAGAAATCTATAAGATTAGTTTGACAGGACCTTCCTTTTGTAAACCCATACTGTCTTGGATCCTGTGCCCCTATGGATTCCAGGTGTTGCATTATCCTTTCCTTAAGGAGTGCCTCCATAATCTTGCCCACTACTGAGGTAAGACTGACTGGTCTGTAGTTCCCCACCTCCTCCCTGCTACCACTCTTATGAAGCGGGATCACATGAGCCCTTCTCCAGTCTTCTGGGACCTCTCTTGTGCTCATAGACTCACTAAACAGTTCTGCTAATGGCTCTGCTAGTTCCACCTTTAGCTCCTTAAGTACCCTGGGATGTATGCCATCAGGTCCCATTGCCTTATCCACCCTGATCTTAGCGAGCTCTTGTAGGACCCTTTCTTTTTGTGAAGGGGAGTGCTCACCTCCCTCCCCTGTGTCCATGATGCTGAGCTGTGGGCCCTGTCACCTTCTCTTCAGTAAATACTGAGCAAAAGTATCTATTTAGGATAGATGCCTTTACAGGGTCCTCCTCCTCACATGCTCCTTTTCTCCATTAAGCTTAGCAATACCCCTCTGGACTTTCTCCTTTCACTAATGTATCTATAGAAAGTCTTGTCACCTTCTTTACTGTTCGTGCTAGTGTTTCTCAGTTTGGGACTTTGCCTGCCTTACTGCCTTCCCTGCTTCCCTTAGGGCAGTTTGGTATGCCTCCCTATCTTCATCCCGTTGTGTTCCCTTATATTTCCTGAAGGCCAGCCTTTTGGCTCTGACCTTTCTGCTACTGTATTTGAGAACCAAAGTGGTTTCTTCTTCTTTTGCACTTTCTTTTCTGTCTAACAGAATGGGATGTTGCTTCAAGTATTGCATCCTTAATGCTTGCCCACTTTGCCTGTACCCCTCACCTGTGTTTCTTTTGCTAGGGCTAGCTTAACTCTGTTGGCCATCTTATCAAAGTCAGCTCCTCTGAAGTCCCATATTTTGCCTTGGAATGGGATGCTTTAGATGTAGTAGCCAAATTGAACCATACCATGTGATGGTCACTGGCCCCAGGTGACCTTCTACCTGGAGATCTGTGATCCTTCCTTGTTAGTCAGTACTAGATCTAGGATAGCCCTGTCTCTCGTGGGTTGCTGTACCAGTTGTTTGAGGCCCACCCTGCAGGAATCCACTATGTGTCTAGTTCTGGCAGATGTTCCTGCTGGTATTGACCAATCTGTATCCGCATGTTGAAGTCTCCATTATCAGAACCTCCCTTAGCTGTCATGTTTGTATATCTTCTAACAGTAATGTGTCTATGTCCTCCCCTGGTCTGGGGGCCTGTAGACAACCCCAGTTCTTATGGCTGTCCCATTTCCTGTTTCCAGGGTGACCCACAGTTCTTCTGGCTCCTTATGTGTATTCTGAATTTCTGTAGCTTTGATATTTTCATTGACATACAGGGCCACTCCTCCCCCCCTTTTTGCACCTCGGTCTCTTCTGAACAATACATAGCCAGGTACTGAAGTCTCCCAAGTGTGGTTACTGGTAAACCACGTCTCACTAATTGCTACTATGTCCAGTTTAGCCTCTGACATTATTGCCTTCAGGTCTGGGATCTTATTTCCCAGGCTGTGAGCATTTGTGTACATGGTTTTCCATTGGCCAGATTTTGGTTTGTTAGTTGTTGGTTGAGGTTTGGCATTACCCCTGTGCGTCGTATGGGGAGACAAACCTTTTTTCTTACCTGGTGATGCAAATGAACTGCAAACATGCTGAATCCCTGTTTGACCACTAGCTGAGGGGAAGGGTGTTCTTCCCATTCGACGTATGGGGTGCTGCACCGCTCTCCCCATTTGCTAGTTTAAATATTCTGCAAAGACGTCAAACTTCTTGCCCTCAATGCACTGACTCCCTCCTTAGTCAGATGCAGTCCATCAAATTTAAAGAACTTTCGCTCCCAGAACTGTTGCCAGTTCCCTACAAATCTGTGTCCTTTTTCCTGGCACCAGCCCTTGAGTCATGTGTTTAGCTCCCCTATCTCCCCTTCTCTGACCTTCCGTCCATCTGCTCCCCTCTCCCAGACTGGCAGGATCTCAGAGAAGGAGATGCCGGATGAAATAGATGATAGTTTGTCACCCAGCCTGGTCAGGTGTTCCTTGGTCTCCACAACTGACCGGCTGGCGAGATCGTAGTTCCTATGTGTACTAGGACATCAATGTTTTCTCCTGCTTTGTGAACAATTTTATGCGGTCAGTGTCTCTCCATGCTAATGTACCTGGGAGACATCTGACCATTACCCTGGTTGGAGATGGGTATCAACTCCCCGAATCATGGAGTCTCCTATGATCAGAAGTTTTTGGATTTTCTTTTTGCTTTTTTTGTTTTGGTTCCTGATTTGGGTGAGTTTTGTTGTGCTAGCTCCTGTGCTGCAGTGTCCTGCTCTGCAGTGTCTTCTGCCTCTTTGTTTGATTTGAGATAGAGGCAGATACCTGTTTGTAGTGTTTATATGGTTTTTGGAGGTAATATGTTGGAGAGCAGAGAGTGATGGGGCACCCGATTTGCCCTTCCTAACCACCTGCCAACCTCCAGGACCAACTACCCTCTGCGGTCGAGGTTTTTCTGTTGGATGCTGGGGAAATGGCGGGTGGTTCTTATAATGTATTTCTTCCTGAATATGAAATTTGAGGCGTGCAATCTCTGCCCATGTTGCCCGGAGCTGAGCCCTAAGATCTCCAAAGGCCCAGCATGTAGGACAGTGTCCTAAATCCTGCAAGAATGTCCTTCTGAAAATTGTTCCACAGTACCTGCAGTTAATGATATCTATTCCAGATAAGTTGCTGGGTTTATAATCTAGTCAGAGTAATTAGAAGGAAAAAAAAAGGAAAAAAAATGCAAGTAATGGTTTGATTGTGTTTTGTTTAACTTGTTATAACAACAAGTTAAATTACTAGTGCCGCTGTAAATGAGCTTACCTTGTGGAGGCCCCACTGATCCACCCCTTCCTGCTCTGCCACAGGAAATGTCACAACTGTGGTACCCTATAAAAGGAGTGTAGTGTGGGGTGGTTGGGGATGGGGGTGGGTGGCTGGGCCCTTCCCCTGCCGAAAACGAAAAACCACGGACGAAAGAAAAAGGAGGTAAGAGCAGAAACAATCAGGCAACAACAAATGCAGTAATCCTGAAAGCTTATCCTAATGTTAGATAAAACTGTAAAACCTGTAAAGCACCACCTGTAGTAATTTCAGAGAAGATATACGTTGTACGAAACACTTTGCTACAGAGAAAAATAAAGCAATGAAATGTTAGCAACAAACAGTAGCAATCCCTGTGAGTAAAAAATAAAACAACACCACACAGTAAATCTGCTTAGCCAAAATAAGTCTTAATCCTTTTCCCTTGCTCTGTAAGTTTCTCTCTCTGCCTTTCAAGCAGTCTTAGAAGGAAAGAGCTCAGGTGAAGCTAGGTGCCTTGGCCAGCAAACCAAGTCTTCTACCTCCAAGATATCAACTAACCTGACTTTTTAACCCTTCTTTCTGTTGGAAATTACTGACAGTTTGCCAGCTCCACCCCTCACATGCACACCTAATCCTTTGGAAGAGCTGTGGGAGGAAAGCAATTAGCTCCTTCAATGTGAGAAGGAGACTGAAACACCTCTGAGACAACAAACCTTTTCAACAAACAAAAAAAAAAACAAGAATAAAATAACACAGTGTCAAACATTAATTTTACTTAGCCCAATGATAAAAAAGTCACAAAAATGTAAGCTCCACCTGTAATACAGTAATTTCAGAGAAGACATACCCTGTAAGAAACACTTTGCTACAGAGAAAAATAAAGCAGTAACAGAAGATATACCTTGCAAAAGACAATTTGAATCAGAAGATTACAGCAGTAATCTGTTAGCACACACCTCTAGGCACACATTGTAATAATGCAGAAGAAGGTATACCAGCAACAACAATTTGAATCAGAGGAAAATAAAGCAATGAAATGTTAGCAACAAACAGTAGCAATCCCTGTGAGTAAAAAAAAAACAACACCACACAGTAAATCTGCTTAGCCAAAATAAGTCTTAATCCTTTTCCCTTGCTTGTAAGTTTCTCTACTCTGCCTTTCAAGCAGTCTTAGAAGGAAAGAGCTCAGGTGAAGCTAGGTGCCTTGGCCAGCAAACCAAGTCTTCTACCTCCAAGATGTCAACTAACCTGACTTTTTAACCCTTCTTTCTGTTGGAAATTACTGACAGTTTGCCAGCTCCACCCCCACATACACACCTAATCCTTTGGAAGAGCTGTGGGAGGATTCTGCTCAGTTCCACTTGTAGAATGTTACTCTCCGACATTCTGTACACACAGACAACAAAGGCCTGTTTTAGAGCCAGATACTCAATTATATCACTGTCAGGGCAAGCATAAGAGATTTCCCTGGTGAGCAGGTAAAGACAGAAGGGGGGATTTTTCACTATTGGTAAACAAACAGTTGTAATGAAAACTATAAACAATACTTAATGTTTCTAATTTGTTTATGTGTGTAAGGAGAGTGTGATGATCAGGGAAACAACATTTAATTAATTTATTTTATTTTTATTTAAGGTAGTTTTATTTTTAGGTCCAAGTTGAAGGCGTTTTTTACAGTGTAAAGGCAGCTGCCATGTTTATAATGGAAGATCAGTTCTGGTTGAAGGGGGACTGATGGAAGATAGTTCTGGTTGTATGAGGACTGATTTGCTCATTGTGTGATGTGGTTTAGGACCAGAATGACTGTGCATATAAAGAGACTTAATGTACAGTCAGCTGATGTCTCTTGGCCAATGAGATTTCTAGATTTTTTCTTGCCATTTTATAAAAGTGTGATAAGCCACTCCAGGGTGTGCATTAAAGGTGATAGGAAATGTTTTTTACACCTCCAGATGCCCTCCAGTTGTTCTTTTGTTTGATACCCAGTATTCTGATATACTTTTGACCTTTTTTGTTAAATTAATAATCTAATTTTGTTGCTTTTTTAACTACCCTGAATTTCTCTCTGCTCAGCAGTTACTACTGTCTCTTTTCATACTGCCTGAACATTCTGTGACATCACAAACTCTGTTTCAGGCCATTCAGATGAATGGCATGGAATGGGAGTCTGTGATGTCATGGAATATCTTAGAGATATGAAACTCAAGAGCAGCAGCTGGTGAGGAGAGCGGAACTCAATGTAGATCTGAAGACACCCCAAAGCTAGCTCATTTATTTATCAAAAAATTATCAAAGCACATCAGAATACATAATTGGCATGGAAAGGATGGTGGAAGGGCAGTTAAATATGCAAAAATAATTTCCTATATCCTTTAAAGGATTTTAATGCACTTCCCAGGGGTGTAAGGACACCCAGCCTTCAGCCTCATCCTTAGCACACCAATGGGGCATGCATTAAAATCCTTTAATGCACGCCCTATTAGAGATGATTACATATATATATATATATATATATATATATATATATATGTACATATATATATTTTTTACTGGGGGTTTATGGGGGCATTTTATAGTGCAAAGACACTTTGAGGTGTGGGTTAAGGCCTGATAAGAGCACTTCCCAGGTGCTAATGGCACTCAGCACCAACGCCTCATGCCTTAGTCATAACGCACCTAGGGCATGCTCTTATCAGGCCATAACCCACACCTCATTGTGTCTTATTGCTTGCTAAAACCAAATGGTTGTGTATACACCACAGGTTTGTCAATTTAAATTATTGTAATAAATGTAGTACAGGGGATGTATACTGTACCAGGGAAAAATTGTCTGTTCTTTTTAAGGGATTACAATGGAGACAGCCAGGAAGAAATGCAATAGTGCAACAGACTTACTGCAGTAAATAAGACAGTGTCAATTGTAGTTCTTTCCCTTTTGTTATGCAGTAACTTGAGACACTGCATTGCATCCTGGCTGGCGCCACTGTCCATAACTTGAAGAAAGCTTTGGTGGAGGGGGTGTGAGCCAGTTTGGAGACTGAACTGAGCATGTCCCTGGGGGAGGAAGAGTGGTCACAGGGGGTTTTAAGGAAGATTTTTATTTACTTTAATCCACTGGCTATTTATATTTACATTTATAATTATCATTAGATAGATAGACTTCATCAGTTATGTCATCTCTTTAACTTTTGATATTGTAGTTATTTTGTATTTTATTTTATTATTCATGTCCTGTATGTTAATTTACGTTGTTTTATAGCATATAGTACCCAGAGCCTACAAGAATGGGCTCTTGATAAATAAAAGTTTGCTTGCCTGCTTTAGTAATGCCCATAGGAACACTTACTCTAGATGGTGGCAGGGCTATGCTTGGAAAGTGAGGTGTCAGTTTTTTATTACGCCCCACATTCTACTTAAGTGTGAGTAGTCCCATATGAGTCATTGTTGGAGGGCCAGTGGGCCACCCACTTTCATGGATTTTGGGGCTGTGCCAAAATAATATAATTGGGGGATGTGGTGCACCAGGTTCTTCAGGGAGTATTTGGGGGTGCTATTTGCATGAGGGCAATATGAGGCACTGCTGGGGTTATTCCTAAAGAGATTACAGGTTGGGAGGCCAAGTATTTATAGAATATTTTGACTATAGTTGCTAGTAAGATAATTGAAAAAAATTGGCATCAAGTGGGACAACCTAGAATTATGGCCTGGTTGGCTTTAGTACAAGATGTTTATGACATGGAACGGATAACATCTTCATTGACTAATCAAGCCCATAAGTTTTAAAATGCTGTAAGTGGTCCCAGTGGGTGATATATTTGGCACACAACAAACAGAAACTCACAGCTTGACTGGCTGTACAGTGTCCCTGCACGAAGACAGGTGAATATCCACTGCGTGCTCTGTACGTTATAGTTTAGATCAACCTTAAGTTTTCTCTCTACTCAGAGTTAACACTGCTGACCTGTGCTTCACTTTTACCTGTTTTCACTTTTGGGTTTTATATTGTAATTTGGAGAGTAGCTTCAGGTATCATTGAGGGCATTGTTATTACTTTACCTGATGTTCTGTATGTGATATTATGATGTGAGCTGTGTCAAATTTTCAAAAAAAGAACACATAAAAAAGAATGTTCCACCATAGTAAATGTTCTACACAGGCCATTCCTCCCTTGTATACAGCATAATACTAGTATAATTTACAGCCAAGTTTGTTCAACTACATTTTTGTGAAGTCGAGTGAACTATCTGCTAGAAATAGAACTGCGCCACTGTGTCTAGTGTCAAGGTGATGTCATATGTAACAGTGTTAAGTTTTAACCATGGTAAGTTACTGAAAACCTGCATTTTTAGCAAAGCTTTATTAGATAATATCGGAGTTTTATTTTATATTAGTTTCTCAGTAATTGCTGTTTGTTTATTTATTTATTTATTTAAATCACCCATATTTTTCCAGGTAAACAAGCAGAGCCCAGGAGGTTCATTTCCAGTTGCTACTTGGGGGGTGGGACACAGATGAGAATTAAAAGGTATACATTAACTCAGAGGTGATCCCTAGGAACAAGTGATCATAGGTTAGTTACCTTTGACATCACTTTTCCCTATAAACAATGAAAGCTACTGTATAGCAGTTTAATTTTGCGCTGGCTTTATTTAGTGCAATCTGGTAATCAGCAGGTATTCGCGCCAGGCTCTATTCGTGCTGCAGCCTTATCGTATCTTACTGTAACAATAGCAGATGTCATTAGCAGTAGATGCCGCTGTAATCACTTATGATCAAACACTTTAAGTACAAAGCAGTTACAGAGCAGTTACTGTTAATGACTCATGTCTGCCGCATAACACAATTAACATCTTCAGCTTCTGTGAATATCTCTGCCCTCTGCTTGCACATACCGTTGCTACCGTGCCTGTGTGGTGTCGAGAATGTCCCTCTTGAAATGGCTCAATAGTGGGACAGCAAAGCACAAACATCCATTTGATGTAGACACACTGGACCCTGCTGACCTGGCTGAGAAATTCTGCATTGAAAGCAGTGTGGCTAAATCCATTTCACTGGAGCTGTCTCAGCCACCAACAATTTTTGCTTCCCCTGCCCCTACTTCACCTGCTGCCAAAAAAATGTGTCCTTCCAGCTATGCCACCTACACTCCAGAGACCAGGTTTGAAGTAGGGCTTTATGCTGTTGAAGACGGGGTGATGGCAGCTGTGCGCTACTACGGCGCAATGTATGGCAGACAGATCAATAAAAGCAAAGTCCGTAAGTTTAAAATGGACTTTATAACACAGCTGCGGTCTACCCCGAGCCAACACTTTTGTCTCCCACTTTGCCCAGAAAGCCATGTGGAAGACCTGCACTACTAATGGAGGATGTTGAGGAGCAAATTAAAAAAGTTGTGGGGTGTTTGCATGTGCAGGGGGCAGTTGTTAATGCCCGCGTTGTACACACTGTTGCTCCTGGAATTTTAAAAGCCAGTTCTCCCAGTCTGTTAGCTAGAAATGGTGGACATGTTAACATGCCCACTAAGTGGGCTTGGCATTTTTACACGGTATGGGCTATAGTAAAAGGAAGGGGACAAAGGCAGCCCAGAAGACACTGCAGGATTTCCCAAAGTTAAAAGCTGGCTTTTTGTCTCGAATTGCTGCTGCAAGTACACAGGAACTGATCCCGCCTGAACTTGTGCTTAATCTCGATGAGACTGGCATTAATATGGTGCCTGTCTCTCAATGGACTATGGCTGCCTCGGGTTCAAAACAAGTTGCCCTTCTCAAATTAAATAAAAGAGGTGTATGTAAGATCATAGCTTAGATAGAAAAGTGGCCGGAGGAGAAAACACAAAAGGTGGTCATAAATGGACAATCATCTAGTCTAGCTCAAGTCTCTAGTGGTGTACCTCAGGGGTCGGTTTTAGGCCCGTATATACTGTTTATCACCAACCTCACTGACAGAATAGTCAATGACACTATAAAATTTGCAGACAATTTAAAAGTAAGGGGGGACTGTAGTACCAAGGAACATATTATGTCACTGCAAAATGTCCTAGATAAAATTTCCAACTGGACTAGAACTTGGGGCATGACGTTAAACATTGAAAAGTGCAAGGTCATACACCTTGGTACAAAAACACTAAGCATCAGTGCTATTTACAGCACACCTGTTTGACTGTAACACTGGTTGATAGGGATTTGGGAGTTCTAATTTCCAATGACCTAAAATTTATTGAACAAACAAATGCAGTTGTAGGAAGAGCTAACCGGACCATAAAATACAACTCCACAACAAGAGATGCAAAAGTGCTGTTAACATTGTACAGGGCATATATTAGACCCCACATAGATTACTGCTCCCATCTATGGTCAACCCTACATAAAAAAAGGACAGCAAAAGTCTAGAATGAGTTCAACATAGATTTACAAAACATATCACTGGTTTAAAAGACTGCGACTACGAGAACCGACTAAAATCACTAAAACCTACATCTCTGGAGACAAGGAGATATAAGGGCAATTTGCTATTTCTGTGGGATGTGGTGAACAATCCAGCTCACTTTATGGAGATGGGTTTTGATTTTAAACAAAACATCAAATAAACAAGGGGACATCTGCTACAAATCATAGTATTCCACACAAAACAAGTAAAAGAAAGTTTTTCTTCACACAGAGAGTGATGCAAGCCTGGAATGGCTTACCACTACACATACTCATCAACAAGAACAAAACCATTTTCAAAAATAGGCTAGACAACTGATTACTCAGTACGATGTGTCCTCATGAGTAAGGAACCTGCTGGGAACTTTTATGGACACCTTGCCCTTGGTTCCCCAGTCAGCCACACTATGAACCGCAGTATGATCACAAAACAGCAAGCTACAAAACGCATGAGTAAACAGCAGGCATACATGCACATAGGAGTATTTAAAACACCAATGAGGATATACTTATCATGATGTAAATCCAATTGTATATAATGTACCCAATTACGTATAATGTATTTTTTGTTAGCTCTTGTGTTAGGTGCCTCGTTTCTGGCTACTGATTCTGTATGTTGTTGTATTTGGATGTGCTCCCCTTCCCTCTCCCCTGGTCACACCTGGAATTGAGCAGTACTCTGCTCAGCATGCCTTCCTGGTACAACTTTTAAATAAATAAATACAGTAAAAGTAACAACAATGTGATGCAATCAAGTTGGTAATCTGGAAAGGGTGGTGGGACCATGGAAAAGGTTGCTTGCCGAGGTGGTAGGAGCTAGGTCTTGGCAGCATTCAAACATGGGTGGGACAGAGCAAGGGCTACCTTAGACTCCATGGGAGCTGGAAAGGGTATAAACCACAGCCGGGGGGCTAGAACCCATGACCACTAGAGGTCTCAGAACCCACTGGGCAGACTTTGTGGACCCTTGATCTTCTGCTGTCTTTTTCTATGTTTCTATGTTAATGTAGTAGTAGGGCAACAGGTATTGGCTGGTGGTAGTGAGAAGTTACTCTTTGGTAGGATAAAGCAGCTCCATTGAACTCCTTTAGTTTAGACATGGCAGACCAAAAACTGGGCAATTAAGTAAGGGCATTGTGTAGTCCATTCTACTGTTGCTGGAGTCTGTGTCTGAATGCTAATAGTATTCTAGAGGCTAGAGTAATGAGCTGTGTGAGCTTGATACATCCAGCAGACTTGGGTTTGATTCCCACAACCTCTACTAGTGTGTGACTCTGAGCAAGCCACTTAACCTCCCCAGTGCTCCTTGGTCACCTCTGAAAACAGGCATTTCTGCCTGGTGGGCCTTATCCAGTCACCAAAGAATAAAAAAAGGGTGCTTGGCCAGTGTTCAGTTGAAAGAGAGGTGTGTGGAACCTGGAATCTGTTACCTGCTTCAGATCTGAGAAAGTAAGATGTGTCAGAATCAGGGCAGCAGATCTTATTTAAATACTCAGTGAGGTTTCCAGCCCAGAATTTGGAACCCAAGGAGTCCATATGCAGTGGGTGTCATACCTCAGGGTGAGCCCAGCTCAGCTGATTGTACATTATATAGTGGTGAGTGTGAGGAGGGAAATCCAGAGCAAACCTGCAGAGGGCATTGAAGAGGATGGCAAGTTTGGAGATGGCAGAGTTGGAAGCAGCAGAGAAGGATACATTTCCATAGTCCAGGGTAGGAAAAACCATACTTTCCACAATGCATTTTCTAGTGAAAAGGGGAAGACAACCTTTCATTCAATAAAGCACCCCAAGTTTTGCAAAGCATTTAGAAACCATGCTGCTGATGTGAACTGTATAGTCCATGGACTGTTGAGCATCAAGCCCAGGTATGTATAAGAAGATACATTATCAAGGTAGGTGCCTGACAAGACACAGATGTTCAGAGATGAGGGGCTTTGGAAAGCTATTATTTGGAGCTGAACAGCACGGAGACCATTTTCTTTTCATTGACCACTAGCTGATTAGAGTGGAACCAGTGCTGGAAATTTGTGTAGTCATGCTGAAGGTCCCAATGAATGGGGGTAAGGCAGCCTAAAGGAATACATTATGGTGTTGTCAGCAAACATGTAAATGCTACAGGTTTCAAGTGACCATGGTAGATCATTGATGAATACTAAAATAGGAGAAGCCCCTGGATGGAATCTTGTTGGACATGAAGGGTGACTGGGAGTGAGGAAGAGAGGGTAGGACCCAACATGATCTGTCATACAAGTATGCCTTAAACCAGTGGAGGAGTGTCCAGTGAACGTGAATAGCCTAATTTAGATTAAAACAGGGAGTGGCTCACAGTATAAAACACCTTGGCCAGATCAAAGAAGACTGTACCAGTACTATTTTCATTTATTTTTATTTATTTATTGATTACTAGGAATTAAGACCTTTGAGCTAGAAGCTCATTTACAGAGGTTCTGCGTCAGTGGCAATTTAAAAACAGACAAGTACAGAACAATTAACAGAATTACAATCATTATTAATGCTTCATTACATTTCATTACATAACATTTTAAATCACAATCAAAGATTAGATGGTACAAAAATTGTAACATGTAGAGTGCAAAACATTTCAACTTACTTAGTGGAACAGCAGCAGTAAGGTAGTGAGGACTTGGGGATCCATGGAGGAGGGATAGAAAGAGAGGAGACAGAACTTGAGAGGGAGACAGAAAAGGAGGGGGAACGATGAGAGGCCATCAGTAGAAAGTCAGGGGAGAGAGCTGGGCGGATAGAGGGGGGTGGGAGATGCAGCTAAATGCCTTGTCAGGACATAATGGGAGGGTGAAATGGCAGCTAAACACCTTGATAAGGCTACAATGGGAGGACAAAGTGGTGGAGAGTTATACAGGAGATTGAGGGATGAAAGCGCTAGGTGTTTGAAGTCGAGGGTACTGTCAGGGGTTAGTGTAGTACCCAGGGAGGGGGTGATGTACATAAAAATAGAAATAAAAAATAGGAATTTTTAAATAGGTATTTTGTAATATCCAGATGTATAGTTTTGGGGGGCAGGGATCAGTGATCACAGTTGCACTTGGGGGAGTTGGTTGTCAGCCATGGTCTTAGATTGGATTTAAACTGTTCAATTCTGGTGATGGATGACCAGAATCTATCTGCATGTGATCGGAGATCAAGATAAGGATGGTGGTGGTGGAGTAATTCGGCCAAAAGATTAAAAGGGTGTCAAGAAGCCAGTCATGGAGTAGAAGCTGGATAGTTGTTTGCTGACTACCCTGTCCTGTACTTTGGGCTGGACAGGCAATAAGGAGATGGGGTGGTAGTTCCCAGGGATATCAGCAGCACCACTTGTGTGAAAAGGTTTAACTGTAGCATGTTTCCAGGAGGAGGAAAAAAGTACTGTGGCCAGGGAGCAATTAAGGATGTGGGTAAGCAGTTTGGCAATGTCTGGGGCTCCTAAATAGAGGAATATCAGGAACAGTAGGTTTGTACCTGCAGACTACCGTTCCCAGCTGTTGAACTCCAACTGGGTCCCTATCACCTCTCTTCCCTCACTTGACGAGGCTCTCGAGTACTTCACTCAGACCTTCTTGTCTGTATCTAACACTCACACCCCAATAAAAAGGCTCAGGGTACAGGGCAAATGTCATGAATGGCTGAGCCCTTGTCTCAAACACACCATGCTCCTCCGGGACAGAGCTTGGGGTATCTTCAAATCCTCTGGCAGCCCAACAGACTGGGAAAAGTACAGAGAGCTGAGAAATCAGTGCAAAAAATCTTGAAAAAGCCAAGTCTCAATACTTAAGTGACCTACAAACAAGACACCTACGGGACCCCAAAAAAATTCTGGGGTCACCTAAACCTACTTATTAAGGGCTCCTCAACCAGTCAAACTGACTCCCTCTTAGTGGGGGACTCTCTGACAAATGACCCAGCCATAGTTGCTGAGGCATTTTGTGCCTCCTACTCTACCCCGAGTGGGTCTCCCCCTCTGGTCCCCATGGGCCTAACCCATACTCTGGTGATGAATGGGCTCACCCTCTGCCCCAATTTCACCTAAATCTGGTCAAACAGGCAGAGGTGCTACCTCTCCTACGCAAAATTAAATCTTCTTCCTCGCTAGGGCATGACCAACTTGAACCTTGCCCCCTGAGGGCTGCCGCCCTGGCTATTGCCTATCCTGTCACCTTATTTATAAATAGGTCACTTCAGGAAGGAAAGGTCCCAGAAATGTGGAAGGCTGCGACCATTATACCTGTCCACAAATGTGGTCCCTGAGACAAAATGGGAAATTATAGACCAATTTCCCTTCTCAGTCCCTTGGGGAAAATTCAGGAAAGGCTAGTCTCAAACCAACTCCAAGACTACCTTGAACTGCACTCTCTCATGGCCAACATTCAGCATGGTTTTAGAAAGGGCCATGGTACTGACACTGTGCTTATCCGACTCACTACAGACATCCTCTCCTAGATGGACCAAGGTTCCCCAATGGCGCCCTCTTCATTGACCTATCCAGGGCCTTTGACTTGGTCAACCAAAACCTCCTCCTCTCTAAACTCCAGACCTTGGGACTGGATCACCACTCTCACTTTTGGTTCAAGAGCTACCTGAGGGACTGTTCCCAAAAGGTCCGCTGGAAGGGTGCACAGTCTGGTCCTAGATCAGTCACTGCTGGGGTACCTCAGGGCTCAATCCTGGGCCCCCTGCTGTTCTCACTCTTCCTGAATAATATTGAGGGAAGCGGCCTCTGCAGCAATCTCATTCTGTATGCTGATGACACTGTCATTTACTGCAGTGACCCACAACCCAGTGTCATCTCAACTAAGCTGCAGAATAGTCTCTCAACCCTTGAGGCCTGGTTCTCCGCAAACTCCCTTAAACTTAATGATGCAAAAACCAAAGCGGTACTGTTTGGATCGAGACGACTGGGCTCTGACAGAAGCCAGTTCCTCCAGATCTGTACCTGCTGAGGAAAAAGAGTCGAGGTCATGCCTAGTTTCAAATACCTCGGGGTCCACCTAGACCAAGAAATGACCTACCAATTCCACATCGACTCAATAACCAGGTCCACCCATCAAAAGCTTGGCCTCCTTCACCGGCTGGGGAACTCCTTATCCTCTACTGCACGTCATGCTATTGCTTGCTGCAATCTCCTTCCATCCGTCCTATATGGTGCTCCTCTTCTGCAGTTCCTCCGTGAGATGGAATATAATAAGCTCTCTGTACTCTATAACCATGTGGCCCGTTTTGCCACTAACTCCTCCCCTAGGAAACATCACTGTGAGGCCCTAAAGGAGCTAAACTGGCCCTGTCTCCGTCATAAGCTAGCCTATCCTGTTGCCTGCCTAGCTTTCAAGTTTACTTACCTAGGTCCCCCTCCCCATCTCAGAGGACTTCTTTCCCCCAGAAAACATCCCAGAACCCTGCGTTCAACAGCAAGTCACCCTCTCATCACCCCTAGAATGCGCTCAACCCATGGCAAACATTCCTTCAAATTTGCTGCCCCTCACGTATGGAACTCCCTACCACCTGGTCTGACAAACTCAACCACTCTCACTCAGTTTAAAAATGGACTCAAACTATATCTTCTAAATCTTAGTCTCTGCGGCTGTAACTGCTAGCTCCCTAGACCAGTCCCCTGGGCCCTTTTACTGGTTAATCTCTCTCTTTGACTGTACTTGAAATGCTAATGTGGTCTCTGATTTCTGGCTGAACTTATGTACATATTGTATATAATGTGTGAGATCTTAACATATTGATTTTAATATGAATCTGTATGGGAACCCTCCTGCTTCCCTTGTATAAATGACTTCATTATACTGTGATGTAACAAATGTAACTAACTTAATTAATGTCATTATTGTTCTCGGTGTCCTTTCTGTAACTAATTCCGGATCGCCCCTGAAAAAGGGACCTTTGATCTCAGTGGGCTTACCCAGTAAACAAAATCTAAATAAATAAATAAACATGTCATCATGATCACTGCTAGACTGTACACTCAACATAGTCAATTCTTTAAAAACAGTTGACACAGGGAATAATAGAGAATGCAATGTCACCTGGGTGGGGGGACACTTTGGGTGGGTAGAAGGGAGTACGCTAGAGGACTCATTAGGGCTTTAGGGCTTTCAATAAAGTATCGGTTTATAGTATTGGCTAACAGAGGGGCATTGCCTGTTTACTGGAGACCAGTAGAGGTAGAAGGGCAAGTAGATGAGTTTAACAGGCAGGGAATGGCTCTCCTGAACCTGCAGGGGTCTGTACCTGCAGAAAGAAATTTGTTTTTGAAGAAGGTAGCCTTCATCTGTGTTAATGGTTTGGTACAGAGATTGTGGAGTTTGGTGTAGTGCAGTCTTTCAGAGGGAGACCCAATATTTTTATAATTGGCACAAGCAACGTCTCTCATGTGGAAGAAGTTGATAAGATTGGGAGACCCAGGAAAGATCTTGCATCTGCCCACATGCCACTAACATGGATTCACCTCCCTTGTAGCTTACCCTTACCCCTTCCCCCTCTAGTGCACCGATCTCCTCTCCTGCCCTGAATACTATTGTTATGCCTTTTATTGAATGATGGAGCAACCTTATCCCTGTTTACCTAAATATCATACACCTTGTTTGCTCAATTGCTAAATGTACCTGGTACTGTTTGTCTTATATTTTATCTGTTAGCTCAACTCAACGTACACTGTTATGTTCCCTGTATGCTTCACGCTGCTCTCTCACTGTATTTTTACATTGCATGTGCCAGCTTCTGGCCCGTGCTGTGCCTGAAAAGGTCTTCGGATCAGTGCACCCGCCCGAATACCAAATGCATAAATAAATAAATAAATAAGATGGGAATTTCAGAACCTGGATCTTGTGAGGGGAGCATGTCTATAGAGTTAAAGATAGATTGAAAATGGCCCAAGGCTGTATATGAATCTTGAAATGCCTCAATGAGATGCCAGTCAGTTATGCAGGAAAGTCTCTGGCTGAATGTTCTAGAAGGATCTGGCCATGGGTATGTAGGGGTGGCCTTGGTGGTTTTGATTTGCCTCATTCAATAGGTTACACAATGATCACTAAAGATGTCTTTTGTAGTGCCTATCGGCAAAAGCCTATGTGGATGGGATGTAACCCCCAGTTTAGCTGGCAGTCATTGGAAGATTAGGTATTTTGACGTGTTGGGTAGGTGATTCACTGGGAGATGTTGAGCACTTTCATTTTAGTGTTCAAGGTGGATGTTTTGACGAATTGGAGCTTCAGGGCATTAGGTTTATTGTTGCTTTTGTGCATTTATGACTGTGCCCATAATGTACAATGCCTGATCTGCCTGACCCATCTGGGCTTTAAGGGGAAACTGTACTGTATGGAATTCCCTCTCTTTTTGATTTATCAGCTCTAATGACGTCTCTCTTTGAGTGTGGTATTTGAAAACATTTGAAAAAGATTATGTATATGTGTATGCTTTCCTGATGTTTATGTGTGGTATTTTCTCTCCTCTTTTCCTTTTCTTTCTTTTCTTTTTCCTTCCCCCTTTCCCATCTCACCTTGGCAGAACTAGTAACTATTATAAAAAATATGGTAAAATTATAATAATGTAATAAAGGGTGATTACTTTGTTCTAATCTTTGTTCTCCCTCCTCCCACAGATTTGTATACTTAATACCTATTGATAATTCTAGTATATAATTAAAAAGAAATTTAAATATACATGGTACAGTTTGGCCCAGTTATTCAGAGCACTTGTGCAAGGTGCAAATGAGTTGCACCAGCGCAAGTGCGAAGATGCGCCACCAAGCGATATTCAAAGGGAGCCGCAGTGCAGAACAAATATCATTGCGCCAATGTGCAACCAAAATGTATGCAGTGCAAGTGCAAGGGGGCATTCCCATGAATAAATGGCGCAATGGCATATTCAACAGGAGAGCATGCCACAAGTCAGGGGCAAACCCCAGGTTGCACCAGGCAGACTTGAGCCAAAAAATATAGGCTAAAACTCACAGACAGCTGATGCGCAACACTGAGCCCAGTGAGAGATGGAGTGAGAGAGAGAGAGAGAGAGAGAGAGAGAGCAGTGCCAGAGAGACAGAGAGGGAGAGAGACAGACAGACAGACAGGGACAGAGAGTGACAGTGACCAACAGATGGACTGACAGAGTGAGAGTGGCACCCAAGGAGACCCAGTGACTGAGCAATGGACAGTGGCCCATTCCTGATGGACGCCACAATGAGGGGAGTGAGGAGGCAGGAGGAACAGCAGCATGGCTGACAAAGGGCCCGGCGGCGGTATGCCTGACACAGGAGGCACCATGCCAGGATCATGTATGAGAACTTTAGTGACATAGAGATTGTGGGCTGGTACCACCTGAACAGGACTGTTCTGAGGCAGCTCTGTGAGCTGTGCAGTGGTGAGATGCAGGCACCCAACAGACGTAGTCATGCCATGACAGTGGAGACTAAGGTGACAGCAGTGATGTGCCTGCTCACCATGGGCACCTTCCAAAGACCAAGAGGTGATACCAAGGGGCATCACCCAGTTAGCCATGTCCCACCTCCTCACCCAGGTCCTTAATGCTCTGCTGCCACATGCTTCAGAGTACATCCAGTTCCCCAGCACATAGGCAGAGTGTACAGCAAACATTCAGGAGTTCCACCAGGTGGCAGGCATGCCAGGCGTGATCGGGGCACTAGGCTGCACCCATGTCGGCATCCGCACACCACTAGCCAAGAGGGCGCAGTGTGCATCAACTGAAAGGGTTACCCATCCACCAACTGCCAGGTGGTGTGCAATGCCATGGGGTGCATAATCAATGTCTGTGCCACACACCCCGGGAGTGCACACGATGCCTTCATATGGCACCGTTCTGCACTGTGCCATAGGTTTGAGTGGGGAGACATCCCCATGGGCCACCTAGTAGGTGAGTAGGATGTGTACCACGGTGGCCGACAGACGCGGCCCCAGGGGCGGGCGAGGGAGGATGGGGTAGTGTGTGATGTGCATGTGGTGGCTGGGAGGAATGGGTAGCAGCACAGCACAGCACAGGGATAACCATGTTGTTACCAACACAGGCGACAGTGCATACCCACTAAGGCCATGGCTGCTCACCCCCTACTGACGACCATCGTCCCCCACAGAGGACTGATACAACGAGGCACACGCCAGCATGCTCAATATCATCGAGCGTGTCTTTTGCATGTTAAAGATGTGATTCCACTGCCTAGACAGGTCAGGCGGTGCCCTACAATACAGCTCATCAAAAGCCTGTGGCATAATCCTGGCCTGCTGCATCCTGCACAACATGGCCATTGATCGTGGAATAGTAGTCGAGGCAGATGAGGGTGACAGCAGCGGGGACAATGGTGGAGGAGCTCCGAAGGGCGGTGGGCAGGTACCACTCAGCAGGAGGGACTCCAGTCTGGTGCAGGAGGCACGTCGGCACCAGGACACAATCAAAAGGGAGCATTATGGACAACAAAGGTGAGTACACAAACACACAGGCGCATGGCCCACACAGCACAGCACACACCACAGGGGACAGGATGGGCACAGTAGTAGTACGCATCCTGGGATGGGGGCATACATCGGATAGGGCCACGAACACACGGGCACACAGACACGCACACACATAGCAGCACACACACAGGGTGAGGGACATGGCATGGATCAGATGCATGACAGCGGTGCACAGACAGCACTAGTGCATGGCTGTCATCATCATATCCATGCCACATGCCCCAGCAGCATGATCCACACACACACACAGGGGGAAAGCAGCACAGCACACATGCGCACCACCACATGCAAGCTGCACCACCACTCCCCACGGCTGCATGTGGTGACAGCAGTGGATGTCAGAGTAGGGCAGCGAACACATCACACCACATGGCCATGGGGGGGCTGTGCCAGGGCCAGCCAGCAGATGCCTGCTGTGCATCAGCTGGGGGGGTATCAGATGCCCCTCCAGAGGTTGATGTGCGGGACCGAGACCAAGTCCATGCAGGGGTGTCCTGGCAGCCAAACAGGCCTGCCCCTGGGGTGTCTGGGATGCTAAAGTCCAATCCTGGTGTCTGCCATGCTGGTGTCACCAGACGCTGGGACCATGGGGTGGACATTGCACTGTGAGGAGTCCTCTGCATATGGCCGAGCCCAGAGACTACTGCCACAGCCTGTCCAGCTACAATGGCACTGGCCCTGTGGTCCATTGATGCCACAATGGCACCGGTCATGTGGTCCAAAGCTGCAGTCAAGGTCTCCTGCATCTGAGCAAGCCTGTCCATCAGCTGTGCGTCGCGCCTGTCCTGCTGCTCGGCCATCTGGCACACCGCTGCCTGCAGTGCGCGCACCTCATTAGCAAGTGATGCCTGGTTGTCCATGGAGGCCTGCAGTAACTGGGTGTGCCCCCACAGCCTCTTGGCCTCCCAATCCTCATGGTCTGGCCGCTGTGCTGAGGGAGGGGTCTTTGCATGCTGCTGCACAGCCTCCCACTCAGGTGGATGCTGCACAGTGGGCTGTACAGGGGTCACAGTGTTTTCTGGTGCAATGGCGGTGGGCACTGTGGCACGCTGCCCAGTGTCACCTGCATCCTGCTGCTGCTGCCTGACTGTCTGCTGAACAGGGCCCCATGCCTCTGCCGCACCCACAGCACCACCACCACCCACACCGGACACGACTGCGGTGCCATACACAGCCACGCTGGCGGGGATGGGAGGGTGGCTGTGGGGGGCTGGAACAGCGCTGGGACCTGCTGCTGCCTGTGTGGCAGGTAGGGATGTCTTGGACACCACAGCCCCTATGCTGTCCAGTACCAGTGTGAGGTCATCATCAGTGTCGGACTCCATGCCAAGCTGGGTCTCTGCACACAGCACCTCCAGGCTGTCATCATGCAGGAACCCAGCCAGGGGTCATTCGATCCCATGTCAGGCACAGACACAAGGCCGGCCCTGCCAAGGCATGGCCTGTCCCAGCTCTGGATGCCCATTGAGGTCGATGGTCGGGCATCCGCAGCCGCCTCCAGCCACTCCCTTGCATGGAGGCGTGCTGGTGCTGCAAAGCAAGAACAGTGTGTCAGTGGAGCAGTAACCCCATGGCCACCCCCACACCCCCACCCCATCCCCCAACCCCACACCCACACACCCCCACCCTATCCCCCCAACCCCACCCCACACACCCCCACCTATCCCCCCCAACCCCACCCTGACCACACCCCATCCAGCCCCACCCATGCCACTGTCACCACCTGCCATCGGCTGCCGCACTGTGCATCCACATCCATGCACGGCCGGGGCGGCATGGCCTTAGACACACCCATGATATCCATGACAGGCGCACCTGCTGGCTGGAAATACTCACCATGCAGTGTGGGGCTGCCACCTGTCTGGAACCCACCACCAGGCATGCCCTCCACTGCCATGTGGCTGATGGTGGATGACACAAGCTCCTCCGTGGCAGTCTGCAGAGGCATGGTTGGTGGCCTGCCACTGGTCACCCTGTGTGATGCCCAGATGGCCACAACCTTGTCCTTGATGCACCTCCTGTCCATGCCAACCTTCTTCTTGCACTTCTGGGTGGTGCGGTGGAGGTGCCCGTGTGTGTTCACGTACTGGGCCACCTCCCCCCAGGTTGCCACATGCTCCTGTGGCATGCCCGTTGCCCCGCTGAGTAGGCCCTCTCGATCCATGTAGGCCTCAAAGAGGGCAGTGGTCTCAGCAGCAATAAAGTTTGGCCTGCACTTGCGAGCAGGCCCCTGGCTCTCATCTCCTTCACCTCCTGACATTCTTCCACCTGTGGACATGGAAAGCAGTGTGGGTCAGTGCCTGCACCTTGCATTGTAGTGCCCAGTAGCAGTGTGTGATGAGGCCCTGGACCCCCATGTTGCCGGTCACGTACCTGAGCGGTTGCAGTACCGGTCTGTGGTTTGTGGTGTAACGCAGTGCTTTTAAGGTGCAAGGCATGCAAATTAGCCTGTGCGCAATTGTAATGATATGCTTATGCACCCCACTTCACCATGCATTGGCTCATAAGGTGATGTGCATGCGGCATTCGAATATCATGTGATTGTGCCATGAGCAATGCGGTTGTGCTGGAGCAAGTCTGTGGTGCACTACTCACACATGCGCAGTGTGCATGCCTACAGTGCGCATGTGCGTGGCAGTGGCCACACTGCTAGCATCTGGCACAGCTTGCCTGATGCTATGGCATGGTGCAAGCAGCACCAGTATGCCATCGTGTATGCGTGCACGGCCTGTATCGCATGCTACGATCACCGCACCTAGGGGTGCTGACTCGTAACCCATGGGTCCTTGTGTGACCCCAGGACCCCACTAGGCCCCAGCACACTGCGCATGCCCAGGCCTGCACTATTGCCCTGCACTGCGCAGTGACCGCACAGTCACATGTGGTATGATTGTGGCCCTGTGACCCTATCACGCATCCTGCACATGTGGCAGGTACGTGCACTGATACACGGACATGTTCCTCTCTATCCCGGAAGTTCAGCATGGTGCAAAGGCACAGCGTGAGGGCAGCCAACTGGTCTGCGGCAGAGCTTATCATCCTGGTGGCTGTTGTTCAGCTGTATGAGGGACAGCTGTTCGGCCAGGTGCAACTGCAGCAGGCCAGGGTAGAGGTGTGGCACCATGTGGCAGAGGCACCGGAGCAGCACACTGGTGTTGACCACTTGGCAGAGCAGTGCAGGCACTGCTATGGGGACCTGTGAAGGAGGGCACCAGACCACTTGTGTCATCTGCAGGCACGCATCCTGTGAGGATCAGTGCCACAGCCGGTAGGTGTACTCATGTTGCTGTGATGGCCAGGCGTCACACTGTGGTGTTGGCAGGGCTGCGCGGCATGGCCCACAGAGGGGAAGAAAGTTAGCATGGGGTACCGCGCATAGGGAGTGGCTGCTGTGCCAGTGGCAGTTGTGCTGGCATGTGGGCCTACGGACAGACAGGGGCACACCCAGTGCAAGATGTTGCAAGATGGCGGCGGTGTATGTGAGCTGCCTGAGCTGCGTTTATTTCTCTGAGCTCTAAAGATGTTTTAAATCATTTTGTTTTAGTTTGTTTCAATTTTGTGTTTACTTACTTTGTCCACTCTGTCTGCTTATTTCTGTGTTTTGTGCTGGAGCAAAGATTAAAGTCTTGCATTACGGCATCGCGGTCTCGATAGTGACCGGTATTAACTTTCAGCTTTTTCGGTGCTTTTAACATATTCTCCCAAGAAAACCGCAGGTATTGTGGGGCAGCTCCAGGATTTTCTGTGAACTTTGGAGAGGAGATTTGCAATTTTGGAGCTTAGTACACTCCCTCATTAAAATCGTGGATATTGTGGGGCAGCCCTGAACTCGGTGGACTTTGGAGGGGAGTTTGTGGCTCGGAGGGGAGTTTGTGCCTGTGATTCTGTCTCTTGGTGCTTTTTAGTGCACTCTTTAAGGAAACTGTGGATGCTGTGGAGTATCTTGGAATTCAGAGGGGAGTTTGCGACCTCGGAGCATTGTGGTTTCTAGCAACATATCCCTGGGACTGTAGATTTTGGTTTGTGAGTGGAATCCTTCTTTGCCTGCTTCTTATTGCGGTGCAAGCGCATGGAATATCAGTGTTAGAAGTGGGTTTTTGCTGCTGGCCTGGAATTATTATCGGGGCGGTGAGAGCGCCTGGAGTCCAGGGGCAATAAATGAAGGTTTTTTTTATTTTCACCTGGATGTGTTAAGATTACTTGCTTGGCGTACCGAAGATGGAAAGAAGCATCTTCTCCCCCTGGACTTTTAGGTAGATGCTCCTTTCCTCTTGGTGTGGATGATTTACAGGGTTTTGGGTTGTTTGGGGAGGAGCTGCAGGGATTTGAACTGGAGGGCTCTTTTCCCTGTGGTTGTTGGTGGGGGATCCTCAGCGGCTGGTGGGCAGCTGGGGTTATGGATTCCCTTCCTGGAGCAGCCTGTTACTCTTGTGAGTTTTACACTCCTGTGGGGGGAGGGAATTGCATTCTGCCTTTTGGGCCATGGCTCCTGAGTAGGGATCGTGGCTGAATTTTGGGTTGTGCTTTAGGGGAACTCCTGGGGGCTAGATGGTGGTGGGGGTCCCTTTTTTGGGGGTTCTTAAGGTTTCTCTGGGGCGGGAGCAATTGCTTCCCTCCCAGGGCCCTATTTCTGAGCACAGTCCCTCAGCTTGACCCTGACTTTGGTGTCTTGGCCTGAGTATTGGAATGTATCCTGGAAAGGATTGAAGAAGAATTGGTCTCTGGGAGGAATTTTTTGGAGACTAGATTAGGAGGGAGTGAGAGCCCCTCTTGCTACCTCTAAAAGGTTCTTTTGTTTGATTATGAAAATCTTCATTTGTTTTTAGATGCTGATTTACCGAGACTATATAGAGACTTGCATTTCTTGATTTTGCTCTAGAATTGAGGGAGGGTGAGAGCCTCTCTTTCTCCAAATACTCAATATTTTCTGGGCATTTTTTGGACATTTGTTTATTTGGACATTATTTAGTTGGATATTTTTATTTTGCTTGTTTGATTTAATTTATTTTTATATTTTATTTGATTTAATTTGGGTTGTTCATATTTTTGTTTCATTGGGTTTAGTTGAAGTTTTTAATATTGTAGAGGGCCTGCCACCACAGTGAGTGCCATAATGCGTCCCTCCGCTCTTTCGCCCTCCGCTGCTTTCTCCCTTGCTGTTACAGTTGTCAACTTACCAGTGCTGCAGAGTGCTGGGGATTGTGCGGAGGGGGAGAAGGGGTTTTGGAGGTAGCGAACAATGGAGGACGAATGAGCAGGTACATCGTATTGGGGTAGTGGAAACCAGAAGATGCCCTGGGGCGAAATGGATTCTGGAGCGAGGTCATTTTTGCCTGGTTTTCATACCCAAGGGCACCACTACTATTGATGGTACTGATCAAGTGGTCTGTACAGCTCCTGAGACCCGTCCAACCCGGTCAGTGTTGTACAATGCCAGATCCATAAGAAATAAGACTGCAGTTATTGCAGACCTTGTGGAATCTGTGGATCTGGCTTGCATTACCGAGACCTGACTGGACAAAAATGCTGGTCCAGTTTTGGAGGCAGCAGTTCCAGCTGGGTACTCGATGTTACACCACCCGAGGCTGGACAGCGGAGTGGGGGGTTGCGGTCTGTTTCAAGACTGAACTGGGCCTCACAAGTGTACCAGTTGAGGGGGCTGAGTCCTTCGAGTGTACTGTAGTGGCAGGTGTGGGTTGTAGAATTGTTCTCATTTACCTTCCACTAGGTGATGAGAAACATTTTCTACAGGAAGTAGCTGATTTCGTCATTGACATGGCATTTGAGTCACCCAGGCTGATGGTCCTGGGTGACTTCAATGCCTGGGTCAATAATGAACTCATTTTGGACAACACTTCCTCCAATTAATGACATCTTTGGGCCTCACACAAGTGGTTACTTCTGCCACTCATAAGAGTGGTCACTTCTTGGACTTAGTTTTCCTCCTGGGGATTGAGGCCTCTGACGTGGGGATGGAACCCGTCAGTTGGTCTGATCATTACACTGTGGGGTTCAGTTTTTGCACCCCCCCCCTTGTAGGCCTACCCCTGTGGAGATGTTTAGGTACCACTCTTTGAGAGATGTTAGCTCTAAGGGCCTGGCAGTGGTGCTTGACCTATTGGAGTTTTCTGGAGTAAGCGATGATCCAGATGCCTTGGTGTTGGCTTATAATAGGACCATCTCCTTGGCACTCGATCAAATTGCTCCTGTCTGCATTCGTCCTCTCCCCCTTTGACCTCGGTCTCCATGGTTTGATGGGACCTTGAGGGAGATGCAGTGACAAGGACGAAGGTTAGAGCATTGTTGGTGGAGAACTGCCCTTGATGCCGACCATCTTAGATTGATGGAACACTATCAACTCTATCATTCCGCAATCTCTCATAAGAAGGCAGAGTTCCCGTCCGGGGAGATTGTGGCTGCTCAGAACCGACCAGCTCAGCTTTTTCGAACTGTTGACAGACTGTGCAACCCAGCCTGTCTTCAGGTTCGGAAAGCCTTTTCACAAATAGAGTGTGATGAGCTTGCTCGCTTCTTTGCAGATAAGGTGGCCAACATTAGGGCAGCACTCCGACCTGCTCCCTCTATTGGAGAAGCTATTGATTGGCATTTGGTCGCATCCTCTGGTCACTCCTGGAGTTCCTTTGACCGGCCTGAGTTCATTGATGTCATGAGGATTGTCCACAGTATGCGCCCTACTTGCTGTAGTTTGGATCCGGGCCTGACTTCCCTGATAAAGGGTTGTCTTGATATCATTGGCCCTGTCCTAGCACAGATAGTCTGGTGCTCCTTGGATATGGGTGAGTTTCCTAGCTTCCTGAAGGAGGCGGTGGTGACACCCCTCCTGAAGAAAGCTTCCTTGGACCCAGGATGCTTAGCTGACTGCAGACCGATCTCTAATCTCCCCTTTGTTGAGAAGATTATTGAGGAAGTAGTGGCTGCACAATTGGAAAACCATTTAAACATCTATGAACCTCTCCAGTCTGGTTTTCAAAAGAGGCATAGTACCGAGACAGCGCTGGTTCGGGTGCTCAATGATCTCCTAATGGCTAGAGATCAGAAGAATTGTTCCATCCTCGTTCTTCTTGATCTCTCATCAGCCTTTGACACTGTGGACCATGGGGTACTTCTCGCGTGCCTTGAGTTCATCTGTGGCCTGTCAGGTACAGTCCTCAGATGATTTAGATCTTTCCTCACTGACAGAACTCAGAGAGTGGTGTCGGGGATAAATTCTTCCCGCCCAGTCTCTCTGTCATGTGGGGTTCCCCAGGGCTCGGTGTTGTCCCCCATGTTGTTCACAGTGTATATGCTGTCCCTCGGAGACATTGTAAGAAGGTATGGGCTGAGGTTTCACTGCTATGCAGATGATACCCAGCTCTACCTATCTTTTGCACCTGACCAGGATAGAGCTCTCTCGGTCTTTAATAGCTGCCTCACTGAAATGCAGTGCTGGATGAATTCAAGCTGGCTGAAGTTGAACTCGGAGAAGACAGAGGTAATGGTTGTGGACCCAGGTCACAGGGTAAAGGGTGTGGGAGCTGGTCTTCCCTCAGGTTTATTTCTGGGAGGTGTCCAGCTTCCCACCTCTGAATGGGTGCGGAACCTGGGGGTGATTTTTGACAATGAGCTGACACTTCGTTCACAGGTGTCGCAGTTGTCAAACTTTCCTTTTACCATCTTAGGAACATTGCCAGGATTAAGCACCTTGTTCTGCCTGCAGATTTGTCACATTGGTCCACGCCTTTGTGCCCTCATGCCTTGATTATTGCAACTCCCTGTATCTAGGGCTTCCTGGGGTTGATATCCGCCGCTTGCAGCTGATGCAGAACACTGCGGCCCAGTTATTGACAGCTACGTCTCGTGCCTGTCATATTTCGCCGGTGCTGCGTGATCTGCACTGGCTGCCAATTCAGTGGCAGATCACCTTTAAAGTTGGTCTTTTGACTTACAAAACCCTACATGGACAGGGTCCAGACTACTTGAAAGAGCTTTTGGTTCCCTACTGCCCTAAGCGATCTCTCCGCTCATTGGACAGGGAGTTGCTAGAGATTCTGAGGGTTTCTTTAAAATCTTCAGGTGCTCATGCCTTTATGTATGCTGCTCAGGCCCTCTGGAATTCTCTACCCCATCCGCTTCGTCAGTGTGCATCCGTGGAGGAATTTAAAAAGGCCCTGAAGACCTATTTGTGGTCAAAGATTTATTTTGATTAATATTGTGATTTTAGGAGCTCAGATTATTATGTGTTGTTTTTATTTATTATGTTGTCAGATATTGTAAGGCGCCTTGAATCTAGAAAGGTGCGATATAAATAAAGTTTTATTATTATTTTATTATTATTATTATAACGTGCTGTGTGGTGGTGGGGGGCTCCTCATGCGTGTCTGTGTACTGATGTCCACCTCTCTTCATTCCCTCCACAGGGCCGGAAGACCGTAGATGGGCCAGGGTGGCGGTGGAGGTGGCCAGGGTGGCACAGCAAGGTGGGCAGCAGGTGGCTCCAGCTGCACAGCAGGGGGCAGGTATGCAATTCCACATTCCTTCTCAGTCACACAGTGGGGTAATGGTGGGGACTGGGCAAAGCCATGGCCACCTCTGTGATGTGCTGTGACAGCTTTATGTGTGTGTCGCATGGTCTGTCGTGCGAGCCACTGCATGCCATCCCTTAGCCATGGTGTACCAGCTGTTGGTGGGGTGGGCATGCACACAGATGCCACCAATTGTGCTGCGGTACTGCTGTTGCTGTGTGCCATGTGCCTGTCATGGTGCGGTCCTGTGGCCACTGCACAGCTGCATCCACCTCTCTGCACCACCGTGGTGTGCCGTGTTGTTGGCTGGCATTATTCCCCCCCGTGGGGGTCCATTCTGGGCTCTCCAGGGGTGTGTGGTACCACCATCCATTGCACGCTGTGGGTGGGCATATGTCACTAGACCATTGCACTGATTGCCTGTTTTGTCCCATGTCATAGGTGTCGGACTGGTGTCCTGCTCCACGTGCTAGGTGGGAACATACCAGGCTCCTGAGAAAAATCCTTGTGGTCATACGGAGGGTGCTGGTGGCTGTGGTCTCCCTGCAGTGAATGTCGGCAGCAGACCAGAGGAGGTGGAGAGGTGGCATGGCAGCAAGCCGTGGCCACCGTTGAGGGGCCTTGTTGATATCCCTCCTTTCCCTTTCTGGTCCTGTTCCCCCTCAGTCCCCCTACCCATTGTACAGCCCCTGTTACCTGTCCCCACCCTTTACTGTCCTTCACCTGTCCCTGCCTTTGTTACCTTGTCTGTTGGTGTTGTTGTTGTTTTACTCTTTATAAAGCATTTTTCAGCTACATGACTGTTTCTGTGTCTGCTTTGCAGGTGGCATGTGGAGCCACGCTGCAGTGGGCAGGTGTTGGTTGGTGGTGTCTGTGCGGGGGGTGTGTGCGTTGCTCCTGTGGTTCACGGCTCTGTGCAGTGGAGTGCCATGTTGTGGTGGGGGTCATCTCTCAGCTTGGTGAGTGTGCTCTGTGCCTGCAGGGTCATTGTGGGGGTGTGGTTGGGGTGGGCAGCAGGTGTGTGCGGGGGGTGGCACACAGTCGGGATCCTCCTGCTGGACCGGTCTGCATGCTGGGGTGGGGTGTCTGCATCTCCTGCTAGCTGACCAGTCCTGTGGGGTCTGGCTTTCTGCCTGGGCCCTGGGCCCTGGCCCTGGTCCTGCCCAGCATGTGGGCTGCCTGTGTGAGTGTGGAGCATGGGTGTGCGTGGCACCAGGGACATGGGGGTGGATACCCATTGCAGTGTGGCGGTGGCCACAGCCGGCTGGCTGGTGGGCACCATTGGCAGGCCTGCATTGCCAGTGTCCACTCCAGTCCCCAGCTGGCCGTGCTGCCATTGTGGTCTGAGGTATGGTTCAGAGGTGTGCACTTGTCCACCGCTGGTGGCCTTGCTCTGGTTGCTTTGGTGCACGGGGCCCCTGTTGCTGGCTGTGCCCCATTGTGTGTTGGGCATTCATCCCTCCTGCCCTGTGCTTGTGTGTGCACTGGTGTGCCCTGCTGGTGGGATCCTATGCCCATTGTTACTGGGCTTCCTTGGCCTTGTCTCTGTGTGCCTTGTCTGTGCTCTGAGCTTCCCTGGTTGCACTAGTTCATCACTGGTTGCGCCCTGGTGCATCTCTGGTTGTGCCATGGCACAACTGTGTCATATTCAGCCATCTTGCCCTGGCGCACTTCGGTGTGTGCAATCTCTGAATATGGCACCCATTGTGCCATGGTGCATCGGATTTGTGCTGTGCCAGGCTTGTGCCTGCCTTTGGTGCATTTCTGAATATCTGGGCCTATATGTTTAACAAATCAAGAGGAGGTGTTTTTAATGTGTCTGCTATACAACACTTACACTTGGTATGTTTTTTTTTTTAATGAGGAACATTGTACCTTTTAATGTAACACATTGGGGATTGTCATGTGATGTAACTAATTAAGTGAGTACACCTGTTTCTAACAGTATAAATGGATGCAGTGCCCCAGGGGCACTATTTGTTTGATAAAGCCTTTGTGGTGAAATGTCACGATTTGCTGGTCACCACTGTGTTGGTGAATTCTTCTGTTTACTGCAACTAGGAGTAAATGGTTGGACTGCACTGATGTCTGCCTGTTTTTGATTCTTTCTCCTTGGAGTGGAAAAGTGGGACAGTGTGCCATGACTTTGTTCTAAGGTAATCGACTATGTCACAGGCACCTACCTTTCTGAGCAGATCTGTATTTTTTCTGATATACATTTTTGTAGGTTTTTTTGTTTGTTTTTATAGGGTAGATATACAGTAGGTAGGAGATACTGAAACAGACACAAAAACTAGCCCAGCAGGATGCTTGGGTTACACATTGCAAACCCTGTTACTGTTGGAGAGGTTTTACCAAGGTGAGATCGAGCATCTAGATACTGTGCACATGGTTCTCTCTGGAGCTGGCCACCTTGACATGATACAGAGACAAACAAATCTATGAGATTGTTACTGAAAGCCAGCCATTTTCTGCCTGTTTTGGTATGGTGTGTATGTACTAGCCTTCCATGTGAGTGCACTGTTTTGACCGCTCTGTGACGAGGTACCTTTGTAAATGAGCCTCTGGCTCAAAGGTTGTTAAACTGATGTTCTAATAAATAAATATATTGTTTTTAAAATTATTAATAAAATTACATTGTTTGAATCCTAAAAGCATTATTTTTCTGCTTGCCATGTTAAAATATAAACTGATATACCCAATGTTTGGTTCAAGCTGGGGAAAATAATCCTATCTTTTCATCTTCTTTCAATACACTTCCCTTGTGCTATTAACCTTTTCTAAGGTACTGTACCTCTATCACTTTCTACTATCCTTTTACGTTTTTTTGCCTTTGCTTAGTAAGGTTCCAACCATAAGCAGTGAATACATGTAACCTCAGGCACTTCTGATTCCCAACCTCCTCCTCCCATCTTCTACCTAAAATTCAGGATATTTGGGATTTCAGACCAAGCATCCCCACCCTTGCATATAGGTTTCTTATACATAAGGGAGGCAGAATAGTTTAGTTGGGGCTGGCAGTATAGTCTAGAGGTTAGAGTAACTAGCTGTGAATGTGCTTTGGTACATGCAGCAGCCTTGGGTTTGATTCCCAAAAACTCCACCTGCATATTGAGTGACTCTGAGCAAGTCACTTAACCTCCCCAGTGCTCCCAGGTCACCCCTGAAAACAGGTACTTGTGCCTAATGGGCCTAACCCAGTTACCAAAGACCGAAAAAAAAAATTTTTTTTTCAAGTTAAAGTTTTTATTGTTTTCCAAAAAAAGCAGATACAAAATGCAGTGCCTGTGTACAAAATATTCGAGAGCTGCACACTTCAATCAATTGTTTATCCTTACAAAAGAACAGCATAACAGCAGTGAATTCAGCAGGAGAGAAAACATGAACTTACTCGCTGAATGCCCTTAATCAAAGTATACAGAACCAGAATGAGACTGGCTAAGTGGCCTATCTATGGTCCTCATGTGCATCATCTTTAAGAGTTGACTGCTGTATAGGTGTTCTGTATCTTCATGACCAAACCACCCTCTCCTGCCTGAAAAAGAAGTATGGATCCACAAATCCACCAGGCCAACATATGTTGTGATGCTATAGAAACATTTGCATGAAAATCAACAGTCTCTTTCTTGATTGGGTCTAGTACAAGGTCACCATTTGGGGCGGGGGGTGTCGCCCCCCCTGCATTGCAGGCCATTGTTGTTTTTTTGTTTTTCAGACCCTGGATCCACCCCAGCAGCCCTCTGACCAGTTGTTGTCCCCTGCTGAAAGCCGAAATGGCCCCCCTGGTCTAGTATATTGTTCCTGTTGTGGTATATAGTGGTCATGCAAGGGGAGGGGGGGGCCATAGGATCAACCAATAGCTGCTCTAGGTTTAATAAAGCTTATATAAGGGTTCCAGCAGTTATAATACTTTGGCATGGTGTTGGATACCATATGAGAGATTCAGTCTAGGGATGCTATAGCTGTGAGAGAATTAAGTAGTTTGGAGATAGTGGGAACCTCTGCAGTTCTCTATTTACAGAGAAGAAGGCGTTTGGCCTGCATATCCAGGAAGGCCAACCATCATTGTTCAGACATGGGGAAGAAGGGGGAGAGAGGAAGGATTCCGAGCACCCAGAATTCAGCTGTAGAGGGAGGGACTTATGTGTAACTTCCTTGACCAATGTCTGCACCTGACCCCAGAAGGGTTGTATCCTCAGGCATGTCCACAGTATGTGGAGTAGGTCACCCACCTGAGTGTGGCACCTCTAGCACAGATTGTCTGTAAGGAGCTTGGCCTTGTACAGGATGGCTGGTGTCCTATACCATGAATGTAACACTTTGTTCTGTATGAGCCTGCTCCTGGGGTCAGGGTATAGCCAGTGAGCAGAGATCCAACAAGCTTGCCACTGTTGGTCCGATATGGGGGACTTGAGAGCCCTTTCCCATTTTTCTTTGGAATCTTTAGATTGGCTGGAAATTGTATTCCTGACATTCGAGTAAATTGAGCTAACTATTCCAATCCCAAGAGATAGCCATTTACTTAAGTTGCCTGGTTGGAGATTACACTGGTGTTTCCGTATATATTTCTGGAATGTACTTCATAGCTGTTGATATCTCCAGAAGTCTGCTTGCAACAGGCCATATTGTAGTTTAAGGTCAGAGAATGAGGCCACATATGTAGAAGAGGGTCATTTACATGTTGCAGGAGACATGTACCTTTCCTCAGCCAATGGGGCCAGAACACAAGCTTGTTCTCAAGCTGGATGGTACGATTCTCCCATAAAGGAGTGTATTGTATTGGGATGGGGTTAGTTTTCAGCAATTTATGGGTATTATTCCAGTATCTAATAGATGGGCTTACAGTAGGGTGTGCAGATAGGGTTTTTGAGGGTTTATTATACAGCAGGGAGGACATGACTGGTATGCCTGCCTGGGTCTCTTCCATTTGGAGCCATTGAGGAAATGAGGGTGTATGTGGGTGCAGCCAAAGAATATTTTGTGACATATGGCATGCCAGGGCATAACCCACAAACCAAGGGAGATTCCACCCCCCCCCACACTTTTCCAGTGGAACCGAAGCTTGTTGTGCGAGTAGTGGGGATTTTTCCCATCCCATACAAAGTTATCTATGATTTTGTCAATTTTAGCATACCAATTAAGGGGTAGGTGTAATGGTAAATGTGAAATTATATACCGTAGTTTGGAGGTGGTCACCATTTTGATGGCCGCAATTTTCCCATCCATTGTGAGGTGGAGTAATTTCCATGTATCATATTCCGTGCGAGTCTCCTCGAGCAAGGGTTTGATATTTAGTTCACATAGCATGGATGTAGCTTTAGTTATTCGAATTTCCAGATACGTTATCCCTTTGGGAGTCCACTTCAAATTATACTTGGCTGCCATTTCCTCTCTGCATTTCGAGTTCAGTAGTAAAACATCTGTTTTGGTTTAGTTGAGTTTAAGCCCAGAAATTTGGGTAAAGCAAGACAGTATGTCCAACAGGGGGAGATGGATGTATGTATGAATATCAGCTATGGGGACCAGCAGGTCATCTGTGTATATCAATGTGCAAAATGTTTTGGGACCTATAGTAATGCCTGTTATTTGGGGTTGGTTTCTAATAGCTATAGCCAGGGGTTCTACTGCAAGCACAAACAGGAGGGGGGAATGGGAACATCCATGTCTGGTGCCTCTGCCCAGGGGGAAGGGGTCTGATAATAATGAGTTAGTAAGGATTCTAGCAGTGGGCACAGTGTACAGGGAATGTGTCCAGGCCAGGAAATTCTCCACAAAACCCATAGCAGCTAGCGTTGACTGCAGAGAGTCCCATTCTAGGGAATTAAAAGCTTTCTCAAAATCCACAGCCAGTGCTGCCACAGGGGTAGACATAGATTGGGCCATTTTAGTAATATTGACCAAGGATCTGATGTGGTCAGTGCTATACCTGCTGGGGACAAAACCTACCTAGAAGGGGTGTAACATCTGAGGTAGGAGGGGACTACAGTAAGTCTTAGGGTCAGTATTTTTGCAAAGATTTTTCTATCCACATTAATGAATAATATAGGTCTGTAACTGACCAGCATAGTGGGGTCTTTCCCTTTCTTAGGGAGGATCATGATAATGGCTTCCCTAAGGGTGGGAGGGAAGGAGCCGATGGTAAGGGCCTCATTGTATACCAAGTTAAGAGTGGGGCCTACAATATGTCCAAGGAAAGGTTGCCTCCTCCTTGATTATAGGGGTGTCCAATTGTGCGGCCTGCTGGTTGGTGATATAAGCAATGTCCAGTGAGGTGACTAAATCCTTCACTACCGTGGGTTAGGATTGCTGAAAGCACAGTATAGGGCACCAAAAAACTACTTCATAATGTTATTTATTTCCTGGCTTTGGGTTTGTGTGTGCCCACCAATGTTCACCAAACCTGGGATAGACCTCTCAGTTTGTTGCTTTCTCAATCTAAAGGCCAGGATCATCCCTCCTTTTCCCCTCCCTCCCAATACCACAGAATTGATATTTCTGCCTTCCTTGCAAAGAGATCATTTATGTCCATCTGCAGTCCAAAAATTTTTCGGCTTAAGAAGGATTGCTGCTGTGCATGTGAGATGTACTTAAAGGTGCATTTCTTCTGTTTGGAGCTTGGTTTTCAAGTTTGCCAAATTTTTTTCTCTGGCTCACCTTCTCGCAGCAACATACCCCATAATTCTCCCTCTCAGGGTAGCCTTAAATGCCTCCCAGGTGGTCCCTTCCAAGACGTCTCCTATGAGGTTCTCCTGGAAAAAAAGAGTTGTCCTTTTCCAGGCTCAGTCTACAAACTAGGGGTCTCTAAGGAATAGAAGTCAAGCCTCCAGGTAAGGGAAGTCATTGGTGAGGGATCACAAAGGAGATGTAACTGCATGGGGGCATGATCAGATATCACTATGGGGGTTATTCTCATATCCACGGATGCTTGTGTCATTCAGGTGGAGGTTAGCCAGTAGTCCAAGTGACTATGGGTGCCATGAACTGGGGAGCAAATGGAATAATCTCTCTTCCTAGGATGGAACATCTGCCATATATCCACTAACCCCATATGTAGCATCAGTTGGGACATAGCTGGTGCTCCTCTAGCATGGGGTTCCCCCGGCTGGCACTCCTAGTTAGACAAGGGTCCAATGTGAGGTTAAAATACCCACACAGGGGGATAAGGATTGGAGTGGAGGCTAGTTTCTCAATTTTTGGGGCAATGCTGTGAAAAAATCTGGGGTCGTCCATATTGGGGGCATAAATATTTTCCAGCAACAAGGGTCCTTGAGGAGTATCCATCAGAGCCAGGATCCACCTACCTTGGATGTCCCTATCAGACTTTAGAGGGGTCCATCTTAACTTTTTGTGTACCAGGATCACAATGCCTTTCTTATGGGTAGGGGCCGAGGAGTGGAACACCTGTTCCCCCAATTCCCTTGCTAGTCTTGTATGATCCATTTGGTTAAGTTTTGTTTCTTGCAAAAAGGTGAAGTACCTGCTTCCTCTTTACAGGGGTGTTGAGCCCTCTCACATTCCATGTCGTACAGCTAAGTTCACCCATATCCAGTCCGAGGGTGCATATTAATGTATTGTGAGTGTAGAAGGACAGAAACCAGAGACAGACCTCATCTCACCAAGATCACCAGTGGAGCACAAACATCTCAACCCCACATAAGGAACACATGCCCAGTGAAACCATACGACAGATATAGCAATATAAGACAGGATTTCCCTGTTAGCATCACATTAATCTGAACCTTACATAATCTAACACTACTAAAGATAAATTCAGCTATTCAACTATGTACACAGACCTTGGTCTGAAATCCTAAGAGACAGAGAAGAACAGTCAGGAACCATAGGTGCCCAAGGCTCATCTCCTCTCTCTCTCTCTCTCTCGGGGGGAATTTACTCGCTTATCACTTCTATTACAGGTGGTTAAGTGTCAGTTAGCAGTATCCCCACCATACTCCAGGTGGAGTGAGGTGCTTAAGCCTTCTACCCCGTCCACCTTCCAGGTATTGAGTACTTAAATAAAAAACCCTTTTGTAAAGCAAACCATTGTCCCAATATACTCCCACCATATGTCATTGCCCTTGACCAGAAACAATGGGGGGGGGTCTGGGTACTGAGGAGCATGACAGGATATGTTTCTTTTCATATAAGGATATCCCAGTAACAGAAAGAGGGCAAGGACAGTCCGGTCCAAGTTCCCAGGGGTAACTCATTGCAGGGGACAAATGTTCCTGCTTCCCTTATAGCCTTATGGGTAGGAATGAGTAATTTTATGGAGAGGAAGGACTCTACAGTGACATGAGGGTCTTTATAGGATAAGCGCTCTGTTCCCCTTGACCACTGTGCAAGGGTTTGTGTGTTCCAATCACTCATTAAGTTGGGACCCCAGGACTACCAGTGAAACAGGGAGTGATATGGGGGGTGGAAAGAGAGATTGGGCTGGATCATTGCTGTTTTGGGGCTCATTATTCCCCAAAATCTGAAACTAGGGACAATGTATTCACAGCGGGGAAGGGGGTACTTGTGAGCTAAAATGGGAACCTGGGATCCTTAATGTGAATCAATCATAAGGCAGCAGATTACTACTATACATCCCCAAATACCTCTGTAGGTAGCGGACCACATTATTCACATTTGATCCCACCGGGGATAACTGTCTCTACAGAGAGCTGCCCATGCTCATAAGATGCTGTCATATTTGGTCAGTGAGTAGACAGTGGAGGGAGGAGAAGTCGGGGTCTACCACCATCCCTTGCAATGAGCACCCTGGAGTTATACACCACAACTGTGGTGGACAGGTCTCCTAGCTCCTAAATCAGTCCCCCCCGCTCCCTTCCCCTCCCAAGGACCAAGCATAAACAGCACTTATCTGATCCTCAACCCAGGCCCTCTGGGGCATCGATGACTGGAGCCAAGTGATGATCCTGTGGACATGTCTGTCAGTCTGGAGCCTCTTTCAAGCCTAGTGGGTGAGGCAATGGTGCAGTAAGCTTTTCATGAGATCCAGCTGCAACTCTGTCTGTACATGTGGTGATGAGGGTAAGTTCTTCTCTGGTTGCAGGCTGGTGTGCTCCATTTCTTCCATGGCATGGAGCAGGGGAGTCAGTGAAGTTGGACGGAGCGGAGCATACAGGTTCAATGACAGTAAGTGTTTCTGGTCCATGTGGCAGTCCCAGAACATTTCTCCTCCTCCTCCTCCTCCTGGGCTCCTAGATCCATTTCTCTTAGTTGGGTGTTTCCTCCAGTTGTGGCGCTGGGATGTGTGCCACTTTTGGTTTCATGGTGGGAGTGACCAGGCTCTTTCTGCTTCCATCCACTGTCGGTCATGTTCTCCTTGCTCCTCGGGGGTTTTGTCATCTGCTTCGCTGCAGTGTAGGCCGGCCCTGGCAGTGGAGGTGGCTCTTGGGGATTGCATTTCTTGTGACAAGATACAGTGCATAAAGTCCAGTAGGTGGTCTGGTGTCTCAAAGCTCAGTGGGACCCCATCGTGTGTTAATCTCATGGTAGCAGGGTACCTCAAAGAAAAGGTGACACCCAGACAATGTAGGATCTTTCTTGTATCTGAGTAAGCTTTGTGGCACTCAGAGAGAATCTTGGAATAGTCCTGGTAAATTGAGATTCTGCTTTTCTCTCCAATATATCCAGTAAAAAAAATAATCAACAAAAAGAACAAAGTATATAAAAAGGCAAAACAGAGTGGCAATAAAATAGTCTGGGATTACTATAAAAATGATTAAAAAATGTAAAGCAAAACATTGCCTCAGCAAAAAGAAATGATGAGTTAAATTTGGCAACCAGGGTCCAGGATAATTATAAAACTTTTTATTCATACATAAATAGCAAAAAGGGACAAAATAGTAAAATTGGTCTACTAAAAGCCCCAGATGGCACTCTAATAACTGAACTTACTGAGATGGCAGAGAGGTATAACAATTATTTCTCTTCTGTCTTTAGCAAGGGCTCACAGATCAAAAATGATATAGGTAATAAGGACTATTCAGAGTTTAGTTTCAAATTAGATGTTGCCGATGTAGCAAGCAGATTCAGGAAAGTAGAGCAAAATAAAGCACAAGGGCCTGACAGCAAACACCCGAGCTTGATCAAAGAGCTTGCAGATGTTGTAGCTAGTCCAGTCACTCATCTTTTTCAGAAATCTCTAGAGGAGGGTGAAGTCCCTAGGGATTGGAGACAGGCTGTGGTCACCCCTATTCATAAGAAGGGATCAAGTCAGGAGGTAGAGAATTACAGGCCTATTAGCCTGACTTCTGTTTTAGGTAAGATCCTCGAAGGCATTATAACAGATTACATCATTGATTTTATGAGTCTGATAGGAATCACTGATAATAAACAGCATGGGTTCACCAAGGGAAGGTCATGCCAAACCAATTTGTTGGAATTTTATGGAAAAGTTAGCAAAGCCTTGGATGCGGGCCACTCTGTGGATGTTATCTTCCTTGACGTCGCCAAGGCATTTGACAAAGTTCCACATGTTGAGCTGGTTAACACATTAATTGATCAGGGACTTGAAGTAAATACGGTTCAGTGGGTTGAGTCATGGTTGCATGAGAGGTGACAGAGAGTTTGTATTAGGGGTGAATACTCAGGTTGGGTGCATGTTACCAGTGGAATACCCAAGGGCTCGGTTTTGGGCCCTTGTCTGTTTAATTTATACATTTTTTCAATGCATGTACAGTCGGGGGTATGGCTCTCAAACTTTGCAGATGACACTCACCTAGGTTACCTATAAATAACCAGGAGGAAAGGGACATCTTATAAGCTGCCCTTACTGATCTAGAGTTATGGGCTCAAACAAAGAAATCAACATTTAATCTAGAGAAATGCATTGTTATGCATTTGGGGAAACATAATAAAAAATGTAACTATACACTGGAAGGCAGGACACTAAAAGTAGTTCTTGACGAAAAAGATTTAGGCATCAGAGTAAGTAATGACCTAAACTTCAAAATGCAATGTAGCCAGGTTGTTAAAAAAGTTGGCAGCATACTCCATTGTATACATAGACACATTAAGAGCAGGGACAAAGTGGTCCTAATTCCCCTCTACAACACACTAGTGCACCCACACATGGAGTATTGCACCCAGTTGTTGGCCCCTGGCAACAAAGGGGATATTGGGGCACTTGAGAGGGTTCAGAGGAGGGCAACAAGGAAAATTAGTAAAGTTAGAGGTCAGAACTATGAGCAGAGGCTACAACATTTGGGTATGTTTTCCCTGGAGTACCGCAGATTGAGGGGTGATATGTGCCTGATTTATAGGGCTCCATCAGATGCACAAAAGTGGGAACAATTAGGCTTGGTATTGAGGGTTCAGCCACATAATACCAGAGCTCACCCGTTTCAATTATTTAACGATAAATTCACTACCAAAAAAAGGAAATTTTGGTTTAACATCAGGGTGATGGAGATTTGGAATATCTTACCATGCATGGTTGTGGATAATAGAACTATGACAGAGTTTAAAACCAAGCTTGATAACTTTCTTTTTTTTTCCCAGTAAAAGTTTATTAAAATTTTCAACTTACAGAAGACAACACATCACAAATGATACAGAACAAATACAATTATAAACTAAATATAACATGTGCTTTTTCCCCTCCCTTCCCCTTCCCCCGAAAGCAAAGCCAAAATAGAGAAAATATGGGTATATCTTCTCCCCTTCCCCAACCTCCCTTCCCCACTCTTCCAGATTTGCAGGGATAAAACATAACCTTAACAGTATAGCTTCCTAAGTATGATCTTAATTTAGACAGATTGAAGAGAATAAAGAGTTTGCAAAGGGGCCCAGGTTCGATTAAATCTGTTCATGTTGTTCCGAAGACTTGCAATCATTTTCTCAGATCTGAGATTAGCTAGGAGGTCCCTCAGCCATTCAGTATATGATATCTCCTCACTATCTTTCCAGTGTCTAAGTATTAATTTTTTAACTGACATTGATATTAAAGCCATGTGGAACTTGCGAATAATTACTAGGATTTCAGAAAAGTCTCCTAGGAGGCAAATTTTAGCTGAAAACAGGTCATTAAGACCCAAAAGGGGGTCCGCTCTTTGTTTAATATGTGACCATAAAGAGGTTATCTTGAGGCAAAGCCAGAAAATATGCAATAAGTTACCCTCGTCCTGGGCGCATCTTGTACAAATAGAAGAAGAGGCAATCCCAAATTTAGCCAATTTTTGAGGTGTGTAATATAAATTGTGTAATATTTGGAATTGCATAAGACAGAGCCTGTCTTGTGTGATAAATTTGTGACACCCTTGCCAGAGAGTGGACCAATTAATAGATATCTCAGGAAGGAGAGTGGCCCAATAAGTGGAAGGCCCAAAATACTCTGGATAAATCCATTCATATAGGGCGTTACATATCTTAGAAACAGCATGGGGGAGACCAGCCAGCTGGAACAATTCTGATTGGAAAGCTGGACTCTGGGATGGAGGGGGAGCTACCCCTATGGCTTTCACTAGCAAATAACATAATCGGAAAATTTTTAAAATATTAGAAGTCAGGATACCCATCTTAGCTAAGAACTCCAGAGATGACAGCCATGTCTTTCTTGTTTCATTCCAAAAATATGAGAGCCTATGCTCCTTTGCCTGTAGAAGCCATAAAGAAGAAAGGACCCTCCCATCTATTTTGATATTAGGATTGCCTAGTAAAGGTTGTTCCAAATCTATGCAATGACTGTATTTTATAAAACTGCAAAATTGGGAATGTACTCTGACAGAAAGTGCTATTGGTGTCGAATGAAGTTGTACTGGAAGGCATTTTAGTTTCGTATGTAAAAGTGCTGAAGGAGAAAGACTATACGGCCGAATTTGAGCTAATTCCATTTTGAGCCAGAGGAGTCTATAAGAAGAGGGATGTTCTGGGTCCTCTAGTATAAGCCACTTAAGGTATTCACTAGCATGGCTACCCAGTAGTAAAGACCGACATGTGGAAGACGAAGGCCTCCTCTGATTTTGGGAGCAGCTAACTTATAAAAAGCAAGATGAGGTCGCTTTCTGGCCCAGATAAAGTTAATAATAATGCTATTCACTTTCTTGAACCATGACAAAGGCAGCCATAAGTTCAAGAGATTGAGTGGGTAAAAAAGACGGGGAAAATATTCATCTTAATAAGGTTAATTTTGCCCCATGAAGAAAATGGGAACAGGGACCACCTTTTTAAATCTTGCGTGATAGTGAGTAATAAAGAATCTAAATTTTTCTTTTGAAAAAGGGCTGCATTTCTCGAGAGAACAATACCTAGATATCTCAAAGATTCTTTTTCCCAGGATAATCCCAAAGCCATAATTTCGTATTTTAGTATGCTCTGATTGAGGAGAAATACCGAGGTCTTATCAACATTCAATTTATAATTGGAAAAGGAACTGTATTCCTTAATAATTTCCAGCACAGATGGAATGGATAAGGCAGGATGGGATAGTTGGAGTAGTAAATCATCAGCATATGCTGAGACTTTAACTTCATGATCTCGTATAATGATACCTTGAATCCTGTGGCAAACGACCAATCTACAGATAAGGGTCTCTAAGTATAAATTAAAAAGCAAAGGAGATAAAAGACAACCTTGCTTAGTACCAGAATATAAAGAAAATAGATCTGAAAGGAGTCCATTATTAATACCGGGCTGTAGGAGACTTATAAATTGCATGAATCCATTTTTGAAACTCTAAAGGAAAACCAAAGGCGTGTAAAGTACAGAAAAGAAAATTCCAGTCAACTCTATCGAATGTCTTCTCACCATCCAGGGATACCAGAACGGCAGGAAATTTTGCATCCCTGGACACTGAGAAAACATGGGCCAGAGTACGTAGATGGTCACTTGATGACCTACCCCTCATAAAACCAACCTGCTCTAACCCTATAAGATCCGGAAGAATTGTATTAATGTGGTCGGCTAGCAATTTACTCAGAATTTTAATATCTTGGTTTAATAACGAGATAGGCCTATAACTTGTCACAAATTTGGGAGCTTTACCGGGTTTAGGCAATAGGATAATCAAAGCTTCAAATAATGTTTTGTCGCTGCTATTGCCAGAAATAATTTGTTGGTATAAAGGGAGAAGCAAAGGGACTAATTGTTTTGTGAAGACTTTATAAAAATTAGGCAAGAAGCCATCCGGTTCCGGAGTTTTGTCCATAGGGAGATCTTTAATGACTTTAAACATTTCCGCTTCAGTTATGGGGACACATAATGAAGTTTGTTGTACTTCTGAAAGGGAAGGCAGCTGAGATTCAGCTAGATACTGATCCGAGTCTTCCAAGGAAGGAGAATTTGCCATGGGATTATATAATTGCTGATAGTATTTGTAAAACTCAGCTGTGATATCAGTCTGATTATTTTTCAGAACGCCATCGGCCAACCAGATAGTAGCAATAAACCTTGAACATTCTTGTTGTTTAACTCTTAAAGCTAAAAGATGACTTACTTTCTTGCCCTGATCAGTATACATGGTGTTCAATTTTAGAATCATAAATTCTGCCTTCTCCCTCAGAAGATCTAAGTAGGAATCCCTTAACTTTAAGAGTTCCAATTGGACTTGTTCAGATGTTTTTGGGGACAGATTAATTTCGATAGCTCTAATCTGTGAAAGAAGGTGCATCATCTGTTGTTCTCTCATTTTTTTCCATTTGGAAGCAGCACTGATTAGCAAACCCCATAAGTAAGCCTTTAAGGCGCACCATTCTATATCAGGTTTACCCGTAGAATTACAGTTGATGGACACAAACTGAGTAATATGATTTATAATATGTTTCACTATATCTGGGTCTTTTAAGAGCTAACTATTGACTTTCCAATGCCCTCCAGTTTTTGGAAGGAAGGAGAAAGAAAGCTGACAAATAACAAGGGAATGGTCCGAGGGGGGTCCTGGATGAATGGACGAGTCTAAGACCCCAGGAAGTAATCCTTGTGAAATCATGATATAATCGATTCTAGAGGAAGTGTTATAGACTAGGGAAGTGAAAGTACTGCATAGCATCTATCTGAGGGATGAAGAACTTGGCAAACATCACATAAACCCACCTGGTCTATCATGTCCCTTAATGCCCTTTGGGCTGGGGAGAGACCTTTAAACTTGTTACCTATACGGTCAATATTTGGATCGAATGTTAAATTTAGGTCCCCACCTAGAATCATTGGAATGGACAGGAAGGGGATTAAAATGTTAACCAATTTCATAAAGAACCCAGGAGACTTACTGTTCGGCCCATATATACTGCCTAGCAAGATCTCAGTAGTGTGTAATTTCCTGTGGACAAATAGGAATCTGTCTGGGGTGTCCCTAATAACATTAATTGGAGAGAATGGGATAGTTTGCTTTAGTAAAATCATTACCCCACAACTTTGAGTGCTTCCTTCAGCTGCAAACACTTGACCTATTTGCTGCCTCCTCAATTTGAGCTCTTCAGAAATCAACAAATGGGATTCCTGTATGAAGGTGATGTCTGTTTTTAATAACTGCAGATGCTTCAAGATTTGATATTGCTTTAATTTCTGCCTAGCTCCTTTAATGTTCCAAGTAGCAAACATTAAGTCCCTAGCCATGAACCTGGACTAGATGTATGAAAAAGCCCTTGGATACTTTACCAATAAAGTCTGCCTTCTCCAATGTAAAGACTAAAATAACCATGCAAACCCTCCCCCATGCCCTGCTCTCCTCCCTCCCAAATCCCCACAACAAACAACTAGAATGAAAAAGACCCTTAGTAGTAATATTCTCCCAACCCTCCCTCCTTCCCTTATTGCTACGAGCTACGGTCAGCAGTGCACCTTGCTCCGTTCACCCACCCTCCAGTCATCCCAACTCGACTTGTTCTGCGAATAACAAGTAACCCTGTTAAATTAAGAAAACACAGAAGAGATAAAACAGACTGATATTTGCTGTTATCACCACCTACCCATAAGTGTTCTCACCTTTCAAGCCAAAATCAGTGGGACACAAGCTGCTAACTAATCAAGTTTGAAAATTCGCATAACAATAAATCGAGGTCTACACATCTAAGGAAACTTGGGAAAATAATTAGTTCCAATCTTATTCCTTAGTAAGGTAGAAACAGGCTAGGTCAAACACTTATTATATAAAATCTACATAACTATACTGATAAAATTAAATTAGCCATCCCGGGACACGAATTTTAATAAGATGTTAACAACTTTGGTACTGTTGTGAGAGTGGTTCAATCACAAACATACATCAAATTCTGTGAGACAACACAATATTAAGTCAATGCAGTTTTTCATAAGCTGCTCAAATCACGTACAGAAGAACAGTCAAAAAAGAAGGTCCATAATAAAAATTGAATTCTGCAGTTTTAGCCCTCTATTACAGGAGCTATAATCTCATAATCTGAATTGCATGAATCTATAACTTAAAAACACCACAGACCTTAGCAACAAAAATTAATCTCCTCTTTCTCACTAAAATCACTTCTTAAGATACATGAGCAAAGACTTGTTCCAAATCCTATTCCTTACTAAAATAAAAACAGGCTAATTAGAACAGATATTATTAGGATTCTATATACTTCTACTAATAAAATTAACTTGGATTTTTTTCTGGGTAGAAAACCTAATTATATGATGCTGATTATAACAAACTGTGATTCACCCTCAAACAAACACCCAGCTCTATAACTCTATTCAACATTACTTCAGTGTGACTGCCCATAAAACGCTCAAATAGCGTGACCAAAAAAGAAAATCCATAAATGAAAACCAAGTTCAGCAGTTCTATCCCCCGATTTCCAGGGCTATACTCTTTTAATCCAATATACACTAAACAATTCGAGCCGTAGGGAAATTGCAGGTCTTCATAATGAAAACGAAGCTCCATGCTCCCTCTAGTGTTGACAGCTGCGAATATCTGTAACTTGCACCATTCAGTAACAAAGCAAAGTGAACCAGCCTGGCTTCACCCTGTTATGGGGTTACCAGCCTTCCAACGAGCTGAGACAGTAAGTCAGCATTTAACCATTAGGGTGAGATATAAATAAAAGTCCCAGACACCCGATTATAGCCATTGAAGCAATGTCTCTTCAAACTTGAAATGAAACCACACTGACTTAAAAAAAAAATGGAGCCCAATTGCAGGAACCCCCCACAGTGAACCTCTCAAATCTTGTGCCACCCTGATTTTGATGCCCTCCCATCTCACTTCATGCAGTTCTTTGACTTTAGAGATGAAGTGCTGATGATCTAAATAATTCAGAAAATGAAAGATTAGTGGGCGAGGAGGTACCCCAGCTGGTAGCATCAGGCGAAGGGATCGATGCGCCTGTTCGATGACATATCGTGGCCCAAAGGGTGAGGGGCCAGCCAGCTTTTCCACTACCTTTTGGACAAACAGAATAGCATCGAGACCCTCTTCCTTTTCAGGAAGACCAATGAGGACCACATTGTTCCTGCAGATGTGGCCCTCCAGGTCTTCAATTTTGGACTCCAAGCGTGTCATTTTTTGATGGGTGGCAATTATCTCTGGGTCTAGCTTATCGCTCCATTTTTCTACTGAACAGAGATGGGCTTCATTGTCCGAAGTCCGCTGGTGCAAATCTTCCATTGCTTGAACTAGATTCTTGATTTCCAATATGATAGAGCACATTTCTTCTTTAAATGGTTTAAATTCCTGAAGGAATCATTGCAAGGTAAGAGGCTGTTGATCAGATGAGGTAGATTCCAAAGCTAGCCCCTCTGCACTACTGGAGGTCCTGGATTTTTTTGGGGCCTTCTCTGGAGTAGCCGGGGGGGGGGGGGAGTATGTTTTGGTGGAGCTTTCCACATTACTGCCTCCACAGAGCCAAATTTCGACAGAATATTGATTTGGACCCCTTCTCTAATTCTTTAGGAGGTATTTGATATTTGTTCAACAGGCATTACTGATGAAATTGAAGGTTAATAGAGTCAGGTGACTGGAGCAGTGAAGGAGAGCTGCTATCTAGTGTGCTGCATCATGTCATCCCCCTCAGCTTGATAACTTTCTTATTAGTAAGGGCATTCAGGGTTATTCTTAAGTATCTTGAGCGAACTCAATAGACTAATGTCTTTATATGCTCAGCACAACCTATGTTACCTATGTTACCTATACGGGCCCACTTGTTAGCACAGCGGCCATGGTCACTTCGTCCTGATGGAAATCCAGAAATCTGGAAGGAAAAGTATGTCTCTTTGCAGATGACACAAAGATCTGCAACAGAGTTGATGCACAAGGTGGGGTGGAAAGGATGAGAAGGGACTTGGCAAGGTTAGAGAAATGGTCAAATGTATGGCAGCTTAGATTTAATGCTAAGAAGTGCAAGGTAATGCACCTGGGAAACAAAAACCCAGGGGAAGAGTACACAATGGGGAGTGAGATACTAACAGCAACAAAAATGGAAAGGGACCTGGGGGTGGTCATATCAGATTACTTAAAGGTGGGCAAGCAATGTGAGAGGGCAGTAAGGAGGGCTGGGGGGATACTGGGATGCATAGGGAGAGGCATCACCAGTAGAAAACAGGAAGTTGTTATCCCTCTGTACAGACAGCTGGTGAGACCCCATCTGGAGTACTGTGTGCAGTTCTGGAGACCCAATCTCTGCAAGAACATAGACAAGATGGAAGCTGTCCAGAGGAGGGCAACTAAAATGGTGCAGGGTCTGCACCAGAAGACATATGAAGAGAGACTAAAGATGCTTAATATGTATAGCCTCGATGAAAGGGGGGGGGCATGATAGAAACGTTCAAGTACCTCAAGGGAATCAACAAAGTCCAAGAGGATAGCATCTTTCAAAAAAAGAGGTGTGCAAGAACAAGGGGGCACAATTTGAAGATGGGGAGGCGGCTCAGAGGTAATGTAAGGAATTATTTTTTCACAGAGAGAGTTGTGGATGCATGGAATGGCCTTCCGGAGGAGGTCGTGGAGTCAAAAACAATGATTGAATTCAAGCATGCATGGGACAGCCATAAGGCAATTCTAGGGGTTGGGGGTAGGAAGAAGTAGGCTGCTGGTGAACTAGGATCTGCAGCTTATCCATTAGGTAGGGGAAATGGGCAGATTGGGTGGGCCAAGCGATCCTTATCTGCCGTCAAATTCTATGTTTCTATGTTTCTATCTTGCTAGGATGGGCCAGGGCCTTTCTCACTCTTTGGGCCAAGGGGCTAGACTGCCATGAGCCCTCTCAATTTGTAAGGATGCCAGTTCTTGAGATTTAAGTATGTTTGGAATGGCCACATGCAGAAAATTTGCTACATCTGCTTGTTCAGCTCCTTCTGGAAAACCTAGGAAATGGAGATTGTTGTGATGATTCCAGTTCTCTAGGTCATCCATTTTGTCTTGGAGTGCCTTGATGCCCCAGTGGTGCTCTCTGTCGGAGGTGGTTAAATCATATATAGCCAGCTCATGAGAATTTAATCTGCTCTCCATCTGAAATAGCCACAATTCTAAATTCTGAATTGCTGTGGTTTTCTGATTAGAGGCAATAGTAACCTGGGCCATTTGTCCCAAAAGTTGGGCAAACATTGCCTCAATGTGCCTGGGGTCCATGAAAGTGGGTGTTCCTGCAATCATGCTGCATGACTGAGTAGAAAGCCTAGAAATGGACGGTGCTGAAAATTCTGTAAGTCCTTGATGATCACAACAAATTTCCATCTCACTTTCACCCCAGTATTTAGTTGTGTCCTTTAAGGGTGTTTTTATTTGTTTGTTTTTTTTTGTCTGCCTTTGCAGGATGTCTCAGGATATGTTGCTCAGTAGATAAGGGAGCCACAGATCTAAGCTGTCATCTTGTATTGGGCTTAGCTACACCCCCCCCCATGAATAGTTTAGTTGTTAAAGCACAGTGCTGCGAACCAGTAGACCCAGGTATGCATCCCACAACTGCCACATGAACACTGTGGGATCCTGAGCATGTCACTTAACCTCACTGTGCTTCATCATCTCCCAGGTTATACCCGAGAATGAGCTTTGGCTCAGTGTGGCTTTCTCGACCAAAACATTTTGAAAAAACTAAACACATTCCCTTTCTCTTAGTTGCTTTTATCCACCATTCCCATTTTTCCAAATAAATTTGATGCACCATAAAATGTCAACTTTACTGAAAGCATACAACTTACACTAATTAAGAAGAGTTGGCTACAGCCAACAAAGGCTGCTTTTCTATTTTATTGTGAAGTGTAGACTGTTGTTTTAATAATGGGTGGTGGCATAAGTTTTAGTCTACTCATTTTGTAAGTAGAAGAAATGATTATATGCGAGGGTGCTGATGCCATTTACAAAAGATAACTTTCTCTATTGTTTATCTATAGATTTTCAAATAACAATCTGTCATATGAAAAAAAGCAACAATACCTCAAAATGTTCCATAATCAGAAGCATTATATTATAACAATATCACATAACTTATTCCAATAGTGCATAATAAAGTAAAATCAAATAGCAAAGTTTTTATAGAAATGAACGGTAATGCCAAAGGAATGGTTATACACCAGTGAGTTAGATGTTGGTCTACATACATTTCTGCACTACCAGTATTGAACTCATTGGTGGATAACTGACATCATTGACACTACCTGCAGAATCCCAAGCACTCCTGGTATCATGAGACATCACTGCTCCCTATCTCCATCCCAAGTTTTCCATCCCCTTATCCCCATCCCAAGACTTCATCTCAAAGCCTGCTCTCTTACAACCTTGAAGCATAATCCCGCCTGATCTCAGAACATTAGAAGGTCAGGCATGGTGACTAGTTAGATGGGAGACTTCAAATGAACAACAGGAGTTGCAGTCAGTGGTGCTGGCAACTCTGCAGGGGGCATTGTCCTCTTGGTTAAAAGTAACTCTACTGATGCCCCAGCATGACATTGGGTGGACACTGTGTTGCTGGAGACATCTTTTGGATGAGACATTAAACTAAGGTCCCATATGCCTGTTCTAGTTGATCAGGGATTAGGTAATTGATCATGATCAGGTAGTTGTTAAAGATGCCATGCCACATCTCGAAAATAGCAGGGTTATTTACTGGTATCCTGACCAAGGTCCCATGGGAATGGGTTCCACCATCCTTGGATTACAGCTGAACTCATTGATATTTGTAGATCTCATGACAGTGCCTGGCCAAATTGTCACATTCCCCTTCTGACCATCTTGCCTACAGGAGTCTTAGAAATTCCTGTATCAAGGCCACCAGGGCAGCCAAATCCCCTAACATTTGGATTCGAGAGTGCCTGTCCACAGAGTCATTCAAGGCATCTTTAAAGAGTTATTTATTTGTGCAAGCCTTTGAATGGGTCTCCCTGTTGTCTTTTAATTGTTTTTATATTTATATTTATGGTGTTGGTTGTTTTTGTGATGTATTTGCGCTTTGATAATTCTGAAAAACGCATTATAAATAAAATCTGATTTGATTTGATTTGATAACCTTAAATCTCCTGCCAAATTTTGGAAAGTCATTCACTCCCTCTTTGACCTTCCCCCTCAGTCCACTCTCCCAGTCCTGGTAGAGAAAAGATGTGGTGCTGAGGGTTGGGTGATGAAGGGCAATTGGAGAAAGACATGGCAGGTAGGAGGTGGAATAGGAAGGTGAGGAAATAATAGGAGAGGGCAGAGGAAATGAAAAAAATTGTTAACGGTGTTAGCAACCTCAGTTGGGTCAGATTTCAGTGCATTTCCTAATTTAAGGATGAGCAGGGCAAATTGCATAGGGTGGTCGAAAAGGGAGTTAATAACCTTTCATAACCTATCAGGGGATTTAAGGTTGCTCTGCAGGCTGTTAGGAAACTAAATTGATTTGGCTTCACTGTTGGCCTTAGTGCAGGCGTTACATAGTTGTCTGAATCTCAACATGTCCTCAGGAGAGCATGAGACTTTGTGGAGATGTCAGACAGAATCACAAGCTTTGAGCAAGTCAATGACCTCTGCAGAGATTCGGGAAAGGTGGGACCCATGGGTGTGAGACTTCCTGAAAGGGCATGTTTGTCCCATGTTGCAATGAATCTGGACATGAATGAGGTTAGATCAACATTTATATTGTTGGATAATGTAAGTGCTGAGAAATCAGTGGCCCAAAGATCATCTAGCAGGAACTGGAGGTAAAGAGACTTCAGCAATCTAGACCAGATAAATTTTGATGGGTCTTGCAGATGCAGTAAACTATACGATGGTCACAGCAAGAATTTGGTAGGGTGGCAGCAGGAATAATGTGGTGGAAGTGTGAGGACAGGGCCCAAACAATGAGGAAATGGTTTGAGGAGTTGGGGTTTAGATGGACTGGCACAGCAATAAGGTGTGCGAGAACGAGGGACTCATTTTGGTGAATGGTATTTTTTGCCAAGGGAGGAGCCAATTCATATTTAGATTCCCGAGGACTAAGTGTTCACCTAAAGCTGAAAAGAAGGAAATGGTTGCAAGGCTGGTCCAATAGGTGGCAGGCTTGGCTTTAGAGGAGGATTAAATGCCACTAATGAAAACGGGACATAAGTAGGGGAAAGACTGCCTACACAGGAGGATTTTATGGGAAGAAGGGGTAGCAGAACAATACACAACATAGAGAACACTGGATGGGCAACTGTGCACAACCAGTATGTTGTGCCACTGAGGGGTTCTTATTCCTGGTGACCTCAAGAGCAAAGTTTGAGAGGTCCCCTGAAAGCAGAACCCCGAGGTGGCACAACATACTGGTTGTGCACTTAGTTACCCATCCAGTTTTTTTTATAGTGTATAGTAATCGTTTCTTTAAAACAAAACAGTTTTGATTTTCAGTTATTCAGTTGTCGCTTGTTGTACTGGTTGTTAGAACCTTGGTGTGGTTGCTAGGCGAGGTGATGCCCTGCTATTGGCTACATTTAGAAACATAGAAACATAGACTTTGATGGCAGATAAGCACCACTTGGCCCACCCAGTCTGCCCATTTCCCTACCTATTGGATAAGCTGCAGATTCTAGTTAACCAACAGTCTATTTTCTGCAACCCCCCACTATAATTGCCATATGTCTGTCCTATGCATGTTTGAATTCCTCCACTGTTTTAGATCCCACAACCTCTCCAGGAAGGCGGTTCCATGTGTCCACCACTCTCTCTGTGAAAAAGAATTTCCTCCTCACATTACCCCTGAGCCGTCCCCCCTCTAACTTTAAATTGTGCCCCCTTGTTCTTACACATCTCTTTTTCTGAAAGATGCTACCCTCCTGGACTTTGTTGATTCCCATGAGGTACTTAAAAGTTTCAATCATGTCCCCCCGTCCCTCCTTTCATCAAGGGTATACATATTAAGCTCTCTCAGTCTCTCTTCATATGGTTTCTGATGTAGATCCTGCACCATTTTAGTTGCCCTCCTCTGGACTGCTTCCATCCTGTCTATGTCCTTGCGTAGATGAGGTCTCCAAAACTGCACACAGTACTCCAGATGGGGTCTCACCAACTGTCTATAGAGAGGGATAACCACTTCCCTTTTTCTACTTGTGATGCCCCATCCTACGCATCCCAGTATCCCCCTGGTTCTCCCCTACTGACTTCTCACATTGCTTACCCACCTTTAGGTCATCTGATATAACTACACCCAGATCCCTTTCCATTATTGTTGTCGTTAGTACCTCCCCTGCTATTGTGCACTCTTCTCCTGGATTTTTATTTCCCAGGTGCATTACTTTGCACTTCTTTGCATTGAATCTAAGTTGCCATATTTCTGACCATTCCTCCAACCTTGCCAAGTCCCTTCTCATTCTTTCTACCCCCCCGGTATCAACTCTGTTACAGATCTTTGTGTCATCCATAAAGAGGCATACCTTTCCTTCCAGACCCTCTGCAATGTCACCTATAAAGACGTTAAAGATGACTGGACCCAGTACTGAGCCCTGAGGTACTCCACTAGTAACCCCCCTTTCTTCAGAATGTGTTCCATTCACTATTACCTTCTATGTCCTGTTGTGCAGCCAATTTGCTACCCAGACTACCACCATGGGACCCACTCACAGGCTGACTAACTTGATTATTAATCTTTTGTGCGGGACTGTGTCAAATGCCTTGCTAAAGTCTAGGTAGGCCATATCCACAGCCCCTCCCTGATTTATTACTTTGGTCACCCAGTCAAAGAAATCGATTAGATTTGTCTGACATGACCTTCCTGCTGTGAATCCATGCTGCTTTGGGTCCTGTGCCCCGCTGGCCTCTAGGTACTCAACAATTCTTTCTTTCAGAAGTGATTCCATCATTTTTCCCACCGCTGAGGTCAAACTAACAGGTCTGTAGTTTCCTGCTTCTGCCTTGCTCCTACTTTTGTAAAGGGGAATCACATCTGCCCTCCTCCAGTCCTCAGGTACCACTCCATCTTCCCATGATGTGTTAAAAAGTGTGGTTAGTGGTGTCACTAGGGTTCTAGGGTGAATTCAGTCAGGCCCCATTGCTTTGTCCACCTTGAATTTTAGGAGTTCTTTCAGTACTCTTTCTTCTGTAAATGGACTGGTATCAACCCCACTATCCAGAGTGCTTCTACTGGTTGGTTTAGGTAACTCCTCCTCTTCTTCTTTTGTGAATACTGAGCAAAAGTATTCATTCAGTATCTCTGCCTTTTCACTGTCTCCCTCTGCCCACCTCCCCTCTCCTTTATTAATCTTCACTATCCCTCCCTTAACCTTTCTATGCTCCCTAATGTACCTATAAAAGGTTTTATCCCCCTTCTTAACTGAGTTGGCTATCTTTTCCTCGGTTTGGGCCTTTGCTTTTCTGACTGCCTTCTCCACTTCTTTCTGCTTTAATTGATACAGTTCCCTGTCATGCTCTGTCTGTGATTCCTTATACTTATTTGCAGTGTGGGCGGGTTTACAACACAAAAAATATTCATGGCGCTAAGCGAGACGCTAGCTAAACAAACTTAGTCAATTTCACTTACCTACAAATTAATTTCCGGACAGAGAGACTGAATGTAACAGGCACAAATTTTTATTTTAATTAACTACAGTAACATATAAAGAATTAACTGCTCAATTTATTCGGCTGAGTAGAGGAACAGTTTTTGAGACGCTGCTATGCTGCACACGTTGTCACGATGGGATTGCTACTTGTGTTAAGATGTCCTTTGCGATTCACAGCCCTGGAAATCCTAAGGAGAGAAAAAAAAATCAGTTAAGCATATGCACGGAACTGTTTGCCCTTTGATCTTTGCTCCCCCTTAGCTCACCTCGTGATGCCGTATTTACCTTGATCTGAGTCAGATGATGAGCTGATGCGGTGTATCCTTTTTTTCTAGGGTTGGACTTGATTCTCTGGGAAGAAGTTGATGTGGACACCCTGCTGAACACACAGTTTGAACCAGATAAGGTGAGGTTCCCGAGTGCTCCTCGAAGTTTGGCATTTACTCCACTTGTTGATGGCTCATTTGTAGCTTGAGGCTGAACCATGCTGTTTTCTGATGTTGCTGACTGAATAATCAGAGGTGGTTTGGGAGCAGTTGGAGATGCTTGGAAAAAAATTGAATTTCTCCTCTGCTTTTCTTCAGATAGGACTGAATAATTATTGATAGACTGTAAATTCCTATGGCCAGAGATTTGGGCAACTTCTGTTGGGGGCACATTGTAATTTATTAGCCTTTGAATAGAAGTCTTTCTTGTTGAGTGGTTTGTGATTTTTTTTTTTTTGTCTCAGGTAAACCAGCTAGAATTTTTATCTGTTTCATTAGCCCACGTAACTTGTTTTCGCCCCCTGTCATATTTCTGAACCACAGTGAATCAGGCTTGTCTACTACATGGTTGGTGTTGGGTGCCAGGTAGAATGGACTCTCTGGGCTTTGTATTTTGGGGGGTCTTTGTGAGGCATATTTTAGATAGGCAGTTACTGGGTCACGACTGGTGTCTTGCTTATTCTGGTACATACAAGGTTTTATACGGTGTACATCACTGGGGTTTTCAACCGTTCTTGTTTTTATTTGATGCTCGGTGTACTCAAGGTACTTGTTCCCAGAGGTGTCCTCACACAGCTTTATGTCACCCCATTTCAAGCTGTAATGCTCACTGGTACGGAGGGCAAAATAGAGTCCAATACTGAAGAACAGCATGTTGAGGAGGGCTGTTGGATAGTGCCGACCCAGTGACCCAGATGTGTACAGCTGCTCTATGTCCTCCTCAGCCAGGGGATCGGCTTTGTTTGGCTTGTTACCTTTGCCTAACATTTTTTAAGTAACGTTGTTTGACAGACAGAGTTTGGAGAGTTTCTTTAAAATCAGTTGAATTGCCATGGAATATGTGGTGCTCATAGTTATATTTGGATAAGTATCTGTCAACGCTTCCAAGAAGACCACGTAGTGTCATTGGCTCATATTCAGAACCATCTATTCACTTGATTTTAAAAATAAAGTCCGCCAGTAACGCATCAAGATCTGCTACCGGTATTTTGTACAGGGGGCGACACTCATCGACATCATTAAGGTACGATGTAACTATTCTGATGTCGTTTATTGTTTTTTGCATTGTCCGCTTGTTTGCCTGCTCCTCGATGAAGCGCTTGTGGTCGTCGAAGTTTAATTTTGAAAAAACGCAGCTGCCATTCTACTTCGCACTGTACTCTGAGGAGACTCTGGTAGGCAGTTTGACTGAGGCACAAAGCAGCGCGTGGCCCTTTAGAGCATTTCAAGATGTTGTTGTACTACAGTGTGGTACAATCGTGTTCTATGAACTTTTGAACTGTGGTACAACAACATTTTGAGACGCTCTGAATTCTATGTGCAATAGCCCCCTACCATACACTATATCACAGTTAATGCTGCTGCGATGTATATATATAGAAGAACTCCACCACCAGGTTTACCCCAGTCTTGTCTGTGGACTGTGTAACCAGAAAGTGTAAGTGTGACATCATTGATTCAGACAGACAGCCAGGTTTCAGTAATGATCAGTATATCAGGACTGTAGTGTACATCCCACAGCCTTAGCTGGTCAGGTTTGGGGAGCAGACTGCTGATGTTATATGAAAAACACGTCACTCAGTTCCTTGAGAAGGGTGGTGGATGGAAGGAAAGGGAGCAGAGTTTAGCTCCACATCACCTGACAGCAGTAGCAGAAGGGTTATGAGAAGCATAATGGTGTGAGACCTACCCCTACAAACAGGTACTCTGGAAAAGAGAGGTTGATGAGGTGGAGTAGAGGGAAGGAACACAGTACAGCATCAAGACTGAGAAAGGGGGAAGAGAGGAGACCAGGGTGAATAAGGAAAGGTTGAGTGGATTATCAGTGGGGGGGGGGCAAGAGAGGAAGTAAAGGACGGAGATGGGGAGTAAGACAGGGGAAATGGTGAGGGAAAGGGAGAGAATGAGTAGGAAGAACAGAAGGGGCAGAATGAAATGGAAGGAAGGGGTGGAACATGATTACTAAAAGCTGGTGAGGACTAGTGGAGGGTATAAATTTTAGCAAGTAGCCCACAGAGGTAGTATGTTAACACTTGGCACACAGATTTAGCAGTCTGCACAACTAATGCTTATTTAAAAGCAGATACAAGGAGCAAGTTTGGCTACCAAATAAAATGAATTACAAGATCAGATGTGACTGCACACTTGGCCTGTACAGACATGTACAGTACTTGGCACTAGCTAATTAAATTATCATAGTAAAGCAACAAAACATTAAATTAAACAAACCAGAAGGGCTAACTATGCTACTGTGTAACACTGTAAGGGAAAATACAATTAATCTAAGAAGACTAGACTAGATGCAAAAGCAGCTAAATAGGCAGATGCGGTGCATCAGTAAAAATTATTCAAGGAATGAGATTAATGAATACCAATATGAATAGGCAGGTGATACCAGTGTGCAAATGCAAATGATTCAGTAAGCTAGACCCCAGCTTACTGTGACTGTAATAACCCTTACTTGACTGACTCAAAAGTAAGATGTCCGCCAGGCTGGGCAGCTTGCCCTTAGAGTAATTTCTTGATGGAGCTCTTCTTTATTTGAAATAATAACCCGGTTGGAGGGTTCTGCAGGAGAATAGTCCTGGAGTTTACTGCTGACAATTAGCTGTATACCGTCAACATGTTTTGGAGTTTGGTACAATAGTAGGGTAAAGCCTTACATGTCAGAAAGGGATTTTTAGTGAGGGAGTCATATGTTTTAGCTTTTGTTGTTTTTTTTAGTTTAGGTTGTTTATGGTTGTGGTGCCACTGTGTTTACTATAATGAATCTGGACTTCTTTACATTGCTCGGATGCCTGTGAGTTTGAGCGGTGCTGACTGCTTGTCCAACTAATTGCAGAAGAGCATAGGCACTTGCAAAAAAAAAGCTCTCTGTACTGTAACTAGTGCTAGTTTTTATTTTTTATTTATTAGATCATCAGTTTACAGACCTTTGAGTCACAGACACATTTACAAAGGCACCTCGTCAAGGGGTTGGGGGTTGTTCATATAAGATGAGGTAAAGTGAGGTCCTGACAATGAGTTCTGTGGTGTCTGATGTGGTGTCCAGTGTGCCCGAACGTGACTGCAGAGAAAGGGTTGTGTGCACACCCAGAGTTGACTGCAGGAGGGAGTTTAAGGTTCTGGATCGTAGGGGCCTAATGGACTGTCTAGTCTGGCATTTCATTGGGCCTGGGTTAGCATCTAGGCTTTCAGAGGGCCAGTCATTTGCCAAAAGCCTGGCCAGGACCAGACTGAGTGTGCTGTAGTGTGGCATTAGCTCTGGAATGGAAAGGAGTATCAGAGAAGGAATACCAGACCCAGACACTGGCCTAGTTGTGGTGAGAGAGCCTGTTGGTTTGAACCTTTGCTATTATTTTCTTGGACATTTTTAGTTTGTCAGGCGGCAGTGAGAGAACTGCCTTTAGCAGGTTAATTTTCTTAAAATATTGTACATCAGTTCTAGTAAAAGCAGAACTAACATCAGAAAACTTGGGATGTACCCTGTGGAGATATGACCTTTTGGACAACTGTTAATATATCATTCTGTCTTAATATTTGGACTTTAGCACCAACGAGCGTGACTTATTATTTATTTATTTAGTTGCCTAGATTGATGGTTCTGGGCGACTTCAACGCCTGGGTCGACTACGAACTCTCGCAATTTGGTCAACACTTCCTCCAGTTAATGACAATGCTGGGCCTTACACAGGTGGTTTCTGCTGGCACACATAAATGTGGACACTCTTTGGATCTAATCTTCCTTCTAGGGGTCAGGGCATCCGATGTGGGGGTGGAACCCATCAGGTGGTCAGATCATTATACCATGGGGTTTAGTTTTTGCTCCCCTTCTAGAAGGCCTGCCCCTACGGAGTTGGTTAGGTACCGCCCTTTGCGGGATATAGATCCCCAAGGCCTTGCAGCAGTGCTTGACCTCTTGTCTCCCACATTGGCAAGTAGTGATCCAGAGACCCTTGTGTTAGCCTATAACACAGCCTTTGCTGGGGCTCTGGATTTCATTGCTCCAGTTCATGTTCACCCCCTCTCCCTCCACCCCAAGTCCCCTTGGTTTGATGGGACATTGAGGGTGATGTGGAGACAGGGGCAAAGGTTATAGCATTGCTGGTGAAGGTTGTCCCTTGATGCTGACCACCTTAGATTGATGGAACATTATCTGGTCTATCAATCTGCAATCACCTGTAAGAAGGCAGAGTTCCTGTCCAGGGAGATTGCGGTTGCTCGGAATCGACCAGCTCAGCTGTTTCAAACTGTGGACAGACTGTGCAACCCAGCCTGTCTTCAAGTTCGGAAAGTTTTTTCGCAATTGGAGTGCGATGAGCTTGCTCATTTCTTCGTAAATAAGGTGGCTGACATTAGGGCTGAGTTGTTGCCATCACACTCTATGGGGGTTGCTGTGGACCGGGGTGAGAGCACGGTGGTTCGGTTTTTCTGGAGTTCCTTCAGTCAGCTGGAGTTCATTGATGTCATGAGGATCGTCCAGCATATGCACCCTATGTGCTGTAGTTTAGACCCTGGACCAACCTCCCTAATTTTGGGTTGTATCGACATCATTGGTCCAGTCCTTATGCAGATAGTCAGGTGCTCCCTGGGATCTGGTGAGTTTCCCAACTCCCTGAAAGAGGCAGTGGTGACACCCTTCTTGAAGGAAGCTACTGCGGACCCTGACTGCCTGGAAAACTACAGACCTATCTCTAACCTTCCCTTTGTTGGGAAGGTGATTGAGAAAGTAGTGGCTGCACAACTGGAAGACCATTTGACCGTCCATGATGTCTATGAACCCCTCCAGTACGTTTTTCATAAAAGACATAGTACCGAGACAGCACTGGTTCGGGTGCTCAATGATCTCTTGATGGCCAGAGATCGGAAGAGTCATTCCATTTTGGTTCTCCTCGACCTTCTTCAGCCTTTGACACCGTAGATCACATGGTGTTGATAGAACACCTGAGGCTGTTTTGTGGAATATCTGGAACCATCTTAAGATGGTTCACATCATTCCTCACTGGAAGATCACAAAGAGTTGTGTCCGGGGTTTTTTCCTCGGATTCAACGGCTTTGTCTTGTGGGGTGCCCCAGTGTTCAATATTGTCACCCATGTTATTTGCGGTGTATATGCTACCCGTCAGAGACATTGTAAGGAGATATGGGCTGAGGTTTCACTGTTATGCAGATGATACCCAGCTCTATCTTTCTTGTGCCCCCGACCAGGTGGGAGCTGTCTCGGTCTTTAATAGCTGTCTAACTGAAATCCAGGAGTGGATGAATTCTAGCTGGCTGAGGTTGAATTCTGATAAGACTGAGGTATTGGTTGTGGACCTGGGTCGTCGGATAGGGGTGTCGGGTGTTGATGCATCTTCCGGAATTTTTCTTGGAGGCATTTCTCTCCCGACCTCTGAATGGGTGCGGAACCTGGGGGTAGTTCTTGTCGACGGGCTGACACTGCACTCACAGGTGTCGGCAGTCATAAAGACTTCCTTTTACCATCTTAGGAACATCATCAGGATCCGGCATCTTGTTCCGTCTGCCGACCTACCAACATTAGTCCATGCCTTCGTGTCCTCGCACTTGGATTATTGCAACTCCCTTTATCTACGGCTTTCAGGGGTTGAAATCCGTCGCCTGCAGCTAGTGCAGAATGCTGCAGCCCGGCTTCTGACGGGTTCTAGTAGATCCTGTCATATTAATCCGGTGCTGCGCGCACTGCACTGGCTTCCAATTCAGTGGCAGATCACCTTTAAAGTCGGTTTGCTGACTTTTAAAGCTCTACACGATCTGGGCCCAGTCTATCTGAAAGAACTTCTGGTTCCTTATCACCCTAATCGATCACTCCGCTCGGCCGATGAGGGGTTGCTAGAGGTTCCAAGGGTCAATTAGAAATCTTCGGGCGCTCTGGCATTTACGTATGTGGACCCCACCCTTTGGAACTCTCTACCCCATCGGTTGCGGGAGTGCACTTCAGTGGAGGGCTTTAAGAAAGGTTTGAAGACTTTTCTATGGGAAACTGCATTTTTAGAACACTGATATTTTTTAATTATTTTTACTGTTTTGATTTGTTATTTATGTACGACGCCTTGGCAATTGAAAGGCTCCTTATAAATAAAATTATTATTATTATTATTTATAATCCATTGTATTTGATGTGTATGGGTGGTGTATGGTTTAGGGTAAGGTGAATGATTGATGAATAAGGATTAGAAATTATACTGTAATTGTCTTTTAGACTATTTATGAGTGTTGGTGTGAGTGTATAGGAAGACCTCAGTGAGCATGTGGGTGTGGGTGTTGGTGTGCATGTATGCGGGTGGTGGGGATTGTGTTTTTTTGTTTGTGGGGGTTGTTTTATGAGTAGGGTTTGGGTGGTTAATTCATTTATTTGAGTTCTGGAGGTGAGTTTGTGGGTAATTTTAACTGGTTAGTAGTTTAGCAGCATTGCTATATGTGTTGAGTATGGTGCCCATAGGCTTAGCTACTCCCTGTCCCAAATGCTGGACCATCACCCCTTTCAGGACCACCCCCTGCTTATGCAGTGTACTGTCAGTAAATGAAGTGGGAATTAAGAGGAGGCATAGTGGCCAGCAGATGAGTTTGAGGGAAGCTAATAGTGGGGTATTATGGGGATAGTGAGGACTAGGAGACATCCTGGGTGAAATGGGACCTGGAGTGAGGCCAAATGTGGTTTGTTCCCATACCCAGGGCATCTACCAGACTGAGCAGGCAGCTAGCTGTTGGGCAGGCTGCCTCACTTGGTCCCCTGGGGGTTGTGCTTTGCAATGCCAGATCAATGAGGAACAAGACTGACATTATGGCAGATTTGATTTCTGGTTCCCCTGTCAATCTAGCTTGCAACACGGGAACCTGGGTGAGTGATGATGTTAGTTCACTACTGGAGGAGGCAATCCCAGCTGGATTCTCCGTGGTTCACTTTCCATGCAGAGATTGTAGTGGGATGGCCATCTTCTTTATGTAACACCCCCAAATGGGGCTTATCTTTTTATATGCCTCCTGGGGTTCTCTCGCTGCCTCCAGCGTCTGCCTGCCTCCTCCCAGCACCTTCTGCCACCTGGCCCGTTCCCACAGGTGCCCGTGTTACCCCTGGTTCCCCAACACAACCCCATACATTCTGTAGCCCAGTTTGAGCTTAAAAACAAAGTTGCGAGCTGCCAGCATGTTTCTGTCCAGCCAGCACTCACACATGCACACAGGAGCACATTCATCTACTGACCGCTCGGTTTGCAGTCATCCAGGACAGTGTTTCTTGGTCCCGGTGCCCCTGCAAGGCTAAATGGGGACCGGTGACCTGGGAAAAGTGGACAAAAAACCCCTGGAACATTTTTGAAATAAAGTTTTATATGGGGCATAAAGCGGTGCTTATGCATATTAATGAGCCCAACATACATATTAATTAGGAGCTGCTTGTCGCCTAGGGGGTATATGTATCGCCGGCAGCAACAGCAAAACAAATGGGAGCTAGTTTAATTAAATAAATGTGTTTGTGAGAGCAATGTTGGGGCTTTATGTTTATGGAGGTTTTATAAATAAAAAGCAATATTTCTGGCTGCACCGGGACCTTGATGTTGGGGACACTGAATAGACTGTATAAAAACAGTGTTCTCAGCCACCATCTTTGTGCCTATCAGTCAATCAGAAGCCAGGACTAAGCAAAGGGGCTCTTGGGACAGTGCCAGAGATTTGTGGGGGAAAAGGGAGTTACAATTTTGGGCGCCCAAATGATGTCCAATTAAGATACTTAAACTGATTCTGACAGCTTGGGCAGCCAATCAGATTTCAAGAACTTTGTTCTTTATTTAAGGAGGGAGAGTTTGAACTAGGTCAGTCTGAGAGCAGTTCGAGTGAGTCTGGGTCAAGCCTTAGAACTGCCAGGAGGTTCCCTGCAGCTTGGGGAATTTGGGGAGAGGTCTGTTTTTACCTCTCCTCAGCCGAAACCACTGCTGTATAAGTGCTGGGACTGCCAAGACTACATAACAAGCTGAGATTCTCCAGGAGAAGCAGAAGGAGAAAAAGAGAAGATTTTCCCCAGGGCACAATTTCCAGACTGAAAGTGGGTCAGCTTTCCAAAAGACCCTAAACTGCATTCCAATGAGAGAAGCTGCTTTTGCCTCAGGGACTGCATCTAAAGTTAATGCCCGTAGTCACCAGAATTATCTCCAGACAGTTTGCCAGAGGAAGACCTGAACTGCTGTGTGCCAGCTTATATTTCTAGGACTGCATTTTGCAAGTGAGTAAGCTGTGTGGCCTATTACCGAACTATGTCCAAGCTGAACTGGTAATGCCAAGTAATGTGCCCAAAGGACTGTTGCTGCCTGTAAAAACCAATCTGCCAGATGACCAGAGAAGGGAATCACCTCCTGCAGAGAAGTTCATCATGGGTTGTGGCCACTCATGGGGGCTATGCCTTGACGAGGGGGTGAGTTGTGTCAGCTCTGGTCCCTGTATCCTGTTCCTTGCCAGAAAGGATGAAGTCCTGCAGCCTGCAGCCACATCCTGCCTCGAGGAGAGCCATCCTGGAAATAAGCCTGGATCCCGAGGTCCAAGGTTCAGTGAGTAAATCAGGGTTCTACCCTGCAACACCAATTAACCTGTTTTTCCAACTGCTTTGCCTTTCAAGTTTGCTGGGTGGTTTAGATTGTTCTTTGCAGGCCATTGGGCCTGGGGATTACAATTTCTGGGTTTCAAAAGCGTTTTGTGATTTCTGCAGGTAAGTACAAATTAAAGCCTTAACCATTTCTTTATTTAAGGGCCCCAGCCAGTTGTGATGCCAGCCAACCCAAGGCACCACTTCAGGCCTGCAAGGTAGCTTGTCCTGGGTACCCAGTGAGGTTAACTGGACAGTCCAAAGAGGTTATTGCATTTGGTTGAATGTTTTACAAAGCCAAAATACCACTAAAACCAAAAGTACCAATTAATCTTTCTTTAATTTGCATTCCCTATCCCTTGTTTAACCACCTAAATAAATCTGTTTGTTGTTTAATTATTAACCTCATCCATGAGCATATCATTACTGAGTGCCGGTTAATGCAAATAGCTGAACAGTACTGTGTTATTGCTGGTAACTACTCTTTCCAGGTGCACAGGGTGAAAGCAGTGTTCCAGATCCTGTTGGTAAGTGTGGTCACTGTGAGCATATTATTAGCACTCTGCATTAATTGGGTTATTGAATGCAAAGCAAGGTGTTTATTGTAATTTCAAGTGTGGGGCCACTACATGGGGCAATGGGTGGGTATAGCTTCCCAGATGGCTATATCATTTCACCATCTAACCCACTAAATCATTACTCTGGGTGGAGGCAACATATTTGTAGTTTTACTGCTGGTAGTGACACCACAGTGATCCTTGATAGCGAACCAGGTCCCTCAACCTGCAGTCAAGAAAGCAGACAGGGGCAGTAGCCCTTGGTATAAGGGCACCAGGGTTATATTTAGATCCAAGTTGAACCTCACAGTACACCAAGCGAGGGATACCTTGTCATTTGAATGTATGGCTGTGCATGGGGGTACAGGTACAGGTTGCATAATTCTCCTGGTGTACTGCCCTGTGGGACATGAGGGAGAATATCTGAAGGAAATTGCAGACTTCATTGCTGAAAGGGTATTGGAGTCATTCAGATAATTATTTTGGGTGATTTCAATGTCTGGTTTGATAACAAACTCTCGCAGTTTTCCCAATTGGTGGACTAATTCAATAGGTCTAGTACAATGGTTACTTCTGCAACTCATCAACAGGGGCACACCTTGTTCTTGGTTTTCCTGTTGCTTGAGATTTAAAACCTCAAAACTAATCAAGTCAGCTGCTTAGATCACTGAACTGTGAAGTTCTACTTTGGGCTCAGCCTTGTAGTCCATACCCAGTGGAGATGGTTCAGTACTATCCTTTAAGAGAGCTTTGGCCAGAATGACAGCTGGTAGTAATGGACATCTCAGAGATACTGGCAGCTTGTGAGACAGGCACAGAGGAGGCTGTGGTGGCCTATAACAGGGTCATCACTGAGGAAATTGACTCAGTCGCACCTACTCGTGGTTGAATCTGTGTCTCACGCTTGGGCTCCCAGTGGTTTCATCAGGAGCTCAGTGTGTTGAAAACCAGGGCTTGGAGGAGGTCCAGGGCCCAGGAGGACAAACTGACTTTGAAAATTCATTATGTCACATGTCAAAGCACGAGCTCCCATAAGAAGGATGCATTTCTGTCCAGAGAGAGATTGCGTCTGGGAGGAATCTCAGTTCTTCTGGACTGTGGACAGGCTATTAAATCTGACCTTACAGTCGGTTATAGATGGTTCATCCGCAAAAAGCAAGGAGTCCACTCAGTTCTTCTCAGATTGTCCTCTGTTCAGGCCAGAATCTCACCAAGTGGGCTGTTACAACTCAACAGCGTTAAGCCTGCACATCTAGGATGCACCCAGCTGTCATGGGGTGAGTTTAGTCCAGTCACAATGGAAGAGGTAATCTCAGAGCTGCAGTCCACTTTTTGTGAACTAGGCCCAAGCCCGACATGATTACTAGTAAGTTGTGTGGGGTCACTGGGTGCAGTGCTTGCAGGAACTATTTGGTGCTCCTTATCAGAGGGTGTCTTTCCGGTGGCATTGAAAAATACACTGCCTCAGCCCCACCTGAAGAAACCCTCTTTGCCAGATATCCTGGTGAATTATCATTCTGTCTCTAACCTGCCCTTTTTAGGAATGGTTATTCAGAAAGTGGTGGTATTGCAGCTTGTGTCACACTTGACAGCCTGTGATATCTATGAGTCCCTTCAGTCTGGTTTCAGATCAAGGCACAGCGCTGAGTTGGCATTGATAAGGGTGCACAATGTCCTACTCAGGGCAAGCAATCAAAGTGAATGGTCAGTTCTCATTCTCCTTGATCTCTCATCAGCATTCAATGCTGTGGACCATGGGTTTTTGTTGTTGGATCATCTCAGGGAGTAAAGAGGAGTCATTGGCACAATTGTGTACTTGTTTGAGTCCTACCTCAGGGATAGGACACAGAGGGTGGTGATGGAAACTTTCTCATTACCACCAATGCCCCTGCTTTGTGTTGTGCCTCAAGGATTGGTCTTCTCACCTATGCTGTTTACAGTGTACATGCTGCCCCTGGGAAAGATTATCAGGTGATACAGCATGATTTACCCAGCTGTACTGTTCTTTGCACCCAGCATGCCAGATGCTGTCAAGGTGCTAAGTTTGCACCTGGATGAGATTCAGAGCTGGATGGCATCTACTGTAGCTGGCTGAGACATCCTGGACAAGACTGAGGTTCTGATGATTGAGCCAGTTTGTGACGGGGTGCAGCAGTAGCTAAAGCAGTGATGGGCTTTGGCTCAGTCCTCTAGGCTGTTGGCTACCGGCAAGGTGACAAATCTGGGTGTCATTCTGTATGAGAGGCTGTCATTTGAGGGTTAGGTGTCAGCTGTAGTCCAGAGTGGCTTTTACCATTTTAGGAACATCAGCCAGATTAAGTCCCTTATCCCTTCCGAGGACCTGCTGACATTACTGACACTGGTTCATTCACTCGTGAGGTCCAGGCTGGACTACCGTGCTCTACCTCGGGGTCAATGGAGATATCCTATGATGTTTGCAGCTGGTGAAGAAAACAGCGGCCAGGTAGCTGACTGGCTTAAGGTAACGTGGTACTGTTAAACTTCTCTGACATCATCTTCTGTTTTTTTTAATGAGTATTTTAAACCAGTGGGGATTTTTTCTGTTTTTTCTGCATGATCTAGTTGTTAAAAGTATTGTTTTTTCTAAATAACTGCCATTATGCTTCTGAAGAAGGACTGGTTAGTCCGAAAACTAGAGCACTTTGTTCTTGTTGTTACATCCTATGTTGGTCCATTATGTAACCCCTAGGTGGCGCTATCCCAAGGGCTACTACCCCTGCCTGCTTGGCTAGTAGCAGGTTAAGGGGCCTGAGTTCTGAAATGGGTGCCTCTACCTGGAGGTCAGGGTTGGTAGTGGTCAAGCTAAACTGGGCACAGCCCTCTGGGACACTGTAACCCCCCTCTTTCCCCTCTAGTGGCCTGAACACTGTACAATAGTCACTTTCACAATACCCCTAGTATACCACACAAGTACCCACACTGTTTGCACTTACCACCAGGGCTGGTTCCTCTGGCTCGACCCTGGGGACCCCCTGTAAAACAAGGTTAAGCACAGCAAATAGCAACAGTATAGTACTTTGAGCACAAACTGAAACCACAGTCAGATTACATGCAGAAAAAGTTAGATCTGATTTATTCAGGGGACTTGAACAAGGGAGGGGCAAAATCAGGTTAATTAGCTTAAAGGTTATATCAATCGAGCAGTTATGCATGCACTTTGAGTCCCCCCACACAGTCCACCTCTCGGCACCCAGGTAGAGAACAGATGGGCTAGCCAGGACAGTTGCCCGGGGCTGTAGCTGGTTGGGGCCCTGTGATGGAAAACACAACATGCACAGTACACAATATTTGTAATCCAGAGCTAGAGGGCTAAGTTCGTAAAGGAAACAAAACAATAAGACAATCGGATGACACACTCAGATTAAGCTGTTGTTGTAGGGAGCTACCCTGGTATTTACTCATGATACCCAAGACTGGACACAGGCTGGACAAAAATCGAGATTGCAGGTGGTTGATCTGGAATGCCAGGAGAAGCAAGGCCCACACAAGTCACAGAGGCGTTGTTCCAGTTCAAGCAAGGAGCAGGGGGCTGATCCCCGGGCAGGTCTTTCGTCGATGGCTTCTCTGTGCAGTGGGTAGTCTGGTTGGGCCAGTCTGGCAAAGCCCAGACCGCATGGAGACAAGTTCGGAAGCAGTCCATTTTGGGCTGGATACAGCTTCCAGCAAGCAGAACACAGTTCACACAGTGGGGAACTAATTCACAACCCACTAGCAGCTCATAGCACATTTACATGTACGGGAATTCTACTGTACCAGGCAAAGTGCTCCCCGGGCACAATCGCAAAGTCTCTGCACACACCGGGAGCTTAAGGGTAGCTGGAACTCCTGACAGGCTGATTGCATTCAGCAAAACTATTCAGTCTTCTTCAGGTTGAGCCTGGCCCACTTCAGTAGCTTACTTTAGTCACACAAACTTGGATTTAGTCCAAAATAATTCTCTTCTCTCCCTCTCAGGAGCAGCACACCAGCATGCAGACCAAAAACTTAGCCTTTTCAGAGTTCTCCCACGTGAATCCACTCAGGATAGCTGCTCAGAAACACTTCAGCTCCTTCTTGCTCAGCTTCCAGCTTAGTTCTAACTGAAAAACTGCAAGCAGCCAGGGACTTTCCCCAAGATCCAAAAGAATTGGTTGGCTGATTTGGCTGTCAGTCAAAGCTAGAGCTCCCCCTTCAGTTGCAAAAAAGGCACAAAAACTCAAACCGCAGTTCATAAGATTTTGAATTCAGACAGCTCCTGTAGTCCGGCTACATTTTAGGTCCCACCAGAACTATTTGGTCCAATTTGCAGTCCAGGTCCAAAATAGTGGAGACAAACAAAACAGTCCTTGCTACAAAGAAAGCAGGTCAGACAAACTACATTATCATTATCACTGTAAATGATTTTCAGCAAATAGTTACATCTTTCAATAGAGCTGCATCTCAGATTACTCATGCTGCAATTAGGCAGCTCTTAAAGAGACAGTACACAGAGGCTATACAAGCTCTGGTAATCACATTTAAACTGCTAAAATGCAGGACACCAGCCTGGCAGTGAGCATTTAGGCAAGCTCCCCTCATATGTCTCAGATTGTATTCCCCGGAGTGTGTTAGGCACCTACGCACTAAGGAGATATTCCCTAATTACGCTCCAAGTTCCAAGGGTCAAAACTCATTTCTGCAAAGCTGCTCTAAGCTTCTCTTTACCCACATTGTGGAATGCTTTACAAAGGAACTTGAAGCTGAGCTGCCCTGTTAGCCTGAATATCTTCAAGGCACTCTACGATCACTACATGAAAGCACCTTGCAAATGTTTTCCTCACTGCTAGCCCACTAATTTCACAACTCCCCCTTTCCATCCTGACGCTCGCCATGTTTCTACCCCTGGCTCTCACTCTTTCCCTATTAACTCTTACTGCTGCACCCACCCTTCCCTGTCCACTCCAGATTGGCTAAAGTCTCACCCCATCCATAATAGTGTCCCAACTATCTACCCCTCCTCCATCATTATCATAATAAACAAGTACATGACAGCCATCGTCACTTTCTGTGGTTTTAGCTCAATTTTTCCCCCAGTCATCAGTAATATATCCCTCCTCTTCTTTACCTCTCTAACCTGCCACCCAATACACAACCTCTTTCCCTATATGTGTAGTTTCCGGCTGCCTCACTCAAAAGATCTCTGCTTATAACCCCTGTATGCCTATGGTTGATTGTACATCTGCTGACTTCTTCAATTGTAAAATAATGCTTTTTTTTTATTTATTTCAACCTTGTACTGTACTTTATACATTGTATATATTTTTTCTTCCTTATATATTATTGCTTTTTGTATACCTGCTTCTGTACTGTACTTTGATGTATTTATGATCAGGTCCACCTTGCAAATGAGCCTTGCTCAATGGTGCCCGCCTGGATAAATAAAGATTTTGATAAATAAAGATTTTGATTGATTGATTGATTGAAGCTCCAGGAATACTTTTTGGGAACCCCCATTTGTAGGGGGGTTACACCCTTCCCTGCCTGGGAAAACTTGGCATCCGCGTCAAGTCTGTACCATCATAACATTAAAAATGCAACATATACAAGATATTTATACCATTAGCATGCTATACAAGTATTATCTGATTCATCAATTGGCATAACTTGTCACTTTACTATACATTTCAATATACTCTACTATATAATTTCCATTCTGACAATACATTATGCATATTTTACACAGGTAAACTGAACATTACTATACAGAATCATGTAATAACTTCTTGTACTCTAAACAATGAAAGAGGGGGCCCTTCCCTATCAGCTAACTTGGGGCTGAAGGTGACAGGGGCACCATGGTGAGAGGGCAGGACAAGTAACCTGGAATGGGCCGTCAAGCTCAATTTGGGCAGTGAGCTCTGAGAGACATAAACACCTTTGTGGACTACATTAAGAGGCAAATCCACTGGCCTCCCGGGGCAATCGTAATTGAAGTGCACTACTAGCTTGACAGCTCAGCCAGTTTTTCTGGGGTGAACAACCACAGTCTCTGTACTTTCAGCAATGGTCTTGGAGCTTTCATCACTTGTGAGTGGTGCCTCTGCATGACGGGGAATGTCCAAGCTGGGAGCACTGTCAGCCCCTTGCTCTGTAGTCTCTGTTTCTACAACACTTGGCTCATTTTGAAGACACTCTGGCACTGAAGGAGGGTTTTCAGCACTCTTATAGTGTTCCTCAAGCTCTGGTATGTCACCAGAAAGACTCATACCATCAGCCTCTCCTTCAGGCAAATCATACAGTTCCACAATACACAAAGACTCAGCATCATCAGATGTGATACTTTGCACTTCATCTTCAGGGAGCATTGGCTCCAAAGATGATGCCGGGGGGTTAGGCAGTCCAGAAGGCCAAGCTTCATCCCCATAATTCAACATAGGATTTCCACGAAACAACTGACTCAGTTCATATGAGGGGTAATAGGCATTATCACACTCACTGTCATCCGAGTTAGACTGGCAGTCACTATCACTCTGGGCCTACTGCGAGGAAAGTCTTAAATTGGCAACCACGGGGGTAGGATGACTGTTTCTTTCTTGCAGCAGCACGAGTCACTGGTCCTGGGGAATCAATCTCGGTGGGTTCAACCTCAATTATAACTTGACCAATAGGTAGCAAGTGTTTACGGTGCATGGTCTTGACAGCTTTGGAGTTATTCTCTGGGTGCTCTTTGTACACTGGCAAATCATCCAGCTTTCCAACTATGACATGAGGAAGATGGTGCCATCAATCAGCAATTTTATGTTTACCATGCAATCCTAAATTTCGCAACAATACACGGTCTCCAGGCATAAGCTCTTGAGCCTTTACTTTTCTATCATGTCTCGCTTTGTTGGCTAGATTTCTTTTGGCAGCCATTGTCTACGCCAGTTGATAGGCATGGTTCAATTGAGCTTTAAGTTTTTGTACATATTGCAGGTAATCTTTGACTCAGACCCCATTGGGAAAACCCCAAACCAGACATCAACAGGCAGCCGGGCCTCTCTCCCGAACATGAGGCGGTAGGGAGAGAATCCGGTAGCATCATTCTTTGTGCAATTGTATTTGTGTACCAAGGTGCTAATCTCCTGGCTCCATTTATGCTTATCTTTTGTATGGAGGGTGCTTAGCATGTCTAGTAGGGTGTAGTTATAGTGTTCAGGTTGAGGATCCCCAGCGGATGATAAGGGGTGGTTCTTGACTTTCACACCCCCCATAGAGAGAGCATTTCTTTGATTAGCCGACTCTCAAAGTCTTGGCCCTGATCAGAGTGAATTCACTGGTGGGCACCATAGTGGATAAATAAATTTTCCACTAGCACCTTGGCCACAGTAGATGCTTTTTGATCTTTGGTAGGAAAAGCTTGTGCATACCATGTGAAATGGTCCATAACCACTAACACATTGCCAATGTTTCGCTGATCAGGCTCTAAACTCAAGAAGTCTATGCAGACTAGTTCCATTGGAGTGCTGGTAGTAATGTTGACAAGGGGGGTAGCCCTCTGAGGCAGGGCTTTTCTCTGCAGGCAGTGACTACAAGTCCTTACATGGTGCTCAATATCGGCCCCCATCTTGGGCCAATAGAATTGAGATCATACTAGGTCAAGGGTCCGGTCGATACCGAGGTGACCCATATGATTGTGGAGGGACCTCAGTACCAAATCTTTGAAGGCTGTGGGCAGGACCAATTGTTGCTTGTCTATGTGGCCACCCCAATCTACAGTCTGTCTATACAACAACTGATTAAGCAGCTTCAACCTGGGGCCTTCTTTAAACAATAAAGCGGTTCTCAGATCAGAGGAACGCAACTCGGGCACATCTTTTTCTGCACGAAGGGCATCAAGTGCTGGCTGAATCATAGGATCTCGGGATTGAGCCCATTGAATGCTGTCATTGTCAAACTGAGGTAGTGCACTAATATCTAGAGCAGAGAAGTGGCAATACACAGCCGGTATGCAGGTGTCAGAGGGGTCTAAGCAATCTACTAAGCAGTCTGCTGTGTCCATAGACATCTGTTCATTTCTATCAAACTCTTGGCACAATGCTCAGATGGCAGGTTCAGACAGCCTGATCCAGTCGCTCTTGGAAATGGGCCTCCGAGATAGGGCATCAGCATCAGTATGATTCAGACCTGGTCTGTATTCGACAGCATAATCATATGTTGATAATGCAGAAAGCCACCTGTTCCCTGTGGTGTCTAACTTAGCTGAAGTCTATACATAGGTCAATGGGTTATTGTCAGTTCTCACCAATATTTTTACCCCATAGAGATAATCATGAAACTGGTCAACAATGGCCCATTTTAACGCAAGGAACTCCAACTTGTGCACAGGGTAGTTTCGCTCTGACGGGGTCAAGTTCCTACTGGCGAATGCCACTGGTCTCAAACCATCCTCATGGTCTTGATACAGCACAGCTTCTAGACCCTGCAGATTGGCGTCAGTATGCAGCACATAGGGTTTGGTGGGATCAGCATAAGTGAGGATGGGGGTGTGGGTGAGCTGGTATAGGACTTCGTGGAAAGCTGCTTCACAGTCAGGCATCCAACGGGACCTGAAAAGTTCACCTGGGTTTAGTTTAGTTTAGTTTATTAGTCTAGGAATTAATACCTTTGAGCCAGGGCTCTTTTACAAAGGTTCCACGTCACAAAGAACATTTAACAAAGCATGATACACATTACAGGTAAAACCAGACAGGAAAGTTACATCATAAATTTGCTATTAACAGTTTAAGGCAGTAACGTTTTTAAGTTTCATAGAAAAACAAGCTATAACAGGTTCAAGCGAGTAGACAATTTCGAGGTTAAGGAAACTTCCAGGGAGAGGGTGATCATTAGGCGCCAAAAGGAGGCTAGAGAGGAGGAAAAGGTGGTGAGCGGGACAGTAAGTGAGAGGGGACAGGAAAAAAGGGGGGGAGTGAGTTTGGGTGGGAGACAGGAAGTAGTAGAGGTACCAGAGGGTTCATTAGTCAGGGAGAAAGAGGCCTCAGATGTGAGGATGGACATGAGGAGTAGTAGTCTTTATCTAGCGCAATCACAGTTGCTAGTGGTGGTGAGGTGGGCATAGAGCATGGATTTGAAAGCTTCAAGTGAGGTTGAGGATAGAGTAGGTGGACTAAGTGCATTGAACCATGTCGGGGCCCTGTATGTGAAAGATCTTTGTCCCTGTGCAGTCCGGCATCTCGGAACCAGGAAAGGTTGGCGTTCAGATCTGGTGGAGGGTCGTGAACCAGGATTCAGTCGGAGTAGGTTCTGAATACATAATGGAGTCAGTCCCAAGATAGATTTTTTTGCCATTGTGCAGGTGAGATAAATAAGACGATTTGATAGGTTCAACCAGCCTGATTCATAGTACAGATCACACGTGTGAGTCAGTCTTTGAGCCCCCGTGAGAAGCCGGCAGGCCTTATTTAGAGTGATTGAGATACGCCTTAGAGCAGTGGAGGTAGCTGAGCCATAAATAATAAGGCCATAGTCAATGATTGAGATTATGGAACTCTGTATAGCTATTCTCAATGCCGCTTGATTTAGAAATTGACGGTTACGGAATAGTATTCCAAGGCTTTGGTTCACTGTTTTCGCAGTGTTGTCAATGTGGGTTGCAAAAGTGAGCCCTTCGTCAAAAGTGATGCCAAGGTATTTGAAAGTATTTACTTGGTCCAGTGTAATTCCCACAGAGGTTTGTATAGTGAGTGGAGTATGCCTATTTTTGTTTTGGTGATTGGAGAAGAGCATGGCTTTTGTTTTATTGTGGTTTAGCACAAGTTTACTATCCAGGAACCACCTTTCAACACTAGAGAAGCAAGTTGCGGAAGCTTCGTAGGAGTTTGGATCCTTGTGGGAAGAGAGAATTACAGCATCATCGTATAAGATTATTTTCTCCTGGCAGATATCTGGGAGGGAGTTAAGGAACAGGCTAAAGAGGAGCGGTCCAAGAATTGATCCCTGTGGTACACCTGAGAGAACTGGTTTGAAGTCGGAGAGTTCATTAGAGATTTTTACAGCCTGTGACCGATTGGACAGGTAACTTTTTACCCAAGCACAAGGACCTTCGGCCAGGCCTAGGCTAGAAAGTAGGGAGGTAAGTAGGCCATGATGGACTGTGTCGAAAGCTTTGTAAGATCGATAAAGACTGCACCTGTTTGGCACCCTTTGTCCAGGGCTGAGTGGACTTCTCCAGAGAAATCAAGTAAGGCTGTTGTTGTACTATGTCCTTTCCTAAAGCCGTGCTGTTGATTACAGAGTAGATTGTATTTGTCCAGGTAATCAGAGAGTTGGTCTGCCACTATTCGTTCAAGTGCTTTGGGGAGGGAAGGGGAGGGAGTATTGATATTGGTCGATAGTTTCCTGTTGAGGTTTTGTCCCTCACTTTGTGCACTGGCGTAACTATGGCAGATTTCCATTTGTTGGGAAATTGACTTTGGCAAAGTGACAGATTAAGAATTTTTGCAAGGGGGTGAATTACTTCATCCAGGGTGAGAGACAGGATTTTTAGATCTAGCGTGTCACTACTTGTTCTGGATTTGGAGCAGGCCTTTCTTATGTACTTGTGTGCTTCTGTGCACTTTGATTTTCTTGAAGTAAAATTGTGGTTTGTCACGAGGGGTGTTTTTGTGATACTAGGCTAGGCACAGGTAAGTCCAAGAAGAAATCTGGGGAGGACCCCACTAAGGTCTGTGAATGTCTTATTAAGCGCATCTGCAATAGACTTTGGGTCAAGAGTGGTGGATCCATCAACTTTCATAATGGTAGGTGACATTTTGATTGTTTACCCATTATGTTTGGATGTTGTCCCAAAAAGCTCTTCCATCACCCAGGTGGATTCAAGGGCATTTTGAAATAGGCGCTCTTCATTTGCCTAATTTGTGAAGTACATCTATTTCGTGCCTGCTTGTATTTTAGGGTATCATGAGGTGAGCCTGTGTCTCTGGCAACTGCCCAGAGGTGGTCCCGAACCTTAAGCTCGGCAAGTAGTTTGGCAGTAATCCATGGATTTGATAGAGCTTTGATTTTACGTTTTTTTACTGGGGCGTATAAGTCGCATGCAGAGTTGAAAGATTTAATGAAATATTCTAGTGCGGTATTAATATCAGTTGATTCAAGGATTGGCGTCCAGTCCTGTTGTAGGAGATGGGTTTTCAACTTGATAAGATTCCCATAAGGCAATACTCTGCTTGTTATAACTTTGGGGGGTGGCTTGAGAAATTTATTAGACCAGGTACATGACACTGGGGAGTGGTCACTGAGGGAGTCAGGGAGGACTTTAATGTTTTTTATCCGGTCAGGGTGATTTGTGAGAACCCAGTCAATAAGGGTGCTTGTACCAGTTTTGTAATTTTTCCGGGTGGGGGAGGTTACCATCTGAGTCAGGTTTGCTGCTAGGATGTCATCTTTGTAAGAGCCAGTGGAGCCAGTGGGTGGAAATATGCTTTGTCTGGTTCTTTGATGGACCCTTTTTTGTATTTCTGATTGGTAGGAGGGTAACCCTGGGTAAGATTCAAGAGTGGCCAAATCACTTTGGAATAGTCCTTTATGAACCGGTGGTAGTAACCCACAGAATCCCAGGAAACATTGTAGTTCTTTCAAATTGTGCAGCTGGGGCTAAGTAGTCAAGGCTTCAACTTTACTAGGATCAGTCTCGATCCCATCTGTAGACATTATGTGCCCCACATACTTCACAGAGGTTTGGAAAAACTGGCACTTGTTGATGGACAGCTTGAGGCCAAAATCTTCCAGTCAGTCTATTACTTTGAACAGTCGGCTCTCATGTTCCTCTAGGGAGCTCCCAAACACAATAACATTGTCCAAGTACACCAGGCATTCCAGCAAATTCATGTCTCCCACCGCTCGTTCCATCAGTCACTGGAAGGTGGCTGGGGCTCCCGATATCCCCTGTGGCATTCTCAGGAATTCGTAGAACCCCAAAGGACAGATGAAGGCTGTCTTCTCACAGTCCTCTGGTGCCATCAGAATCTAGTAATATCCACTGCGAAGATCCAACACCGAGAACCATTTGCTCCCATTCAAACAATCCAGAGCATCTTGTATACGGGGCATGGTGTATTGATCGGGGATGGTCCACCGATTCAGAGTTCAATAATCAACACACATTCTCACAGATCTATTCTTCTTACACACAACCACAATGGGAGAAGCACATGGGCTCCTGGATTCTTGTATCACACCAGCCGCGGGCATTTCCTGCAAGTGTCTTCTCACATCGTCTATGTCTTCAGGGGCTAGGCGTCGAGAGCTCTCTTGAAATATCCATTCATCGTGCAGGCGTATGTGATGCTCTGCACCCTAGACACATCCCATGTCCCATTCCTTCAATGAAAACACTTGATCTCTCTGGGCAAGTTTCTGGCTAATTCTAGTCTTCCATTCAGCTGGCAACGGGGAGTCACCAAAATCAAACAAGTTGGGAGTCACTCTATCTGTCTTGCCAGAGTGCTTGTTGCTGGGCAACACTGCAGTGTCTGAGCAGTGTACCATAGCTAGGGTGCATTCTCTGTTCACCCGGATCTCCCGATCTGACACATTATGAATCTGGACCATCACTCATCGTGCATAGACATGAGCACGAGCTGTCAAGATGCTGGGCTTAACCAATAATCCTTCCGGCAATTTTCCATCGCATGGCCTGTCCAACATCAGTATCTTGTTCTTGACATCTTTGCAGAGGCGGACCTCCCCTTGAACTGTACACTGGGCATTAGGGGCCAGTACCATTGAATCGGGATCCTTCTTCCACACGACCCCTACCGGTTTATCCTGGTCCACTCCCTTGGGGTTCTGTTGCAAATCATAGGCCCTCTTGATCAGAGCGGGAATTCTTAGGACCCCCCCAGTCCATTGCCCTTGTTTCTTGTGACAGAGTTGTGCCAGTCTCCCAAACATATGGGCGATGGTCCCAAATAACAGGGGAACACCATCATACAGTCCAGTAGGGGGACACACTAAGGCCAGTGTCTCGACTTGCTCCTCTACACCAGTTACAGCTGCAGGAAATGACAACCAGAGGTGGACATATCCTAGGTAGGGATAAGACTTGTCGCTCAGCCCCCACACATGTAGGTCTTCCAGAGATTGTAAGGGCACAGCAGATAAGTGTTTGTCATACCAGTCCTTAAATACAATGGTCACTTGTGATCCACTGTCCAGCACAGCCCAAGTAGGAATATCATTCACAGCCACGGTAGTCTCCATTGAAGGGCCCACTATTTTGGACCAGTCTGGAGGGACAGCAGCAGGGGCCTGGACAGATGATTTAGCCACATAGGGATTTGAGTTACTACTTCTTGAACTCTCACTGTGGTCATTTTGGGCACTCCTTGACCGTTGATTCGTTCTCTGAAACTCTCCTTGAAGCCTGTATACAACTTTATCTATGTCTTTTGTGGACCAGCATTCTCCCTTCATGTGCCCATCCTTCCTACAATTATGGCAAAATATGTTTTCTGGGATTTGGGGTGGCTGAGGCATCACACTGGGAGCTGGGGAGGTGGTACTACCAACTGAAAACCTTGGTGCCATCTCTGTCTACTGAGTGGTGAGCATTTGGAGACTCTCATCAATTCGTTACTTCCATAGACAAGACATCGAGTTTCGAGCTGCTGTCAGCAGGAGATGCCTGGGTGGACACCCCCACCTCCATAGCAGATGCAGTTGGATAAGGGTCGGTGCCTGTACTTGCAGGAGAGGCCTTCATAAAGAGACTGTTTTTTGTTTCCCTGAACTCCCTCAGCAGTTCATCTCATGGCAGCACACCCTCATTGGTCCCCACTTTGGGAGGGCCTTCCAATGCCATGATCACTTGGGCTGTGCTCACCCTAGAATTACTCTCCCCCTCTTCACCTTCAACCTCCTGGAGTTCTTTTATCAAGTCACAATAGTCTGGTGGGTTACTCCTTCTATCTGGGAGCCTTAATTGAAGGAGCTGCAATTTAGAATGGTTTGCATGTTGCAGTATGTGCCCCAGCCTCACATGGTTTAAGTCACTGGTGGCTATCCCACCTTTTCGGTAAGCCTTCTGCAGCGCTCTTTCCAGACAAGTAGCATACGCAGACAAACTTTCCCCTGGCCATTGTTTTGTATCCTGAAATTTCCACATCAAGTTCTCCCCTGACTCAGTGCTCCCAAAATTGCCTTCGAGTGCAGATAGGTACTTCTGGGCAGATGCATCAGGGTTTGTGGACCTCAGAAATGTAATGGTCTCTAGGGCGGGACCCATCAAACTTTCTATGATCCTTTTCCATTTCTCAGCCTCTGCACACTGCCATTCAGGTAACAAAGGGGCAACACAATCTATCCAGGTCTCCCAATCATCCACCCCTTGGGGGATGGGGAGGGTGCCGGAGAAGATTCTCAACCTTCGGTAAGAGTCTTGACTAATGGCTGGTACAGACATAGGAGCCAGCATTGGCACAAGCACAGAAGGAGAGTCAATAACGGGTACTGGAGTGGGAGGGGGTGTTAGGGGAGGAACACCCCCAGGTGGCAGGAATAGAATCTTTAAGTCCTCCACAGTTTTCCCTTCCTCCAGCAACAACTTAGCAAATTTCTCCTCAAAAGTCTCAGATAGTGGAGGGGGGCTCATTCTCCCTGAGGTCTCTACTGTCTTTAGTTATTACTCTCCAGGCAGTGAGGGCTCCTTCGGGAGTGATAGTCCATGGCACTTTGGAACTGTCTACTGGGTCCTTACACTCTACTAACGCCATGAAACTTTGGACGAGCAGATTAGTCTGTCGATCCACCACCACAGGGTTTTGTAAACATTCAACCTTGGAAAGTACTCCCTCTACAGTGTCCTTATTGGTAACCAGGGAAATATCCAGGATAAGTATAGCATTTGTGGGGTTGATCTCCTGCCCAGTACACCACCCCACCAACTGGTGTACAGCCACTTCTGTTGGGGTAGCCATTTATGTTTGGCAATAATTCCTAGTTTCAGCCACTAGAAGACACAAAGTCCCAGCGGTGAGTCTCCAAGATGTAACCCCTAGGTGGCGCTATCCCAAGGGCTACTACCCCTGCCTGCTTGGCTAGTAGCAGATTAAGGGGCCTGAGTTCTGAAAGGGGTGCCTCCACCCGGAGGTCAATGTTGGTAGTGGTCAAGCAAACCTGGGCACAGCCCTCTGGGACACTATAACCCCCCTCTTTCCCCTCTAGTGGCCTAAACACTGTACAATAATTACTTTCACAATAACCCGGTACACCACACAAGTACCCACACTGTTTGCACTTACCACCAGGGCTGTTTCCGCTGGTTCGACCCTGGGGACCCCCTGTAAAACAAGGTTAAGCACAGCAAATAGCAACAGTACAGTACTTTGAGCACAAACTGGAACTACAGTCAGATTACATACAGAAAAAGTTAGATCTGATTTATTCAGGGGACTTGAACAAGAGAGGGGCAAAATCAGGTTAATTAGCTTAAAGGTTATATCAATCGAGTAGTTATGCATGCGCTTTGAGTCCCCCCACACAGTCCACCTCTGGGTACCCAGGTAGAGAACAGATGGGATAGCCAGGACAGTTGCCCGGGGTTGCAGCTGGTTGGGGCCCTGTGATGGAAAACACAACATGCACAGAACACAATATTTGTAATCCGGAGCCAGAGGGCTCAGTTCGTAAAGGAAACGAAACAACAAGACAATCAGATGACACACTCAGATTAAGCTGTCGTTGTAGGGAGCTACCCTGGTATTTACTCACAATACCCAAGACTGGGCACAGGCTGGACGAAAGTCCAGACTGCAGGTGGTTGATCTGGAATACCAGGAGAAGCAGGGCCCACACAAGTCACAGAGGCGTCGTTCCTGTTCAAGCGTGGAGCAGGTGGCTGATCCCCGGGCAGATCTCTCGTCAATGGCTTCTCTGTGCAGTGGGTAGTCTGGTTGGGCCAGTCTGGCAAAGCCCAGGCCGCATGGAGACAAGTTCGGAAGCAGTCCATTTTGGGCTGGATACAGCTTCCAGCAAGCAGAACACAGTTCACACAGTGGGGAACTAACTCACAACCCACTAGCAGCTCATAGCACATTTACATGTACGGGAATTCTACTGTACCAGGCAAAGTGCTCCCTGGCCACAATCGCAAAGTCTCTGCACACACCAGGAGCTTAGGGGTAGCTGGATCTCCTGACAGGCCGATCGCATTCAGCAAAAATATTCAGTCTTCTTCAGGTTGAGCCTGGCCCACTTCAGTAACTTACTTTAGTCACACAAACTTGGATTTAGTCCAAAATAATTCTCTTCTCTCCCTCTCAGGAGCAGCACACCGGCATGCAGGCCAAAATCTTAGCCTTTTCAGAGTTCTCCCATACAAATCCACTCAGGATAGCTGCTCAGATACACTTCAGCTCCTTCTTGCTCAGCTTCCAGCTTAGTTCTAACTGAAAAACTGCAAGCAGCCAGGGACTTCCCCAAGATCCAAAGGAATTGGTTGGCTGATTTGGCTGTCAGTCAAAGCTAGAGCTCCCCCTTCAGTGGCAAAAAAGGCACAAAAACTCAAACCACAGTTCATAAGATTTTGAATTCAGACAGTTCCTGTAGTCCGGCTACATTTTAGGTCCCACCAGAACTATTTGGTCCAATTTGCAGTCCAGGATCAAGATAGTGGAGACAAACAAAACAGTCCTTGCTACAAAGAAAGCAGGTCAGACAAACTACATTATCATTATCACTGTAAATGATTTTCAGCAAATAGTTACATCTTTCAATAGAGCTGCCTCTCAGATTACTCATGCTGCAATTAGGCAGCTCTTAAAGAGACAGTACACAGAGGCTATACAAGCTCTGGTAATCACATTTAAACTGCTAAAACGCAGGACACCAACCTGGCATTGAGCATTTAGATAAGCTCCAGGAAGACTTTTTGGGAACCCCCATTTGTAGGGGGGTTACAATTAAAAGGTATCAGATCATTTGCTTCTGGATCAGGGTTATGTAATGTAATCTCTGGTCCTGTATGAAATGCACTAGCTGCTGGTGAAATGGTATGTGACTTTCAAGGTTGGTGTGCTAACCTCCAAGGCCCTACATGGGTTGGGCCCTAGCTACTTTTTTTATATATTGATTTTTCTTCCCAGCTGGTAGCTCATCATTGCAGGGATATATCCTGCTCACAGAAATATACCATGGTCAGGCCAAACCTGGTTATCATTCAGGCTGCTACTGTGTTTTTTCTCCCTCATGTTTTTTTTCCTCCCACCTCCCCTGGCTAGAACCATGCCTGTGTCTGCCTCACACAGCCACAGTTTCCCCATGCAGCAGGAACAAGCTCCCTGGCCCAGTTGCAGGGGTTGCTGTGGTAGTGTAGTCTAGTGCCAACACTCATCGATCAAAATGTCTCGGCCGTGGCCTGTCCCCTGACATGACTACCCGGGCTCACTTCTGAACCTGGATCATCAGTACAGCAGCGCAATGCACTGCTGTTGGGTCACTGGGGCAACCTCGGGCCCTAGCTACTTCTTGGAACTCCTGAATCCGGTTCCATGTCATAACGACAATCGTGGAAAGGTGATCACTGTTAGGGCGAGTGTACATCGGCAAAAATCAATTTCAGCAATGTGCACTCCCCGGTGCACAGCAAAAGGGTGCCAGGGACTTAGGATGTTCATGTTTATGCAGGGGGCTGTGCCCCCCACCCCCATACTAAAGGATTCTCAACTCCAGTGGGGTACATGTCGGGGGTGCAAAAGGGGATTTGGGGGCTGGGTGCATCAAAATGTATGTGCGTCTGGACCCGATACCAGCACCCTCACAACCCTAGCCTGCCACCCACCTACCACACCATGGGGCCAGCTCGGCAGCCCACTGCTGCACCACACCACACAAACTCTCCCTCCCCTTCTGCCCGTCACTCAACTTGCTCACTCCTCCCATGCGTGTACATATAGCAATATCCTGTCACTATATTCGCGGACCCCCTCATCTGGTTGCCCTCCCCCCTCGGTAGCCCTGTCGACAGGCACCATGATTGAGTCGCCCTTTTTGAAAGCACCCAATCGTGGTCGCCAATGTCACGGGATACCCCTGAGTCCCCATCGGCCCTCATGCTCTCTCCATTTATCTAAGGCAAGCCTTCTCTTGGTCCCTAGGGCCAAGCTGAAGTCATCCAGGGATCATGTGTTTCATGTGTCTGATCCTCTGATTTAAAATGCAATATGTAGAATACTGAGGGAGGCTCCCTCGGTGTAGGCCTTTAGAAGGGGGTTAAAAACATACCTATTTTAGTCAGGCTTTTAGAGACTAGGGCTGGTCCTGCTTAGCAATCTCGTGTATGCCTGGCTTCCATCATGAAGATCTGTCTGGAAGATAATGCAGGTCCAGTACTGGGGTCAACGGTCCTAGTTGGGTTCTCGGTGGTTCACTGCCCGAGGAAGGATTGCAGGAAGGGGGGGGGTGGCCATCTGCTTTAGATCTGAACTGAACCTGGTGGTGCACTCAGTACGGGATACCTCATCATTTGAATGCATGATTATTGGGGGGCCAAGTGTAGGCTGCAGGATCCTCCTCATGTACTGACCTCCAGGGTGCGAGGGAAAGTTTCTGCAGTAAATCGCACTTTTTGTCGCCAATAGGGTATTGAAGTCACAAAGATGGCTCATTCTTGGCGACTTTAATGCCTGGGTTGATGATGAAAGTTCACAATTTGGTCAAGATTTTCTCTAGAGTATGGCATCTCTGGGCTTTGCACCAGTGATTACTTCTGTGACCCACCAACACGGCCACACCTTGGGCCTGGTATTCTCGCTGGGACTCAAGATTGATAATCTTGAGATTGATTCGGTCACTTGGCTGGATCACTGCACTATTAGATTCAGTTTCAGGGTCCCCCATTAGACCATCCCCTGTGGAGGTTGTCCAGTTCCCCCCTTTGAGAGGGGTTTGTCTAGAGGGAGTTTTGGCAGTGCTGGACACCTTGGATGTGTTGAAGGTGAGCATTGGGGGGACCATAGGCAGTTGTGGCAGCCTATAATATGGCAGTTACTGAGGCCTTTGACCTCTTAGCACCAGTCTGTGTACATCCACTGCTGTCACTCCTTGGCCTGCCATGGTTTAATGGTGAGCTGAAGGGGATGAAAACAAGGGTGCAAAGCTTGGAGCATTGTTGGAGGAGGTCTAGGGCCCAGGAGGACAAACTGGTTCTGATGTCTCACTATGATGAATACCAGAAAGCAATCACCTGAAAGAAGGTGGCTTTTTTGTCAAGGCAGATTGCTGCTAGGAAGAACCAACCAGCTCAACTTTTTCAGATGTAAGCCCCCCTCATGGCATGGGCTTACTATCCTTGCTCTGTCCCCTCCCCTGTTGTTCCATCAGTCAGCTTAGGCGGCGATTCCCTTGTCTGCCCAGTAGGTGGCAGAGTTCGCTAGTATAAAAGTCCAGGTTTGAGGGGTTGGTGGGAGTTGGGAGATTCAGTGGGCTGGGGTAGGGCCAGTGTGGCTGGGGGGGGTCAACAACCTCCCTGGCCCAGTAGGTGTCGGTTTGCAGCGTCAGTGCAACATGAGGGAGGTGCTCAAGGGAAGGTGGCAGGAGTTGGTGTCCATTTTGGGGCCAGGGATTCTAAGGCTGAGTTAGGTGAAGGAGTATGGAGGAAGAGAGAGGCTGGAACCATCTGGAAGCTGGGGGCCTGGTTACCCAAAGGAATGGAGAGGATACAAGGCAGTAAGGCTGACATAGCGGTGGCAGTAGCATGGCAGGGCTTTTATGAAGGTGGCAGATTCAGGGGGGCCATTCCTGGTGGCATGCTGCCAGAGGTAAGATGAGGAGTGGGACTGCATCCTGGGATTCACCTTAGGGCCTGCCGTGCCCATGTCTGGGGCAAGTCCTTTAGACCCATTAAGAGATGTGGCCTATGAAAACAGGACTGGAAAAGAGGGTACCATTGCCAGGCTCTATGATGTTTGTCTTGGCTCGGGATAGATGGGACAGCACCTGGTGTGGCTCTGGTGGAAGGCAAGGTTTTGGGAGCAGCCACGGAGGTATTCAGGCTGCAACATGCCCTGGTACACTGTAAGGTCCAGTGGTGAGGAGGAGCAAGGCACTCCCCTGTAAGGAAAGGAAAAGGAAAAGTAAAACCATGTTTGGAGGTGAGGGATTGCGCTAGTTTTCAGCTCAGTCTGGAAAGGTGGAGCCAGCTCTGGTCTAAACTCTAGGCTGGGTAAAACTCAGATTTGTTATGGCCGGTGCAAGTGCCCTTTGCCTGTTGTTTCTTCAACTCTAAAACCCCAATGGAGCTGCTCTGTTTAACTTATTTATTGTTCCAATCATTTTGAACCAAAAAATATTTATTTATTGGGATCTTGGAATTACACCTATTGAGGAGGTTTCTCATTCACAAAGGTTCCATGTCAAGTAAACAATAAAAACATTACAGACATCACATTATTGAACCATTGGGCATAGTAAGACTGCAGTAATTATAGAGTTACAGAAGTGCAGAGAATACAGAGAAAGCAAACAATTAGGTTATAAGGTAACAAAGTATGGAGTATTAAGCAGAATAAATTCATTCTTTGTCTAAGTTCAAAATCTACAAGCGGAACAACTAATTCATTGTCAAGTCCCAAAGAGAACGGGGTAGTGAGGGGGAGGGGGGACAGGTGCCATGAGGAGGAAAGAGAAGTAGCTAGAGATTGGGGTGGGGTGGGGGTTGGGTTAGAGTGGAGGGGTGGGTGTGGGGTGGCAGTGGGAGCCGTGTCCGGGGGGGGGGGAGATCAGAAACAGACTGGGGCTAGCAGTCACAACTACTTAATTCAGTGGGTGAATGTGAAGTTTTCTTTTAAAAGGCCCCAGCTTAGGCTTATTTAGTATATGCAGGGAGAGATCATTAAGCCACGTAAGGGCGTGGTATGCAAAAGTTATTTGCCCCTGCATGGTGCAGAAGAAAGGGACATGAAGTGATTGTCTGGTAGTGCTTCTTGTACAGTGAGGGTTGGGGGCTGTGAATAGGAGCTTCTGAATGGTGGGCAGAAATAGGTCAAAGCTGTTTTTTTCCCCTAGTAGATACACTTAATACTGCAGCCTGCCTTGAAGGGTTAGCCAATTGTTCTATGCGGCATGCCCACCCAACAGCGACACCATTACAGTGAACAACGTCGATGCTGACAACATTGACAGTCAGCTGTATTGGTGCAACCGAGACACTGTCAGTCTGTCTCCCGGTCCTGCACCCCTTCCCCGAATCAACTCTGACTCGGTTTCCTTACAGATTTATGTCAACCACACCTTGTGATCAACATAAAGCTGTCGCTGTGATGCCGGTCAACGAAATAGTTGTCAAACCGGCATCATAGAGCCGGTCTGTGCATACAAGGCACATGTACGGGTCAATCTATTAGCACCAGGCAGAAGTCTGCAGGATTTGTTAAGAGCAACACTAACCCTTTTGAGGGTGGACTCAGTGGCCACTCCATTAACCACTAACTCATAGTCGATGATGGACAGAATGGAGCTTTTTATGGCAAGTGACAGTGCCTCTTGGGTCAGACAGTGACGAAGTCTGTATAGCAGGCCAATCCTAGGATTGACAACCTTAACAATTTGGTCTATGTGCTGAGCAAATGATAGTGTGCTGTCTAGAGTGATGCCCAGATATCTGAAAGATTGTATTTGCTCAATGGGGGTGTGAAGGCTATACAAGATTGTCATCTTGAAGTTCTTATGCTTATTATGAGGGTTTACAAATATCATAATTTTAGTTTTTTTGTAATTCATTAACAGCTTGTATTTGGAAAACCATGCTTCCACCACGATAAAGTAATTTTGAAGGAGATCCTGAAGTTTGAAAGTGTCTGGACTGTTAGAGATTATGACAGTGTCATCAGCGTAAAGGAGAATTTGCCCTTTACAGGCTAAGGGTAGTTTATTAATAAAAAGGCTGAATAAGAGTGGGCCAAGAATAGACCCCTGAGAGAAACCCGTGCAAACCTGAGGACTGTTGGAGATGACGGCATCTATTTTTACTTGCTGCGATCCATTGCTAAGGTAGCTCCGAAACCAGCCTACAACTACATGGGAGAGGCCAACAAAGTGGAGTTCAGCAAGAAGAGAATTGTGATTGACAGTATCAAATGCCTTGATAATGTCGATATAAATCAATCCGGCTCTCTGACTACTATTCTTTCCTCCATAACCACACTGACAAAATCCTCTGAGTTGCTCCTCTTCAAACCTCTTGCTGTCCTGTTCCCTACTAGCCTTGAAGCATTGCCTTCTTCTAGCATTTCGCTCCCCACCACATCACTTTAACTCTCCTCCCAGTTTTACCTCCCCCCCCCATCCTGCATTCTAAGCACAGATTTCCTTGGATTGGTAAACTCTTCCAGCTTCGGTATGCACAAACCTGAAGCTTATTCCTGTAACTAACGATCTTTGTACCAGTGTAATTATTTGTTAATGCTGTCTGTCTTCTCACCATGTATCATAGCAATATTTGCTATTCTTCAAACCAGTGTAATTTTCTGTTAATGCTGGTTGTCTTCATGCCATGTAGCTTAGCAATGTTTGCTTTTCTATTGTATGGCAATGTATGATTTGTTCCTGTATTACTGTCTTGTAATTCCTATGATGTGGAATGTTTGTAAAGCAGCAGCTTTGCTCAAAGGTATTAATTCGATATTCAATAAATAAAATAAATAAATAAATATCCAGGGCCTCATGCAGGAAGCCCGAGTACTCCAATAGGGCAGTGGTAGTGCGGAACCCATGCTGCTGAGGGCATTGTATTCCATATTTTTTCAGGTGGTCCACCAGTTGATAAGCAACCATTCTTTCTAATGCTTTAGAGAGGGGAGGCAGTACTGATATTGGGTGGTAATTAGTCTGGAGGGCTCTGTCCCCACTCTTGAGTACTGGGGTAACAACTGGAGCTTTCCAATCTTGTGGGAATTGACCCAGCTGGAGAGAGAGGTTCATTATAATTGTAAATGGCAGAAGCACATCATCCAGGGTGAGGGCAAGAATTTTGAGGTCAAGTGTGTCGCTACTATGGCTTGATTTGCCAAGTACCTACAGGATATAATTTCTGGCTTTGGGCACAGTGATTACTTTAAGGTAGAAAGGGGGGATGGGTGTTGGGGGGCCCCTGGGGAGGTGCCATTGTACTATGTGTACTATGTGCATTGACATTAGGTGCATCAGGGAGGTCAGGTGGCAGTAGACTACTGAGGTCCATGAAAGCATCATTGAAGGTGTTGGCTATGGTGTGGGGGTCCTGAGTCATTACCCCATTCACATGTAGCATGGAGGGAGATCTTTTGTTATTTTTTCCAGTTAGATCCTTTTAAGTTTTCCCAGAATTTCCTACAATCACCCCATTAATTAGTAATGCAGTCCCTATAGTATTGCGATTTAACAAGTCTGATCTCACCGGTGCAGGCATTTCTGGACATTTAATATTTCTGAAAGTCTGCTTGGTTGCCTGTGGCCTTGGCTCTGTACCAGATATGGTCCCTAGTGGCTATAAGGTTCAACAGAGTGGGGGAAATCCTTGTGGACTCCCTTGATTTTGCATTTTCTAATCGGACCAAAAGTGTTGCAAGCTTCATTAAACTTGGTAATAAAGTAATCCAGTGCTTGGTCAATATGTGTTGCAAAATAACGGGTGGGCCAGCCTATATGTCTGAGGAAGATCCTGAGTGCATTTAGTTGCCCATGCTTGAGGATATGACTTTGTTATGAATTTGGGGGGGGGGTTTGGAGGCCTTATTGTCCCAGTGGCAAATGACAGGAGAGTGATCACTGAGGGAGTCACCTAGAACTGTGGTACTGGAGATCCGGTCTGGTTGATTTGTGAGGATCCAATCGAGCAGGGTACAGGAGCCTCTATGGTAGTTGGTCCATGTGGATGATTCAACCAGTTGGGTGAGGTTAATACAAGCGAGGGCATCTTTGTACTGGGCAGCATTGGGAGACATCCAATTAATATTGACGTCCCCAAGCACAACCACCTCCCAATTCTGCTTAAGGCCTTTTATGAAGTCAGTGATTTTGTGGAAACCTGCATCTTGATCTCTGGGGGGAATGTACACTGAGGCAATTGTTAGTGACTTGCTATGTGCCCCTAATAGCAGCCTAATGGTTAGGGCTTGTGCGGTATTCCCTGCATCAATCTGAGAAAAGGCTTGGCAGCATAGATGATCTCTGATATAGATGACAGAGCCACCACCCATTTTCCCTAACCTGTCGAGTCTGAAGATGGTGTACCCACTTAGAGCTACATCAGGGATCTTGGGTGAGAGCCAGGTTTCCACTAAGGAAAGGACACCGGGGTAGCGCTGGCTTACCCAAACATGGAGCTGGTCACATTTGGCCAGAAGGCTATGGATATTAATTGACGCTATTTTTAAGGCACAGTGGTTATTACCAATACCAGGAGGCAGTTGAGGGGGGTCCAGGATAGGGGGTGGATGTTGCCAGAGATCAGTAGAAGCATCATGGCAAGGTGGAGAAGGTAGTTTTTTTAGGTGATTCAGGTTACATTTCCGTTTACAATTACTGTTACCATCCTTCCCTGTTGTGCATGGTATGGTAGCAGAGAGAGATATAAGGTGTGCAATCATGACCCAGTGGCTGATGGGCAAATGACCATCTGGGGTGTGCAGTCCACCATGAATAGGGAAGGGGAAGCTAATAGAGCCAGTTTTAAGCCCCAGTGGTAAGGTAGTGTTGACTGTGAATGTGCAAGTCAGAGTAGTCTTGTTTGGATATTCAAGGGATAGGAGAAATAGGAAGGGAGCTAATAAAAGTAAGAATTTACAGGGGGCCATGAATTAAATTTGCTGTTGTTCACTTTCACCTAGCAGTGCTGAGTGGTTAAAATAATTAATTTATCTGTTTCCCCTGAGGGAGTCCCCCCCCCAATGTATGTTGAAGCCAGCTGAAGCTGGGGTGCCTGTGTGTCCATCTGTGTAAGAGGAAGCCTGGTCATCTTCAGCAAGGTAAGGCCTGTCTTTATTCCAATGTTAAGAAGTGTCTGGAAGGTACTCATTGAGTCTGTGTGCCCCCCCCTTTGCATTTCCATCAGGATCCCTAGACTCAAATGGAGGATGGGGGGGGTCACATGGATGGTAGACAGGTTTTCACATCTGGCCTGTCTGGAGCCCATGAGAGCCTTTTCACTCACAAAATTCGAGGAGTTCACTTGGTTCTTTTCAGACAGGGTGTCCTCCATTATGGCTGGTATCACCCCAAGTGGGCCATCACAGCCCAGCAGAGTGAAGCCTGGGAGTCAGGATCATGTTTAGTGGTCTTGGAGAGAATTCAGACCAGTGACGGTGGATGAAGTGTGTGGGTGATCTCTGAGTGGCAGCCAGCATTTGTAATCTGGATCCAGACCCAATGTGACTACTGATGAGCTGTGTTGGGCATCTTGGCCCAGTGTTCACTGAGATTGTCTGCTGCTCCTTTTCAGAGGCCTTTTTTCCAATGTTGCTGAAAAGCACATTCGTGACGCCTCTTCTGAAAAAGCCATCATTGGACCCGGATGTCCTGGCGAATTACTGTTCTGTCTCTAACCTCCTGTTCCTAGGAAAGTTTATTGAGAAGGTGGTTGCACTACAGCTTGAGGCACACCTGACTGCCTTTAACATCTATGAGCCTCTCCAGTCTGAGTTTAGGTCAATGCATAGCACAAAGACCACGCTAGGTAGGGTGCATAATGACCTGCTCAGTGTGAGAGATAGAGGAGAATGGTTAATTCTCGTTCTTCTTGATCTCTCATCAGCGTTTGACACAGAGGACCACTGGCTGCTATTGGTCCTGCTCAGGGAGTACACAGGACTCACTGGCAAAGTCATCAGCTGATTTTAGTCCTATCTCAAGGACAGAACTCAGAGGGTAGTGTTGGAAGAATACTCTTCGCACCCAATGGCTCTATCTTGTGGAGTACCCCAGGGATAGGTCCTGTCGCCCACGTTGTTCACAGTGTATATGCTGTCCCTTGGCAAGATCATTAGGCAGTATGGGCTTATGTTTCATTGTTATGCCAATGATATCCAGCGCTGCTTGTCCTTTGCAGCTGTGACACTTGGTGCAGTTGAAGTGCTAAATGAGTGCTTGTCCAAGATTTAGATCTGGATGTCATCAAGCTGGTTGAGATTGAGCCCAGAGAAAACTAAAGTGCTAGTGGTCAAGCTGGGATGAGGGGGGAGTGGAGGCCACCAGGAGGGAGACTGAGCTTTGGCTTGGTTATTGGCTTCAACCAAAGTGAAAAATCTGGGAGTCGTTCTGGATGATGGGCTGACACTGAAGGTTCAGGTGTCGGCAATGCTCCAGAGTGGCTTTTACCATCTTCGGAATATCAGCCAGATTAAATCCCTTGTCCTGTCTGAAAATTTGGTCATGCTGGTACGTGCGTTCGCAACTTCGATGCTCGACTACTGCATGCTTTATACATAGGGATCAATGGAGGTATGCTGTGATGCCTGAGGCTGCTGCAGAATGCATCTGCTTGGCTAGACAGGCCTTTCTAGGTCCTGTCATGTGTCACTGGTACTGTACGATCTGTACTGGTTGCTGGTGAAGTGGCATATCTCCTTTTAAAGTTGGTCTGCTGTCTTATAAGGCCCTACATGGGCTGGGCCTGGGCTGCTTATTAGAGCTCCTGTATCCTCACATACCTGTTCATCTTTTCTGCTCTGCTGAGGAAGGCCTCCTGGTAGTCCCTAAGGCAAGTATAAAAATCATCCAGCAACCAGGTGTTTGAAGTAGCAGCCCTGTTTCTACGGAATTCCTTGCCCAGGTTTTTGAGGGAGGCCTTCTCAGTGGAGGTGTTTAAATGGAGTCTGAAAACATTTCTATTTATGCAGGCATTTCGTGTTTAACTGTATTTTACCATCCACATATATGTATTCTGCTACTGTTTTTACTTTTGTCTAATTTTAGTGGGTATTGTTTAACGTACTGATGCATTTTAATGTTACTTGTATTTCACTTTTTGTGATGGTGCTCAGAGCCTCTGGTGAAGGGTGCCACAAAAAAGTACTACTACTATGCTGATGCTGCCATATTTATATATATATATATATGTATACTGTATGTTGTGAGATTTGCTTCTGAATCATTGTTCAAAGAAGTTTCACTCAGTTTTTTTCACTAATTATGTAAGTCCTAACTGTTATTGCCTGATATGTTTTGTGTGGCGCCCTGAGCCATTGGCAAAGGGCACCTAAGAAATACATTTTCTACTTCTTACTACTACTACTAATACTACTACAACTGACACCAAGCAGCTTTAAAAATGTGTCGTATATATGTGAGACTGTAGGATAATGATGAACACAGAGGCAGTTGTGGCAAACAAAATATAGATACGATTTTATTGCTACAGTGAAACAAAATAAAACAGACTTTTATGGCAAACAAAATAAAGAGAGAAAAGTCAGCAACTGAATCAAGAAACTTCAACAGTTCACTTATGTCCCAATGAAATCAGAATCGTATCACCAGTAGATAGCTAGGGTACTCCCAGGGTCAGTCAGCTACAGCACCCTGTATCCAACTGAATTCTCTATTCTTGGGGCTTCAATATATAGCAAAAAGGTAACATGTGGTACAATAAGCCCTGCCCATGAACGTAACATTTCAACAAAATACTTCTTTCTAAACTTATTAACAGTGTCTGTAAAGTAACATACTATCATACATATTCACAATCTCTTTTCTGTAAAGTAACATACTATCATACATATTCACAATCTCTCAATCTGCATTAAGAAGCTAATAATTTTCTCTAAAACAGTAGTTCTTGGCAAAATCCTAGGGCAAGCCATTCCCTCAAGTCCCCTGTACCACAAATATGGAAAGAGAATGGCCGGCCGGCACTATGGAAAAGGTACAAAAGGCTTGCGGTGGGTGTTGACAGGAAAGAGTGTGAAAAACAGTAAGCAATATTTTTAAACATGTTTTAGCGCTGTATTTCCTTTTCATCATATGCATTCATAAATTCATAAATGTATTTATACATTATTCACGTTTAACAGGAGCGTACAATATCCTGAGTCCTAAGTGCTCCAGCAAAGGCGGCTCTCCTGTCTCTCTCTCTCTCTCTGTGGCTGTTTGCCTAGGTTCCGACAGCCTGCAGAGAAGTGGATACACACACAGAGCCTGCCAGCCCACATGCTCAGCCCTGACTTGATGGGCAGACTGCCTAAAGTGACAGGATTTTTCTGTTGGCAGTGGCAGCCCCCCTGGTATAAGCAGGGCATTCTTATGGGAATGCCAAGCACTAACAACCCAAGCAATGGAAAAATCATTACCATTAACAAGTAAAACCCAAAATATAGAAACATAGAATTTGACGGCAGATAAGGACCGCTTGGCCCACCTAGTCTGCCCATTTTCCTACCTAACAGATAAGCTGCAAATCCTAGTTAACCAACAGCTTACTTCCTCCTACCCCCCACTAGGACTACCTTATGCCTGTCCGATGCATTCTTGAAGTCCCCCACTGTTCTTGACTCCACAACCTCCTCAGGGAGGCTGTTCCATGCATCCACAACCCTCTCAGTGAAAAAATACTTCCTCACATTACCTCTGAGCCGTCCCCCCTCTATCTTCAAATTGTGCCCCCATGTTCTTGCACATCTCTTTTTCTGGAAGATGCTACCCTCTTGGACTTTGTTATTCCCTTGAGGTACTTGAAAGTTTCTATCATGTCCCTCCTCTCCCTCCTTTCCTCTAGGGTATACATATTAAGCTCCTTTAGTCTTTCTTCGTATGTCTTCTGGTGCAGACCCTGCACCATTTTGGTTGCCCTCCTCTGGACAGCTTCCACTCTGTCTATGTCTTTGCAGAGATGGGGTCTCCAGAACTGCACACAGTACTCCAGATGGGGTCTCACCAACTGTCTGTACAGAGGGATAACAACTTCCTGTTTTCTACTATTGACGCCTCTTCCTATGCATCCCAGTACCCCCCCTGCCTTCCTTACTACCTTCTCATATTGCTTGCCCACCTTTAGGTCATCTGATATAATTACCCCCAGGTCTCTTTCTATTTTTATTGTTGTCAGTATCTCACCCCCCATTGTGTACACTTCCCCTGGGTTTTTGTTTCCCATGTACATTACCTTGCGCTTCTTTGCATTGAATCTGAGCTGCCATACATTTGACCATTCCTCCAGCCTTGCCAAGTCCCTTCTCATCCTTTCCACTCCATCTTGTGTATCAACCCTGTTGCAAATCTTTGTGTCATCTGCAAAGAGGCATACTTTTCCTTCCAGTTCCTCTGCAATGTCACTTATAAAGACATTAAAAAGGACCGGTCCCAGTACTGAACCCTGCGGTACCCACTAGTAACCCTCCTTTCTTCCTGTGTATCCATTTACTACTACCCTTGCGTCCTGTTGTCTAGCCAATTTTTATCCAGGCTACCACCTTGGGACCCACTCCAAGGCTGGCTATCTTGTAATTAATCTTTTGTGTGGGACTGTATCAAATGCCTTGCTAAAATCTAGGTAGGCCATGTCCACAGCCCCTCTCTGGTCTACTACTTTGGTCACCCAGTCAAAGAAATCTATTAGATTAGTCTGACACGACCTTCCATCGTGAATCCATGCTGCCTTGGGTCCTGTGCCCCACTGGCCTCTAGGTACTCAACAATTCTTTCCTTCAGAAATGATTCCATCATTTTCCCTACCACTGAGGTCAAACTAACTGGTCTGTAGTTTCCTGCCTCTGTCCTGCTCCCACTTTTGTGAAGAGGAATCACATCTGCCCTCCTCCAGTCCTCAGGTACCACCCCATCCTCCCATGATTTGTTAAGAGAGTAGTCAGCGGTGTCACTAGTTCTACCCTTAGTTCTTTTAGAATTCTTGGGTGAATCCCATCAGACCCCATTGCTTTGTCCACCTTCAATTTTATCAGTTCTTTCAGAACCCTTTCTTCTGTAAATGGACTGGTATCGACCCCGTCTTCGAGTGTTTCTCTTGTTTGGTTTAGGTAGCTCCCCTCCTCTTCCTTTGTGAATACTGAGCAGAAATATTTGTTCAGTATCCCTGCTTTTTCACTGTCACCCTCTACCCACATTCCCTCCCCTTTATTAAGCTTCAGTATCCCTCCTTTGGTCTTTCTTCGCTCCCTAATGTACCTATAAAAGGTCTTATCCCCCTTCTTAACAGAATTGGCTATCCTTTCCTTGGTTTGGGCCTTTGCTATTCTGACTGCCTTCCCAGCCTCTTTCTGCTTTAACTGATAAAGTTCTCTGTCCTGCTCCTTCTGTGTTTCCTTATATTTCCTGAATGCTGTCCTTTTCTCCTTAACCTTCCCTGCCACCTCTTTTGAGAACCATAGCGTTTTTCCTTCGTTGTGTTTTATTGATTTGCTTTACACAAAGGCTTGTTGCCTCTGTGATGGCTGTTTTGATCACTCCCCATTGTTCCTCCACCCCTCCTTCTTGCCTGTTTGCTAGTGCTTTTCTGAGGCACTCTCTCATTTTCCCAAAGTCGGCCCTCCTAAAGTCCAGTACTCTTGCTTTTGTATGGCTTGATTGTATGGCTGTGTTTATCGTGAACCACACTGTTTGGTGGTCGCTTGTTCCCAGATGGCTACCCACTTCTAAATCTGAGATTCTTTCTCCATCCCCATTTGAGAGTACCAGGTCTAAGATTGCTCCCTCCCAAGTGGGTTTCAATACTAGCTGTCTGAGGCATGCCCCCTGTAGGGCATCAAGAATGACCCTGCTCTTGGATGTGCCTGCAGCAAAGGTGCTCCAGTTAACATCTGGCATATTCAGGTCCCCCATCAACAATATCTCCCCTTTTTCTGCCATTCTAAGAAAGCCTTCTATCATTTCCTTGTCCATTCCCTCCCCCTGAGATGGGGGTCTGTATACAACCCCCATGCGGATTGTGGTGCCATTTCCTGTCTCCAGGGTGACCCAAAGTGCCTCATCTGCTCCCTGTTTACTCTTTAGTTCTGTTGCTTTGATCCCTTCCTTTACATAGAGAGCTACCCCTCCTCCTCTTTTACCCTCCCTGTCCCTCCTGTAGATTGTGTATCCTGGTATGTTGACATCCCAGTCATGGTTCTCTGTGTACCATGTTTCTGTGACTGCCACAATATCCAGGCAACCCTCTTCCATCAAGGCCACTAGTTCAGGGAGCTTGTTACACAGACTACGGGCATTGGTACTCATCACCTCCACTTTTTGATAGCCTTACCCCTTTTAGCCCCATTTCTGTCCTTACTGCCTTTGCCTTTTTACATTTAAATCTGTTCTGCTCCCTAATAACTTCTGTACCTTGGTGTTTACCTCACTGATCACCATGTTTTGTGGGGGGAGGCTCGGATTTCCTTGCTCCTTTTCAGTGCCTCCCCCCTTGGCTAGTTTAAATGCTTGCCAATGAAGCATTTAAACCTCTCACCCAGGATCCTGGTTCCCCCTGGACAGATGCAGACCATCGCACCAGTATAGGTCTGCATCCCTCCAGGTGGCTCCCCAGTCCCCAATGAAGCCAAAACCCTGAGCTCCACACCAGTTTTTCAACCACTCATTGAATTCCCTGGTGAGAAGTGCCCTAGCATCTCCTTGCCATAGACAGGCAGCACCTCCGAGAAGGTTACTGTATGCGCTACTTGTCTAAGGCCCTTCTCAACTCTACAAACTCCTCTTGCACTGCTCTGATCCCATTCCTAGCCAGGTCATTTGTTCCTAGGTGGACAATGACATCCAGCTCCCTCCCTCGTGCAGCTCCTCCCATGATCCTGAGGATTCGCTTCCTGTCCCTCCAAGCCGTGGCGCCAGGAAGGCACCTTACCTCCCTCTCCCCTTCCTCCCCCATTTCTACACCCTAATGATTGAGTCCCCCACCAGGAGTTGTTTCCTTCCCCTGTGGGGTCCCATGCCACCCTCCTGTGGGTCTCCTTTGTGAAGGTTCCCAGCATCCTCCTTGGTCTCCACTGCAGGTGCCTCCATAGAGGAACCACTATCCACCAGAAGAGCGAATGAATTGTGGAGAGGTACAGCTGGAGGGATGCAACTCTGTTCCACCACCCTCTCCCTCCTTGAGCCCACCCTGGTCCAGCCTCTCCTCTTTCTTGGCAACCTCTGAGGTAGTGGCATTGGCCCTGGTGGTCTCTGGGTGGGGGAGGAGGTTTCACGAATCCTAGCCAGGTCAGCCTGGAGATGGGCAACCTCCTCTCTCAGACCAGAGAGGTGCCTGCAAATAGGGCAGCATCGCAGCCTCCAGAATGTCTCCCGGAACACTGCCGCCCCACAGCCATTGCACTGCACCACTCCTATCATGTCTTATTTTGTGTCCTCTCTACTGTTTCTCTGGATGCTTACTCTCTCCTCTCCTTACAACTCTGACCCTTCCTGTTCTGGGACAGCAACTTCCTATCTTCTTCAGTAGCCTCCTTCTTCCTTGCTCAATATCAGACCACCAGCAGCTGGGGGAGAGTGAGCTACTTTTACTTTAGGGTTGACAAAACCAATGTTTCTCTATGATCCTTTCCTTCCTATTGCCAAACAGGAAGTTCCTGTTGACAGTCAAATCCAGTGGCTATAAAAGAAGAACTGGCTTTGGGTGGGTGGATGGAGGGCAGTTAGTAAGAAAAAATGCTAGCAACAGGAAGTTGTAATTTGACTCACCTGCTTTTCTAGTGTCTAAACCACATCCCCAGGTAAGCTCTCTTTCCTCCTACTGGTTTAGCAAAGTCACCTGATACAGTACCTTTCCCTGCACAGAACACACTCTGCCTTTCTTTCTTTCCTTTCTTTTTTTAACCCTAAATAAGACCCTTTCTACTTCTAATAAAGTTATCTGTCCACTTAATCTTAACTGACACTGACTCCAGCTGAGATATAAGTTTTAAATTAACAAGAAAATGTAGCTTCTTTTACTTAGCTGCTTTCTGCTCTACAAGCAAGGCTAGCAACAGGAAGTTGTAATTTGACTCACCTGCTTTCCCAGTGTCTAAACCACACCCCCAGGTAAGCTCTCTTTCCTCTTACTGGTTTAGCAAAGTCACCTGATACAATACCTTTCCCTGCACAGAACACACTCTGCCTTTCTTTTTTTAACCCTAAATAAGACCCCTTCTACTTCTAATAAAGTTATCTGTCTACTTAATCTTAACTGACACTGACTCCTGCTGAGATATAAGTTTTAAATTAACAAGAAAATGTAGCTTCTTTTAGTTAGCTGCTTTCTGCTCTACAAGCAAGGCTAGCAACAGGAAGTTGTAATTTGACTCACCTGCTTTTCTAGTGTCTAAACCACACCCCCAGGTAAGCTCTCTTTCCTCCTACTGGTTTAGCAAAGTCACTGATACAGTACCTTTCCTGCACAGAACACACTCTGCCTTTCTTTCTTTTCTTTTTTAACCCTAAATAAGACCCCTTCTACTTCTAATAAAGTTATCTGTCTACTTAATCTTAACTGACACTGACTCCTGCTGAGATATAAGTTTTAAATTAACAAGAAAATGTAGCTTCTTTTAGTTAGCTGCTTTCTGCTCTACAAGCAAGACTAGCAACAGGAAGTTGTAATTTGACTCACCTACTTTCCTAGTGTCTAAACCACACCCCCAGGTAAGCTCTCTTTCCTCCTACTGGTTTAGCAAAGTCACCTGATACAGTACCTTTCCCTGCACAGAACACATTCTGCCTTTCTTTCTTTTTTTCCTTTCTTTTTTTAACCCTAAATAAGACCCCTTCTACTTCTAATAAAGTTATCTGTCTACTTAATCTTAACTGACACTGACTCCTGCTGAGATATAAGTTTTAAATTAACAAGAAAATGTAGCTTCTTTTAGTTAGCTGCTTTCTGCTCTACAACCAAGGCTAGCAACAGGAAGCTGTAATTTGACTCACCTGCTTTCCTAGTGTCTAAACCACACCCCAGGTAAGCTCTCTTTCCTCCTACTGGTTTAGCAAAGTCACCTGATACAGTACCTTTCCCTGCACAGAACACACTCTGCCTTTCTTTCTTTTCTTTCTTTTTTTAACCCTAAATAAGACCCCTTCTACTTCTAATAAAGTTATCTGTCTACTTAATCTTAACTGACACTGACTCCTGCTGAGATATAAGTTTTAAATTAACAAGAAAATGTAGCTTCTTTTAGTTAGCTGCTTTCTGCTCTACAAGCAAGGCTAGCAACAGGAAGTTGTAATTTGACTCACCTGCTTTTCTAGTGTCTAAACCACACCCCCAGGTAAGCTCTCTTTCCTCCTACTGGTTTAGCAAAGTCACCTGATACAGTAGCTTTCCCTGCACAGAACACACTCTGCCTTTCTTTCTTTTCTTTTTAACCCTAAATAAGACCCATTCTACTTCTAATAAAGTTATCTGTCTACTTAATCTTAACTGACACTGACTCCTGCTGAGATATAAGTTTTAAATTAACAAGAAAATGTAGCTTCTTTTAGTTCACTGCTTTCTGCTCTACAAGCAAGACTAGCAACAGGAAGTTGTAATTTGACTCACCTGCTTTCCTAGTGTCTAAACCACACCCCCAGGTAAGCTCTCTTTCCTCCTACTGGTTTAGCAAAGTCACCCGATACAGTACCTTTCCCTGCACAGAACACATTCTGCCTTTCTTTCTTTTCTTTCCTTTCTTTTTTTAACCCTAAATAAGACCCCTTCTACTTCTAATAAAGTTATCTGTCTACTTAATCTTAACTGACACTGACTCCTGCGGAGATATAAGTTTTAAATTAACAAGAAAATGTAGCTTCTTTTAGTTAGCTGCTTTCTGCTCTACAAGCAAGGCTAGCAACAGGAAGCTGTAATTTGGCTCACCTGCTTTCCTAGTGTCTAAACCACACCCCAGGTAAGCTCTCTTTCCCCCTACTGGTTTAGCAAAGTCACCTGATACAGTACCTTTCCCTGCACAGAACACATCTGCCTTTCTTTCTTTTCTTTTTTAACCCTAAATAAGACCCCTTCTACTTCTAATAAAGTTATCTGTCTACTTAATCTTAACTGACACTGACTCCTGCTGAGATATAAGTTTTAAATTAACAAGAAAATGTAGCTTCTTTTAGTTAGCTGCTTTCTGCTCTACAGGCAAGACTAGCAACAGGAAGTTGTAATTTGACTCACCTGCTTTCCTAGTGTCTAAACCACACCCCCAGGTAAGCCCTCTTTCCTCCTACTGGTTTAGCAAAGTCACCTGATACAGTACCTTTCCCTGCACAGAACACACTCTGCCTTTCTTTCTTTTCTTTTTTAACCTAAATAAGACCCCTTCTACTTCTAATAAAGTTATCTGTCTACTTAATCTTAACTGACACTGACTCCTGCTGAGATATAAGTTTTAAATTAACAAGAAAATGTAGCTTCTTTTAATTAGCTGCTTTCTGCTCTACAAGCAAGGCTAGCAACAGGAAGTTGTAATTTGACTCACCTGCTTTTCTAGTGTCTAAACCACACCCCAGGTAAGCTCTCTTTCCTCCTACTGGTTTAGCAAAGTCACCTGATACAGTACCTTTCCCTGCACAGAACACACTCTGCCTTTCTTTCTTTTCTTTTTTAACCCTAAATAAGACCCCTTCTACTTCTAATAAAGTTATCTGTCTACTTAATCTTAACTGACACTGACTCCTGCTGAGATATAAGTTTTAAATTAACAAGAAATTGTAGCTTCTTTTAGTTAGCTGCTTTCTGCTCTACAAGCAAGGCTAGCAACAGCCTTGCTTGTAGACAACAAAATAATAAAGTCTGGGTTTTAAAAGTGCTGGGACAGAATGGGAAACTATTGCAGTTCCCATAAATGCGCACATCCCACTTAAAGTCTGCAGGAATGCAAACAGATTATATACAATCAATTCCTGGCCATGCCATTTTGGCACCATAGTGAAACTTTGAAACAATGAATGAACAAATTGTTTCATTATTTCTAACACCATACAAAAAAGGGGGAACCTTGCCATGAGGAGACCAGAGGGAAGTGAGCTTTAAGACAGAGAGCAAGAGATATCTGTGGGTGGCCTGCCCACAGAAAGGCTAGAGAGAAGTGAGAACAGAAAGAAAGTATTACGGAAAGAAAGTAATACCCAGAAAATAGACTGCTGTTGCAACAGACTTTCAAAGATAGAAAGATCCTGTGGTTCTCCTGTACTCTGGCCCTTTGACATACTCCTGCACACTTAAGAATGAAGCCAGAAGAGTTGTGTCACACCATACATTAATTTTACTCTACCAAACTCTAACATCAGATCTCTCACAAGGAGGGATGGAGTTTTAGCCCACCCACTCCCAAAGCTCCACCTCGGGGTCCCTTATACTGATTTACTAAGTTGGGGGGGAGCCCCCCCCGTGTCTTCATCATTCTTTACCCAGAGGTCTGATGATAGGTGTGTATCTGGACATGCCCCATATCTTGACATGTAATCACCATTGCTATTTAATGTTCCTGATCAATGCATGATCGTAAATCTGTACAGCTGCTGGGCAAGGTACCACAGCATAGTGCAAGGGTTCTTATCTTTCATTACCTGCAGCCAACATAAAGGATTATGATCAGTCCATAATTCAAATTCCGTTCCCCATAAATAGAATCATAGAACCTCAATGGCCTATTTCACCGCCAGGCATTCCTTTTCTATCATGGAATACCTCGTCTCCCTCTCATGTATCTTTCGGCTGATGTAAATGATGGGATGTTCCTCTTCCTCCTCTATTTGTGTTAGTACAGCCCTAATACCATGATTTGATGCATCTGTCTGAACTATGAAGGGAAGTGTAAAGTCAGGACTTTTTAATATAGGGGGGGGAACATAAACTGGCTTTTATAGCACAAAATGCCTCTTCACAGGCAGGTGTCCATTTTACAATGTTTGGGTTGTGTTTTCTAGTCAGATCTGTTAGGGGACTAGCCATGCTTGCAAAATTAGGAACAAAATGTCTGTAGTAACTGGCTAAGCTCAAAACAGATCTGATTTTCTTTTTACTAACTTGCCTAGGGCTACTAGCTACAGCATCCACTTTCCCTATGTCAGGCCTCAACTGTCCATTTCCTATCTGAAAACCTAAGTATTTGGTCTCCTGCATAGCTAGTGAACATTTTGTAGGATTAACCGTTAACCCAGCCTTGGTGATTGCTGTTAAGACAGTGGAGAGGTGATGTGTGTGATCTTCCCAGCTGGGACTAAAGACCACTATGTCATCCAGATAAGCAGCACTATAGGCTATATGGGGGTTTAAAACACTGGAAAGTGGCAGGAACCACATGTAATCCAAAGGGCATCGTTACAAACTGGAAGAGGCCTATGGGGGTGCTGAATATGTTTTTTTCCTCTGGCTCCACAATCTAACAATATTTGCCAGTATCCTTTAGTAAGATCTAATTTACTAATACACTGGGCGTTACCAAGACCATCAATGATATCATCTATGCGAGCACAGGATACCCATTGAATTTTGATATTGTATTCAGCTGCCTAAAGTTGAGACAGAGTCTCAGACCTCCTTCCTTTTTGCCCACTACCTCTATGGGAAATCTCCACTCATTATGAGATGGTTGAATGACCTCAGCTTTTGCATCTTCTTGAACCCCTGGATGACCTCTTCCCGGGCCTTTTCCAGTAACCTGTATTGTTTCTGCCAGATGGGAGTGTCTTGTGTAATGGAAATGTGGTATTCAATCCCTTGTGCTCTACCTGGTATACATGTAAATGTACCTTTAAAGTCTTGTGACACCCTGTCTAATTCTGTTTGTTGTTGTGCAGTTAGATCTGGGTTAACAGTGAGGTCTTTGAGTTCTCCTGTTTTTTCTAGGCTCTGGTACACCACTTCTAATTCACTTTCTGATTGTTTGGGGTGCACATAGAGGACAGGTGTACTAGCAGGATTAGATCTCTCAAACCAGCGTTTTATGACATTGGGATGATATATATGCTTTTTGTGTCTTCTATCGGGTAGCTCTGTCTTATACGTCACTGGACATGGAACAGACATATATTCTTCTGTTATACTCAGATTTCGCATTCAGCAGCACCTCTACAGATACCAGGAATCACAAGTTAACCTATTCAACTATGGATATCATCCATTTGACCTTCTGCCACGTTTTACTTCAACAATGACTCTGATAACCAAGTTATTTGGCTCCTACTCCCCAACAGTCATGCTAGTCTTAGGAATTGCACAAATATTGTCCAGCACAGTAGTCGTGGGATCCCCACTGCTAGCTGATTATTGGCTCCATACCATCCAACCTTTGATTTCACTCCCAGGCATCACTATTCCTTATATTATTATTCGCACCTTTTCACCTAATACCTGCAGCCGGGAAAATCGCTCTCCAGCAGACCTTTCAGCCCCTTCTTCTTGAAGTACCTTTATTAATCTCTACAGCAAAGACCGTTACCGAGAACTGCCTCTCCTGAATTCTAACTGGCAATCCGTAACAGCTTACACAAATTCACCAACTTAGCCTTGCATCCTAATCGGTAACACTAAAACCTATGGCATCCTGCACTAATCGATCTCACTACTAATCCATCCTACAGACACTTCCTCTCATCTGCCCCAAGCTTCTCTCATGTACTTCAGCAGCAAGATTACCTGTGAACTTCACCACTTATGCTGCCACCGTGCATCTCCTAAATGATCACACCACAGGAATACCCATACTTACTTCAGGCAGCCACCAGCAGAGGATTTGAGCATAAAGTCATGAAAATCAAGACCAAAAAAGCCATATATTCCTTATACTGAATTCCCAAATAATTTCTCATATATATTAGGCTACCATCTGGACAGCTCCGCAAATCAACTTCTAGTGCTTTACTAATCACTTATAGCATCATTTTCATCAGGCACTCAAACTCTCCTCTACTCATTTTACTCTGGGATGCTTATCTAGTGATTTTTGTTCACTGATTCTTTACCTTCTTGATTACCTTGAATATCAAACCTTCTATGAACTGGAGCAGTCACTCATAACTTTACTAATCATCACAACTACCACAGTGTACTGTCTGGTCTTGTATCACTCAAATCTGCTCTCCCGACTCATGATGTCCATATAATCCCTTGGACATGCATCCTTTGTCTCTTTGGAAACATGGTCTACATCAGCACTTCTTTACCTGGATTTGCTTTACATAGGATTTTACCATCCCCACAGAAAAGATGTACCCGTCATCTACAGGATTGTCATTCAGGCTGTATCATCCTTGTATTGAGAACCAACCATCATCTCCAGGGCACTCAAAGACTCTTCTACAAATTATACTTTATGGATGTTTCCTTAGCACTCCTTGTTCAATGCAGAGTTCCTAGCTTCCAGATCATAACCTTACATTCAAGCCTTTCACAAGTGGAATCATTCACCAATGACTTCTTCTACCATTGCAATTCCACCATTCCCAGTTTAGTGCTTTATCGATCTTGTCATGGCCCCTCTGCCTATTACAAGTCTGTGGGACAGGCATCATTCATCATCTTGGAAACTTGGATTTCCTTTGTCCCCCTTCACTTGGATTTACTGTATACTTAGGATTCTATTGCCCATTCAGAACAGATCTCTCTTCAACCTCAGGATCATCATGTGATCAGCATCATCCATGGCTCGAAGACGGATTATTGTCTCTCCAAGCAACTCACCAACCTTGAATTAGCTATGGTTACTAGAACCTAGATCCTTCTCCATTTAGTATGCTCAGTAGGATGGGCAGACCTCCGGCCATGGGTCCTCAGAAGTTTCCTCCACCTGGGGGTTTTTCCTTTCCTGAGTGCCAGGGGGTCATACTCTCCGTGCGTTGGAGGATGTATCTTTTGGGGCCTTCTATTCCCTACAAACTACTACCTACATACCTATTACTCAAGGGTGGGAATAGAGTAAAGCCACAAAAAGTACTACAAGTTACACAAGCACTATATACCCCATCTCTCCTTATTGCTATTCTACAAACATTGAATGGGAGGGCTTGCCTGAGGTTCAATGTGGGGAATAGCTCCTCTCTCAACCTCTTCATAAGCCCTCCTCTAAACATGCCTCCCTTGCTTAGGGAACATTTTTCATCCCCCACCTTCCCCTCCTCCTCCTCCTCCTTCTCCTCCTTCTCCGGTGCTCTTCTCACCCTTGCTCATGGGCCTTCTAGTCCCTACAAACTACTACCTACATATCTACTACTCAAGGGTGGGAATAGAGTAAAGCCACAAAAAGTACTACAAGTTACACAAGCACTATATACCCCATCTCTCCTTATTGCTTTTCCACAAACGTTGAACTGTACTCTGGCCCTTTGACAGTAAACACCTTTACTGTCCATCTATGCATTTAAGACTGCCCATCTCTTTATCACTGACTATAGGTTAATGGGGGGAAGTATTTGGCCTTGGACATAGGTGAATGAATTGGTCCACTTTCAAATATATCCATCTACAAAGAAAGAGTTGGCTGGAGCCAGCAATGACAGCTTTTGCATTATCCAGGGGAGAGGGGAAGACACACTGTGATTGTATCTTAGGAGGGACACACAGTCACAGTATCCTGGGGTGACACAAAGTGATAGTATCCTGGCAATGAAGGTGTCCTGGTGCAAGGAGGCACACTATGACAGTGTGCTGGAGGAAGACACACAGTAACCCTATCTTGGTTGGGTTGAGACACACACATAGTGATGGTGTCCTGCAGGTGGTGCTGAGACATATCAAAGGTGTTCTGTTGTGCAAACCCACAGCAATGGTGTCTTGGTGGATGTAGCACAAAGTAAAGAAGTACTGGTTGGGAAGGAAGACACACAGCAATGCTGTCTTGGTTGGACAAATAGTGATGGTGTCCTGAGGGCATAGTGACTGTGTTCTTGGGGGGGATACAGTGACTTCCTGGAGTTGGTGGGGTGAATACTGTGATGGTGACCTGATGGTGGGGGAGTTACACAGTGATGGTGTCCTGGTGGGGGGGTGACACATACGGGGACAGTGGCTTGGCTGGGGCGATGGCACACAGTAATGTTGTCTTATGGAGGGGAGACACAGTGATAGTGATGTGTTCCACACTTTGAGAACCTGAGTTCCACATTTCCCCATATATTGAATATCCCTGTTGTACACTGAAGGAAAACAAAAGGTCACTATATTATGTTTAGAACCAGCTGCCACCCCACTATTCTTCCTTCCAGGAGTAAATGGGTGGGAAGGCTGGTGAGTATCTACAATGCCAGACTCATCACTTCATTTGTACAGTACTTTCTTCTGTTTTCGCAGACATCACTTCCACTAGTTTATCATCATAATTCATTACTTTGTTTTTGCACACCAGGTATCCAGTCACTGAAAACATTCCTGGAATTCAGTCAACAAGTACTAGTGGCCCTTGTCCTTCACTCTCTAAACTACCATTGCAGTTTGCGTTTCACTAATGTAAGCCTCCCTCCCCATGTCTAGAGGTATTCCAGGTGATAAAATGGGGAGGGGCACTCCACAACACACAACACTATTCAAAAGAAATTAAAATTCATACCTGGGTACTACTACAGATAATGCCACCAAGCAGGTGACTTCAAAGGGGGGGCAGCCGGGGGGGATTTATTTTGTCTCACAGGGCAGTGGGGCAGACAGTCCTGCAGGAGCTAGAGGGCAAACTGGTTAGCCACTAAATAAGTCACTGTCCAGGCACAGAGTAAGACCAACAACAATTTATTTAATAAATAAAAAGGCAGTGCAGCTCCATGAAGCAGGTGGGTACAACTTCTGTGCAGACCACACAGATCTTCATGGCACATTTTCTTTCAACACATTTCCTGGGAGCCAAGACTCCCTCCCTGATGGCAGTTGCAGCACAGTCCCTGAATCACACATCAGCCTTGCCTTCTGTGTCACTACATTGCGGTCCCACAACAGCTTCATGACTGTGAGAGATGCACTCTGGTCTCTTTTCTTCCACCAGACCACACAACTGGCCCAGAGGCTAGGTGATAAGCCAGACAGCCACCTCCTCCTTCTGCTACACCAGCCCGCTGGATAAAGGCTAACACAGGGTTCCCAGGAGCAGGCTGCCACCACTTCCCCCCCATAGTGCAGCCTCTCTCCCTGCACCACGCCCAACCCATGACAGCCAGCGGTCAACAAAAGACTCCACCCCCAAGGCCTTCCCCAGTGTTGGGGACCATGAGGTAGGTAGCACCTTGCATCTCTGGGCTCCAGCTCCCATCTACTCATCCTGAGGGGGTCCTCTACCTCACAGCACAACACCCCTACAACCTGACCACACCACTCCACTCCATCCGCCTGGCCAAAAATGAAACAGTGGGTGGACTGGGATGGAAATCAGCCCAATCTGGCCTGAACCTCAGCCCTGCAGCCAGACATGTCCTGCCTTCAGCCCAGGGGCCCTACCTCCCACTCCCAGGCCCTTCCTCCCCCAAAGCATGCTAAAGCACTCCTTATAATGGGGACTCCCAGCCCCAACTCCACCCACCAGCAGGCGGACCTCAACACTGGACAGCCCCATCTTATAGGGCCCTATGATGGCAAGCTCCCAAGGGGCTTAGACTAATTTTCCCAAGTGACTAATAATGTATAATCCCTGGCCTGCTGTTAGTTGCCTTTGTTCTAAACAACAGTGCCAACTCGTTAGTCCCTCATTCCCCAGCCCTTAGCCCCCACTTCACCAGTCCTTAATCCCTCTGTCCTTCTACTCCTGTTCCCAGTCTAATTAAAAAAAAAACTCCTGCTGTCTCCCTTCATCCCAGTACCGCAGTAGTCAGAAAAAAATTCACAGAAACAGTAACTCCACTCTTGCAGTGCTGCTGCCCCAGTTTGTTCCCTCTGTGATTCCCTTGCAGATGAGTGCTGCCTCTATTTCATCTAGTCTGACTTCCTGTGCTGCAACTCCTCTGTTTTCTGCCTGCTACTGCACTGGTCCAGCTGGTCCTGCCTCTGCTCCTTCCACTGGGCTGTGGTCTTGCCACCACTCTGGTTTGCCTTATCCTGCTTCCCCTACTGATCAGGCTGTCACCATGTTGCTGCCCCGGTTTGCTTCATCTGTGGTTCCCTTGCCTAGCTAGTGGTACAGTACCTTTGCATTGGTTTTTGCCTGCTGTTCTTCCTCTGTTTGCTGCCTACCACCACTCCAGTACAGCTGTTCCTATAGGTGCTCCTTCCACAGGGTGAGGGTCTTGCAACTAATGCTCCTGTCTGCCTGCTCCTGCCACTCTTTCTGATCATGCCATGATCACTCCATCCACACCTACCAGAGATGCTGCTTCTATAACTACAAAGATAGAATTCCCCACTGACTGCCATCACGAACAGCAGCCCCCAATCAGACCACAGATTCTACAGCACACAACATGCAACCAATAAGAGATGCATTTTCACACTCGCACCATGAATGAAGTAGCCAATTGGAATGGCAAGCATTCATATGGTCTGGCTACGGCTAACAATGCCATTGGGTCTTGGAGAGCAACCAGCTCCAGCTCACAGATCTCTACACTACAAAACAATGTGATTTGACAGACATCAGTGGACTGCAAATGGGTAAATCTCCTATTTCCAATTCCTGCCAAACTTCTTTTTATTGTGCTCATAATAGGCCTACTGCTGATATGCGCAGTAGCCATGAAAAAAAAGCCATGAGTTTAAGATTTGTTACTGAATAAAAAAACTATTTATCATATAAGCCTGAACCTGTTATGTTTCATTAAACAGTATTTTGTTCTTGAGTACCAATGTATACAGTAGTACTCTCAAAGAACAAAATAGGTTTTCATAGTTTTGAGGGAGGTGAATACAGAACAAGTTTCCAGACATTTTCAGCTCAGTTGTCTTTGAGACATTCACACTGATGTGAATCCAGCTCTCGTTAACATGCAGTAGTTGTGTTCCCACTGGTGCCCATTCGGGCATATGTTGCCTAGCAACAGTCCCCATATCTATGGTCCTTAAGAAATAAATTAAAAAATGCAAAGGAACGAAGGGGCAGACAAAAACAGGATGGATTATGCAGACCAGCCATCTGCACAGCTGAAGGCTTCTTGAAGAAAAAAGAAGCCACTGTTCATGAATCAATCACTCCCCCATTCACATGGCTGACTATATAGAGCAAAATTCAAAATGGCTCTCAGGGTATCCGTGCCAACCATGCAGTAGTTTTTCTGTGAAGCTGTTATTTTTTTCTTCAAGTCCCAAAGGATGCACGTATTTATCAGTTCTGTACCCCTGCCAGGGTGCACTGGAATGACTCAAAGGGACCTGGCATTGAATCACAGGGATTTTGCTGCTAATAAATACAGGCCCTATCCATTGTTGATTAATTCTGACTGAAAACTAAACACCAAACAAACTCTTCTGAACAGTTCTGGGACCCATTAGTTTGATGTGTTTATTAGACAGTCTTCATTGAAGTTTATTAACACCAGATTAGGGAATCTGCAAACAAATCATTTTTTTATTGAAAAGTGTGAGCAGAGAAATATTTTGAATGGCTTCAAATAATGTGCTTCCAGCTGGTATCCTTACTGCAGCCTGTTCTAGCTGACAAGCAGCAATTTTGTGGTAATAATTAGTTGTTATGCTGCAGCCAACCAGTAATTTAAAATTTTACTGTAGAAATAGACTGGCAATGCAATAGTAACAATTATGAAAACAAAGAGCAGCTACAGATCCACTGGGTCATGCGGCGCTAGAAAAATTGGAGAAAAATCTCACGTTCTTAATTGCTTTTAAATGCAAAAGGACTTAGACATTTTGCAGTTTCATTTATCTGCATGATCCCCAGCACCACCAGTGCTTAAGTATTTTTTTAATATTCCACATTTTCTCTCAAGAAAAAACTTGGCTGTCCTTACACTATTTATCTTTTTTATGTCCATCTGATGCCCTAGGTCAATGCTAATTTATTCATGTTGTTATCACATGTTTATATGGGTTACAGTTACAAAGGCATCATCTGTTTTTATTATGGCAAAAATGCTAATAAATACCCTTGCCCTCCCCCCCATTATATGTGCCCAGAGAATAAGGTACTGAGACCAGGATCTTAGTATAGTCTACTACCAGGGAAGAGTGAGGGAGTGAGTGAGGGAGGGAGTGAGTGAGTGAGTTAGCTAGTTAGTTAGTTAGTTAGTTAGTTAGTTAGTTAGTTAGTTGGGGACAGTGGATGTGGCATACTTAGACTGCAGCAAGGCCTACGACACCTTACCACATAGGAGGCATATAAGGAAACTGGGTAATTTGAGGGTAGGACCCAAGGTTTTTTCACTGAAAAAAGGTATGGTTTATGACTGATCTTGCATGATTGGTAAAACGAACATAAGAAAATGCACTGAGTGTCAAAATTACTGTAAGTTCTTTGCAGGACTGTGCAAGAATTTTATCAGATGCACAAACTGTCATTTTTCTTGCATGAACAAATGCAAGTTTATTGCAAGTGCACACCAGGTTTTTGCAAGATCAAAATGCAAGTTTTAACACTAGTCAAGAACTCTGTAAATTTAAAAAGTAGTGTGGGGTTGCCTGCCCATTGAAGCAGTGGTTGGATTTCTGCTTGCAATGCTGGCAACCCGTGTTCGGGAATGGACCTAGGTCATCGGAGGGCCGGCCGGGGGAAGAGGGATGGAGCATCCCATGGACTGCTGACCTTTTCTGGGGGAGGGTGGGGAGAATGTCCAGTGCTTGATGGAAACCTGGCAGAGGCCGGGGGGTACCACAAGCAGCCGGCATCTGGACATCTAGTGGGTGGGGCAGATGTGGTATGTCATTGCTTGTCCCGGCCCCCATGAAAAAACAGGAAAAATCACCGCGTCAGCACCTCCATGATGCCCCCTCGCCACTCCTTCATCAGCTCCCAGGTGAACTCCCCCAACCTGACCAATGTCTGCGGCACCTTGGCCAATGCCATGGCCCCACCCTGGGGGGCAAGCTAACGGGGCAATGGGGAAGTTGCAGCTCATATGGGAGTGGAGGACAGTGAGGACTGTGACCAGGGCCGAATCCCGATGCTGGTGTGGACAAAAAGTGCAGTAAATTTAAAAAAAAAAGTAGTGTTTTACTAAACAATTATACTTGCATGTTTCTGAACTAGCTTAAGCATTTGATTTTTTTCTTGCACTATTCTTATAAACACATACATATGTTTGTAAGAATAGTGCAAAGAAAAAATCCTGTGTTTAAACTAGTAAAAAACACACACGTATAAAATGTACTGTTTAAGGACAATTATACAATGGCAAGAAAAAATTCTTGACTCTGATTGGTCAGTGTGTGCCTGAGACAGTGATGATATCTCAGTATAACATCACTGTGTTGATTATTTGCTTGATTCTTTTCTTTTCTGTTAGGAAACAAAGATATAGTGGCTCACTAAAAATGTACTAAAAACATTTTTTTTTTGTATAACAACGAGCCATTGTATAATAACAATAAGACACTCCAGGGTGTGTGTTATTGTGTATTAATGTCACTCATGGGGTGGGGAAGCACTCAGCTTCATCATACTACAACCCACCCCAGGAGTGACGTTACTACATGATAACACACACCCTGTCATGCCTTATTGCTTAAATATCACCTGGTAAGAACTGTGCTAGGCGGATTGCTCTACTCTGTATACCTACAGGTAAGAATGGCACACCGTTGTAACAGCGGCGCTCTTACAGTGAAGCTGTTACAGTGAAGCTGTTACAGTGACAGCAATCTGACGACACCCGCAGTGTCGACCAGGTTGCTTGAGCGATGCCAAAGTCATCAACTCCAGAATTTGGTCACTTTCTCCCGAGGTCCGCCCCCAGGAGTTGGAATCCTTAAGTCCAGGGGCCGGGGGCACATGAGGGGGCACAGACCCCCCCACATGAACACCAGTAGTGTGTCTGTGCCTTTTCCAGTCAAGGACCAGAGTTGGCGGTGTCAGGGGTCAGTGACTATGTGTCGCTGTAGGGGAGGTCGCTGCGGCTACATGGAACTGGTAAGCATGCATGCCTCCGTAGTGCTGGTAGAAATCTTTCTATACAATATAAGCTATAAAAAGCTGCATGCACCTCAGTTAAAACTTAAAAAAAATGCACTATTTAGGTATTATTCAGCTAATATTACATATATCTTTCATAGATTTCCCCTTCCTGTCATTACTGATGAACTTTGTATGAAAACAGGGCCTTAATCCTTTACAGTTTATCTACCCTTGTTTCTTAACTCCCCACATGAATTCATATCCCTCTATCGCTACATCATATTCATGGTAATGAGTGCTGTGCCACAAGTAGAGTACTGCATTATCACCTCAGGTGTATGTTAATACGTTTATGGACACCACTCTAGTTGCAAGAGTGGTGTTGTGAATTCAAATTAAAATATTTGGGGCGCAGAATGAAGACATTTCATTTTAAAATTGCAAAAAATATCTAAAAGTTTTTCAAGATTATTGTTTGCAGATCTGTTTATATACACTTTTGCACAACACTTGAACAGCATGGTGTCAGTGGCTCACTAGGTTGCCCACCTGCTTTTGAGAGTCAGAAAGTTATAGGTTCTAGCCCCACATTAGGATATAAAACCAATTATGTAGTACAGTAGCCCTACACATGGTTGCTCTTGTATCCCAGGATGTTGGCAAGGAATTTTTCATGCATGGAAAATGTCACGATCCTTACACACTGCTTGGTGTAATTCCTTCATAAAAACTCACATAAACTTACATGTAGCTTGCATATGGCAGCATATATCCTTGCATATTGTACCAACAAAATTCTTAAGAAGTTCTTCCCTTTTTTTGGTGAGGGTGGGTATGAAATTAGTTGATGAATAAGTGACAGAGGGCGGTGGTAATAGCATTCACTCTAATGAGGGGAGAGTGACCAGTGCGGTACCTCAGAGCTCATTACTGGAACCAGTCCTCTTAAATGTCTTTATAAGTGACATTGCAGAAGAGCTGGAAGAGAAGATATGCCGCTTTGCAGCGGCACCATACAGATGACACCAAAACCTGCAATAGAGTAGTTACTCCGGTGGGGGTGGGGGTGGGGGAGAATGAGTAGAAACCTAATAAAACTAGAGGAGTAGTCAAGAGTATTGGAGTGGCTTTCAATGCAAAAAAGTGTAAAATCATGCACCTAGGGTGCAGAAACCCAGAGGTAGTATATAAAATGGTGGAAGAGGTATTGACGGTCACTAAACAGGAAAGGGACCTTGTGGTAATCATATCTGATGAAATCAAGGTGGTCAGGAACTGTGACAAGACAGCAGGCAAGGCAACCAGTGGAATGCTGGGGTGAATAGGGAGGCATATTACCAGCAGAAGGAGAAAGGTGGTATTAACACTGCATTGATCACTGCTGAGACCCCACCTGGAGTACTGTGTACATTTCTGGAGTCCACATCTCAGGAAGGACATAGACAGGGTAGAGGCTGTCCAGAGGAAGCAATTAAATTGGTGCAGGGACTGCAACAGAAGCCCTATGTGGGGAGACTGAGGGATTTCAATATGTTCACCCTGGAAGGGAGGAGGGAGACGGGAGACATGATAGAGACTTATAAATACCTCATGGGGTAAATAAGGTGCAGGAGGGGAATAGTTTTCAGAAAAGAAGGTGCACGAGAACAAGGGGGCATGCAAAGAAGCTGAAAGGAGGGAAATTTAGGAGGGATGTGAGTAAGTACTTATTTACTAAAAGAGTGGTGGACACCTGAAACAGTCTTCTAGCGGAGGTGGTGGTTGAGGGAAAACAGTGGTGGGCTTCAAGTATGCATAGGATAGGCACAAGGGAATCTTGGTAAGAAATAAGTGGGGGGTAGCCTGAGATCAGGGTGGGAGTGTGGTGACGGTACAGGCACGAAAAAAAAATGGGCAAACTAGGTGGGCCAAGCAGTTCTTAATTGCCAATAAATTCTGTTTCTGTTAATCAGTGAGTTAGTTAGCATTAGTTAGAGTCAGTTAGTTAATGAGTTGGTCAGTCAGTCATTGATGTAGACTGGATAACTCCTTGCAGATATGATGGAGACATACAAGTACCTTACAGTGAGGAACAGAGTGCAGGAATACATTATTTTCCAGTGAAGCAGATATTCCAGCACTGGAGGACATGGGATGAAGTTGGAGGGAGAGTGAGTCAGAGGAAACGTGAGGAAAAATTTCTTCACAGAAAGGGTGATGAACAAGTGGAACACCCTGCCAGAGGAAGTGATGGGGTCTGCAACAATCACAGGATTTAAGAATCCATGGAATAGACATAAGGGAATCCTGGAGGTCAGGGTTAGGGGGCAACAGACTTCTAGAAAAACATAGAGGGAACTTACGAGGTCGAATGGGCAGATTGGGTGGGCCACAGGCCCTTGTCTGCTGACAGTATCTATGTATCTATGTATAAGTAATGTGCATTTGAGAAGACCCTGTGGAAGTAGGACTGACACATAAATTGACACTTATCAGTGATACAATTAAGCGAAATAGTGTACACTACTTTAGGCACAATGCCATTTGTAAAACAAAATGCATGAGGTAGTGTGCGGGTAGTCCTTGACCATAGCGACTGAGCTCGAACTCCTAGAAAGACAGTGAGTCAATCTCAGTGACTGTGATCATGGCTACCCAGGGAGGAGGGTGACTGTATACTGCAGTTGGCAAAATCCACGACAGGAACTCGGGAGCATACACGCGTACACACCCACCCATGGGGGGGAGAGGCAGGGGAGGGATGGTACGTGGGAGGGGTTGCAGTGAGCAGCTGCTGAGCTGGATCACTGTTATTCTGGGGAGGGTGGTTAGCTGGGAGGCATGGGGTACCGGGTTCTTGTCCAACGTGGTTTTTTTTTTTTTGCTGCCTGCCAGCATGTATTTTTGTCAAGTTTTTCACCCTCCCCCCAACATGCACCCCACTGGAGTTGAGAATTCATAACAGGGGGTGCAGGGCAAAGAATTCATGAGGGGGGTGTGGGGCACTGCCCCCGCATTAAAAATGAGACCTGTAGGTCTTGGGTGCCTTTTTTCTCTCTGTGCTGCCAGTGTGCAACGCTAAAATAAATTTTCATCAATGTACACTCGCCATATTAGCGATCTCTGTTTCTCGATCGCTATTATGACATGGAACCTAGTGTGCGTTATGAGACTATAATAACTGATGCTCGTTTTTTGCCATAGGGAAACTATGTTGTAATTTTGTCATTATAACCAGCTGATTTTAATGACACACACTCACCCAGCTGGTTTCCCTAGCTCAGCGCATGTGCCAGGCGTGATCTTCTTCTCCCGGGTGCAGCTTTTCACCACTGCTCCACAGTTTGCCACAGTCCGAGACAGCAGCAGTAAGTAAATTAAATGAAGGAGCAGCTTTTGGGGGACAGACTTAAAACAAAAAAAGGCAGCTGGCTGAGAAAGCAAAAAAAAATGTTTTTTGTCATGAGCCATGGACTGCACTGAAACACGACCAGTCCATGGCTATCTTTATTTTATATAATCACTGTGGCGAAAAAACGAGCATCAGCAATTATATTAAATAAAGGATGGGTGGGGGTGTCAACACTCAGATTTTGCACCCCCTCCCCGAGGTGTGGGATGCCTTAATAAACCCCAAGAGCGAAGGCATCCCACACCTCGGAGGGTTTAAAATCCTCATTATAACCCCCTACCCATCCACTATTCTCTATTTAATGTACACTCAAGGTGTGGGATGCTACATAAACTCCAGGAGCAAAGCTTGAGGGCTTTATAAAAGTATCCCACATCAAGGGAATGCATTAAATTTGAGTATTCACGCCACTCCGTGGTTTATTTTTTATCATTTCTGGTGAGCATTTTTTTCCAAACAGAAACTATAAAAACAACATTGAAAAAGCATGGTTGTAGCAGGTTGATGTTTAAGCATGTACAACACTACTGAATAGGAGAACATGAATTTGTATACTGAAGTAAATTTAATAGATTCTCTCTACACGAACTCCTTTCTAGTAGCAGAGAATTTAGATATTAATGAAACTGCAGACCCAGTGAATGGCAATCCAAGAAACGGCCAAAAAAGGCGATTTTTAAAAACATGTTTTTCAGCCATTCACTGAAAAAAATAACACCAACAGCTTAATCTGGTTCAATTTCAGTTGGTTCCCATCTGTATATCACCCCCCAGGATGAGGCTGAAAATAGACAGAATTGTCTATCCTTTCTTTTACGGTCAACAAAAACTAACTAATTAATTAACTTCATAATGTGCACTGCTTGTGCCTCAGTGATGAGAATATTTAGATTGGCAGATACGTGCCCCTGACAGACCTTCACTGCATAGAGGCCATGCACATGTGGAGGGGCATGCCCACACAGTGGACCACACGTCCCCCTGTTACGCACATGCATGACACCAGATACCTCAGCAAAGTGAGCGCGGAAGCAGGGGAGGCAGTACGCCAGGCTAGGGCAGTTGTAAAGTTCCTGCATGCTGTACACAGGGGCAGGCAGTGAAGAACAGCACTGTGGCACAGCCATGTCATGGGGCAACAGTGCCACATAGTGCACTGCCATTGTACAGGCTGCCATGTGAGTGGGTGTATGTACCATGACAGGACATGCAACACTGACTGACACCTATCGAGCGACCAGCCAGTGAACATGGAACATACCTGGGGACACACATGGGGCCGCACACCGCCAGTGCCCCTAGAGTGTACAGGCATCTGCCCTGTAACCACAAGCCCACAAACCTGTGTAGACCTGAAGATGACAGTAACACATGTGGATGGGGAAATGCAGAATACTCCCACATACCCTGTGCTAGTCCATGGGACCGAAAGCCTTGGTAAAGACCTCATAGTCCTGAGTAATGCACTACCCCTGGTAGACCTGAGAGCCCTACACCGTGTACCCTGCATGTGTGCAGCACTCACACAGCTGCAATGTGTGCCAATGGCAGCTCTACAGACAACAACAGGACACAGGCCAGGCAACACACTGTGTGTTACCCATGGCCAGCACACTTCGCATACAGCCCTGCAGTGCCAGAGGAGGCAGTCCATGGCAGTAGCCAGGCAGACCCCCACAGACCATCCCTGACAACCCCAACAGTCCACCCACACATACCCCCAGATAGCCTGTCTCCATCCCCATGAGAAACAATGGACACAAGGAATGTTGGAAAAGTAACCTTTGTTTTGGCACATAGCAGAACATGTTGGCTGGCTAATAGCAGAATAGAATGAACCCCGGCCCCCAGCCCTCCACTGCACCACATCACTCTTTTAGTTCCTCCTCCTCAGAGTCCTCAGATGACCATTGCAGTGTGTGTTGCTGTACATCTGCTAGACCAGCACCATCCTACACAGTGGACCACAGTACCCCTGCAGGGAGAGAACATATGCAAATGCATGGCGACAGCAGTAACCATCACATGGAGACATGCCATGGGGTACCACCGTAGAGGGCTGCAGTACGGACCTTATCTCCCCCCCCCATCATCTTTGTAGAAGATGGCTGAGCTGCAAATCCTGAGGCTCAGGAACACCAGTAGTTGCTTGGGCCAATACCTTCACTTGGTAACCACCTGCCCAGTGGCCTTATCCCCCAAACTGCAGAGCTGCAAGGCAAACTTCTCTGGGCAGCCCACAAAGTCCTGTGATGACACAAGATGGAGGATAACATCAGGATGATGCATAAGCATGCCGCCCACACACACAAGGGTACACACCACCAGATACCCACCTCCTCAGGCTCTGTGATACGCCATACAGTGCCACCCTCCTGGCTGTCCTGGTAATACCGGGTGGACATTTTCCAAAGTTTACAGGGGTATGTCCCCATACATCCCAGAGCTGACATGAGTTCAGATACAGCTGCCATGCCATCCATCGAGACAGACAGAAATAATAGCATGGACGGGCACGCAGTATGACCACGCAGCATGGGTGTCCATGCCCAGTAATGGTACAACAGGAAGCAGGGATCTGTAGGCCAGCTACCTTAGAGGCTCAGTCTCTACCCACATGGCCATTCCCCACAGAATAGGCTACAAAGTACCAGAGGTATATGACAATGTGTCCAGGGTTACTGCTGCATGCAGTACTGCTGGACGATGCTGTGGCATGTGACCATGCAGGTTCACATGTGTGTTCCACCCATGGCTACAGGCCCGCGATCTATGAGACATTCAGTGCCTGGACAGTTTCTGAGTGGACCATGTCGCACTATCGCACTTGTGCAACATGGTCAGATCCTGTGTGCAATCACGGACACTGCAGTCTCATGCTATGTCTGTCAAGACAAAAGTGTTGTGTGCACTCTCATATTATGCCACAGGGTCATTCCAGAGGGTGTCAGGTGATGTCACAGGAGTTAGCCAATCCTCTGTGTCCCGCACCTGGCATTAGGTAACAGATGCCCTGATCCATATTGTCCAGGCACACATACAGTTTCCACTGACACCACAGGAAGTACAGGCAAGCAAGGAGGCATTCTATGCCATGCATGGCATGCCCAATACCCTGAGTGCAATCTACAGCACACGTGGTGATCCTGGCACCCTCCATGGATGAGGAGGCATACAGGAATCGGAAGGGATTCCACAGCATAAACTGCCAGGTAGTGTGTGACGCACATGCTATAATTACCAACTTATGTGTGAAGTACCCTGGGTCATGCCATCAACCTATGTCTTCGACTATTCAGGTCTTGGTGCACATCTCACTGCACGTGGCAGTGAGAATGAATGGCTGATAGGTAGGTATTGCCATGGTGTGGCCACGGCAACTGTGGATGGACTACAGGGTGCTGTAGTAACACTAGTCCATTCTCTCTTGCAGAGGCAACAGCTGGTATCCACTCCAGCCATACCTGATGACACTGTACCTGGCACTGCAAGGACCAGCAGAGGAGGTGTACAATGAGCACATCAGAAGTCAAGGGTTGTTGTTGAAAGGACTGCTGGTGTACTGAAGACGTGGTTCTGGTGCCTGGACCACACAGGTGGCATGATGATGCTGTTTTCTGGGATGGCATGCAGAGTGTTCACTGCCTGTGCCATGCTGCACAAAACCAAGTGTGCATCAGTGGCTACACATACCACACAACATCCCAAGTGATATACCCCCCTGTGATGGTAAAGCAGGTGCAGCTCCCCACTGGAGTCACACACACTGGCCATCTGGTATGGCACGCTGTAGCACAAGGATCATTTGGCAGGTAGGTGATTGACCACGTCCCTGTGATGAACCACAGCTCTAAGTGCACATGTGCCCATGCGCCACACATCTGTCCGACACATGCACCTAATTATGTCATGTGTTATGTGACTGGGGGTTGTCTTGTGGGTGCACCTTCCTGGTTGTTGATGACCTGAAGTTCTGCAGTGATGGTGGTGGTGGTGGTGGCAAAGGTGGACTGTTCCAGTATGGCCTACACCATGGCCTCCGTCAGTGCCATGTGGGGCTCCAGACATCAGGTGACCTGCAGTCCTCTCCAACATGTCTCCTATGTGATCATTGTCCTGGCTCATTCCCCTCACCACCTTAGTCAGGCATTGCAGCACCTCAGTATTCTCTTGTGTCTCTAGCTGCTCCCATTCTAGCATTCTAGACAGCGCAGTTCAGGGTAGTAGGTCTGCAATATCCCCATGGTGGATGCCCTCCTGTCGCATTGTGGTATGGTTCTGCCTGGTCTGCCGTGTGCGTTGTTACAGTCACCATGGGGGGTTACCTGTACCAGTTTATCTGTTGTCGTGCAGTCAGTGTCATCATTGCTGGTTGACAGGGGGTCAGTTTCTGACCTCATATCCCATTCACCATCTCTGACAGTGATAGCCATGGCCGCAGGATCTGTGTACATCACTGGTGGGGCAGTGGTACTGTAGTGGTCTGCCTTCCCACTCCAATGTGTGGAGCTGTCCATGAGTGGTGGGCCAGCATCCATGGCCTCCACTGTACCAGTGGTGGCCAAGACTGCCTCCTGGTCACCCTCCTCTGTGCTTGGCTGCTGCTGTGTAGTACCTATGGTTGGCAGAACAGACTGATGTTAGGGCACTGCGTTAATAGACAGGGCACATGTGGCCAGTCCCATGGTCACTGCAGTGTGCCATACATACCTCCTTTGGACTCCTGTTCCGTGGTGCCGAGTTGTGCTGTGGATGGGCACTGGCCAGGGATAGTCCTCATGGGTGGCCCTGTGGGATACAAGACACAACAGTTAGCTGAGGTGCTGGTCCCAGCCCACCCCCATGCTATCCTCCCTTTGGGCCCAGTATGCCAGGAATTGTATCCACTCCCTCTGCCTCCCCGTGCCAGGTGACCTTGGTGATGGTCTCCACTACATTCCTTTCCAGCATGTGGTCCTGTGATGGGGGGGTCCACCACCAGTGGTCATCCATGTGCAGTTTGCTGCTGCCAGCTTCCACTTCATTGTAGACCGGAGGTCACGCCACTTGTACTTTATCATGGTCAGTGTCCTGGCCTTGAAACCAGTGGGATTGAGAGCCACCTGTATGTTCAGCCAGATCTGGTTCTTTGTTTCAGTGGCTATGGTCAGGGTGTGTGTGTCCCCCCTACAGGATGGTATAGTTCACTTGGATGTCCATGACCAGGGAGGTCACCTGTGCACCTGTAAATTTGCTTGCCCTGGTCTTTCGTGTACCTTCAGAGTACCCTTCCCCGTGTCTGCCTCCATGGGCCCACCACCATTGGGTGGTTGTGGCTGCCTGTCCACTGCCTGTGGTCCTGCACTCAGTGCCTCTTGTGCTGCATGGCCGTCCAAGTTCATTGTGAGATTCACCTACCTGGTTCCACGCAGGCGGTGCGTTTTACCATTTATGGTGGGGTCAAGGGGTGTGTCTGCATGTCAAGCTGCTGGGACATCATCCCACATTAGCACAGGGCCCTTAGACTACCTCCTGGCTGGTCTAAGAAGAGCCCCCTGTTGTGACCATGATGGGGCTTGCAAAATTCCAAAAAAGGGGATGGTGCACCCCCTCTGTGGTACAAGCCCCTTTGTGACCTGGCGCAAGGGTGGTTTTGCTGCAAGGGTGGTGCATGGTGGCTTGGGCACAGGGTATCCTGATTTCAACACAGCCTGCATTCAAAAATTGGGATCGCAGTAAAGTTTGATGCAAGGTGCCACTTGCATCATACCCATTTGGCGCAGGCATCTTGTGTCATACTTCTCCTTTTGAAAATTGACTCACAGTATTTGTGAGTTAGCATACAATATATTTTGGTTCGCAGACAAGATGAGGACTTTAGTTCATGATTTGCTTGTGATTATCCCATTTTTAAAAATCTGTCTGCCTATCTTGGACAGCCCATTCTGTCCTGTCATTTAAAGGTGAAATGACAAGTTAGATATTCAAATAGCTTTTTGAACAATAATAAACAATCTGGCAATGTTCATAGGTGTCATATGAGTTAGTAGGTCAATGACTCATGAATAACTTGTCACTTTTCAGTGGTGGTACTGATATTTAATATTGCCCATGTGATTATCCAACGCTTGCTTAAAGTTATCAATAGAGCTACTCAAGACAACTCTTCTGGGAGAGCATTCCATACAGACACCAATCTCTGGCTGAACCAGCTCATTCTTTTAGAGCTATTTGTAATTTTCCCTTGCAATTGGAGACCATGGAACCTAGTTATTCTATGAATTATTTTAGCCTTTAGGCCCATACTCTCCCAGAGTAAGGAGACATTGAATGCTCTATACACTAGGCAAATGTACCCCCTTAATCTTCTGTGCTGCACTGAGTACAAATTCAACATTTTTAGTCTTTGCCTATATGCAATATTTTCTATATTGTGTATTTGTTTAGTCATACTCCGCTGAACTCTCTCAATAAGTTTTTGTCCTCGTATGCTCTGAGGGGCACATACAGCTGTGCAGTATTCAAGATGGGGTCTCACCAGGGAAGAACAGAGTGGAATTATTATTCTATGGTCACCATTTATAATGTTTTTGAGAATATTCCACTTTATTTTATTAAATTTTTTGTCACTGTCACTGGTATGAGTATTAAATGACAGATCACAAGTTATGAGAATACCCAAATCCTTCTCATTATCTGATACTTATAATACTGAGTTAAGTATGTACCTATGCTTCTGATTTTCTTTGCCAAATTGTGTAACCCTGCACTTTAGCGTGTTAAACCCTAACTTATGTTCCTGGGCCCAGTGCTTCAAATGTGTCACATCCTCTTGTAAATTACTGGCTAATTGTTTGTCATTAACTAAGGCTCCCAACTTTCTGTCATCCGCATACTTGCATGTCCAGGTGTTCTGTGAAACTTACATGGATGAGATAAAAATATTAAACAAAGTGGGACCCAATACTGATCCTTGTGAGACCCTACTTGACACTAGCCCCCAGTCAGAATAATAGCCAATTACGCCAACCCGTTATTTTCTGTCAAATAGTCATGATTCAGCCCACGCCATTAGATTGCTGTAAAGTGTCATTTCAAGGAGTGTATCTATTAACATCTTATGGCATACAATGTGTTGCATGTGCCTAAAAAATACAACTCCACAAATGTCATATTAAAAAGGCATGTTAAAAAAATATTTTTTTACTTATTTCTAGAAATATTATTATATTCTTATACTATTAGCTAGATCTTTACAAAAACTTGATCCCAAGAAGACCCATTACCATAAGCGTTCAGGGACACTCTCTTCATTATTATTATGTAACAACATCAGCTTTATTGCTGAGGCAGAGCCGGCAAGTCATACCTTTGGATCAGACAGAGTGTCAGCCTTTACTGATGTATAAAAGACACTGGCAGGGCCTTAGTCTTAGTAACATGGGGATGACTTCACGGCTCTCCCTGTATGAATTTCTGGCTCTGCTTTTCAGGCTAAAGACCTCTGTTAAGAGACAGACATGACTTACACGTCCTCTGTCTGTCCTAAATGTATTTCTATTTCTAGAAATAAGTTCAAAAATATTTTTTAACATGCACTTTTAATACGACTTTTTTTTTTTTAGGCACATGCAACAAACACAACCTATGTAAACCACACAGCACATTTATCATTTTGAATACATGAGCTCAGAATACCACATACAACGATAGCCTTTACAGCTAGATATTACTAAATAGTATCAAATTTCACTAAACATAGGAATTTGTAACAAGCATGAATTATTAGAACTTTTAATATACTTGCTTTTTGCACAAATATTTTTTAATAACAGCACCTTTTGCACACAGCACTTAAACCTTTTTAGAAGCACTGTCACTTTAAATTTGTACCAGATTTAATGCAACTCCTGGGGTGATGCATCTCGTTCTGAAGATGACCTCTTAGGTCGATATGTAAGTGCATCACCCGGAAGTCAGGTACAGGACACTGACATTGCAAACTGTGACACAGTATTTAGTGAAGTTCCAAGTGCCTTTCTGAGGTTCTTTATAAGACAATAAAGCATATAATGCTGACCTCACAAGACAGTAGCATGTGTATGCTAATTCTACAGTAGCTGCAAAGTGAATTATTTAGCTCCGAGTTATTATGCACTACCCACAGTTCTGAGTACTCCTTCCCCCATGCCTCACACAGAAGTTGCTTTTGGTGTTTTCAAGGTTTTTTTGAGGCTTTAACTGACTTATCACAACCTAAAGCCAGTACATCACAAGTTACCAATACTGCTCTAGAACTGAATGAGATAAAAAACAAACACCCTAATCTTGCCGCTCCCCCAAATGTTACCTATGCCAGCTTTTTCCAAAAACCACTAGAGCAGGCCAAACGATGACATGCAGTATGTTTGTGGTACCTGGGTGGCATGGAACTACCACCAGATCCTTTCTATGTAGGAAAAACTTTGCTTAAACAGGCACTGGATTTCTCTCCTGCATAGGTCTATGCCCTGATTTATGCACCAAGTGAAAACACCTATATTAGTTTCAGATTGGCTATCCTTCTGGATAGATTTTGGACACTGTTTGCCTCACAAAAGAATACCCCTTTATGGACTCTGTTCCAGGCTATACCCCTCACTAAGTCCACCTTTAAGTTGGTCACTATCCTGTTTCGAAATATGGGGGTCAACATATCACATATCACATACTGGTTGGAGAAAAAGTGTGATAATTCAAGGCACACCAGACCCCTTAGTGAATGGGGAAGGTTTCTGGACTGGGTTTATGGAAACTCCATGTTAAACTCCATCAAGATGATAAAGGGATACAACATCTGCCTAATTGCTTTATTTAGGCGGAGATGAGGGGATTCTATTTTATGGTATACCGCCCATACAGCGGCACTTCTACTGTGACATACATCACTACTGACAACAGCGACTTGTCACTGTAGAAGTCCACTCGGGACCCAGCAACACTTTCCCCCATCCTGCACCCCCTCCCCGAACCAACTCTGACTCAGAGTTGGAATCTAAAAGTATGGGGGTGCAGGGACAGGAGAGGGCAGAGCCCCCCACATGGGGGGTTCGGAGGGGCAAAGCCCCCTGAAGAAAAAACACCATCTGATGTGCACGGCTCCCTGCTGACTGCAAATCATGGTCAACATGGAGCCTGGCGCTGTGATGCCGGTCGACAAATTAGTTGTCGAACCGGCATCGTATAGCCCCTTTTTTATCAAGGACAGCCTTGATCTTGCTATAAATGTTGCTCCCAACAGCACATGAGCAGCACTTCTGAAATATTAAAATGCATACAATGTGGCAAAGTGGCACTGTGGTACACTTTGTGTTCCATTATACTTCCACCCCAAAATGCAACCTTTGCGAGGAAGAGGGACATAGGTTTAGGACATGTCCTTGGGCAGCACATAATACAGAGAATGTAGACTATGGGGAGCAGGACTATTATATCAATAAAGTAGCTGAAGAACACCACATACCATGACTTCCGCTTGCAACTGTCCCTATGGAACCAGTTAGGCCAACATCCGCAGCCCCCCAGAGACTTTGGAAGAGGTGACTTCTGAGCCTCTCACCATGTTGACCCCCACCCCCAGTTCATACAACATCTACCAGTGGGGACACTGAGGAAACTGAGATCCCCCCAACCCAGAAGACCTTGGATTCCAGAAAGTCCTGACAGGAAAAAAAAGCAGCAAGTAAGGTGCTACCCCCAGAACAGATTCCATTGCAAAATAAATTCTCCACATTGCAATGGGGGAACACTGAAACGGAGAATGACTCAGATACAACATCAGGACAGTCTTCCCATGTAGAAGGCATTTCGAAAGGGGACGATTAGCTGCAAAAGTAAAAAATCGACCCTAGAAGAAAAAGGATGGGAACCAGATCCAGCCTGAGGAAAAGGCCACCTAACTGACTATGAACATGGACAGCTATGAATTTTTAATAGCATCCTTGAATGTTAATAGCCTTAAATCTGACAAAAAAAGAAAATACACTTATGCTTTGTTTACCACTTGCACATATAACCCATTTTTTTCAGGATACTAGTTTAGTTACAACCGATGACATCCAAACAGCAAGTGCAGAATGGTTGTGGGGCTCCGTGCACTGTTCGGTCAGGGAAGACGTGTGCAGTGGGGTTGGAATTTGTTTTAAAAACCCAACTATCAAAGTCATGCGTACAATAGCTATTTCCTTGGAGAGAGCAATGCTCATGGACATTTCATTTGAAAGTCAAAAATTTAGACTGATCAATCTTTATGCACCCAGACTAAACTTGGAAGTGCGGACATATTTAAACTTATTCAATCCTATCTTTTCATGCCAAAATTATCTTATTTGGTGGTGATTTTACTTGTAGTAGGTTACAGAGAGATAGAGGTCTCATTACTGACAAAACCTTTTGTGATACCTCCTTTTTAAATAGGCTGTTACAACAAACTAAACTAGTGGATGTGTTTCATCATTCTCATATTAGCCCACACCACGTATTTTAGGGGAAAACTTGCAACTAGAATCGATTACTGGTTTATCTCATCTCACCTTCTTGTAATACATTTCATTGCTTTACCAGTGGACACTTCTGACCCTGGCCTTTCACATGCGAAAATCTCATCCTCTCCAGATGTCATGGCTGGAAGGGGATACTAGAAACTGAACACCAGCCTTTTAGATGATAAAGAAATCATGACAGGTCTTACACGTTATTCAAGCTCAAAAATCATTTTTTTTCCATTATGATTCCCCAATCGATTGGTGAGAACAAAGTAAACTTGATTTTACTTCCTTTTTAAAATACTTTCTAAAATCAATAAGTTAACTCAATGGTCACCTCAAAAATATTAAATATAATAAACTTAGAGAACATTTATATCACTTAATTTCCCTACAAAAGGAGAGTTCGTATGATTATTCTTTCCAAATCATAGTGGTCGAACAGGAAATGTTCCAGTATCAATATATTATGATACAATCCCTTGAATTTGGGCAAAGATTTGGCATCAGTGGTACACAATTCCAAATTAATCCCTTTTAAAGTTGTTTAAATCATAATGCAAAGAAACTAATCTCCTCCATAAAAACCCAACAAAGTAGGAAGATTAAGGGAATAAGGGAATCTTTTCAGCTGTGGCAGACCATCTTCAAGAGTTCTTGGAGAACCACTCTCAGACAGCCCGTACTCCCCAGAATTGTTGCAATCTAGTAATTTACCAACAATTTCACAAACTGATGCCACAATTCTGATTAAATCTATCACTGCAAGGGAACTAGAATCTCTACTTTCCAACCTTATGTCAGGGACAGCACGAGGGGTAGATTGTTTACCGCATGCGTTTTACAAAAAAAAAATATCCATATGTGAATTGACAGAACTTTATAATTTTATGCTAAGAATCAGTTTCTCCAAGAGATGTATAAAGGCCTATTAATCCTTCTATTCGAACAGGGAGACAGGGAACTTCTATCAGACTGGAGGTCCATTACTTTTTTGAACTCTGATTTTAAAATAATAACTAAAGGGGATCACGTGATGCCTTTGACCTGAGAGGACACTCACCGGCTCAGCTCTCCTCCCTAACCTCCCAAAACTTTTTTTGGGGGCATCACAAGGGAGAAATTCTCATCCCTTTTCTCCCACAAACATCTATTACTGCTAACAGCAATCGAAACCACATGCAGAAACTGGAATATTTGTTGGAGTAAAATTTGCTCATGTAGGCTGAAATGCGCTAGGCTCTCCCAGCCCAGATGCCACCCCAATCGCCAGATAAACCAGTCAAGAGGTTTAAATCACAGGCCACAACCTCCAACAAAGCCACACCAGGCTCAGCAAGCTCTACCCCTCTTTCAGAAGAAAAATTATTTGCCGAGATGGCCTCCATCGCAGAAACCTTCTGGAAATTTGCTTTAGACCTAAAGGGGATCCAAGCAGAGCTCAAAGACACTAATCAGAAAATCAGCGACATCTCAGCACGTACCTCCTCCCGTGAAAGTGGGCAGACAAGGGTTGACCCTGATAGTACAGTCCTCCACCAAAGAATTAATAAGCTCAAACTTAAAATGGAGGATCTTGAGGGCCGGAATAGACGCAATAAACAGTTATCCTCAGTTTACCTGAAGATGCCGAAGGATCCTCTCCAGTCCTCTTCGCACAGAAGTTATTAATGAAAATAGCTCTCCCACTGCCACACTCTATGGCTTACCAAGTTGAACAGGCTCACTGATCATAAAACTGAGACCCCCTACCTGATGCCAAGCCCAGACCATTCATTGTTCACCTCATCAGCTATCTGGATCGGCAGCATGTCCTAATTAAAACCAAGGAGCTGCAAGAGATATGCTGGGAGGATGCCCAGCTGCATTTCTCACAAGACCTACTGGTAGCTACTCGACAAAAATAGGCAGAGTACCATGCCTCTATTACCAAGCTGATAGGAGTGGGGATCCGATTTAGGATGAACTACCCAGCTAAATTGCTTGTTCAATACCAAGATAAATGGAAAATTTTTGAAAGTGTGAAACAGGCTGCAGAAGAGTTTCCCGCTATGTTTCCTGACCTGTTTAATCACCGCTGATAAATGGGCTCACTGTTTGGGGTCTCCCTTATGACAGCAGTTGAAAACCCTATCTGTTTATTTGCCATGCTAAGGTTTTGGATTCTACTACACTCCCTTTACTTCGGCTCACCTTGCAGGATTGTGTGGGACTTCTCTCCTCGTGGACCCCCGCTATGCCTCCTTTGGTTGCAGGAAGAGTTTTTCTGGTCCCTGATGTTGCTCCCACTCCTCCCCTTCTGTGGTTAGCTCTGCTTCCCTCCGTGGAAAAGTATTCTTCTCCTGGTTCTGTTGTCTGCTAGTGGACTTGGGCCCCTGACCTCCAGTGTTGTTTTATCCCTCCCTGGCTCACTGCTCGGTCTCCTTTCCTCTAAACTGTGTGACTGAATTTCATCTTGAATGTGCACACTGCCATATGGAACTGCCGCTCGATCATTCGCACCATCTCACAGGAGTACCAACAGAATGCGTAACATGTAGCTAGGAGTGCTGAAGATTGAGGGCACTAGCCCACTACTCTGGGACATGGGACTTTCCTTTTTTGATTGATTTTCCTAGATTTTCCCCTCACCTCCCCCCTTTTTGGTTTTACTTCATTTTGCCTCACCTTCCACACTTTTTCTGTTCCTTTATACCACGATGTAAATCGGGCATGCAAGTGCCTGACATATGGTTTTAGTAACTAAGAGAGCATCAAGTTCTATATTATTGGCTTATTACCTCAAGTATTACCTTTCCACAACCCCAAGCCCCCCTTCCCCCTTTTTTTCTTGTGTGTCTCTTCTTTTTGTTCATAGGTGTCGAAAGGAATTGATGCTGTCAGAAGAAGACCACCAGATGTTACTAAGGACGCTTGGTCTAGACCTTGTTTATAGTTTATTAGGTTTAGATTCACTTGAATCAAGATTGAGAAATAGTTTTTACTTGGTTACAGATTAGGGTTTGTGGGATCTGGTTCTTTCTCCCGAGAAAGTTAATGGTTACAATGTACTTGGCTGATTAAATGCTTTTTGGATGGATGGGGAGGGGCGGGCTGGGGTTGGTCTATCCTGGGTGGAACAGTCATGTCATCGCGATGGAGGATAGAGCCTCCACATTGTTTACCTTATAGCTGGCTATTGGATGGTTACCAGTTTTGTTTTTGTGGGGCTCGGGGATTGTTCTTTTTTGATGGATTTCTTGGGGGGGAGGGAATTTTGGAGTGGGTAAATGGGGTTTGTCGGGACTTACAGGGGAGGGTACAGCCACAGACTGTAGGACTTATGTTAGCACCTTTCTCTTTTCTGGGTTCTCTTTCATTGGGGACTTGAGTCTCACCATTCTACATTATAAATAATTATGTCCGGTTATCATTTTTGCACATGGAACATTAAAGGGGCACAGACTCCTGCCAAAAGAATGAAGGTAGCTGGCCCAGTGGTGCTGAGGGTTGAGGCGCTGGACGCCACACCTCGCTTCACACCGGCGACCCGGGTTCAGGAACGAGCCCGGGCCATCGGGGGTCAGCAGGGGAAGAGAGGGATTGAGTGCCCAATGGCAGCTCTCCCTCTCTGGGGAGGGTTACCGGTCCATCCCGCTGCTATATTGCCACCTCTTGGGTGAACCCGGGAATGGCGATGCAGGTCAGGATGCACAACAAGAGGGGCAGTGCCAGCCAAGAGCCTGGGGAGGAGCAGCATCTATATGCGTGCCTCCTCATTGGCTCTCCCAGTGTGCCAGCAACTGCAGGGGATGGGGCAGAAAAGGAGAAAACGGAGCCCGTCACTCCTAGGTGACGACTCCTCCGATGCCAGCCCACATCACCGGCATTCACCAGATCGGACTCCAATGTGTTTCGCCAGCTCCACCGTTATTAGGGGAGGGGTCAGCCAGTCCTTTCCCCACCCACCCAGGGGGTGTGCTGGGTTACCTAAAGAAATCATTGAGCAGGGCGAATACTCTAGGAGCAGACTCCTGGGGGTACCATGGACATGTGGAAAAGGTGGTTTGAGGGAGTCTGATTGAGTGGAGGGACAGTGCGGTAAGGAGAATAAATATAAGGTTAAAAAAAAAAGAATGAAGGTACTATTACACCTTCGGCAGATACAAGCTGACATGTTTTTTTTTTGTAGGAAACACACCTGCGAACCACCCAGGTGCTCTACTTTCATAGGCTGTGTGTTAGGCAAGTGTTCGGCTCAGGGCTTAACTCCCGGAAGAGGGGAACTGCTATTTTAATTGCTCACATGATCCCCTTTCATTTGCTGCATGAAGTCTCTGACTCGGAAGGCTGCTATACTATCTTAAGGGTTATTCTGTGTCACTCAGAGGTTATCCTTGGTTCTATCTATGGACCTAACTCCAACGACCCGTGCTTCTTTACAAGCCTAATGACTAAACTTGCTCCCTGGTCTTCCCTGCCAATTATCCTCAGGGGAGACTGGAACCAAGTTCTCTCCAATAGTCTTGACAGATCAGGCCAATCCAGGGTATCCTTGAATCCAGGACAAAAAGCCATGCAAGAATTGATGCATTCAGTTGGCCTGGCAGACCCCTGGAGGATCACTTATCTGAATAGGAAAAAATATTATTTCCACTCTCCAGTTCATCGGTCATTTTCCTGCATGGACTAGTTTTTAGTCAGTATAGAAAAACTTCCTGGGGTTACATCTGTTTTCTACTCATCCAAAGTTTTCTCTGACCACAATATTGCCCAACTATTTCTTGAGATCACACCTAATATTCAAAGAGACAGGCTCTGGAGGGTCAATAATCAATTTATCAAATCCGAGGACAAGATGCTCCATTTACAATCCTTTATCTCCAAATTCATGCTGGATAATGCTCCATCTATGCCTAAAGTTGATATTTTATGGTGCTCCCTAAAATGTGCCCTAAGAGGGGAGTTAATACGCTTAGCCTCAAAACGTAAAAAACAAAGGGAACAGAAACTATCCTCCCTAATAGACCAACTAACAAATGCAGAGGCGAATCTGACAGCCTCAACTCCTGCAGAGGACTGGGAGAAGGTTGAGTCTCTTAGGGCTCAATACAATCAGCTATTGGTTGAACAAACAGAATTTATTCTGCTTAGATCCCAGATAACTTATTTTGATCAAGGTGAAAAAGCAGGTAAGCTGCTAGCTCTTCAAATTAGATCCCAATTAGCTGATAGAATTATTACCTCTCTTCAGACCCCTGCAGGTGACATTCTTACCTCACCCAGGGATATCTGTGAAGCATTCCAGGCTTTTTATAAAACCTTATACACCCCTATCAATTTCCTTTTTTCTCCACAAAAGGTTGAGTCCTTTCTTAGATCCTCTAGTTTAAAAAAGCCCATCACTGTTGGAGAAATATTGGAAGCTATCGATTCACTTTCATTAGATAAATCCCCGAGTCTGGATGGCTTTTTGTCTAATTTTTATAAGGCTCTTAAAAATACCATAGCACCTATTCTTCTAGATATGTTCCAATGTGCCTATGAGCATGGCGTTTCTGACACTTCCCTAACCCAAGCCATTATTGTGGTCTTCCCAAAAAATGGTAAAGACCCTTTGTTTGTTCATAATTACCGATCTATCTCCCTTATCAACATGGACTTTAAAATATTGGCTAAGGTCCTAACTTTAAGGTTGGACAGTATATGGGACTCCCTGATTAGTCCAGAACAAGTGAGTTTTGTTCAAGGATGCCATTCTTCTGACCATCTTCGAAAACTTGCACATCCTTTTCCTGCATCCAGGGACACTTCAACCCCGGCTGCGTTGGTGTCCCTGGATGCAGAAAAACGACTGATAGAATTGGCCTGAGATATCTATTTCACACTTCCTAAATACGGTATCCCTGAGGAGTTCATAGTCTGGGTTACGATACTATATTTCTCCCCCTCAGCTCGGGTGCAATGTAACAGGATAACACCTTTTCCCCTGCAACAGGGCACCCGGCAAGGTTGTCCCCTTTCGCCTTATTTATTTAACCTCTTCCTAGAACCCCTGATAAGGAAACTGAACTCTTCCTCGTTAGTCTCCAGTATCCAAATAGGACACTCAGAATATAAACTTTCCGCATATGCAGATGACATATTGTTACATATTTTCTCTCCCTCCCAATCCCCCCCTGCAGCCCTAACAATAATTTTTCAATTTAGTGTGGTCTCCAACTACAAACTGAACCTTGAGAAAATGGAAGTCTTTCCACTTAATATTTATTTTCAGAAATCACAAATTGGTAATATGGGCCTACATTGGTCTCCAGAAAAACTTAAATATTTGGGCATTTTTCTCCATTACTCTCCTAAGATCATGAAAATTCTTAATCTTGATAACATTGTAAACACTATAAAAGATTATATTAAATGTTGGTCCCTATTACCTCTTTCTATGTGGGGCCGAATGAGTATAATTAAGATGAATATTCTGCCCCGCATACTTTATCCCTTGCAAATGTACAATTGGGCCTTGCCACACTTGTGGTTTGTCCATGTTCAGAAGATACTTATTCTTTTTGTGGGCCAGGAAAGTAAGAAGAAGTTATAATAACCCTACCGCCATAAGGTTGATGGGGGTTATAGTTCTGACTTCACTATATTATTTGGCTAATCACCTAATTAGAATTAGGTTTTGGCTGCTCCTACCAACCCATTCTTCTGGTTCCTCCTATTCCCCTCTCTGGTTAGAAATTGCAAAGTCCTTATATGCTAAGTACATTTTGAACCCCAGACCTCTCCCTTTTCTTCCCCACAAGAAACTTCCAACTGGGTTGAAAGATTCTCCAATCGACTCCCTGTTATTCACACAGTCTTGACTTATCACCCTTCTTAAGGTCTCCGGAGCCAAGGATGTAGCACAACCCCTCTTTAATAACCCAAATTTCCTCATATCAGGTAAACCCATTGAGCTCAGCTGTTTCTGGCCCAATATGGGAATCACAAAGGTGGAGGACCTGGTCACCAATCATAAACTGATGCATTTCCAGGAGGCTTCCCTACTCTATCAATGGTCTCCCTTACAGGCATTTAAATACTTACAAATTTCCTATGTGCTATCACATCACTTAGGCACCGGACTTTGGAATAAGACATTGTCAGCCACCCTGTCCCCGTACCTTCTTTCTCTCCCATCCTCTCATTTGATAACCCATGCCTATAGGTTCTTACAAACCGCACTACTGGGGTTAGAAAGTCAAAGAAGTTATTGGTGGAACCAGGCCATGCCAAGAACTACCCCCACCTGCAGAAACTGGTCAAAAATTTGGAAACATACTTACAGATATCTTAAGTGGGATAGGTATAGATAAACACAGTTTCAGATCAACCACTATTTATATTACACTCCAGTTAGCCTAGGAAGGATGAGACTGCTACCTCCTAACTTTGTCCCAAGTGCACGCAGTTTCCTGGGGACTTACTGCATATGTTATGGTCATGCAATAAGGTCTCTCCATTCTGGAACAGTGTCAAATCTCGCTTACACCCACTGTTGTCTCTTTCTGATAAGTTTGCCCCTGAAATTTGCATTTTGGGAGACTATACCAACCTTCAGGGCTGTACACAAATAGCCAATATGGCCTTAATTTCTGCATGCGTCAAAAAGGTACTGCTTAGACATTGGACTGAGGTAACAGTACCCACCTATACCGAGTGGTTCAGGGAAATTATGTTTGCCCTCCAGGCAGCACGGGCTATTGCTGGGAGGAATAATAGGAGGTTACAATACCAACAGGTCTGGGACCCCTTCTTTAGTTTGCTGATAGCCCACTCTCCTTCAACTCCTCTATTATAGATCTATTGGAGCAGTACATTCCCTTATCATTCTAGGCGATATACCCAGAAACTACCTTATATTATTGCTTGTGGCAGGGGGGAGGGAGGGCAGGTGTAGGGTTTGGGTGGATGGTTGGAATGGGTTGGAGGGAGGGAGGGGGCAGGCATCAGTTCAAGACTTTACCTAATAATTGCTGTACTAACATGCAGAATATATACTCTATGTACCTACAGCAACCACCTGTATTCAGCTCCGTGGATGCCTGCACAATATGTTATAAAGAAAACTTTCAATAAAGAATACTAAAAAAAAAAAATAATAATAACTAAACTGCTAAGTAACAGATTGACCAATGCAGTATGTGCTGTGATTCATCCTACGCAGGTCTGCTCACTTCCTGGTAGAACAATATTGGATATTTTAATACTATTAAGGGAGCTTATGGAAAGAAGCTCTAATGAGGAATTGACGGTTTACTTGCTTAGTCTGGAACAGTCCATGGCATTTGATAGAGAGGGAGCTGGATGTCATTGTCCACCCTGGGACAAATGACCTGGCTGAGAAAGGGATCAGAGCAGTGCAGGAAGAGTTTGTGGAGTTGGGAAGGGGCCTTAGACAAGTAACACACATGGTAACCTTCTCAGAGGTGCTTCCTGTCTATGGCATGGATGAGGCTAGGGTGCTCTACAGCATGGGATTCAATCAGTGGTTGAAAAACTGGTGCAGAACTCAGGGATTTGGCTTCATTGGGGACTGGGGGTCCACCTGGAGTGATGCAGGTCTATACTGGCATGATGGTCTGCATCTTTCCAGGAGGGGAACCAGGATCCTAGGTAATAGGTTTAAATGCTTCATTGGCAAGCATTTAAACTAGCCAAGGAGGGAGGCACTGTAAAGGAGCAGGGAAATCCTAACCCCCAAAAATCAGGGTAGTAAGTGAGGTAAACACCAAGATAGAGATGTTGATAGGGAGAAGGGCAGGGGTAAATGGAGAAAATAACAAAGGCAATAAGGACAGGGATGGGGCAAAAAGGGATAAGACCATCAAAAAATGGAGGGTAATGAGTACCAATGCCTGTAGTCTGGGCAACAAGCTCCCTGAACTTGTGGCCTTGATGGAAGAGGGGTGCCTGGATATCATAGCAGTCACAGAATCATGGTACACAGAGAACCATGACTGGGATGTTAACATACCAGGGTATACAAGCTACAGGAGAGACAGGGAGGGTAGAAGAGGGGGAGGAGTAGCTCTCTATGTAAGGGAAGGGATAAAAGCAACTGAACAAAACAGTAAACAGGGGGGAGTCACATGATGCGGGGAGCCGTCAAGCAGCCTGACTTCATAGCTCCAGCCTTCCACCCCAACTAACCTCATTTTGCAGGTCTAAATAGGCAATTTGAGTGGAAATCTAACCTTCTTACTTGTTAGTGCTGGCTCCCAAATGCTCCGATAAGGTCCTAATGAAAATGTACGTTGAAATGAGAAGACCCCAGCCCAGACACACTCTGCCTCAGTCACTGGTAAAGGCCCCAAAAAATCCAGGGCCTCTGCAGCTGCTGGAAACCCAGGATCTGAGCTTCCCACTACAGAGGAGGAGCCGCTAACCCTTGTGCGGTTTCTTGCAGAGTTTAAACCCTTTCGGGAGGAAATCCATTCGGTAATGGAAGAATTAAAATTGATTGCCTCAGCACTGGATGTCCTGACAAAGAGAATGGGAGACTGTGAAGCCCGTATTTTCTCAGTGGAGAAAAAATTGGTTAAGCAAGAACCGGAGACTGTGGCATTAAGACAGAGACTGCACAAAATGGAGAGCAAGATAGAGGACCTGGAGGGCCGCAGTAGGTGGAATAATGCTGTTATCAGTCTTCCAGAAAAAGAGGAGGGTACTGACGGAATCCTGTTTACCCGCAAGCTGTTACTGAAGTTGGCAGGCCCTACACCATTTAGAGCACAGTATACTACTGAGAGGGCACATTGGTCGCTAAGAACCATGCCCCTCCTGGTGCACCCCCATGGCCTTTTATATTTCGGTTCATTAACTATCAAGAAAGGCAGCACTTTTTCCTCAAAATGAAAGGAATTCAGGAGATTAAGTGGGAGGTTGCCACGCTGAGAGTTGCACAGGATCTGCCACTATCTGTTTGACAGAGAAGAGGCACTTATCACCCATTAGTGTCCAAGCTGATTGCGACGGGTATTCGCTTTTGCATGGGGTACCCTACCAGGTTGCAGGTTCTGTTATCTAGTGTCTGGGTGAGCTACAAGGACACATCAGTGGCTGCTGCTGGCCTGAAGGAAGCCCTAGTGAGTCTATGAGGGGTGAAGCAAAAGGACGTCTTAGATTTGGACATGATCTGGAGTTTGCTTGGCATGGATCTGTTCCATGCTGGAACATCTTGGGGACATCTGGGTATCCTGGCTTATTGCTATGGACCTGTATTCGAAGGTCTCTGTAGCTAGAGTACCTAACCTGTGACTTGCTCGGGAGAGGGTTTGCACATTTGTGCGGATCTGCCATGCATCTTAATCTATCCCTACCGCAAGCTACTGCTAGAGGGAGCTCGCTCATTTAATTTGACTGTGTGCTTCAAATTGACCAGAAGGTGTTATTTGTATCGGAGAAGACTTGTACACTGCATGACTCTGCTTTTAAGAGTCTAATTTATTTTTGGTTTGTTGGAACAGTGGGATTTTATAATCCATACTACCTCTGACATGGGGTGGACTAGAATAAGTCTTCTCCAGTTTAGTAGGCTACTTTAATGGCATTACCAGTTGTGTTCTGGGCTTTGGAGCAATATTTGTTTTTTGGTTTCTCAATAAATTACCTAGGAGGGTTTCGTGGTGTCACAGTGAAGTTAACTGGATGCTTAACTCACTTCAGTTAGTTTTGCAGTAAGCGGTCCCAGACTGCGATTATTCCTCCAATGTCCTAACCCCTTATTTTGGTCATAACTTTTGGGGTTCAGGTTTTGGGGATCTTTTAGTAAGTCCCACCTGCATTTAAGGGGGGATTTGGAATGGTTTAGTTCTCTGGAGCCATCCATAATGTACAGCCTGTACAATTGCCTCTCAAAAAGGGGCTTCGGGGGTTTGGAGAGGCTGGAGTCTGGAGCAGTGCAGCAGATTCTTTGTAGGCATGGACCAAATGATATTTCTGTTGGTGGGGGTTATTTTTTAAGATTTTGTGGTTACTGATTTATTTGATAGTATTTGGTTTGGGGGAGCTACAGAAGGAGGGAGAGGGGTTCGCAATCGCTTTTCTTCATATTGTGATGTATTTTTACGCAATGCTATATAATAGGGTTCTTGGGTTTACCAAATATCAGGGGAAAGAGGGGTTGGGGGGCCAGCCTTGCTTGAACAGGAGGAAAAGTTTAATAGAACTTACTTCAGACAAAGGATTTTCATTTTTGAAATCATCTGTTGCCTGGTGACTGTAGTCAGAGCGGGGACTCATATAGGGATAATGAACCATGAGGGGTAATTATCATTGGATTTCTTGGAACGTTAAAGGGTCAAGGAACAAAATAAAAAAATATAAAATTCTAAAACATTTACACTTACATAAATGGGATATCATATGTTTTACAAGAAACACACATGCTTGACTCAGAATCTAACCTGTTCAGGAGACAGTTTGTAGGTCAAGTCTTTATAGCCGGGGATAGCATGGCTAGCAGAGGTGTTGCCATCTTAATCTCAAGATCCATTCCCGTTGTCTGTGAGCAGTCCATTAAGGACCCAAACTGGTGTTATATCATTCTTCAGGGCCTCCTAGGCCAAACAAGAATTCTTATTGGTAGTGTATATGGCCCTAATGTAGACTCACCTGGGTTTTTTGGTGAGCTGCTGAATGTGCTAACTCACTTTGTTACCCTGCCTAAGGTCCTAGCGGGAGATTGGAATCTAACCTTCTCCCCTGACCTGGATAAAGACATGAAGAAACATAAAGGCCTGACACTGGCTCAAAGGGCGATCCGAGAATTCTCTGATTATCTGAATATGTGTGATCCCTGGAGGGTCTTACACCCCACAACCGGAGAATTTGGGTGTAAGACCCTCCAGGGATCACACATATTCAGATAATCAGAGACTTCTTGGATCGCCCTTTGAGCCAGTACCTTCACATCAGAGGTACATAATTCTAGATCAAGAACTGATTACTTTTTCATGACTCATTCCCTACTCCCAGGCTTAATGGCATGTACAATAGACCCTGGGGTAATAACGTATCATTCCATGGTCAGGTGCTCCCTAGACCTTAGTCCTAATTGCCCCAGACAAACTACTTGGAAGTTAAATAATCAGTTGCTCAAATCAGACCCAATCAAATATACCATTATTCAGATAATAGAACAATTTCAAAGTGAAAACTTTAACTCTGCTGGGAAGGGAGATATAGAATGGGGAACTTTGAAGTGCATTTTGAGGGGAGAGCTAATTAAACTAGCGGTCGAAAGAAAGAAGAATAGGGAAAATAACATAAAACAACTGCTGCAGCAAATAAGGGATATAGATAGGATTCTTTCTCCCGCTTCAGGGGATAAGCAGAAATTAATTGGCCTTAGGAATCAATACAATGATCACCTGAGAGAGAAAGCTAAGTATGCCATTCTTAAATCTAAAACACTTTATTTAGATCCAGGGGAAAAATCAAGCCAACTCCTAGCCTTGAGACTAAAGGCAGTACAGTCCTCTAGAATCATTCAAAGTATCCAATCACAAACCGATGGCGCTACCACGTTGCTTTCCCAGGAAATAGTTTTAGAATTTGAGAGATATTACAAATTATTATATAGTCCTATGGAGCACCAACCAACGATTGCAGAGGTAGGGGAGTACTTATCCTCGACCCAACTGGCAACTATTCCAGAGGAGTTGAAAGGGGGGTTAATTTCCCCATCTCAGAGTCAGAGATCCTACAAACAGTGGGTTCTCTGCTTTTGGATAAAGCCCTGGGCCTTGATGGGTTCTCCCCAAAATTTTATAAATGTTTTGCCAAATACTTGGTCCCAAGCTTGAAAAGAGTGTTTTCATGCATATTAGAATCTAATACAGTTGATAAATATCTGTTTGAATCACTCATTATTGTTATCCTTAAACCAGGTAAAGATCCAGATAAGGTTAGTAGTTACTGCCCTATTTCTTTAATTAATTATGACCTCAAGATCCTCACTAAAATTCTGGCAAACTGGCTTGCAAAAGTTATGCCCCTTATTATTCATCCGGACCAGGTAGGTTTTATGGCAGGCAGAAAGTCGTCTGATAATCTACGTAAGTTGTCCCACATCTTCTCTGTGTCCAGGGACACAGACCCACGTGGCCTGTTGTCCCTGGATGCAGAGAAGGCTTTTGCCCGAGTGAATTGGCAGTTTTTGTTCCTAACTATGAAAAGATTTGGATTCCCTCCCATTTTTACTAACTGGATAGCTGCATTATACAAAAACCCCACGGTGAAGGTATATTGCAACAGGGTTTTCTCTTCGACCTTTCCGTTATTCTCTGGTACCAGACAGAGTTGCCCCTTATTACCCCTTTTATTCAATATTTACCTGGAGCCTTTGTTGAGTCACTTTAGGTCTGAACCCAGGGTTCAGGGTGTAGTTATAGGCTCTCAGGAATTCAAGGTCTCCACATATGCAGATGACATTCTTCTGCATTTGACTCAACACAAGGATTCAGTTCCAGTAGTGTTACATATAATAGAGAAATATAGTAATTTGTCAAATTATAAGATTAATGTAGAAAAAAACCACTATGTTCCCTCTAAACTCTAAAGTTCAGAAGCAACTAGCTGCTGCGCTGGGTCTACAGTGGTGCCCAAACACATGAAAGTACCTGGGGATTATGTTAGCTAGGAGTGACTCCAAAATGGTTCTATTAAATCTGGATTCTACTCTCCAGACAATCAAACAGGATCTATTTAGACTGAGCAAAATCCCACTTTACCTTTGGGCCCGTGTAAACATTGTCAAAATGAATGTTCTGCCCATATTGTTTTATCCTATTAGTATGCTTAATGTCTGGCTACTAATAAGGTGGTTTGAGAAACCCCACGCAATGATCTCAGACTTTATCTGGCAAGGTAAGGTCCCCCGCAGAGCCTATCATAAACTAGCTGCCCCTAAACTCAGAGGAGGCCTGCGACTACCGAATTTAAGCCTATACTACTGGGCGAGCAGCATCAGTAAGTACCTAAAGTGGTTAATTACTCCGCCAAAAATGTCCTCCCTGTATTATATTCCTGCATGGGTGAAATTAGGAATTGAACAGATTTGGAATTTGGGTCTTGACCCGACTGCCCTGTTATATTCCTTGCGGTGCACTCTCCCTAAAAGTTTGACATCTCTCCCCATACTTACTTCAGTTAGGATCCACACACAGCTATGTTCATTTCTACAATATGTTGCATGGAGAGACCCTTGCCAACCCCCTGTGTAAAAACCCTAATCTGAAAGTGGGAGGTAAAATGATCTCAGAAACCTGGCTCCCTTCCTTGGGGGAACTGAGGATCTCTGATTTATTACAGGACGGTAAATGCTTACCGGTGCAATCTATTAGTAGACATAAGGTGGGACCCAATCTCATTTTCAAAGTGTACCAGGTTAGACATATGGTAATGCAAATGCAGAAGAGCCTTAGAGCAGGTAGACCCCCAGAGAAATATTTTGAGTTGCTCGCCCAAGGGGCTTGGGCCCAACACGTCATGTCCAGACTATATATTTCTCTATTTGACCATGCATATGCAGGTAATGATGGAGTACCTCATTACCGGGTGGATTGTTTTCCAGAACCATCCAGGGACTGGCAGACTATATGGCATAATACTTACCGTTACATGACTCAGGACAGGCTAAGAGTGATGCAGTTTCAGTTTTTGAATAATATGTTTGGACTCCCGCCAAATTGCATAAAATAGGTAGAATAGCTAGTCCGTTGTGTAACAGATGCCATCAGGAGGAAGGAACTCTATTCCATAAATTTTGGACCTGTCCTTTTGTTAGAGAGTTATGGGAAGTCATCGAGACTAAGGCAGACCCACTTTTGGGTACAGAACATTGTTTTACCCCAGAGATTTGTTTACTGGGAGATTATAAGGAGTTAGATGTGAGGGTCAGAAGATATTACATGGCCATCATATCCTCCTCCCTCAAGAAAGTGGTGCTGAGACACTGGTTGAATGATTTCCCCTTATCTTATACAGAGTGGTTGCAAGAATTGTTATCCAATTTGAATGTAGAATAATTAGGGGTGAGTCTGTCAAACCGTCCCTCTAGATACTCTAGAAACTGGAAGAAAATCCACACCCTTTATCTGCTTCAAATGGGAGTACTCCCTCCTGATGGAACAGTATAAAGGGATGTATCGAAGGCAAAATTCCTCATAGGTGTCTGAAGAGTTTATCTCTGGCTTGAGGTTTCCTCTAGGGCTAGCAAGCAAGGCTGGGACTTGGGGGGAAGGGATACAGGTGGGTGGAGGGGAGACAGGGCTGGGTGTGTGTGTAATCTTTTCTGTATTGCCTGTATTTTGTTGTTCTGTTCTCATCTCTGGCTCTGGAAAAAAAAAGAGTAAACGGAGGAGAGGAGGCACTGTGGGTCACCTTAGAGATTGGAAATGGCACCACAATCCGCACAGGGGTTGTATACAGACCCCCATGTCAGGGAGAAGGAATGGACAAGGATATGATAGAAGGCATCCTTAGGATGGCAGAGAAAGGGAAGATACTGTTGATGAGGGACTTGAATATGCCAGATGTTAACTGGAGCACCTTTGCTACAGCCACATCCAAGAGCAGGGCCATTCTCGATGCCCTACAGGTGGCATGCCTCAGACAGCTAGTTTTGGAACCCACTCATGAGGGAGCAATCTTAGACCTCATACTCTCAAATGGGGACAGTGAGAGGATCTCAGATCTAGAAGTGGGTAGCCATCTGGGGAACAAGTGACCACCAAACAGTGTGGTTTATGATAAACTTTTACAGAGTCAAGCCATACGAAAGTGAAGGTACTGGACTTCAGGAGGGCTGACTTTGGCAAGATGGGAGAGTGCCTTAGAAAAGCGCTAGCAAATAGGCTAGAAGGAGGGGTGGAGCAACAATGGGGGAAACATCAAAACTTCCATCACAGAGGCAACAAGCCTTTGTATGAAGCAAATAAACAAATCAAAATGAAATAAAAAGCCACAATGGTTCTCAAAAGAGGTGGCGGAGAAGGTTAGGGAGAAAAAGACAGCATTTAGGAAATATAAGGAAATACAGAAGAAGCAGGACAGAGAACTATACCGGTTAAGGCAAAAGGAAGCAGGGAGGGAAGTCAGAATAGCAAAGGCCCAAACTGAAGAAAAGATAGCTAACTCGGTTAATTAGGGGGATAAAACCTTTTATAGGTACATCAGCGAGCGTAGAAAGACATAGAGAGTGATAGTGAGGCTGATCAGAAAGGACGGTGGGTGGGCAGAGAGGGACAGTGAAAAAGCAATGATATTGAGCAAATACTTCTGCTCAGTATTCTCAAAAGAGGAGGAAGGGGAGATGCCTAATCCAATTAATAGAAGCACTCTGGATAGGGGGGGTTGATCCCAGTCCTTTCATAGAAGAAAGGGTTCTGAAAGCACTCCTAAAATTGAAGGTGGACAAAGCAATGGGGCCTGAAAGAATTCACCCCAGAATTCTAAAAGAATTAAGGGGAGAACTAGTGACACCACTGACTACCCTTTTTAACAAATCATGGGAGGATAGTGTGGTACCTGAGGACTGGAAGAAGGTGGATGTGATCCCCCTTCACAAAAGTGGGAGCAAGACAGAGGCAGGAAACTACAGACCTGTCAGTTTGACCTCTGTGGTAGAGAAAGTGATAGAATCACTTCTGAAGGAAAGAATTGTTGAATACCTAGAGGCCAGTGGGGCACAGGACCCAAGGCAGCATGGGTTCACAGCGGGAAGGTCATGTCAGACGAATCTAATTGATTTCTTTGACTGGGTGACCAAAGCAGTAGACCAGGGAGGGGTTGTGGACATGGCCTACCTAGAGATTAACAAGGCATTAGACACAGTCCCACACAAAAGATTAATAATCAAATTAACCAGCCTGGGAGTGGGTCCCAGGGTGGTAGCCTGGGTAACACATTGGCTGGACAACAGGACACAGGAGGTAATTGTAAATGGAGTCCACTCTGAAGAAAGAAGGGTTACTAGTGGGGTACCGCAGGGTTTAGTACTGGGTCCAGTCCTTTTTAATGTCTTTATAAGTGACATTGCAGAGGGACTGGAAGGAAAAGTATGCCTCTTTGCAGATGATACAAAGATTTGCAACAGGGTTGATACACACGAAGGCATGGAAAGGATAAGAAGGGACTTGGCAAGGTTGGAGGAATGGTCAAAAGTATGGCAGCTTGGATTCAATGCAAAGAAGTGCAAAAATAATGCACCTGGGAAACAACAACCATGGGAAAGATTACACATTGGGGGGGGAGGTAGTAACAACAACAAAAGTGGAAAGGGACCTGGGGGTAATCATATCAGATGACCTTAAGGTTAGCAAGCAATGTGAGAAGGCAGTAGGGAGGGGTGGGGGAATACTGGGATGAATAGGGAGAGGCATCATCAGCAGAAAACAAGAAGTTGTTATCCCTCTGTACACCCAGTTGGTGAGACCCCATCTGGAGTACTGCATCCAGTTCTGGAGACCCCATCTTCACGAGGACATAGACAGGATGGAGGCAGTCCAGAGGAGGGCAACTAAAATGGTGCAGAGTCTGCAAGAGAAGCCATACGAGGAGAGACTAAAGGAGCTTAATATGTACACCCTTGAGGAAAGGAGGGAGAGGGGGGGCATGATAGAAACTTTTAAGTACAGCAGTGGAATCAACAAAGTCCAAGAGGATAGAATCTTTCAGAAAAAGAGATGTGCAAGAACAACGGGACACAATTTGAAGACAGAGGGGGCGGATCAGGGGCAATGTGAGGAAGTATTTTTTCACAGAGAGGGTGGTGGACGCATGGAACAGCCTTCCTGAGGAGGTTGTGGGGTCTAAAACTATGGGAGAATTCAAGAATGCATGGAACAGACATAAGGCAATTCTTGTGGGGGGGTAGGAAGAAATAGGCTGTTGGTTAACTAGGATCTGCAGCTTATCCTGTAGGTAGGGAAATGGGCATACTAGGTGGGTCAAGCGGTCCTTATCTGCCGTCAAAGTCTATGTTTCTATGTTTCAATGTTACTTATGGCATTGTCTGCAAGTGTATGGGATTCCACAATGCTTTATCTCATGGATACAAGTGTGTTATAAACATGCTAGTGTATTGGCAACCCATGCCAGATAAAAATTGAGTCAGACAGGGGTGCCCCCTCAGCCCCATACTGTACATTTTGGCTCTCAGTGCACTTTAAAAGAAACTAAATGCAACCACCTTATTTAATTATTTATTTATTTATTTATTAAATTTTGGTGACCGGGTACGCCCACTGAGCTCCGGAGGTCCCTTTTTCAGGGGCAACCCGGGATTACATAGTGCAAGAGAATAATACAGTGAGACAGCGTTGATAACAGGATTGTCACTCTCAAGCCAGGATTTTGAAATCAAGACTTTGGTGTATGCTGATGATCTTTGTTTAGTACCTGCAGATCATATACTGCATCTGGTATTAATGCTAAGCCAATTTTACAATCATTTTGGGAAATTTCTGGCTCCCTAATAAATTTTCAAAAAAGCCATTGTATTTCAATAGGACCAAGTTGCCCCACTGTCTTAGAGGTCATAGGAATTCTTGTTACCATGCAGCATAGGAAAATTTGTGGTATATATTTTGTTCATGGTGATGTAGCTCAGTATAACTGGGAGTATACAATCTATATTGCCTTAGATCGAGTCTCCAATGGAACAAATGGCATATGTGTAAGAAAAAATGCATTTATATGGTAAAGACATAACTTATTCCTATATTTGTATTTCTTAGTTACGTATACTCCCCACCTAAACTTCTTGAAACTAAACTGTTCAGCTGCTTCTTCCAATGTGTGTGGGGAAGCAGGTCGAACCCCATTAAAAGACGAACCACTTATCTGCCTATACAATCAGAAGGTTAAAATATGCTCAACCCCTTACCCCTTCGTCTTTTTTCATAGTATTTTTTTATATGCCAACATCAAACCTGTTTTATCTAAAATACAAAATCACACATGCCAACACAATGCAAAGCATCATGGGCTGCATATGCAAATCACCACAGAATGTTATGCTAGTTCAACTTTGAGCAGAATTGCATGGTGCGGAAAGGCCTCTCACACAGTTTGCAAAGGGTGCTAACAGATGACATAGACACGTGTTTCATCCTACCAGGACCCATCAGTATGCCTCGTCTGTTTGACACCCCAGTGGAATGAACCAGCTACCCTAAGACAGTGTGTCTTGGTTATGTTGTGGTGAACCCATTAAAATAAAAAACTATTTAAAAGACAAAGAAGCTATGTGCAAAAACACTGAGGCAAGGGTTACCCCAAAGGGCATTTGGCTGGGAAGCCAAGTTTCAAGAAAATGCAAAATCACACATGCCCACACAATGCAAAGCATCATGGGCTGCATATGCAAATCACCACAGAATGTTATGCTAGTGGTGCTTTTTATGTGGGGAAAACCATTCGACCTTTCAAGGTGCGAATAGGAGAACATCTTAGGTCCATAAGGGAGAGTGATAAAAAGAATGCCTTGGCTAGACATTTATCTGCAAGTGTTAATGGTAATCATACTTTTAAATTTTGTGCTCTTGAAAAAGTGACAATAGGACCTAGAGGAGGTGACTTGAATGCTAAATTGTTAGCTAGGGAGTCCTTCTGGATTTTTACTCTGGGAGCATTAAAACCACCTGGCTTAAATGATCGTATTGAATTAATGCCATGTATAAAAAGAAAGTGAAATCTGATATATATTTCTCATATATGTTTGATAATGAAACTCTTTTTCTTTATGTCTCCATAGGTTGTTTTTGGAATGAAATAGGGTGTCAAGCTATTCTATTTCCGAAAAATATGGGAAAGAATATAGTATTATTATTAAGATGCAAATACATTTTTTGTGATGCTACATGTTCCTTTATTCCTGCTGTGGTGAAATATGGACCTTGTACATATTGTATTATATCTTGTAACTATGTATTATGTATTTTATATTTAGTGAGTACTGTCACTTTAAATTATTTTGTATTTAATGGTCCACCTTTTGAGTAGCATGAGCCTCCTGATGACGCATATGGTGCGAAACCGGTAGAGGTTTAGCAGGGTTGGTGCTGGTGTTTGACACTTTTTTAAATTCACAATAAAGCTGCTTTTATGGTTCAGCGTCGTGGGGTGTGGATATTTGTTTTGTTTCTTTCCCGTTGTATATCTCACACACTCTCTCGTCCAAACGGAGCGGTTTTGTTGCTGCTAAACTGTGTAAGAGGCCTTTCAGCACCATGCAATTCTGCTTAAAGTTGAACTAGCATAACATTCTGTGGTGATTTGCATATGCAGCCCATGATGCTTTGCATTGTGTGGGCATGTGTGATTTTGTATTTTCTTGAAACTTGGCTTCCCAGCCAAATGCCCTTTGGGGTAACCCTTGCCTCAGTGTTTGCGCACAGAGGTTCTTTGTCTGTTTTATCTAGTAAAATAACATTATGGATCCCATGGGTGTTCGACCAGATTTCACACATTGTACAATTGTGGCAACCTGTTTCCATTACACATAAACAATTGCCCATAATAGACCTACCCCAGTATTTGCAAAGCTGTATTGGTAAACTGAACGATGGCGTATTTCAAAACAATTTCTTCTAACCCACACCAGAAAACAGTTTTATGATGCAAGATGCACTTTTCTTAAATGAATATTGCCTCTGAGGCAGCGCTGCCTCGGAGGCAGATGACTTAATCCCACCCTCCACTATGTCTCATTGGTTAATACCTTCTGAAGGACAGCAACTGAGGTTGCCCGCCTCTTGCTGCTGATTGGTTACACATGCTGCTGCCTCAGAGCCAGACTACTTAATCCTGCTCTCTGTTGTGTCTCATTGGTTAATACCTTACGAAGGACAGTAACTCAGGTTGCTGCCTGTTGTTACTGATTGGTTATACATGCCGCTGCTTCGGAGACAGACCACTTAATCCCCCCCTACACTGTGTCTCATTGGTTAATACCTTCTGAAGGCTGTAACTGAGATTGCTGCCTGTTGTTGCTGATTGGCTATTCAAGTGGTCTCTAAATGGCCCTCCTAAATGTTTTTTCTTGCTCTGATTGGTTGGTTCTAGCCTGCCTCTGATTGGTTGATATACAGAGAATGCCTTTTTTAAGACACTTTTTTAAATGAAAGTTGCCACTGAGGCAGATCCACCTCCAAGGCGGCCCTGCCTTTGAGGTAGGAATGGATAAGGCTGCCTCCCAGGCAGGACTTTACCCTCTATAGCTAAAGACCTGAATTTCAATGCTGTGCCAGCTTAGTGGTGTAGTGGAAAGGTGTACAGCCAGATAAACAATAGGTTGAGAGTTTGAATCCACACAGGGTCCTCTCAGTTCTCTTTTGTCAGAATTTCACTTGAGTTGTGATCCTTGGCAGCATGGTGTTGGAATAGCATGCATGTAAGAAAAGGGACTTAGCTGTGCCTCACAGCTAATATTCATTTAAGAAAAGTGTTGCAGATCTGCCTCCAGTGCAAAACTTTATTCTTGCAATTATTCTTTCTCACAGCTACAGTAACTCCTTTTCTTATATACTTACTATTCTAACACCATGCTGCCATGAATCACCACTCAAATGAAATTCTGATAAAAGAGAACTGAGGGGATCTTTCGTGGATTCAGACTCTTAATCTCTTGTTTACCACTACACCACCAAGCTGGCACAGCAGTGAAGTTCTGATCTTTAGCTATAGAGGTTAAAGACCTGTCTGGTAGGCAGCCCTATCCATTCCTGCCTCAAAGGCAGGGCTGCCTCAGAGGCAGATCTCCCTTGGAGACAACTTTCATTTCAAAAAACGTGTTTTTAAAAAAGGCACTTTCTATATGTCAACCAATCAGGGGCATGCTAGAACCACCCAATCAGAGCAAGAAAAAACATATGGGAGGTCCATTTAGAGACCAGATGAATAACCAGTCAGCAGCAACAGGCAGCAACCTCAGTTACTGCCTTCAGAAGGTATTACCCAATGAGACACAGTGGAGGGCAGGATTAAGTCATCTGCCTCCAAGGCAGTGCTGCCCCAAAGGCAATATTCAATTAAGAAATGTGTCCCTTGCTTTTATGACATCATTCATGCAACACACTACCTTGAACATCCCACCTTTTTCAATAGAACACTGCAAGAGACTAATCAAATGAGACATATGCTTACTGACCCCAGGACACCATCTAAAATGTGGGATGTTGTGTGGCTTTGTGCTCATGGCAAACTTAACATAAAAAATAATCTAAAACACAGCGACAAATCAAAACAATATTGTCCCAGATCTTTCTGCCACGAGGTTCTGGAAATCATGGAACATTTATGTTTTGATTGCCCCTATATTTTGCAGTTTTGGTCCCTGATTCAGCATGGTATCACATTTGAATAGCAATGGGAATACCACAAAGACCAATACAGCAACAATATTGGCAGTTCGCTGCAATGGTCCCCGGTATTCCGGACACTGCTGTCTCCAGGGATATCACCACCTCTCGGAATCAAGTCCAACTCAACCCCCCCACCCCCATTCCCCAACCACCCCCGGGTGCTCTAAATATATAGTGGTAGGCCAATCCATACCTACTTCAAGACACAGGAACAGTTAGACAGCACAGCACAAGCAATAGCCTAGCTGGTATATAGGCAGAAGTACAAAGAGTGTAGCTAGCAACTAGGTCCACAAAGGGCACATACAAGAGGAGGAGAGAGAAGCTGTAAGACACTGCAAAATAAGACAGACAGGGAGAGAAGGAGAAGGAAAATAAGGGTTAGCAGGCAGAAGAGTGATGAGGATTAGGAAATAGCAGTTAGGAGGCATAAGCAGGCAGAAGAGTGAGGAGGGTAACAGTCATGATGGGAGTGGTGCAGTGCAGTGGCTGTGGAGCAGCAGTCTTCAGGGAGACATTCTGGAGGCTGTGATGCTTCCCTATCTGCAGGCACCTCCCTGGGCTGAGGGAGGAAGTTGCCTGTCTCAAAGCAGAATTGGTCAGGTTACAGGTGGCACCCACCCTCACCCAGAGACCACCGGGTCCACAACATGAACCTCATAGAATGCCCAGAAAGAAGTGTGACTGAACAATGGTGGGCTCTGGGAGGGTGAAGGAGGGGAGTCAAAAGCACATTCCCCAACCAGTCCAGCTGAATAACTCCTACACTGTTTTGGAAGAACGGGAATGTCCCACACAGGCACCCGCAGCTGGGACCAGGGAGGATGGCCAGGACCTCCAAGCTAGAGCCCCAGAGAAGGGGGCAGGGGACCCCGGAGGAGGGGGAAGCTTCTTCTAGTGAGGGACTCTATTGTCTGGGGTGTGAAGTTAGGGACACCTAGCAGGGGGGAGAGGGAGGTCAAGTGCATCCCAAGAATTGTTGCCTGGAGGGATGGGAAGCAAATCCATAGGATCACTAGGGTGATAGCCAGAAGGGAGGAGCTGGATGTCATTTTCCACCTGGGGACCAATGACCTGGCAGGGAGAAGGGCAGAGTTAGCCAGAGTCCAGGAGGATTTCAGGAAGTGGGGGGGGCCAGAAACAGGTAGCACATTCTGTCTCTTTCGAGGTGGTGCCACCTGTCCAAGGCACAGGGAGGCTAGGGCACTCCAAATTGAAGCCTTCAACACCTGGTTGAAGGATTGGTGTGGAAGGGTAGGATTTGGCTTCACAGGGGATTGGGGTCCCACCTGGGAAGATGTGAGCTTGTATCAGGAGGATGGTCTGCATTTGTCCATAAAGGTGACCTTGCTCCTTGGTGAGAAGTTGGAATACTTCAGCAGAGAGCATTTAAACTGGCCAAGGGGGGGAGCCAGGAGGGACAGGTGACTTAGGAACACTCCCCCATGGTGATATGCAAAAACACAAGTTGACAACAGGAATAACTGAAGCAGGCAGTGAGGAACAGGCAGGCAAAGCATGTATAAGGGGGCATGGGGGCAGGAGCACATGAACAAGAAAACAGGGTGGGGAAAACAGGCAAGGGGGAGAGAACAAGAACAGAGGGAGGACAGGGTGTAAAACATGGAAGGTCATGCTCACAAATGCCCGCAGTCTGGGAAATAAGGTTCCAGACCTGGAAACCTTGAGGATGGATGCATACCTTGACATAGCAGCAATAACAGAGTCATGGTACTCTAATCACAGCTAGGAACATCAATGTACAGGACTTTTGGCAAAGAACAGCAAGAGAAAGGAGGTGCTGTTGGAACTTTACTACTCTACTGGGACTTAAGAACTAGAGGTGCTGTTAGAATGTTACTACTGTACTAGGACTTAAGGACTAGAACTCTACTACTGGGACCTTCAATTTAGGGTAAAAACAAACAAACAAAAAAACAAGAGTTAGTGTATTTGTCTGAGTTGGGTGAAGGGAACTGTTATCTATGCAGTTAGCTAGGTGAAGAAGAGAACTATGAATTAAAGGGAGTGACTTAGGCAGCAGGAAGCCAGGTGTTTGGATTTAAAACTGCCCTAGATAGCTTTTGTCAGAGAATAGCAAGAGGAAGGAGGTGGTGTTAGAACTTTACTACTGTAATGGGACTTAAGAACTAGAACGCTACTACTGGGACCTTCAATTTGGAGTAAAAACAACCAAAAAAAAACAAGTGTCAGTGTGTTTGTCTGAGATGGGTGAAGAAAATTGTTATCTGTGCAGTTAGCTAGGTGAAGAAGGGAACTGGGGAACTGTGAATTAGGAATAGTGGCTTAGGCAGTAGGACGCCAGGTGTTTGGATTTAAAACTGCCCGAGATAGCTTTTAGCAAAGAACAGCAAGAGGAAGGAGATACTGTTAGAGCATTACTACTCTACTGGGACTATATAGCCCTCCCTCCTTCCTCTCCACCCCCCCCACTCTTAGCCAATTCCACTTTTATAGGCAGAGGATTTGACTGACAATAGGAACTTCTGGTTTGTGAGCAGGAAGGGAGTGATCACAGAGGCACAAAAGACTCATCATCCCAGAATGAAATGAGTAGCTCTCCACCCCCCCCCAGCTGCTGGATGTCTGACTCTGAGCAAGTAAGAAGGAGACTACTGAGGAATACAGGAACTTCCTGTCCCAGAACAGAAACAGCAGGAGCTTTAAGGGCACAGAGAGAGGAATGAGAAAGCATACAAAACAACAAACAGACAAAGAACCTCGGTACGTAAGCACTGAAGCAAGGGTTGCCCCAAAGGGCATCGGCCGGGAAGCCAAGTTTCAAAGAAATACAAAATCACACATACCCCCATAATGCAAAGCATCATGGGCTGTATATGCAAATCACCACAGAATATTATGCTAGTTCAACTTTAATCAGAAATGCATGGTGCCAAAAGGCCTCTCACACAGTCTGCAAAGGGTACAAAACAACAGTTTAGGGGCCACAAATGAGACATGATGGGAGTGATGCAGTGCAGTGGCTGTGGAGCAGCAGTCTTCCAGGAGATGTTCTGGAGGATGCAGTGTTGTCCCATCTGCAGGCACCTTTCTGGGCTGAGAGAGGAGTTTTCTCATCTGCAGGCTGAGTTGGCCAGGATTTGGGGGACCTCTTCTCCCACCCAGGGACCATCAGCACCACCACTGCTGCCTCAGAGGCTGCCAGGAAAGAGGAGAGGTTGGACCACAGTGGGCTCAGGGAGGGTGAGGGTGGTGGAACAGAGGCACATCCCTCCAGTTGTGCCTCTCCACAATTCATACGCCGTTCTGGCAGAGTGTGGTTCCTCTATGGAGGCACCCGCAGTGGAGACCAAGGAGGATACTGGGAACCTCCACAACTAAGACCCACAGGAGGGTGGCATGGGACTCCACAGGGAAAGGAAACAACTCCTGGTGGGGGACTCCACTGTTAGGAGGGTAGAACTGGGGGAGGGGGGAGAGGGAGGTAAGGTTCCTGCCTCGCACCATGGTTTGTAGGGACAGGGAGTGAATTCTCAGGATTGTGGGAGCAGCTGCATGAGGGAAGGAGCTGGATGTCATTGTCCACCTAGGGACAAATGACCTGGCTGGGAAAGGGATCAGAGCAGTGCAGGAGGAGTTTGTGGAGTTGGGGAGGGGCCTTAGACAAGTAGCACGCATGGTAACCGTCTTGGAGGTGCTGCCTGTCTACGGCGTGGGTGAGGCTAGGGTGCTCAGAACCATGGGATTCAATCAATGGTTGAAAAACTGGTGCAGAGTTCAGGGTTTTAGCTTCATTGGGGACAGGGAGTCCACCTGGAGGGATGCAGGCCTATACTGGTGCGGTGGTCTGCATCTGTCCAGAACGAGAACCAGGATCCTCGGTGATAGGTTTAAATGCTTCATTGGCAAGCATTTAAACTAGCCAAGGAGAGCGGCGCTGAAAAGAAGCAGGGGAAATCCTAGCCCCACCCCCATAAAATCAGGGTAGTTAGTGAGGTAAACAACAAGATAGAGAAGTCGATAGGGAGAAGGGCAGTGGTAAATAGAGAAAAAGACAATGGCAGTAAGGACAGGGATGGGGCAAAAGGGGTAATGAGTTCCAATGCCTGTAGTCTAGGTAACAAGCTCCCTGAACTGGTGGCCTTGATGGAAGAGGGATACCCAGATATTGTGGCAGCCACAGAAACGTGGTACACAGAGCACCATGAATAGGAATATCAACATTCCAGGATACACAGTCTATGGGAGGGACAGGTAGGATAGAAGAGGAGGAGGAGTAGCTCTCTACATAAGGGAAGGGATCAAAGCAAAGGAACTAAAGGGTAAATAGGGAGGAGAGGAGGCACTGTGGATCACCCTGGAGACTGGAAATGGCACCACAATCCATATGGGGTTGTATACAGACCCAGTCTCAGGGGGAGGAAATGGACAAGGAAATGATAGAAGGCATCCTTAGGATGGCAGAAAAATGGGAGATATTGTTGATGGGGGATCTGAATATGCCAGATGTTAACTTGAGCACCTTTTCTGCAGCCACATCTAAGAGCAGGGCCATTCTCCATGCCCCAGGGGGCATTCCTCAGACAGCTAGTGTTGGAACCCACTCAGGAGGGAGCAATCTTAGGCCTGATACTCTCAAACGGGGATGGAGAGAGGATCTCAGATCTAGAAGTGGGTAGCTATCTGGGAACAAAGACCACCAAACAGTGTGGTTCACGATAAACACAGCCACAGAGTCAAACCATACAAAGGTGAGGAGACTGGAGTTTAGGATGGCTGACTTTTGTCAAAATGGGAGAGTGCCTCAGAAAAGCACTAGCAAACAGGCAAGAAGGAAGGGTGGAGGAACAATGGGGAAATATCAGAACTGCCATCACAGAGGCAACAAGCCTTTGTGTGATGCAAATAAACAAATCAAAATGAAAGAAAAAACCACCATGGTTCTCAAAAGAGGTGGCTGGAAAGGATAGGGAGAAAAAGATAGCATTCAGGAAGTATAAGGAAATACAGAAGAAGCCGGACAGAGAGCTGTACCAGTTAAAGCAGAAGGAAGTGGGGAAGGCAGTCAGAATAGCAAAGGCCCAAACTGAGGAAAAGATAGCCAACTTGGTTAAGAAGGGAGATAAAACCTTTTATATGTACGTTAGGGAGGAAGAAAGACCAAGGGAGAGATAGTGAGGCTTAATACAGGGGAGGGTGGTGGGCAGAGAGGACAGTGAAAAGAGGGATACTGAATGAATACTTCTACTCAGTATTCACAAAAGAAGAGGGAGGTACCTAATCCAATCAATAGAAGCACTCTGGATAGGGGGGGCTGAAACCTGTTCATTCACAGAAGAAAGGGTCCTGAAAGAACTCCTAAGAGTAAAGGTGGACAAAGCAATGGGGCCTGATGGGATTCACCCCAGAATTCTAAAAGAACTAAGGGGAGAACTAGTGGCACCACTGACTACCATTTTTAACAAATCATGGGAGGATGGTGTGGTACCTAAGGACTGGAGGAGGGTGGATGTGATGCCTCTTCACAAAAGTGGGAGCAAAGCAGAGGCAGGAAACTACAGACCTCTTAGCTTGACCTCAGTGGTAGGGAAAGTGATGGAGTCACTTCTGAAAGAAAGAACTGTTGAGTACCTAGAGGCCAGAGGGGCACAGGACCCAAGGCAGCATGGATTCACAGTGGGAAGGTCATGTCAGACAAATCTAATAGATTTATTTGACTGAGTGATCAAAGCAGTAGACCAGGGAGAGGCTGTGGACATGGCCTACCTAGACTTTAGCAAGGCATTTGACACAGTCCCACTCAAAAGATTAATAAACAAATTAACCAGCCTGGGAGTGGGTCCCAGGGTGGTAGCCTGGTTAAAAAATTGGCTGGACAACAGGACACAGAGGGTAATAGTAAATGGAGTCCACTCTGAAGAAAGGGGTTTACTAGCAGGTTACTGCAGGGTTCAATACAGGGCCAGGTCTTTTTTAATGTCTTCATAAGTGACATTGCAGAGGGACTGGAAGGAAAAGTGCGCCTCTTTGCAGATGACACAAAGATATTCAACAGGGTTGATACAAAAGGGGGTGGAAAGAATGAGAAGGGACTTGGCAAGGTTGGAGGAATGGTCAAAAGTATGGCAGCTTAGATTCAATGCATAGAAGTGCAAAGTAATGCACCTGGGAAACAAAAACCCAGGGGAAGAGTACTCAATGAAGGGGAGGTATTTGTCATAAACCCACTCTTGGGGTGAGGCACTCTGCTACCACAGTGCTTTATCTTTAAGTGCAGTTCGTGAACAGGGGACAAACAGGGACATCCTCCTGTTTGTTTTTGGGTCTGAGCAACTACCAGTCTCGAGTCCTGGGGTCAATTATGAACCCTTTTTAGCTAGCACACTCAGGTAACAATTCCAAATATCACACTCTTTTCAGGGAAAGCAGTGCAATATACTTGGCCCAGTGGGCATACAACCAACATTGGTTCACAAGCTCCTTCTGACTCAATAAGACTCGGGTATTTTTCTTACCTTGCTGGATCTTCACACAGATCCTTCTTAGCGTGGCTGCATATGGTGACACAATAGGCATTTATTAGCTGTGTTACAATATTAAGACTGTTCCACCATTCACACCCAAAATGAGAAAATGTCTCAGGCAGGTTTTAAAGAAAAACAAATTTACTAAAACTAAAAATAGGAAATAAATACTGTATATTAAACAGAACATATATACATAATGATTACAGTCAGAACAGAAGATGAACAATTACAAATCAAAGTGCCTTGTAACTGATTTAGCTACTTCTACCTCAGTGTTTAGTTGGCAAATGATTTACCCTTGAATTACCTGTCTTGGCAGAAGTGGCCCTTTAGAAAGTCCAGAAAAGAGTATTCTTTCAAAGTTCAGCACAAGAGTGTCTCAGTCCCTTCAGCCAGCTTGGCAATATTGGTTAAAGTCCCACCCTCCTTGTGATATCACAGCACATGAGCTCACTCTTAATCCTGTAATTAATTTATAACATGACAAGGTATAACCAAAATGGTTTCATCTTACTATTTTTTTTAAATCTTCAAATATAGCAATATTAAATTATAACAGACAGTCTCTCTTCATCAAAGCATAAATTATGACAGCATTCCACTTTGATCTGTCAGCATAACATCCTAAAGACATTTCTCTTAGTTGCGTGAATTTTCACAGGTATCTATCAGAATTGGCTACCATCCTGATATCTTGTAAAATACAATATTTTACAAAAAGCTGCGTGGGTTCAAAGCAGTGTAATGTTTTAAAATCTGGTTTTATTATTGTCCCAGGAAGTCAGCTTTTACAAGCTAGCTGTGGCAGCAAGCAAGGCCAGCACATTTTATTTCCTTTTAAAAATGCAGTGACCCAACCTTTGCCTCTGTGTAGGACCCTTCAATAAAGTGAGAAATCCTAGCACATGTTCCTTAAATGTGTTTGGGATTGGAATACCTAAAATACTCTGCATTGCCTGATTGACTTTATACTGAAGTGGGAGGAAAGGGCATGACCAGAAATTATGGTACTGAAAACCAGTTCCTCTACATTGACACCAACAATCTGCTGTAAAGGTAGTTTAAAATGTTTTGTGACTATCGGAGGGTGGAAGTAGCACACCAAAACTTTCCAGTTAAACTCCCTCCATCTTGGAGATGATGACACTTTCCAACCCCATTCCAGTCAGGTCTCCCAATGTTTAGGTAGTATCAGGGCTCCACTCTCCGGCTCCCATCTCAACCTGATATTCTCTAAATTTGGAGGGCCCAGACCATTCAAAGTAACATACATTTCAGCATTGTATTATGACTTACCTGCCATTGTCACTACCTAATAAGAAAAATATTCTAAATTTGTCTGTGGCCTATTTGATTTAACCACATTGTCCCCTTCATGTAAAAAATGCCTAAGTCATAGAAACCGAAAACGATTCTCCCTGTCACAACCCATAAGTCTCCTTAAGCTGTGAGAAAGGAAGACAATATTGTTGTGTCATGCATTTGGCTCTGCTGCTTGGCCTGTTTCCTAAGCAGGATCCAAAAACATATATTTTATTGAAAAAAATATAATACAAATAATAACAAGCAGATGGCTATTGTGACAGTATTAACAACAACAAAAATGGAAAGGGACTCGGGAGTAGTCATATCAAATGACCTAAAGGTTAGCAAGCAATGTGAGAAGGCAGTAAGGACAACTGGGGGGATACTGGGATGTACAGGGTGAGGCATCACCAGTAGAAAACAGGAAGTTGTTATCCCTCTGTACAGACAGTTGGTGAGACCACATCTGGAGTACTGCATGCAGTTCTGGAGAACCCATCTCCGCAAGGACATAGACAGGATGGAGGCAATCCAGAGGAGGGCAACTAAAATGGTGCAGGGTCTGTAATAGAAGCCATACAAAGAGAGACTAAAGGAGCTTAATATGTGTACCCTTTAGAAAAGGAGGGAGAGGGAGAGACATGATAGAAACTTTCAAGTACCTCAAGGGAATCAACAAAGTCCAAGAGGATAGCATCTTTCAGAAAAAGAGATGTGCAACAACAAGGGGACACAATTTGAATATAGAGGGAGGACAGCTCAGGGACAATGTGAGGAAGTATTTTTTCACAGAGAGGGTGGTGAACACATGGAACAGCCTTCCTGAGGAGATTGTAGGGTCACACAGTGGGGGAATTCAATAATGTATTGGACAGACATAAGGCAATTCTGGTGGGGAGTAGGAAAAAGTAGGCTGTTGGTTAACTAAGATCTGCAGCTTATCCAATAGGTAGGGAAATGGACACAATAGGTGGGCCAAGCAGTCCTTATCTGCTGTCAAGGTGTATGTTTCTATGTTTCTATACACTGTTCAGAAGGGACAGGGATGGTAAAAAGGGAGGGGGTAGCCCTGTACATCAGAGAAGGCATAAAGGCTAAAGAAGTACAGGGAAGACAGGGGGAAGCCGATGCAATGTGGGTCACCCTTGAACCAGGGAATGGTGAAGCAATATGTACTGGAGTGATCTACAGACCTCTGGTACAGAGGGAGGAAGTGGACAGGGTACTAATGGAGGAAATTCATGATGTGGCATCTAAAAGTGAAATCCTGTTGATGGGGGATTTCAATATGTCGGATATAGATTGGATCACCCAGGCAGCTGCTTCAGCCAGAATCATGACCATCCTGGAATCCCTGCAGGAGGTTGGACTCAGACAGCTGGTGCATGAGCCAACCAGAGACAAATCGATTCTGGACCTGGTATAGACCAATGGAAGCAGAGTCAAAGGAGTCCAGGTAGAAGGGCAGCTGGGATACAGTGACCACCACATGGTGTGGTTTGGCATGGAGACAGGGACTCAATTAAGCCACACAAGGGCAAAAGTATTAGATTTCAGGAGGGCGGATTTCGGTGAAATGGGTAGATGTTTAAGAGCAGCCATGGAGAAGGGAGAGGTAAAGGAGGGAGTCGAGCAACAATGGGGGAAACTAAAAGGAGCAATAGTGGAAGTAACTAACCAATGCATTAGGATAGTGGCCAAAGGGAAAAGAAGTAGGAAACCACTATGGTTCTTTAAAGAGGTAGCAGACAAAGTAAGGGTTAAAAGAGCACGTTTCAGGAAGTATAAGGGGACCCAAAAGGAGGAGGACAGGGAGGTGTACTTTGAATGACTAAGGGAAGCAGGGAAAGTTGTTAGGAGAGCCAAGGTACAGACAGAGGAGGGTTTAGCATGGACTGTGAACAAAAGGGGACAAGACATTCTATAGGTAAATCAGCGATAGAAGAAAAAACGGGGGGGTGAGGCTCAAAGGGAGGATGGAGAGTGTAAGGAGTGGGGATCTAGACAGCAGAAATACTGAACAAATACTTTGTTCAGTATTCACTAAGGAGGAGAGGGTCAAGGACCACAGCTGGGGAGCAGAGGTAATGGGGGGGGGGGGAGTGGACACCAGTCCATTCACAGAAAAGAGAGTTCTGGAGGAACTCACAAAGCTGAAGGTGGATAAAGCCATGGGGCCAGACCACATACACCCGAGGATATTAAGGGAGCTGAGAAGGGAACTAGCAGTGCCTCTGGCCACCCTATTCACAGTCACTCAACACAGGTGTGGTTCCAGAGGACTGGAGGAGGGCACATGTAGCTGTACTGAGCAAAACTGGCAGTAGGGAGGAAGCGGGGAACTACCAGCCAGTCAGCCTCACCTCAGTGGTGGGGAAGATCATGGAGACACTGCTGAAAGAAAGGATAGTGGCACACCTGGGAACCAATGGTGCCCAGGATCTGAGGCAACATGGATTCACAGCAGGAAGGTCTTGTCAAACAAATTTGATAGATTTTTTTGATTGGGTGACTAGGGAAGTGAATCAGAGAAGGCTGGTAGACATCGCCTACCTAGATTTCAGCAAAGCCTTTGATACCGTCCTACACAGAAGGCTGGTTAAGAAGGTGAATAATCTGAACATGGGGCAAAAGGTGATACATTGGGTTAGAAGATGGCTGATGGACAGAAGACAGAGGGTGGTGGTAAGTGTGATCCAATCTAGGGAGAGAGAGGTGACCAGTGGAGTACCACAGGGATCAGTACTGGGCCCAGTCCTGTTCAATGTCTTCATTAGTGACATTGCAGAGGGGCTAGAAGGAAAGGTCTTCCTGTTTGCAGATGACACCAAGAGTGGATACTCCAGAAAGGGTGCAGAAAGTGAAGAGGGACCTGGAGAAGCTTGAAAGATGGTTGGAGGTGTGGCAACAGAGGTTCAATGCAAAAAAGTGCAAGATAATGCACCCTGGTAGAGGGAACCCTGGAGAGAGATACAGAATGGGGTGGAGGTGCTGACTGTCACCAAAGAGGAAAGGGACTTAGGGGTTATCATATTTGATGACCTTAAGGTATCAAAGCAATGTGCAAAGGCTGCAGGGAGGGCCAGTGGCATGCTGGGGTGCATAGTCAGAGGCATTACTAGCAGGAGATGGGAGATGATGATGCCATTGTATAAAACACTGGTAAGGCCTCACCTGGAGTACTGCATGCAGTACTTGAGACCACACATGTGTAAGGACATAGACAAGGTTGAGGCTATCCAGAGAAGGGTGATAAAGATGGTGCATGGCTTGCATCACAAAACATATGAGGAGTGACTAAGAGATTTCAATATGTACTCACTGGAGAAGAGAAAGGGGAGACATGAAAGAAACTTTCAAGTACCTCAACAGCATAAACAAGGTGCAGGTGGGGGATCTTTTCCAATGTAGAAATGATATCAGAACAAGGGAACACGATATGAAATTGGAGGGGGGTAGATTAAGAGGTGATGTGAGGAAGTTCTTCTACACAGAGAGGGTGGTGGACACTTGGAACAGTCTGCCACAAGAGGTGGTGGGGACAAGCACAGTGGAGGGGTTTAAACATGCCTGGGACAGGCACAAAGGAACATTGGGTGGGAAGGGAGTGATGAATAGCCATTGATCACTCAGGATCAGTGACTGCATACAAGTATAAGGCGTACGGGCAGACTAGATTGGCCTGGCAATCCTTATCTGCTGACATTTTCTATGTATCTATGACTCTGAGTTAGTTATCTGTAGTACGGGGGCTTTCCCGGGCGGCACAATGCCAACTGTCGTCATTGTGCAGTCGCTGTAATGCCATCACTGTAGCGTGGTGGAACCATTCAGCATAAATGGAAACCTTTCCCATACCACATCATCTCCCATGATGCTCTGTTTTTAGGCATTTTCCCTCACCAGGGTGTGTCATATCAAGAAGACACTCTTAGGATCATATTGGCTTGCTTTAAATATTGGATCTGGCACACAGGATGCAGAGTAACATTACAACAGCTCAAAATTCTACCAGAACAACTTTTCCACTCTATTTTAGACAGTATTCTTGAAATCAGAGAACAAGAAAAGTGTGCCCTTACACAAAGTGTATACCTGGAATGGTGGGGAACACTTCACTGGTTACAGTGATTTTTTTTTTCTGTGATTAGTGACAGTTTTCCCTAGTGATAGCCAGTATTGTATTGAATTTCTTTATTTCTTTATGAATTTTGCTTTCATACATTTCTGTACACTGTATATATGTACTTATTTCCTTTATTAAAAAATTCCCTTACTCTTATCGAGAAGTTCCATGGGATCTTTAATGTCCACCTGAACAACCACTAGAACAGGCAGATGGGACCTCAGTTTAATGTCTCATCCGAAAAATGACACCTCAGGAGTGCAGCACCCCCCTCATGATGCACTACAGTGTCAGTTTGGGGATTTTTCCCATGTTCCTGGTGTGGGGCTAGAACCCATCACCTTCTGATCTCTTTGCTTTAGAGGTGAGTGTGCTACCTGCTGAGCCACTGACACATCAGTTTCCTGTATGTGTTTGGCATTGATTATATTTATATTGTAACCTGTTTTTTCCTTTTCTTTTGGTTTTTTCATGGCATGAGACAGGCAGCGAGCATTATGTTCTGGACACCTCCATTAGGTTGTGGCTGCCTGGAGGCTACCTATAATAAGCCATGCTATCACCTCAGCTGGTCTGAAATTTGATGACTTTGTTTACTGTATGTGTTAGCACAGATGGATCATGATAAAACAATAGAAATGTATAGCCTTTCCCCCAAGTTGGATGTATGGTCATATTTCTTGCTTTCCTTGTCATTTTAAAATGCATTGTACATTTTTGGCACTGTCAGTTTAATTTGAGCGGGTACATCACCTGACTATGCATCTGTGACTCATGAAAAAATGAGTAAGCGAAACTGGTTGAGTCGGTGCATTCTCTTAGCCATTTTTTGTGGTAACCTGTTACACATGTAATTTTAGCTCTTTTTCAGCATTTTAATTAACAAAGGGTCTGATGCGTCCATTGCTGATGCTGTCCCCATTTTGGTTGCTTTAGTTGGTGATCAGCAGTTATCTGATACATTGTTTCAATTTCAGAAATGTTCTGTTTCCAGATGTCAAATGTGCATATTTATTTATTTAGCTTTTGTTTACCGGGTAAGTACACTAGACAAGTTATATGCCTATTTTCAGGAACAATTTAAATGTAATGCACTTCAATGCTGCCAATCTGAGGACATTACCCAACCTTTGTCTCTGAATAGGACCCTTCAATAAAGTGAGAAATCCTAGCACATGTTCCTCAAATGTGTTTGGGATTGGAATCTCTAAAATACTCTGCATTGCCTGATTGACTTTACACTGAAGTGGGAGGAGAGGGCATGACCAGAAATTATGGTAGTGAGAACCAGTTCCTCTACATTGACAAAAACAGTCTGCTGTAAAGGTAGTTTAAAATGTTTTGTGACTATCGGAGGGTGGAAGTAGCACACCAAAACTTTCCAGTTAAACTCCCTCCATCTTGGAGATGATACTTTCCAACCCCATTCCAGTCAGGTCTCCCAAAGTTTAGGTAGTATCAGGGCTCCACTCTCCTGCTCCCATCTCAACCTGATATTCTCTAAATATGGAGGGCCCAGGCCATTCAAAATAACATACATTTCAGCACTGTATTATGACTTACCTGCCATTGTCACCACCTAATAAGAAAAATATTCTAAATTTGTCTGTGGCCTATTTGATTTAACCACATTGTCCCCTTCATGTAAAAAATGCCCAAGTCATAGAAACCGAAAACGATTCTCCCTGTCACAACCCATAAGTCTCCTTAAGCTGCGAGAAAGGAAGACAATATTGTTGTGTCATGCATTTGGCAAATCTAGTTGAGCCTTGTCTTTCCTAATAACCATATCACTGATCTAGCAAGGGGAGTACAAAGGAATCATGATTTCTAATTAATGATAAGTGCCCCAGCTCATTAGGTGTATGTATGCTTCTTCTCAGCTTCACTAATATTTGCAGTGAATGTTTTGTCCGTGAATTTATGATCACCTGCCATATATGAGGAGGAAGAATGGCTGTGGGCAAGGTCCATGTGGGATACAGAGAGGACATAGCATCCTCTAAATTATACCAGCCCAAGTCCATTCACTGTTTCACCTTGGTGCACAAATGGGCACCCTGAGTCACTAGATAATGTTTGCAGAAACAGGGGAGGCCCAGGCCCCTCTCTCGTTTGGTAATTGCAGAAGTCTAAGTGGGACCCTTGGTTTCTTCCCCTCTCAAATAAAATGTGTGATTGTTTTTAAAAACAGATTCTAGAATGAATGCAGGATTCTTATTGGAAGGATTTGGAAACAAAACAAAAACGAGAGCGGATATTCATTTTAATACTGTGCACCCTGAGTTGCGGCCAAATTTTTGTAGTCTGGATCCAGGTCCAACATGACTCCTATTGAGTTGTGTGGGGCAGCTGGGTCCAATTTTCACCAAGATTGTCTGGTGTCCTCTTCATTGGAGGTTTTTTTTTCAAAGGTATTGAAAAGTGCCTTGGTGAAGCCTCTGCTGAAAAGGCCATCTTTGGACCTGGACATCTTGGTGAACTACTGTCCTGTCTCCAACCTTCTCTTTTTGGGGAAGGTTATTGAGAAGGTGGTTGCACTGCAGCTTGAGGTGCACCTCACTGCCTTTAATATCTATGAGCCTCTCCAGTCTGGGTTTAGGGCAATGCACAGCACAGAGACGGCATTGGTTCGGGTGCTTAATAACTTGCTCAGGGTGAGGGATAGGGGAGAGTGGTCAATTCTTGTTCTCCTCAATCTCTCATCAGCCTTTGATATTGTGGACTATGGGTTGTTACTGGACTGACTCAAAGGATATGTAGTACTCACCAGAAAAGTTATATGCTGGTTTGAGTCCTATCTTAAGGACAGGGGGTTGTGATGGGGGAATACTCCTTGAGCCCAGTGGCTCTGTTCTGTGGGGTTCCTTATGTTGTTCGCAGCGTATATGCTGCCGCTGGGTGAGATCATTAGAAGGTATGGGCTTGGGTTTTATTGTTATGCCAATGACACCCAGCTATACCTGTCTTTTGCACCTGGAACACAGGGTGCAGTCAATGTGCTAAATGAATACTTGTCCAAGATCCAGTCCTGGATGTCATCAAGCTGGTTGAGACTGAACCCTGAGAAGATTGAGGCACTAGTGGTAGAGTTGGGTCAAAAGGCAGGAGTGGAGGCTTCCAAGAAGGAGACTGGGCTTTTACTCAGGTTATTAGCCTCCACCAAGGTGAAAAATCTGGGAGTCATTTTGGACAACAAGCTAACACTGGAGGCTCAAGTGGTGGGATTTGTCTGGAGTGGCTTTTACCATTTTTGAAATATCAGCTGAATTAAGCCCCTTGTCCTGCCTGATGGCCTGTCCATGCTGGTACACATGTTTGTGACCCTGAGACTTGACTACTACAATGCTTTTTACCTTGGGGTCAGGGGAGAGTGCTGTGGCACCTGCAGCTGATGCAGAATGCATCAGCTCGGCTACTGATGGGCCTTTTGAGATCTTGTCACGTGTCACTGGTGCTGCATGAACTGCATTGGCTGTCAGTGTAGTGGAGCATCTCCTTTAAAGTGGATCTTCTGACCTACAAGACTCTGCGTGGGCTGGGCCTGGTCTACCTGTCAGAGCTCCTGCATCCTCTCATTCCTAGTCACCATCTCCGCTAAGCTGAGGAAGACCTCCTGGTAGCCCCGAGAGCAAGATTAAAATTGTTTAGGGATCGAGCATTTGAGGTCGCAGCCCTGATCCTATGGAATTCCCTACTTAGTACTTTGAGGGAGGCCCTTTGGTTGAGGCCTTTAACAAGGGCCTGAAAACTTTTTTGTTCAGGGAGGCATTTGGGGATTAAATGTGTACACTAGCTACAAGTATTTAAATCTGTATTTATTAATTGTATTTGCATTTAACAGAGTTACGAGCATGTTTTATTTATATTCTATGTTTTACTGTTTTTGTAATGGCACCCTGGGCCTCCGGGGAAGGACACCTCAAATAAATAACTACCACTACTACAACGACCCTCCCTGCCAGGGAGAATTGGAGGAGGTGCCATCTGGCAAAATCCACTTTCACCTCGTCATCAGGTTTTGGTAATTGTTCTTAAAAAATTGTGATACATTTTCTGAAACTTGCACCGCCAAATAATGGAATGTATTATGTTTGGCCCAGGTGAATGGGAATTGTTGTTTAAATGCCCTTGCTGAGGTGCCACTAATGATTGTAGCCTCTGAATTTTGTAAGTTAATCTTGTAACCTGCAATGGCTCCCTATTCTGCAAAGGTCTCAAAGAGCCATGTGGATTACCCAGGAAAAATAAAGAATCATCCATGTACAGGGCAACCTTTTGCTCCACTCCACCACTGTTATATTCTGGTTTTGAAGAATGTCAATTGGCAATGGTTCAAGGCTGATAGCGAACAGGAGCAGAGACAGTGGGAAGCCCTGCTAGGTTCCCCTCTCCAATGGGAAATGGAACGAAAGGTGCCCATTCACTCACATCAATGCCTCTGGGGAGTGATATAAGGAGGACACTGCTGACAGGAATTTAAGACACACCTGAAACTGCAGTAGAACCTGATGTAAATAGGCCTAATAGACCCCGTCAAATGGCTTTCTTAGCATCAATACTAATGGCAATCTGGAAGATCCTTAACCCCTTTCTACATGGTTGTTATATTCTTCAGGCAGTGGATGTTATTGGATAGGAATCATCTCCTAATAAATCCTATTTGGTTACAGTGTATTATTGTTGCAATGCAGTTCTGCAGATATTCTTCTAAGGTACCAGTGTACACTTTTAAATGGGTTGTCAGTAATGAAATGGGCCTATAAGATCCATGTTCCAATGGGTCCTTGCTTCGCTTTAATAGAGTAGATATTTGAGCTTGCCTTCAGGAGGCAGGGACAGGAACTCCATCTAACAGAACTGCATTACAAACCTTTGTCAAATGTGATATGAGTTCCCCTAGAAAAGCCCTCTAAAATTCCACAGGATAACCATCTAAGCCTGGCAATTTGTTATTACTAAGGCTGCTAATCTTTTCCTCCACTTCGGACTGCGACATGGGAGCATTTATTCTCTCTTGATTTGATTGAGAAAGTTGTGGGAGGGGTAATTTCTGCAGGTAGCCTGTAATCACCACTTCATGGGCTGGGCCTTGTTCCGCCTGGTATAGGATCTTGTAGTAACTGGCAAAAATGGACTGAATCATGGTTGAGTTCCCCATAATGGTACAATCCCTGCCCTCTTGGAGTTGTATGACAGCTCTGTTTGCTGCTTGCTTTCTATGTTGCCCAGTCAATAATTGGCCCACCCAATTACTGTGCTCATAAAATCATTGTTTCGAGTATCTCAGGGCTCCTTCCATTCTGGATTCCAGTAATCTAAACTATTCCAGCCTCTTTTGGTCTAGCTGTTCATCCAGAACCACTTTATGTTCAGATGCTTTACCCTTTCACTTTTCTGCCTGGCTTCATATTGGATCATGTCCCCCTGTATTGTAATCTTCATAGCTTCCTAAAAGACTGTGACTGGGGTACCCCCAGAGCATTGTGTGTCCCATAATCTTTTACCTGACATTTCACCAGTTCTTTAAAGCCCTCTGAATTCAAAACATTATTCTTAAGTTGCCAGGTCCACCTCCCCTGGGGTACGTCTGTGGAGATTTACAGAACCACAGGTGTGTGGTCTGAGGTTGATATATTTCTGATGTTATAACTGGCTACCATGTGCACCCAAGGGGCCAAGACCAAGAAAAAATGTATCTGAGAGTATTGATTATACATGGGAGAGTAATATGAATAATCTCAGACCTGAGGACGTGCAAGTGGCCAGACATCCACCATCTCTGTCTCATGTGCCAACGTAGTTATGATCTTCTCCACTTTGCTTTGAGTTGAGGTTGATACCCTTGTACCCAGTCTATCTAGAAGGGTGTTAAGAATCATATTAAAATTGCCTCTATGACAATAAGATTATTTGGAATCAGTTACTGTTTCCAATACTTTTTTAATTTTTTGAAATGTTCCTGTAGGACCCTCTTCATTTTGGGGCATATAGGTTCAAAAATATACAGCACTGCACTCTTTACACCCCTGCCACCCTTACACATCTACCACAGGGGTCTCTATATACTCTGTCAATTGTTAATGGGGCATCTTTCTTAATAAGTGTAGCCATTCCCCTCTTGTGAGGATGTTGAGCATAGGATGAGAAAATACCTCCACTAACCAGGCACATTTTAACCTAATATGTTCCTCTGGTGTCAGATGAGTTTCCTGCAGGAACGCCACTAGTGCTTCCTGCCTGACCAACTCCTGCAGTATTCTTTTATGCCTAATAGGGTTATTTAAACCCTTGATATTATATGTCACAGTATTTAAATCAGCTATGCAGATAAATGGAACATGTTTGCAGATATATACGGTGTCAGTACTAAACAACTGAAAGTGACTGCAACCAGCAGATAACTATGCAACACAGAAACATGACAACTTGTATAACTGAATGCATAGTAACACAATTACCACCAAAATGGTTGTTCTTTAAGGCACAACACCTGTTCCTCCTCCATGTATATGAATGAATTTGTGTAAGTTATGCAGAGCTCTGATACCAAACAGAGCCCCCTCTCAGTGTTAGTGACCTAGCAATGCTGAGTCAGTGAGACTACTACAGTTCAAGCAGTAACTGTATAATACTGTTGTTATGCCAAAATGGCCTGTATACCATTTTCCTAAAAGCAACAAACAAAAGACATATCTTTCAATAAGTAATGGTAGCTAAATAGGCTGCTGTCTTTGGACCCAAGACCTCCGCCAGGACCCAGAAGACAAGAGAGCCATCCCCAGAACAAAAGCAGGAAGGGTTGGAAGGAAGGGAGACAAATAACCCAAAAGGAAAATGAACAAGTCAGGGAGACAGCAGTGCCAGATATTCTGCCTGTGCAAGTCCCATTCCAATCTATAAACAGACAGTCACTAAGAGTGCTTCCCTTCTGCTAGATCCCCCACATGACATAATGGTGCTCTTAACCAGGGACAGGGATATCTGTGATACCTTACAGTATGTAGGAGTTGTAGCCCCTCCGGGCCTTAGATAAAGTGGGAGCAGAGTACAATGACATATACCATTGTAGCACATATGGTGGTACTGGAATAAAACATACTGGACACTGGGACATTCGAGTGTCCTAGGGAACATTACATGCAGTTGGAAGAGTCAGGGTGCATCCCTTGTCAGTCGAGTCCCAAGCCTTCCATGGGTCAGTAAGCATCACTGCTCCATCAATCCCACTACCCAGGTTACTATGACAGTGTAGTGCTATAAAAGCCCAAAGTGACCAGCACAGAAGGAGTTAACAGCAAGTCAAGCATTATAATATTTATACATACAAGAAGTTTATAGCCTTTCATAGAGACAGGGTTCATATTCCAGACCTCTTGTCCTGTCACCTAGGCCACAGAACATATCTCATGTGAAGCTCAGAACTATTAGGAATACCAGATTTCCCTTGGGATGATTCAGTCCTCAAAAGTTACATTGGCTGTGTACAATAGTGCTAGCTAACTGTCCTGTCTAAAATGGTAGAGGAGCTAACCTAACAGTGAAGTATCTAGTGCTCTCCATGATGGACTATGGTGAGAAACTGCTCCCTAAATGTTCAACTAGTAAATAAAACTAAGCCTCCTTCCATATGAAAAGGTAACAATCCCCCCAGAGGCAACAACTTCCACTGCAGGTGACTTCCATCCCGGATTTAATCATCCAGAGGGCTTGGAATTGAAAATGTGTGCACCCCCCCATATCACCAGATCCTAGGTCTGGCTCCCCCATCTCCCAGAGCCCAAGCCAGCTTACCCCCAGAGCCAACTCAAGCATTCTGTGTCCTCAGTTCATCCAAAACTTGAAGAAAAAAGTAGCGTCCCTGTGATGGGGCTGTGTTAGGTGCTCCTGTCACCATGTTGTCTCCTCCACCCCACATCCCCACCCATTTGCTTCCTTTTTCTTTTTTCTCTTTTTTTCCTAAACCTTTGTGTGGCCTTCTATTTCTTTTTCTCTTTTCTCTGATTTTTTTCTAAACCTTTGTATGGCCAGATATATAAATGGGAGGGCTGGTCCTTCCCTCATTCCATGTTTTCCTTTTCTTATCTGTTTTTGCTTACAAAATTAGCTTCTTATTTCCTGTGATTTGATTGACTGGTACTCCTGCCAAAGGGATACATTAACTTTCAACAGATGCCCAGGAAATAAAAGTTCAACCTGCCATGCCTCACTGTGAAACTGGTATCCCAGTATACTGCGGTAATGGCGACCGCGATTGAGCTCAAAAGGGTGACTAACTATGGTGCTCAGGTACATGGTTACCCCTGGTGGGTAGCAACTGGATACCTTTGGTGGGCTTAATTTCAGTATACATGGCTGTACATGCGCATGCCGCGTGGGGGTGGGAGAGAGGGAGGGAGGTATGGGAGGAGGCCGGCAGCTGCCGAGCTGGTCAGATAGTGTGGTGGGAGGGTGGTGTTGGGTGTGCAGGGTACAGGGTTTGGTCTGGAGCATTTCAGGTTTTTATGCTGGCAGGTGGCTTTTAGTAGTGTGCACAGCCCCCCAACATAACATTGAAACCAGTCGCCGGTTTTCTGGTTGCTGCGAGTGTACATTACTGTAAGTGATTTTTGACAATGTACACGCGTCCAAATGGCAATCGCTATTCCGCAATCGCTATTATCACATGGAGCCGGTATCCCTGTGCCAATTTAGACTTCAAAACTCAATAGCCACCATTTTTTTTTTCCACTCGCTAAGCGGGACAAAAGGCTGAATCAGCCCCACTACACACAGACACACATGTACAACCCTTCCCATAACTCCACTGCCATTCTTCACTTAAAAACATAAACTACTTAATTTCAAAACACCATTGAACATCCACAGTTCTTTAAATGTATTGCGCAGTACAAGCAGCCCTTTGTAAATGTCCATCCCCCAAATGCCAGTCACAACAATAAAATATAGCAGTTAAATCAAGAAGTTAAATTCACCCCCCATCCCCTTCTGGTCAAAGAGAAGGCATGTCCTGCTTACTTTTACCTTAAGGAGAGACAGTTCAGCTCCTGCCGATCGCTACAGAGCTCCCGATCAGCAGTTCAGCATTAGTCCTCCACATGACTGTTTGTCCGTCCCATTGTCTCACCCATTCCTGCCTGTTTTTTACTTTTGCTGGAAAATTATTCTATATATCCCCCCACAAAAGAATGCAAAGTTAACGTGGTGATTCTCTGTCCTACAGGCAGCCGCCCTGCCCAATTCATATACACTTACCAACCAACTTAAATGGAGGTAAACGGAGCTTGAAATGCTACCAACTGAGGTTACTTAAAAAACAATTGTCAAAGACTACAGCACCCTGTACTGCCAGATATACCAGTAGAGGGACTACTTTACAAGAAGAAGACTTCAACAACATTTTTACTCCTTTTTTTTTTAATCCAATATAAAAATGCCACATGTAGCCCATTTTCTAAGCATAATAATAACCTCCAAGGTGGGCAGTATTGGGCAATACTGGACCTTCCATGGGGTATAAGGTCCTTCACCTGCAGTGTCGGGCTTCATTAGGCCCCTGGGCGGTCCAGTATTGCCCAATATCACCCACCATGTTGTGTATTATTGCTTGCTTTGCTTTATTTTCCTTTTCCCCCTTTTGTGTGTGCAATTCAGTGCCTGAGTTAAAGAGATACAGCCTAGGTGGTACAGCATTGGGAATGTGGCCCTAGCCATGGTGCCACCATGCTGCACATAGCTGTGGAAAGTAGCAGTGCTTGCAAATGACCATGCATAGTTGTTGCAGTGGACCAGGTGATGCATGCCTTTATTAGGCCTTTAAGAAGGTGAAGGTTTCACAGCTCATATTAAGCGCCTTTTGTTGCCAGCACTTGTAAAACTATTTTACACAGGCCTGTCAGCAGAAGTTCTTGTACAAGCCGGCAGAGATATACAATGCCAGCCTGTGCTGTAACATCTTGTAAATACATTTCTTTTTTTCTTGTTGCTCTTCGTGCCTGCACCTGAACTGAAACCTGTTTAGATAAATAACTAGTTTACAGGGTTCTGACTGAACACAGTGCAAATGGAGTATTCCTACTTTTTAATTTTTATTTTGAGACAGTGCTTGCATATAACTGTTGCACTAAAGTTGGCGCAGCTATTTAACTTTTGTTTCGTGTGGCTACAAGGGCTTGTACCATTTATCCCTTACCTTTCTAAGCCCCTCTCCCACTGCTTTGCTTGTTCCTCCTTTACTCCCATACAGCAGTCTAGCCACTTCCACTGTGTACTTATAGGATATATGGAACACATGCAGCTGTCAAAATGGGAGGAGCTGGAGGCTCTCCGTTTCAAGAATATTCATGAAAGTCATGTTCAGTTCTATATATGGGCCCTAATACGATGCCATGACATCTACTCACATAGGCATGTGTTAGTAGTACAAATAGAATGTATATATGCATTTGTTATACTGGAATGTTTTGTCAGATTTAAATTGCTGGGTATAAAGTATATTCATTGTTGGTCATTAATGTGCATGACGGCTTGATCGGCAAGACAAGCAGCCATTTGGACAGCAGTTAGGTACATAAAAAGGTTCCCTAGTTTGGTTCCAGGTTAGTTCACCTGGGGACAGTGTAGGGGAAGGACTTGCTGTCTGTTCTCTGCTGTTAAGAGACTGACATTTCTAAAGGTTTCCCTCTCCTGAAACTCCTTTGGCTGCTCATGTATATTCTTAGTTTGATTTCATTTTGTTTTGCTTGTAAGGACAGACCAAGGAATATTATCACAGCAAGGAAAAAGATTAAGGCTTCTTTTGGCTAGGCAGATTTACTGTATGTTATTATTTTTATTATTTTCTTTCGTACTCACAGGGTTTGTTATTGTTTTTTGCTAACATTTTACTGCTTTATTGTTCTCTGATTCAAATTGTTGTTGCAGGGTATACTTTCTGCTGCATTATTAAAGGATGTGCCTACAGGTTTGTTGCTGTTTTGTGCTTACAGATTACTGCTGTAATCTTCTCTGATACAAATTGTTTTTTACGAGGTATATCTTCCGTTACTGTTTTATTTTTCACTGTAGTAAAGTGTTTTTTGCAGGGCATATCTGCGAAATTATTAAAGGTGGTGCTTTACAGGTTTTACAGTTTTATCTATCATTAGAAACATAGAAACAGAATTTGACGGCAGATAAGGACCGCCTGGCCCACCTAGTCTGCCCATTTTCCTACCTAACAGATAAGCTGCAGATCCTAATTAACCAACAGCTTACTTCCTCCTACCCCCCACTAGGACTGCCTTATGTCTGTCCCATGCATTCTTGAATTCCCCCACTGTTCTTGACTCCACGACCTCCTCAGGGAGGCTGTTCCAAGCATCCTCAACCCCTCTGTGAAAAAATACTTCCTCACATTACCTTTGAGCCGCCCCCCCTCTCTCTTCAAATTGTGCCCCCTTGTTCTTGCACATCTCTTTTTCTGAAAGATGCCACCCTCTTGGACTTGGTTGATTTTCTTCAGGTATTTGAAAGTTTCTATCATGTCCCCTCTCTCCCTCCTTTCCTCAAGGGTATACATATTAAGCTCCTTTAGTCTTTCTTCGTATGTCTTCTGGTGCAGACCCTGCACCATTTTGGTTGCCCTCCTCTGGACAGCCTCCACTCTGTCTATGTCTTTGCGGAGATGGGGTCTCCAGAACTGCACACAGTACTCCAGATGGGGTCTCACCAACTGTACAGAGGGATAACAACTTCTTGTTTTCTACTATTGATGCCTCTCCCTATGCATCCCAGTATCCCCCCAGTCTTCCTTACTGCCTTCTCACATTGCTTGCCAACCTTTAGGTCATCTGATATAATTACCCCCAGGTCCCTTTCCATTTTTACTGTTGTCAGTATCTCACCCCCCATTGTGTACTCTTGCCCTGGGTTTTTGTTTCCCAGGTGCATTACCTTGCACTTCTTTGCACTGAATCTGAGCTGCCATACATTTAACCATTCCTCCAACCTTGCCAAGTCCCTTCTCATCCTTTCCACTCCATCTGGTGCATCAACCCTGTTGCAGATCTTTGTGTCATCTGCAAAGAGACATACTTTTCCTTCCAGTTCCTCTGCAATGTCACTTATACAGACATTAAAAAGGACCGGTCCTAGTACTAAACCCTGCGGTACCCCGCTAGTAACCCTCCTTTCGTCACTGTGGACTCCATTTACTACTACCCTTTGCGTCCTGTTGTCTAGCCAATTTTTTATCCAGGCTACCACCTCGGGACCCACTCCAAGGCTGGCTAACTTGTATATTAATCTTTTGTGTGGGACTGTATCAAATGCCTTGCTAAAATCTAGGTAAGCCATGTCCACAGCCCCTCCCTGGTCTACTACTTTGGTCACCCAGTCAAAGAAATCTATTCACGTCATGTGGGTGACGTGGGTGCAGTCAATGGCCCCAATCACACCTGGCATGCGTTCAACCCTGTGAAAGGCCTGCACATTTGCTGTACGCTCCACCTGTGTACGAGGGAAAATGTATGTGCTCCACAGCACATGGCAGCAGAGCATTGAGGAACTGGTTGAGGAGGCAGGATGTGGCTGACTGGGTGATCCCAATGGTGTCCCTGGTTGGTCTTTGGAAGGTGCCCGTGGTGAGCAAGCACATCATTGCAGTCACTTTAGTTTCCACAGACATGGCATGACTCCATCTGGTGGGTGCCTGCATCACGTCGCTGCACAGCTCACAGAGCTGCCTCAGAATTGCCTGTTCAGGTGGTACCGGCCCACTATCTCTGTATCACTGTAGTTCTCAAATGTGATGTGGGCACAGTACCAACTGTGTCGGGCATACCACCGCTGGGCCCTTTATCGGCCACATTGCTGTTCCTCCTACCTTCTAACACCCCTCATTACCACCTCCATGTGGAATGGGCCACTGTCCATCTCACCCTGGCTCTCCACTGGCTCCTTGCCTGGCTGTCAGTGTGTGTGTGTGTGTGTGTGTGTGTGTGTGTGTCTCTGCCACTGCCTGTCTGTCTGTTTCTCTCTCTCTCTCTCTGTGTCTCTGTGCACAGTGTTGCACATCCCTTTCTGTGTGTTGAGCCTGCATTTTATAGGCTCAAGTCGGGATGGCGCATCTGGGGGTCTTGCTCCTCAGCTGCGCCATGGTTTGTGATTGAATATGCCATTGCGCCACTTATTCATGGGTATGCTCCTTGCACCTGTGCTGCATACATTACATTTGTGCCTTGGCACAGTGGGATTTGCTCTGTGCAGCCACAATGTTTGAATATCGTTCTACAGTGCATTTCGGCAGTTGCGCCTGCATAACTCATGTGCACATTGCGCAACTGCTTTGAATATCCAGCCCAAGGTGTACAAATATGGTAAGATGCTCAGATTATGAGAGAACAGTGCAACATTTCAATGTTCACTCATAATTTCACTAATTTTCAGTATTCTGACTCCAGACTTTCACCATAGCCATTTTTCCACAATACCTCATCAATGCAACAGATGTCATTTTTATGTTGCTTGCACACGTATGCAAGAAACATAATGCCATCATCCAAGTTTTTGGAGGTGTGGCACCCGTCTTCCAATTCAGTCAGTGAGTTTTCAGGCGCGGCCGCAGTTGTCCAATGACTGCTGCAGCTGTCTATGACAGCTGCAGCAGTCTGGACTTCAGTAAGGCATTCGACTCGGTGCCGCATGGAAGGCTGGGAAGGAAGTTAGTAGGCACAAGGGTGGGTGCAAAGCTGGTGAGATGGTAGGAAACTGGCTTCAGGGAAGGCAACAGAGGGTGGTGGTGGGTGGGGAGCTTTCACACCCAAGGGCAGTGATGAGCGGTGTTCCACAGGGCTTGGTGTTGGGACCAGTGTTGTTTGGGATATTCATTGCAGACATATCATGGGACATCAAGAGCAAGATCAGTCTGTTTGCTGATGATACCAAGGTAGGCACGGTGGTAGATGACCTAAGGGGATTGCAGGGCTTGCAGGATGATCTGGCAAAGCTTGAAACCTGGTCAGACACCTGGCAACTGGGGTTTAATGCCAAAAAGTGCAAGGTGCTGCATTTTGGGATGAAGAACCCAAGGAGGAGTTACCAGCTAGGGGGAGTGCAGCTAGCCCAGACAGAGGAGGAGAAGGATCTGGGTGTGCTCATTACAGAGTAAATGAACAACTCAGCACAATGTAGGAAGGCAGCTGTAAAGGCCAACAAAATGCTGGGTTGTATTGCAAGAGGTATATCCTCGAGGAGGGAGGAGGTGATTCTGCCACTGTATAGGTCATTAGTTAGACCACTCCTGGAGTACTGCGTGCAGTACTGGTGCCCGTATCTGAAGAGGGACATTAAGTTACTGGAGGGGGTGCAGCTCAGGGCAACAAAGATGATCAAGGGGCTGGGGGACTTATCATATGAGAGGAGGTTGAAGGAGTTGAACATGTACTCACTGGAGGAGAGGAGGGACAGGGGTGACATAATTGAAACATTTAAATACATGAAAGAAATAAACAAGATGGGTACAGAGGGGCTGTTCAAAGTAAGGAAGGGGAGGGCTACCAGGAGCCATGATATGAGACTGGAGGGAGGAAGGTTCAGGAGGGAGATGAGGAGACACTTTTTAAAGAGGGTGGTGGCTGGGTGGAATGCGTTGCCTGCAGAAGTGGTATGCAGTAGAACAGTGGACTGCTTCAAAAGAGGATGGGACAGGACAAGGGGGAGGGTTAATGAAGGGGAAGGGTGGAAGGGAGGGGCAGCTGCAGAATAAGGGGTGCTAGCTGCACATTCGAGCAGACTTGATAGACCTCTAGGCCTTTATCTGCTGGCAAATTTCATATATTCGTATATTCATAGCAGTCAAAAATGCAGTGGCATACAGTTGAAAGGGAGAGCTCCGCTTCAGTGAGCAGAGCTCTTCCCCCCACACTCACACCAAGCACGCATATTGCATGCTGATGCGCCCCCTCCTCCCCACACACTCACTGTATGGCCGACGGGGGTGCCCAATCCCCATTGGTTCCACGCCCCCCCCACAAAAGCTATCCAGGTGCCACGCTGGGAGCCCACCCCAGCGTGGCAAAAAATGTTATAGCCAATGGGGGTGCCCAATCCCCCGTTGGCTGCACGCCCCCTCAAAGCTTTCCAGGTGCCACGCTGGGAGCCCACCCCAGCATGGCAAATCTTGTTATAGCTGATGGGGGTGCCCAATCCCCCGTCAGCTCCAGCCCTCCAAACAGCCTTTCCAGCTGCCATGCTGGGAGCCCACCCCAGCATGGCAAATGTCCCACGTCGTCTTAATTTAAAAAAAAAACTGTAAATAAAAAAACAGTCCCTCGCAGTCTCCCTGCCCCCACCTGCACCCACCCACTGTGCACCCTGCCTCCCCACACACCCCCACCCCATACTTACCTCTGGAGCTCAGTGCGACGATCATCAGTGGACCGGGAACACGTCTGCACTCTTCAAAGCCGACCGCGAACTGAGAAAATGCCGGTAAGCTGTATAATGGAATAAATAGGGTTTTTTTTCAACTTTGTTGCATATCTCAGGCATTTTTGGGAATTTTGGGCCCAAATTTTCAACGTGGGGGTTTTGGGACCCTTCCTCATGAATTCTTGCACTGTCTTAGTGTTAATCGGGCCAGAAGGGTGATTTCATGGTCGATGCGTGAAATCATCTTTCAGGATCGAGTAACAAAATGACACTGCCACTGTTCATAAGGTGGGCTCTCAAAAAGCCTGTGTTGAAAATTTGGTGAAAAAATTCTTAAAAATGACTGTTTTATGGGTACGCATTGCGCAGTTCCTACGCACGCTCGTAAGTTTGCGAATTTTCAATATTTTCACTCCAGATTTCAACATTGTCATTTTACCACACCTCCTTATAAGCAGCACAGCTGTCATTTTTCACACTCTGCCCAAAACGTGTTTACGCCCATGTAGCGCACAATGGCGCAGTCGGTGTGCAAAATCAAAGTATGAGCCACATTAGGAAAATCACAGTGACACTGTTCATGAGCAGAGGTCTTAAAATGGCTATGTTGAAAATTTGGTGAAAAAATTCCTAAAAATGACTGTTTTACGAGTGTGCGTTGCGCAGTTCCTACGCACGCTTGTAAGTTTGCGAATTTTCAATATTTTCACTGCAATGACTTCCAAATACCTAAACAGCACATACAAGCAAGCAACATTCGGCATTGACAAATGCTTGTTTAAATCCCAAATGAGATGTGTTTTTGCCCTTCTGGCACAAAATGATGTTTCAGCCAGTATACTATGAATGCCACATGTTATATTTATAAGGGGAGTCATAAAATGAGTATTTTGAACATTTGGGGTCAGAATTAAAATAAATGTATATATATATATATATTAATTGCAAAAAAAATTGTAAATGCATTAGTAAGTGTTAAAGTGACAAAAGTAGGGAAATGTGGTGTTAGGGTTTCCAACCCTAACATGCCACCTCCACCCTGCAAGCAGCAACAGGAGAAACCATTACAGTTTCACCTCTCTTGCCCTGAAAATCAGGCATGGGGTGTGTCTCAGGGTTGTCAACCCTAACACTCACCTCATTCCATCAGTAAATTATCTGAGATGGGTACAGTATATGAGAATGGGGTGAACATTGGAAATGAGGTGAGCGTTACAGTTGACAACCCCAAGGCGCACCCCACACCTGATTTGTGAAGAGGCAAGAGAGGTAAAACCGTAATGGTTTTTCCTGTTGCTATCTCAAGGTGGGGGTGGGGTGTTAGAGTTGGAAACCTTAATGCCATATTTCCGTGCTTTTGCTGCTTTAACCCTAACTAGTGCATAAATGAAGTTTTTTGCAATTAATTTCCTTACTTTCTGAGATAGTGTAATCATATCTTTATTTGTCTGTGGGAGCACAAAGCCCCATCCATCCATAATGTTTGAGATAGTGTACTTGTATCCTTATTTGTATGTGGGCATGCAAGGCCCTCATCATTGACACCTCATTATGTGTTCGGTAATCCTCATTATACCCCATTGTTAAACTTTCACACCTGTTCAAGGCTCAGGACTCAGTACAGGCTGTCATTTCTATCCAGTCACAGTCTTCAGCACCCAGGTCCACCAGACTAGTGTAACTGAATGTTCATAAAATGTAATAACTTTGCAACAGATTAATATTTTTTCACCAAAATAGCAAAAGGCATATCTGTGGGAGACCCCTTTCTACCCCGAAAATTTCTGACCAAAATTCCAAAGCATAAGGGTGCTAGAGGTGTCAGAAGAAAATAGGAAAAAAGAGCACTCAAAAATTTTCATGCAAATGAAAACTTTCATTTGATATTTTCCTTCATTAGAAAATTCTTGTATGGACATTCATAAAATGTAATAACTTTGTAATAAATTAGTATTTTCTCACCAAACCAGCAAAAGGCACATTTGTGAAACACCCCTTTCTACCCTGAAAATGTCAGATCAAAATTCCAAACCATCTGGGTGCCGCAGGAGTCAGAAAAAACAGAAAAAGGATTGGGCCCATACGAAAGAGGATTCTTTTTTTGCTTCATACAGCTATTTTGGAGTGCTTATTCAGCATGCTCAGAACCCAAACTTTTTAAATTGAATAACTTTGCAACCGATTAATATTTTTTTCACCAAATATTGCAGCACATTAGTTGGCCAGTCCCTTTCTATCCTGAAAATTTAAGACTAAAATTCCAAACCATCTGAGCGCTACAGGTTTCAGGAAAAAAAAAACAGCGAAAAATAGTACACAAAAATGTTCATTTTATATTTCTGTTTGTACAAAAATGTTCATGTGAAATTTTCATTCAAATGAAAATTTTCATATGGACGTTCATACAAAAAAATCATCAGCGAGTCACAAAAAAGGATTTAAAATCTAATAAAAGCACATTTTGGGTGCATTACTCCAATAGTTCACTGCAGATTCCCTTAATGGAGTCCTGGTGAGCAAGATAGATCTGTTGGTGTCTCTCCAGGATGTCATTTTTGTGCATTTTAAAATTTAAATGTTTACGGAAAAAAGGACTACAAGATGGTGGCTAATGAAAAAAGATTTTTTGCCTCATGAAAAAGGATTGGGTCCATACAAAAAAGGATTTTATTTTCATTTCATACAGCTATATTGAAGTGCTCAATGAGCATGCTTAGAATCAGACTTTTTTTAATTTAATAACTTTGTAACAGAATAATATTTTTTACTAAACCAGCAAAAGGCACAGCTGTGGGCCAGTCCCTTTCTACCCTGAAAATGTCACACCAAAATTCTAAACCATCCGGGAACCACAGGTGTCAGAAAAAAAATGCAAAGAAATCCCCAACAGTTCACTTCTTGCACTGTTCATATCTTGGAATCTGCACATCTGACCAGAATGAAACTTAGCACATCCAGAGATCTACCCCATGAGACCATGCATACAAAATCTCATGTAAATCCTTTGAATAGTTGTGAAGTTATTAAAGTGCAAAAATTGGGGTATAACATTAAAGTGCCTTTTCAACCCTACTGCGGTGCTACCATGCCACTATAATGAATATATGTACAGTACATACAAACTTGTTAGGAAGCTTTGTGTATAGTGCCAGTCTTGATTGCAGTGGGTATGTTTTGTGATCCTATGCCAGTGAGCTGAGTTCGGGTGTGAGCTCCATGACCCAGCTGGATGGAGTGAGGGTGTGGTGATGGTGCTGTTATGTGACACCTCCACCCCCAGCTAGGGAATGAAAGCTGCAAGGTTGCCACATGGACCCCCATGCCATATAGTGAAGACAACTCTTCTCTTGACATAGTGCCCTCCACACCTGCACCTGTGGGTGGCAGAGGGCCCTGTGCAGTGGCTGACCGATGGGCTGTTTGCCCTGTGTGTCTGTATCTGTGGCCACATGGAAGCATAGGTAACAGAGAACCCCTTTGATTACACAGCCCACCAGACAGACCCATGATTTCTTGGCATCCATGGCTGCACAGAACTGCCGGGCACAAAAGGGCCCTGGACTTCTGTAGGCAGACAGTCTTCCCTTTCTTCCCTTGGGCTCCAGGCACCTGCATAAGTTCTGACAGGTCCCAAAGGGATCTGTGTGAATAAGGATATGACTCCACTATCTCAAAAAGAATGGAAATTCTTCTCAAAAAAACTGTGTTAATGCACCAGTTAGGGTTCCAGTTAATGCCATAAAAGTATGGCAATGTGACATTAGGGTTTCCAACCCTTACTCCCCACCCCCTAGCAGCAAAAGGTAAAAACATTAGGGTTTTGGGTCTCCAGAGTCTTGGTGAATCAGTGATGGGGTCTTCCTTGCAAACTATACTAGTGGATTGTGGTTTTTACAGTAAAATTGTTTGGATTTATTTATATTGAAAACTTTTTAATTTATTCTATGTATTCCTTTTCCAGATATCCGGGTAATAAGATTTGACTACCTCATACACTAGGAAATTTTCTCGTAGATGTAGAATTTATGGACTGGTCCCATATAAACAATGTAAATTCATCCAATTTAATATTTCCCCTAGCAGCCTACATTTGGTTGTTTTTAAATAGTCTTGTGAAATGTGTACTAGAAAATGGGCTTGAAAATGAATGCCTGCTGATTGGCTGAAAGGCCATGCCAGGCATGCATCTATTTTTCAATAGATGCCCGCTAAAAAACAAGTGCCAATCTGGGGTGTCCTATTACTTATCATATGATTGGACACCCTGAATTTTCAGTCTGACCAGCTGCCATTTTCTCCCCTTCACTTAGCGATCGACAGCCCCCCCATCCAAACACACAAAAAACACAACACCAGCCTAACAGACACTCATCTGTCAGTTATTATAGACTTCAGACAGCCTAAAAGTTCTTTTTTTTAAATCATCAGAGCTAACGTGTTGCACCGCTAAGATACGGCTCCCACTCCTAAAAAGCCAGCCGACACTGTACGAATTAAGCCAGCAAAGAAACTGCACATAAGGGGAGCCAAATTTAAGAAATTTCCGCCTCCTTTCCTCACCCTGACTTCACAACAGGCATACTGTCCACATACCTCCTCCTTCTGCATGTTGAGGTCACTCAACAGGCTGTTCCTCATTTTTATTTTTATTTTTGGTAAACTGCACCCATCTTGTCATGGCCACCACTCCTGATGGCTGATTCCTCGCTGTCTCTACAAACCAGCAATACCTGGGCTCCATGTCTTTAGCTAAACTCCTCCCACAAAAATGTATCTGGTAAATCCTCACCTCCACTTTACTCCGCAGCCTCAAACCCCATCATCATTTTTCATACAGGACTACAAAGCCCATAAACCCATGGGGCAGCCATGTTGCTCATACAGACAAAATGTTCTAAACCAGATCACCCTCTAGTGGCACACATGCAACAGTGCAGGAACTATTTTACAAAAAAAAATATTTTAATGTTTTTTAAGCACTACTCAAACTACTTCAAAATGTTTTTTTAATTTTATAAAAAAAATTACTGATGAGCCATTTTTTAAGTGCAATAATACCCTCCAGGGTAGGTGGTATTGGGGAATACTGGACCTGCCAGGGGCTACAAGGCTCTCCGCCTGCAGCATCAGGCCTCATTATGCCCCTGGGTGGTCTGGTATTCCCCAATACCACCCACCCTGTTGGGTATTATTGCTTACTTTGAGACCATCCCCCTGATGATGCATTAGGTGTGAAACTGGTCAGGGTCTCTCAGTTGCAGCATTCTCCATGTGGAGCTGATTTTGGTATGCTTTCAAATATATTTCAAAAAAGCCTTTTTTCACTGTCTTTGAGCAGTGCTAATTTTGCTTACTGGTGACTGTTCACTAATCCTGCATGCTCGCTGGTAACTGAGCTGTTTTGCTGGCTTTCAGTTTGGAATGGACCAGTTTCTTTTATAGCTTAGAGAGGGAGAGGAGGAGAGAGATGGGACGGAAGTTGCCAGAGGAGGAGGGGTGACTCCTTAATGTAGTGGAATAACTTTTGGCCAACTTTCAGAACTGAAGAACAGCACTGAGGGGAGAAGGAAAGGTTGAGTAAGTGAGTAAGAGCAGCTGTAATAGGAGGAACTGAGAGATGGAGGAACTTGGGGTCCAGACCATTAGGGATGGACTTTGATGGGTCAAGGGAGGAAAGAGCAAGCAGGGTTTCCCTGGGTGGTGATGGAAAGAAGTGGAAACCTGGTGAGGGGTGGGCGGAGCAGTATGGAAAGGAGAGGAGCCAAGGGGGAAGGGCACATGTTGCAAAGAACTCATTGAAGTGAGAAGCAACAGAGGTAGAGTCAAACACAGGTGAACCACTAACCATGAGGAATGGGGGAGTGGACTGGTCAGGGGGGGTCAAAAAGAGTGAATAATCTTTCAGAATTTAGCTGGGGAGCTAAGGTTTTTCTGGAGGTTTTCATTGAAATAGTGTGATTTTGTAACCCGGACAGCCTTCATACACTTGTTCCTCAATGTCTTGTAAGAAAGAAGGTCAAGAGAGGAGTGGGATAATTTGTAACAGATCCATGGAAGGTATTGAGACTTACACAGATATATAATTTCAGTGGTAATACAGGGGTAGTGCGAAGTTTTTACTCTGGGTTTGCTGAGGGGGCGTGCTTGTCCCAGATTGAGGGGAATTTGGAGTGGAATAGTGCAAGGGTCATGTCAATATTGGAGTCAGAGAGGATGAATAATCACTTTGTTGTAGTGAGGTCACTCATTAGAGCACTGATATTTAGTGACCAGAGAGACGTGGACTCGATATGTAGTGACCAGAGAGACGTGGACCAGATGCATGTTGGTGAAGGGAGAGGATGCCAGATTTTTCTGACACAGAATTTCATGCAGTGGTCACTAAATGAATCCAGCAAAGTACCTGCTGCAACAATGTGGTTAGAGTGAAAGGTTAGAACCCAGTCCAAAGGGGTATGGTTTGTGGAGTGAGGATTGAGCCAGATCGGATCTGAAATAACCAGCGAACGGTAGGTTTGGAGGATTGGGAGAGCCAATATACATTGAAATCTTCAAGGAGGATGAGTTCAGCTGTGAAGAAATGAGATGTGATAGAGGAAAGAGAGTCAGCCAGAGATAAATGTGAGATCTTAGGCAAGGCCCCTAGAATTCTGTGGCAGCAGAATTTTCCGCAGAACTTGCAATCTACCTCAGAACTTCTGCGGTGCCGCAGAATTCACTCTTCTTGGTGATTTTTTATTAATATTTCTGTTTATACATAGAATCTGGTTCCCTTCCCCTCTTTTTATATCCAAAACCCCCCCTATATGTTCAGAATGTGATGTTATCATTGCTATAACATCATACATTAGCTAATGAAACTGCTGCACTCTGCAACAGAAATGAACAGTCACTTATCTACCACAGCTCCCACTGCCAGAGACGGTGGCACAGCACATCATGCATGGTGATATTTGCTCAACCTGCACTACAGCCTAATACAATTTTCAGTCTTACATTGTTGCACTAGGGCCAACTTAAACAAAACCTTGTCAATAGCACAGACTTGTTAAGTCCATACCTCACTTTGTACAAACCTATTTGTGCCTTTAAGGTATAGAGACGCTATCTGAAATGAATAACTGGTAAAATTAATTTAACTGTCTAAATTTTTAAGAAAAATAAAGTAATTATGCCCAGAAAAGTGAAATATAATAATGTATAGACCTGTTGAAAGAATAGACCTGTTAAATAATTGCACTGTATGCATTTTTGCCAGGGTTATTAATTACATATTGTCATTGGTTGATAGAATCACCTAAAAGTTATTGAGAAATGTTGTGTGCAGGGACAGCTGTTGGGCCAGAGGGTAGCATGCTGTGTTTCCGTGCTGGCAACTCAGGTTCAGAGATTAGCTCTGGGAGCTGGCTGGGCAGCACAAGGATTGGTGGAACACATCACTGCTCGGAGCCTGGGAAGGTATGGTGCAGTGTTCTGTCACATGGTGGACACATTGTGATGGGCCAGTGAACTGTATCTCACAATTGGTTCACATGCATGTCATAGCCTGATGGTGTTATGCAGTGTGTCAGGGAAAGCAGGTTGACATGAAAAATGAGTTTTGCAGTAACTCTTCTATTCCATTTCCAATGGGACCTGTATGAATGAGGATGCAAGTTCATGGAAATTAAAAAAAATATATACACACACACACACATACAGTATCTCTGTCTCTCTCACCACATACACACACACACACGCATATTTGTATGTATATTACAGATTGCATATAAATATATAAGTGATACACAGTGGGAACCTCATGAGTGGTGTAGAAAGCACATACAAATATATAAGTGATAGACAGTGGAAACCTCATTAGTGGGATAGATAGCATGCATATAGAAATACCTTATTTATCACATAAGATCCCCTCTGCATATGTTATTTATGCAACAGGCTAAGACCTTAAGGGAGAGACATTTGTTTTGCTTTTTTAGGCATAAAATTATTTTTATAAGTCTGTTATTTTTGAACTAGTGTTACTGTGCTTTCCACCATCCTGATTGCTATAACTACTGCCATGAAAGTGAAGTCAGGATGGCAAGCTGACACTGTTATGTGGTAGTTTGTTAGTGCCGCAGAACTTCCGCAGAAATTACAAACCGCTGCTGCAGAAGTTCTGCGGCAAATGGTAGTCTAGCCGCAGAACTTAGTCCCACTGTGCCGCAGAAAAGTAGGGGCCCTGATGTAGGAGAGGCATAAACAACCACAATGAATATAGGTACTGAGGAGATGAATGAGATCCTGACTAGGAGAAATTCATGGGTGGAGGGAATGGCTTCCCTGATGGCCATAGTACATGACAGACTCTAGCAGACATAAATGGCAACACCTCCTCCATGTTTTCCCTTGTCTGGCCTGAAAAGATGATAGTCAGGAAGGCACTTGCTAGAATCTGGAGTCCTGGAGGAGAGCCAGGGCTCAGAGATACATATCACATTGGGAGAGTAATGGTATAGTACTTCCCTGGAGGTAAAGATTGCTAAAGTCCTAGCTTATAAGTCTTCTTTTTTAACTCCCATTGTTCAGCCCCCACTCCCAATCTCCATCTCAGCCTCCCCAGGGACTTACCTTGCCCCGATCCTCATCTTCAGATGGACAACTACGGAATATAAATATGCAAACATCTTTTTAAAAATTTTGGGAGTAAATAATGGATACATAGTATAGAACTGAATACAAACATATGTATTCTGCACTTTTTTGAATGATGAAATAGAGAAATAACCTGATCATATGCCCCTGCATTACAGTAGGGCATGTCTCTAACAGAAGTGATAATTATTTCCCTGGCTTATAAGGACTCTTTTATCAAGGCCAGGGATAGTGCCTGCCCAAAGTGTAATGGCCAGTAGAGCGTATGCATACACAAAGTGGACTCTGCTGGAGAAAAAAATACTTTGAAGTGCTACTCAGTGCATATTGCAACTGTTCATCATATCTCCTGTTTCAAAGCCAATAAAGAACCTGTTCCTTTACCCCAAACTTGTTCCAATTCGTACATGCCATACCACATTAATTTCACATCAAGCTTCCAACTTGTCCAAATGACATCACTGCTATGGCTTGTACACTATACGACGCATTCCATGTGTTCCACATTAAAAAGAGTTGAGCTCTTCCAATCTTTGTAGTTTTCCTTTGTCTTCTGCTGCCAAACCCCATAAGTGCTATAAAACAGGTTGCTATCAGGCTGATTGGTGCTGAAGAATGTCTGTGGTTTGCTGATTACTTGCACTGGCAAGTAATGGCCACAGCATCTTCAAACCAAGATGTTTATGGATCTGTAGTATTTTCTACACAGTGTAAAAGAAGGTATACAATGGCATTTATAGAATTTACTAAGGCCTGATTTGAGCAGGCACCTGGAAGAAAATAAGAGTGGGCACACATTTTAAATAATTAGGCAGGCCAATGTGCAAACAACATGTTATACTGTGAACAGAGTGCCTGGATATGACGGTGGTATTGTCTAATTTGTCTGCGCTTGACAAGACCGTCAGAAAAGGACATACTAGCAATGCTAAATGCATAAAACTCATATCAGGCACAAACACTTCATGGCCACTGGATAAAAATATTCTTAATATATGAATCATATATTTTAAATAAAAGTGTTCATATGGAAGAGGAAAATGCAGTGGTAGAGGGGTACAAAGTCCTATAGTTTAAACAAGGCCTATAATTACATTTTACAAAGCATCCATTTTCCAGTATAACATGTAATTATTTAATAACAGTTAATGCGTCCACACCATAAACTGATTAGTTCCAGAACCCAGTGTCATTCCACTCAGCTGATGTCCCTGGGTTCTGAAAGTACTATGTAATTAAATGATTAATACTAGGTGGGGAAATGTAACATTAACAAGAAACTCTAAAGAAAAAACATGAGCATTTAAAATCAAACACATGAAACAACAGACCGGTGGCATTAAACAGACTTCACTCATGTCCAAATTTAGCAGTGTCAGTGGCTCAGCAAGTTGCACACTCATCTCTGAAGATCAGAAGGCTGTGAGTTCTTTCCCCACACCAGCGACTTAGGTTAAATCCCAATACTGACTCTGTAGTGCAGCATGTAGGGGTTGCTGCACTCCTGAGGTGCCGTCTTTTGGATGAGACATTAAACTGAGGTCCAATCTGCCTGTTCTGGTGATAGTTCAGGTGGATGTTAAAGATCCTATGGCACTTCTTGTAAGGAGTAGGGGAATTTCCTTGGTGTCCTGTCCAAATTTCCCCCATTCCTTAAAAAATATCACCAACAGCTTAATCTGGTTCAATGTCACTTGGCATCGACCTGTATCCCCAACCCCCAGGACAAGGCTGAAAATAGGCAGAATTGTCTAGTCCTCCTTTCCCCATCAACAAAAATGAAAAAAATAAATTACAGCTACATAAAAATGTACACAACAGGGTTTGTTTTCCCTTGAAACAGCTACTACATCCACAAGCAACATAAGCTAGGTTTATGGAGTTTTTTTTCCAACACTAGCACATCACCTAATTTACGTAACTCATACTTTTTCACTTGAAAAATATTACTTTAAAACACATTTACATAAATACCTGCATGATGCGTGGGCATCTCTAAATGGAGGTGATAACGCTGTTACTGTTTAATTTCTGAAACTGCAGAAGGCAGCCTGCTCAATGCTTTGTAAAGGCTTTTATAGGGACCCAATAGTCTACCAAATATTTTAACATTTATGTTTAAAAAAAGAACCTTTTTATAAAAAGTAGAATTGTATGTTTGATAAGTCTTCCATTTTTAAACATTAACAGCTTTAAACTTCAGTAGATTAATAGATTCCCGATGGCCCATACACACCATTGGTTAGGAATCCCTCTGCCACATCCTAACATAGAATACAGGTACCCGGTAAAGCAGTACTGGGATAGCCACTATAAAATACATTTACAATTAATATTTTTATAATTAAATAGTAGAGGTTAAGTAAATGAGGTTGATGGTTGCTGTTTGACAGTAACAATCACCCAAATTTATGATGTCGGTGGATATAGTAGTGCATTAAGCTCCTGTTATATTTCACTTCTGTCAGGACTGCAAAAAGGACATGTTATTAGAAAGCAGAGTTGTTTGTAAAATTCCATTTACAAGCCTATAGAAATCATCGAGCCCTTTGTAAGGTACTTTTCCATCCATTCATGAATACAATAATTTGTGTGCATGGAGAGTAATTGGGGGAGCCCATAAGTTGTAACATAACAAGGAAGTCCCTTTCTGGTCTGGTGGGAACCTTTTATTTAACGGAACGGCTTAGGCATCATACATAAGTGCATGCACAAAACTGCGTGGACAAATGCCTCTTTCATTTTAAATCCGGCTGTACTGTATGAGTTTACCGCAAAGAGCCATGCATTTGACAGCTATGATTTAGCATTTTTTAATATCATATTCTTGCCTCTGGAATGACTGAGACTTCCATCCTTATGTTAGAAAGCCATATACATAGTTTGTTTCATCAAATTTCTTTCCATATGCTAACCTTTCAAAAGCACTATAAAACTGAAATATGTCTGGCTGCAGCTGGTTTACGGCATTCATTTTAATATCTTAGTAATAAAATATGAACTTTTGTGTGGTTGGGTGGTAGAATCCTACATGACATTAAATATTATTGATTACTATCATAATGTCTTCTGGTGGGCACTTTATGGTTTCCTCTTCTTTTGATTTCTTGGAAAAAATAGGGTTAGACCAATCACAAGTCACGTTTTCTGCAACTGGTGCTTTACTGCAACTCAGCTAGGAACTCTGCAGCCTGTTGATATAGTGAAACAGTGCCTTTGCACCACTAGTGAGAGGGGGATAAGTAATTGTACCCCCTCTGAGATTTGGAATGACAGTCTAAAACTTACAACAAATATAGAACCAGCAAAATATGTTTTTCTATTTAGCAAAGGTACCTTTCTTGGGCAAACGGATTGCTTAGGTATGCATGTTTCCAAAAACCCTAAGGTCTCCTCATCAGGTATGGATACCTCTGACAAACAAAAATATTTTGTTCCTCTGTTTTTATGTTGGTGCACTTGTGCAGTCAACATTGTGGGAAAGTGCAGCTTTGAAGGCGGGGTCGCAGTTGGGCGAATGCAGGGCTTGCACCAGTAGGTGCATCCTGCATTCTAACCAGCCTGTAGATGCCAGCGCCACAATTACGTTTACATAATGTGGCGTAGCACATCTAAGAAAAGGTCCACTGCAATCTGAGCAAAGCTTGTCATATGCAACGGTTCTTTCCTTTTGCCGTGCTCGCCACCATTATCTGCACATGGTCGGCGGCAGCAGGCGGCCAATCATCGTTAACTTTGGGGGTGCCTAATCCCTGTTGGGATTAACCCCCTTTAGGTGCTGATGGGGAGCCCACTCCATCGGCATAAACCCCTCCCACAATTGTTGAATGCCAAGGTGCCCAATCCCATCGGCATTACTTCCTCTACCCCCTGCGAGTTCGCCGACGAGGGTGCCTCAACTTCGTCGGCTGACAGACACCCTCCCATACAGTTAGTGGCATGCTGGGAGACCACCCCAGCATGCCAAATCCCCTGCAAAACCAAACTGTCCCGCAGTGTTTTTCTCTTTTTTTTCCCTGTAAATGAAAACGGTCCCTCGTAGTCTTGATGCCCTCCCCCACCTACACCACAAACTGCAGACCCTGCCTCCCTCACCCCCACCCACTTACCTCTGTAGTCCGTACCAACGATCTTCTGTCGACCGAGAACACGTCTGCACTCTTCAAAGCCGACTGTGACCTGAAGAAATGTCGGTAAGCTGTATAATGGAATGAATAGGGGTTTTTCAACTTTAATGTATATCTCGGGCAATTTTGGGACTTTTGGCCCCAAATTTTCAACATCGGGTTTTTGGGACCCCTTCTCATGAATTCTTGCACTGTCATGGCGTTATTCAGTCCCGAAAGGTGATTTCGCAGTTACTGCATGAAATCACCTTTCAGGACAGAGTAATGAAATGACAGTGCCACTGTTCATGAGAGGGGCTCTCAAAAAGCCTATTTTGCAAGTTTGGTGGGAAAAATCCAAAAAATGACTGTTTTACGAGCGTGCGTAGCAACTGCACAATGCACGCTCATAAGTTAGCGCATTCACACTATTTTCATGCCAGATTCTCAATATTGGCATTTTACCACACCTTCTTGTGAACCATACAGCTGTCATTTTTCACATCCTGCCCGAAATGTGTTTTCGCACTTGTGGTGCAGAATAGCATGGTTGCTGTGCAAAATCAGTGTTTAGGACACATTACAAAAATGACAGTGACATTGTTCATAAGCAGAGGTGCTAACATGCCTGTGTTGAAAATTTGGTGACAATACTTCATAAAATGACTGTTTTACAAGCATGCCTAGTAACTGCGCAACGTACGCTTGTAAGTTAGCGCATTGGCAATATTTTCATGCCACATTCTCAACATTGGCATTTTACCACACTTTCTTGAGAACCACACAGCTGTCATTTTTCACATCCTTACCAAAATGTGTTTTCGCACTTCCAGCACAGAATAGCTCGGTCGCTGTGTGAAATCACTGTTCGGGACACATTACGAAAATGACAGTGACACTGTTCATGAGCAGAGGTCCTAAAATGCCTGTGTTGAAAATTTGGTGACAATACTCCATAAAATGACTGTGTTACGAGTGTGCATTGTGTAGTTTGCACGCACACTAGTAAGTTCTCATAACTTATATTTTCACTCCACATTTTCAACAGTGCCATTGTTCTACACCTCTTAATGAACACTACAGCTGTCATTTTTCACATCCTGACCAAAATCTGTTTTTGCAGTTCCGGGGCACAATAGCACGGTCGCTGTGCAAAGCCCATGTTCGAGACACATTATGAAAATGGCAGTGACACTGTTCATTAGCAGATGTCCTAAAATGCCTATGTTGAAAATTTAGGAACGAAAGTCAAAACAATGAGTGTTTTACGAGCGTGCATTGGGCAGTTTGCATGCACGCTCATGAATTTGTGAATTTGTGATACTTTCACTCCAGCTGTTCATCATTGCTATTTTTCTATACCTCCTTATAAAGAGTACAGCTGGCTGAAATGTGTTTTCACACATCTGGTGCAGAATTGCATGGTCACTATGCCAAATCACTTTTCGGGACACTTTCAGGAAATGGCAGTGACACTATTCATCAGCAGAGGTCTTAAAATGCCTATGTTGAAAATTTGGTGGCGAAAGTCAATGACTGTGTTGCAAGCGTGCATTGCGCAGTTTCCATGCACCCTTGTAACTTTGTCAATCTGCAATATTTTCATGCCACATTTTCACCACTGGCATTTGTGCCCACCTCATTATCAACAGTCCAGCTGCCATTTTCCACAGCCTGCCCAAAACGCGTTTCCGCAGCTCTGCCACACAGTAGCATACTCGCTGTGCAAAATCACCTTTTGGGACACATTACCAAACTCACAGCTCTATGCCTCTCCACCTCCGCCACTGCCAATGCCAGCTTGACAACAAAATCGGCATTGACAAATGCTTGTTTGATGGTTAATACAGTGCCTTCCAATAAACATACCATATAGATCTATTGATCTTGCTCTCAGCCACAAGCATCAATGTACTGCATCACATCATTCAGATAATTTAAGCACTTAATTCTTAAATGAAGAACTTTTGCAAAATGGAACTGTATTAGGTCTGGAATAGTTGTAGTGTAGCGCGTAGATGTTTTTTCACATCTCTCAGAGCTTTTAAAGTGCACTACCACATAAGTAACTATACACTAACCATAGCCCAACCCCAGATCAAACCTCCAGCACCCCTTTGTACATCCTTCAGACTATGATCAGTATAGAACTAGTCTGGCAATCTGCCTGTAATGCAGCAGTCAAGAAGAGACAGCTCAAGGGGAAAGTGCTTAAATGTTGTCTTCCACAAATACACAATCATGTAAAGGGGAGTATTGTTTTGAAAAATATACAGTTTCAGTGTTGTGCAATAAGGCGACCGTAATGACTGCAGCAGTGCAACATAATGGAAGGTTGTCTATTGTCATTTGGTAATGCCTGTCCCCTGCTTTTCCATTTGGATGTTGTTGGTGCTACCTTGCAGGTCTAAAAATATCTAAGTCATCTTGTGATGGTCACAACACCCTGAAGCCCCAGAAGGCCTCTCTGTATCTTTCTCTCAATCTGTCTTTGCCACTTAGACTGTCCGGCCATAGAAACTGTTGGCAGAAAAAGGCCTCTTGGCCCATTGTGTCTGCCCAACTAATGGGGGCTAGAGCATTTAGTGTTGCTGCTGCAATCTTATAGAATGCCCTTCCCCCAAATGTTAGAGAAGCCCCTTTGCGTCATCTTTTTAAATCTTCTCTCAAAACTCGATTGTTTACTTTGAGTTTTGTGTCTGGTGCTATCTTTTAAATCATTTTATAATAGGTACAATTCAAAATTTGTTGTTTTATATTTAATGATTTGGTTGTTTGGACAGTAAGGCACCCAGGGCCCCGGGATTGGGCACAAAATACATAAAATTTCCTTGCCTTGAATGGGAAAGCCCTAAGGGCTCTTCATTCTCCTTTCCTCCTCCCTCTGTAGTGTGGTTGTGTCTGTCTCACCATGGTCTGAATCCCCCACTCATGTTGGACAGACCACTTCCTTTGGCAGCCTATTCCACCCCTCCACCACCCTTTCTGTGAAAAAGTCTTTCTTGGTATCTCTCTTAAATGTGCCCGCTGCTAGCTTCATGGAACTGTCCCTGCTGTTTGTATTCCCACTCTGTCTGAACAACTCCGTGGTTTACAGGTTATTTATCTGTGTCCCACTTTCCCTTTTGCCTCAAGAATGTACATGTTCAGATGTGCCTACTTATCTCTGTACAACCTTTCCTGCTGTCCATGGATCTTCTCTGTTACCCTCCACTGCACTGCCTCCATGCCTCTGTCCCTGTCCTTCTTTAAATGCAGACTCCAAAACTGCATACAGTTCTCCAGGTGAAGACAAACCAGTGACAGTGGTAGGAGCACTTGCCTTCTCCTGTGCAAATCGCAATCCGTATGCATCCCAAAATCCTATGTGTCCCCCCCCCCCCATATGACTGCTTGGCCCAACTAGTCTGCCCATTTTTCCCTACCTACATTATCACCACAGACCCTACTTGACTGACAGCTTTTCCTCCCTCCCCCTTCCTTTTTATTATGATTCCCTTGTGACAATCCCATGCTTTCTTGAACACACCACTGTTTTTGTCCCACCACCTCAAATGAAGGGCTGTTTCAGAAATCCGCCATTCTTTCTGTGAAGAAGTACTTCTTTACATCTCTCTTGAATCTACACACTTCCAGCTTCATAGCATGTCCTCTTTTTCTTGAGCACCTTTTAAAAAAAAAAATACTTCCCTCCTGCACCTTATTTACCCCAGTGGGGTATTTAAAGGTCTCTATCAGATCCCCCTCTTCCTCCTCTCTTTCAGAATGTACATATTGAGGTTCTTTACATATACTTCCCTCACAATTCCTAAGGTAAAATCACGTTTTGGTAAAGCAGCCATAAGTTACTACCTACCCACCACCTGGAATAAAATGCAAAAAACACTGAAAATTGTTCTGCCAGTGAAAATACCCTCGTTTAAAAGTATCTTTGTCAGAGCCTTTAAAGAACACTGCAACTGTCCGCTCTAATCTGATTACTATGGAGCCTATCCCCCTTATTATCCCAGTTTCACCCTCACTATTATTCTTTTTCTTTTCTTTTCTTTCCTTTTTCTCTAATAGTGGGATGACCGTGACTCCAAGGTGACAATGGTACCATAGGATGTATTTGTCACCTTGCGAACCATGTAAATGCTGCACAGACTGTACCACATTAGCAAGACCTTAGTGTACCACTTACATCTTTTTATTCTAGATTATCATTGGGAAAACCATGGCTTCAAAGTGACAACTGTACCAAATGATTGTTTTATTCTCTTGCATACCATGTAAATGTTAACTGTGGTTCAGAGCTCAGTGCTTATGTTACATACTGTAGCTGGATGCTGTAGATTGTGCTCGGATACAGAGGCCAGACCAGTAAGTAGGATAGGCTTGCAGGGTACTAGTAATATGAAATGATTCATGCTTAGGTACTTTAGCGTAGACATGAGCAAGTCAGTGATTGTAGTACATGTGAACTGGATAATATATCCAAGGTGCTTAGATGCTTGAACTGATGAGTCACTTGTTGTGATATGATGGTTTTGGCCTTTCTCTGTATCCCACCTGTAGGGAGGAAGCTTAGTCCAGAATTATGAGACCCCCCCCAGTGGGATAAGAGTGCTACAGAAGGAGGAGGTGTCGGGGGAGGATGGTGGGTGAGGGAGACTCGCTCTAAGCAGGGCAATGCACTGCCTGATGACTTAAGTAGGTTGTGGGGAGGAGCTCTTCCCCCACTTAACTATGGGCATAGCCCAACATTTAACTGTGGTTCAGAGCTCAGTGCTTATGTTACATACTGTAGCTGGATGCTGTAGGTTGTGCTTAGATACAGAGGCCAGACCAGTAAGTAGGATAGGCTTGCAGGGTACTAGTAATATGAAATGATTCGTGCTTAGGTACTTTAGCATAGACATGAGCAAGTCAGTGATTATAGTACATGTGAACTGAATAATATATGCAAGGTGCTTAGATGCTTGAACTGATGACTCACTTGTTGTGATATGATGGTTTTGGCCTTTCTCTGTATCCCACCTGTAGGGAGGAAGTTTAGTCCAGAATTATGAGACCCGGAAAAAAGAATTATGATTTCGACGATTGATCTGTATCCGACTGATGGAGTTGAACAGGAAGACACCCCCAAGAATATGAATAGCAGAGATCAGCTCCTCCAACTCCGGAGAGTATGACCAGTAGCACGCAGGAGAGGAAAAAAAACCCTTGGGGGGAAACCTCTGAGGACCCATGGCTACTGACCTGCCCGTCCTTCTGAGCATACCAAAGGAGAGTAATCCTAAATATTTAAATTGGCTAATCCGAACCCCCCCAATAGTAGAACTCAATCCAGAGAAACTGAGAACTGAAGACAAAGGAATCGTGACATGTCAGGTGAATAGAGCAAGCATCCAAGTAGTAAACTCCAATTCTGAGAATCCATGAGCAGGCCAGAAGGAAGTAGAGTGGAATCCAAGGGCGATATGAGTTGAAATGACAAGATGAAAGCGATGAAGCACTCCAGCAGGGAAGGAAGACTTCGGAGAGGAGATCCAAGAAGCAAAGGTTCAGCATCCGTCTAGAAGGAGCAGAGTACTTGCGTAGGTGATGGTGTAGAAAGCAATGGTCGAAGAGCTGAGCTAGAATCTGGGCAGGCTGTCATGGTAGTAGCAAGTAAATGCACCAAGTCAGGCAGTTGATAAGTAAGAGAACGTGGCAGCTAATCCCTCTGTGACATGCACAGCTTATCTATCAGCTGGAGAGGTAAGTAGGTGGGGGGTGCTAGCTCCGACAACAAGAAATGCAGCCAGACCTATGGAGGTCAGCGGGAAGGAATAGGACATGGCAGTTAGTTCCTCTGCGAGATGCGCAGCTTATCTGACAGCTGGTGAGGTAAGAGAGAGAGGCGACTAACGCCAGGTAACAGGAAGCACAGCCAGACCTACGAAGGTCTGCTGGTAGTAGTAGGACTTGGCAGCTAGGCCCTCGGTGAGATGTGTAGCTTATCTGTCAGCTGGTGAGGTAAGAGAGAGGTGGCTAGCTCCAGGTAACAGAAAGTGCAGCCAGACCTACGAAGGCCTGCTGGTAGGAAGAGGAAGTGGCAGCTAGTCCCTCAGTGAGATGTGCAGCGAATCCGTCAGCTGGTGAGGTAAGTAGAGAGGTGGCTAGCACCAGGTAACATGAAAATGCAGCCAGACCTACGGAGGCCTGCCTGTAGGAATAGAATGTGGTGGCTAGTGCCTAGGTAATATGCGCAACTGAGCCATCAGCTGGAGTGGTAAGGCTATGAGAATGGTACTAATAAGGAATCGGAGCTCCGCAGACTGGGATGATTGCAAATAATGTCGATATATACGATTCAAACCAGAATGATATCCCAGCTAGAAGTTCTCAGTGAAGAACATCCGACAAGTCCTGAATAGTCGAGCTTAGGAGTCCTAGATGGTGATAACAGAAGAAGCTGAGTCGAATGAAGAAGCGTTGTCACAGGTCCCAGAAGCAGTAGAGCAGGAATCAGGATAGTGGAGGTCTTCAGGAGAAGCTCAATTAATTTTCCTAGAAAGAGTGAAGCCGAAGTAATTCCATATGGCTGAAGAGGCAGGGCAAAGCATCCAAGAATAGATGATGAATGTAGAAACATCCAGACGTGAGTCCACAGTAGCAAAGGAGTTCCTGGGCTGCCGGACATGGCAGCAGGTAGGTGTATAAGAATGTGTGAAGTTCCAGGCCCCAAGCTGGGCGAGGCAGGTGTAGAGGAGAAGTAGGCAAACCTCCCAGCCCGATGGGCGAAGGCAGGTCATAGCAGCAGGCAATTATGAAGCAGTAATAGATAGGTACAAAGGGCCTCCAGGCCCATAAGGCACAGGTCTGACTAAATGCAATAGTTAACCTATGGCCCCGCGGGGCAAGGCAGGTTGCAGAGCAGAGGTAGATAATGCGATTGAAAGTCGAACGGCTTGCAAATGCAGAAAAGCAGTGAAGTAGAGAGGAATAAGGTGTAAATGGTATTGTAAAGGTGGCAGTATTCTGAGACAGGTTAGTGTGAATCAGCACTGTAATTGTAAGGCAGACTTATGAAAGTAGAATGATGCCATAGACTGACATATCCTGAAGATCGAGGAAGGTAGGGATTGCAGCGAAGAGACCGTAGCGGAGGAGTTGGCAACTTGACGAGGCAATGAGCATCCTGAATCTGTAGATAGTCAATGATTGAGGCAAAGGTGCGATCAATGAAGAAGATATGGAATAAGGTCAGCAGAGTGTCCTGAAGGAGACGGTAGTAGCAACTCCTGGAAATTGAAGTAGCAAGGTAAGGAGCATCCAAATATTGAAGGGAACATAGCTTGCACAAGTATGGAGCAATGACAGAAGCAAGGGTGGACTCACGCACAGGTCAGGAAAGACATAATAAACAGGTAGCACCTTAAAGGTGAGTTGAAGTCATATCAATACAAATCAAATGTAGAAATAACATACGAGGATAGGCTGAGCCTTATAGCAACATGCCTGAAGCAAGACTATAGTCACTGACGGAAACTAGGTGTAAGAAGTTGTAATCCATTCCGTCCCATGGTCATCCGAAAGTAGCTTAGGGAGAAGCTGGCTCAAGGAGCCAAGCTAGTAGCTTGCAGCACCAGAAATATCCAAAGTAAAAAAACTGGAGTGAAGGGATAGTAGCAGGAGTGCTTGAACAAAGTAGGAACTAGAACTGAGTTGCTATGGCGTGCTATGCAGACATGAGGTGGCGACAAGGGGGGAAGCATTGCTTCCGAGTGCTTCCACAAACACAGCTAGGAGGGTATCCGGGGGGGGGGACAGCTAGTCCCAGGTGAAGAACTGCCAGGACACTGGGAAAGCTACACAGGCCAAGCTTGTTGTGAGATATAGAAATACGCGGCCAATCGATAAGTCAGAATGCAAATAGTAAGAAATACAAATGGATGCATAGCACCTGGCAATACAAGTAAGGAACTTAGCAATATCTGAAATGAGCTAAGTGTACTAAGTATGGCGCTAGCACTTTCTACTAGCAAGTGAGACAGCAGTTAGTAATAGCAGTATACACACAGTTTTTACAGGCACGATGCAGTGTGACATTGTAGGGTATATGCAGTACCTGATATCCAGTGGAAGTGCACAACAACTGAGAAGAATAGCATGTCCTATAAACTGTTGTTTAAGGAAGTCATAACATAAGGCCCAAGAAATGGTGTACTCCTGGGGCGAGCATGCTGAAACGGACCATAGAGTGCGGTGGAAGTATGGTGATCCTAGGGGGGGTTATAGAGGTTGCATGGGTCCCCCATGAGAGCATGCTGCCATAGGAATACTGAGACCAGAGTAGGTTCACTGGAATGATGAAACTAGAAGCAGCCAGGAAGCACCAAACGTGGAGACCAGAGCAAGACGGGTAGCAAGCAGCACCGGAGCCAGTGCGCGGTCATACCATGTGAGAGGGACATCAGCCGTAGTCCAGAAGGTGCTGAAACCTAAACGAGGAGGACCTGAAAATGCCGAATTAAACTGTGTTGCAGCAGGCACGGCTGCTGGAAAGGAGGGACAGACACCACCACCACAGCTGCGGAGGAAAAGCAGACAGCAAGGAGCGGGCGGCAGCAGGGAGAGCAGGACAGAGCAAAAGCGACGGCCCAGGAGGCAAGGCATCCAAAGAAGAGACCCTCCCCAAGCAACATACTGAGAAAGTAGAGGGAAACAGGAGAGAGAGAGAGGCATGAGGAAAGGGAGCAAACGTGGAAGGGAACACGGAGGGGGGAACAGGAGCAAGAAGAAAGGGGTGTAGCGGATACCAGCAACAGCACGGAGCGAGGGCCGAGTGCGACTCGCTCTAAGCAGGGCATTGCGCTGCCTGATGATTTAAGTAGGTTGTGGGGGAGGAGCTCTTCCCCCACTTAACTACGGGCATAGCCCAACATTTGTACAGACTGTAACATATTTGTAAGATTGTACCCTTTATTTGTACTATGTGTTCTACTACATTTACTTGTCTGTAATGTGCCTGCACATGACCCAGGTCCACCTTGTAAATGAGCTGTCTCAACAGTGTTTCATCTGGATAAATAAAGATTGAATTGAAAAAAATTAAAAAAATCTTTAGTCTCTCCTCATAGGGCTTTGGTGCAGACCCTGCACCATTTTAGTTGCCTTCCTCTGAACCACCTCCACTCTTTCTATGTCCTTCCAGAGATGTGGTCTCCTGAACTGGACATAGCAGTCTAGGTGGAGTCTTAACAGTGATGATCTATACAGAGGCAACACCACCTCCCTCTTTCTGCTGGTGATATCCCTCCCTATTCACCTGAGCATCCCTCTAACCCTCCCAACTGCCTTGTCACACTGCCTGGTGATATGGACTGTCCATTGAGTGAATCCAGTGCTGCTGGAAGAGAAATACATTCAGCTAGTTTGGGTTTTGAAGCTGAATCTCAGCCAGTGTTCAACAACCTGCCAGAGACTGAAGCAGCATTTGGAACAGTCCGTTGGTTCCTGAAGTCAGGGGAGCCAGAGAAAGAGTAAATATTACTGCCAGAGAGTAACAATCTTGTAAGAGACTGTTCAAATTGCCTGTCAAACTGTGCATCAAATCTGCCACTACAGTGAGTTTGCTGCGCCCTGGAGAAAGTGAGAGACTGTTTGAATCCTAGTTGGGAAAGAGATCATTTGTTAACCAGGACAGTCTGGGGAGTCGACAAGCAGTGCTACCCCCCTGCATTGCTGATCATCTCCTCCAGAGGCATGCTGGCCCTGGTCCCTGAGACTGACCAAATCCAGCATCCTGTGAAAGGCATCCTGGAGGTGACAAGCTGTAAGAGCCAACAGCCACCTGAAAGGGCAAGGTGCCAGACTTCAGTCTCAAACCCCATCATTGTCTATGCTGCCATCGTGGTATCCCATTAAAAGAATGACTTAATTTGAGCTAGTCAGTTTGGGCGAGTAGAAAACAGCACGTGTTAAATGAGCTAGGTTGTATCAATAGGTCATGTTAAGTTCAGCACTTAGTGTCGACAGTCAAGCGATATAGGAAGTTTGTTGTTGAAGCATGTGGGTAGTTGAATGACCAGCCAGATGTTGGCTGACTGCATAGTGTAGTGGTTACAGTTACTTATTGTATGTCTGGCAGACCTGGGTTCAAGACTGGCTGTGTGGAGATTTTTTTTTTGTTCCTATTCCACATGCCCTCCTGATTTTATTCCCCTCCACCCCCAGCATGAGAATATTTTATTGCCCCCACCACATTTGTCTGTTTCACCCTTTCAGAATGTGAATATTTGATTGTCCCACACAACTCTTTCTCCCCTTCCCCAACTTGCATCCATTTGTTGAGTATCCCCTCACCTGAGGTTTTCCTTGTCCCTGAATTGCCCCCCTCATGTTAGTTATTTTAATTTCAAGGATGTGGTGGGTGAAGCCCTCACAAAGGGAGGTGCGCAGGGCAGAGCTCCCCCCCCAGAAAAAGTTTATACAGCTGTTCATTGTTTTTGGAGCATGCTGTAGTGCTACTTGCCATTTTGCTTGTGGCCATTATTTAGTCGTTGTTTTTGTCAGCACCATTTCACATGGAACGGCCAGCGCAGAACCCAGCTCAACCTCAAAGATCTTCAGTCTCACTGATCCTGTTCCAACACTGGGCTGTCAAACTGCAAAACTGTGAGTACAGGCAGGGCCTGTCCTGTCTTGGAAATAGCCAGTTCCAAGTTGTACAAGTTTACAAAACAAATCCTTTTCACAGGACCCCAACACCGGCCAACCTGCAGCAATGATTGCAGGCCTGCACTTGTCCTTTTCTGGGTGCCGAGATAGACGTATAGGGACACTAGTTCCAGGGGGAGGTGGGTCTTACTGTTGGGGGTGGGCTCTGTGTCAAAGGTGCATTGTTTTGTTTTGCCATCATCAAATTGTTTTATTTTTATCAGACCTTAACCCTTTCCCCAATGACATTGCCTGTGAACATATTACTAGCGATAGCCACTAAATGAATGCACCATAGAGTATTGAGTTGGTATATGGTATTCTGTGTGTGGGGTGACTAGAAAGGGAGGTAGCTAGGTACGACATTCCAGGGGGTTGTATACCCTACAAATATCTGCCCATTATATTCACTCTGGGTGGAGGCATCACACTATTATTTATTACCACTGGGCAAGAACCCCCCTTTCCATCTGTACAAGAGCCCAGGCCCCTCAACCTTGGTGAGTTCACAAGGCAGAGGTAGTAGCTCAGTGTTACACAGTGACCAGGTTACACTATATCTCTGACTGCCTCCACCAGACTGCCTCAAAGCACTCTTACTGCTCTCATCAAAAGATACATTTGTTTGCAACAAAAAGTCACGATTTGAGGTTGTATGCTTTTGGACACTACATTTGGGCACTGTTAGACCATCTAAAAGATTAACAGTCGGGACACACTTACAATTTGGAAATGATGGCAGACACAGCTCAAACTTGATCATTTTGACAGTCCTGTCCATCTTTAGCAATTTTTCTGTCAGAGGAGAACAATTCAACCAATAACTACAGCCATGGCCTCTTTTGCAGCTTAAGCTGAAAAAATCTGCTCTAAGTACAAAGGAATTTAAGCAAATCAATGCATTCTGTCAGAACTGTATCTTTTATCTCATTCTGGATTTTCATTTCTAAGCAATTTGTTTGGGGTGGGTTGTGTTTAGATGTTTGTTGCTGGGTTTAACTAACTTAGTTGCATGTTATGATGCTTCTTATTGTCCTTTGCTTGTTGGTTTATCTTAAAATGTAATAAACTTTAAACTGGAAAAAAGAACTGTATCTTTTTACTTCTTTTGTAATCACATTTTGTGGCATAAAAATTGTTGGAAAAAAGAACTGTATCTTTTTACTTCTTTTGTAATCACATTTTGTGGCATAAAAATTGGGCTGCTCTTTTTGGATAGAGCTAGAGATAATAGAACACTTAGTGAACTTGCCAGTGAGACTAGTTAACTTATTAAAATGGAATGTGGAGTTTTTATTCAATGAGTAAATATGACTAATACCTGTTTTAAGTATTTGTACAGTATATGCTGTACATCACACTCAGCTATGGTAATGCTGTTTATACGGTAGCCTGCATGATGGCTGTCTCTAACCTTGACACCATATAAAATAAGTTGTGTAGATTGTCTCTACCATGTACTTCCCACACTCACCACTGTACAAAGTTTGCAAAGCTGAGTGAGACTTAGCCGGAATTCAGATGAGCAAATCATACCGCCCTCCTGGGAGTTACATTTTGGAGTGGGAAACTCCCTGACTACGTATATAATTTTTTAACGTGGTGTCAAAGCCCTCATACCTGTTAGGATCCCATATGGATAATGGATTGCACCTCTCACAACTTTTAAAGAAATCAGGTCAAGTTGCCATCAGCTATTGATTATGCTAGTTTCAGAATTATCTGTCATCTGGCTTAACTTGCTCTCAAGTGTCTACTTTGCCAAATTAAGTTTAAGCAGCACTTTGTCTCCTGTGCTTGATCCTAAATGACTACCCCCTTTACTTACAAGATTTCAAGGGAACGTAGTACAACTCGAGTGCAACTATGATTATTTTGCAATATTCTCACTGTATTCAGTATGGTATAATTACATCTATCCTAAATGTTACTATTTTTGTTCTCTGTTGAAGTTGTCACCTGTACCTTCCTCCCATTTCCACTACCTCTCCAAAAACATCCCACAAGTCACATCTATAAATGAGACTGATTTGTTCTCTGTATTGCTCACCTGGTATAATAATTTCAAATAAATATGTGTTATGTGACTACATGAGAGTTTTAAAGTGGAATAACATTAAAACATATAACACAATGCAGTTTATTTTTGTATCTCAGAATGCTTTGCATAAGAGCAGTAAATACTTAAGGTCAGATTTGCAAAAGGGAATTTCCAGACAGTTACCTGCTGCATCTGTGTCTGTATCCATCCAGTTGTGTACATGGCCTATTTTAAAACAGAGCTGTCATCTTGCAACAGAAGTCCTGATTTACTGGGATTTATGGCGAAAAAATGGCACAGCATCAATTTGTGCCATGTTTTGCTGCAAATGCATGTTTTTTGGCTGCAGGGACTTCTGAAATGTGGACAGAGTTAGATCTAACAGTTTATATGGATGCTTATCTACCCAAGCATGACTCAAGGTGTAACTAGAATTTCTATATCTTGAGGGCTTTGATGTGCATGGAGAGTACATGCAGATGGCTCTGAATGCATTGCACAGAAGAGGGGGTGACTGGGGATGGGTGAAGTCTACTCACAGTGCTTCATATAGGCTTCATGGCAAAGTCAGAAAATACACACATTTTGCATAGTCTTTGCCGCTGAAGAAGATGGGACTCACAAAGTCCCGTAATAGGGAACTGTTATTGGCAAAGTCCATTATACTTAACAAAGTGTGTGCTACAGGGAAAGTCACATGACTGATTTGCTGTGCAAAAGGATGGTGATATGTACATGCTGCAAGAGGACCATTACTATGTGACCCTGTACACAGTGTGCAGTACTAGAGCAGGAGCAGGATGTCTCTGCATATGATGTGATTAAAATCATCATAACAGGAAAATCATAGATTGTGCAGAAATCTTTGCTCAGTTTTAGTGCTGTAGTGTTTGTGTGTAGGTGCATTTTGCAAAGCTTTTGTAAGCTTTATTTTCAGAAAACGTTTTAGCATACAGTACATATTTTATATTGTTTTACTGTGCTTATTCTGAGTGGATCTGTGAGTTGAGGTTGGGGAAAGGAAAGGTAGAACTTAGTGTCAGTGTTAGAATTGTACTAGTTTTTACCAGTGCCACTCTGTTATGATCTCTGTTCTAACCAGCAGTGAGCAGTGACTATTGACTCTGAATGGTCACATCCTCGATTTTGGGAGGGAGCTAACAGAGTGTGGGCTATTTATTTATTTATTTGTTTATTTCTTTTTGCTGTGTGACTGAACAGTTGCCATTCATAACTTCGTGTCCGGATCCTTCCGAAAAATGGACATTAATGTCCTTGGTTTTACCCAGTTAACAAAAATAAATAAATAAAACACATTTGTGTAGGGCTGTGACAGTACTAACCATATTGTGCAGCTCAGACATAAATTGTGTTTGCAAATAACTTTATAAAAATACTGAAATCTTACCCATTTGGGCAGAGCTGTAACAACAAGATGCAAAACAGTGGTTGGGCAACTATGCACCACAAGGCGGTGTTTCTAGACAGGGGAGTTGATAACATCCTAGACTTTGAGAAAGAAGCCTGGGAAATTGCTGTTGTCATCAGAACACCAAAAGGGAATAAATAAAAAATTGTTGTACATATGGTTGGTCATTTACTATTTTATGGTATATATTTAAAGTACGAAAAAAGAACATTGTTGCCCCTTCCCCACCCCCTAAGAGAAACTAGCTGTGCATATTTACTATTTTACAGTCTGTACAGGTAGGTTTCAGTTTTTTAAAATAATAAAAAATACATGCATGTTTTGTGTTGGGGGCTTTGTCCGTGGCTCCTCTGGAACAGCGAAACGGAAGGAATCTAAATGGAAAAACCAGCAGGTGTCATGAGGTGCCAATTAACTAGAAACACAGAAACACAGACAATAACATCAGAAAAAGACCAACAGTCCATCCACTCTGCTAGAGTTCCCTGTTTTATATTTGAATATTTTTCACCTGTCAATCTGGGCAAAACATTAGCTCAGAGGTGATGAAGGTATGATACCAAGATCACCTCTTGTTCATGGAACTCTGGCAATAGGTGTAGAAGAGGAAGAAGAGGAGGAGAAACTTCATAAGGGACTTGACACTAGTGCTACTTGCATTTTTGAGAAACTGAGCAAGAAATCAGCTTTTTTTTTTACAAACTGAGTTACTTTTGAGTGGTGGTGGTGCTCAGTCCATCCCTGTGGTAGAAAAGTGGTGAAAGAAACAGTTCTGCTTAGAAAATGGTACATCATTAGCCAACAAAATTGCAGTCATTGACACACTTCAAAAAGCTGCCCTGTAATCACAGTGTCTAAGAAACTTAATGGTGCCACAGCAAAAATGTTCACAGTTAATCTTTCGCCATAGTATTTTATGGAGAATGTAAACTTCAGGAAGCTGATGACAACAAAGGCTAGTCCCAAAATGGAAAGTTCCTTCCCATACACATTTTTCAAACTAGGCAGTGTCCAAGCTGAGGAATACAGTTGCATGTTCCCATTCACTTGCTTTGTCAAGCTCAGACGTTGACACAAAGCAGCTGGGGCAGGATTTTCAGAAAGGATGACATGGCTGCAACTCCTGATTTTGAGCCATGCATGTGTCATGCCAGATGCAACAAAACTCCCTCAACATACACTGTATTTTCATAGGTACAGATAGAATATGACAATTGCAGTGATTTGTGGCAGGTTGCATCAGAAAAAGGATGCATGCATTGCTATTTTGATGCAGGCAGCACCCAAAAGACTTCTGATCCTGGTAATCATGTATGAATCTTACAGCAGAAATGTGGTGCAAGTTGGCAGGGTAGTTTGGAAAATTCAGCCCCTGATCACTGATATGAGGAGAGGTCGGGTCTCATCTGCAATGCTTTTCTCCTACAAGATGGCCCACTGGGCACAACTGCTGGATTTGTCCATGGTCCAACACAACTTGTTGGGTAATTGAGTCCACTCCAGTCCCAGATGTTTGCTAACTAACAACCTTATGAATGATCCTCATGCCACAAGCATATGCTGTGGCTAACATGTTGGTAAAGCTCTTGGGCAAAACTGACACTTGACTGCACCCATTCTTGCTAAAAGTTTGCTTCTTAGCTAATGATAATGGACATAAATGTGGTTAAAGAAATAGAGGATGGTGGTTTCTACAGAGGTTCATATGTAGCACATTGTATTAACCTGGTAATGCTGGAGTTTCAAACAGGACTCCATCAGTGATGCTTTACAATAAGCATCAGTCTGCAGAAGTGTGCTGCCCCAGAGATAGACCTGATGCTAGTTTTAGAGTTAGAACGAAGTTCAAACTCTGCACTGTGGGCATGCTCCCCATAGAGTTCTAAAAACACTTTTGTTCCTCTGCCTAAAGAGAGCAGTCACTCCAAAGCACAGTTCCAGCCTTCTGGTCAACAAGCCACAATTTAACCACTGTTTATTATTTTTATGAAGTTGTAGTTAGTTTCTTGATACTCTGCATTATTTAGGGTATTTATTTTTTAATTTTAGTAAATTTTTGCAGTTTCTCCATTTCTTGATTGGTTCCATGAACTAGAGAAGGCTGTATTTGAAATGTGGTTCCCGCCTTGATGGAACTGAGGGTAAAGAGAGTAAAAGCACTTTTAAAACCACAAAAACATATTAAGAATTTTTTTTATTAATTAATACTCAATTCCCATTTTAGGCAACAGAATCAATCTTTTTGTTTGGACTTCAAATCAGTATGTACATAGCGGTTCCCCACAACTTGTGAGAGGAATGCATTTTAAATACATTTTTTCAATTAACTCTGAGTATTGGGTGCTAAATAATTACTTTCAAAAAAGGACTACAGGATTTGGCATTGACTGATAGACCTGAAAAACAAATGGGACCAACAGGCTTTAAAAACTGTAGAAATTGTTTTCAGCTCCTGGCAAAGGTAGACCGCCACGAGGTTGTTTAGGGTGCCTGGGTCCAGTTTATCAACGTGAGCACTTTTAAAAAGTTTTGCCCTAAAACCCAAAAGAAAGGGCTAAAAAAGAGAAGATTTTTATGGCTTCTCAGTCTGCTTCTATGTCACCAAAACACAAAAAAGCTCTGAGGGGGTTCCTAATGATGGTGGTGTTAACCAGGCATCAGAGGATTTGCCTCTTCATCAACAGCAGCAGTCCCTGACAAAGGAGACAGATACAAAAGAAAAAGCTGCCCAGTCATCAGACGGGCATCATAAAAATTATACAGAGACCAGGGTGTCTGAAAGGGGGAGCCCTGAGTCCACTGATGGCAAAAATACAAATAAAAAGTCTCAGAGCAGGCACTGGAAACAGTCCCTGCCAAGAAAAAAAAATAGTAAAGCATGTCCATGCCACTCCTCCTGCAAAGGAAAAGGAGAAGATTGCGGACCGAATACAAATGCTCTCAAGAAAGAACGTGTACAAAGCATGTCAGTTTTTCCAAGCTTCCAGACTATGGAAAACTTCCTCAATATGCCTGCCTCCCCTCCACAGCCTGAAGTTCCAGACCATTTGCCTGTCAAGGTGGATGGCATGTATTATAAGGACGAGAAGGAGGAAGAAGGTGAGCCTATAGAAACTGATGATTCCCTGAACAAGAGTCTAGCTCCCCTACTAGGCATACAGAGGATTATACCTCTTATTCTTCATTCATCAAACAGATGGTGAGCAAGCTCAACATCCCCTCTCATGAAACAGAGGAGGATGAGGAGGACGCCAAGCTCATGGTTATGATGGGCTAACCCCCACAAAAATAAGAACATGGGTATAATAGAGGTAAAGGAGGAGGGAGGGACACCTGTGATCAAACAGTGTCCAGGGCGTAGTGATAGGTAGGGAAAATAGAGCAGACTAGGTGGGCCTACTGGCCCTTTTCTGCTAAAACATTCTAAGAAAACTGATAGTTCTCATCCACAAATCACTTCAAAAAGCTACTTCAAAAATCATGCCAGCACCTAATTCAGCTGCAGGCATTGATTAAAAAAAGTTAAAAGACAGTATCAGACGGCAGACAGGGGTTGAATACCTGTATGCTCACCCTGATCACAAAGGAGTGGTCCAAGGTGATGCTTGTGAAAAGGCCAAGGTGCTCTTCTCTGAGCAGTCCCCTGAAAAGGAGTCCAGAAAACTGGATACTATGGCAAAAAAAGGTGTATACCACAGTTTCTCTGCTTCTGAGGCAGGCAGCATGTTTGTCTTTTATAGCCCAGTACCACAAAGCAATGTGGAATTCAGTATTGGCACTGATTGATAAGGTTGATGGTGATGTAGCACAGGATCTGGCTGCCACAGCAATAACAGCCTTGGATGCCACCAAATACCAGTTCCACATGACTGTCGACACCAGTGACTCTACTTCAGAGGTCTTAGCCCATGCAGTGGCATTAAGTAGGTTTGCCTGGCTAAGGGCAACCATCTTTTCCCACAACACCCAGACTAAAGCCATTGATGTATCCTTTGAGGGAAATTCCTTATTTGGTGACAAAACAAAGGCAAACATGAAAAAAGTGGATGAATACAAGACCACTTACAAAGATAACACTGAAAAAGGGAAGGCCTCCACTTCCTACAGGCCCAATGGAAGAGGAAGCAGGGGTAGGGGCTACTACCCAAGATCCTATGCTCCCTATGAATACCACCCGGAAAGAGGTCACTATGGAGGCAGAGGCAAGAGGGGCTTCAGACATGCTGCTGCAGTACCAGCCCCCAAGTCACAGACAAAACAAAACCCTTAATAATTCTGCCCAGGTCACCCAACCATTAACAGGGGGAGAAAGGCCGACCCACTATTTCCAGAAATGGGTAACAATTACCGCAGAGAAGTGGATCATTAAAGTAGGGGATCAAGGATTGTCCCTGCAATTCAAAAGGTTTCCCAAACTGCATACTGGTGTGCCCCCAGAAAGATAATTCCAATGCAGGCTGGACAGCCTACAGTTCTGGACTACTTGGTACAGTTTCAGTCCTTAAGTCTGAGACCCTCAGCCCTGAAGGTACATCTGGCATCAGTGTCAGCATTCACATCAGGAGGCAAAGACAAGTCCTTGACCTCTCAACCTGTTTTAAGAGATTCTTTAAAAGGGTACTGTCATCAACAGGATTTATTTAATGTATGAAAGCCCATAGAAAGCTAATTTGAGTGAGCAATTGTGTTTATAATGTATGGTAAGTGTCTATTAACTACCATAATCAGGAGTCACACAGCTTTGTTATGCCACTGTTCAGCATTTTCAATACTGTTAACCACATTTCAGAATGTCCAAGCAGTGGCATAACAAGACGAAACGCATGAACGCTGCAAGAGTCCGACACCATAGATCATGACCGCCGGTCTCGGTAAACAATTCAAAGCACATTCCATTACTGGCAGTTTACATTTACCGAGACTAGCGATTGAAATGGCAGCAGTAAATGTAAGCATGACTGACTTCTTCGACCATAGTCATAACAACTGATACTATTAATATACAAAAATGTGCTGTCACTTGCCCCCTTGGAAACAGTGAACTTCACCTCATATCCTTGTTTGTTTGGGCCCCAGAAGAAGATGCAGTGTCGTACCCCATAACCCTTAACAGCATCGCATCCCATAATTCATATCATCTCCTACCATGCTCACATGATCGCCAGAGACCAACCAGATTGTTTCAGACTATAAAATTAAACACATCCTTTGAAAACATTGCAGAACTAGACATTTATCTAAAATGTATTTATTTATCCAACTTGTTTTACCGTGGTGTTCAAAGATTACTAGCTATTTCTATGTACGCGCATTGCTGTACCATTACAAATTAAATATTGGCGGTTTTAACCTTTTCCAGCAGACCTGATTCTTCAGTAAGGTAGGAAATACATGTGAATGTTGCAAACAGTGTGTTTTTGACCATACATTATAAAAGATGATGGCTGGGGATCAGGTTACTATATACAGTTCATAGATTGGTATGCACAGCGGATCGCTGAACAACTACGGGGTGGCAGCCTCCGTTAAAGTACAACACGCAAGATGGCTGGCCAACAGTTTTGTGAAGCTGTCTACAAGATCCGAAGGGTGCATACAGGGATTCCGTCAAGCTGGAATACTGCACACCCACATGCACTGCCTCAATGGTAATTTAATTTTTCCCATCTGCCATTCAAGTAAAAACAGAACAGTACAGTATCTTAAAGTGTTTTGTTTTATTTTATTTCAGAGCATGTATCTGAAGTTCCAGACAATGAAGCCACCGGCACCAATGCTCCACACAAGCACGCTCATAGATGACCAGCCCAGAAGCTCCTAATATCAAGAACAGCAGTTGCAACAATTTGATTTGATTTTACTTTTGCTTTAAAAATTTCTAATAGAAATGCTGTCCTCACTTCAATAAAAGATCTGTGTGTGTCACAAGCATTTGAAAAACAATTATGCTTTCATGTTTTCCTTTTTCAATGGAACCAGTGGTCACCACATGGCCAGAAGTATTGAATTAATATTATACAATGAAAAAATAGTCACTGTAAAACTTACATTGCGCCTTAAAGGGAAGCGCGGTTATAGCAATTATTTTTTTTAAAGCAATACATTCTAGTTTTACAGTATTTTAATAATGCATTTCAGGTTATGCATGTTTTAACAATGATGTCCATCTATGTGTTTTTGCAATTAATAAACAAGTAACTGTAGTCTATTTTTTTCTTTACAAGTCCAATCTGGATAGAAAGAGCATAATATTTTCAGAATCATAACACATGCTCAGATTGTTGTCTTTGTCCAGGAAAGGCACACTGAGCTATAGCTTGTTCCTGAGTATGTTTTGGGAGCACAGGGAGGTTAAGTGACTTGCTCTGGTCACACAATATACAAGTAGAGCATGCTGGAATCAAAACCCATTCTGTTGGATGAACGAAACTTGTTCACAGCTCTCAAGGCTGTACTGCCAGCTAATAATCAAAAACTACACATTTCAAGGCTGGCCCTATGATACCAGGCCAGTACGTACGGAGCCACATTTGCATCCTGAAGACCTGAGTTCACACCCAAAATTGTAAGCGAAGAGGCTGTAAGAGAGGGAATGGAAAAAGACAGAAGTTGGTACTGTGGCAGCCCAAGAAATCTATACTGACAGGAACACAGCCAGGGTTGGATAGCCTGATATGGGGCCCTAATACCTGTTGGCAACACAGAGCCAGCCTTCAGATGTGTAGTTTTTGATGATCAGCTGGCAGTATGGCCTAGAGGTTAAAACAATCCTGAAGATGGATTATTTTTACTAACAGTTTGAAATGTAAAGGTGATAACTCACTAGTTCCAATGCACATACAAAGCAATAATTATAAATGTAGAAAGTGCTGTAATAACACCTTAAAACGCACTTAATAAAACAGATGATTTCCTAGTTAACCTACGGTCAAAGGAGAGCCAAGCCCCTCAGTGACATCATTTCCTGACAGGAGCCTAAAACAGAGTGCTGCCCCAGCCCTTAATTACTGGCTGATTTATATATGACTAACTCTGGACTGCAAATGCTCACAGATAAACACAGTGGCTCACTCAAATTAGCTTTCTATGAACCTTCAGACATTAAGAAATCCTGTAGATGACAGTTCACCTTTAAAGGCCTCAGTCACCTGAATCTCTCTATAAGGGACCCAGTGCCTCCATGGAACTTAAATATTTCTCTTATCCAGCTGATGGAAGCTCCCTTTGAGCCTATGGTTATTGCTAATTTAAAATATGCCACGTGGAAAACAGTCTTCCTGATTGCCATGCCATTTGCCAGGAGGATAAGCAAGCTACAAGCCATCTGTACAGATCCAAACTACATAATCTTCTACAAGGATAAAGTAGTCCATAGGACCAATAGGAAGTTCCTACATAAGATGGTGTTGAAATTCCACCCAAACCAGTCAGTTGCCCTTACTGTACTCTACCCTGAACATTTCGGTACAGGTGAACAAAATCTGCACTATAAAAAGATCACTAGGTCACTACATGGACTGGAGAAAGGATGTCAGGACTCAGGGTACACAGTTTTTTATTAACTATAGAGAGGAAGGCAAAGGAAAACCAGTTGTTAGGAGGACTGTTTCTCACTGGATAGTCTCCTGCATTCAGTTCGGTTAGGAAAACATGGGTAAAACACCTCCCAGAGGCCTAAGGGCACATGCCACAAGGGCACAAGGGGTACCTCTGCCTTTGAGGCAGCTACAAGGGGCATCCTCCTTCTAGACATTTGTTAAGCAGCTACCTAGGAAACAGTGCACACCTTTACAAAGTACTATTGCTTGGACATACAGTCCAGGAGGGTTGCCAGTTTTGGAACTGCTGTCTTGCAGAACCTTTTTCCTAAATAGATTCTGGACTCATTTTCCCAAGGTAATGCTGGAGAGTCTGCTTATTGTAAAGCATCACTGATGGGACTTCTGTTGTTTGAAGAAAAAAATACTCACTGTAGTAATATTTCTTTTTAGGGATCAAGCAATAGGATTTACACTCCAGACCCTGCCTCCCTTCCAGAGCCTGAAAATAGGGTCGCACAAGCATCAGTTATTTCTTAATGTTGCTTGAACATTCCTTACTGCAGTTCTTTTGCAATTATTAGAATGTGATCAGTTAAATGTTTTTCATATAGTCTGTTTTAAATGTTTTGATGTTTTAAAAATGTTAATAAAAACTTCTATCAAAATATATTTGTAGACAATTAGCTAGTTTTAGAGGTCACAGCTCCTCCTAGCTATATTAGGAGGAACAAGACCACAGTGCAGAGTTTGAACTTATTTATTTATTGAATTTTGTTGACCCGGTAGGCCCACTTATACTAGAAGTTCATTTTTCAGGGGCGACTGGTTTGTTCTAATTCTAAAATTAGCATAAGTTCTATCTCCAGGGCAGCAGTCTCCTGTGGAGTGATGCTTATTGTAAATCACATTGATGGATCTCTGAGGAGAAACAGCATTACTATGGTAAGTAATTTTTTCTTCTCTGCCAATCAGACATAAAAGAGCTTCTCTGTGTATTGTTGCATTTCAGAGCATTTTGCTCATTCATTGAAGGCAAGGTAGTAGTTCAGAGAGTATCAAAATGAACTGGCCTCAGAACCACATGTAGCAAGAGCAGATCATATAGGAGCATAGGAACAGGTAATACAGACAGAAGACACTTGCCCCTCGAGATTGTCTGCTGGTTCTCAGTTGGAGTAGTCTGTGATCCCATATTATCCCCGAGATATTTATTGAAACATAGAAAGTGTCAGCAAAAAAGACCATTAATCCATCCAATCTGCCCTGTTTTACCCTATCTTACCCTATCCTTCCCTGGGAAGTAATGTGTAGCCGGGGTTATTATCCTTATCTTCCCCCGACTGCCCCTGCCTTACTACATTATCCCTGTGTAACTGTTGAGTGTTTTACTCAGTCCCAACCATGTCTGAAACCACTAATGGGTCTTGCACCCATCTCCTCTGCTGATAGGCTGTTCCACAGCTCAACCACTCTTTCAGTAAAAAAAAACTTTCTCACATTTCTCATGAATCTCCACCTGCTAGCTTCTGCTCATGCCCCTGTGTTCTTGAGTCACCCGCCCTGCTGAATATTCCCCCACAATCCAGCTTGTTTATTCCTTTTAGGAACTTGAAGGTTTATCACATCTCCCTTCCCCCTTCTGAGCACCAGCAAGTACATGTTCAGGGCTTTAAGCCTATCCTCATAGGATCTGCTCTGCTGGCCCTAAATCATCTGGTTACCCTAGGTTGTACCGTCTACAGCTTGTCTTTGTCTTTTCTAAGGTGTGGGATCCAAAACTGGACACAGTATTCCTGACACAGCCTCACCAGTGATCTATAAAGAGGCAGTATCACCTCCTTCCTCCTGCTGTGAATCCTCTGATGCACCCCAAAATCCTGTTTGCCTTGCTGTAGGCCATGTACCATTGGCTAGATAGTTAAAGGGAGTCACTTATGTGACTCTAAGGTCCCTTTCCTCAATGGCAGTGTCCAGCTTAACCTTTCCCACCTAATATTTCTTCCTGGGATTCTTGTTCCTCATGTGCATCCCCTTGCACTTTTTGGTGTTGAATTTCAACTGCCAAACTTTGAACAATCTCTCTAATCATTGCAGGCCCTCCTTCAGTTTCCTAAACCCTTCCTCACTGTCTACCCTGCCAAACAGCTTTGTTTCATCTGGGAAGAGACACATCTCACATTTTATTCCTTCTTAAATGTCACTGATAAACATATTGAAAAGAACAAGCCCTAACAATTGCTGGCGCTGCAGTTCCCCCAATGGGGATTTATTGCATATCTTATGGCACTGTCCCCTTATACAAAAGATTTGGCACTGTACACACAGATTTGCAATGAAAGTGGTAGGTCAACCTTTTACACTAGACCCTAAACATTGCATTCTTGGTATTTTTAATCACCGTTCTTATAAAATTTCATATTCGCAGAGCAGATGGTTAAATATACTCTTCCTTCAAGTTAAACGCACAATCCTCATGCATTGAGATCCAACATAATCCCTACCCTTCCCGTATCATTAACCAACTATTGCAATATGCCTCTCTGGACCGTATGATATATATCTTGTCTGACCGACTCATGTTATATAACAATTGTTGGCAGGGCTTTTTAATTTTTGGAATCATCTAAATCTTCCAACACCAATGTATGGCCTTAATATATATGGATTTTCCCTTTTACTGATACAGCATTGTAGTCTCGCTTTTTTCTCCTTTTTTTATAGTTTCCCTCTCTCTCTTAACTTTCTTATATATCTTTTCTTTCCTATACTCTGTTCTCAATCATTCTTTATTACTCCACAATCCTTTTACGAATGTACTTTTTTCCCTTTTGCAGCATCATATATAATTATGTAACATTTTATTATAAACCGTATCTAATCGTACTATCCGCTTTAAGTTCACTACAAATGTCAAGTATATGCTAATTACATGACCTGTATTGTTTACTATATTTTAAACCAAAAGCTCCTTGTATTATTGTAGCAATGTTCTTATTATATGCTGCCTCAATTTCTTTAAAAAAAAAATCCTCACATTGTACTGTACTGTAAGAGGTTTGTCTGTATATCTTGTGAAAAATTAATAAAAAAGTTTAACTACAAAAAGGAAAAGGACAAGCCCCAGAACTGAACTTTGTGGTGCCCTGCTCATGACCACCCTCTCCCCTAACTTTACCATATTTACCAACACCCTCTGCTATCCCCCCATCCAGCTTCACATCCACCTAACTAGGTACTTTGCAGTCCCCAGATCCTTTGACTTCTTCAGCAGCCTCTGTGTGGCACAGAGTCGAATGCCTTGTGGAAGTCAAAGGAGAGCAAATCCACCATTTATCCATTGTACACTTCCCTAGTTATTCAGTCAAAGAATACTATCAAGATGGTCTAACAAGAACTCCCTGCCACAGACCCATACTACTTTCTATCCTGGAGCTCATTTCTCTCCAGGTAATTTATTGGGTTCTCTTTGACTAGTGTCTCAATTAGTTTACTCACTTTTTAGGTAAGACTAATGGGTCTGTAGTTTCTTGGTTGCTCTTTTTCCCCTCTCTTGTAGAGCGGGACTACATCCACTACCTTCCAATCTTTCTGAACCATACCTGACTATAGGGTGCTATTGAATAGTCCTTCCAAGGGTTCAGCCAGTTTTGATGCCAGTTCCCTGAGCACCCTCAGATGCATCCCATCCAGCTCTGGACCTTCGTCTATTTTCAGGGCCATTAGCCCTTTTCTGGCCCTGTCTCCCCAAAACATCAAATTTCCAAACAGACCAAACTGCAAACACCAGGAATGGCAAAGTGCAGGAAGGGCTTGCTAAGCCAAACAAAATGTAAAGATGTTCAAGTTACCTGCACTCTGCAGACAGCAAAAACACTGGCAAAAAAAAAACAGTTTTAAATGCTTTATTAGCACATTTGAGAAGTCTTATTTATTTATTTTAATTTTTTTCAATTTTGGTAACCGTGTAGGCCTACTGAGCCCCAGAGGTCCCTTTTTCAGGGGCGACCCAGAGCTAGTTACACATTGTATAACATTTTACAGGACAAAGACAAATTGCATATACAGTACACGAGACAGCAGAAGTTACAGTCAAGACAGTTAGTTACACAGCAGGGGATAGGACATTCATCAGCTGACAGTTAGTTACAGTCACATTATGACTGGGCATATCACCTGGGGGGGGGAATACAGAAGAACAGCAATTGACAGAACAGTTTCATCACTGTGGTGATTCTATCCCAAGCAAGTAAGGCTCAAGTGCAGGAGCAGTGGCTGCTGGGCAGCAGGTGCACACGCAGCCCTTTATGGAAGGTTCCCAGGGAGGTGGCTTCCTGTAGGTGGTGTGGGAGCTTATTCCACAGTACAGGTGCTGCGTAGCCAAAGGATCTGCTACCTGCTGTGGTCTTTATCTTGGGTTCCTCTAGGAGCTTTTTTCCAGTGATCCAGAGATGTCTGCTCTTACGCTTGGGAGTCAGTAAGCCATGCATACTGTCTGGGGAGTGGCTGTTGATGATCTTGTAAGTATAGCATAGTAGGGGATATTGTAGCCAGTGGCTAAAGGAAGGCCAACTTAGGGAGGCAAGTGCATCACAGTGATGATGCCTCAGGTGGGACTTTATGGCAAAGCGTGCAATTTTGTTGTATAGCATTAGAATCCTATTGTATTCCTGTTTCGCCATTGCATGTGTTACTGGAACAGCGTAGGTTAGGGTGGGAAGAAGGATACTTTTCGTTATGATAATCATGGTTTCAGGGGTCAATTGCATGCCCAAGTGGTAGAGTAAGCCCAGTTTTTGTGTTTGCTTGCACGCATGTGCAAGAAACATAGTGCCATCATCTGAGTTTTCCAGAGGTGTGTCAGCCTCTTCCAGTTCAGTCAGTGTGTTTGCAGGCGCGGTCGCAGTGCGCCAATCACTGCTCCAGCTGTCTATGACAGCTGAAAATGCAGTGGCATACAGTTGAAAGGGAGAGCTCTGCTTCAGTGAGCAGAGCTCACCCCCAACACGCATGCATGCATATTACGTGCTGACACGCCCCTCCCACGCACATACAGTATAGCCGACGGGGTGCCCTATCCTCCGTCGGCTCCAGCCCCCCCAAAACAGCATTACAGCTGCCACGCTGGGAGCCCACCCCAGTGTGGCACTCGTCCATATTGCCGACGGGGGTGCCCAATCCTCCATCAGCTCCAGCCCCCCCAAAATCCTTTCCAGCTGCCACGCTGGGAGCCCACCCCAGCGTGGCAAACATCCCACGTCATCTTAATAATTAAAAAAAAAACCTGTAAATTAAAAACGGTCCCTCGCAGTCTCCTGCCCCCACCCACACCCACCCACTGTGCACCCTGCCTCCCACACCCAATGCTTACCTCTGGAGTCCGGGGTGGCGATCTTGGTGGACTGGGAACACGTCTGCACTCTTCAAAGCCGACCGCGAACTGAGGAAATGCCAGTAAGCTGTATAATGTAATAGATAGGGTTTTTTCAACTTTGCTGCATATCTCGGGCATTTTTTGGAATTTTTGCACCAAATTTTCAATATGGGGTTTTTGGGACCCCTTCTCATGAATGCTGTCACTGTCATGGCGTTATTCGGGACCAAAGGGTGATTTCGCAGTCACTGCACGAAATCACCTTCCGGGACCGATTAATGAAACAACACTGGTGGGCTCTCAAGAAGCCTATTTTGAAAATTTGGTGGAAAAATTCCAAAAAATGACTGTTTTACGAGCGTGCATTGCGCAGTTCCTACGCATGCTTGTAAGTTCGCAAATTTTCAATATTTTTACTCCAGATTTTCAACATTGCCATTTTACCACAACTTCTTATGAGCAGTACAGCTGTCATTTTTCACATCTCACCCAAATTGTGTTTCCGCCATGTAGCACAATGGCACAGTCGGTGTCTTAAATCAATATGGTAGACAAATTATGAAAATCACAGTGACACTGTTCATGAGCAGAGGTCTTAAAATGACTATGTTGAAAATTTGATGAAAAAATTCCTAAAATGACTGTTTTACGAGCATGCGTTGCAGAGTTCCTCATACGTTCGTGAGTTCCCAAATTTTCAATATTTTTACTCCAGATTTTCAAAATTGCCATTTTACAACACCTTCTTATGAGCAGTACAGCTGTCATTTTTCACATCTTGCCCACAACGTGTTTCCGCACATGTAGCGCGCAATGGCGGAGTCGGTGTGCGAAATCAATGTATGGGACACATTAAGAAAATCACAGTGACACTGGACATAAGCAGAGGTGTTAAAATGGCTATGTTGAAAATTTGGTGAAAAAATTCCCAAAAATGACTGTTTTAGGAGCGCATGTTGCGTAGTTCCTACGCACGCTGGCAAGTTTGCAAATTTGTAATATTTGCACACCAGATTTTCAACAGTGCCATTTTACTGCACTTCCTTATGAGCAGTATAGCTACCATTTTTCACATCATGCCCAAAATTTGTTTCCGCACATGTAGCGCACAATGGTACAGTCGGTGTGCGAAAACAATATTTGGGACAGATTAAGAAAATCACGGTGACACTGGTCATGAGCAGAGGTCTTAAAATGGCTATGTTGAAAATTTGGTGACAAAACTCCATAAATATGACTGTATTCTCGGTGAGCATTACGCGAGTTTCCATACCACTCGTAGTTCATGAATATGTAATATTTTTAGTTCAGATTTTCACCAGTGGCATTTTCCACCTCCTTATGAACAGTCACGGCTGTCATTTTCCACAACATGGCCGAAATGTGTTTTCACACTTTCAGCGCAGAAATGCGTTGTCGCTGTGGGAAATCATTGTTCGGGACAGATAAAGAAAAATCACACTGACACTGTTCATGATTGGAGGTCCCAAAATGCCAGTGTTAACAATCTGCTGTAAAAAAATCCCCAAACTAGTTACATCACGGGTGTGCATTGCACAGTTTCTATGCATGCTCGTGACTTCACCAGTTTCTTTAAGATTTTCACACCAGATTTTCAACATTGCCATTTTTTACACCTCCCCATGAACAGTACCGCTGTCATTTTTCACATCCTGTTCGGAATGTGTTTTTGCACCTGTGTCACTGTGCAAAAGCAGTTTTCAGCTAACAAACTGATATTGCCACTGTTCATGAGGTGGGAATCACAAAAAAAACATGTTGAAAATTTGGAGTGAAAATACCAACAAATGCCTGAGGCGTTAGGGTTTCCGACCATAACGCCCCACCCTGTAGAGAATGACAGGCATCAGGGGTGTGACTTGGGATTCTTGCCTGTAATGCTCATACCATTCCCCCCCCACCCACACCATGCAGCCAGTGAGAGGCATCAAGGTGTGCCTCGGACTCTTCGGGCCCAAGCGTTACCCCATTCTCCTATACCGCACCCATCTCACGATATTTCCTGATGGAATGGGGTGCGCATAAGTGCCAAAGACCCCAAGGCACACCGTGTACTTGGAAGTGTCTGCAGGGTAGGGTGTGGTGAGCTGGCATGAGTCGTATGCCTGCGACCCAAAGGCACACCCCAATGCCTGTCACTCTCTGCAGGGTGGTGGTGGGGTTGGCTTCAGTTCAATTCTTCGCTGCCATTCCTATTATGCAGCTCTGTAACTTCTACACTATCAGTGCCAATGCCAGCAAGCAAACATTCAGCATTGACAAATGCTTGTTGGTATATGGTTTTGGTTATTTGATCCACATGGGGTTTCAGGGAGAAGCCTTGGTCCAGCATAAGTTCCAAGTATTTGAAGGATGTCATTACCTCTATTGCTGTACCAGAGGAGGCAACCAGAGGGAGAAGGGAGCTTCTGTCAGTGCCCAGGGTCCTGGGCCCAAACAAAAGGGCTTTTTTTTTTGCGTTAAGTACCAGCCTGTTGTCTAAGAACCACCTTTCAAGGGTTGCAAAGTCCGACTGTAGTTGGGGTCCCACGTCACTTATGCTCTTAGGGGTTCTGTATATCACAGTGTTATCTGCATACTGGACCACAGAGCTGCCTCCACAATGATTGTTTAGGTCATTGACAAACAGTGAGAACAGGAGGGGGCCCAGTATAGAGCCCTGTGGTACCCCCTTGGTGACAGGGAGAGATTCAGATGTGGCACCTCTCCACTTCACCTGTTGGTAGCAGCTGGTCAAGTAACTGCTCAGCCAAGTTAGGGAGTGCTGATCAAGGCCAAATTGACGTGGCTTGTTTATCAAAAATTTGTGATCCACTAAGTCAAAGGCCTTGCTCAGGTCTAGGAAAATAATGCCTGTTGGTGTGCCATTGTTAAGGGCAGTAAAGACATCAAAGGAGAACCTGATTAGGGCTATATCGGTCCCATGGTTTTGTCTGAATCCATGCTGGGTGCTAACCAGTAAGCGATTTGTCTCCAAGTAGTCTCAGAGTTGGCAGTATACGAGTCACTCTTGTAGTTTAGCTACGATGCATAGAAGGGAGATAGGACTATAGTTGCTTATTAGCTCCTTGGGGCCTCCCTTGTGGATGGGAACCACAAGGGCCTTTTTCCATGTGTTAGGCACTGCTCCTTCCATCAGGGACCTGTTGATGAGCCATGTGACTGGTAGGGTTATGGCGGGTGCAGCAGCCATGAGTAATCTTGGCTCAAGGCTATCAGGGCCAGGAGAGCCATTTGGCTTAGATTTCTTTAGAAGGGGGAGAACTTCCTTTGGGTGTACAATCTGTAGGTGAAATTGAGTTGGGTAAATTGGGTGTTGAGGGTCTGTTGTAGGTTCCTAACATACACCCGCTTTGCAGCCTTGCCTGCTATCTTGCATTGGTTTCTTAGGGCTCTGTAGGTTGCCAGATCCTCAGTGAATGCCAACTTCCTGTGCTTTTTCCAGGCCTTATCACGGCTGAGTATCACTGATTTTAGCTCAGGTGTGATCCACTTGTAGTAGCACCCCTTGGTTCTAAGTCTCCTTAGGGGGGCGTGCAGGTTGGCTGCCGAGATGAAGGTGTTTTGGAAGCACTCCAAAGCTTCATCTAAGCTAGGGAGAAGCCGGATAGGGCTCCAGTCCAGGCTGTGTAAGTGCTTCTGGAAGGCATCTGTGGAGAATTTGGAGAAATCCCTGGCTGTAATAAGCCTTGGGGGAATCTTGGGTGACCTATTATTCCAGATGCAGAATATAGGCGAGTGGCCACTCAAGGCATCAGCCAAGGTGCCAGCCATTTGAATGTTTAGAGGATCGGAAACCAGTACCCAGTCTAGGGTGTAATGGTTCCTTGTTTTGGCATTATGCCTTGTGGTCTCTGTGATGACCTGGGACAGTTTACATCTAGGAGGGTTTCCCTGAGAGCCTGTTTGGTGTCAGCTATCCAATTCAGATTAAAATCACTTAGTATTAGCATCTCAGAAGGGGCATTTTCCACTAGAGCTTTGGTTAACTCATCCAGGGCATGGGAGGGCAATCTTGGGAGGATTGTAGAGAAAGCCTATAGTTAGGACCTTGGCATAACCCAGGGTAATCTTAACAAATATTGACACACACCCAGAGCAGCCTATGTGGGAGAGGGGGGCTATTGCTGCATCCAGGGAGTGCTTCACATAGATAAGTACCCCACCCCCTTTTTTGCCCTCCCTGTCCTTCCTGAATATATTATAGTCCAGGAGTTCAATCTTATGAGTTAGGATATTAGGCTTTAACCAAGTCTCAGATATTGTCAGTATGTCTGGTTCATAAAGATCTACCCAAGTTTGCAGTTCATGAATTTTATGGTGCAGACTGCAGACATTCATATGGGCAATTTTCTGGACCTTGGGGCTAGTCCAATTTAGGTCAAAAGGGGATCCAATGTTACAGTTAGCCACCGGGGGCACAGGGGTTGGATTCAATATCTCCTGCAAGTAGCATCAGTAGCACTGAGACTAAACCTAGGACCACTGGAGTTTTGGGGAGGACATCTTTTATCCCTTTAGCCAGCATCTCTGCATGGACTGAAAGACCCAGAAAACATCACCTGCCCAATTTCTGGGATCCCTCTTGCAGCAGCTTTTATGCCACTTCAGGCACAGACCTCCTATCCTCTACCATGAACACAGAGCAATAATAGTCATCTAGAACTTATTTATTTATGACTTTGATAACTGGGTTGGTGCACTGGTCTAATAGACAGTTTACAGGCATGACCTGGGCCATAAGGCATGAGGAAGAACATTACAGAGGAGACAACTTAAAAGGCTACATCCAATATAGCACATAGCAAGATTAAACATGGGTGAGTACAAGGCAACAAAACTCCAGTGGGGAATAAATAACAGTAACAATAAATACACCACAAGGCAGAACAGGTAGGCATAGGTACAGGGAAACAATATCATCAGGTGAACCATTAGGAATACCCCCACTTCTTGAAAGGTTTCCAATGAGACCTAATACCCAACAAGAGCAGGAAGGACGAAGAGAAAAGTTAACAGAATAGGAAAGCAGATTAACAGGCAAGTGGGAGGGGAGCTAGCAAGTGGGACAGTAACATCTTTCTTTGTCTTGAAGCCAGGATTTGAGGTTAGTTTTGAAGTTTAGATGAGTGTTGGAAGATCGCAGAGGGGTGGGTAGCCCATTCCACACAGAGAGGGCCACCACAGAGAGAGCTTTCCCACCCATAATGGTGGTGGTTCTCAGTACCTTGATGGTGGGAATACTGGAGGAGCAGAAGTTCCTGGTCGGGGTTCTAAAGTTGAAGAGGAAAGAGAGAGGAGAAGAGTTGCCACATTTAAGGGTGGTGTCCAAAACACAACCAAGGGTATAGTCAAAGTGACCCTGTAAGGAGAGCCAACCAATGGAGCAGTAGAGGTCACAGTGAAGTGTTGAATAAGGGGCCAATAAGGCAAAGTGGCAAGCACTGTTGTAAGCTAGTGAGAGTTTAGTCAGAAGGGTGGTTGAGACTCGAGAGTAAATTGGGGAGTGATAATCAAAGATAGGGAGAAAATTACCCGTGACAATAGCTAAGCGAGCCTCCTTGGTTAAGTAGGGATTTAGACAATAGGTAGCACCCAGCTTCATATTAACCCTGTGGACAAAGTGATTTATGTGGTCTATGAAGATGAGAGAGGAGTCAAGTGTTACCCCAGTATTTGAAGGAAGAGACGTTTTCAAGGGTGAGGCCATCAGGGAGGTGAATGAGGAGAGAAGAGTTGGCCTTGAGTGTTTTGGCAAAGAATGGTTTCGACCCAAACAACAAAGCCTTAGTTTTCTTAGAATTGACTAGATGAGAACCAGTTATAAACAGCACAGTAGTTCTGGGTGAGGACTGAGAAAATACAAGTGGGGGATTTATCACTATGGAAAATGCACTTAGTTGCCTCCTCTCCACCCCGATTTCATCCTCTCTCCTCAGCCTACACTTGACTAGTTCCTTCATCTGGCCAAAATCTGTTCTTATGAAATCCAGAACCACAGCCTTTGATGAGGGTATACTGGTACCTAGGGCCAGTTTGAACCATATGGCATTATGGTCACTGGACTCCAGAGGTTCCCTAATCCTCATCATGCCTACTATTTCCGAATTGGTGAGCACCACGTCGAGAATGGCAGTTTGCTTTATGGATTCTCAGACCATCTGCACAAGCAGGCAGTCCTGCAGCATATTTGGCAGGGCCTGACAACTAGTGCATTTAGTTGCTGGAGTGTCCCAATCTATGTCTGGAACTGCTGAATGTCGTAATTCTGTTTCACAACTGAATTCTGCCATTCTGCTACTGACCGAATTCCACACCGAAGGTCTGAATGTTCCAAAATTCTACAGAATTCCTTTTTTCTGAATTTGAAATGTTGAAATTTTGGCACAGCACTGCTGGACAATTAAGGTTCTTGAGTACCCAGCATTTTCTTCTGTGGCAATACACTTTTTGAGCTGCCCACCATCCAGTGTCAGATCAGAAAAAGTGTTCAGTTCATCAGGTACCATCATTAGTAACAGACAAATTTGTCTCCCAGAAATGTTGAGAGACTGACATTCATAAAAATGAATAGCCACCAAATCTCACAGAGCAACACCGTTCCTCTGCTGCCAATGACTAAAGAAGAGGCTGAATAAGAAGTCTTGCATTAATTCCAGTCTTGTTCAAATTCAGGCACTGAAGATGGAGAAGAGGATTCCAACATGAAGATGATAACGTAAGGATAATGATGATGACATTGATAAGTCCATTGGCAAGACCATCTAAGAAAAATACTTAAAGGCACTGCCTCTTCTCCTCAGTGGACTACTTCATTGTGCCCTGCTTCTGTTACTGCAAGCTTCCCCATCCTACTCCTCATCAGGGACCTATTCCTGAGTGCCTACCTTTAGTCACTCTAAGCCTCCTCCTAAAATACAGACATATTTTATTAAAATACTGATAACCATCCCCATGAGCTGCTGTTCCTGACATTTTGCCAACAGAAATAAATATGTCAAACAGGCATAATATTTTGAAACACCAGTGACCCATCACATGGGTCTGTGTACCTGCACGTCTTTCAGGAAAAACAAAAATGTCAGACAGGTATAATTTTTGAAAGCACTAAAAGCCTACCATTTGGATTGCTGTATCTGCTATTCTGCCAGCAGAAAAATTGAATAAAGTATGGGGTGGTGTGTGTAATGAGAATTTTACACACACCCGAGGTGTTGGGTGTCACATAAACCCCGAGAGCGAAGCTTGAGGGGTTTATCTAGGCATCCAACACAGAGAAAGTGTGTAAAATTCGAGTTTACACACACTACCCCATATTTTGTTTTATATAATCACTGTGTTTTGCTTTCTGGCCACAGCAATTATATAAAATAAACTTACCTTCTGGTGTGGCCATGGTCCAGTTGCCTTTTAGCGCGGTCCACAATCGCTTTATCAAAGATCCATTTTTGTGTGTTTTTTTTTTTCATTTTCCCCCTTCTAGTAGTTGCACAGAATAGTGATAAATTAAAAAAAACAGAAGAATGACTTACAGTACCACCGACAGTGGTGGTGCAGTTCAGCAGAGAAGGCAGCGCGGCGAGTGTTTGGAACCATGGAAGAGTTGTGACTGGGCATGCACAGATCGAGGTAAACCATGCACGTGTTTGCCATAATATACACTCCTTTATTACAGCAAATTATGGCACGGTTTTGCCAATAGTAGAATGCAAAACCCAGTAATTATAGAAACATATCAGATCGGCAGAAATGGAAACACTAGTAGCCAACTCCCATTGGCTGGTGCACCTCTCATTCTGCCAACAAAAACTAAAAAGATCAGTCAGGCATAATTTCTTGAAACACTGACAACCTACCCATGGGATTCTGTACCTGTATTTCTGATGGGCATCATGTTTGGTAACACAGGTGACTTACCCCATGGGCTGCTGTACCTTCAGTACACTTCATGAGGCCAGCATTAAATATGCTACTTGTTACTTTTACATGCCAGACAAACACAGTGTTTTCAAAACCAAATGAATGGTCTATCCCATGGTATGACATTCTGCCAACAAAAATATGTTGTTTTTTCATGTCAGGCATTATTTGTGAAACAATGGTGGCCTACCCCCATTGGATGCTTCATGTTCCTGTATCATTCTGAGAGCACAATTATGGACCCTCATCTCAGCCTGCCTCATTTCCAATTACAGCAACTAGTACTAGGAGTGCACGGTCAGTATCTGTAGAAATATGTGTGATAAAAAACATTTTTGAAACACAGCTCACTTCTAAATACAGCTCAGAGCACTGAATGTAAGCACAGTACAACTGCACAAATATCGGTGGGAAATATCTTTTTTTAAAACCCATCTCATTTCAAATGACACTTAGGAGCACACTAGACACAAACTGTAAAAAACCAGCTGCACTAAATCCAATGTTCTGCTCCCAGATGATTATTTTCAAGACACAGTGGAGACATATCCTACTCATTCCCCTAACGGTCTAGGACGGCATGCTGTGAGGGGTATCAGATGGTTACATCCCTGTATTTCTTGCAGCGATGCAATCATGTGGCCAGCCATTTTCCACACCAAGCGACCTGCAGCTATTCACCCTTCTCAAGGTAGTGCTTATTTCACTAGTGAATTACCTCTCATAGTTTCATGAATGACCCAAATTTGATGAAATGGGTCATTTTTGCGAGGTCTTCACAAAGGGTAAAGTTCATGACTTCACCACATGTTACTCACTGAAGGAAAACTCTGCATCATCTCTAGTACTGATCTTATATAGAATAATTAACAAGAACACGCTGATTCCTAACGCTGGCTGGGTTTGGTGACATTATGTGAGCTCAAGAGCAAAGCTTGAGATCTCCTGATGTCACAGAACCCAAGAATCACGTTCATTGCACGTTTTTATTTTATATAATATAATGTATATGTCATTTTTAACCACTTTATTTTAAATGAGAGAAAAATTAAGTGAGTCTAAGAGAGGACATGGCTACAGTTGTGGAGAACTGGCAAACTCACGAAAAGGTATTTCAGGTTTCAGCTACAGTCGAAAATACCTCAGCTGTGGGCATCGGCACACACTGAAATCAGCTTGCTCGACAGTTGCACCTGCAGAAACTCATACTAAATGTTCTAAAAAATATTTGCACTTAATAACTTGCTGTGAAGTACGAGTTTTGAAAACCACTGAAAAAATGAGATAACCACATAGTATATCAGAATAGCCATCTAGGCCATTAGTAAAAGTCTGATCCAGATTTTGGGAAGAAATATGCAAGTAAATGTCAGTCAAGCTTTAACTACATCAAAATGCCCACTCACTCACTTGACCAGTAGGTATTTACTGTATACATTTATTTTAAAGATATCCTTTCTAATCCTATTTTTAAGCCACCGAAGGACTGGTAGGATAAGTAAGGCAAATACTTCCATAGTTCTACTAAAGTTGGATTTATTTAGTTTTTGTTAACCATGAAAGGAGAACTAGCCACTGAAACTGAACCAGATTTAGTGTTTGTTGATATTTTTAGTGAATGGGGAAGTTTGGCTAGTACAATGGGGAAATTCTACTACTCTTTTTGAGAAGTGCCATAGAATCTTTAACAACCACCTGGACAACCACCAGAGCATGCAGACAGGACCTGAGCTTGCCATTTTATCCAAAACATGGCACCTCAGGAGTGTGGCACCCCCTCATGCTGTACTACAGTGTTAGTACTGGAATTTTTATCCACGTTTTGGTGGGTGGGGGGGTTAGAACACATAGCCTTCCAGTCTTCCAGCCTCAGAGGTGAGTGTGCAACCTGCTGAGCCACTGACACTATTTATTACATTTATAATTATAATTAATGGATTAATTAATACTGATTTACTTTTGAAACTCAGCTGAAATTTACAGTAAAACTATGTATTTGAGCCACTCATATCATGATACCCTGATATGGCTCACAAAAGAGGTTCTCCCCTCATTTTTAGCATGATGACTAGTCAAGGAGCCAGTCATTGACTGGTTGCCCATTTATATTAAAATAAGAATTTGGGGTGTATGCCAATCCATGCATGCAGATATAAGAGGGTTGCATGGTTTACAAATTCCAGGAGTGCCATTTGAAAAGTACTATAGGACCAAGAAGTTTGGCATATTTGGTGTTGGAATATTTGCTGCACAGACATCACACACAAGTTGATTAAATGCAGTTAAAATTGTGTAGCTCCAGGCTGTGCATTTGACCATATTGTGCCCTTGTGGATAGAATGTTTGCTGCCCCTCCTTTGAAAGATGAGTAGCAAGTTTCCAGTACAGTAAGGCTGCTTCTTGCAAATTAAAATCTTAAACTTCTTAACTTATCTTGGTCTCTGTTTTCAGATTTGTCGACAGTTGCTCTTTGGAGACCCACTCTCGTTTTTTCTGAATGTGATTACTGTAACTCAGCATTGATGAGCTACTTTGAATGCCTGATGTGCTATTACTGGGCAGTGCAGAATGCAACACTCCACTTAGTAACCCATTCAAAGAAACCAGACCAGATTTCCCCATTAAAAAGAATGCTGTTGGCTTCCCAGAAGGCAATGATTTGATTTTAAAGTGGTTCCTCTTTGTTTTTTTATACAGATATAATAACTGGGTTTTGTTTTCTCCCATATGGAAACCTGGTTTGTAATTTGCCTTTATAAAGGAGTGTGTATAACGGCAAACACATGCCAGGTTTCTCTTGTAACATGCATGCGTCAGCCGGAGCTCTTCACTTTTTGACTGCCGGCCAACTTGCTTTGTCGCTGAAACTTCACCACCACTCGGACTCAGTGATAAGTTCTTGTAAAAAAAAAATCATTGCTCTAAAATTTTTTAAACAAAGCAAGTACCAGAAAGAAAAATGAAGTTAGCTTTCAGCAGCGGACCATGCTGAAACCCAACAGGACTGCAGCCACATAGGGACATCTTTTATTTTATATAATTGCTGTGGCAAAAAATTAAACCTAGCAATTATATAAAATAAAACATGGGGTTGTGTGTAAAACTTGAATTTCACACACACGCTCAGTGTTGGATGCTTATATAAACCCCTCGATCATCGCTGTCAGGTTTTATGTAGCATCCAATACCTCATGTGTGTGTAAGATTCTCATTACACACAACCTATACTTTATTCTATGTGTGATCACATTACCTCCAATTAAAAATCAGGCCATAGGGCCGGCCCGGTGGAACTGAGGGCTGAGCGCTGGATGCCACATCTTGTGCCATGCCGGCGATCCACATTCAGGAACAAGCACGGGCCACCAGGGGTTGGCAGGGAGGAGATGGATAGAGCATCTGACAGATGGCTCTCCATCCCTGGGGAAAGGGGTGATCAGTGGACACTGCACACCTGATGCCTAGTGGAGGCTGGGGCTCGGCGGCACGGTGCCACAAGAATGTGGTGCTGGAGGACAACAGATGCTTGTCGGAGGCACACATGGGAGCATGCACAACCCCGCTGCCGGCATCATTGCATGCCATGTTCCCACAAGGGGCATAAATTGGAAGAGAAAGGTTGCCCAGTCGTGGTAGCTTGATGGCCATCCCAGCGCTCTAACTCCAGAGGCATCGCTCCCAGCACTGGATCTGATTCAAGGTGGGTGAGCTAGGGGGGACTCCCCACCACCTCACTGTGGGACATAAGCCATGGAAATAGCTGGGGAGTGAGGGCCTGCATGTGGAGCCGGGAGCACAGGACGGCAGCTGGATGTATAGCTGACCGTGCTGAGGAGGAGGATAAAGAGATAACAAAACAAAAAAAAATCAGGCCACCAATTCATTTTAGGCAATGTGCTGATTTCAGTTCTATTATTGGTTGATTTCAGGAAGATCTGAACTGAGACCTGTTCATTTCTAGAGGTGTTCTGAGGAAGAATCACATAGAAAGTACAATACATGCATAACCAAACTGTATAATAAAGTATGTAAATGCAGGTAAACTTATTTATGTTAATTCAAGCTCAGCTACATTACTCATTTCAAAATTGTCACTAGCTTCCTAGCAATCAATGAGTTGATTTAAGGTGTGTGTGCTTCATTAAACACTGGAAGGGCCTCTGAGGGGTGTCTCTTATGGTATCAGAGAGTCCTTGTGGGAGGTTTGGGTGTGAGAACCATGAAACAAAGCTGAACAGTTCTGGCTGTAAAAACCTCATGTGTGGTCACTCTTAGACTATAAGCAAAACCTATCAAAGGATCTTAACTAGTAACTTATTATAAATCACTTGAGACAAAGTGATTTATATAGTAAGTTTGATGTTACTTTTTAAAGTGTTTTTTTTTTATTTTTCGTTTTCCTAGGGAATGTAACAGCCCCCACAACTACCACCTCTAACGTGAAGTGCTCCACTGTAACAATCCTGCACTCAGTGGCAACGGTAGACAGGAAATGTGGTACAGTGTTTCCGAGGGCTCATTGGTTGAAATCATGGAAATCATTTATATTTTCAAATGTTGATCCTAGGCACCTTTATATGTTCCTGAAGGATTCATTCCATATTGTCAAACCTGAAGCAATCCCAATTTATCTTATAAAATGAGAGGGGAAAGCCTGCATCCTGATTGGCCATTAGCCATGCATTAGAAGTGTCTAATGCACAGCTAAAAATGAGTGCTGGCAACCTAAATGCAGGATGGAAAAGAAATCCTTGAGCCCTTAGAATTTAAAAAAATGTAATAGCTGCATTTTTTTTCATCCACTTAGTGTGACTGTCAGAACAAATTGCCTACAGCATTAGAAACAGTTTGCTTTCCGAACTGGACAGGAGAAACTGCACATATGCAGTTTGTGACTTTGTTGCTTTTTTTTCCTGTGTTCCCATCATTATTTCAATGGGAGCTCCGCACCACCCCAATCTGGCAGCTTTCCTCCAGTCCATTCAGCAATTTGCCCTCTCGTACCTCTCAATAATGTTGCACACACAAAATACAAAAGAAGCATTTAAAATGCATACCAGCACATCACAGAACTAAACAGCACATCTCTATTCTTTGTGAAGCAGGTTCAGTTACTACTTTAAAATCTCGCTCGCATCTCTCTAAATGTATTATATTTACTTCCAGAATTCTCTCCACAGTAGTGTGACCATTACAAACTGAAAAAGAAAACAAAATCACAACATTAAAAATGAATGAAAATGAAAAGTATACAACCACATTAACTTTTCTAACAGTAACACTTGTTTATTTATTTAGTTTTTGTTGACCGGGTAAGTGCACTAGACAAATCCTGCCTATTTTCAGGCACGACCCAGGGGAGGGGGATACAGATGAGTGCCAACTGACCTTGAACCAGATTAAGCTGTTGGTGGTATTTTCAGCGAATGAGGGAAATTTGGCCAGGATACCGGGGAAATTCCCCTACTCACCAGTAGGGGGAACCTCTGCCCGTTCTGCATTATGGCCAGACTTCCTGAGTCTGTGGAGGAAACGGTTGTGTCTTTGGAGGGAGGGAAGGCCTCTCCCTCGGATGCTTCTTTCTTGCCTATCTCTGCTGCTTTGCCCCCAGAGCCTATGGAAGGTATAATTATGGACGATTTGCTGGATGCTGCTTCCTGCTCGGTTCCTGTTTCTTCTCCACTCCTGATACATTCTCAGCCTTTGTTACACTCTTCTGATGCATTAGCCAATGACAACATCTTGTCCCACCTTACCTTTCTTCGTTTGGAAAAAGCAAAGCAATTACGGAAGTTACAGGAACTTGATATGGCTCTCACTTTGTTTTCTGCTCCTCTGGTCAATTCTGCTATGACCCTGGATCCGTGGGGTGTGGATCTCCCTGCTTGACTCTCGCCTTTGGTGGACTGTAACCCGGAAGCACCTGTTTCATGCCCACAGCCAGAGAACATCTCACAGGAGGCTGGCAGTACTGATGGGCTTGTTCCCATGTGCCTAAAGCCTCAGGATTCTAGCACTGTGACGTTACATCCGCCGCCTGTAGGGCGGCATCTTGGGATAGGAAAACCCATTGTGCCTTTCCCAAAAGCTTCAATAGCACCTGTGTGTAAGGATCTGACTACACTGCCACAGCACCCTTTGAATTGGGGTGATCTTATGGATTCTGAGGTGGGTTCGATTGAGTGGACCCCTGAAAAAGCATTGCAGGAGGCAGTCTGGGTGCAGGCACCTTCTGGATCCTGGTCCCCCAATACTCAAGATCAGTCATTTCAAAACCTGACAGAGACTTTCTCCTCTCCTGTTGCGATGGATGATGCGAAAGGCCTGAGCTCCAACTCACCCCAGGGTAAAAACTCTATTTCTTCTCCTGCTTCTCATACATTGTCTCCACATTCTGTGTCTGTTGTACCCCTGCAGCCGGCCGCTCCAGGAGTGGCCCCTGCGGTTGTTGAACCTGTGGAAGTTCTGCCTAGTAAAACAGTGCCTGATCCTTTGTTTAAGTTGGCTGACCTCTTTTCGACTAGTGGCAAACCAGCTCCTAGGTGCAATGCGGTCCGTCTTCTTTACAAAAGAGGCTTGGAGGATCCTCCTAATATGTTATATATTGCTAGGGACCTGCTGAAGAAGTCAATGGATTATTTTTCCTCTGAGATTTATGCCCTTATAAGTTTGGGAAATGGGAATTCTGATGTTAGTTTCAAACATGTCTCCAATTTAGATTCTGGGCTCAATATCATAACCTGAAGAATACATCGATTTGGATTCCTCTCCATGCGGTTCCCCTCACTAAACCCTTGATTAAGACAATTACGGTTATGTTTAACAAGCATTTGTCAATGCTGAATGTTTGCTTGCTGGCATTGGCATTGGTAGTGTAGAAGTTACAGAGCTACATAATAGGAATGGCAGTGAAGTATTGAACTGAAGCCAACCCCACCACCATCCTGCAGAAAGTGACAGGCATTGGGGTGTGCCTTTGGGTCGTCAGGCATAACGGCCATGCCATTTCACCACACCCTACCCTGCAGACACTGACAGGTGTCACGGTGTGCCTTGGGGTCTTTGGCCCTTATGCGCACCACATTCTATCAGGAAATACAGTGAGATGGGTGCGGTATAGGAGAATGGGGTGAACTTTGGGGCCGAAGAGTCCAAGGCATACATCGATGCCTCTCACTGGCTGCAGGGTGTGGAATGGTGTGAACATTACAGGTAAGAATCCCAAGTCACAGCCCTGATGCCTGTCATTCTCTACAGGGTGGGGCGTTACGGTTGGAAACCCTAACACCTCAGGCATTCGTTGGTATTTTCACTCCAAATTTTCAACATGGTTTTTTGTGACCCCCACCTCATGAACAGTGGCAATATCAGTTTGTTAGCTGAAAGTTGCTTATGCACAGCGACTATGGCATTTAGCATCACAGGTGCAAAAACACATTCCGAACAGGATGTGAAAAATGACAGCTGTACTGTTCATGGGGAGGTGTAAAAAATGGCAATGTTGCAAATCTGCAGTAAAAATATTAAAAAACCTGGTGAAGTCACGAGCATGCATAGAAACAGTGTAACGCACACCCGTAATGTAATTAGTTTGTGGATTTTTTACAGCAGATTGTTAACACAGGCATTTTGGGACCTCCGATCATGAACAGTGTCACTGTGATTTTCTTTATCTATCCCGAGCAATGATTTCCCACAGCGACCACGCATCTCTGCGCTGAAAGTGTGAAAACAAATTTCGGCCATGTTGTGAAAAATGACAGCCGTACTGTTCAAAAGGAAGTGTGGAAAAATGCCACCGGTGAAAATCTGGACTGAAAATATTACAAAGTCATGAACTTAGGAGGGTGGGTGAAAATTGCGCAATGCTCACTCGTAACACAGTCATTTCATGGACTTTTTTCACAAAATTTTCAACATAGCCATTTTAAGACCTCTGCTCATCAACAGTGTAACTGTGATTTTCTTAATCTGTCCCAAACATTGCTTTCACACACCGACTGCACCATTGTGCACTACATGTGCGAAAACACATTTTGAGCGACATATGAAAAAATGGAGCTGTACTGTTCATAAGGAAGTGTAATAAAATGGCAATGTTGAAAATCTGGAGTAAAAATATTGAAAATTCCACAAACTACGGCGTATGTAGGAACTTCTTAGCGAATGCTCGTAAAACAGTCATTTTAGAATTTTTTTCACCAAATTTTTCAACATAGCCATTTTAAAGACCTCTGCTCATGAACAGTGTCACTGTGATTTTCTTAATGTGTCCACATTGATTTACGCTACCGACTGTGCCATTATGCGCTACTTGAAGTGGAAACACATTTTGGGCAAGATGTGAAAATGACAGCTGTACTTCTCATAACGAAGTGTAATAAAATGGCAATGTTGAAAATCTGGGTGAGAAAATATTGAAAATTGCTAAACTTCTGACGTTGTGTAGGAACTGCTAGCACTTGCGCAGGTAAAACAGTCATTTTAAAGATTTTTCACAAAATTTTCAACATAGCCATTTTAAAACCTCTGCTCATTAACAATGTCACTGTGATTTTCTTAATGTGTCCCATACATTGATTTTCGCTTACACCGACGTGCGCCATTGTGCGCTACATGGGTGGAAACACGTTTTGAGCAAGATGTGAAAAATGACAGCTATACTGCTCTTAAGGAGGTGTGGTAAAATGGCAATGTTGAAAATCTGGAGAGAAAATATTAAAAATTTGCAAACTTACAAACATGCGTAGAACTGCATAATGCCTCTCGTAAAACAGTCATTTTTAGGAATTTCTCCACAAATTTTCAACATAGGCTTTTGAGCCCCCTTATGAACATTGGCAGTGTTGTTTTGTTACTCAGTCCCAAAAGGTGATTTCGCACAGTGACTGTGAAATCACCCTTTGGGCCCGATTAACGCCATGACAGTGAGAGCATTCATGAGAAGGGGTCCCAAAAACCCCATGTTGAAAATTTGGTGCAAAAATTCAAAAAAATACCTGCGATATGCAGCAAAGTTGAAAAACCCTGTCTTTCCCATTATACAGCTTACCGGCACTTCCTCAGTTCGCAGTCGGCTTTGAAGAGTGCAGGCGTGTTCCTGGTACACCAAAGATGCGTGCACGGAGTCCGGAGGTATGTATGGGGTGAAGGGGGTTTGGGGAGGCAGGTGCACAATGGGTGGAGTGCGGGTGGGGGCAGAGACAGCGAGGACCGTTTTTGTGTTTCAGGGTGGTTGTTTTTAAAAAAAGGCGACAACGTGGGACATTTTACAGCTAGGGGTGGGCTCTGGCGTATACAAGATAACTGTTTGGGGTGTGTGGAGCCAATGGGGATTGGGCACCCCATCAGTGAACATCTGTTGCCATGCTGGGATGGGCTTCCAGCGTGGCACCCTGTACTCTCTGGGAGACAGTAGAACCCGACGGGGATTGGGCACCCGTCGGCTACTCTGATGTGTAGCCACGCTGGGTGGGCACCCAGCATGCATGTGGAACTCTGTTTGGGGAAGCACAGCACAGCTGATGGGGGATTAGGCACCCCCGTCGGCTATACAGTGTGTGCATGGGGGTGAGCACGCAGTATGCGTGCGTGTGTGTATGTGTGTGTGGGGAAGGCGCGGGCAGGCAACATCTTATACGCTGCTCACTGGGCGGCTCCCCCCTTTCAACTGTACTCACTGCATTTTCGACTGCTGTCATAGACAGCTAAGCAGCCATTGGAGAACTGCGGCCATGCCTGCAAACACACTGGCTGAATTGGAAGAGGGCTGCCACACCTCCGAAAACTCAGATGATGGCACTATATTTCTTGCACATGCATGCAAGCAAACATAAAAATGAAGGGATGCAGCTGGAGGATATATTGTTTTGGTTGAGACAACGCTGCGAGATTTTGGGTAAACCCTTTCCAACCTTAGATAGTGAACAAATCTGGGTTGGTGGTTGGAAGGTGAAATTGCATTCCACCAATATGGGCCCGGTGCATTTACCCAGTACTTTTTTCTAGGAAAAGATAGGGGTTCTATCTTTTACAGTGGGCAGCCTAGGTCCTGCTTTAAATGCGGTTCCAGGTTACACCTCAGCTCTGTTTGTGATACCATGCAATGCAGTCATTGCTTGGAATTTGGTCATGTTTCTTCTGCTTGTGTTAATCTGTTTAAATGCAATTTGTGTGAACAGACAGGGCATGCTTATGGTCGTTGTCCTTGGGCTGCACATAATAGGGTTGATTGCCCCAACCATGATGGTCTTATTAATTTGGCCCAGCACCAACAAGCTCTGCGAGTGTCTGCACCTGACCACCAGCCAGGCACCCCTGACCGATCTGGGCTGGACACCTCGATCCCTCCTGCTCCGGAACCCTGCGTGCCTCTAGTTGAGGCCTCTACGGCATTGGTACTGGACACAGTGTTGCTGGCCCCTGCTCTGGCTGTTGCTTCCTCTTCTGGGGTTGGAAACGTTATGCCCCCCCCACCCCCAGAGTTGGAGGCTTCTCCCTTTCAATTAGTCTCTACAAAGAAACGACCCAGGCAAGGGCGGAAAGTTTCTCAGAAACTTAAACATGTGGAGATTGCTCAACAGGCTGAATCTTCCTCTTGGAAGAAAGGCAATAAGTTTGCGGCTCTTCCTTTAGAGGAAGCAGAAGGGGACTCTGATGATGATGGGATGGACGCCTCTTCTGTGACCTCGAATACTGACAATGAACAGGGTGGTGCAGGCTCCATTGCCAAACGGACTAGACAGCGGTGTAAACCACCTTAAACTGCCTCCTTTGGTTCTCTTTGGCTTTACTTTTCTTTCACCCTAATACACACTCTCACTTTGAGCACTGTCAATCTTAATAGCATTAAGTCTCTGTGAAAGAGAGCTGGTGTTATGCTGTTTTTGCATACCTTACGCAGTGACATATGTCTTCAAGACACTCGCCTTAAAACCTTTCTGGATTTACATCAGGCCTCCAGGGAATGGACCTTGGGTCCCTCCTTTTGGTCCACAGGTATGGATGCCTGTGACAGGGTGGGAGTTTTATTTGCCAACTCGGACCTCAAGGTTTCCAGATTGGTAGATATTCACCCGGGTAGAGCCCTTTTATTAGACAGCTTTTATTTTTCCATACGCCTCCGTCTAATCATGATTTATGCCCCACAGACTAAAGCCTTGAGAGCTGCTTTGTTTAAAGAAATCCGGCCTTTTTTACACACCTCTCACCTTCTCTTCTGGGCTAGTGATTTCAATTGTAGTCTCTCCCGAATTGATAGGGGTCTACAAACTGATAAACTGTTTTGTGATTCCAATTTTTTGAATACCACTGTATGTTCTTCCAGACTGGTGGATGTTTGTAGGGCCACCCATCCATCCAGGGGTTACACTTTCTTTAAAGGTCCTCTTCGGATGCGCATAGATTTTATTTTTGCATCCTCAGCTTTGGAGCTTTCTGCTGTCAGTTTAGTGCCCTGCGAATTTTCGGACCATTTTATTCTTAAGTTGACATGTAACTGGGCCTCTGCCCCTCGATGCAATAAGAACCAGTAGAGGCTGAATGAATCTGTGCTTTCAAATGCCTCAGTACAAGCAGCATGGAGGAGAGAGTTTCTGGCCAGGCTCTCGGTAGTTGAGTGCTACTCAGATGTACTGAACTGGTGGGAGGACACCAAAGAGTCCTGGCGCAACTTCTTTCAGCATAGGGCACACCTCCAGGTCTCCGCTGTATATTTGTGTTATCTACAGCTTAGATACCAATTACAGCACCTCATCTCTCTGTCTGATAGTACTCATTTTGATTATGGGGAACAGATTACAGCCATTAAGAAACAGATGACGGCCTTGCAATATGATAGGGCTCAGTCATTACAACAAGAACTTCATTTTGGGACTAACTCCCAGAAAGGTTCTCTAGACCCTTTTATGGAATGTAAGAGACGCACGCAAAATAAAGTTGTCACAGCTTTGACTACTCCATCTGGGCACCTTATTACTTCTCCTCAAGACCTATTGGGAGTTGTGAATTCCCATGTTACGGGCCTTTTTGGCACCCCTGCTCCTGAACCAGATGTATGTTCCATTTTTCAGTCATTACATCTACCTCAAGTCACGGATGCAGATGCGTCTCTCCTGATTGCAGTGGTCTCTCTAGCAGAGTCTGCAATCTCTTGACTCTCGAGTGGCACCGCTCCTGGGTCTGATGGTATCAGCACAGGATTTTATAAAACCTTTAAACCAGAGTTGGGCCTGGTCCTAATTATTCTGTTTAACTATATGCTGAGTTCTAATAAATATTTTGAGTATGTTGGAGACAATATTGGTCTTGCTATACAAAAAAGGTGACCTCCGGAATACTTATAATTGGAAGCCTATAAGTCTGTTAAATTCGGATTTTAAAATCCTAAGCAAAATACTGTTGAATAGACTGGCTATGGTTGCCCCTTATTTGATCTGTCCATTCCAAACTTGTGCTGTTGCGGGTCATACGCAGCATGATAACTTGGTTCTTTTGCAGGAGCTCTTTTTCACGGGGAGCATGACGTGGTTTCCGGTTATGTTTTAAGCTTAGACCAGGAGAAGGCCTTTGTCAGGCTCTCTCATCACTTTTTGTTTTCTGCATTATTGGCTTTTGGTGTCCCTCCTGGGTTTGTGTCTTGGATACGGACTATATATGGGTATTCCTTCCTTTGCCCTAATGTCAGTGGGTGGTTCTGTAGGAAAGTTAAAATAAGATGGGGGATGAAGCAGGGATGCCCCCTGAGCCCTCTTCTTTATGTGTTTGGAGTTGACATTTTACTCAGACTTCTGTCCACAAATGATCACCTTATTGACATACAGATTTCCCCGGTTCAGCACCCTGTTAAGATACTGGCATATGCAGATGATTTAGTTTTGACGTTAGCTCCTACCTCTTCAGAGGAATCTTTAGCATTTATCTTGGATCTATTTTCTCACATGTCTGGATCAAAAATTAATTTAGATAAATGTGAAGGAGTGGTGCTAGGCCACACCCCATTTCCTGCTGATAACCATCTGGCGGGTATTTTTGTATCTAACGAGCCCATCTCTATTCTGGGGGTGAAATTTGGTCCCGAGGGGTTGGCATTGCTGAATTGGGAGGATAGGTTGGAAAAGGCCTCTAGATTAGTAGATACTTGGAAGGGGCAACAACTCTCTAAACAGAAGAGGGTAGTTCTTATTAAAACTTTGCTCCTTCTGATTTTTCTTTATTTATGCCATGTATATTCTCCCCCTCCAGCTGTTTTCGTTAGATTGTTTAGTCTTTTTTTTCAATCCTTTTAGGGCTCTCGTTTAAACCAACTTAAAAGGGAATTGACTTATCATCCCATTGCTGAGGGGGGAATTAATAAGGTTAATCCGGTTGCTTTTTATTTTAGTATATTTATTTCTTATAATATTTGCATGACCTTGAAACCAGGTGACAAGATTTGGAAATCCTTTGTGCATGACTGGTTATCCCATTGTTTGGCCCCTTGGACGAAAGGGTCCATTAGGGCGTTGTCACATTCCTTACCCGTCCCATCATACGGTAGGGATTTTTTTAAGAATATCATCAAATGGGGCATTTCTCCATCTCAGAGAGTTACAATGACTAGAAAACAAATCTACAAATCCATTTTAACTTCAGAACAACACAGTTTTCTGGGGTTTCCGGATTGCCCCAGGGAGAGGGTTCCTTTAGTACTTCAACAATTGAGTAACCCACCACTTCCTCCTTTTGTTTGGGACTGTACATGGCTGAGTAATTATAGGCATCTAGGAGTAAAAGCAAATAGTAAACACAAGCAGCTTTATGAGAGGTATTGTCCCCATGATACTTGTATGCAACTTTTGGAGATCCAGTCGCACTTGTTCCTTGACTGTCCATATGCACGGGCCTTCTGGCAGTATCTTGCTGCCCGTTGGTCTGTCCCTCAGCTTTCTAATCTAACAGATCCAGTATTATTGTATGGACCTTTCCAGAATGTATTTCCACACCATCATGCTGATACAGTCTACTTGTTACTGGTTATTATTCGTTATTTTTTATGGCAAGCTTGCTGTATGTTAATTCTTCAACAGAGGACTATTCAGTATGCTGAACTCCTGTCTGATATTCAGTTTTCTTTACAGCATATCAAGCATTTGGACTTCCAACATTTTTCCCCTAAAAGAGCTCATAATTTGTGGATCCATTGTGATGCCTGGTTTCTTTCTGTCTAAAAACATGTTGTTGGACTCACTCTGTACTTGCTGAATGTTTCATTTGTTTAGAATGTTTGATTTGTTCTTTCCTTTGTAATTTGCTTTACTTTGCAGCCTCTTTTTCAATAAAATTCCCCTACCCTTTTCAATAAGTGCCATGGGATCTTTAACATCCACCTGAACTACCCCCAATCCAGGAAGATGGGACCTCGGTTTAACATCTCATCCAAAAGACAGCACCCCTCTCAAGCTGCACTACAGCGTCAGTACTGGGATATTAACCCGAGTACCAGATGTGGGAACTGAACCCACAGCCCTCCGATCTTCCGCCCTCAGAGGCGAGTGTGCTACCTACTGAGCCACTGACACTGCTCTCACCATGTGGGCCAACTAACCATCAGTGCTTTTGGTTTCAGTCATAATGGAGCTGTCTCTTTTGGTTTCAGTCTAATTGGAGCAGGCACTTTCATTTTCACTGTACACAAATTAAAAAATAAAATTTAGTAGTAAGTGACTATTTTAACAGTATGTTTGCATGTTGTGTGCATGTATAAATCAATTTGCAGGTGATGATGTTGATGGTGTTGGGGGCTGCAAACTACAGGGACCAATTCCAAAACTACAACTAGGGAAGCCTACTTAGGACAAAATCATCAACAACAGCAACAAAAAAAACACATCATGCCTTTGCAGGTGGAGGGACCATTTTAGGTAAAAATAAATCATGAATTCAAGTTTTTTAGTATTTTGGTCTATTAATTTTAATGGTAATATTAATGTAAAATACACTGCTCCATTTTATAAGTGCAATAAGACACTCCAGAGGTGTGCATTAGACATTTCTAATGCATGACCGGGGTTGAAGGCCTCACTACACCCCTGGCTGTGCATTAGAAATGTCTAATGCACGCACCCTCGTGTCTTACTGCTTACACAGCAGTATTCACCCTGTGTATCTACAGCCTGTTCCTGAAGTCAGACCTGAACTACAGTGGGGTAACCAGAGACATGTGCCAGTAAGTCTTTTTTTAAATATGTATTTTATTAAATTTCATGAAGTTTTTACAGTTACTTAACATTCAGTGGAGATAGGTATACAGAAAACATCCTAAGATAAACATATATACAGAAAATATTCACCTCACATTTTCCATTTGTTTCAGGTGTGTAAAACCAGTAAGGATCTCTATTCCATCCAGGAAGAGGATCCAGGCCTAGCGCAGGACATGAACCCCTGTGTAACAGTATTTAATAAGCAATTATACTCATTCTAAGAAATAAGTCACAGTAAATCTTTAGCTATATCTGGATATATCACAGGACCCCCCCCCCCCCAACTGAATGGCACTTTCCAGTGAAATAGCCCCATGTACTGGGATATTTCTCTGGCAACAACTGTACTAACTCCCCAAGCAAGAAATATTATAGGGACTGATTACTTAGATCCATAGTTACACCAGTAAGATGCTGATGTAATTGGCATGTCTTTTGCTGAATACTTGATGCTTGGCAGAGATTCAAAAATCTTATGCTATTGTTTAAGCTAAAGGTAGACAAAATTCCCACAGACAACTATACACTAATTGCAGTCCTTCCAGCACTGCCTAAAGTCATGCAGAAGCTTGTTCATGTTTTGTTGGCTGAATTCTTTAATGCCAACTCTTTGAGTGACATTCACTTATAATTTTGCGCCTTAAGCAATGAGCTATATGTGAATTGCCTTTGATTTTTTAAGATGTTAGATGCAAAAATGTATAATAATGAGTTATAGTCAATGAAGCTATGCATTAACACATGTGTACTACACCTGCATGAGCCATACCGTCGGCACACCCATACACAGTGCTGAGACAGGAGATGCATGCTCAATGCACCATCATGCATGCAGGACAGGCAGCAGTATGGGTGGGGCATGCAGACACACTCAGGCCAGCAGGAAGCTGACACATTATGGGCCTCATGCTCGCAGCCATGCCCCCTGACCTCAACATATATGGATATCCACACCACCCTACCAGTGCACAGCGTGCACTCACAAAATTGAATAACATCACCATGGAGATGGCAGGGTGAGCAGGGGCAGAGGGCAACAGATGACATGCACCACCAGTGGGTCTGGACCTGGGGCAGAACTCCGATGAGACAGTCTCCAGCCAAACACCTGCCAGGGACATACATGGATTTCGGGGACTGGACATTTGTAGTCCACCAACTTCTCCACTGGTCAGATGGCCACGATGGTAGCAGACAACAGGGATTGTGTCACACTATGCAGGGCATAGTCCCGTAAGGCACCTGAAGAGACCAAAGCCAGGCTGTGGCTTGACATCCAGGCAGCTATGAATGCCACTGGCTAGTAGGCTTGTACACTGGCTGCCATCAAGCACAAGTGGCAAACTGAAGCTGGAAAATTGGTCACAGGCAGCCACGGGCAGTGGGCCACCCACCCAGGTGCATGGCTTATCACCAACAGAGTGCATGGTGGTGGATATTCTCACACAGGCATCCTTGCATGAGAAGAAGGAGGGTATGGACACATTGCCATGTATGCCACTACTCAAATGTGGTGCCAGGAGGACAGGGCCACACATTCAGGCTAACCGCCCTTGTATGGTTTATCACAGATCCTGGACTGGTCCCCCACAGGATATGGAGGTGGCTGTGCCACCTGGGTATGAAAGCAAAGGCTCCTGGGCCAGCACTGCCAGAAGGATGCAGGCTGACCCAGGTAGGAGCCACAAACATCCTGTGGACCATCCACAATATTGCTACTGTCAGTAACACATGCCACGTCTCCTTCCCCACAGGCGACCTGCAGGAGTGCCTGGACCTGGCTGAGGAGGCAAGCAGACTGGAGGACCAAGGAGAGAACAGGAGTCAGGCACCAGACAAAAAGGAGGCTGGTGAGGTTGTGTGCATTGCCCCACATGGCATGCAATAGCCCACTACACACAGGCATCTGCCCCTGCCACAGGTGCCCCAAAACCCCCATCTGAGACCAGCACACAGGGCATCACAACACCTGGCAGGTAGGTGGATATGGTGGAGCCATGGGGACGATAGTCTTTACCAGGAAGTGAATGAGCTGGGACTTCATGTAGTCTAGTGATGGTGAAATTTCACCATCGAAGTGCACTATACTGCACTTCACATTGTGTGGGCCTGAGAGCAGGTCATATTTGTGGTTTCTTGTCAGAGAAGGATGGTGATATGGTACAGGCTCTTGTAGAGCATTTCCTCATTGCACCCTTACTTTCACAGTCAGAGACTGAGAACAGAAGGAGTCTGATATGTATGACTGCTAACAAAATTCATTTAGACTAGGTTGAAAAAATCACAGTTACTGCAGAAATACTTGCTGAGTTTGATTGCTGAAATTCTACATAAGGGATTTGAAAACGTTTTATAGTATTGAAAGAGAAAGGAGAGGATTTTCAAAAGGACCCCCCCAAATAAAAATACATCTGCTGCCATTTTCAAAGCAGAAATACATCCAAACCTCACATCCATAAACAGATGCAATCATGTCCAGTGTGGACACAACTCACAGTTGTATCCATTTTGTGCTGAAAATTGTGACTTTTTGTTGTAAATGGCTGCAGCTTCTGAAAATAGCAGCAGGGTTACTTGGATATAAATGAGTGGACACAGATGCAGGCATTACTGTACATGCCCAACCCTTTTAAAAATCCCCTCCCAAACTGTTTTAGGACATATTTTGAGGGATCTTACTGATTGATTGATTTATGGTGCACAAGATAGTACAAAAGGAAAAAAAAGAATAAATAGTAATTAACAGACTTACAAACGTATTGGTCTATACAAGCAATACAGTACATCAAAAGGAGCACAATCTTAAATGTTGCAAGGCAAAACAGAACACAAGGTGCATGCAGTAGGAAAATACTGAATTTGGATAGCCTAGGGGAAATTACCCCAACCAGTCATAATGGGGGAGGGGAAGAGGAGAGAAAAATGGCCAGTGCAATACGTGCAGGGGAAGGGATCCAGAGAAGGGAGAATAAGCAGAGCAGATAGGCAGGAGAAGAGAGGACCTGAGTTTAGGAAAGTGATATGAGAAGGTAGTCTGACCAGCAGTAGGTTTCCTGGATGGAACAGAAAGGGAGAGAGAGAGAGAAACATTGCTACAGAGAGGGTAGGATGTAGGAGGGGGAGAAGATGGGAGGGAAGGAAGAAGGGAAGAAGGAAGGAAGGAAGGAAGGAAGGAAGGAAGGAAGGAAGGAAGGAAACCAAAATCAGAATTTGCATATAAAGGAGGCATTGGGGAAAGGCACCTGGCATCAAGGGAGAAGAGGAAGAGGGCAGAGTAGAGTGAGCTGCAGTAGGTACGAGGGTGATAGAGGGGGTCCAGTCTGGAAAGGGATTGTTGTAGTGTCAGTGGCTCAGCAGGTTACACACTTGCCTCTGAGACCAGAATATCAGAAGGTTGTGGGTTCCATCCCCACACCAGGCACATGGATTAAATCCCAATACTGACACTGCAGTGCAGCATGAGGGGGGGTGCTGTCTCAAAGATAAGATGTCAAACTGAGGTCCCGTCTGCCTGTTCAGGTGGATATTAAGGATCCCATGGCACTTCTCGAAAAGAGTATGGGAATTTTTATTGAAAAATCACATCAAAAAACATAAACAAAAATACATCAATGACAGTAATTTCAAAGGAAAATGTACAAGGAAGGAAATTTTTACATGGGGAGAAAAAAAGGAAGAAAATACATACATCAAGGATATCTATTACAACTCCATAGACCCTAGAGGTACAATTTTATGCATTCAACACCAAATTCAATTTGTAAATTTATTCTCTCTTTTTTTTTTTTTGGGGCGGAGGAGTTTTTACTGAGTTCCCATATTTAGTAAATTATTTTATAATCTTATTTAAAATTTATAAATATAGATAAATATTTCCACCACTTATACACTTTATCAGAAGTGTGTAGTGAAGCATCTTTTAAATAAATGGAATACACAGCATTCTCAATCAGTATAATAAAAGTTTCATATGGCATTAATTTCTGACTTAACACCCATTGGCATCTAGCTTGCCATATGTCAAATTTTAGGCAGCAAAAAACACAGCTATTGTTTCCTGATGAAATTTGCTCTTTAAGTTTGGAAAATTACCTAGCACTAAAGATTCATAATTCAAAGTAATTAGCCAACTCATTTTCCATTTTTATGCCATGAAGAGCCATACAGGTTTGATAAAAGAACATTCAAAAAGGAAATGAATCATAGTCTCTTCAACAGCTAAACATGAATTGTATGGACAGTTTCTTTCTTCTTGTACCTTGTGCTTGTTATTGCCTCTAATGTTGAGTCGGCCATAAGCTGTTAGCCATAACATTTCCCACATATGCATTGGGATTCTATTATTATTTAGTTGAGATAAGATTTGTTTATTCATATCTAAGGGACAATCTTTAAATACTGGATCTTTTGGAGAAATTAAGGACATAGTGAAGTTATATAATTGGAGTACCCCAAGGTTCTATCCCGGGTCCCTTGTTATTCAGCATATTTCTGAACAATCTCCCTGCCTCCTGCCATGAAAGAATGTTACTGTATGTAGATGATGCAGTAATCTTCACTTGCCACACCAACCCCACCTCCCTTCAGTCTCAACTACAGAAAAGTTTCACAGAAGTGGAAGACTGGTTTTGCTCACATAAACTCATCCTTAACCACAAAAAAATGAAAACAATGTTGTTCCATGGAACCCACAACAAGTACAAGGACCATAAGCTCATAATTAACAACCATGGAGGCGTCACTCTTGAGCAGGTGGATATGTTTAAATATCTGGGCCTGACCCTTGACTGCTCCCTCTCGTATACCAAACACATTGACAATATCGCTAAAACTGTGAACTCCCGTATAGGGTTACTATACAAGTATAAACATTGCCTAACGGCTGAAGCCTTGAACCTTGCTATCCAGAGCTCTGTTATCTCAACTATTGACTACGGGCTTGTTATCTATGGATCCGCTACTGATACTGCACTCTGGCGCATAGCTGTAGCCCTTAATAAGGCATGTAGACTCCTTATTTCAGCTGCATGCCTTTCTTACATGTATGACATTTACGAGCAGGCTAACTAACTCTAGCTATCCAGCAGGCTAAAGTACCAGACCTGCATCATAGCTAAGAAGACATCACTGGGCCTTATGCCCCCTGGAGTCCAATAAATATTGACCCCGCAGCGTGTCCGCCATCTAAGTAATTGGACAATCTAACCTTTACAATACTTCGCTGTCGGACCTCTCAAGCTCAGCATTCTTACCTTGTCAGAGCCTCCACCTGGTTCAACTTGCTACCTACAGAAATCTTCAACATTGCCATGATTGGTGCTTTTAAGTGTAAACTGCGTCAACGCCTTATGGCTAGTGCCTTCGGTGATTGCTTCTTATAATCCCCTCCAGGCATACTACCTTCAAGCATTCCTCCTCACTGCCTCAGCTCCTCCTCCTATCCTACCCCCCATTACTGGGTATAGGATGAATCTGTCTCCTTTTCTTTTTCATCCCCCCCTTTCCTCCTCCCTTGCTGTTTCCCCATCTACCACATACCCAACGCAATGCCTTCCCCATTTCTCCCCTCCTCTCTCTCTTTCTGTCTCCCATACCACCACTCTTCTTTCTCTTTTCCCACTAACCCACTCCTAACAAAGCTTCACTGAGCTGCCTATGACTTGTACTGTATAATTAACTCGCAACACAATTCCTTGACAATGCCTTTGGTTACTATTATTGTAACCTTATTTGTCTTTTTTTTTATAAGTTCCATTGTAATGATCACGTTATGTTTTGTACCTTATTGTCCTTATTGCCTTGATGCGGAACCCTTGTAAAAGAGCCCTCAGCTCAAAGGTGTCATCCAAAATACAAATAAATAAATAAATATAATTGAGCACTTGTCTTGGTGCAGAGGGTCGATTTTCCTAAGCCCCATTTCTGTAGTGTTAAGGTATTGGGTCTAAAAAAACCTGGAAGTACCAGGCGCAGAGAGATTTTAGGGGAAGTATTATCCCAAAGTCACAGCTAATGTCTCAGAGTGTTGTGTATCCATCTAGCATACAGGGTGTTAGTGGGTTGAAGGGCTATTTTAATGTTTTGCAATATTTTTTTTTTTAGTTTTTGCTGACCAGGTAAGTGCCCTAGACAAATCCTGCCTATTTTCAGGCATGACCCGGGGCAGGGGGATATAGATAAATGCCAACTGACCTTGAACCAGATTAAGCTGTCAGTGGTATTTTTACTGAATGAGGGAAATTTGGCCAGGACACCGGGGAAATTCCCCTACTCTGGAAGGGGGCGTTGTCCCATAAGTGGCGTCTCTGGAGATGAGCAGTTTGCTGTCGGCGATGGAGGAGGACGGTCATGCTTTAGGAGTCAGAGTGGTGGATGGTGTTACTACGCAGGATACTACATTGCTAACCTCAGATTCTGCAGTTCGTTCTATGGACACCCCTGCTGTGTTGGACGCAGTGGAAAGCGACATTGATAATGATGTGGTTACCGCAATACTACAACAGAGAAAAGCTCTGCAGAATCAATTATTACAGACAGAAGTGGCTCTTACTTCTGTGAGAGCTGAATTGTTGGATAAAAAGAAGAGAAAATGCCTGCTTGGGGTTTCTTCTGAGGTACTTCGTCGGACATTCAAACTTGGGCTGGGCACTACTGATGACGTGGTTTCATCTGCGCCAGAATCGGTCCTGCCTGCTACTGGAGACTCAGTCACATGCTTGATGGAGGAACCTTGGTCCTCTGAATCTTCCCTTCTGAATGCAGGATGGAAGCAATGTATGGATGGTTCTTGGATAGCTGATCCGAATATTTCAACGGATGTGTTGGCCCATTCAGCTGAAGTGACTAATGGTACTGACGTTTCTCCTGAAGGCAGAGTTTTGGACTTGGAGGAGACTGCTACACAACAGCCTCTTGATTCAGGTAGTACCTCTTTTCAAATGCCAGATGCGGAGTCTGTGGGCATAACTGTGGATGCTTCGGCTACTCCTACTCCTCCATTACCAGACCCTCCCTCACGTCCTTCTGTAGATTTATTTGTGAAACCTTTGGAGTTGGCAAAAAGGAGAAATGCCATCAGGCTTCGTTATTTGGGTGGAATGGCTGAACTTCCGAATTGTTTCTATGTGGGCAGAGTGTTAATTAAACAGTCCTTAGGCTTTATGCCTTCAGATATTTATGCCCTTATTCATGCTTCTGGAGAACATTCCTTTGATGTTAGTTTCAGGACTCCTGCGCACTTAGAAACCTTTTGGTTACGGTATGCATCTCTTAAAACTAATCCATTATGGTCTCACTTTCAGGTAGTTTCATTGACGAAACAACCTTTTAGAGTAGCAACTGTGTTATTTCGTAATAAGGAAGTCAACTTGGCTGGTATTCTTTTTTGGTTAATGAAAAGATGTGAGGTGCAAGGCATGCCTGACCCAATTTTAGATGGGGAAGGGTTTTGGAATGGGGGATGGAAGTTTAAAATTAAACTTAAATGTGTTCAGGATGATTTTGTGCATCTCTCTAATTGTTTTTTCATTGGCCAGGATAAGGGTTTTCTGTTTTATCCTGGTCAACCCAGGCGATGCTATAAATGTGGCTCTCCAAGACATATTAGTACGTCTTACGAAAAAATTCTTTGCTTTCTATGTGGGGAGGGCGGACATTCTGGTTATCAATGTGACAATCCTGTTAGATGTAACTTTTGTGAAGACTTAGGGCATTCCTTTTCGATTTGTACCCGAGCAGCTCACAATACTGAGGACGCTGATTATGCTATGCAAGACCTGATAATTTTTAAAGCAGCTCGGGCTCTTTTATAAGGTGTTGGGCCTACTACTCCCCAGAGACCTAAGTCTTATTCTGCTGCTTTGGCAACCAAAAACCCAGTGGCCTTTCCCCGTCCACCTAGGCAGACTCCTCAGCTGGTGCTGACCTTGACTCCCCCAGTCCTGTTGTTTCTGCCCCCCCAGTTCCTGTTATCCCTTTGGTGATTCCCCATAGCTCTCTGTTGAAGTCTTCTTCAGAGACCCCTGTGGCTGAAGAAGTTGTTTTTCAGTCCTCTATTCCGGATGATGTTTCACAATGTTCGGTGCTGGATTGGGCTCAGTCTCCAGCTCCTGTGTCTGTTTCGAATAAATTTGAAATTCTGGCTTTTATAGATACTGGAGATCATGATTCTGATTCTACTTCTCAGAATCCTTCTCAGGTGGACATGACTTCTGACCAGGAATCAGTTTTGGATCCTAGGGTGGGAGCAAAGTGTAAACTTGAAGAAAACTACCCGTGTAGGTTTACTTAAAAGTAACAGGAAATTACACTCTCACTCTTAACTTATTTCTTGCTCTTCTCGTACTGGATTTGATATTTCGGTGGCTAGTCTTAATGCCAATAGTCTTCGTTCTTTATTTAAGAAACGGGTTATTTTTGCTGCCTTTTCGGATTTACGTTATGATATTATATTTTTCCAAGATACTCGGCTGTACACGATTCAGGAACTTTCGGTTGCTACTGATTTATGGGGTTGGGGTCCATGTTATTGGTCCGTGGGCACTGACTTATGCTCCGGTGTTGAGATATGTTTTACCTCCAATGTCATTAAGGTTACGGATGTAGTTCATCTTTCCCCGGGGAGGGTAATATTGTTGGATGTTAGTATTGATGCGGTCCCGTTTCGCTTGTTTAACATTTATGCCCCTCAGAGTAGATGGGAACGTATTCAACTGTTACACCTTATTCGGCCTTATTTATTTTCTAGTAGAAATATTTTATTTGGGGAGGATTTTAATATTTCACAGACTTCCAAATTAGTTACTTCTAAAACCTATTGCGATATGACTTGCCTGAACGCTTTATTGAGTGTTACAGGGCTCTGTGATGTTTTGGAGAATATTCCTTTTACGTATTTACAGGGTAGTAGGAAATCAAGGATTGATTATTGATTTGTTTCTCCCTCTCTTCAAATTTTCACCCCTCAGGTTACTTTAGTTGCTTCCTCTGACCATTGCCTCCTTAGTTTTTCACTTTCCAGTTTTCGACACACTTCTAAAGGTCCCGGCTATTGGAAATTGAATCTGTCTCTTTTGGATATTCCTGCAGTGAAGACCGGATTTCTGGATGTTCTAAAAGCACGTGACTCTGTGTTTTTTTTTTATATGATTCCAAACAAACATGGTGGGAAGATTCTAAACTTGTTTTTAAAGGATACTTTACTGAAATTAGTCATATATTGGGTGCCTCCCGTAAATCTTATTGGCTGTCTTTACAATTTATGTTGAATGACTTTTATTCTCAAATTAATATGGGTCTTCAGGTTGATGTTCTTACTGTCAATAAATTTAAAGCTGAATTGGTTCAATTACATAATTCCAGACAATTACAACTGGAGAAAGAACAGAGATTTGGAACACAGGGTCCTTCTGCTTTTACTAATCCTTTTGACAGCAACATGTTCAGACGTAAAAAAAAGGATGTGCATGATCTACTAAATTCTGCAGGTGAAAGAGTTACCACTAGTAAGGATCTTTTTCAGATTATAGATGATCATGTTCGTTCATTGTTTACAGAGAATTCGATCGTTACACAACAATCTATTGATGATTGGTTACGATATAGTTCCCTGAGACAGTTTCCTGACAAATTTTTGATTTCTTTATTGGCCCCTATTACATTATTAGAATTTTGTACTGTTGTTCAAAATCTTCAGAAAAATAAATCTCCTGGTAAGGATGGCCTTCCTAACGACATTTATGGTTTGATTAGTACACTTCTGGAACACCATATAGTTGACATGTTTAATTCCTGCCTCCTCCGTGGTACATTTCCACCAAGTATGAATGAAGGATTGTTGATTTTTCTCCATAAATCTGGGGATAAGGGTGATTTAAATAATTGGCATCTGATAACACTGTTAAATTCTGACTGTAAAATCTTTACTAAGATTTTGAGTCTACGAATTTCTTGTCTTTTGTGTGACATTATTTCTCCCACACAATTTTGCTCAGTGCCTGTCTGTACCATATCAGATGCCTTGATTCTTATTAGGGAAATTATCGAGCGAGGTGATAGGGATGAACTGGCTGGGATTTGTGTTCCCTTAGATCAAGCGAAGGCTTTTGATAATGTATCGCATCTTTATCTTTGGAACTGTATGGCACTGATGGGTTTTCCGACTTGCTTCATTAATTGGTTAAGACAGTATTATCCACATGCAACTGTTATTCCTTATGTTAATGGCTGGTTTGGTTCTACGCTACCTTGTGGTAAGGGTGTACATCAAGGGTGCCCCTTAAGCCCTATTCTTTACATTTTATCTTTAGAACCACTGCTTTCAGCAATCACAAGTATGGACACTATTAGGGGTCCATCTTTGGGTTCTGATGATATGGAAATCAAAGTCGTAGCATATGCAGATGACTTATGTCTTTTTTTTTTTTCAGGTGTTCCTTCCTGTACAGCTATGGAATCATTGACTGTTGCTTATATGAACGGAACTGGAGCCTCTTTTAATTTATCTAAAAGCCAGTGTTGTTTTTTTGGTAACCATGGCTCTACACATTCAGTAATTATGGGGATCCCTGTCACTACCCAGGTTTGCAAAATTTTGGGGATTTATTTTTTTTGTGGGACTGATACGGCTACCTATAATTGGGATAAATTATTTCAAACTGTGAATTGGAAAGTAACACTTTGGAATAAATTGAATATGTCCAAGAAAAAATGGATATATATGATAAATACGTTTCTTATTGGCTTATTTTTACATTTAAGTGCAGTTTATGCTTTACCGGTTTCTAAAGAAACGACACTTTATGGTATTTTTTTTCGCACAATTTGGGGTAATCGTTTGAATCCCATAAAACGAAATGTTTTGTATAATCCTGTTAAACTCGGTGGTTTAAATATGATTAATCCCGTTCTATTTTTTTTCAGTATTTTTTTATATAAGAATGTTGCTCCTCTGGTACTTGGTACTCCTAGAATATGGACTTTGTGGATTTTGGACCATGTTTCCCCGTGGTTGGATGGGTGGTCTAGAGATGGAGTAATTCACAAGCAAAAACCTATCTCTCAATTGCCTGTTTATTTTTATTCTTGTTTTAGCAAACTTAAGAAATGGAACATTACTTACACCTCCATTACTCAATTTTCTAGGAAACATTTGTATTATTTATTGTTGGATCAACATTTTTTGGATCGCTCTGTATTTCAGGATATGGTAGAATCGGATTTACTTCAAGTTTCTTTTATGCTTACCTCAGTTACCCTGCCAAATTATATGTGGGATGTCACCTGGCTTACTGCACATGGGAAATTAAATGTTAAAAATAATTTAAAACACAAGAGTAAGGAGGAACGGTACTGTCCAAGGTCTACTACTTGCCAACATCAGTTTGAAACAATGTTTCATTTATTTTTTGAATGCCCTTATATTTTACAATTTTGGTCAATTCTTTCTGTTAGATGAGCTTCCTTTCATTTTCCAACTATTGGCCCTACATGTTTGTTTTTTGGGGTTTTAAGCTCGGACTGGGGATCTTTCAATGCAGATACTGTCAGATTGATTTTTGGAGGTATAAAATACCACATTTGACAGGTTCGGTGCACCTGGTCCTTGCGAGCTCTATTTATTTCACCTGATCAATTGTTTTTGAAACTTCACAATTGGTTGTTAGGTCTTTGGAATAAAGATTTTCGTACTTTATCGAAACAACAATTTCAACTGAAATGGAAGGCGATACAGTGGTTGGACACTGGTTGATTTATGTACTGTTTTTCTAGGTGTTTTTTTTTTTACACTTGTTCTTCTCCTTTCACTTTTGAGTGGATTCAGAACTACAAGGTTTTGCTGAGCAATGTTTTCCTTTTTCTACCTTAGCATCCACCTTTTAATTTGATTATATTTTTTTTGTTTCGGTATTATTTCTCCTTCTATCTGTAAATTCTTCATCTATTTGGGAATATTGTATTATATTGTTTTTTTTATGGCTATTGTATTGGGGTTCTGTATTTTATATTTGCTGATATGTTTTCAGAATTGTATAACAATAATACCTTTTTGACTTTGTTATGATTTACTTTTTCTGCTTATACATGCTGTTTTTATAGTTTTTTTTCTCTTTGGACATTTCCCTATTCTTTTAGTAGGGGTAAGATGGGTATGGTGTACATGTACTACTTGTTTTTTTTGTTTCCCAGTTTTTGGCCATTATACTTCTTTTTCTGTTTTTGTATTTATGTCCTGATTTTGTATGCTGTATTACTGTTATGTATATTGTGTTTTCAGTTTTCAATAAAACATTCCCCTACTCTTTTCAAGAAGTGCCATAGGATCTTTAACATCCACCTGAACTACCACCAATCCAGGCAGATGGGACCTTGGTTTAACATCTCATCCAAAAGACGGCACCTCAGAAGTGCAGCACCCCTCTCATGTTGCACTACAGTGTCAGTACTGGGATAGTAACCCAAGTGTCAGATGTGGGAATTGAACCAATAGCCCTCTGATCTTCTGGCCTCAGAGGCGAGTGTGCTACCTGCTGAGCCACTGACACTGACAATATAAAGAGCCCATGAAAAAAAGTAACAGGGCCTACCATTCCAAGACACACCTCTTTATCAGATTTAACCAATTTCCCCATAACATTTGGAAACAACAGGTATAAAGTCTGGTTTCTAGTGCTAATGGGGGGGAATTAAAGCTGTGTAGAGCAGACAGGGTATAATGAACATTTTTATTATGTGAACTCGTTTAATCTTGAATAGTTTCCAACTTTTCCATCTGAGAACTTTTCTCTCTACTCCTTGTAAAGCTACCTCCCAATTCTCCAAAGGCATGTTTTGTGAACCAATAGTTATTCCTAAATTTGTTATGGGGGATGAGGGAATCCTAATACCAGTTATGCTAATGGGGGGGTTTAACCTATGAATAAGGCAAGGCAAGTTTTATTTTTCAGGCACCCAATCTAGGAACCGTACATATAAATGCAAACTATTCATTAAAAGTAAAAAGCATACATAAGTAAAACAGTAATAAATTAACCAGGCCATATAAAACACAATTAAAAAATAACAGCAGTCATTAACAAGGCTATCCCACAGATATATACTAATAGACAGTGTCTGGGAAAGTCTGACTGACCAGGAGGGTCTTCAGGTTGGCCTTGAACACATCAACTGAAGGGGCCTCCCTTACAGATGGAGGCAGCGAATTCCACAGGACAGGGCCTGTGACACTAAAATCTCTGTCACTGGCAGCTTTTAGCCTTGTCCTGGGAATTGCAAGGAGGCCCATAGAGAAAGAACAGAGGGAGCGGACTGAGACAGCAGGTGACAGAAGGTCAGACAAGTATCCAGGGCCCAGCCCATGTAGGGCTTAAAGGTGAGCAAGCCCATCTTGAAGAGGATCCTCCACCTGACCAGCGGCCAGTGCAGTTCACGCAGCACTGGGGTGATGTGGCAGTATTTAGACTGCCCATCAGCAACCTGGCAGCTGTGTTCTGCACTAGCTGCAGCCTGCAGAGGGTACCTTCTGAGACCCCGAAGTAGAGCATGTTACAGTAGTCAAGCCTGGACATTACATAGGCATGTACCAAGGTGGGGAGGTCTATGGGCATGACATGGGGCTTAATCCTGGTGATATTCCTAAGATGGTAAAAGCTTGTCAAGACAATGGATAACACCTGAGCTTCAAATGTCAATCACTATTGAAGGTCACACCAAGATCGCACACCCTAGAAGAAGCCTTCAATGGCACAGAACAAAGAAACAACCCTGTTGCTGCATCAGAGGCCATCCTATCATGCCCTCTGTTCGAATTCACCACCAGTACATTCATCTTGTCAGGTTTCAGTTACAACCAGCTGGAGGCCACCAGTCATTGAACTCAGCAAGGCAGCTGTTCAGCACTTCCACCGCATTGGATATCCCAGGGGCAAAGTAAAGATACAGTTAGGTATCATCCACATAGCAACGAATACCCAAACTGTATTTTCTAATGATCTCTCCCAGGGGCAGAATGTACACAGCAAACAACATTGGAGACAGGACTGAACCCTGAGGTACACCCCACGACAGGAGGCTAGGGGAAGGGGAGAAATTCTCCATCACTATCCGTTACCTCCTGTTCGTGAGACAGGACTCAAACCAGCTGATGACAGTGCTGGTGAGTCCACAAAATTCCCTCAGGTGGTTCACCAATGGTCCACCATGTCAAATGCTGAAGAGAGGTCAAGGAGAATGAGAATTGTCCCCTCTCCTTGATCTCAAGCCCTAAGGATGCCATTATGCACCCGAACTAATGCAGTTTCTGTGCTATGCCTTGCCTGAAGCCCTGACTGGAGAGGCTCATAAAGGTCAAAGACCATGAGGTGCTCCTCAAGCTGCTGCACCACAACTTTCTCAACAACCTTCCCTAAAAATGGGAGGTTGGGGATTGGATGGTAATTTGACTTGACTTCAGGGTCTAATGATGGTTTCTTCAGAAGAGGCCTAATCAGTGCCTCCTTCAAGGCATCTGGAAAGACCCCCTCTGAGATAGAGCACCAGATGATCAAGGTGAACACCGGGCCAACAGTGTCGACACATCCCATCAAGAAATGCATCAGCACTGGGTCCAGTTCACAATATGTGTGCTTTAGCCTGAGGGCAACCTCAATGACCTCAGCCACCTCCACTGTTTTGAACTCCCCCCAACTAGGTGGAGTGATCTCCGGATGTCCAAGGTGATCACTGTCAGCCACAATGTGGCACACTGGCGGAACGCCCTGCTGGATGGTGAACACCCTGTTTGAGAAGAAACACGCAAACTCTTCACATAACGTATCAGAAAATGCTTTTTTTGGCTGTAGAACGGGCTGGGTTTAACAGCATATCCATGGTCTGAAAGAGCACTGTTGGTCAATTCTTCCCAGCAGCAATCTCCCTGGAAAAGAACTCTGCCTCCTTATGGGTGATTGCCCCCTGCTACTCAGCATAATGAGAGTGCAAGGCCAGTCTGTCCACCTCCAGCCTGAACCTCCAGCAGCAGCGCTCTAACCTCTGACCCACAATCTTCATCACCTTGAGCTCCCTATCAAACCATGGGGACCGTAGGTGAGGAGGATTTCGGGCTACATGGACTAGGGTGTACAGAGCTCTACAGCCGACATCTCTCATTATGGTGGTGACAGCCTCGCCTGTATCCCCTACACATGCATTACCCACATTAGATAGATCTGCCACTGCCAGAAAACCCTCTGGGGTCAACCACTCAAAGAGCAATAGCTGGCAATCTCAGCAGGGAGAAGGCTCTCAGGGGGGCCCCAAGCAAAAACTCCACTGTACAATGATTGGACCAAGCAACCCAATCAGTCTTGAGATTACTAAACTCAAGCCCAAGTAGGGAGACCAAGTCAAACATATGGCAGCCTTGGTGGGTCACGGAAGAAATTTCTTGTGAAAGGCCTAGAGATGACATCATCTGGAGGAAGTTGTAACCTAGCCTAGAGGACTCGTCCTTGGCCCAGACATTGAAATTCCCTAGAATTAAGCATCTGGGGGACTCCAACATCTCACCGATGATGAAGTTGGCTATCTCTTGCAGGAATTCACCCGAAACAGATGGCAACTCCCCCGCCCCTGCATTCCACTCTGGGGCAGTGCACCACCTAGTAAGCCTTTACTTTTTTCAACATTTATCTGAGAATTAGAAACCATGGAATATTCATTTAAAATCTGAAGAAGGGCAGGGATCTGGTCCTGGCAGGACATGAAAACCACCATCACATCTGCATAAGCCTGTGCTCTGACTATGTCCATAGGAGACATACCTCCCAAACCTTGCCACTGGGTAGTCTCTTTCAGTGCAGGGGGAGGCAGAGGTACTTGGGGTCACACTGGAGTGATCTACAGATTCCTGCACAGGAGAAGGAGTTAGATAAGGTACTATTAGAAGCCATTGGCAAGATGGCAGAAAAGGGGGAGATGCTGCTGGTGGGGAACTTCAGCCTGCTGGATGTAGATTGGAGCCTCCCAGAAGTAACTTCAGCTAGAAGCAGGGATATCCTGAAATCTCTGCAGGGGGCATTCCTCAGGCAACTTGTCAGTGAACCCACTCATGATGGGGCACTACTGGACCTGGTACTCACTAACAGGGATAGTGCTACAGATGTCAAGATGGGTGGCCACCTGGGAATGGGATCAGTGATCACCGTATGTGTGGTTCAATATAAGATGGTTGTGGAATCGAACCACACTAGGGCGAGGATCCCAAACTTAAGGAGGGCAGATTTTATAAAGATAGGTGAATGCCTTAGGGATGTGCTGGTGTTGGGGGGGTTGCCTGGGTGGGGTGGAAAAACAGTGGGTGAAGCTAAAAGGGAGCATAGTAATGTAACAAGCTTCTGCATCAAACAAGTGAGCAAAAAAAGAAGACATGCTTCTCAAAACAGTTGACTGAAAAGGTAAAGGCTAAAAAGGTAGTATTCAGAAGGTATAAGGAGATGCAAAGGGAGGAGGAGAGGCAGGTGTATCAAGAGAAACAGAGGGAATAAGGGAAAGCAGTAAGGAGTGCAAAGGCACAGACTGAAGAGAGAAAAGCCCAGGAGCTAACAAAAGGAGACAAGGTATTTTTTAGGTATGTGAGTGATAAGAGTCAGTAAGCAAACAGGAACTGCTTACAGGTGTTCCTACCAGGTGACATCCCCCCAGAGTGCCAGAGATGGCAGTAGAGGCACCAACTCAGTTGACAGTCCTGGAGGACCCCACATCCACCGGTAGTTCATTCCGTCTCATGAGTGAGCTCCAGTCACCCTATCCGCAATGCATTTCTCACCCCACCCCCATTAGCTCCAGGGCAGGATGGCAACCCACATCCCTTGGCTTGTAACAGTGCAAGTCTTACTGGTGACTCTCACAACATCCCCATCTGCCAACACAGGGTACTAGGACAAGCAGGATACATTGTGGGGTAAGGTGAAAGTTCTCAGGGGAAAATGTAGATGAGCCCACCATGAATGCTCCCATACTCACTCGGTAATTTCCTAGCATGCTCAAGCCAATAGAAGTTCTACCCTAGTCACATGTCCAAGGACAAGGAAAGACATTGCTCAACACAGCAACCCCTGGTGGTTGGAAGACACTTTTCATGTCTAAAACCATTCCCAGACCTCCCACCCAGAGAAGAATGACATCACAGAGTTATGACAAGGGCAAGAAAGAGAGACTTATCACCAGCAGGTAGATGCCACATATGACAAGGAGGGACTCCAGGATGAAGACAGTCATAGATGTCAGCAGTTCAAAATATAAATAAAAAAAAAACTGAGGGAAAACCAGGTGGATCAGGGGTTCTTCTGGGTGGCAGATAAAATTGTTTCTGGCAGGATGGGAAAAGACCGTGAAAGATCTTACACCTCCTGCATTGTAGTAGATGCTGCATTTTGGCCTTTGTTTTTAATCTGTTGTTGCTTTGTTTGTTGCCAGTCAGAGAATGAGAAAGACCATTGTCCTGGAGGGGTAGGCACTGTCTGAATCTACCAGCCCTTCTCCCTTATGGCTCCAGCTGCTTCCTCAGGAGTATGGTAAATCCTTGTGTCTGAGTCCGAAAAGATTCAGATGCAGCTGGGTAAGGGTTTTGGAAGTTATGTTCCTTCAGAAGTCAGTGAATGCTGCCATAAGCGTGCCTTTTTTTCAGATCTCTGGGGTATAATCTTAGCTGAAGAAGAGTTTGGCGGTGTTGAATGTTGTAAGTAACATTTACAGATTACCAGACTGTACAGAGGAGGTCCTCCTTGTGCTTATATGCTAAATTTCATAATAATTGATTGTAGTCTGCTGTTGGGCCCAGTAGGTTTTGGAAGATTGGCACAGTGTGCTCTTTCAATTCCAATGGCCATAGTGGGAGGTAAAGCAATCATGTCCCATAACAAATTTCTAGGAAGTCTGTCAATCATCCAATCTCTGAGTCCTAAGGGAGGCCATATAATGGCAGATTGTCCCTCCATGAGTGTCCCTCCAGGTCTTGACATTTATCCTGTGGCTTTTCTGTCTGTTCAACCAAAAATGCCACAACTCTGTGTAGCTGCAGTGTGCTGTCTTCAACCTGCGATAACCATTCCTCCATGTGTTCGACCTACTTTTCCAGCACATGAAGGTGTCAATTAAATTTTTTTAATTCTGTATGATTCTCCTCCTGAAAGCCCTTTATTTCCCCAATTCACGTTTCAAACTGGTGGCCAGAGAGCTTATCTGTTTTAGTGTCTGTATCATGTCCCAGGCCTCCTGTGCTAGTCAGGGACAAGCTTCTGCTCTGGTTTGGAGAGTCCCTAAAAACAAATCTGCTGGCATCATTCATTTTGTCTTTGCTGCTTCCCTAGGTCTGGTCAAACAGATCTACCAAGCCACGGCAAAACTAATTTCACCGACCTCCCCCACAGTGACAGATTGTCGCTGACATCCCCAACACCACCTAGTCCTGACCATGATCAAAAACACACCGACACCTGTTAGGTGTTAATGGGGAGCTCTGCCCCCTGCACCCCCCCCGGACATAAGGATTCTCACTTCTCAACTCCGGGGGCAGATCTCGGGGTAGAGTGGCCAACCGCAGGTGTCAGTGTGTCAGCACATCAGTGCAACAACCCATTTGACACTGTGGATGTCAAATGGGTTGTTGTCGCTGTGCTGGTTTTGCTGTGGGAGGTCATGGTAACAACTGTGTATATGGTCAAACTGTCTCCCCCTTTTCTGCTGGTGGCCACTGCACTCTGTTTGGATCAATTCTATATATATGGGGGAGTTTAAAAGTTAGAGGGAGCAGAGTCATGGATTCAAGGCACCACCAATGCAGTGAAGTCATCAGAAGTCTGACAGTTTCCTTTTTCTAGGTATTTTTCATTACTAGATCTGACACTAAGGATTGAGCACCACAATGTCACTTATACATTACAGCAGCAATGGGGGTGAGCACCCCAGTGTCACCAACTATGAATGGGAGGCATGTGACTTGGAGGGGAGGCGTGGGCAAGTGTTACCAGGTGTGGGAACCCCAGTCCACTTTTATTAAAGATGTCAGGAAGAACAAGGAAGGGATGGCTGAACTGGGAGGGAGAGGAAAAGAAAAATAAGAGATTGATTATAACTAGATAGAGAGAGAGGGACAGACACACACACACACAGAGCAAGAGAGATCCAGATCCCGTGATCATTGGCTCACTGCTCTCACTCAAGCTGGCAGCAGCACTCCAGCTGTGGCCACAAAAAAATCAAGAAAATCCCACTGTTCTAATACAAAGAATGCAGGTTAAGTGTTCCTCTCACTAAGCTGGACACCCAGGATTTTTGGATGCCCAGAAATCTTGTTTGCAGGCATATTTTCACAAAACTAATACTGGAATCCAACAAAATATGCCCCATTTACCTAGGTTCAGGTTTTGTTTTTTGAAAATGCATTGTTTTTTATGCTTTTTAAAGTTTTTTAGTTTAGATAAAAACAAGATGGCAGCCTTCACAAATTATGTTTTTTTTCTCGTGGATGATAAATCACAAATGATGCTTTTTATCATTCGTATCAGAGAGTTAACACAAAACCCTATGGAGCATGTGCAGAACAGCTCCGAGTACTCTGGAACCATTTAATATTGTTTCATGAAACCTTCAAAAGGCACTGCCTTGGCACAGGCCTCTTCTACCCTGAAAGTTTTGTTAAAAACATTCTATACTATCTAGGCTGTGCATGAGACCAAAAAAATATCAATGTTAAGTATAGGAAAATAAATCTTCACTTTTCCAAAACTCAGCATGGCAAATCTCAGAAACTGCAGAAGATGCAAGCACAAATCTTTTCAAATATTGAGACTCTGTCAGCCAAACCGTGCATGCAGAATTTTGGGCTAGTCTGTCAAACATGCTAAAGTTATTAAGGCGCAAAAACTGGGTTTAACATAGAGCACTCCATTCAACCCTAACTATACTGGCGTCACTGTGCCACTATTATGTAGCAGATAATCCACTACAGGGCATGTCTTGTATTCTGATATACGCACACCTTGGTGTGCATCACGACACATGAGTCTGCAGGCTGAGAGCATTCAAACACCCAAGGCATGCATATATCAGAGCACAAATGCATGACTTGTAGTGGATTATGTATATTATAAAATGGCTAGACAATGTTTTTTTGGGGAAAAGTAATCCTTGTCCATCAAAAATTAGACTTTCATTTAGGTGATCTGGTTGATCCTAGTAGTGCTTGTGTAGCAGAAATTTGAGTTTTATTTAGGTGTGGGAGGACAAAAAGTAATCCTTGTCCATTAGAAATTAGACTTTTATTTAAATGATATGGTTAATCCTGGTAGTGCTTGAGTGGCAGAAGGCTTTTATTTAGGTGGTCTGATTGATCCTGCAATTGATTTTGATGGTAAAAAAAGGTGGTTATAAGGCTTATCTGGTTGATCCTGCCATTTTTACAGTCTTTGATGTGTAATCACTTTTACTTCCCGCTCTGAGTGTAGCGTGACCGAGTCGTGTTCATTACAGTCAAAAATACAGTATGCTGCCATAGTAGTACAATAAGGAACATTTTCTTGAAAATGATGCAAGCTGTTTGGTTTAAGCTTACTTTGTGTGTTTTGTGCACAAGAAGCCACCGAGAGCAGAGTGAGGGGACCGAGTGAGACACAGAAGTGTAGACACAAGCATGAGCATGGCAGCTCACTTGCTTCCCTCGCTCTGCACTCAGTGGCTTTTTGTATACAAAAGGCACAGAACTGAGCTTAAACTCAAACAGCTTGCATTGTTTTCAAGGGAACATTTCTCATTCTAAGACTTAGTCAGCATATTCTTTAGCACAATGACCACGACTATGTCACATTACACTTAGAGCGGAGTCGTCAACGCACAGATCAGGAAGCATAGGAAAAACCAGGAGCAGTTGTAGAATTCGCAAAAAGTGTTTATTAGTACTAGCAGTAACATAAAAAAATACAATTGTTCAGAATAACTATTTACAAAGGCAGAATAAACAGAGAAGATCCATCTGAGTGTTTCTTCAATCTCTGTGTGTCTCTCAAAACATTGCAGCTCTCTACCTTATAAGTCTTTGCAACCCCCTCCTTAACAAGCATCTTCTAAAATGTTCTTATATGTTTCAGGCAGGTGCAGCAAGAACACAATGTCTGAGAACTGAGGCCCCTTCTCCACAGCTTCGGAAAAAGGGCTTAAGAACTGCTCTTAGGTTAACCCCTTGAGTTCCCAATAGCCTTTTGCAATCATCTCAAACTATAATTATATACATTTCAACAGTAACACTATATAATTTCTGAACAAAGGGATCCCAATATCAGTTACATTTTCACATAATGATTTGCATATATTTTTATACCAACAGATATGCAAGAGAGGAAAAAAGACAGAACAGCAAGGGAAGACTGAGAGATAGCGAGAGGCAGAGAACTGCAAGACCATCACAGTGATCAAATCTTAGGTCTCACAGGAAAATTTGGTTGCGCAACCAGACAGACAAGAGACAGGAAAGGAAAGAACAGAACAGATCCCTGCATTCAAACTCTCTCTCCATAACAACTGGGACAAGGCCCTATTCATCCGTGTCACAAGCAGAAAGTGAAAGTGATTACAAGTCAAAGATTGTAAAAATGGAAGGATCAACCAGCTAAGTTTTTTATCAGTTTTCATGTATGAAAATGATGGTAGGGTCAACCAGATAATTGTTTTCTGTGTTGGACAGCTATATAGATTTAATTGGTTATAGTTCTGGCAGGCTGTGTGTCCCAAGTGTGAAATGATCTCACTGGTAGTGAGACAGTTCTGAGGGTTGCAAAGTAGTGGAGGTGTGTGGTTATAGTGGGGGGCATGCAGTTTTGGGATAATGCATGGTCATCTGGTGTGTTTTATCCAATTAGTGAACCCAATGTTCACTAATTTTTCCTAACCATTTTATACGACGATGGTAGCTGGGCGATTTCACAGCAGGACCCTGAGGTGAATACCAAGAGACCCCCACTCCTTTTGAAGTGAAATTAGTAAGTTACCAATCCAGGCTGAAAAAATGTGTTTATTGTTACATTTACCCCAGGGAGGGGTGTCAGGGTATGCACTGACTTGTTTTTGTTGTTGATTTACTGTATGCCATATGCAGTAGGAGCAAGAGACACTTTTCTTAAATGAATATTGCCTCTTAGGCAGCGCTGCCTTGGAAGCAGACAACTTAATCACACCCTCCGCTGTGTCTCATTGGTTAATACCTTCTGAAGAAGAGTAACTGAGGTCACCCGCCTCTTGCTGCTGATTGGTTACACATGCCACTGCCTCGGAGGCAGACCACTTAATCTCACCCTCTACTGTGTCTCATTGGTTAATACCTTCTGAAGGCAGTAACTGAGGTTGGTGCCTGTTGCTGCTGACTGGTTATTCATCTGGTCTCTAAATGGACCTGCTACATGTTTTTTCTTTTTCTGATTGGGTGATTCTAGCTTGCCCCTGATTGGTTGACATAGAGAAAGTGACCTTTTTAAAGAGATGTTGCTTTTTTTTTTTTAATGAAAGTTGTCTCCAAGGCAGATCTGTCTCCGAGGCAACCCTGCCTTTGACGCAGGAATGGATAGGGCTGCCTACCAGGCAGGGCATTAACCTCTATAGCTAAAGAGCTGAGCTTCACTGCTTTGCCAGCTTGGTGGTGTAGTGGAAAGGCCTACAGTCTGATAAACAAGAGGCTTAGAGTTTGAATCCACTCAAGGTACCCTCAGTTCTCTTTTGTCAGAATTTCATTTGAGTGGTGATTCATGGCGGCATGGTGTTAGAACAGTAAGTATATAAGAAAAGGGACTTACTGTGGCTGTGATAAAGAATAATTGCAACAATAAAGTTTTGCATTGAAGGCAGATCTGCAACATTTTTCTTAAATTAATATTGCCTCTGAGGCACAGCTAAGTACCTTTTCTTACATACTTACTATTCTAACTAACACCATGTGGGAGGGTCATTAAGAGACCACATGAATAACCAATCAGCAGCAACAGGCAGCAACCTCAGTTATTGCCTTCAGAAGGTATTAACCAATGAGACACAGCAGAGGGCAGGATTAAGTGATCTGCCTCTGAAACAGCAGCTTTTATAACCAATCAGTAGCAACAGTCAGGCAACCTGAGTTACTGTCCTTCATAAGGTATTAACCAACGAAACACAGCAGAGAGCGCAATTAAGTAGCCTGCATCCAAGGCAGTGGCATGTGTAACCAATCAGCTGCACAACGCAGGCAACCTCAGTTAGTGTCCTGACATACTAACATACTAAAACACCAGCAGAGTAGGCCTAATGGTCTTTTGTGTCTGCTCATTTGATCAGCCCCCAACCTGGGAGCTGACCTTGCTGTCACCACCTTGGGCTTCTCCATTCCCAGTCCAAGATATTCCCCTTGTATTGAACTTTTCCAGCACAACTCTACCCCTATACCTGTCCCAACCCCTCTTGAACTCCTCCATAGTCTCTGCCTCCACTAGTCCCCTCAGCAGCACATTCCATGGCTCTACCACCCTCTCAGTGAAGTAGCACCTCCTCCTTTCCCCCAAGTCTCCCCCCTCTAGCTTCCACCTGTGCCTTCTATTTGCCCTCCCTTTCCTTTGGAGCACCCCAACTGAGCCATCCTTATTTATCCCCTTCATGTACTTGAAGACCTCTATCATGTCCCCCCGTCCCTCCTCTCCTCCAACGTGTACATGTTGAGCTCCTCGAGCCTCTCCCAATAGGTCTTTCCCCCAAGCCCCAGATCATTTTGCTTGCCCTCCTCTGGACCCTTTCCGTTAATGCAATGTCCCTTTTTATGTGCGGCCTCCACAGCTGCACACAGTACTTGAGGTGCGGCCTAACCAAACAGTTGTACAGATGGAGTATCACTTCCCTCCTTCTGGAGGTAATCCCCTTAACGATGCATCCCAGCATCCTATTGGCTTTGGCTGCTGCCCTCCTACAAGTCTCAGAGTTGTTCATTTTGACATCCACCACCACCCCCAGGTCCCTCTCAGCCATTGAGACTTGAATCATTCCCCCCCCAGGGTATACACTTGGCCCTGGTTTCTGGCACCTAGGTGCAGAACCCTGCATTTCCCTGCATTGAACCTCAGACTCCACTTCTTTGACCACCTCTCCAGAGCATTTAGGTCCTCTTGTAGGGTTACCTTCCCCTCCTCACCATCCACCACTACTCCCAACTTTGAGACATCCACAAAGAGACTCATTTCACTCTTGATACCCTACCTTATGTCAGAGACATAGTCATTAAACTGGAGGGGCCCTAGGACTGATCCCTGAGGGGCCCCACTTATGACCTTCCTTGAAAATGAAACTAAACCTCCAACCATGACCCTCTGGGTATGCTCCAAGAGCCAATTTCCTATCCATCTGATCATCCATTTCCCCACCCCCATTTCCCCCAGCTTATCCAACAAGTCCCCATGAGGAACAGAATCAAACACCTTGCTGAAGTCAAGAAAGAGGACATCCACCGGCCTGCCCTGGTCCAGGGCACTCATCGCCCAATTGTACAACTTCCACAAGGTTTGTCTGACACGATTTCCCCAGGATGAAACCATGCTGTCTATCATCCAGGTACACCAACTTCTCCAGTGCTCACCCTAGCCTCTCTTTGATAATACCCTCTCCTAATCCTTCAGAAGATATTAACCAATGAGGCACAGTGGAGGGAGGGATTAAGTCATCTGCCTCTGAGGCAGTGCTGCCTCAGAGGCAACATTCATTTAAGAAAAGTGTCTCTTGCTAATGGAGTAGCACCCCTGATTTAGAATCCCATTTATAGTTTGTGAATGAGCAAGGGTGAGCAGCTAACATTGGATAAGGTTTGTAAAGGGAGAAGTATGGTGCTCTCATTTAGCAAGCTCCCCACTAGTAACCTGCACATTTGCTGGGGACCACACCTTAATTAAGCCAATTTTAGGCTGATGCACCCTATATAAAAGGAAGCCATTTGAGTCAAATGCAGTTTGAAGTAGGGACCCAGGTGATGGGGGTCTACCTCAGCGATGGTAGCTGGGCGACCTCACAGTAGGGCCCTGAAGTGAATACCAAGAGACACCCACTCCTTTTGAAATGAAATTAGTAAATTGCCAATCCAGGCCAAAAAAAATGATTATTGTTACATTTACCCCTTTTTTGGGGAGGGGGCAGAGTGTACACTGACTTGTTGTTGTTGTTGATATATACCATATGCCATATGCAGTAGCCCCACTCATTTAGAATCCCATTTATAGTTTGTGAATGAGCATGGCAAAGTTGATCAGCCCTGATACCCTAAGGATGTAAGTGTGGTGCTCTTACAACCATAAACGTGGTCTCAGCTGCAGTATTAATATATTACTGATTGAGACTGATCAATACTATATTAAAATTTTAAAAACCTGCCCTGAACATACCCATTTCCAGGGTAGCTGCATGTAAAACACTCTTCACAGAATAAGAGTGTCTCATGCACAAAGGAAAGAAGCACTCCAATTGGCCAGGAGCATTTTCCCAATCTATAATACCACATTAAGGTACTGTAATACAGCACTTCCCACTTACAGCACTAATATTCAAAGTACCACATTAGTAGCAGTGTTACCTTATTGTGCTAAGCAAAACATTGATCGAACTTGAACATTATCCCCTCCTTTTTCTCCCTCTACAACTCTGATTGTTGAACTCTAGCAGCCTGCCTAGGTTGTTTTCATCCAGCCAGGCTGCTTTCTCCTTCCGCCTCCCTAAACTCTGGAATTCCCTCCCTCTCTTCATTTGCTCTGCTACCTCCCTTCACTCCCTCTCTTCTCTTCTCTTCTCTGCAACTTCACCGCTCCCTTCTGCAACTGCACCTGAGTCCCCCCTACTCTTCTACTCTTCCTACAGCATCCCCTCCTCCTCCCCCTTTTTCCTCCTTCCTTTACTCAATCCACTTCCCCCCTCCTCCTGATAGTTCTGGTATGCTCTGTGTGTTCTGTCATCAACATCTCTGTTTAACTTCCCTTACTGCTGAATGCCTCCTGCTGCAAATATTACTGAGATGGCTGGTCCTACTCCTCTTGCATATACTGTAACTAATCTGTATATATTGTAAATACTGCTCTGTTACATACACTGTTTATTGTATATTATAATTGCTCTTTACTGTCTCTGACTATCTGTAAATGATGTTATTGTCTCCCTTCCCCTTCCCCCCAGGATGCATCTGGAAATGAGCTGCTATTCAGCACAGTATGTCTTGCCTGGTGAAATGTTTGAAATAAACAAACAATGTGGTACCTCGAATGACACTGCTGTAAGTGGGAAGTGCTGTCTAGTACCTTAATGTGGTAAAATGTTCTGTGGTAACACAGAAGATTAGGATGCCTACCACTGTAGATATATATATATATATATATATATATATATATATATATATATGTGCATGTGTATGCCAAAAGGCAGCACTTCAGGTTCCAATAAAATTAAAGAAGACAGAAAAAAATATTTTACTCTTCTAGATTCCATCCTGTTTTCCTTTCAATGCCTGTACAATATTTTGACATGTGTTGACCTTTGTTATTAAATTATAATCTAATGTGTTTGCCTTTCTATCTACTCTGAATCTGTTTCTCTTCCGCAGTTCCTGTTCTCTCTTTTCACACTTCCTGGACATTCTATATCAGTAACACCATTCCAGGCTATTCAAAATGTTCTGATGTCATGGTATGTTTCAGAATATAGGTAAATGGTGTCTTCAAGATGTCTTTTGGCTAATCAAGAGTGTCATCTTGAGGCATCTTTGCTTTCGAGAACTGTGAAGCTGAGCAGTTCTGGAAAGCAAAGGTGCCTTGAGATGTAGTAGTAAAATTTTATTTATACAAAGATATCACCATTAGGGTTATAAATACCCTTTTTACAAGATGCACCTGTTAAATAAGATCATCTAAAAGTTACAATAAACAGATATAAATAAACAGTCATGGGCTAGTGCACATAATACACTCATGGAGCAGGAAAAACATTACATTGCACGTACAAATAGTACAATACAATGATTATATTACATTCACATCGAAAGGTTAATTCTTGCTTCATTGTGGTTTTAAAAGCAGTTGATGGAATTTCCAGGTTTTGAAGATGGGGGAAGTTCATTCCAACAGTAAGCAGATTTATACTGGAACATCATTTTACTAAAATTATTAATTATTTTTGGTACTAGCAAATCCTAGCACCCCTTTTCCTCAGGTTAAGACCATGGTTTGGCTTTTGTAGGTTTCCAATTAGACCAAGCAGTATGTTATTCTTTAGTATTCCCTGCCCATATACCCTTCCTTCTTATGTCAAGGGAGCTGCAGCCTAGGAGACTGTACATCGAACAATAATGAGTGCTATATTTGCATCTTAGCATATATCTTGCCAGTCTATTATATGTTGTCTCCTATTTCTGCAATTGCTTTTATGGGCATGCCAGTAAATATGGCTCCCATAATCAATAACTGAGAGGATTAACTGATTTACTATCGTTAGACAAACACTTTTTGTTGTGCAATTTGAGATTTGTCTCATTGCTCCAATTCAAGCATTGCTTTTTTTCATCAGTTCCTTTGTATGATGTTCAAATGTTAGTTGCTGGTTGTAGTAAACACTCAAGTATTTGTACACTGAGGCTTGTGTTAGAACGTTACCATCTTGGGTCTTTACTTCGAGCTTAGGACTTATTTTGTTTTTTGAGACTGTATTGGACCAAAAAACATAGTCTGTGTTTTTTTTGTTATTAATTATCATACTCAAGGAGGTGAACAGCCCAGGCATCAGTAGAAAATCTGTCTGCCGTTTATGCTCCATCTCCTTGGGGCAGCTACCTGCTGCTACAAGTACTGTATCATCTGCATGAAATCTGATCTGGGAATGCTTCATGTAGTTGGGAAAATCATCTATGTAAATGATAAACAATAGGGAGCCCAGAATTGTTCCCTGGGATATCCCTAGTGTCACAGGCAAGGATTTGGATTGATGGCCATTAACAGTAACTACCTAGGTCCTTTCAGTTAAATAAGAGCAAAACCATTTACAAGATTCATCAGCCAAACCAATGTTTTCAAGAGCACTTAATAAGATTCTGTGATCTACTAGATCAAATGCTTTGGACAGGTCCAAGTACACCGTGCACATGGACGTCGCAGCCCCAAGGGGGTAGAAACCAACTCTAAGAAGTCCATGAGCACAGTGGCTGTGGACCTGCCCCTTCTAATGCCAGATTGAATCTGAGTTGACCTGTCATTTTTTTCAAGGTACTCCACTAGTTGGCCATGAACACATTTTTTCCAAAATCTTAGAAACAGCTGAAAGCAATGCTGTTGGGTGATAGTTGGAAGGATCCGAGGGATCACTACCTTTAGCAACTGGAATTACCTTAGCCAGCTTCCAGGTCTGTGGGAAAACCCCCTCACTTAAACTCCAGTTAAAAATATCTCAGTGCTGGTGAAATTTCCAAAACTGATTCTTTTAACCTGTTTCCTGTGTTGCCCATACCACTAGCTTTGTTAATCATTAAGTTATTTATAATTCTGAATACTTCATCTTCAGTGATTTTCCTAAATCTGAATTTTGGTTTGTCTTTTTCAAATATGCCACCTTGTTTAGGAGACTGTATTCCATTATTAACTCTTTTTGGGAAAATTAACATCAGTTAGTTCAAAGTCAGGGAGGCTTATGAAGTAATCATTTAATAGATCTGCAGAAATGTCAGCTTGTTGTAGTATCCCATTTTTTGTGATCTTAACCTCTTAATGATACTTTTGATTAACCAAGAGACATTTTGAAGATACCATTTGTGTTTTATCAAGCATTTCTTTTTTTTTTCCCCAACATACCTTTTTTGCCTACCTTGTTATTTGCATGGTTCTGAGTTCCCAGGGCTGTAAAAGTGGAGAACAGAAAATGGATAGCAGTGCAATACTGAGTACAGCAAATGGCTATCAAACAGCATCTCAGCTGAACTGATTATGACTGGAGCTCTATTTATGGCAAATGACACAGCAAATATCATTATTTATTTATTTTATTTTATTTTATTTTATTTTATTTTGTTAACCAGGTGAGGACACTGGATGAGAAGTCCTTTTTCAGACCCAACCCGACAAAAACAAATGTTACCAAAAAAACACCAACAGTACAAGACAATACAAAAAACTAAACTCAAATTCAACATTTGCAAACATCTGAAGTATGTAAATAAGTCTTAACATTTGATTTAAAAGTACATAAAGAAACAGCAGAATGTAGTTTGCCAGGAAGCTCATTCCAAAAAGTGGGGCTACAATTAAAAAGGAAAGATACCCAGATTTAGACTTATAATGAAGGGTTTGAAGCATGACACCTATTGAAGACCTCAAATTTGTAGGGGGTACATGAACAGTAACCAAATCAGAAAAAAGAAATGGAGACTTACTGTGAATAGTTTGAACAATTTGACAACCCCAAAAGTAAGCAAATTCGAATCTTGGAGATATCAAACCTAGTTAAGAATATAATAAACAATGATTAGTTCAAGGGGACAAATCTAAAACAACATCACAGATATTATTGTAAGCAACTGTTAAAATGTTACTTTCTTTTACACCCAAGTTATAATAAAGACTACAAATATAATCCAAGTGTGGTAATAGAGACCCCCGAACTATTGAGCAGTGAATTTCATAAGAAAAATATCATTTAAACTTATACAATATATGCAACTTATGATTAATAACCTTACTAACTACCTTAACCTGAGGTAAAAATGTTAGCCCAGTAGTACCCCTAAATACTTAAATTTAAATACCTGATCAATTGCAGCCCCACAAACATCATGAATCAATAAACTTGGATTATCCCTCAACATATGAGTAGAACCAAACAACTTCATTTTCATTTCTTTACATTCAGAATCAAAGAATTAGCTGAAAACCAGCTACAAACCTTATGAAATTCATGTTCAAGACAAGAGAATAACTGGAGAATTGATTTAGCCTGATAATATAAAATCAAATCATCTGCATATGAGATATTTACATGAATTGCAGAGAAAGGGCAGCTGACTAATAAATAGGAAAAATAACAGAGGTCCTAATATGGACCTCTGTGGAACCCCACATTTCAAAGTGCAAGCGTTAGATTTCACAGTATCAGCATAAACAGCTTGTGATCAATCAGTTAAATAGTTCTTGAGCCATCCAGCCACATTTTCAGAAAAAAAACAATTGTCTCAACTTTAGACAAAGCAGGGGGTGATCAATAAGATCAAATGCCCTGGTCAGGTCCATGAACACCGCCCTAGTCATGATACCATTCTCAAATCCCATTAAGACAGAGTTTGTGAACCTGACCAAGGCAGTCCCAGTCCCATGATTCCTATGAAACCCATGCTGCTGAGGACACATAAAATAAGTTTCAAGATAACTAGTAACCTGATTAGCAACCAACTTCGCAAGTAATTTACTCAAAGGATTCAAAATAGAAATTGGCCTAAAGTCCTTAGCATAAACAATGCCAGGCTTCTTAAAAATAAGGACAACCCTAACACATTTCCAGAAAGATGGAAATAAACCAGAAATCAAGCAGAGACTATAAATTGAATTTAGGGGGCCAGCAATAAGGGGAGCAGTCAATCTAACAAAATGCCCATCTAACCTTCCCCCACAGTCACTAAACTTGTCAGGTATACAGTAACTTCTGTCCTTGAGACCTTATGAAAATAAAAAGGGGTACCTATTAGATGAACCACTAGAAGCAGCATCACCACCAAACTGAGTAGAAGAGCAAGAGTTATAACATGTCAAATCAGAAAAAATTTAGAATTAAGCAAGTTCACCATCTCGTTAAGATCAGTAACATCTATATCAGTCATTTTTAACATTTTAATAGAAGTATTTTTCTTAGAGAACAACCAATCAACTTCTCAGTGCAGTACACCATTTTGAGGCAATTCTTTTTAAATCATGAAGGAAATGTGTGCCCTCCATTGAGATTTAAACCCAGGTCCCCAGCATTCCGTGCTGTGCTCTAACCCCTGAGCTATGGAGGAACTCAGAAAATTGTCTTAGAGAACAAGAGAGTTTACTGTGTTCCAAAACCATCTAGAATCAGACAAACTGGCTTAAAATTTAGCTTCAAAATATTCCTTCTTGGCATTTTTTACCATTTTACTAACTTTATTTTGCAAACACCTATACTCATTTAGTAATGATATAGATAGATATTGCTTATGCACAGCCAAGCAAAGGTTCTCTGTTTAATGCAACTCTTGATGTCCTTTGTAAACCATCTATTATTAGAGCCCCTAACCCTTAACATTCGCAAAGGAAACCGAGTTCTGAACAGACAACTGTTACACACAAAAATGATCAACTGCACAATCAGGATCAGGAATCAAATCAATAAATGACCTATCAGCCTTAGGCAATTCTAATTTCAGTATCTCATAGATAACCTTTTTGAAACTACAAAACTGAATAATTTGAGGAGGGGGTTTAGAACATCCAGAATTCAAAATACAAAATGTAGCCAGATGACTGCTAACTGACTCACCCAGAACCCCGGAGGATGATACAATATTTGGTCTATTAGTAACTATCCAATTTAATATTGACTGATTTTCAGAAAAACAGTTTAATCTAGTAGGCTCATTTACCAATTGTATAATTTATAATTGTACAATTTACCAAATTATAAGAATGCAACAAAGATTCCAGGCCCAGAGTATCAATCTTTGACCGATTCAGATTCACATCACCAACCAAAACAAAATCTTGTTTAAAAATTCAATTATTAACTAAGTTCAAACATTCCTTTAAACCAGTCAGTCCACAGTGCAGGGGATTATACAAGCACCCAATAATTACATTTTTACAACCCCACCCAATACCAAATGAAGAAGCAGCCAATCAAACGGAAACTCAGTAAACTAGTAAAATAACAATTCATAGATTCATAGATTCTGTCTGCAGATAAGGACCTCTTGACCCACCTAATCTGCCTGTAAAAAAACAAAGCAAAAAGATTCATAGAGAATACCCCATACAGCTACATATAGGAAGTCATTCTACACAAACCACCCTCTATGCTAGGTCACACTAAATTAAATCGCTGATCTTATTAGCTGGCACAGACATCAGGCATACCCAGACTAGCACATCATTGGTTATACTAGGAGTGAGTCACAGAGGGCTCACCAAAAGAGAAAGCTGTGTTCAGTGACCTTTACCCCAACTACTTTAATGCTGGTGTCTTTAATAGAAGTAGCGGTTTGGGAGGGGAGCATAAGCGGGCTAGTTAGTTATTTTAGTAAAGGGTGTCACCATAATTTTATTCAGCCATTGTCCCACAGGTGAGAGCAGCAGGCAGTCAGCCAGAGCAGCTGACGAGAGCAGGATGGATTTATGTCAAGTGGCTAGAATGAAGCTTCACTGATAAAAGATGAATAAATGAGGGGATATGAGTCATGGACTGCTTTTTTCAATAGTTTTTAGTGCATTGTCGACAGGACAGTTGTGGGTATGCCTCACATTTGAGCTGCTATTGTGTGTATATTTTATTTATTTATTAAATTTTGTTAACCAGGTGGGCCCACTGGAACAAATAGTCCCTTTTTCAGGGGTAAACCAGAACTAATTACATACAGTGCATATAATATAAGGAATAGTGTATGGGCAACCATATACAACAAGGCTGTGTTTTCATCGAGGGGTTGAGATGACATCAAAGGAACCTCGAGAGCAAAGCTCGAGAGGTCCTGATGTCATCTGAACCCCAAAATGGAAATACAGCCTTGCTGTGCATGGTTGCCCATATATTATTTTTTATGGTATATGGTTCCTGAGATTAAAAAAAAATACATTTCTTAATGTTTAAACTTTCACAAGGTTTCATACCTTGTGGTCGTGCTTCTGCCTGTTGTCGGCAGCTGAGTCTGCCAAGAACTCTATTGGTGCAGTCCCATTCAGTGCGGTCACTCCTGACTGTGTAGAGATTAGTGGAAGCAGTACATTAAACACAAAAAAAAAGAAATGTCAAATCACTTTGGTTTCAAAACACAGAGCTGACTAGGCTGCCCATGTCCAAACCATCTCAGCAAGCCACTCGCTAAGTTGCGCCGCCATGTTTGTTTTAATTTTTGTTTGAACTGGGCCCTTTGGACTAATTAGGTGGTGAATAGCCCATATTGAGCTCATGAATATTAATTAGGGGCTTGTGAATATTGATTACAGAGTGTGCACAAGTTTTAGAATGTGCACAACATTTGAGCAGCTACCAAATTCTATTGATCATAAGCCCAAACCATATACTATAAGGATTTTTACAGAGTCAGAATATGTATGAATATATCACCTAAATTTACCAAACCAAGTACATTTAAGAAATGGATACAGTATTCACAGGAGATTAGTATACAAACATAATTGAAATTACAGGTCAAGGCAAAAAAAAAAACACAATATAATGCATTCAAGATGGGTATCACAGCAATAAACTGTGGATCAAGGTACATATAGTGCAATACAATAAAGAGGCATAGCATCACCAAGTACAGATAATAAGCACTGAGAAGACAGCAACTTCAGGTCAGCAATTACAGGAGCACAGGCTGTACTCAAGAAGGTACTCTTTGAGACCTTTTTATTCATACAGCTGTTTGCCTGCTCATTACCACCTACTCCTGTTAACAGGCCCTCGGGGGGAGGTTACCCAGCAGGTCATCACATATGGCGATGGGGGGGGGACATATGCTTTTTTTCTGTTTTCTCCCCTTAACTCCCTGGGATCCAAGCAGACACAGTCATGCATGTGTATGGAGGCACATATGGGCAACAGAACTGGCAATGACCCTGCTCCACTCACCCAGCCTAATGCCAGCCCCCCCTTGCCTGATACTACCATCGAGCCTCCACTCGGTGGCAGTCAAGGGCTGAGAAAGCTAACCTCCCCAATCCAGGAGAGCAGAGTTCCTGATGGCAGCACACTCCTCTCCCAGTGCTCCCCCCCGGCTGTCTCACAGTGGCCCAAGTGTGCTCCCAAACTTGGGTCACCAGCATGATGCGAGGTGTGGCATCCAGCGCCTCAATCCTCAGCACCACCAGACCAGCTCTTGAGGCATTTTTTAAAACCTCTAAGGGAAGAGAAATTTTGGAGGGAAGCAGGAAGAGTATTCCATGGAAAAGGAGCTAAGCTGGCAAAGGATCTTGCCCTCACTCTTGACCTGACCCTGTGTATTTCTAGCAGTGTGCAATCAGAGGACCTAAGCACTCTCTGTAGTGGTTTAGGAGACAGTATACCTTGGAGGCAGGGAGGAGTAGGATATTTTACAATTTTGTAAGTGATGAAGAAGAGAGGATATTCTAGCTGGCCCTCCGAGTATGGTCACTTCAGGGAGAGGAAGACATTGCAGTGATGCATCCTAGGTGGAGCACACAAGGCAAATTGGCCAATTTTTGTATAGCACATTTCACCTATTGAGTTCAAAGCTTCTCAAGAAGTTAAGTATTAGGGCTCCATATTGAAGGAGGGGAGCTGCATGCTCCTGGCAATGATCAGTCAAGATTCCTTGGACAGGTTGTTTCTTAAATGGTATATAGTCTGACCTAAAGAAGAGAGCATAATCTCTCAAAGGCTAGTCTCAGAAATAATTTTGTTAGTCCAATAAAAGGTATCACCGATAATATATCTGTTGTTATTGTTTTTTCTTTACATAAGTGGTATAGCAAGCCAATTCTTTTGATGCAGGGATTTAGAAACATATTCAGTGTGGGTTCTGACAGACTTCTTGGCCCCTGTATACACCTAGGAATTTAATTGCCTCCACCACCTTTATGTGATTTCCATTTGATGTGGATAGGTCTAGCAGGGGCTAATGGACTACAATTAAGTATCTGGGGCCAAACAGAATAGCTTTTGTCTTCTTGGAATTAAATACCAATTTACTGGATGAGAAACACCTTTCAAGTATCAGGAAGTCCTCAGCAAGGAAATGATTTATAAGGATGACATCGCTGGAACACCTACAGAGCACTGCATCATCAGCATAAAGCTGAAGGTGCACCAATCCACAATGGGCAGGTAAATAATTTACAAATAGGGAAAAGACCAATGGGCCCAGTGTGAACCCTTAAGAAATATCATCAGTTATGGGTCTTAGTGTGGAATGTATGCCTTTCCATTTACTGGAATTTCACTTTCTGGAATCTATCAGTCGAGTAGTGAGTAAACCACTGGCAGGGCAAGCTGTCTAGACCAGACCTCCAAAGTTTATCCAGTAGGAGTCCATGATTAACAAGAATGAATGCTTTAGTAAGATCTTTGCAGATCTCACCAATCATGCACCTCCTGTCAATGTCATCCAGGATATCAGTGGTCAGTCTAACTAGAGCAGTGTCCTTGCCATGGCATTTTTTGAAACCATGTTGCCAGTTGGTCAAAAGCTGGCACTGCTCGAGATAGTCTTGAAGCTGGTTAAATGTTAGCCTTTCTTGGATTTTAGCAAGGGAATTAAGTAGGGAAATGGGGCGGTAATTTTCTAAAGGCTCTTTAGATTGTACCTTGTGGACAGGTACAGTATTACTAGGGCAATCTTTCAGCTATCAGGGAATTTGGTTTTCAATTGTACAAAAAAACAACATTGGTTTTCAAGTGTAAAGAAAAAAAATTCTTACTCAGAAGTCAACTGTGATTCCAGCCTGCAGTGCATAAAGACCTCTTGGCTATATAAGAGGTCTTCATGAGCTGCAGTCTCTTCTGTTCATTTAGATGGAGTAAAAGAAAAAAAGAAATGCTTTATAAATATGTAAAGAAAGAGCAGTATCTGCTGAGGAGAGTAAAATTCTATGTACAGCTGAGGGCACCCAAAAAAAAAAAGAATATATTTATTTATTTATTTATTAAAAACTGGTCAAAGTCTATCAGAATACAGAACTGACATGGAAAGGAAAATGGGAGGGCTATAAACTATGTCAAAATCATGTCCTAACAACTTTAATGTGAATTTCTTTATAACCTTTTCCGAGACAACTATCTACGGCCTAGCACAGTTTACAAATACTGTATAATCAACACACAACAAGTAAGATCTAGTGGGTGTTTTTCTACTTCTAGAACATTCGTCAGCACAAAATATTTTGCTTGATGGCAATCTGTCATGAACTTAAGTTCAACACTTTCTTCTGTAATAGCTAATGCAACCTGAAATATTGAAGAATGCACTATGTCTTTTTGGGGTAACGCAAAAATTGTTGCACATACAGCACTGATATCTTATACAAATTGTTTTTGTTTTGTTTTTCTCAATGACTTCAAATTTGCACTTGTAGAATAGCATGTTGCCTTAGTGAAAAAGCTTAGCCCTCATTATCTGTCCGAATAATAAATGTTTCCTTTCCATAGTTCCTATGAGGAAGGCTAATGTATACCAAGTCTGAAAAAAGGTGCAGACTATAAAAATGTAATACTCTTTTGCTGTACAGTACATACCTAATTGTAAAAATGTTTGGTTATAACAAGCTATCAAATTAGGCTGGCTACACCCAAAGGACAGTATTGTCTACATCAGCAAACAGCTTAGATAAGGAACAATTCATATGACTCCTAACTTGTTAGTTGTAATGAGGAATTAATCACAATGCACATGGTGATATTTATGAATCAATGTCTAGAAATGTATATATTTTATTTTCACCTGCTAGCATTTGATCCATTTTTTGAACTCCGGATATCTATCACATGTCAAATCTCTTCATTAAGTTCACCCTGGCAATCTCTCATCTCAGTTTTCTTTCAAGTCTACAAAGTACTTTGAAAAATAAAAATGGTGATATCTGTTTCATGAATAAAGCTATACTTTTAATTAGGATCATAATGATGATTTCTAAACTATTGTCTGATCTCCACATTGCCTGAATTACTCTCTACAACAAACTAATGCATTCCTCTCCTCCATACCAGTATATTTTACTTGTTAAATTATCTACTTCTGTGACTGTTCTTACCCTAATTTGGCTGACTGTCTTGTTGATCCATCTCAATTATTACTCTATCTTCTCAATCTCTCACTCAGTGCTCTGTGCTTCTTATGTGCTTCCTTTCTGTTCAGCAAACTGCGATCAGGCTATTTCCACTTTATTTACAGTACTGTAGTTCCATGCTTCTCTTCTATCAGGTGTTGCCTGCAGCAGAAGATACTGCTACAATGCTAGAGAACTATGACTATTTGCCATGAATGCTAAAAATTGGGTATGAGAGAAAACCAAAGTGGATACTATTAGCCAGATGTTATACTGAATGGGGACCCTATATTCAGCTGATGACCTACACATTGCAGCTGGTACAATTCTAATGTGCCACTTCCCACACATTTGATATTTAGGGTTCTGAGGACCTCCCAATGTTCAATCTTGTAAACATAGACCACTGAACCAGGTAAAGTTCACCAACGTTTTCTTACTAGCAAACTAATTTGTACTAGTATGACCATAGAAAACCATTAAGGAATGGGGATAAAATCAAATTATAGAATGTACTGGGAGAATGAAGTGCTCACAACTACAGGACAATGCAATGGTCAACATTGAAGGCTACTGATTCTTAAAATAATGTCCATTTGGTGCCAAACATGGACAAAGTTAGTATACAGAGTATGTGACCAACTCTGCCCAAACATTTTGTTTTTATAAGGTCTATGTAGGACCACAAAACATCTGATGACAGCACTGCAGCATACCAGAGTGTGTGTAGGCTACTGATTCCAAACTTTGACAAGGCTTCCTGTTATGCCATGGATAAGTGTTGTACATACATGTTACATTGCCAAGTTTGTTGCCAAAAAGAATACTAGGGATATCTAGGCCCATAAAACATTGCAATCTGAAGACAGAAGTACAGCAACCCTCAGTGTGTGTAGACTACTAGTTCCAAAAATTGTGTACGTTGGGACAGAGCAAACATGGACAAGACTTCCTGTTATGATACGGATAAGTGTTTTACACACAGGTTACATGGCCGGCATTGACCAAAAAATTATTAGGTCTATACGGGTCCATGAAATATTCTAATTTGTATACAAAACAACAGTGCAGCATCTCACCGTGTGTGTCCCTTGGGACAGTGCAAAACATGAACAAGGCTTCTTGTTAAGCCATGGGTAAGTTTTGCACACTAGCTACATGGCCAACATTATCCCAAAAAATGTTATGACTAAGTCAGACCACAAAGCATTCTAATCTGAAGTCATATGACAGCCATGCAGCATTCTACAGTGTGTGTAGGCTACTGGTTCCAACAAGCATGTCCACTGGAGCAGTACCAAACATGAGCAAGGTTTCCTGGCTGTTACACCATGGATAAGTGTTGTACTTACAGGTTACATGGCCAACATTGCTCAAAACACTATTAGCCTATGTAGACCCACAAAACATTCTAATTAAGCTATAATGCATGACAGGGCATGTGTTGTTGTGGGATTTACCCATACCTTATGAGGTGTGGGCCAAGTAACTTCAACTATACAAGAAGTGGGCAACTCACACTACTACACATACCCTGAAGTCCGTGATTGTAATTATAAAAACAAATCTGTATAAAAATAAAAAAAAGAGAGAATCAGGTTCCAGGAAGTAACCATTTGATCAGCGGGATCTTTGTCTGTTGTCTGTTGCAAGATGTACACAAGTCATGTGATGTGTTTTGACCAATGAGGTTAGAGGATTTTGGTGACTAAGGTTACCACCTACTCAGTTCTTGACCGAATGGATTGTTTTCTAGGTCCAGATTCAGTCCTCCTGTTTTCACCATTGCAAATTCGTTTTTTATCGTGGGTCAAGCAACATCTGTGAGATCCTCCACTAACTCTGTTTCATTTTCTTCTCATCTGACTGTAAGCAAGGGTCTGACATTTCAGTGTGCTTGCTTACTTGCAGTGCATGCTAATCAGGAAGTGCCTTCAAGTGCAAGGCACATAAAGGAGCCAAATGTGTCCTTGTCTGCCCAGTTGTCAGCTCTAACTTCACACCAGCAAATTGGAAGGTTATTCTTGGGAAGGGTAAACAACACCACCTTAATCAACCCCTTCATTTTTCTGAAACCCTCTGACGTTCAGACAGGCACCACATTATGGTTGCCTCCTGTCCCAGTGTGGACTGTATAATCTGTGTTTCAGAAACCTTACCTGCTAATCTAGTTTTATTCCGAGGCAATACTTTTTCAGTCATTTTGAATGCTCACATACTTGTAAAACAGATTCTGTTAAATCATTCACTATTTTACTTGCATGTTCAGATAACAAACACATTTTGATGTCATGCAGACCTCTGTTTGTATACCAGTCATCAGTATCTGTGAGTGATGATCACTAGCGACCTGAAGCACTCCACGAAGTGCAGGAAAGTAATAGCAAAGACAAATAAAATGTTGGGCTGCATTGCCAGGGGGATCAGTAGTAGGTGAGAGAAAAGTATACTGCCCTTCTACAGGTCATTGATGAGGCCCTGTCTAGAATGTGGAGTACAGTACTGGTGCTCACACCTTAAAAAGGACATTAACCTGCTGGAAACAGTCCAAAGGAGGGCAGTGAAGATGATCATAGATCAGCAGAGTAAAGCATAAGAGAAGCGGTTGGGAGCCCTGAACATGTGCTCTGTGGAGGAGAAGAGAGAAAGAGAGGAGACATGATTGAGACCTTCAAGTACCTGACGGGGATAAATAGGGTAAGTAAGTAAAATGGTGTTTCTTAATCACCCAATCCTGGAGGCTGTGGATGCTTTACAAAGAGGTGCAACAATTACAGCAATTTACAGCAATTACAATTATAGTCAGTTAACTTAACACACATAATAAATATTAAATGAAAACTATAAAACCCCTTTAAAATTCAGTGGTCGTCAAATTTCTGTTTAAATAGGTGTGCCTTAAGGCCCCAGTTAAAAATCTCCATGGAGAAAGCCTTCCTTAATGATCATAGCAAGGAATTCCATAGAACTGGCCCCACAACCTCAAAGGCATGATATTCAGAGGTCTTTAGCCACACCCTAGTAATCATCAGGAGGCCCTCCATGGAAGAATGAACTGAGCACACAGGGTAGACAGGTGTCAGGAGGTTAGTCAGATAGCCAGGAAATGAGCCATATAGGGCCTTATAGTTGAGCAAGTCCACCTTGAAGGCAATCCTCCACCTGCCCAGCAGCCAGTGCTCTTCACGTAAAACTGGGTTTATATGAATGGACCTCAAAAAGGTGGATAATGTGGGCATCTTTAAGCTAAGTGGCAACTGAAACACAAGGGGACACAGTCTAAAGTAGGAGGGGATGTTTAAGAGGGATGTTAGGAAGCACTGGTTCACAGAGAGGGTGGTGGCCTGTTGGAATGTGCTGACGGAAGAGGTGGCCTTGCTGAAGATGGTGAGCAGCTTCAAGAGAGGCTGGGATAGACTTAAAGGGAAAATAAGCATTAGGGATGGGGTAAATGGAAAGGATGGGAGGATTGGGGGGACAAGGTCAGTAGCTTCTGTGGTGGTGCCTCGCTACATCTTTATGCAGATGACGCAATCATCTACTGGTCCTCACCAGACCTTAACCAAATCAGTCGTGAACTTGCCATGGATTTCGCCTCCTTCAAGGACTGGTTCTACCAGAAACAGCTTGTTTTCAATACCAGGAAAATTAAATGTATGCTCTTCTCCCACCGTTCCACCCTCAAGCATGCCCCTCCTACCCTTAATATTACATTGACCTTGGGAGATACTTTGGAGACAGTGCCTGCCTTCAAATATTTGGGCTTCACCCTGGGCCCTTCACTCTCTTTCAGTATTCATATCTCCAATATAGTTAAAACCATGAATCAGAAGCTTGGTCTGCTCTATCAGATTCACCCGTATCTCACCTCTGCCTCCTACCTAAGAATTGCCTCTTCTTCCCTTACTCCCCATCTAACCTATGCAGCCCCCCTGCTACTCTCTGCTAATATCTCATCTCTGTCCCTTCTTTCCCAGGCCTACCATAGGATTGGTACAGTAGGTTCGCCTTGGGGGCTAACTCCCTATCTCACCACTGTGATGTTCTCAACTTTCTGGGATGGTTACCGTATGAAGCTAAATTGAAATACCTCTTCATATGTCTCATGTTTAAACTTGTCCACCTCTTTACTACCCCCTGCCTTAGAGATCTGATTTGCCCAAGGCAAATGCCTCGCTCCCTCTGCTCTTCCTCCCTTCCCCTGCTAGTCCTCCCCAATCTTTGCCTTTCCCTCACCAGGAGGGCTTTCTTTTTTTCTGCTGTCTCTGACTGGAACTCCCTCCATCCTCACATCCTAACCAGTCCCTCTCTTCCTCTTTTCAAGTCCAACCTGCTTGCCTCCCTTGCAGCCTCCTCCTCCTGCTTTTGCTTCCACTGAAGCCCCCTACCTCGCATATCTCGCTTGACCTCTACCTCTACCCCTCACTCCATTCTCCCTTCCACTCCTCCCCACCCTAGCCTGTCAACCTTAACTGTCAGCTCTTAATGCCCTAATGTGGCAGATATTACAAACTACCTTTGTATAGTCTATTCATGATGTATGTAGAACTTAAAGGTATGTAAGCACGGTGTTCTTGTCTAGCCTTACACTATTGCAGCTACTGTCACTGTTTGCTGCTATACTGCACTGCATCTCTGTATGATTTGTTTTGCTTCATTGTACCTGGATTGACAAAATGGCCTTATTCTGCTGGCTTTGTCATATGTTTGTATGTTCATATATTGCAGCAGAGCAAGGGTAAATTTGGGTGTAAATACATAACACTTTATGAAATGCATAGCAGTTGAAAGCTATGCTTGCCACCCAGTGCCCAGTTCACACACAGTAGCACAGCTCAGGACATACACAGTGCTACATGAGGAATCTCAAGAAGTTGGGAACATGAAGACTGGAAAATAATATGTGGGTTTTTTTTTCATTTTTTATAGAATGTCACAAACGTGCCAACTAGCAACAGTCCAGCACCAACAGCTGCCAGCTTACACCCTCTTACAGCCCACTGCCCAGATCCCACTACACTAGCACAGTTAAGAAGCACACACATAATCCTATAGAAGGAACCTCAGGAAGTTGGGAACATGATGACTGGAAGAAAAAAAATATTGTATTTGTTTTTATATATAGGATGCAACAAAAGTGTCAACTAGCAGCAGCTGGGACCAGGCAGACTGCCAGCCAAACCCACTTGTTGTACACTCCCATAGCTGCAGGCCTCAGGGATCTCTGCTGTACTATGCACACAGAATAATCTATTCAAAAAAATGCAGCCACTGAAAAAAAGGCAGCAGCCCTCCTTATTCTTCTAGTTTAAAAAAAAGAGTATGTTTGTTGCAGGCACATGGGCACTGCAAGACTACCAACAAACAGCCACCTGCTTCCCACTGCCCACATAACTCTCTAATCAGGACCCAAGATGTCTTTGTAATATATGCTCTGCTTATTTTTAAAGTCAATACATAGATAATGTCAGCAGAATAAGGCCCATAGAGCTATCCAACCTACCCACCCTACCCAGCATCCTGTTTGCCTTGTCCACAGCTCTATTACAATGTGCTGTTGTCTTAAGACTCTCCAATATCACAGTCCCCTAGGTCCTATTACTTTGCGATGCTTTCCAGCACCGCTCCTCCCTTTCATATTGCACTCCTGGGTTATTTGACAACTTTGCAGACACCAAGGTGTGATGCCACCTGGGGACCAGCAATCATGATACCGTGTGGTTTAACACAAGGACGACAGCATAGGCAAACCACACCAGGACCAGGGTCCTGCATTTCTGGAGGGTAGATTTAAAAACATGAGTGAATGCCTTAGAGATGACCTAGCAGGGGGGACTTGCCTGGATGGCATGGAGGAACAGTGGGCCAAATTAAAGGATGGCATAGTGTTGGCAACAAACCCCTGCACAAAAGAAGTAAGCAAACACAGGAGGAAAAAGAGATCACTATGTTTGTCGAGAGAAGTGGCTGAAAAGGTAAAGGGTAGCATTCAGGAGGTATAAAGAGATGCAAAGGAAAGAAGATAGGGATGTATACCAGGAAATGTAAAGGGAAGAAAAGAAGGCAGTGTGGTGTGCAGAGGCACAAACTGAGGAAAGGATAGCCAAAGGGGTAACCAAAGGAGAGATATGACTTTTTTTAGACACATACGCAAAAAGAGGAAGACAAGGAGAGGGATTGTGAGGTTAAGAAGGAAAGGTGGAGACTGTGCAGAGGAGGAACAGGAAAAAGCAGATATCCTGAACAGATACTTCCACATTGTTTTCACAGTGGAAGGAAAGGGGTCAGACCACATAAGAACAGTAGAGACACTAGGAGGAGGGAGGCAGACATAAGTTGAGTCACAAAGAGTTGTAAGAGGACTTGTGAATCTGAAAGTTGATAAGGCTATGGGGCCAGATGGGGTACACTCAAGGGTGCTAAGGAAGCTCAGGGAGGTACTGGCTGCATCTCTGACAGTCCTATTAAACAACTCACTGGAAACAGGAGTAGTTTTAGAGGACTGGAGCAGGGCAGATGCAGTTCTGCTTCATAAAAGCAGCAGTAGTGAGGAGTTTGCAACTACGTTAGTGGAGGGAAGATAATGGAGAAATTTTTAAAAGAAAGGCTAGTGCAGTATATTGAATCCCAGCAAGTTACAAGACCTGAGACAGCATGGATTAATGGGTGCAAGTAATGTCAGATAAAGCTGATCGATATCTTCAACTGGGGACCAAAGAAATAGATTAGGATGGGGTAGTAGACATGGCCTATTAAGGCTTCAATAAGACATTTGACACTGTATGACACTGTACCTCATAGGAGGCTTAAAAGGAAACTGTGCAGTTTGGGGGTGGGACCCAAGGTGGTAAACTGGGTACAATATTGGCTGAGGGATAGGTAAAAGAGGATGGTGGTAAACACCACTCACTCTAATTATGGGACAGTGACCAGAAGGGTACCTCAAAGCTCAGTACTGGGATCTGTCCTCTTCAATGTCTTTATAAGTGACATTGCAGAAGAGCTGGAAAGGAAGAGATGCCTCTTTGAAGATGGCACCAAAATCTGCAATAGGACAGATACTCCAGAGGAGGTAAAAAGAATGAGTAGAAACTAGAGAAAACTCAAGGTGTGGTCAAGAGTATGGCAGCTGGGTTTCAATGTGAAAAATGACAAAATCATGCACCTACTGTAGGGAACAAAATCCTACAGGTGGTGTATAAAATGGGGGAAGAGGTATTGCCAGCCACAAAAAAGGAAAGGGATGTTGGGGTAATCATATCTGATGACCTTAAGGTGGTGAGGCAGTGTGACAAGGCAGTAGGTAGGGCCAGCAGAATGCTGGGGTGCATAGGGAGGGGTATCACCAGCAGAAGAAGAGAGGTGGAGTTACCACTGCATAGATCGTTAGTGCGACCCCACCTGGAGAACTGTGTCCAGTTCTGGAGAACACATTTCAGGAAAGACATAGACATGGTAGAGGCTGCCCAGAAGGAGGCAACTAAAATGGTGCAGGGGCTGCATCATAAGACCTATGAGAATAGACTGAGTGATCAAAATCTGTACACCTTGGAAGAGAGAAGGGAGAGAGGGACATGATAGAGACCTATAAGTACCTTGCAGGGGTGAATAAGGTATAGGAGAAGAGTATCTTTCAGAAAAGAAGGTGCATAAGAATGAGGGGGTATGCAGTGAAGCTGGAAGGTGATATTTATGAGGGTTGTGAGTAAGCACTTCTTCTATGAATGATTTGTAGACACCTGAAACAGCCTTCTAGTGGAGGGGATACCAGTGGTGGGCTTCAGGCATGTTTTGGATAGGCACAAAGGAACCTTGGTAGGAAAGTGGAGGGAGAGTAGCCAGAGATCAGGTAGGGTCTGCAGTGAAAGCATAGGTAGGGAAAAAACGAAAACAAATGGGCAGACTGGGTGGCCCAAGCTGTCCTTATCTGCTGACAAATTCTATGTTTCAATGTTTTTCTTCCCAGTTTGCTTCACTTCACATTTTTTTACCATGGAAGCCCAGTTGCCAGATCTTTGACCAGTTCTTTAGCCTGGCCAGATCCTCCCTAAGCTCCCGTATCCCTTCCTTCATGTCCATCCTTGCAGAGATCATTGTGTCATCTGTGAAGAAGTAGATCTTGCCCTAGATGCTTTGCACTATTACACAAACTAGAGTATAATGGGTCCTTAATAGATGAAATAGTAAAAGCAACAAATGATCTTGTGGTTGGAAGAGCTTAATTTCCAAGGGGTCGACGGGGAGTAGAATAGTGGTACAACACTTCGCAAACTAGAATTTATTGAAACCCTGCTACTACAAGGACTGGACCTCAAAAGTCATGTAGCCAACATGGGGGAGCAACACTCCTGCTTTAATCATAATGAACCTACACTCTGAAATAATGAATGTTAGTATCATGAGAAATCTAGGTACTAGTGATCATGACATGATAGAATTTAGTTTGAATACAGGATTACTGGGGAATTAAGGAAACACTGAATTAAGGAATTATTCAAAAGCAAATTGTAGAATGATAACCAAATATAAAAAAAGGACTTGGAAACAAGATCTGGGGGATAAATCAGTAGAAGAATACAGGAATTTGATAATTACTAGATACGGATCAAAAATACATTCCAATCAGGAAAAAAATACAATGGCAAAGGAGGAATACCAATTTGGCTAACAAACAGGATAAAAAATAAATCCAGAAAAAAGAGAGGGCACACAAGAAATTAAAAAAAAGACCCCACTGAACCAAATCTAAGTGCCTATAAACAGGAGTCAAAACAAACAAAAAACATGACCATGAATGAAGGAGATTAATTGAATTTAATTTGTGCATATAAAAGATAATCAGAAATCTTTTTTTTCTCATCTGTGAATCAGTAGTAGGGGATGGGACAGATTGGTTGGACCTATATCTCAAAATGGCTGAAAAAGGGGAGATACTGTTGATGGGGGATCTGAATATGCCAGATGTTAACTGGGCAACATGGACGGCAGCCACATCCAAGAGCAGGGTCATTCTCGATGCCCTACAGGGAGCATGCCTTAGACAGCTAGTGGGGGAACCCACTTGGGAGGGAGCAATATTAGACCTGGTACTCTCAAATGGAGAGAGGATCACAAACTTAGAAGTCATTTGACACCTGGGAACAAGCGACCACTGCACAGTGTGCTTCACAATAAACACAACCATGGAGACAAGCAATACAAATACAAGGATACTGGACTTTAGAAGGGCTGATTTTGGCAAAATGGGTGAATACCTGAGGAATGCATTAGCAAATGGCCAGAAAGGAGGGGTGGAAGAACAATGGAGAAAATCAAAACTGCCATCATGGAGGCAACAAGCCTTTGTGTGAAACAAATAAAGAAAACAAAGCGGAATAAAAACCACTATGGCTCTCAAAAGAAGTGTCAGGAAGGTTATAGGAGAAAAGGTGCATTCAAAAGTATAAGTAATCACAGACGGAACACGACAGGGAACTGTATCAATTAAAGCAGAAGGAAGTGGGAAGGCAGTCAGAAAAGCAAAGGCCCAAACCGAGGAAAGGATAGCCAACTCAGTTAAGAAGGGGGATAAAACCTTTTATAGGTACATTAGGGAACATAGAAAGGTTAAGGGAGGGATAGGGAAGATTAATAAAGGAGAGGGGAGGTGGGCAGAGGGAGACAGTGAAAAGGCAGAGATAATGAATGAATACTTTTGCTCAGTATTCACAAAAGAAGAAGAGGAGGAGTTACCTAAACCAAACAGTAAAAGCACTCTAGATAGTGGGGTTGATACCAGTCCATTTAAAGAAGAAAGAGTACTGAAAGAACTTCTAAAACTCAAGGTGGACAAAGCAATGGGGCCTGATGGGATTCACCCTAGAATCCTAAAAGAGCTAAGGGAGGACCTAGTGACACCACTAACCACACTTTTTAACAAATCATGGGAAGATGGGGTACCTGAGGACTGGAGGAGGGCAGATGTGATTCCTTCACAAAAGTGGGAGCAAGGCAGAAGCAGGAAACTACAGACCTGTTAGTTTGACCTCAGTGGTGGGGAAAATGATGGAATTACTTCTGAAAGAAAGAATTGTTCAGTACCTAGAGGCCAGCGGGGCACTGGATCCAAAGCAGCATGGATTCACAGCAGGAAGGTCATGTCAGACAAATCTAATCGATTTCTTTGACTGGGTGACCAAAGTAATAGACCAGGGAGGGGCTGTGGATATGGCCTACCTAGACTTTAGCAAGGCATTTGACACAGTCTCGCAAAAGATTAATAATCAAGTTAGCCAGCCTGGGAATGGGTCCCAGGGTGGTAGCCAGAGATAACAAACTGGCTGCACAACAGGACAGAAGGTAATGTGAATGGAACACATTCTGAAGAAAGGGGTTACTAGTGGAGTACCTCAGGGCTCAGTACTGTCCAGTCCTCTTAATATCTTTATAGGTGACATTGCAGAGGGTCTGAAGGAAAGGTATGCCTTTATGGATGACACAAAGATCTGTAACAGAGTTGATACACTGGGGGGGTAGAAAGGATGAGAAGGGACTTGGCAAGGTTGGAGGAATGGTCAGACATATGGCAACTTAGATTCAATGCAAAGAATTGCAAAGTAATGCACCTGGGAAATAAAAATCCAGGAGAAGAGTACACAATAGCAGGGGAGGTACTAAGAACAACAATAATGGAAAGGGATCTGGGTGTAGTCATATCAGATGACCTAAAGGTGGGTATGCAATGTGAGAAGTCAGTAGGCAAAGCCAGGGGGATACTGGGATGCATAGGGAGGGGCATCACAAGTAGAAAAAGGGAAGTGGTTATCCCTCTATACAGACAGTTGGTGAGACCCCATCTGGAATACTGCATGCAGTTTTGGAGCTCTCATCTACGCAAGGTCATAGACAGGATGGAAGCAGTCCAGAGGAGGGCAACTAAAATGGTGCAGGATCTACATCAGAAACCATATGAAGAGAGACTGAGAGAGCTTAATATGTATACCCTTGATGAAAGGAGGGACGGGGGGACATGATAGAAACTTTTAAGTACCTCAAGGGAATCAACAAAGTCCAGGAGGGTAGCATCTTTCAGAAAAAGAGATGTGTAAGGACAAGGGGACACAATTTAAAGTTAGAGGGGGGACGGCTCAGGGGTAATGTGAGGAAATCCTTTTTCACAGAGAGAGTGGTGGACGCATGGAACCGCCTTCCTGGAGAGGTTGTGGGGTCTAAAACAGTGGAGGAATTCAAACATGCATGGGACAGACATAAGGCAATTATAGTGGGGGGTTGCAGGAAATAGGCTGTTGGTTAACTAGAATCTGCAGCTTATCCAGTAGGTAGGGAAATGGGCAGACTGGGTGGGCCAAGTGGTCCTTATCTGCCATCAAAGTCTATATTTCTATGTAATGGGACAGTGATAAATGACCCCAAGGAAATGGCAGACACATTTAATGATTATTTTTCCTCTGTATACAGTAGCAAAACTAATTATCAGCCTTTTTAAAGCCAAACGCCAGAGAAGAGTATCTATTTACCGAAGATGATATCCTGGCAGTCCTCAAATCAACCAAAACGAATATATCCCCAGGTTCAGAAGGGTTGCATCCTAGACTCCTCAAAGAAATGTCAGCATTTTTGGCGGTCCTATTAACATATCTGTTCAATAAATCAGATAACCATGGGGAGGTGCCTTCAGATTGAAAAAGGGCCATAGTCATTCCAATCTATAAAAAGGGATCAAAACAAACTGGGGGGAATTACTGACCTGTTAGTTTTAACAGCCATTCTAGGGAATGTGACAGAGAGGCTGTTGAAGGATAAGTTAGACAAGGAATAAAGAGACAGTCAGTTACAGGACAAATCACAACACGGCTTCATATCAGGTAGATCAGGTACCGCAAATTTCATATCCTTTTACAAGAAAATAAGCATTAGTTTAGACAATATCATCCCAGTTGATGTTGTATTCCTGGATTTTACAAAAGCTTTTGGCGAAGTACATCCTGAACTAATTACAAAAATCAGGAATCTAGGTATTAACTGTCAATTAAATCACTGGGTGGACTCATGGTTGGCAGACAGCCCAACATGTTAGAATAAAAGGAATAACTTCAGATGAGGGACGGGTGTCCAGTGGTGTACCCCAGGGATTAATTTTGGGACCAGCACCTTTTGGACTTTACATGAGGGACTTGCACTTAACAAGCATTTGTCAATGCTGACTGTTCACCGCTTGCACTGCTGTTGTACCAGGTCTTGCTTGTACATATTTTTACTATATATTTACCCAATATAGACCAGAAGTGATGCAATATCTCATTTTCAGTGGCGTCCTGCTTGCACACATTTTTAGATTTTATTTACCCAGGATACGCCAGCTGAGAGGCAATATCTAGCTTTTAATGACTCCCACATTTTGATCCTAAATTTCCAGCAGTCTTTTTATGACCTGATGTTATGATCAAGACTTGTGGAATTTTTCAATACCATCTGAAAGGTGATTTCATAGTGGGACTGTAAAAACAAGTTTTGGAGGGGTGTGAAAAAATGGCTACAGTATGTTGAAAATTTGGGGTCACAGACCTGAGATTTACAAGGATAGTTGGGCGCTCTTTGAAGCTCTTTTGTGCTGATAGGCACTTGTTTTCTTTTTGGGGCTCCCAACTACTTATACCATAATTTGATACCAGGTTTTTGACTCTTACCCCTCTTTCCTGATGTTGTGAGATTATCTAGCTGTGCTCTGTGGGGAAATCGGCTGGGTGGAAGAGGTGGTTGGGGGAGGAGAGATGTTGGGGGGTTTGGGGTAACCTGTTGTAGTTTATGTTTTGTAGTTTGGCACTTTTTGTTCTTGTTACAATTTTTTGTAATTGGTGAAAATGTTAATAAAGTTTATTAATTTTGAAAAAGGAAAAAGAAAATGTGGGGTTAAAATATTTAAAATTACCAAAATGATGAGCATTCACTGAAAAATGTAGATGTATGCTCATAACTTTGTTGTTTTGTAATATTTTTACCCAAAATTTTCAGGATAGCCTTCTCATGACCCCTCATAGCCTTCTTATGAACAAGGGTAGAGACAATCTTCAAATCCTTCCTGAAAGGTGATTTTGCACAGCAACCATGACATTTCCTTTCAGGAATGATTTGTATAATTTCACTACCATTGTTCATGAGGTGGGGGGAGGGTCCCAAAAAGGCCATGTTGAAAATTTGGGGAAAAATATTCAAAAATGTCCAAGTTATTGAGGACAAGTTCAAATCCCATTGAAACACATTGAACTGCATACCTGATTTCCTCAGTTCCCGGTCAGGCGTTGAAGAGTGAAGATGGATCTCTGATACAGAGAAGATTATGGCATTGGATCCCCAGTAGGTAAATAAGGGGTGGGGACAGTGGTACTGAGTGGGAGGATTGGGTGGGGGGAGGGCAATGGTGGCAGCAGCAACAGAAATCGATGAATGGTTTTCTTTTTTTACAGGGTGTATAAAAATAAAAATGTCTAGGAGAGATGGTTTTCTTTATTTCAAGTATCAACACTGGGGATTGGGCATCCCAGTGTCGAAGTTATGTTTGGTAGCACCGAGGGTGGGCTCCCCAGTGTTGCACAATGACAATGGTTGGGATGGGGGTTAGCATCCAGCACCAGGAATTGGCACCCTGGTATTGAAAAAAGAATGGGTGCTGAGTAGGAGAGTCAGGTTGGGGGAGGGTAATGGCAGCAGTGAAAGACATTGATGGATGTTTTTCTTTTTTACAGGGTGTATTAACCCTTTGAGAACTGACTATGTGTGAATGTATATAGATTCTGGATGTATATATACGTCCACAGTCTTCTAAGGGTTAACAATCAACAAGGAAGGGATAGAAGGGATTGAGAGACAGCTTTCTTATGTATGACAGCACCAGGGCTGGGCTGCCTGGTGTCACACAATGTAAATGGACAGGGTGGGAGGTAGTAGCTGGCACCAGGGTTTGGGCACCCCAGTGTTGGAAAATTAAGACGGAAGTTCTGGGAGGGACTGAGGGACAGTTTTCTTTATTCCCACAGCAAGGTGCTGAGGATACTCATCAGCCTGGCTTTCTGGTAGGCATTATGCAGATTAAGGGAGAGAGCTGCCCTATGATTGAGTTCTTCCCTTTGAACTACATGAAGTTTCCACCTGGCAAAACTAGAACAGTGTCAAGAACTGCCTGTCTGATAATTTGTCTGAATCTCATGAGCCCCTTGCAGGCTGCCCTGCATTGGACAGATGGCGACACACCTCTCAAAACCCACTATCATACCAAAATGTTCACTTTGCACACGAGAGCAAGGGTGAACATAAAAATAACAAATATATACTGTAGACAAACATGATTCACTGGTGAAGGATTTAAAGGTGATAGAAATATGAGCTACCAACAATAAAATGTTTTTCAACACTGACAAACGTGTGGTGCTTCATCTGGTCCACAACAATCCAAGAAAAAAACTTATAAATTAAATAACACCAAGCTATATCAAGTAGAAACAGAGAAAGATTTGTATTATTAATAAGAAATTAACACTCCACAATCACTGTAAGAAATTGACACAGATAGCTAATCGACTAATTGGTTGCATAAAAAGGCATTTCTATCAAGGACAGAACACTGTATATTGCCATTCTATAAAGCCTACATAAGACCATATTTGGATAATGGTACACTGTTTAGGAGCCCCCACCCGAAAAAGAATATAAAATTACTAGAAATCATACAGAGGAAGACAACCAAATTAACACCCAGATTAAGAAATCTGTCATATGAGAAGATGAGGGAATTAAACATGTTTACATTGGAGAAGAGAAGACATGGGGAGACCTATTACAGCCACACAAGGTACTCAGGAGTAAAGAACTTATGGTGGACTTTGAGTTAGAATATATCAATAGTGGAATAACATTAGGCTCCCATAGTAAGAGTTCTTTATGGTAAGAGCTGTAAGAAAATGAAATGTGATTACAAATGAGCCAGCTGAGATACCATCCTTCGCTAGGCTCAAGGCAGAATGGGGTAAACATGTGATAAAAACATGAAACAGGGTAATGTTAACCCACTAGAAGTGGAAAACGGACAAGATGTACAAATTGCCTACTTCTGTCTAAACAACCAAGTAAATGAATACATTGAAAAGGACTGGACCCAGAACCAACCCCTGAGGTACTCCACTTGTTACTTCCCTTACCTCTAAAAATTTCCCATTAACTATTACCTTTTGTGTACTTCACCTCAGCCAGTTGTCCACCCAAGTTTGCAGATTTACCCCCATCCCAGAGTCTATCTTTTTGACTAGCCTCCAGTTGGGGAAGGGGGGTACTGAATCAAAGGGCTTGCTGAAACCCAAGTATACCATATCTACTGCCTGCCCCCAGTATTGTACTATTTGGAGAACAGCTTCATGGAATAAACTTTTCAGCAGCAATCATGTTGACTCCAGGATCTTCCTTTATCAGTGTCACAGTAAGTTCTCCGTGAGCGCAGTACTCACCAGACTGTCTACTTCTTTCAAAAGGATTAGGCCTTCCCTGTACTTGCGCTTCACTTGTCACCATAGTGCATGCATCCACCCAGCCCTCTTTTCCACAGAACAGTGGTGCTGGAGGTCCAGATAGGGACTGCCAAGTGGGGCAAATGCAGTAAGGGCACAGGATCTTGAAAAGCACATTTTGGCAAGATGAGGAAAAGCGAGAACAAAGTACAAGGAGTATACAGCAGGTGGAGGGGGCAGAAAAAAAATGAGAAAAATCAATGATAGAAAGGGCAGAAATCACAACTGCAAAAGTATTAAAGAAATAAGGGTAAGGGGTCCAGTGTGGTTCACAGCCAAAGTAAAGATGGTGATAAGAACCAAAAGGAGAACATTCTTGAAGTATAAGGGAAGCCCACGGGAGGAGGACAGGGTGAAATACCTGGAGGCAAAAAGGTAGCCAGCAAGAAGATGAGGGAGGCCAATGCAGAGATGGAATTCAAGCTGGAACAGGGAGTGAAGCAAGAGAAAAAGGCATTATTCAGGTACATCTGGAAAAAGTGTATGGCCAAAGTGGCTACTGTGAGATTGAAGAGTAAGGAAGGAATTTTGGGAATGGGGGTAAAGGGAAAGCAGAGATACTGAACAAATATATTTGTTCCTTATTTACTAGGGAGAAAGATGGGCCGCTGCCAGACTATGGGGTTAGGAGAGGAAAGGGAAGGGAGAGAGGGCTCAAGTGGCATGGTCATAATAATGGAGAAAATGGTGTTGGAAACGCTTACAGGGTTGAAAGTAAATAAATCTATGGGTCCTGATGGCTTACACATAAGGATGCCGAAGTAGGCAGCAGAAGTGATAGCAGGGGAACTTGCAGAAATATTCAATGTCTTGCTGCCCCTCCCGCCATGGTCAGTTAGTAATCACCTTAGGAATAGTTAATAAAAAAGAGCTATTTGAGTGCAAGGCCCTATCAGTATTTTTTAATTCAAGTAATGAATATAAGGGAGATAGTAGACCCCAATTTAAAACATTATGGGTCAAGGAATTTAAGCTATAGAGACAGTGTTTACTTGGGGGTAACCAGCCAGTTAACTTATACAGAATGCAGTGGTGTGTCTGAAATGGAACCCTGAGGGCAAATCTGCAGATAGCATGAAAAGTGGTGTTAAATAATTTTATGTCTACCTTGGCTAAACCCTGGAACAAGAAAGAATTATAGTACAATACTGATAACAATACGTTGTTTGCAATAGCTAATCTTGCTTGCTTTGATAAAAAGTTTTGTTGTTTAAACAATGCACCCAGTCTTTGGTTAACCTGCCTGCAAACTGATTTTATGTGCACAGAGTATGACAAAGTGGGATCCAGCAGGATTCCGAGATATTTAAACTGGCAGATCTGTTCCAGTCTAACACCACTGGAGTCCTGTATTACCAAGGACACACTTTTAGCTAATCTTTGTCTGGACCCCAGGAGCATACTCTTTGTTTTTTAGTGTTTGACAACAAAGGATTATTTCAGCCAGATGTCCATAGTTTGGAAATCAGTGTTCAAATGATGAGCTACTGCATCCTCAGAGGGGGAGCTATAAAAAAGTATAATATTGTCAGCATACATCAGACAATTAGTGTGAGGCAACAAAGATGAAAACTTGTCAACAAATACTGAGAACTGAAGGGGCCCCAGGATTGAACCCTGAGGCACTCCTACTTCCATAACTCTGCTGTCTGACAGCACCCCATGATAGCTCAGCCTAAGGGGATGGTCTGTTAAAAAACTACTAAACTAATTTAAAGGAGAATCCCTGACTCCAATACCCCCCAGCCTCCCGAGCACCAGGTGATAGTCAACTAAGTTGAAGGCCTTGGACAGGTCAATGAACACAGCACCCATGAGTTCACCATGGTCCATCACTCGACTGATGTGGTTACTGTGAACCTGGCCAAGGCCATCACAGTACCTTGGAATTCTCTAAATCCATGCTGCTAGGGAGACCAAGGACCAGAGGAGTCAAGAAAGTCTATTAGCTGTTCATTTACTACTTTTTCTAGTAGTTTACCCAATACTGGGAGTAATGAAATGGGTCATAAGTTATCCATTTCAACAGGTGTTCCTCCCTTAAAAATTGGTTTTATTATTGTGTGTTTCCACTGACTTGCAAACTGACAAGTGAAAAAAGAAAGACTGAGCACCTTTGTTAAAGGAACAGATGTGAGTTGCAATTAACCTTAGAAACCTTCGCTCAAGGTTATCACTACCTGAGCATTTATCTGGAGACAACTGTTTTAATAGCATTAATACTTGCTTAGGTTTAATAACACAAAAACAGAAAGGTAATAAACTATGGACTTGATCTTGAGGCACAGTTTCTACTGAAACGGATTTATTCTTTGAAGAAAATATGTCGGTGAAAGAGGTTAAGTCAGCAAATTTAGCCAAAAAAGCTTGAGAAATCTGTACATAATCAGAAGTCTTTTTCCCATTTAGAATAAATGAATCTTGCAAATTTTCAGATTTTGGAGATGTAATGTTTTTCATTGTGGACCAAAATTGTTTAGGGTTTTTCAGATTTCTCCTTTGGCAATTTAAATAATAATCAAACTTACTTGATCTTAACCTAATTTTACATAAGTTTCTTAGCCTACAATGATTATTTAAATCAATGGCACTGTGTATTTTTACAAAATTTCCAAGCTGGTTCCCTGTCCTTCATAAGTTGAAACAGTTTGGGGTAATCCACTTAGTGGTAGTACCCCTGACTCTTCTAGTTTTTTTAAGGGAAGAATTTGTCCTGTAATTCTAAAAGGATAGTAGAAAAGTAATCTACCGTGTAATCGACCTCGGGAATTGCACCTAAAAATGACCAGTCAATAAGGTTCAGTTACCTCAGGAGATCATCAGATATAGAAGGAGTAAATTTCCTGTAGGAGATAAACCTTAGGGGTGGTTTAATCCTATGTACAAAATACTGCCAGGTGATCACTTACAACATTAGGAAGAGTACCACTTGGGAGTACTCTAGTGGAATTATTTGTCAATAACCAGTCTAAAATAGAATGCTTACAACTGGAGTGATTTACCCTAGTGTAAGAAGTGACCAGTTGGATCAAACCTGCATTAGCCAACAATGATTCAATTTCAGGACTGCTATCAGGAATCCAGTTTATGTTGAAGTCTCCCATAACCAATAAATCTCCCGTCTTATATTCTTTTCCCAAAAGTTTGAACAAGTCCTTAAGACCCCCAGTGCCCATTTTTGGTGGAGTGTATACTGTGCAAATTTGTAATTTATAATGTCCCCGCTGGCAATAACTGAATGAGTAGCTATTCACAGTCTGAGGTGTTTGAAAAGGTGGTACACATTTCAGTAACATCCAGGTCACTCCTATAGTAAATTAAAATCCCACCCTCTTTTTTCTTTCCTAGCCAGTCTTTCCTAATGTTTTTATAACTGTCAGTCGAATAAAATTTAAGATCTATAGTGGGCTTCAACCAAGACTCAGTTAGACATAAAACATCAGGATGGAACTGTTCCACCAAAGCCTCTATCTCATGTTTTTTATTAGTAATACTTCATACATTCAAATGTATCGAGTACAAACCACCTAACTTCTTGTGAGATGAGGTTGAAGTATTGAAACATTGGGAGGGGGCAGGATTAAGTTCAACGTCTCCTGAGAGGCCTAGTAAAAGGGAGAAAAGTGAAAAGTAAATTAAAGTTGAAGCATTCAGTTTCAAATTAGTTAAATATAACCCTGCCTCATAAGCTGTTCTACCCTGTAACACTCCCAGGAGTTTAACATTAACTGTACTGTAGAGCCCTGCAAGATGTTTGAAAACAGAAATTTATTGTTGTAAAACCATGAATACTTAATATCCAGTGTCTCTTTACCTTCACAGTTTTTACCTAAATAAAAATCTCCACAGTCTAATAAAATAAATGGGAATATAAAACAATAAATAAAACCCTTCATTTTAATGAATCATCAGGTCAGAAATTTGCAGCAAATTAAATAACCTTATTCAATTTCAAGTATGTTTCACAAAAGGTACTGAAAGAAAAACCTTCTCATGCCTGAGCGCTTGCACCTCGGGCAGCACAAGCATTTTAAGTGCTGCACTCCGCCCCTTCTAGCTGCTGGTTGGCTGATGGCCCGCCATCGAGCCACCTCCACAAAATGACAAGGCAGCCAAAAACCAGTGCTCGGGTGACTACATGTAGTGTTTGTGTATGAAAGTCCCACTAAATTCAGCAGCAGTTTACTGGGACAGCCAAGTTAAAGTAGCACATTCAGTCCAGACAGCAGAGCAGGTGAAATAAAATGCTGGCACCCCTCCTCGGGCAGCACAAGCTTTTTAAGTGCTGAGCTCCGCCCCTTCTAGCTGTTGGTTGGCTGATGGCCTGCTGCTGAGCCCTCTTGACAGAACAACAAGGCAGCCAAAACCAGCGCTCAGGGGAATAGATGTAGTGTTTATGTATGAAAGTCCCACCAAATTCAGCAGCAGTTCACTGGGACAGCCAAGTTAAAGTAGCACATTCAGTCCAGACAGCAGAGCAGATGAAATAAAATGCTGGCACCCCTCCTCAGGCAGCACAAGCATTTTAAGTGCTGAGCTCCGCCCCTTCTAGCTGCTGGTTGGCTGATGGCCCGCTGCTGAGCCCTCTCCACAGAACAACAAGGCAGCCAAAAACCAGCGCTCAGGGGAATAGATGTAGTGTTTATGTATGTAAGTCCCACCAAATTCAGCAGCAGTTCACTGGGACAGCCAAGTTAAAGCAGCACATTCAGTTCGGGCAGCAGAGCAGATAAATCAAAATGCTGTTTTGTTAGTGCACATCAATTTCCAACATCTATCCCTGCCTCCTCTTTTTCCCTTTACCCTGGATATATTTGACTCTGCTGTATTCGTCAATGGGGGAAGGCTAACAAGACTCTTGTCCCATTTGTGATATCTCGTGAGTGTGCTTTGCCACTCTGACTCCCCCCCCTCATTAGATTAAACTAGCTATATGCTGTGCCCACCTTCTTCCCACTACACTCCTACCCTCCTTGTTGGGATACAAACTGTCCCTTTTAAACAGCCTCCAATCCCACGAGGTTGGGCCCCCATCCTTGAAGAACCAATATTCATCCTCCCTGCACCAACATGCATTGAACTGGAACACATGTAATTGTTCCCTCTGATTCAGGCACGGCCACAGTAGCACACTGGAGGTTACCACCCCTTGTCGCCATCTGGAAACAAGCAACCACCAAACAGTGTGGTTCACAATAAACACAGCTGTAGAGTCAAGCCGTACAAAAGCAAGGGTATTGGACTTTAGGAGGGCTGGCTTTGGGAAAATGGGAGAGTGCTTCAGAAAAGCACTAGCAACAGGCAAGAAGGAAAGGTGGAGGAACAATGAGAAAAAATAGAAACTGCCATCACAGAGGCAACAAGCCTTTGTGTAAAGCAAATCAACAAAACAAAATGAAGGAAAATGACACTATGGCTCTTAAAATAGGTGAAAGGGAAGGTTAAGGAGAAAAGGATAGCATTCAGGAAATATAAGGAAACACAGAAGGAGCAGGACAGAGAACGTTATCAGTTAAAGAAGAAGGAGGCAGGGAAGGCAGTCAGAATACCAAAGGCCCAAACTGAGGAAAAGGTAGCCAACTCTGTTAAGAAGGGGGATAAAACCTTTTATAGGTACATTAGGGAGTGAAGAAAGACCAGGGGAGGGAATGTGGGCAGAGGGTGACAGTAAAAAGCAGGGATACTGAACGAATACTTCTGCTCAGTATTCACTAAAGAAGAGAAGGGGGAGGTACCTAAACCAAACAATAGAAACATTCTGGATAGGTTGGTCGATACCACTCCATTCATAGAAGAAAAGGTTCTGAAAGAACTCTTAAAACTGAAGGTGGACAAAGCAATGGGGCCTGAGGAGATTCACCCCAGAACTCTAAAAGAACTAAGGGGGAGAACTAGTGACACCACTGACTACCTTCTTTAACAGGTCATGGGAGGATGGGGTGGTACCTGAGAACTCCTGGAGGGCAGATGTGATTCCACTTCACAAAAGTGGGAGCAGGGCAGAGGCAGGAAGCTACAGACCTGTTAGTTTGGCCTCAGTGGTAGGGAAAATGATGGAATCACTTCTGAAGGAAAGAATTGTTGAGTACCTAGAGGCCAGCGGGGCACAGAAACCAAGGCAGCAGGGATTCACAGCAGGAAGTTCATGTCAGATGAATCTAATAGATTTATTTGACTGGGTGACCAAAGTAGTAGACCAGGGAGGGGCAGTAGACATGGCCTACCTAGACTTTAGCTAGGCGTTTGTCACAGTCCCACACAAAAGATTAATATACAAATTAGCCAGCCTTGAAGTGGGTCCCAAGGTGGTAGCCTGAGTGAAAAACTGGTTGGACAACAGGACACAGAGGGTAATAGTAAACGGAGTCCACTCTGAAGAAGGGAGGTCACTAGCAGGGTACCACAGGGTTCAGTACTGGGACCAGTCCTCTTTAATGTCTTTATAAGTGACATTGTGGAGGGACTGGAAGGAAAAGTATGTCTCTTTGCAGATGACGCAAAGATCTGCAACAGAGTTGATACACAAGGTGGGCTGGAAAGGATGAGAAGGGACTTGTCAAGGTTGGAGAAATGGTCAAATGTATGGAAGCTTAGATTCAACGCAAAGAAGTGCAAAGTATTGCACCTGGGAAAGAAAAACCCAGGGAAAGAGTACACAATGGGAGGTAAGCTACTGACAACAAAAATGGAAAGGGACCCGGGGGGTAGTCATATTAGACAACCTAAAGGTGGGCAAGCAATGTGAGAAGGCAGTAAGGAGGGCTGGGCAGTACTGGGATGCATAGGGAGAGGCATCTCCAGCAGAAAACAGAAAGTTGTTATTCCTCTGTACAGACAGTTGGTGAGACCCCATCTGGAGTACTGCATGCAGTTCTGGAGACCCCATTTCTGCAAGGACATAGACAGGATGGAGGCTGTCCAGAGGAGGGCAACTAAAATGGTGCAGGGTCTGCACCAGAAGCCACACGAAAAGAGACTAAAGGATCCTAATACGTATGCCCTCGAGGAAAGGAGGGAGAGGGGACATGATAGAAACTTTAAAGGGCCTCAAGGGAATCAACAAAGTCCAAGAGGGTAGCATCTTTCAGAAAACGAGATGTGCAAGAACAAGGGGGCACAATTTGAAGATAGAAGGGGACGGCTCAGAGGTAATGTGAGGAAATATTTTTTCACAGAGAGGGTTGTGGATGCATGGAACAGCCTTTCTGAGGTGATCGTGGAGTCAAAAACAGTGGTGGAATTCAAGAATGCATGGGGCAGACATAAAGCAATTCTAGTGGGGGGGTAGGAGAAAGTAGGCTGTTGGTTAACTAGGATCTGCAGCTTATCCATTAGGTAGGGAAATGGGCAGACTAGGTGGACCAAGCGGTCCTTATCTGCCATCAAATTCCATGCTTCTATGTTTCTATGTCTATCCTTTGCTACTTTCCCCAGCGCACAGAAGCTTGACCTCACTTGTTCTGTGCTCACATGCACAATTAGATCTGGTCTTCCTTCCCCTCTCCCATGAGTTTGACCACCCAGGCTATAAAATCTGTCTGTTGTCACACCAGGAAAACAGCAGACACTTCTTTATCACCAAGAATGAGACCCGGATCCCTCCCTGTGCCCCTCACAATTGAATCCCCTTCTACATGTACCTTTCTCGTGCTCCCTTTGGGTCTCTGCCCCCAACGGCATGGTCTGTGATGGTGCTTGCCTGCTAGGGATGCTGGCTCCCTCTTCCCATATTGGGGGGGATTGTGGTTCTTCTTGTTCCAGTAAGGTGAACCTGTTGCTGGTGCACAGCCCCAGTTCCTCAGACTTTGACTTCCCACCCCTTCTTTCCATCCTCCCCTCACTACTGTCCAGCACCCTTTTCTGGCCTGTGTTGGCTTGGAGGTGGCTGTGGCAGTGGAGCTCTATGGGGCCCTGTGGCTGCATCTTTGAATCCTGGAACAAAATGCAGCTAAGACTGTGGCCGACATTCCAGAGCACCCTCTGGTTCACCACTGTCTCACGCCTCTGGAGGGTTGTTTGTGGACTCACCGGCATGGTCATCTGATGGTTTGAGTCCTATCTCACTAACAAGAGGCAAAGGGTAGTAATGGGGAATTTCTCCTCCTCCCCTAGCTTCCTGTCTTGTGGAGTACCTCGGGGATCGGTCTTGTCACCAATGTTATTCACAGTGTACATGCTACCCCGGGAAGGATCATTAGGAAGTATGGCTTGGGTTTTCATTGCTATGCTGATGATACCCAGCTGTACCTCTCCTTTGCCTCTAGAACAGCTGACACAGTGAACATGTTGCCTCACTGAAATAAATGATTGGATGGCCTCCAGCTTGTTGTGACTGAACCCCGACAAGATGGAGGTACTAGTTGTAGAGTCAAACAGAGGGTGTGATAGGGTGGCCTCGGGTGCAGAGACAGGATTGTTCCTGGGATCTGTACCCTTGAAGGCCACCTCTAACATGCAAAACATGGGCATTATTCTGGATAGCAGCCTGACGCTTGAGGCTAAGATATCACCGCTCTCTGTGTCGGTTTGTATCATCTGAGGAATATCGCTAGGGTTAGGCCCCTAGTTCCACCTCTGGACCTCCCAACTTTGATGCATGCCTTCGTGATGACGAGGCTCGATTACTGTAATGTGCTGTACCTCAGGATCTCTGGGGTACCCTCCACCGACTGCAGCTGGTGCAAAACATAGCTGCCAGGCTGTTGACGGGGCAGTCTAGACACTGTCACATCACCCCGGTGCGTCAGAAGTTGCATTGGCTGCCAGTCAGGTGGAGGATCCTCTTTAAGGTGGGCTTGCTCACCTTTAAGGCCCCACATGAATTGGGCCCTGGCTACCTGGCTGACCTTCTCACACCAGCCGTTTCAGTCCAATCCCTATGTTCCTTCTCTAGAGGCCTCCTAGCAATTCTCAGGACAAGGTTAACAAGCGTTTGTCAATGCAGAATGTTGCTTGCTTCTATGTGCTGTTTAGGTAATTGGAAGTCATTGGAGTGCAAATATTGAAAATTTGCGAACTTACGAGCGTGCGTAGGAACTGCGCACGACGCTTGTAAAATAGTCATTTTTTAGATTTTTCACAATTTTCAATATAGCCATTTTAAGACCTTCTGCTCATGAACAGTGTCACTGTGATTTTGTTAATGTGTCCCATACATTAAGTTTGCACACCGACTGCGCCATTGTGTGCTACATGGGCGGAAACATGTTTTGGGCAGGATGTAAAAAATGACAGCTATACTGCTCATAAGGAGGTGTGGTAAAATGGCAATGTTGAAAATCTGGAGTGAAAATATTGAAAATTTGCTAACTTACGAGCCAGTGTGAACTGTTAACACACGCTTCTTAAAACAGTCTTTGTTTGGTTTTATAACCAAATTTTCAACATGGGGGTTTTGGGACCTTTCTCATGAATGATGTCACTGTCATGGTGGTATTCCGGGCCCAAAGGGTGATTTCGGTATCACTCGCGCAGTAGGAACTGCGAAAATCACCCTTCGGCCCAATAACGCCATGACAGTAACATCATTCATGAGAAGGGGTCCCAAAATCCCATGTTGAAAATTTGGTGCAAAAATTCCCAAAATGCCTGAGATATGCAATAAAGTTGAAACCCTCTATCTAGCCTATTATACAGCTTACCGGCATTTCCTCAGTTCACGGGTCGGCTTTGAAGAGTGCAGACGTGTTCCCGGTCCACCGAAGATCGCCGCACGGAGTCCGGAGGGGCATGGGGTGAGGGGGTGGGGAGGCTGGGTGCGCAGGGTGGGTGCGGGTTGTGGGGTCGGGAGATGCCATGGACCATTTTCGCTTTTCAGGTAAAAATAAAAAGACATCGTGGGACTGTTGTCACGCTTGGGGTCCCAGCATGGCACAAGGACATTGGGTGTTCAGCCGACGGGGATTGGGCACTCTGGCCGCCAATGGATTGATTGCCACGCTGGGGTGGGCTCCCAGCGTGGCACCTCAACTGGGAGACGAGCTCAGCCGACGGGATTGGGCACCACGGGCACAGTAGGTGCGGGGTGCGACACCTGTGTGTGGGGAGCTACGCTTCTTATTCTGCTCACTGTCAGCGTAGTTCTCTTTCAACTGGGGGGAGTTACTGCATTTTGGAGCTGTCATAGACAGCTCCAAAATGCATTGGCTTACAGGGGCCGCATCTGCCAGCTCACTGACTGAATTGGAGGAGGAGGTGACACACCTCCGAAATCTCCGATGATGGCACTACGTTTCTTGCACATGCGTGCAAGCAATATAAAAACGGCAGGCGACAGAGCTTTTAGTGTTGCTGGCCCGTCCTGTGGAATTCACTTCCACCATCTAAAAGGGAGGCCCCTTCAGCTGAGGTATTTAAAGCCCACCTCAAGGCCTTCCTGTTTACACAGGGGTTCCCTGATTTTGCTGTGTAAGATCCTGTGCCCAACCGTTATGCAGGCTGTCCCTGACTTGTGTTCTTTTTAGTTAATTGTAATACAACTGATTTATTACTTTGATATTTATGATTGGTTATTATGTTGTATTATTGTATTCCAGTTGATGCTGTGTTTTACTATTGTACAGTGCCCAGAGTTTTTGGGATTGGGCATCTTTTTAAATAAAATTTCCCTTGCCTTGCCTGCAGTCATCCCACACCCCAGCAATGTGTCCCTCTGCATCAGGATGTGTTTGTACTGAATGCAGCTGTGATATGAGATTAGTGAGTTACTTCCAGTACCCTCTCTGAACTCAGACTCTATACAGTGTTGAACTCAGACTCTATACAGTGTTTTTTTTCTCTTATATCCCAGATAGGGTATCCCTTGAACCCCCTACATAGCCTGTCCTGCTCAATTCCAATTAGTACTATAAGGCTACCCCAGATATTGTGTCTCTAGGATCCCTTTACACTTGCCTTGCCACTTATAATTGGACTATGAGATAGCTGCAGATGTCCCTTAGAAAGATGTCACACTCCTGCTTTGTGACACGCACACGTTGGGATGCTGGCAGGCATGGAGCTTGAATCTACTGTCTTTTCTAAACCTGCTTCAGTTCCTCTCCCAGACACCTGTTTCCTAGATTGTAATTAGCCACTCAACCCACAAGAGACTGCAAATATTCTCCAAGCTAGGTTCCTTCCCTGGCTAATAAGCCTTACAGAAGTTTAAAGAACAGCCTCAAACCACTGATCCAAAAACACTTATTTCTGCCTACTCATTCACACACACAGACTTTGTAAAGGAAAGCTGTCCACATTTTCAGCTCCCTATCCCCCAAAGGCTTACCCCTAATTAAACTTTTCATAAGGAAAAGCCTTTAGCTAAAGTGCTGTAACTTCCTTTATTTCATTTTGTAAAGTCCGGGAGTGGGAATATGGTAGGAGGGAGCCCATTTAGGTAAAGGCACTGACACCGCCCGCTTCAATACATTTGTATTGAAGCAAGTGGTGTGGCGCCCACCTTACACTAAATGGAGCCACACAGTGTACACCATATTCTCATCTCCAGGACTTTACAAAATTAAAATAAAGTAAGTTACAGTGCATTAACCAAAGACTTTTCCTTGTGAAAAGCTTAATTGGGGGAGGTAAGCCTTTGGGGGGCAGGGAGCTGAAAATGTGGACAGCTTTCCTTTAAGTATGAAATGAAATAAATTGCCTTTCTTGCTTTAGGTTTGCTGGTCTGTTCTCTCTTCCTCTCAGACCTCTCAGATTCCTTGATCTTCTTGTAAAAACAAGATGATTGTTTTGGGCAATCGGGTCCTGGCAGACTGCCAACACTGTATTCCCCTGTTGTGTTCTGCCCAATTACAGTCCCTCCCTTCCTTCCAAGTTCCCACTCCAAGTAAGCCCCTGGTCCCAGAGGCCTGCACCTTTTCAGTGCACTTGGTCCACTCTCAACCTGACAGTGTTGTTTTTCTCTTGCTAAATAAAGTAAGAAATAACTGCTGCAGCAGCCTTACTGTTGCAGACTTTTGTTTGTGCGATTTGTCAAATAAAAGCGAAGATTTTTGGATTGTTTGAGTATTTTTCTAGCTAATCTAACTACAGTTAATTCTCTTGAGTGCCCTGCTTAAGCTGCCTATCAGCATGGTACTGAGCATGTGACTGAGCTATCTCACTGTATTGTGACCTCGAGCTGAGTCTGACATGAAAATGAGGCTATGAATTAAACTGCCTAGTTAGTTATTCAGGTGCAGTGACCAGCCCAGTGTCACTGAGGGTTGAGGAGTTGGATGCCACACCTCGTGTCATGCCGACGACCTGGGTTCAGAAGCGAGCCAAAGGCAGCAGGGGACGGCTGGGGGGGGGGGAGAGAAGGTTTGAGCATCCGACGACAGCTCACCTTCTCTGGTGAGCGAGGGTTGAGGGCTTCAGCAGTAGTATTCCTCCTGGTGGCAGCCAGGAGGTATTGCACCAACAGCTCTTAGTGTACGTGGGTGGTGGGATGTGGCAAACATCAGTGTGGCATGCACAAGAGTTTGTGCACCTCCAGATGTCATTGCACATCCACGCTCACCATCAGGGGGAACCAAACACCAGAACAAGGAAAAGCCCCAATGTCTGGGGTGATGACATTGCTCCACAGCCCCACTCCCACCACCGGATCGTGCCCTCCTGGGTCCTGACCACCTCCAACCTTCACATCGGCCTGCAGGCCATTGGATTTCAGGTAAGGAAGCACTGAGGAGCAGATGGCGGCCCTGCCTCAGGGGTGCAAGCCAGGGAGTGTCATGCAGGTGTGTCATGGGTGGGTCAGAGGCCGGGGTCCCCAGGCAGGGAGGTCATAGCAGGGCGGAAACAGTTGGGAGTTGACTGAGAGAGTCCGCAGAAGTCGGTGACCATAAGGAAAAAGAATCACAAAAAAAAAAAAAAACTATTCAGAAGCAAACTGTGGTTCACCATATGACTGGTTCAACTGGTCTACACAATGTGAACCAAGGCAAATCATTCAACCAAAAGTCTGCATTTTTGCCCCAAAAGTTCACCACAGTAAACAAGAACTGATCACCTGAAGTCTGAGGAGTTTGATTCTTTGATAGAACTGAACTCGTAGGTGCAGTACTATTTGACTTCACTCATACTTGGGATTGAGGAAGAGCACCCCCCCAGCATAAACAGGCAAATGAGCCTATTCAGCTGCACTCCCTCAAACCACTATTTAATGGGAGAACAGGGGAGCTATTTTAAAACCCTCTCTGTGCCAGCCCATGTTAAGTACTGTAAAGTCCATAGGCTGTTTTCAAATATGGAAACTTGGCACAAGGTGCCTGGGCCAAATGGAATTGACGCAAGTAGCAACTTGCACCAAATGTTGTGGCAATCCCAATTTTCAAACACAGGCTGTGTCAAAAGTGGGATGCCATGCACTGCCCCCCCTTGCTACCTCTGTGTTAGAAGGGTGGTGCACCAGGAAGTAAGAGGGCTTGCACCATGGTGGGGCTGTAGCATCAACGTTTTAGGGATTTTGAAAGCCCTGCTGTGGCTGCATGATGAGACTGAGGTTAGACCAGCCAGGACCTGGTCTAACAGCCCTGCTCCAGTGGTCTGGAGGGTGGCAAGTGGGGGGTGGAGCCTGCAAGGTTGGGTTTCAGAGCAGGAGGACTTGTGAGGGTGATGAACTGGGTGGTAGGGGCATGGCAGTTGTGGCAGGGTACAGAGGTGGCACCCAGCAGAAGTGCCATGGCCAGTTGGACAGAAACGCTTGGACCAGGTACATCGTGGTAGGCATGCATGGACCCTGTCCTCGACTCCCAGGTGCCACCAGCCCTGGCACCTCTCCCTTAGCTGACACAGTCCCCAACATGCAGCGGTAGGCATTGACTGCAGGGTACTAGGTGCAGTCAGTGGATGGGGATGTCCCCAAGGCACCGTGATACTGCCTGCTAAACAGCCCGCTGCATGGAGTCATGCTGATGCCCGACTACCCTGTCAGGAATTGTGTCAGCCATCAGACACCTCCAGTGTGCCAGTTGTTTGCCACAGCACTGTGACTGTGGCAATTTTTTGGTGCAGGGAGCCCCTTTCTATTAGCATAAAGTGCATGGTCCCTGACACACCTGGAGTTTGCTTTAGCTGTGGATCGGCGCAATTTACACCGATCTGGCAGCCTTCTGAAAATCAGGCCCCATGTTTATAAATTCCTTTTTCCAGGTCTTACAAGACTGTATAAGGCTTGAACAATAGTGGCAGTCCCAATCATGAGAAGCCATAGACTGGGCCTAGTGCAAGCCCTGTAAGGGTTTATAGACCTGGAAAAGATAATAGATAAAAATTACTTAACATAGACCAGCACTTCCAGGCTTGATATTTTCCTTAATGCACCCCTTTGTCTCTCCCACCCCACATGCTGTGTTCTTTATTTCTTTAATATTCTCTGGCTCCCAGTTTTCTGTGACTCCATCCCTGATGATCCAGGGGTTACAAGAATTGTAATGTACTGCCATATGCACACACACAGAAACACATACACCTGCACACCTACACACACACACACACACACACACACACACACACACACACTCATAACATGGTACAGTATATGTGCACAGGAAAATCTAGGCCTGTGTGAGCAAGAAAATCTGAGCCCTCATATTTTCCGCCAGTGCAAGTTCATGTACAGCCAATTGTTGAAAAGGGTTGCTCACAAGCCTGTGTTGCTTCGGTAAAAGCACTCTGTTTTGCTTGTGCAAAATGGCCCCATGCCACTCTGATATTGGGCACAGATTATGTACACACACACATATGCTGTAGTATATACTGTACTAAAGCCTTCTCAAATTCAACCTAGAAACAGCTTTGATGAACTTAAACAAGTTGCTAGCACCAAGTACAGATGTATCCGTTTAGATAACTCTCTAAACTTTAACAAATATATTGCACTTCTGTTGAGTGAACACACCACAATCCATACGCCATTCTGGGGAAGCATAGCTCCCCTATAGATACACCCGCAGAGGAGACTAAGGAGGCTGAGGACAACTGTCACAAGGGAGGCCCACAGGAAGGAGGCAGAGGACATCACAAGGAAAGGAAGCAGCTCCTGGTGGGGGACTCAATTATTCGGGGGATAGAACTGGGAGGAGCTGGGAAATCTGAAGTAAGGTGCCTGCCTGGTGCCACGGCTTGGAGGGACAGGAAGCGCATCCTCAGGATCACAACAACAGCTGCAAGGGATTCTGAGCTGGACGTAATTGTCCACCTAGGGACAAATGACTTGGCTCATCATGAGGTTAGAGCAGTGCAAGAGGACATTGCAGAGTTGGGGAGGGGCCTAAGACAAGTAGCAAACACAGTATCCTTCTCAGAGGTGCTGCCTGTCAAAGGCATGGGGAGGCGAGGGTATTGGCACCATGCAGTTTAATGAATGGTTGAAAAATGGTGCGGAGCACAGGGTTTGGCTTCATTGGGGACTGGGGTTCCACCTGAGGACACCAGCCTATACTGGCAGGATGGTCTGCATCTGTCCAGGAAGGGAACAAGTCTTTTGAGCAATCGGTTTAAATGCTTCATTGGCAAGCTTTTAAACTAGTCAATGGGGAGGCACTGACAAGCAGCAGAAAAATCCCAGCCTCTCCCTACAAAACAGGGTACTAAATGAGAAAAAGACCAAGGTAGAACGGTCAGTGGGGGATGCTGCAACAGAAGGTAAGGCCATCAAAAAATGGAGAGCAATGAGTATCAATGCCCGTAGTCTAGGTAACAAGCTTCCTGAATTAGTGGCCTTGATGGAGGAGGAACATCTGGATATCGTGGCAGTCACAGAAACATGGTACACACAAAACCATGACTGGGATGTAAACATACCAGGATACACTATCTACAGGAGGGACAGGGGGTAAAAGGGGAGGAGTAGTTCTTACATAAAGGAAGGAATAAAAGCAACAGAACAAAAGGGTAAACAGGAGGAGAAGAAGCACTGTGGGTAAATTTGGAGACAGGCAATGGCACCACAATCCGCACAGGGTTAGATACAGACCTTTCTCAGGGGAGGAAGTGGACAAGGAAATGATAGAAAGTATACTTAGAATGGCAGAAAAAGGGAGATATTGCTGATGGGTGATCTGAATATGCCAGATGTTAACTGGAGCGCAGTTGCAGCTGCCACTTCGAAGAGTGCAGTTATTCTAGATGCCCTACAGGGGCATGCCTTAGACAACTAGTACTGGAGCCCACTTGAGAGGGAGCAATATTAGACTTGATACTCTCAAATGGAGATGGAGAGAGGATCACAGATGTAGAAGTGGGTAGCCATCTGGGAACTAGCGACCATCGAACAGTATGGTTCACAATAAACACAGCAATAGAGTCAAGCCATACAAAGACAAAAGTACTGGACTTTAGGAGGGCTGACTTTGCCAAAATGGGTGAGTGCCTAAGGAATGCACTAGCAAATGGGCGGAAGGAGGTGGAAGAACAATGGGGAATAATAAAACTGCCATCACAGAGGTAACGAGCCTTGTGAAGCAAATAAACAAAACAAGACGATAAGAAACCACTATGGTTCTCAAAGGAAGTGGCAGTGAAGGTTCAAGAGAAAAGAAAGCATTCAGGAAGTACAAGGAATCCAGCAGGAGCAGGACAGAGAACTGTATCAGTTAAAGCAAAGGAGACTGGGAAGGCAGTCAGAACAGCAAAGGCCCAAACTGAGAAAAGATAGCCAACTCAGTTAAGAAGGGAATAAAACCTTTATAGGTACATCAGGGAGCAAAGAAGACCAAGGGAGGGATAGTGAGGCTTAATAAAGGGGAGGAGGGTGGGCAGAGGGAGAATGTGAAAGGCAGAGATACTAAACAAATATTTTTGCTCAGTATTTACAAAGGAAGAGGGGAGTACATAAAACAAACAGTAGTAACACTCTGGATACAGAAGTTGATACCAGCCCATTTACAGAAGAAAGGGTTCTGAAAGAACTCTTAAAACTGAAGGTGGACAAAGCAATGGGGCCTGATGGGATTCATCCCAGAATTCTAAAAGAACTAAGGGTAGAACTAGTGACACCACTGACTACCCTCTTTAACAAATCATGGGAGGATGGGGTGGTACCCGAGGACTGGAGGAGGGCAGATGTGATTCCCTTCACAAAAGTGGGAGCAAGGCAGAAGCAGGAAACTATAGACCTGTTAGTTTAACCTCAGTGATAGGAAAATGATGGAATCACTTCTAAAGGAAAGAATTGTCCATTATCTAGAGGCCAGAAGGGCACAGGACCCTAGGCAGCATGGATTCACAGCGGGAAGGTCATGCCAGATGAATCTGATAGATTTCTTTGACTGGGTGACCAAAGTAGTAGATCAGGGAGGGGCTGTGGACATGGCCTACCTAGACTTTAGCAAGGCATTTGACACGGTCCCACACAAAAGATTAACATATAAGTTAGCCAGCCTGGGAGTGGGTCCCAAGATGACAGCCTGGGTAAAGAATTGGCTGGAGAATAGGACACAGAGAGTAATAGTAAATGGAGTCCACTCAGAAGAAAGGAGGGTTACTGGCGGGTACCGAGGGGTTCAGATTAGGACCAGTCCTCTTCAATGTCTTTATAAGTGACATTGCAGAAGGACTGGAAGGAAAAGTATGTCTCTTTGCAGATGACACTAAGATCCGCAACAGAGTTGATGCACAGGGTGGGGTGGATAGGATGAGAAGGACTTGGCAGGTTAGAGGAATGGTCAAATGTATGGCAGCTTAGATTCAATGCTAAGAAGTGCAAGGTAATGCACCTGGGAAACAAAACCCAGGGAAGAGTACACAATGGGGTGAGATACTAACAACAACAAAAATGGAAAGGGACCTGGGAGTAGTCATATCAGATGACCTAAAGGTGGGCAAGCAATGTGAGAAGGCAGCAAGGAGGGTTGGGGGATACTGGGATGCATAGGGAGGCATCACCAGTAGAAAACAGGAAGTTATTATCCTCTGTACAGACAGCTGGTAAGACCCATCTGGAGTACTCGTGCAGTTCTGAGAGACCCAATCTCCCAAAGACATAGACAGGATGGAAGCTGTCCGAGGAGGGCAACTAAAATGGTGCAGGGTCCGCAACGGAAGACATATGAAGAGAGACTTAAGGAGCTTAATATGTATAGCCTCGAGGAAAGGAGGGAGAGGGGGGACATGATAGAAACTTTCAAGTACCTCAAGGGAATCAACAAAGTCCAAGAGGGTAGCATCTTTCAAAAAAAGAGGTGTGCAAGAACAAGAGGGCACAATTTGAAGATAGAGGGGGCGGCTCAGAGGTAATTTAAGGAAGTATTTTTTCACAGAGAGGGTTGTGGATGCATGGAATGGCCTTCCGGAGGAGGTTGTGGAGTCAAAATCAGTGGTGGAATTCAAGCATGCATGGGATAGTCATAAGGCAATTCTGAGGGGCGGGGGTAGGAAGAAGTAGGCTGCTGGTTAACTAGGATCTGCAGCTTATCCAGTAGGTAGGGAAATGGGCAGACTGGGTGGGCCAAGCGGTCCTTATCTGCCGTCAAATTCTATGTTTCTCAGTAATCTATTAGCACAGTCTGTACAAAAGGTGCTGTCTTCCTATCCCGTGCCTGCTCAGTCTGCTGTGTAGCCTAAACTGACAAGTGAGTAAGACAAAAGTCAGAAGACTGTTACCCTGTTATTTGTTGTCTTTCAACACAATTTCTACTACGTTTATTTTCATTTCGAAATTCAACCTAGAAACAGCTTTGATGAACTTAAACAAGTTGCTAGCACCAAGTACAGATGTATCCGTTTAGATAACTCTCTAAACTTTAACAAATATATTGCACTTCTGTTGAGTGAAACTGCCTCTAGGCTTGGCCTCTGCTTAAGATCTTGGAACTACATTTTGACACCAGTAGCAGAAATACTACCTCTGACACATACTTCTTCGGCTCCTCGATTATACAGATGGCAGCCACAGTCTAATAAGGATGACAGTCTAGTGTATCTCCTCTTGAAGTCAAAGCACTGGGGAATACTAAGTCTCTGATCTGCCACAAGTCTAATATTCAAGGTTGTGTCCGCCATGTCACCGTGTGTTTAGTCAAGACAGACCAGCCTGTAATATTTTGTTTCCCAGAGGGTAATGCCTCTTCCTTATTTTAAAGCTGGAAGATCTAAAACACAGGACATCAAGACACTTGTTCAGGTTCACACAGTAAGCTATTGTGACTTGATGGGATATCTGTTTTTTCAGTTCTGAACTCTTAACTATTAGGCAACATCCCAATACATTATTAGTAACTGGGACAGGCAACCTTATGCAACTATAGCTTATGAAATCATATATTTTTAGGATTTGTTTTTAAAGAGATCCAATCGCTATTAGGCAGAAACATAGTGTAGACGTATGGTACCCTACTCCATTAAATATATTTTATGGCATCTAGTGTGATAAAAGCTTTATTAGTGTCATGTTATTTACCTCTCACAAAAAGACTAAGAATAGAGGAAGCTCTGGGGCTGTAGATCTCTTAGCATGCCCAGGGCAGTGGTTGCCATAGCAACAGGGAGGTCACTATATGGAGATCATGGGGCTTCTCACCTTATAATGAAGGGGAACATATCAAACATAATTTTCATAAAAATAACCAGTATGAGCCAAGCTGAATCAGAACAATAGTCACAACAAGTGATAGAGGCATACTGTAAGTCTTGGTCATATCCAGTTCATGTTGTATTGGTTACCATTACAAGAAAATCACTATTTTTTTTTGTAAGTTAGATAATGGGATTGTACTAAAGCTTTTATCACACTGAATGCCAGGAATTGTATTTAAAGGGAGTAAGGTACTGCACATCTATTTTTATGACTGATGGTGATTGGCCAGGGTAGGTTCTATTTAATGTGGTGATACTTGGTACCAAACCACTAGCTTGCACTGTATATGGCTCTTTTCATGTAAGCACCTAAAAGTGCTTTACAATCAACACTCAGTGACTGCCAGCCCACTGGTGCAGTAGTAGCGCTACCACTTGCAGCGCCAACTTGTCACGTCAGGATCAAACTCGGGGCACTGGAAGGTCTGCTGGGGGGAGAAAGATCAAGCATGCACAGGACTGCTCTCCTCCTCTGGGGAGGGAACAGCATGGTACCCAGAGCAGTAATGGCCCCTACTGGAGGCTAGGGACTAATGCACCAGGACAGTGGAGAATTGGTAGACATCCAGTGTGTCACACACGGAGCATGAGTGGTGCTGCCATTGATGTCACTGCACGCCACTCCTCCGTTCCACAAGGGCAGGAGGGAGGAACAACAAAAGGGAAGGAAACACCCCTGGCTGGTGTGGATGACTGCCACCCCTCACTGGCTTTGCATCCAGTGACTTGAGCATAGCTACTGGATCCTTGAACCAGTGGGTTGAGGATGCTCCCTGCCACCCCACTGTAGGGAATAAGCTGTAGGAGTGAAGATCAGGCAAGTCCCAAGAAAAGTCGGGGTGATGGGGTTGCTGGGACAGGTGTGATGGAGAGCCAGCCAGGAGGGGGAAAAAGTCATAGCAAATAAAACTCAATGATAGACAATCACTGAAATGCAGCCACCTCTAGGGTGCAGCATAGCCACTATTTTGTGGCAGTGCACTACACAACAGCTTGTAAATCTCTGTGTGCAGATGAAAATTCCTTGATATTACTTTATTTTATTTGAAATTGTTTTACCAGATAAACATACAGTGATACAAAGAGTAATGTAATTTATAGATGTGACCTGGAGGTGAGGGAAAGGGAGCAAAAATAAGAATGAAAACAATATGTACATAAAATAACTGAATACACAGTTTACAAATAACGTATAAGGTATACACAAATCACATGAGAGAGAGACACTCTAGGCAACTGAGTAAACTATGAGCATAGGTCATAGTCAAGTGCAGTCACAGTAAGACACAATCGCATTTTTGAGGTACTGCTTGGCTGTGGCAATGCATGTTGTTGAGCTGTTTCCCAAAGCCAGCTTGTTCCAGACCTGTGGGTGTATGTGACTGAAAGCTAGTTGGTCAGAACTGTGTTTCCATCTGGAAACAAAAAATCTACTATTTTCCTGAGAGGGAGTGATGGTGGTTGGAGGGGGCACAGGGGGTGACCAGTGTGTGCAGGTAGTTGGGAGGTTTGTCAAACCAGAACTTCAGTCCATACAGAACCAGATGCTGTACACATCTATTCTTTAGTGAAGGCCAGGTTACATGATCATAAAGTGCGTAGTGGTGGGTCCGGATGCAGCAGAGGAGCATGAACCTGCGGAGGCATTTACTAGAAAAGCAAGTTTGGATAACTGGCAGTTAGAGCAGTCATACAACACATCACCAAAGTCAATTACAGGTAGTATAATACATTCAGCTAAGCACATTCTCATACCTTGGGAGATGCAGTAACCCACCTTATAGAGGGCTTCAAACTTACTACGGGTCTCTGAGGCCAGTTCCTGGATTGTTGCCAGGTGTGGGCAAAAGATAACGCAGACAACAGCAAATAGGTGCAACACATTGCAGTGTGGCTTTATTTTCTTCCAAAATCAGGATAAAATAGTTAACTGCAAAATAAATAAAGCAACATTTTTTACAGAACTGCAGTTAATTCACTTTCCTTAGTAGCCAGAGGGGATAACCTTAAGAAATGGTATATTCTTTCTTCAATATATCAGTTTGCAGCAACAGACACTGTGTGTCCTTCCACTGCACTTGGTCAGCACCTACCAACCCACTGATCTACTGATCTATCTTTCCTGCGGAATTGAACTATCCCCTATGTTGGTCTTGTGTGTTTGGGTGATGGGGAGCCCAAATGAAAAAAAAAAAACAAAACAAGCTAAAGACAAAGAACTACTGTACCAAAAGCACTGAAGCAATGGTTACCCCAAATGGCATTGGCAATAAAGCCAAGTTACAAAAAAACACATCACACACAGCCCCATAATGCAAATCACCTTGAAATTTTAAGCTGGTTCAGCTTAAAGCAGGAATGCATGGTGCCAAAGAGCTTCACTAAGAAGCTATAATTTACATGCATTTAAATGATACAATGGGGGGTTTCTGATATCTCTACCCCGGTAACTTAATTTTTATAATACAGTCCCGTAGTAACTTTTTACCTTTATGAAAAACAGCTAGTGCCATAGTATTTTCAACATTTACAGGTTTCAATCTTCTTTCTACATACAGTCTATATGAGCATAGGAGAGGTCCCAGAAGACTGGAGAAGGGCTCATGTGATCCCGCTCCACAAGAGTGGTAACAGGGAGCAGGCAGGGAACTACAGACCAGTCAGTCTTACTTCAGTAGTGGGCAAGATAATGGAGACACTCCTTAAGGAAAGGATTGTGCAACACTCGGAATCCACAGGAGCACAGGATCCAAGATAGCACAGGTTTACAAAAGGAAGGTCCTGTCAAACTAATCTCATAGATTTCTTTGACTGGGTAACCAGAGTGGTGGACCAAGGGGGAGCAGTTGATGTCGCCTACTTTGACTTTAGCAAAGCTTTTGATACTGTTCCACATAGAAGATTGATTAATAAGCTGGGTAGGCTTGGGGTGGGTCGGAAGTTGGTCAACTGGGTGGCAAACTGGTTGACAGACAGAACACAGAGAGTGCTGGTAAATGGTATACAATCAAAAGAGATGCAAGTCACAAGTGGGGTACCTCATGGATCAGTCCTGGGGCCAGTCCTCTTCAATATCTTCATCAGTGACATTGCAGATGGACTGGAGGGTAAGGTTTGTCTGTTTTCACATGACACCAAGATCTGCAACAGGGTAGATGATCCAGATGGGGTGGGCAGAATAAGCAGAGATCTGGATAAACTAGCAAAATGGTCGGAAGAGTGACAACTGGGGTTTAATGCAAAGAAGTGTAAGATCATGCACATATGGAAGAGAAACCCTGAAGCTACCTATAGGCTGGGAGGAGAGTTGCTGGCAGTCACAAGGGAAGAAAGAGACTTGGGCATCATAATCACCAATGACCTGAAATCATCCAAGCAGACCACTAAAGCAGTAGGTAGGGCTAGGGTGATGTTAGGGTGTATTAGTAGGGGTATCACAAATCAGAAGAGGGAGGTAACAATCCCTCTTTACAAGACAGTGGTTAGGCCCCATCTGGAGTACTGTGTGCAGTACTGGAGGCCACACCTTCACAAGGACATTAACCAAGTTGAGGCAGTCCAGAGAAGGGCAACCAAAATGGTGCAGGGACTGCATCAGAAAACATATGAGGACAGATTATTGGAGCTCAGTATGTATACCCCAGAGCAAAGGAGGGAGAGAGGTGATATGATCAAAACATTCAAACATCTTAAGTGCATTAACAAGGTGAAAGAGTCTAACATGTTTCAATATAAGAAAAATAGCAGGACAAGAGGACACAGCATAAGATTAGAGGGAGGCTGATTAAGGGGTAATGTGAGGAAGTTCTTTTTCACAGAAAGGGTGTTGGATACATGGAACGGCCTACCTCAGGAAGTGGTGGATATGAATACAGTGTAGGGCTTCAAACTGGCATGGGATAGGCATAACGGAGCAATACAGATGAGTATGAATAGATAGGCCACTGACAGAGCAAACGCTGATGGCACATTTATAAGGTAGAAAAAGAAATGGACAGACTGGATGGGCCTTGTGGTCCTTATCTGCCGTCAACGTCAACTTCTATGTCAGCTACTGTATTTTCTTATAGCCATATCTGTTATTTCCTTAGAAAGGCATATGACTTCTGATGAGGGATGGAATGGTGAATTAGAAACAAAGAAAGGATGGAAGAACAGAGATTTAGGGAGGATACAAAAAGACTGTTGTAGGTGGACAACCTACTGCAGTGTGAAAAAAAGAACAGGATAGTTTTCTAGAGGTACTGATGCAACAGATTGTACAGAAGGAAGGGGAGAAGATAGAAAAACGTCCCTAACTGCTACACCAATGTCTTGGGTAGAGCACAGCTCAACCACACACACCGGTGGTTAAGAGGAAACCAGGGGTCCTCAAACAACTGGTTTTCTGGACTATCAGCCTCTTTCAGCAACCTAAGGGGTTGGTTGGAGCTTTCACCCACCCTCTACAGAAGCTCCGCCCCAGGGTCCCTTAAATAACACAAGCGTCAGTATTGCCTACATGCTATGTAATAGCCTCTTCAATAGCAATATTCTTAATACAATTACCCTTGGGTTTGCATAGTACTAAAAATCATCATAGTACCATTTACAGTATACAGTTTGCTATTTCGTTGCTGTACCTCAGTACAATGATATGAAAAAAAAATTTGCATTTCTATGCTGTCTGTCATGTTTCTTAAGCGAAAATCTGGAAGGCTGTAAAGTCCGGTACCATAGAAAGAGTGAGTAATTACCTGCTCCAACCCCACCAGACATGTCGTTTGTAAGCAGAGGCCCAGTCCTAGGTTCAACCCCTCTACATAAATCCACTATGTCTCTTGATTCATTCATTTCACTTCTTACTGATACAGACATGTGAGGGTAGACACTCTAGGTGTTAACCCAACACAGGTTCCAATCCTTTTAAAATATTTGTGCTTATTTCAGCTGCCTGTTACCATCTGGTACCTTGTGACTTGTGTGGGAGTTTTCCCTTTCTCCAAGGGTGCCATTTTTTTTCTTTGATAACCTCTTCCCTTTAGGACACTCCTCCCACTCCCCATGAACCAGTACCTCTGCTGAATGGATGTCTTCTGTCCCCAGCAGGAACCTCCACTACACTGCCTACTGGACAGGTCTTAATATAGGCCAGCACCTGTCTGTACATACCAGGCCAGTAATAAGAAGGAGTTAGCTGAGCCAAGACAATGCTATGGCTCAGATGCCCAGAGGGACCGGAGTGAGCAGCTTCCATCACCTGTTGTCTGTAGGCCTCAGGCACCACTATCTGGGCAGCCACACTTTTTGTATGGGGGTTGGGCCTCACATGGTACAGAACACCCTTCCTCAGTTTGTACCACCAACATTGTTTTGCCCCCACACCACCATTAGTCTGCATACCCTCCTTGACCTTAACATACTGTAACAGTTTGACAACATTAGCATCTTTAGCCTGTAGTATACCCCAGTCAATACTGTTAATAGATTTAGCTGTATCAATGCAAGAAAAAGTCCCTTCAGCCTCATAGGCTTCTTCTTGCTTGCTTGGAGTCTTCAACACCAGTACAGTATCATTAGGCACAATCTTACCTGAGGTGTCACATTCAAGTTCCTTGAAGGCTTCTCCATCCTTCAGCAAGTAACATCCAGGGAACACAGGCAGCAAAGGAATATCCTGCGCCTCCAGGAGTCCTCCTCCCACTGAGCACATGAACCATTCTCGTCCGATTCCTTAGTAAAACTTTACGGTTGGGCTGTCTCGAGCACCTGGCACCGATGTTCTGCCTCTCTGCAGAGTCGATCTGCTTCCAGTCATTGTTCACTCATCCACTGGATCATCTTCATCAGGGTGTCCACCATCTGGGTGTCATCCTGTCCTTCTGGTCCATCTAACCACTCTGTAATTTCTTATCCATGTCATCACATCCAGCAAGTGCCATCCTCATCTCACCAGTCTCCACTGCAGTGCACCTCTGCCAGTTATCCTGGGCACCAGAGCTGGTAGCAACTGACTGGAATCCCCCTATTATACTGGACTTCCAGTTAGCATCCCACTCTCACACCATATGTGGCTGAGTGTGGATGAAGGATAAAACAGACAACAGCAGATTGGTGCAACACACCACAGTGCGGCTTTATTTTCTTTCAAAGTCAGGATAAAATAATTAACTCCAAAATAAATAAAGCAAAATGTTTTTACAGAACTGCAGGTAATTCACTTTTCTTAGTGACCACAGAGAATAACTTTAAGCAATGGTATATCCCCTCTTCAATACATCAGTTTGCAGCAGCAGACAATGCATGTCCTTCCTGTGTATTTGGTCAGCACCTACTAACCCAATGATCTACTGATCTATCTTTCCTATGGAAATGAACTATCCCCTATGCTGGTTTTGTGTGCTTGGGTGATGGGGAGCCCAAATAAATAAAAAAAACAAGCTAAAGACAAAGAACCTCAGTGCAAAAGCCCTGAAGTAAGGGTTACCCCAAAGGGCATTGGCAATAAAGTCAAGTTTCAAAGAAACACATCACCACACATACCCCCATAATGCAAAGCACCATGGGATGTATATGCAAATCACCATGAAATTTTAGGCTGGTTCATCTTAAAACAGGAATGCGTGGTGCCAAAGGGCATCTCAAACAATCTGTAATTTACATGCATTTAAATAACACAATGGGGGTTTCTGAAATCTCTTCCCTGGTAACTTAATTTTTATAATACAGTCCCCATGTAACTTTTTATCTTTATCAAAAACACCTAGTGCCATGGTATTTTCAACATTTATAGGTTTCAGCCTTCTTTCTGTATACAGTCCACTACTGTATTTGCTTATAGCCATATCTGTTATTTCCTTAGAAAGGCATATGGTTTCTGGTGAGGGATGGAATGGTGGATTAGAAACAAAGAAAGGAAGAACATAGATTTAGGGAGGATACAAAAAGACTGCCATAGGTGAAAAAGAACAGGATAGTTTTCTATAGGTACTGTTGCAACAGATTGCACAGAAGGAAGGGGAGAAGATAGAAAAATGTCCCTAACTGCTACACCAATTTCCTGGGTAGAGCACAACTCTGCCACATGGATATGAAGAGAAAAATCCAGGGATTGATCAAACAAGATGCCATGGTACTTATATTCTGCCACAGATTTTGGGGTGGCACCATCTGGGGCTTTTATGTCTAGATTAGGGTAGCTCATCACACATTTTTAGAGCCAAAAACATAGATACCGTTTTGGACTGGTTTAGAGCTTGATAATTTGATCTAAACCAATCAAAGAGATTGTTGAAATCAGATTGCAGGGCAACAGAAATATCTGCAGGACTACGGCCAGTGGTAAATAGAATGGTGTCATCCACATACACGTAGATATAGCAGAAACGCATAGCCCATGGCAGATCATTAACAGAAACATTGAAAAGAAGAAGCTGTAGAACAGAGTCTTGAGGGACTCCCATAATGACTTGCCTGGGATCAGAGAGGGATAAGGCAGTAGAGATGGATTGGGGTGGCCAGAAAGACAGGACAAGAATCAGGTGAGAGAAGAGTGGGTGAGACCACAAGCAGTAAGTTTAGCTAGGAGAATAGGATGATCTATCATGTCAAAGGTTTTTACCAGGTCAAAGAATATGACACTGGTAGGCAGGCTATTGTCCAAGTTAGTGGGGGATAAAGTCATTGGGCTGGATTTTCAAAGCCTGGTGCATGGCTTGCATCCAGCCCTGCACCACGGCTCTTAACCTCTGGTGGTGCGCTGCTTAACTTCTGGTGGTGCGCTGATGCCTTTGCCTCAACTGCACCTGATTTTACAAGCTCGGGCGCAGTTGTGACAGTTTCCACATATCATGGCAGCGTGTGCCATATGTCTGATGCACATTCCATAATAATGGCCCCCCATGATTACCGCAAGTTAGATCATAAAAAATTGGTCTAGCTTGAAGCAATTGGTGCACAAGATCACAGCAAGCCCTGTGCACTGTATCATCAGTGCACCAGGGCTCGTGGGAATTTAGGGCATTTGGAAATCCCACCCAGTGAGTCTGAAGAGGGAGGTAGATGTAAAGAGGGATGCTCGAAACCCAGACTGGTAATCCAAAAAGAAACAGTGCAAGGAGTAGCAGTTTAATAGTTGTCTGATGATCAGTCTCTCAAGGATTTTTCAGAGAACTGGGAGAAGAGAGATTGGTCCATAGTTTTCAAGACAGTTTGTGGGACCACTTTTATGCTGGGGAATCATTATGGCATGCTTCCAGAGGAAGAAAGAACCCCAGTAAAGAGGGAGCAGTTGAAGACATGGACCAAACAGACAGCAATTTCAGGGGCAGCCAATATCAGAAATCTAGGGGGAATACCCTCACACACAGGATATAAATTTGGCTTTGAGCACAAAGCAGGCCAGTCTGTTGGTTCATTACTAAATGGGGGAAATTTGGCTGAGACACTGGAAAAATTCCCCAGTTCTTTTCCACAAGAGCCATGGGGCCTTTAACATCTACCTGAACAACCAGCAGAACAGGTAGTTGGAACCTGGCTTAATGTCTCATCCAAAAGATGACACCCATGACCTCCATACCATTCTGGGGCATTGGTATGATTTATTATATCCAAGAGGAGAGTGCATCCTAGCAAAGACACCAACACCCCTTTCTGCTGCACCTGTCATTAAAATGGAACATCAGAAGTAATAGAATTTGTGTTTGAATGCAAACAAAGAAATCTTTAAGTTGATGGTAGAAGTCACCTTACCCATTAAAATATTGTCAGCGCTGTGTCTTGACCTAATTAGGGTTGGAAATGGGCCCTTTGTACATCAACCTATGTCCTTTACTGTGTACTTTTAACCAAAGAAAACAATCACATTCAATCTTTTGCCTGTACACAGATGCTAATTTGTCATTTTTTTTTCCGACACTGCACTTAAAGATGATGAAAGATACTGAATAGGGAACTCAGTAAAATGTACCTCTGTAAGCATGGAGTCATTAATTCAGATAGCAGTCAAAGTGTGCTGTACATGGAAACCACTGGTTACAGCTTATTCAAATGAGAGCCTCACTTCAGTAGAGCTACATGTAGCCCCAGCTTGTGTTGGGCACCCTTCACCATGATAATGCACTTTTACTCTGTGAGGATGGCGGAGTATTTTTCTACAGAACAGAATCCACTGGCACATATAGTAATTCAAGAACTGTGGGCCTAAAACTTGACTGACTGATAAATTCACAGTCTAAAAACCCAGGCTGATAACATTCACTGTTGTGTGGGGTTGAATCTCAGGTCACAAGTGAGATGAGTGGGATGACCGCGGCCCAGATACAGGTAATTCTGCTTGATTCAAACTAACTGTCAATCACTGCTCTGAAAAGAAATGCTAGAAAGGATGAGCCTAGTGACTGCATAACTCTGCTGTCTAGATATGGCAGTCCCCTCAGCTCATTACTAAGTGTATTGGTGAAGAAAGATGGGGTAATTTGAACTGAGTCCACCCACACTGTCCATTACCTGGTCTGTGTACTAATTAAGCACCTCAGTTTCTATTGCCAGTGTTCATTAACCTTTTTCATGCACTAAATTCATCTCTTAAATTAAACAATGAAAAACATTTGTCTTTAGGCAGTTCTTTTGACACCTTTCTTTCATGATGGAATTTAGCACTTGACCTTTTTATGTTGGCACGCTTGCGCAGCCAACATCGTGGGACAGTGCAGCTTTAGAGGCACAGTCGCTGTTGAGCGAATGCAGGGCATTCCCCAATCAGCCTGCATGCCGGCGCCACACCATGCCTACATAATGTGGCGAGCACATCTAAGAAAAGGTCTGCTGCAATCCGAGCAAAGCTCATCAGACACAGCAGTCCTTTTCTTGCCATGCTTGCCGCCATTATGTACATGGCGGGACACTGGCTGTAGAACTGCCAACTTCGAAGGTGCCCAATCCCCCTGTCGGCTGCCCCTGCCCCCTGTGAATGTGCCAACAGGGGACCCCACTCCCTGTCGGCATAAAGCACCCCCCCAATTGTTTAATGCCAAGGGGGTGCCCAATCCCCCTCGGCTCTGCACCCCCCCACCCTTCTTTGTGTGCCAATGGGGGTGCCCAAACCCTGTCGGCATAAATCCCCCCGATGTTGTTTGCCGATGAGGGTGCCCAATCCCCCATCAGCTACAGACACCTGCCCAAACAGTTAGGTGGCATGCTGGGAGCCCACCCCAGTGTGCCAAAAGCCCTGCAAAACAAAAACTGTCCTGCAATGTATTTTTCTGTTTTTTAACCTGTAAAGCGAAAATGGTCCCTCGTAGTCTCTGTGCCCCCCACACCACCCTCTGTGCAGCCTGTCTCCCCACCACCCCTCACCCCATACTTACCTCCAGAGTGCGGCGTGACAATCTTCGGTGGACCAGGAACACGTCTGCACTCTTCAAAGCCAACTGCGAACTGAGGAAATGCCGGTAAGCTGTATAATGTAATAGATAGGGTTTTTGCAAGTTTGCTGCATATCTCAGGCATTTTTGAAAATTTTGGCTCCAAATTTCCAACATGGGGTTTTTGGGACCCCTTCTCATGAATTCTTGCACTGTCATGGCGTTATTCGGTTCCGAAAGGTGATTTCACAGTCACTGCACGGAATCACCTTTCAGGATTGCATAATGAAATGACAGTGCCACTGTCAATGCGGAGGGCTCTCAGAAACCCTATTTTGCAAATTTGGTGGGAAAAATCCAAAACATGACTGTTTTACGATCGTAAGCGTAGTAACCGCAGCGAAGCCATTTAGTTAGCGAATTTGCAATATTTTCACACCAGATTCTTAACATTGTCATTTTACCACACCTTCTTGTGAACCGTACAGCTGTCATTTTTCACATCCTGGCTGAAATGTGTTTTCGCAATTCTGGCGCAGAATAGCACGGTTGTAGTGTGAAATCAGTGTTTGGGACATATTATGAAAATGACAGTAACACTGTTCATGAGCAGAGATCCTAAAATGCCTGTGTTGAAAATTTAGTGACAATACTCCATAAAGTGACTGTTTTACGTACGTGCATAGTAACTGCGCAATGCACACTCATATGTTAGTGCATTTTCACTATTTTCATGCCAGATTCTTAACACTGGCATTTTACCAGACCTTCTTGTGAACTGTACAGCTGTCATTTTTCACATCCTGGTTGAAATGTGTTTTTGCACTTCTGGCGCAGAATAGCGCAGTCGCTGTGTGAAATCAGTGTTTGGGACACATTACAAAAATGACAGTGATACTGTTCATGAGCAGAGGTCCTAAAATGCCTGTGTTGAAAATTTGGTGACAATACTCCATAAAATGAATGTTTTACAAGGTGCATCGCAACTGCGCAATGCACACTCGTAACTTAGCGCATTCACAATATTTTCACACCAGATTCTCAAATTTGACATTTTACTACACCTTCTTGTGAACTGTATAGCTGTCATTATTTACATCCTTGCCAAAATGTGTTTTCGCACTTTCGGCACAGAATAGTGCATTCGCTGTGAGAAATCAGTGTTTAGGACACATTACGAAAATGACAGTGACATGGTTCATGAGCAGAGGTCCTAAAATGCCTGTGTTGAAAATTTGGTGACAATACTCCATAAAATTACTGTGTTACGAGCATGCGTTGCACAGTTTGCATGCACACTCGTACGTTCGCAAACTTCTAATATTCTCACTCCAGATTTTCTACAGTGATATTGTTCTGCACCTCCTAATGAACAGTATAGTTGTCATTTTTCACATCCTGACCAAAATCTGTTTTCGCAGTTCCAGCGCAGAATAGCGTGGTCGCTGTGGAAAGTCCATGTTCGAGACACATGATGAAAATGACAGTGACACTGTTCATTAGCAGATGCCCTAAAATGCCTATGTTGAAAATTTGGGAATGAAAGTCAATAAAATTAGTGATTTATGAATGTGCATTGCACAGTTTGCATGCATGCTCATGACTTTGTGAATTTGTAATACTTTCACTCCAGCTGTTCATCATTGGCATTTTTCAATACCGCCTTATGAACACTGCAGCTGCCTGAAATGTGTTTTCGTACATCCGGCACAGAATTGCATGGCCGCTGTGCAAAATCAGTTTTTGGGACAGTTTGAGGAAATGACGGTCACACTAATCATGAGCAGAGGTCCTAAAATGCCTATGTTGAAAATTTGGTAGGAAAACTCCACACAATGACTGTGTTGCAAGCGTGCATTGTGCATTTTCCATGCACCCTTGTAACTTCGTCAATCTGCAATATTTTCATGCCACATTTTCACCACTGGCATTTATGTACATCTCCTTATCAACAGTCCAGCTGCCATTTTTCATAGCCTGCCCAAAACATGTTTCTGCAGCTGTGGCGCACACCGGCGTGCTCGCTGTGCAAAATCACCTTTTGAGACACATTCACAAAATCACAGCACTATGCATCTCTAGCTACGCCACTCCCACTGCCTATGTCAGCGCGACAACATTCGGCATTGACAAATGCTTGTTTTAACCTGTACTGATCCTGTTACTTTATTTAAAATAAGAAAAAAAATCCTGTCATCAAGCCATCCTCTATATGGCATTAAGTATATTTCATTAACACCTGAATACCTTTGTCATACACCATCAGTTTTTTACTCAGTTCAGCTTTCAGATATTGTATATAGAATTGTTTTGACTATATCTATTTCAATTTGACTTTTACTGTTGCTGTGCTGTCATGTTTTATAATTTCTCAGTACAGCAGTCATAAAAAAACTAGCTCATTTTAAAAATGACAAAAGGGACCTCACCTTCAGAAGGGTAAAGATGTCAGCCACTGTAACATGATTCACAGCTGCCATACTGGAGCTGGCAAAAAAGGGGATGTGACTTACGAATAATTCTCTTTTGTTCTCTAGTTTTATTCATAAAGAAAATAATAAAATACATATTTACAATTGACACAGTAGCAATATTTCATTCTGAAATTATATATTACATGCATTTCCTTAATAACCAATTAAAAAGGGAACAAAAGATAGCTTATTTATATAGTAGGGGATTTAAAGCAATCAAAGAAAACCTGTTTATATTCGAGAGCTCTGAAAGACAAAGTTACTTTGGCTGTCTGCCCTCCAAGCATTGTTCTTTCCTGTGAAAAAATTTCTAACATCAAAATGTTATGCACATGGCACTCAGAACAAATAAAATAGCAACTACTTTAGCCGGCGTATGTATATTCAGGAAGGCAAATGCAAATTATGAGTACATTTTAAGTCCAGCGTGGAGAGGATCAGGGACCAGCCATCAGGACAGTGATATTCCATCACCTCTTCTTCATCTTCCTCAGAAGTCTGAGCCTATATCTTTTGGAAGCAGCACATCACTTTCAAAGAACATCTTAGCAGCATCCAGGTCCTTAAAGGGACACTGTCAACCCCCTAAGGGCTCAAAATGCCCCTAGATTAAAAAAACACATGTTATGATTGTTCATACTCTGTAGAGACTACTGATGTAGCTGGTAATTTTATTCCAATTTTTTTTCTTTTAAATAGTGAAAAACAAACTGCTCACCATACTGGTGTTACCACACAAAAAAATGTTAGTTTACATTCCTTGATCAACTCTCACTATGTCTTTCCTAGAATTTTGAGAATACCCCCGATACAGTCTAGCCACTAATTATGCATTAGGAGGAAAGTAGACAACTGCATGATGAGTGGCTGCACTTTTGGGGGGCGTTCCTAGTTTTCAGGTAGTATACTATAAGAGTAGATCATGGATTTGAACCAAACAATGTTATTTACAACTATACCATTAGCATGCATTTCAGTTCTATTAAGAAAGGAGGCAGATAAAGCCGCCAGCTACATCAACAAATGTTAGAGAAGGTAAACAATCATAAAATGTGGGGTTTTAGCTGGAAATAATATGATGCAAAAGAGGTTGACAGTGTCCCTTTAAAGAATTCCACCTTCCCCGGGAAGTTATCTTCAGACATGCTGGGGCAAGTAAAGAGAATCTGACTCCTGCCTCTTTAAACTCAGACAAGATTGACAAATGAGTTTTTCCTGTACTGTGTCAATAAGCTAAAGTGTGGGTAAAGACATAATCTGGCACCCAAATAGTGAAACTTTTTTTCCTTGCCTGCCCACCTGCAAAATCCTATGTCTATCAGTCAATGCTGTGAAAGGAATAATATTGTATCTGGCCCGAGAGAGTGATGTGGCTGATAAATCTGATGATGCAGATTTAACCAACCACCCTTGTTGTTGTGCTCATCGTTGAGAGGGAGTCCGAAACACTGACTCCAACAACAAAGGGAGTTCAATTGTAAAAACAGCTGTCAGTGCCTTTTGCACCTCTTTTTTTTCAGCTCATTTATAGGAAATGCAGCAGGAAATCCAATAGGGCGTAAGTTGCTAAAAAAATATATTATTTTCTAACTGTTCCAGCCTGAAGATTGAGAGATCTGTTCATGAAGGGCAGCACTTACTGCCTCTTCTTCTGTAAGAATTTTTGCTGATAGTGCTTTCAGTTAATTTTTGTGAGATTTGAAGGCTTTCTCTGTACCCTCCACTCTGGCTTCAATAGCAGTGCGCCAAGTGGATATTTCTGAAAGAAGGGTTTCCATCTTCTGTGAGGAAGAACAAGCCTCCACCTGAAAATCCAGTTGATATGAGGACGTCAAAGTCTTCTTTGCCAGTGCTTTCTAGTTCAGGCTCACCTCTGGGCAACTGACTGCAGGGGTGGTTTCTTTCCAGGGAACTCTGATGGGGCTCATGGGCCCCTGGGTCAGAACACCTCTTCTTGCTGTTTTCCAGAATAAAAACATTTCCATCTGGATATATGAGTTGTTCATCTGCTCATGGCAGCAGAGAGTGCTTTTTGCCAGTATCTTACATAGAAACGTAGAATTTGCCAGCAGATAAGGAACACTTAGCCCACCTAGTCTGCCTATTTTCCCTTCTAAAGTATCACCGCAGATCCTACTTGATCTACATCCTATTCATCCCCTTCCCCTTCCCTGTCCCTAAGATTCCCTTATGCTTATCCCATGCATTCTTGAACCCTCACCACTGTTTTTGCCCCCACCACATCTGCTGTAAGAATGCTCATAGCCTACCGGGTCAAAATATCACACGCTCTACAGTGCACGACATGATCATGAGGTAGGAACAGTGTGGTAGGTAAGAGCGAGAGGGTGAAAAACCACAAAAGAAAATATGCACGGTAGTGCACCCTCTCACTCTTCCCAGTGTAGGATAAGAATTCTGCTTTGAAAGGGGTCCACTGAGCAGCTGTCGTGGCTCGATGGGATGAGCCACCAACAGCAAGGAAGGCAGACAATGCATCTGGGTCCAGGTTTTCGATTCCAGGTCCCTGATGCATGGAATTGAATTTTTTTCCCACTTAGAGTGATATTTACTAATAATCCCCCCCCCCCGGAGTTAGATAATTTAGTCTGGGGGTTTGCACTCTTTATAGGGTGTTGAGGGCAGAGCCTCCCACAAAACAAGAATTATCCATTTACAATATATTCTGCGCTTCTTGGCAGCATGGTATATTGCCTCGACATAATGTCTTGCGACATTATGACCCCGTGCCATTCAGGGAATCCCACCACTCTCTGTGAAGAAGTACTTCCTCACATCTCTCCTGAATCTAACCCTCTCCAGCTTCTTATCATGCCCCCTTGTCCTTCAGCACTTTTTTTTCTGAAGAACACCTTCCTCTACCTTTTATACCCCTGTGAAGTATTTAAAGGTCTCTATCATATCCCCCCTCTCTTCCAGGGTGTACATATTGAGGTCTTTAAGTCTCTCCTCGTAGAGTTTCTGATGCAGACTCTGCACTATTTTAGTTACCCTCCTCTGGACCACCTCCACTCTATGTCCTTCCAGAGATTTGATCTCCAGAACTAGACACAGTACTCTAGGTGGGATCCTACTAGCAGTTTATACAAAGTCAATACCACCTCCTTCTTTCTGCTGGTGGTAACCCTCCCTATGCACCCCAGTATCCCACTAACCCTCCCAACTGCCTTGTCACACTGTCTGGCCACCTTTAAGTTATCCGTTATAATTACCCCCAGGTCCCTTTCCTGCTTGGTGGTTGTCAGTACCACTCATCCTTTTTTGTACTCTGCTCCTGGGCTTCTGTGCCCCAAGTAGGGTTGGGCAAACCAGAAGAAGTTCTGACCCTTATTATCAGGATCACGACCCAGGCCAAAGTACTGATAAGTTCTGATTAATTCTGATTCAAAGCAGAACCTTTTGTAAAATGTGAGGAAAATTGAAAATCTTCCATACAACCGCATAGAATACATATATACATAGATGCTGTTGGTAAATAAGGGCCTAGGGGCCCACCCAGTTTGCCCATTTAAGCTTGCAAGTTCACTTTATGTTTTTCTAGAAGTCTGTTGCCCCTTACTCACTATTATTGGGGTGGGTTCGGGGGGGCGCAGCCCTTCACACGAAAAAAGAATTTTGCTGCATGCAAGAAAGCGCGCTGTATTGGCAGCACAAGTTTTGCATGCAGCATAATGTCTTGCAACATTATGACCCCATGCCGATTGCCCATACACAGTCTTTTATAGTGTATGGGCAATCATAATTATGCTGCTTAGTCTGAAAAAACATTCCCTCAGTACTAAAACATGCCTCACTTTAGCAGGGACTGTAGCAGCTCTTTCCTGCACCACTTTCTTCCTCACCACCACAGTCACTTCACTGCACATGCACAGAGATGTTTGAGGTTGTTGCACCATTGTAGTTATATACACAAGAGGGTACAACAACCTCTTGATGTCACTACAATGGTATGTTAGGAATGCATCAAATTCCATCAAATGCCATACACAGTAGCACTCTCCCATGCCCTATATGGCTATTTTCTTTCAAAATATTATTGATACCTGCTACAGAGATGACAGCCTATGCCACAAAGCCAAAAAGAGCCACAACAGCTGTAATACTGACAGCCCTGATGGAAAAGACATGAGATGATGAGGCATTCCATCGTGAGTACTCCCCCAGCTGCTCTCGGGCATCAAGTTCAATGACAGACCTCAGGAAGGAGGGAAAGAAGCTATTGTATTTACCCTCTCGGAACAAGTGATCCAGAAGATCCTGCATACAGTTAACAGGATCGAGTCTGCCTTTGCAGACTTAAAAGCAGGATTAAAGGTTATCAATAAAAAACAATCACAGTCTGAACAGTGAATCACAGTAGTGGCAGAAAGAGTTGAAGGGTATGACAGGATGTTGCTTCATTTACTAGACCAGGAGGACAGAGCAACTCAGGACTGCCTTGAGGATGTGAAAAACTGGTCCAGAGTAGTTTCTGTATACACAGAATTAGAGAATGAGCAGAGGAAGGCTTTGATTCCTCTAATGATTTCATCCTGCATGTGCTCAAAACTTGCCTAACTGTTCCACTGGACTTTTCATTAACAACTGAGTGAGCACGTAGATCCCTCAGACCTAAATTCTCAGACCCAGCAGCTGGTCCTTGATCCTAGATCATTAAAACGCTGCATTGTACAATCAAGGAGGCAATACTGTCTGTTGCCTGGTCAGAAAAAATTCTTTAACTTTGAAAACATGAGGCTCTTCTTTGACCAACATTTCTCTGCTGCACTACAAGTTAAGAGACAAGAGGTCAGACAAGTTATTAAATCATTGAAAGACAAGCATCGTATCACACCACAACTGCTATACCCTGAAAAAATAAAGATTTATCTAGATTCAGAAGCAAAAGTATTTTCATCCCTCCTTGAAGCTTTTCCAATGCTAAAAAAACTAAGATTGAATGTCCAAACCTGGATATGATAGCCTTAGAAGACAGACTTCGGCACACAGCATGGACGGTCACAGGATAGAGAAAAAGGTCCCAACTAGATGGCAGTATCCCCCACACACACACACACTTAATAGATGATCTTACAAAACTCTTTAGAGATATGCAGAAGAGAGCAGAGAAATACCCCAAGCCACCAAAGCAAACCTCCTCAACAGGGTGAACACAGGCTGCCTCAGAATAAGCTCATCCAGGATGTTGCAACAAAAACTTTACCTTTTACATGTTCCAGTGATTGCTTGTGCAAAAAATGAATGTAAGACAGTACACATTGGAGAACAGCACAGGAGATCCTGATGTGCACAGTAATCCTTAACAGTGGGCTATTTTAGAACTTCTCATCAAGATCCTGCAACCCTCTGAAGAAATTACTAGGGAAGTGAGTTCTAACAGTGCCACACTCAGCGAAATAATCCTAATGATTAAGATTCATAGATTTCATGTAAATGCAATCAGGGATAACTTGGAAGTTCCAGAAAGCCAATTTCAGATGGGAGAAATCTCATGCCACTAACAGACTTGCCACACAAAATAAAAAAAGACATACAGTAGTCCATTCGATGATTTAAAAAGATAATGAGAAACTCCGTTAAATGCTGATGGCAGAACATATAGATTAGTGTATGGGAGCCCATACACGACCATGCTATTCTGTTACCAAGTGGTTTCCATGACCAAGCGGACCTCGAGAGCAAAGCTCGAGAGGTCCCTGTTGTCATGGAAACCACCAGGTAATAGAATAGCGCAGTTGTGTATGTGGGCTCCCATATACTTTTCTTTATAGTGTATGGTGCCCAAAAAGGAAAGCCTGCTTACTTTTTAGCTGCTCTTTGTCAACCATGGTCACTGGAAACTGGCTCTTGTCTTCCATTGGGAGCGCCATCCAGCTTGCGCATGCAACAAGTCAATCAACTGCCCCCTGCCCTATGAAAGTGCTGGTGGGGTGTTTGCATTGTGACGTCCTCACTAACACAGAACGAAAAGTCATTCTGCATTAGTGAGGATGTCACTACTACAGCAGAACAACTTTTTGTGGTGTATGGATTTCCATACACAACTGCGTTCCACCATACACTATATTACATTACAGCAACAGTACTAGAGACATAGTACAAGAAGAAACAGCTCCCACAGCATGAATCCAATGTGGTCCAAAACTGCAGAGAGAAAATAAGTCAAGAAAAGGATTCAGTTTTGAGGAAAAAACAGTGACAATAGATGCAGCCTCCTTATCTATTCCTTCTGCACCTTCACAGCCCTCTGTTCTTCATTAGCGTACAAAACAATTAACAGTTGCCATTTTGTTCTACTCCCACTAGTCAGTTTTGGGGTCATTTGGACACTGTTGTCATTGGGAAATCAGACCTTTGTTTTCCATATATCAGTTCCTCTGCCCAGGCTAAGGTTGACTGCTTTTTGGCAGAAAAAGGTACTGAGAGGAATAAAGATCCCATCAAATAATGGCAAGGTGGGATGGGAGGTCCGTGGGCACGGTCTTTGTGGACTTGTCAAAGGCCTTTGATTTGGTGGACCACCCTTTGATGTTGGAATCCCTTGAAAATATAGAGGTCACCGGTCAGTCATTGAAATGGTGTGCATCATATTTAAAAGATCATACTCAGCTGGTTTCCATTGCTGGTGTTAGCTCAGAGCTGGCCCCTGGGAATCATGGTGTTCCACATGGCTCAATACTGGGTCCCTTTATGTTTCTTGTTTATATGAATGCCCTTCTAAATTGTATAAAACATTCAAACATCATATTATTTGCTGATGATACCGTGTTAATCACAGATGGGATAAACAGGCAGGAAGTAGAAGAAAAGCTCCAGTTTGATTTTGAAGCCATGCAAATTTGGTTTAAGACTAAACATTTATTGTTGAATACCAAAAAAACACAAACAATGTTGTTTAAAACTTCTAAATCTAAAAATAAAAGCTTGGATAGTACTATGCAGATCTTGACTATAGATGGGAAGATACTGGCACAGTCAGATATACTGTATATAAATATCTGGGAGTTTAAATTGATTCTTGCCTTACTTTAATCAACATATAGCTAGTATAATGAAGAAAACTAAAATTAAATTGGGGGCCTTAAGAAGAATCACTTTTTGTATGACTAAAAATTATCGTAAGTTGGTAGTAAATCAGTTGATCATTCCTACTTTGGAGTATGGTTCACATGTTTATCGTTTTTCTACAAAAATAAAAGGTAACAACATTAACTGGATGTATTATATCATAAAGAGCTAGATATATATTACAATGTAGTCCCACAGTCCATCACTGCTCCCTGTATAATGCTTTGTCCTGGATCCCACTGTATCATAAAAGAGAAAGAGTATGGAATACCTTATTGTATAAAATTATGAAATTGGAAATGCCTGAAAGACTTGTGAAATAATTAGAATGGGTAAATTATAATTATTGTTTGAGAAATATGGATAGTACACTAAAATTACCTGGGATTTAAAATAAATACAGCAACATATTTAAATTTATATATAGAGCTGCTAGTTCTTGGAATAGATTATCGAATAATTTAAGAGTAATGAACTTAACAATAAAGGAATTCAGACAAAGAACTAAACAAGACTTTGAATATGCATGTATATGTTTGGAATAACACCTTGTTGTTGTGTTAGTTCCCAATAGATAAATGAGGGGTTACTAGATTAGTATAAGATATAGGATATTAGATCATATTGCTTTTTACATAAACATGTTGTTATCACGTGCAATGTGTACTAGTTTGTAGTTAATATGTCTGTGTGTTGCTAAAAAATTGTCCTTTTTTGTATGATATAATATTTGTATCTTATGTAATATGTGCAATATTGAAAATGTTTGAAACCTTTTGTAATTTGTACATAAACATCAATAACCGGATCACTATGAAAACATGCCTTGTATAAGACCTATGGTTAAACTTTTTGCATTGTCAAATAGTTTTTTGCCTGTATAAATAAAAATGTTTTTACTACTAAAGCAACACCTGTGCAGGTAGCTTTCAAATACGTGGCCTGTCCCCAACCAGTGTATTTTCTGAGTGACTCTTTAGCTCTGTGGGTAATGTGGCAACAGAACAGATACATGGTCTAGGCTACTGCTGAAAAATGTGGAAATAATTTTCTTGAAAATAAATCTTCCATTTATTAGTTACACCTATGATCTGGTTTCTTACTCTCCTATGAGAGCGAACTGTGCAGATAGATACTTTGAAGAGAGACTTGTGCTTTCTTCATGGCCTAGATGGAGGAGATTGCTAAATACAGAGAGAGAGAGAACTTCCAACAACTGGAATGTGATAGCCTGTGAGTGTAAGGTGTCACACAGTTGTGTCCTCTAGAGATGTACTGGGAAACATTTGCTGAAACAGACACACAGTAGGTGTACTATCTTTAAGCAGAGAGTGCCACAGTCAGTCTGAAGAGACATTACCACTAGTCATTACAGTCTGGTGATTGGCCCACCACTGGACGATGTGCCAGCGACCACTCTTTTACCAGTCTGCAACATACCAGCAAGTGAATAGAAAGCACAGCAGTTGCAACAGAGTGGAGACACCGAGTGCAGCATATTACTACTGCCTCCCTTATATACTGAATGAGATCACCATTCCCAGGATAGGTCGTGTCAGACTGCTGCAGACAGGAGATGGGGTAGAATTTTATTTAACTACAATCCAACAGACCAGCTGCACTCAATGAGAGACCATGCACCCAAAAATAGCACATACAAGACTTGCTAAATCACAGACTTGCTTTATTGCTAGCTGGCAAACTTTGATAATCATACAGCATACATAAATTTTATTTATTAGATCATTGGAAGTACCTTTGAACAATGCTTTTTATGTAAATTCCACATCATATTGAGTTACAGAGGAGGAGAGGGTATGTAGCCAGTGGCAGCTGACAACATGTACAATGTTTAAGGTAAAATAGCAGTAACAAAAGTAGCAAGAAGAGCAACAGCACTACAGAGTAGGTGGGCAAAACAATACATCATGGATTTAGTCTAAACAACAGAGAGAGGATCGGCCCATAAGGCCTAGTCTGACACATAGTGAGAAAGAATAAGTAATGAATTGGGAGGACAGGACGTGGAGGGGAGTGACTACTGTGATGGGAAGAGAGGAATGGGCAGGAGGCCACGTATCAGGGTGTACAGTGGAGGCAGGGTGGGTTGGTAAGGAGGGTTGGAGGAGGGGTTGGGAGGGGAAGGAGGAGCAACAAATTGAGGGTATAGGTGGGGGTGTGGACAAACAAAGTTGAGAACAAGGAGGGAGGTTGACAGAGAGTAAGGGAGAATGTGAGGAGGTGTAGGGGAGAGGAGGGGGTGGAGAAAGAATGGGCATGTTGAAGTGCTTACAAGTCAGTAAGGGCAAGAGGGTGGAACAGGTAGGATAAGTGCTGGGGCTAGGGGTAGTCCTGATTAGTGGAAGCAGTCACAGGTGGCATAAGTAACGAGGTGGTACTGAAGAGTCCTCTTAGATGAGCCCAGGGTGTTAGCTGAAGATATGTCACTACTAAGGAAATTAAAGCAAAAAGGGGCTTGATAAATAAATGACCATTGACACTGGGAGGTACGGCAGCAAGGGATTTTAAAGGTCTAGCTATCGGAGCTTCTCATAGGCCACAGGTTGTCAGAAGTAGTAAGGAGCTTCTGTATCCCTGGTGGTATAAGACCTAAGTTGACTTTTTTTGACAATAGGCATGTTTGGTATGAGAGTCTTTCCATGAGCAGAAGCCAGTTAGCCTGAATATACAGGTTGCAAGTGTGGGTCAGTCTCACAGATCCTGTTAGGAGGTGGCAGGTTTTGTTGAGGGTTACTTTTATATGGTGGAGGACAGTATCTGTGACTGCCCCATATATAACCAGACCATAATCAATGAGCGAGACAAATGAGTTATGGATAGCAAGATTGAGAGCCTCAGGGGATAAACAATGTTTATTTCTATAGAGTAGCCCAATTCGCACGTTGACTGCCTTGGCTATATTGTCGATATGGGGAACATAAGATAAGGTGCTGTCAATAGTGACACCTAGATATTTAAAGTGCGGAACTAGTTCCAGTGGGGAGTCCCCCACATTATGAATAGAGAGTGGGTAGGTTTTGTGCCTGTTTTGGGGGTTGGTGAATAACATAATTTTTGTCTTCTTATTGTTCAAAATGGGTTTCTGTTTGCTAAACAATTTTTCAACTTCAGCAAAGTGTTGCTAAAGTTTGGTCTCTAAGGCCTTGGTGTCTGGATCACTGGCAAAGATGACTGCATCATCTGTGTATAGCAGGATGTGACCCTGACAGACAGACGGAGTGAGTCGAGGAAGATACTAAACAGGAGGGGTCCCAGGATGGACCCTTGTGGTACTCCTGAATGTACAGGTCTACTGTTAGAAAGGACTGACCTAATCTTTACCTGTTGCATGCGATTAAGAATATTGCTTCTGAACCAGGCCATGGTATCATGGGAGAGACCAACAGCTGCAAGCTGGTTAACAAAAAGGGCATGGTGCACAGTATCAAAGGCTTTGGTTAAATCAATAAAAGCCTCGCCAACAAGGTGACCATGGTCAAAGGAGTTATGTATGAAGCCAGTGAACTCAATAATGCTGTTGCGGTACTGTGTCCGTGCCTAAACCCGTGTTGTTGTGGGTATTGAAGCTTGTATTTGTGCAAGCAGTCGACCAGCTGGTTGGCTACTATCGATTTAAGAGCTTTGGCTAGCAGATGGAGAATCAATATAGGTCTGTAGTTACTGTGAAGGGCGCGGTCCCCACTGTTATGCACTGGTGTAACAATTGCAGACTTCCATTTTTGTAGAAATTGCGAGTACCTAAGAGTTAGGTTAACTATGTGGGTAAGTGGGGTCAGGATTTTATCAAGAGTAGAAACATAGAAACATAGAATTTGACGGCAGATAAGGACCGCTTGGCCCACCCAGTCTGCCCATTTCCCTACCTACTGGATAAGCTGCAGATCCTAGTTAACCAGCAGCCTACTTCTTCTTACCCCCACACCCTAGAATTGCCTTATGACTGTCCCATGCATGCTTGAATTCCACCACTGATTTTGACTCCACAACCTCCTCTGGAAGGTCGTTCCATGCATCCACAACCCTCTCTGTGAAAAAATACTTCCTTAAATTACCTCTGAGCCGCCCCTCCTCTATCTTCAAATTGTGCCCTCTTGTTCTTAAACACCTCTTTTTTTGAAAGATGCTACCCTCTTGGACTTTGTTGATTCCCTTGAGGTACTTGAAAGTTTCTATCATGTCCCCCCTCTCCCTCCTTTCCTCGAGGCTATACATATTAAGCTCCTTAAGTCTCTCTTCATATGTCTTCCGGTGCAGACCCTGAACCATTTTAGTTGCCCTCCTCTGGACAGCTTCCATCCTGTCTATGTCTTTCTTGAGATTGGGTCTCCAGAACTGCACACGTACTCCAGATGGGGTCTCACCAGCTGTCTGTACAGGATAATAACTTCCTGTTTCTACTGGTGATGCCTCCTATGCATCCCAGTAACCCCCAGCCCTCCTTGCTGCCCTCTCACATTGCTTGCCCACCTTAGGTCATCTGATATGACTACCCCAGGTCCCTTTCCATTTTTGTTGTTGTTAGTATCTCACCCCCATTGTGTACTCTTCCCTGGTTTTTGTTTCCCAGGTGCATTACCTGCACTTCTTAGCATTGAATCTAAGCTGCCATACATTTGACCATTCCTCTAACCTTGCCAAGTCCCTTCTCATCCTTTCCACCTACCCTGTGCATCAACTCTGTTGCAGATCTTAGTGTCATCTGCAAAGAGACATACTTTTCCTTCCAGTCCTTCTGCAATGTCACTTATAAACACATTGAAGAGGACCGGTCCTAATACTGAACCCTGCGGTACCCCACTAGTAACCCTCCTTTCTTCTGAGTGGACTCCATTTACTATTACTCTCTGTGTCCTATTCTCCAGCCAATTCTTTACCCAGGCTGTCATCTTGGGACCCACTCCCAGGCTGGCTAACTTGTATATAATCTTTTGTGTGGGACTGTGTCAAATGCCTTGCTAAAGTCTAGGTAGGCCATGTCCACAGCCCTTCCCTGATCTACTACTTTGGTCACCCAGTCAAAGAAATCTATCACATTTGTCTGGCATGACCTTCCGCTCATGAATCCATGCTGCCTGGGTCCTGTGCCCTCTGGCCTCTAGATACCGACAATTCTTTCCTTCAGAAGTGATTCCATCATTTTCCCTATCACTGAGGTTAAACTAACAGGTCTGTAGTTTCCTGCTTCTGTCTTGCTCCCACCTTTGTGAAGGGGAATCACATCTGCCCTCCTCCAGTCCTCGGGTACCACCCTATCCTCCCATGTTTTGTTAAAAAGGGTAGTCAGTGGTGTCACTAGTTCTACCCTTAGTTCCTGTAGAATTCTGGGATGAATCCCAGCAGGCCCCATTGCTTTGTCCACCTTCAGTTTTAAGAGTTCTTTCAGAACCCTTTCTTCTGTAAATGGGCTGGTATCAACTTCTGTATCCAGAGTGTTACTACTGTTTGTTTTATGTACCTCCCTCTTCATTTGTAAATACTGAGCAAAATATTTGTTTAGTATCTCTGCCTTTTCACAGTCTCCTCTGCCCACCCTCCCTCCCTTTATTAAGCCTCACTATCCCTCCCTTGGTCTTTCTTTTGTTCCTGATGTACCTATAAAAGGTTTTATCCCCTTCTTAACTGAGTTGGCTGTCTTTTCCTCGGTTTGGGCCTTTGTTGTTCTGACTGCCTTCCCAGCCTCCTTTTGCTTTAACTGATACAGTTCTCTGTCCTGCTCCTTCTGCGATTCCTTGTACTTCCTGAATGCTTTCTTTTTCTCTTGAACCTTCACTGCCACTTCCTGTGAGAACCATAGTGGTTTCTTACATCGTCTTGTTTTGTTTATTTGCTTCACACAAAGGCTCGTTACTTCTGTGATGGCAGTTTTTATTATTCCCCATTGTTCTTCCACCCCTCCTTCCTGCCCATTTGCTAGTGCATTCCTTAGGCACTCACCCATTTTGGCAAAGTCAGCCCTCCTAAAGTCCAGTACTTTTGTCTTTGTATGGCTTGACTCTATTGCTGTGTTTATTGTGAAACCATACTGTTCGATGGTCGCTAGTTCCCAGATGGCTACCCACTTCACATCTGTAATCCTCTCCATCTCCATTTGAGAGAATCAAGTCTAATATTGCTCCCTCTCAGGTGGACTCCAGTACTAGTTGTCTAAGGCATGCCCCCTGTAGGGCATCTAGAATAACTGCACTCTTGGAAGTGGCAGCTGCAACTGCACTCCAGTTAACATCTGGCATATTCAGATCACCCATCAGCAATATCTCCCCTTTTTCTGCCATTCTAAGTATACTTTCTATCATTTCCCTGTCCATTTCTTCCCCCTGAGAAGGGGGTCTGTATACAACCCCTGTGCGTATTGTGGTGCCATTGCCTGTCTCCAAATTTACCCACAGTGCTTCTTCTCCTCCCTGTTTACCCTTTTGTTCTGTTGCTTTTATTCCTTCCCTTATGTAAAGAACTACTCCTCCTCCTCTTTTACCCTCCCTGTCCCTCCTGTAGACAGTGTATCCTGGTATGTTTATGTCCCAGTCATGGTTTTGTGTGTACCATGTTTCTGTGACTGCCACAATATCCAGATGTTCCTCCTCCATCAAGGCCACTAATTCAGGGCAATAAATTTGAGATCGAGATCAGCCCCACTACATCTGGCTTTCTCAAGCACCTTTAGGAAATATTTTTTGGCTACATTTTGTGAGATGGCTTTGAAGCAGAATGGAGGGTGCAAGGAGGCACGGTCAAGGTTCCTGAGGTTGTCAGTGTTAGAACTTGGGGTGAAGAAGTCTGGGGGAGGATACCACTGAGACTGGTAAATGTGCTGTTAAATGTGTCAGCAATGAGACTTGGGTCAAGGGATGGGGCACCATCGATATTGAGCATCGTGGGAGCTAACTTGGGGTCCTTCCCAGTGACTTCTTTCATAGTGTATCAGAACTTTTTTCCATCATTCCAGGAGCAAGATAGGGCTTCTTTGTAATGCAGAATTTTTAATGCTCAGATGGCCCAAGTGCAGTCGTTTCTTGATATTTTATAGGCCTGTTGGTCGGATCATTTACCTGTGGCCTGGACCCTATGCCAAAGGTGGTCCCTGAGTTGTAAATTCTCAGTTAGGTCAGGGTTGATCCATGGATTGCAATGGCCTTTGATTTTATGCTTTTTTAATGGTGCATGCATTTTGCAAGCTGCATTAAATTTGTGGATGAACTGTTCCAGAGTGGTGTTGACATCACAGGTTGAGTAGACTGAAGTCTAGTCAAGGTGGCGGAGATCTGTTTTTAGTAGTGCAAGGTGTCCTTTGATGAGGACCCTATTAGTTAGTGTTCTGGCAGGGGGCTTGGTGAATTTATTTGACCAGCAGAACACAACAAGCGAGTGGTCGCTGATTGCATCGGGGAGAATGGGGATATCTGTGCACCAGATGATTAGAAAGGACCAAATCTATTAAGGTACAGGTGTCAGTTCTATAATTAATTCTAGTTGGGGACTCAACAAGCCGAACAAAGTGGACTGCCGAGACTGCATCTTTGAAGGAGTTAGCTTCTGAGGATAGCCAGTTGGCAATGAAGTCTCCCAGTAGGATGATTTCTGAGTTTAGGCTTATACCACCTAGGCAGTTCATGAGTGAGTCAAAGCCTAGGGTTTACTGCCTTAGCAGGATATAAACAGAGAACACAGTAATTGCTCTATTGTGAGCACCAAGGAGCACTTTAATGGCAAGTGCTTGCATGTTGTCCCCTGTGCTGGGTAGTTGCATTACAAGGCCCTGTAAGTTATCTCTAAGATAGATCACACATCCTCCACCTCGCTTAGTAAGTCTGTCCTGCTTAAAGACTGAGTAGCGTGAAATCGAGATAGATGTGTCTAGTATTTTGTGTGTAAGCCAGGTTTTAACAATGGAGAAAATGCCAGGGCTGTGCTACGAAACCCAAACTTGTAAGAGGTCTAGCTTAGAGGGGAGGCTGGGGATATTAAGTGAAGCAAATGTAAGACATCCTGTTTTCTTCAGGGGTGCAGACTGCTGTAGAGGTGGTCCCTGGTTGAGATGTAGATTACCTGAGAGTAACAGTAGAAGCATTGCAAGTCTCAAAATGTATACCTTGAGTAGCTTGTTGTTGCCTTTGCGGAGCCTAGTTTGAGTGCGATGTGGTTTAAGGTTTTCCCATATGGTGATGAGTCCAAGGAGAAGTAACAGTGGGGGTGTCAGAGAGGGGCAGCAGGCCATCGGCCTCCAGCACCAAGGTGGAGGTAAGTCCCAGCACAGGTTAGAAGCAAAAGTAACATTGAATGGAGTGGAAGTTACTTTGCAGTAGGCACTAAGGAGGTTGATTTCCACAGCCAGTTAGGCTTGTGTGGGCTCTGGGTCTCTAGTTCTGCCAGACAGTGTGAGCAGAGAGAGCAGCACAATGCCTCTGGGAATTAGGTGTTTTACTGAGGTAGACATTTCTGCACCAAGCAGAGAGGCAGTTATCTAAGGTGAGACAGGAGGGTTGGGGGAAGGTGAGGTAGATATAATGGCCTGGAGAGGAAAGGAAACACACTGTCAAGGTGCAGTTACTACTTAGCAGCAGTGGTTAAAATGGATAGGACGGTGCAGGAAAACACTAGGTAATTCTTAACGCAGGGTAGGGTGGGTCCTTTAAGTGACAGCAACTGAGAAAGACACAGATTGGAGGAGGAGAAGAGTTGGGGTGGTGCTGTGTGGGGGAGAAGTATTTAATAGCGGTCAGTGCCTGGGAGGATGGGTGGGGCAAAATACTCCTAAAGAATACAGCAGCACAAGCTGAAACAGCTCTGTTTTTTAAACTTCAGTGCCACAGTACCAGGCTGAATTACAATAGCCAGTAAGGAGAAAGCAGTTGAGAGGGGTCAGCCTGTGAGGAGCTGGGCTCAGTCCAACTGCAGCCAATAAAAATGGCGGCTTTGGATCCAGTTTCTCTGGTGTGTCCATGGCATATCTGGGTCTTGGAGGGCAGACAAAGGAAGTAGGCACAGCTGACTGGTGTGTGGCCGGTCTGCAGAGTTGTAGGAGCGCCCACTTACATTCAGGCAGCAGAATCCTGAAAGGAGAGAGAAGAAGTCAGGGTCAGAGAAGTAGAGAAAAATTCAAGGAGGCTAAATCGGTGGGAAGAGTCTGGGCAGGACAATAATGAGTGGGATAGAGTGTGAGAAGGGAAAAAAAGGTGAGAGAGGAGGGTGAAATTAGATTACAAGCAGGGCAGGGGGGCACTGGGCAAATGGTGCCATCGGAGCAAGAAGAGAACAAAGGAGCGGCCAGGAGGTCTTGCAGAGGAGGTCGGAGGACAGACAGGGGAGACAAGCAGGGGCACACAGTAGAAAGCTGTGGTCGCTAAATACAGTGCAATATCTGTGCAAAGACAATAAATTTCACCAGTCAGTTTGGAGGTAGAGTAGTACCACAGCACTTTGCCACAAGGCTTCGTCATGGGGTCCCCTATGTTTTTGCACAAATATTGCAGTGTATATATATGTATGCATTGCTGTATGATATAGTTTGCTGGCTAGCAATAAAGCAAGTCCATGATACAGCAACTGTTGCATGTGCAGTGTTTGACTGAATGGTTTCTCGACTGCAGCTGGCCTTTTAGATCCTATCTGACTAAGCAGGGGGTTATATAGCCACCCCTTCCAACAGCACTAACTTGCATTCTCACTAGATTGTGGCCGATGAACATTTTTCCTTTTAGAATTTTATTTAGCAGGGAGCATGCCACAATGGTAGGAGAAGCAGACCACAAAATCTATTCACATTAGCAGAGAATCACACAGGCAGAGGGACAAGGTAGAGAGATTTTATGTAGGAACTGGGAGCACCGCAGCACATGTGTGTGCATATGCCTGCCATAAAATACAAAGTAGGCTCACAGCCTTACCTGTACTTTGTAGTCTGTAGATTATTTTTTAGATTTTGTTTTACAAAAAAAAACAGAGTGCACTGCAAGTGAGGTAGTGTTACACTGCCACAGTCGGGGGGGGGGGTTAAGCGAGATGTTATTTAGCAGGGAGTTCAGTGTGCAGCAATGGCAGGAGAAGTAGTAGGCTACAAAATATATTCAGAAGCAACAGCAGATACTCACACAGTCAACAGAGAAATGCAAAGGAACTGATGTGTGACGTAATAGTAGGATGTCTCATAGCAGTTGCAGCCCAGAGCTTCCCAAAAGTTTCCAGAATTTAAAAAAAGTGTTTCAGTCAGTGACTGATTTATTTCACATCAGTTAGTAATATGGGCTAACTGAAGTGTTGGAACATCTATGCTTCATTGACTCTCATTTAGTTTAATGGCTGGGTCCACAGAAAAATATATTTCATTACTTGGCTGATTTTTGTTTTAAGCCAACTGGTTGGATTTGACTACTTTAGCTAATGCACTGCAGCCATATTCAAAATCAGAAAGTGCAACCGTCAGCCTAGAATAGCCTAAACCCGGACTGAGACAGTCACTGCCCTCCCCCCTGCCACGTTCCCCTAGGTTTTTTTCCCTTTCAGTTATTGCTTGATTTGCTTCCTTTTCCCTTTTTTTTTTTTAAAGAATCTGTATGACTTGACGAAACAAAGGCTCTAAGACAGCAAGGCAGTTTCTGCACCTCCAATTTCCAAACTGACTGAGTGACCGAAGTACTAGTTCTCCAACCGTACTTGCTCAGTGACTCCCACCTGACTATGTGATAGGATAGAGGTGTGTGTGTGTGGTGTGGTGGTGTGTGTATGTATGTATGTGTGTGTGTGTGTGTGTGTGTGTGTAATGCTTCACTGTATTTCCTGAGCCCCCCCCCCCATGCCAGCACCAATGAAAGAGTGAAAAGACAAGCAGGAACCGTAGGGCAGTAAACGGCAATGTGCTGAGCTGAGCTGACAGCACCACTCACCCTCAGAGTGTTCAGGAGGACTGTCTTGCCTGGAGCAAAGCAAATTCTCCATTCAAAATGGCGTGGCACAGCAGACCTGGACTATTGAATGCACCCCATCTAGCCCCATTGCTTTGTCCACTTTCAGATTAGTGAGTCCCTTCAGGACACTCTCCTCTGAAAACAGACTAGTGTCCACCTCCCTCCACTGCGCCTGTTACTTTTTTGTGGCTCCTCCTCTTCTCCTTCCTCTGTGAACACTGAACAAAAGGATATCTGCTTTTTCCTGGTCCCCATCTGCACAGTCCCACCTTCTCTTTTTAACCTTACAATCCCACCCCTATCTTCCTCCTTTCACTTATATACCTAAAAAAAGACTTGTCCCCCTTCATCACCTCCTGGTCTATTCTCACTTCAGTTTGCACCGTCATGCTCCTAACTGCTCTCCCTGCTTCCCTTTGTTTCCACCGCACACTTCCCTCTCCTCCTCCCTCTACATTTTGTTATACCTTTTGAATGCTATCCTTTTAGTCTTTACCTTTTCTGCCACCTCTTACGAGAACTATGGCAATCTTTTTTTCCTCTCACTTTTGTGTACTTGCTTGACACACAGGTTTGTTGCCTTCCCTATGGCCCTTTTCAGCTTCACTTGTGAAGCTCTCAAACAGACATGTACCCTCCTAGCAAGGTCAGCTGTTTTCCCCTAATTCTCTGTTTCTGGCCTGAGGGAGCTTGAAGGCAAATCCATATGAAACGTTTCTTTATTTCATTTATCAAGGTTTTACTCCCAGCTGGCTGCATGTTGAGGCCCCTTTTCTCTGGCCAGGCAACCACCCAGCCCTGTCTTCTACTCACCTCTTTGCTGCCATCAGTGCATAGCTTGCCTCCTGCAGTGGGGTCCCAGTAAGGGCCATGATCCCAACCCCACACCAAGGATCTGTCTGTGGATGGATGGCTTTATGGTATGGGGCCCCGAGTGTGCCAGACTTCATGGAGATGGCATTCATGTTTTCATTCCTCAGTTTTCTCCCCACCCCTTCCACTCCAGGTGTCAGCCATAGCCTTTGTTGGCCTCATACAGCACAGTGCAATGTGAGCATGTGCAAACTGTTGTGTGGAGCAGGCGCCCAGATCCACCATGAGGGGTCACTACACCAGGAGGATGCCAACATCTCCTTCCCCAGGCTCACTTGGGCTGAGTGTGACAACACTCCCCAGCCTGGGGTGTAACCCAGTGATGAAAGTGAACAGGAACGCACAGGAACTCAGTTCCTGTACCTTTTTTACAGCAGGAACGGAGTTCTGTACTTCTTCCCACTGACAGTGGAACTGAAATTCTTAAACCAGTAACATAATGACAGTTTCTGGGCCTGTGACCTGAAATTAGGATTTCCATAACAACATTTGACTTGTACAACAATGCTATTGTCCTAGAAATACTTCAGTATCTCTAACTGAATCTACTCATGTTGAAACAGATAGATGTGTCTTCACACGGCTATCCTTCAGATTGAGGATCTTCATTCTGCATTTGCCAATGCCTGAGTTCCTGTACTTCTTGTCTACCACTTGTACCACTGGTGTAAGCTATTGTAGCTTCTGTGCCCACTCCCGAATCCAGGTCACTGGCCTGAAAGTGATGTACACTGCTGCTTTGCCATTGGGTGGCCCCAAGAGAGTTTGTTACCTCACACTGGCTAATATTTTTGTATTATTGTGTTTATTCTCGTTTCCTTTCTGCATTCTCCTTGACCCCCTCCCAGTATACAGTAATTCTGGGGCAGGATGTTCAGAAAGGTACTGCTGACCAGCGGCACCCTTCCAGCGTGATCCCTGCAATAATGCCCGTATTGTAGACCATCTACAAAGTAGTCTAACGTTTGGATGCAGTTACCATGATTTGTGGCAAATGTGGAGCTACTAGCATCCATGCAAGCTGCCAAAAATCACAGAAACTATTGCACAAACCTGAGCACCTTTGAAATCAAAATGCATTTACATTTTTGCCCAAATTGGCAGATGCTACAGGTGCAGAAAGACCATCATTGCAACAATGTCCTCCCATTCGAAAATCTGGCCTTTGGTCCTTATTAAACTGAAAAATTGCTTGAATTTATAAACTGGGTGGGGAATTTCATACGTCCTGATTAATCATGAAGATTTTGCAGCAATGTGGTTTTGGAAAAGAAACCCATGGTTTTGCACTTCTTGTGGCAACCAGGATGCGTGCACCAAAATATCAAAGCCTGTGAGAAACCTTTTTAAAAAAGTTTGGGTACCTATGTTGGTTAAGTAAAAAACCTACCATTATCATTTGCCATAATTTTTAAAACCAAACATATTTCCTACTTCTGAGAAACCCTATGCCACACAACATACTACAGAAAATAAACTGTTGAAAACATACTTTCCTCTTGTTTTGAAATTTATTTTACCTTTCAGAAAAGGCCTTTGAGGATTCCATGTCAATTTCATACAGCAGGCTCAGCAGCAATTGGGGGCTGTAGATACTTTTAAAGGAAAACTGATTATTGTCCCACCCCAAAAGCTTTATTTCCTCGACTAGCTTTTGCTATAGAAAGAAAAATGTATTTTCCAGTTCACTTACTTTGTTTTAACTTTCTAAAGTCCACGATCGCCAAACATGGCAGGTGCTGCTGGGTTACATCTCGCTCCATATTGTCCAACAAGACTCACTCTCCAATACATTTTGTATTGGAGTGAGCCGTGGCCGCACAGTAGATGTTTCGACTCAATCGCTGACTTTAGAAAGTTAAAATAAATAAACTGAACTGGGAAAATACATTTTACTTCTATGCCAAATGCTTAATCGAATGGGTAGAGCTTTCAGGAGTGGGACGGGTACGATAATGAGAGTTTTCCTTTAATGCTACACAGGAGGCTCCGTAGCAACTAAACCTACTACAACAGCCACATACACACGGCACCATCTAGTGGGACTCATAAGTGCAGAAAGACACTTCAGGGTGTGGGTTTCTATTTATAAACTGCAATTTCAAGTGCCTGAAGGCACTCAGTGCAAGTGTCTTATGCCTCACAGCTCACCCTGCTGTGTCTTATTGCTTACTTCTTTCCTTAGAAAGTTGTTATTTAGTAACCTCTATTTGTGTAACTTCAAAATTATTTTTCACCCCATGTCTTACTCCCGCTGCCTAAGCTATTTGGTATGTGTTAGGTGTTCAGCAAGTTTTCTATCACTTCTCTGGACTTTTTGTCATTACTGAAAACTGATTTTTGTTAAATGTGTTTCTGATTGCACTGGGGCAGATTAGGAACTAGCAACACAAACAAAATTCAGGGTCAGCACCAATAAACTGATAGTGGAATCCAATAATTGATAAGTCATAGATACGTACATAGATACTGTCCGCAGAGAAGGGCCTATGGCCCACCCAGTCTGCCTATTTGAGGTTGTAAGATCACTTTAAGTTTTTCTAGAAGTCTGTTGCTCCTTACCCCTGACCTCCAGGATCCCCTTATGTCTATCCCATGCATTCTTTAATCCTGTGATTGTTTCAGCCCCCACCACTTCCTCAGGCAGGATGTTCCACTTGTCTACATCCCTTTCTGTGAAGAAATTCTTCCTCACATTTCCTCTGAATCGCCCTCCCTCCAACTTCATCCCATGCCCTCTAGTCCTGAAACATCTTCTGTAGCTAGAAAATAGTGTTTTCATGCACCCTGTTCCTCCCTGTAAGGTACTTGTATGTCTCTATCATATTCCCTCTCTCCCATCTCTCCTCCAGGGAGTACATATTCAGGTCCTTCAGCCTGTCCTCACAGGACTTCTGATGCAATCCCTGTACCATCTTTGTTGCCCTCCTCTGAACCTTCTCCACCCTGTCTATGTCCTTACGTAGGTAAGGGCTCCTGAACCGGACACTGTACTCCAGGTGGGGCCTCACTAGTGTCTTGTATAGTGGAATTACGACCTCCCTTTTCCTGCTGGTGATGCCCCTGCCTATGCATGTTAGCATCCTATTTGCTTTACCTGACATCTTGTTACACTGCTTCCCTACCTTGTGGTCATCAGAGATGATAACCCCAAGGTCCCTTTCCTGCTTGGTGCATGCTATATCCTCACCCCCCTAACTGATATGTTGTTCCAGGGTTTTTGTGCCCATATGCATTATTTTGCACTTTTTAGACTTGAATTTCAACTGCAAAACCCTTGACCATTCTTCAAGCTTCTGCAGGTCCCTCCTCATTTTGTCTACAACCTCTGGTGTGTCGATTCTGTTATAGAGCTTCATGTCATCAGCAAGCAGGGATATTCTGCCTTCTAGGTCCTGCACAATATCACCGATGAAGATGTTAAATAGAACTGGTCCCAGCACTGATCCCTGCGGCATCCCACTGGTCACTCTTCCCTCTGTGGAGTGACAGCCATTTACCATCACCCTCCGTGTCCTGCCACCCAGCCAATTACCCACTCACCACACTACTGTCCTGCCCACTCCTATATTCCCCAGTTTGTTTAACAACCTTCTATATGGCACAGTGTCAAGGCCTTGCTGAAGTCCAGATAGACCACGTCCACTGCCCTCCCCTGATCTGCCTCCTTTATCACCCAGTCAAAAAATTCAATGAGGTTGATCTGGCATGACCTCCCCCCAGTGAAACCATGCTGCCTTGGGTCCTGTAGTCCATTGGCAACCAGATGTTCCACCAATCTCTCCTTCAGTAGTGCTTCCATGATCTTCCCCACTACCAAGGTCAGACTGACTGGTCTGTAGTTCCCCGCTTCCCCTTTGTTCCCGCTTTTGTATAAGGGAACTACATCTGCTGTCCTTCAGTCTTTGGGTACCTCCCCTGTTTCCAGTGATTGGCTAAGCAGGATTGCTAGATGTTCAGCCACCACCTCTCTCAGTTCCTTTAGGACCCTGGGGTGCACCCCATCTGGCCCCATTGCTTTATCAACTCTTATTCCTTCCAATTTCTTTAGGACCCTTTCCTGTGTAAAGGGACTTTGTGTCCATTTCTGTGTCCTTCCCACCCCTTGTACTCCCTTCAGGCCTGTAACCCTCCCCTTCCTCAGTAAAGACTGAGCAGAAATATCTGTTCAATATATCACCTTTACTGTTGTCATCCTCCATGCTGCCCCCATCCTCCCCCTTCAGTCTCACTATCCTTCCCTTTGCCCTTCTTCTTTCACTTATGTACCTGTAAAAGGTTTTGTCCCCTCTAACCACTGATTTTGTGATGCACTCTTCTGTCTGAGCTTTGGCTTCCCTTACTGACCTGCCTGCCTCACTTTGCTTCTCCTGGTACTTCTCCCTATCCCCTTCTGCCTGTGTCTTTTTGTATTGCCTGAATGCAATCTTTATGGCTTTTACTTTCTCCGCGATCTCCTTGGAAAACCATAATGGCCTCCTCTTCCTTATCCTCTTGCTAATCTGATAATGCATAATTGTGTTGCTCTTGTAATCCCTGTTTTAAATATTGCCCCCCAATTCCTTCCCCATTCCTATTAGTGCCTCTTTCAAGCATGTCCCCATTTTCCCAAAATCTGCTCTCCTAATATCCAGGATAAATGTTTTTGTGTGGTTTTGCTCTGCTTCTTCTGTGATTTCAAACCACTTTGACCAGTGGTCACTGTTCCCCAGGAGCTTCCACTTTTACCCCATCACACTGCCCCATTCGTGAGCATGAGGTCCAGTACCACCTTTTGCCAAGTTGGTTCCATGACCAGTTACTTAAGGAAGGCACCCTGATGGGAGTCCAGGAAAAATCTGCTCCTAATGAATGCTGCTGCTGGGAGGCTCCAGTCCATGTCTGGAATATTGAAGTCTCCAACCAGCACCACTTCCCCCTTGTCCACCATCCTTTGGATGGCTAGCATTAACTCCCCATCTGTCTCTTCCTCCTGGGCTGGAGGTCTGTAGACCACCCCTGTGCTGATGGCTGATCCCATTTTCCTTTCAAACTTAACCCACAGTATCCTCCCCCCTATTTTGTTCCTTTTGGATCTTTGTGGCCTTTATGCCATCTTTCACATAAAGAGCCACTCTTCCTCCCATCCTGCCTGCCCTGTCTCTTCTGAATATGTTGTAGCCGGGTATTGCCATCTCCCAGTCATGGTTATCATTACACCAGGTCTCTGTGATGGCCCCAATGTCCAGGTCTGATTGCACCATGGCAGCCTCCAGATGCTCCATCTTGTTGCTAAGGCTCCTGTAATTGGCACACATGGCTTTCCATGATGTGACCTCCCTGGTCTGTTTTGCTGTTCTACTCCAGTTCCCTCACTGTTTGTCCTTTGTCCCTGCTACCACAAATCTGACTCAGCCCCACTTCCAGTTATCACATAGCTGAGGCCAAGGCCAAACAATTAGTACCTCTCCCCCAAGCTACAGGGCTAGACAAAAATCGGTTCCTGCACTATAATGTTACTGGAGTAAAAAACAAGATAAGCAGAATGGTAGCCCAAGTGAAATCAACAATATGCAAGTACAAACAGCAAGGAAATAACAGCCCCACTTAAATCACACCCAAATAGGTTTCAAATTTTCAACAGCAAGTAAAAACAGCAAGAAAATAACAGTCCCGCTTAAATCACACCAAAATAAGTTTCAGATGTTCAACTATAAGCAAAAACAGCATGGGAATAACAGTTCCATTTAAATTACACCAAATTGGTTTCAAATTTTCAACAGCAAGTAAAAACAGCCAAGGAATAACAGCCCCACTAAAAGTGCATCAAAATAGGTTTGAAATGAGAACAAATAGGTTTCTCATCAGATTACAGTGGTGCGGTGTGGTAGCATTACTGTAGTTATGGATGAGTAGCAACTACATATAGAATAGTGGATGGGTGACCATCCAAAACAAGGCTGTGTTTCCCTTGAGGGATGTTGATGACATCATAGAGACCTCGCGAGCTGATGTCATCAACATCCAGAGAGGGAAACACAGCCTTAGTTGTGGATGGGCGAACATCCACTGTTTTATATAGTATATGGTTAGGGCTTATTTATATTTGAACACTGCTGGTTACCTTATGTATTTATATTTGGTGTTCCTGCTCCTGCTCTTTGTCACCACTGCCACTTATTTCAGGTTCACTGTGCTCCCACTGGCTGGGGCTTCTCCTCACTCCCACTCACTGTCTCTCACAGCGGCAGTGTTTATTTTTAAAAATTAAACTAAGAAAATAAATTGTTCCATGACACGAAGCCATCTGAGGCTATTTGTATCAGGAGGAGTAGCATTCACTGCTCTGCCACTGTGCGCTCACTTAATCTCGCTGCCATTTTTTTTTTTCTCCAATGCAGCGATTCGAGTCAGCCAGTCAGGAGGTAGGATGAGGCTGAAAAGTTGTTGTACTATCGATGTAACATCAGAACGTTAGTACAACAACTTTTCTGACCTTTGAACTGTCCTAGAACAAGATTTGAAAAGCCACTGATTTCTGTCTACAATAAGCCCTAACCATATACTATATTGTAATTGCTGTGCAGTTACTGTGTAGTTAATTGAAATTTAAAGTGTAACCTGTACTTCTATGTTAAATCACATTGTTTGTCGACTTACTGTGAAACATGGGTGACTTCTGACCAAGGGAGCTGATAACTGTAATGGAATGTACCAAATTAAGGAAAATAATTTCTTAAGAGGTTAAGTTGTGAGGGTGGTCAAAATAGTAATCTTTAGGTTTTTTTAACTCCTTTTTTGTCGGCCTAAAGCAGAAAAAAACAGTAAACATTTAAAATCTGAAGCGTTCAGGTTCATAAGACCTTTTTTCCAAAAATGAGGCTTTTGTGGTATTTAAAGATAAAAAGATGTAAAATGAAAAAGTTACAGTGCAAACCTATTATAAGGAGGTGAAACACATGTGTTAGGTGTGTCTTGTGTGTCAGCATAGGCCCAGAGTGAATGAAAACCTATTATACAACTTCATAGATTACTCAGAATCCTGCCTAGCATATGTTTCTGTATTCTGTGTGTTTATTTAAAGTTATTTAACTATCAAGGAACGTGTGTTCTTTTAAGGAAGTTCATTGCAGAAGGTAAGAGAAAGATAGTAACTCTAGTGACTGGATGTTGGCATTCTAGGACAGTAAGAACAAAGTCAATTGTACTGCAAGGGTTTTATTAAATATGCAATATTTCCCTTTCAGTGTAATTAATTAGCTAATAAAAGTGTATGCCGCTTGTGGAGAATTATTTTGTTTGAAATTTAATCTTGTTTTATTGAAATATATCATCATTTCCTTTTAGTGTAATTAATTAATTAATAAAGATTAATGCAGCTTGTGGAGAATTATTTTGTTAGAAATGTAATCTCTGTAGCTCCTCCGTCTTAATTTTATATTTGCCAAATCTACTTACCAGCTCTGCACTCCCCCCCAAAAAAAGTAAAGCACTACAAATGTGCTTAAAAGCTTCATAGTGTCCATCATAAGCATTGCTTCTTTCCATTATAACTAGAGAAAAATGCATCAGATTTAATATATTTGGTTTGGGAAATCACTTTTTGTCCACTATAATCAATTGTCCATTATATCAGTGTCTGTTACAATTGGAGTGCATTGTATTACCAAATTTAGGATCCACTAACACTGCATGCACATTGCCTTATTTGTGGCTTCATCATAACCTATCAGTGTTGTCACACAGTGCATGACCACTGTTGTGAAAACAATGTTGTTGCAGTCCCATGTTCAGTATCTGCGACAATACTGTTGTTGCATTTTGTATCAGACCTTGAAAATTCCAAGGAGACCATCTGTGGTGATGCATTTCTGCCTCCCTTCCCAAGTTAAAGTAGGACCACCAGGAGTCCATCCCCAGTGGCATGTTTCAGTCCCCCATCCCCCAGATTCACCACTAGATATCAGGAACTGCTTGGCAATAGGACAGGCTGAGTAAGAGTAATGGCACAAGACACCATGGACTGCTAAGCAGTAACATCAGTTCAACTATATACAATTTGGCTAATTTTTACTTACGAAAGGTATGCCATTGTTGCCTGAATTACAACATCTGGCTGTTTATTTCTACTGTTGTACTGCATTTTCCTTCAGAAAGTTTTATTTTTACTTTCCCAGCTCAGCGTTTGAGGATGAGAGGTGCTGGACATTGGTGGATAATCTGCTGTGGATCAACGTGCTTTGCTGGCAGTGATCCTGAAAGACCAAGATGCCCAAGAAAGGAACTGAGAGGGATCAAGAAGACAATTGGACGATAGGGAAATTATCCTATGGAGATGTGCTGCAGAGACCCAAAAGGATAATCACTTTCATTACTTTGCACTGGAAGCAGTAGAGCACTAATTGCCGGAAGCAGTAGAGCTTGTTGCCTGAAGTGAATCCAGAATTTGGGATCTGAAGAACCACAGAGCCTTGCTTTCTTACAAAGCATGCCAAAAGGCAAGAGCTAATGACTGCCACTTGCTGGACAGCAAAGTACAGGACTTTTTCCTTGCCAGAAGCACCATTTTAAAAGCTAGATTTTCAAATCGCATTCATATTCAGACTCACTGGAGTGGATGAGAGACACTCCATATTATCATAAGGAACTGAACTATTATACTGACTATTACAGAACACAAACTGTAAGTCACTCAGAATGGACTTAAGTCCAAGCAATTAAGTTCTGTGTGACTGTTTTTATTTTGACACTGTGATATATTAAAATTTGTCATCAGAAAATTGCTTAAGTTAAACCATTTCAGTAACTGTAGTAGTAGTAGTAGTAGTAAAAATGTTTATTTATACAGGCTTTAAAAATAAACATATACCATTAGGGCTATATAGACCATGTTTACAAGGTCTCCCCTGTTTGATGTTACTCTCTAAGTTAGAAATTTATACATAAAAACTTTACAACACATTTTGAACATGTTTAAACTAAGACAATATGTATGCTCCGACCAATTGTTAGGTATACTGCAGCTCATGTGTCCGTCTAAAGTACAGATCATCTATTACATGTGCCTCTATGGCACAATTCTTGTTTCATTGCAGTTTTAAATGTATTTACAGACATTTCAAGGTTACGCATTTGTGGTGGCAACTCATTCCAACTACTAGCTGCTTTAGATTGGAATGCCATTTTCCCATAGTTATTTTTCACTTTTGGCAATACCAATTCCCTTGATCCTTTTTGTTCTTAACTGAAGTTGTGACTAGGCCTAACCAGTTTATCCAGTAAGCCAGAAGGTCTAGTGTTTGTAAAGATTCTGTCTACCGAAATCACCCGGATCGCTTTGCTTTTTTGTTCTAATGCTGTCTAATCTAAACTTTGATGCAACTGGCAATGGTGTGTGTTATAATTGCATTTAAGAGTGAACCTTGCCAATCTATTATAATTGATGTCTAGTTTATGTAGTATATTTTTATTGGCATGACTATAAATATGATTCCCGTAGTCTATTATAGGTATTATTAACTGGCCGACCACAGTCAGGTGTGTTTTCTTAGTCAAACAATTTGACACATGCCTTAGGGCTCCTACCCTTACGTCGGTCACTTTTTTGTTAGTTCCTTAATGTGTTCAAAAGACAAGTGTTGGTCTATTGTAACTCCTAAGTATTTATAGGTGGAAACTCGTATTAACATTGACCCATTCAAGGTTTTTATTTCTGATTTGTTTACCCTTTCTGAATTTCTAGTTATGGATGGGCTGAAAAAACGTTGTTTGTGTTTTTTTAGTATTTAATAATAATTTTGAGGAAATAAACCAGTTATGCAATATATGAAGTCTCTCTAGAATCTGAGTTCTACTTCTCTAATATCTTTCCCCTCCGACATCAGCAACATGTCATCTGCATATAATCTTATACTTGTTTGATTTATGTGATTAGGTTAGGTTAGGTTGGGTTAAACATACTATGCCTGGGAAGAAAAGGTGCCCCTGACCCTCCAAAACCAGTAAAAGTTAAAAGTAGGGCACATAAAAAAGGCAATTATGGAATTTGCCTCAAAGGAAAAGAAGAAAATATCCAAATATTTTGTAACTCCAGGGAATCTGATCAAACTTGTAAGTGGGAATAATATTTAGAATAAAAGCTGTCTTTTTGCCCAAGTACTCATCATCTCCCATCTGCACAGGTGATTCCCTCCCTATGAATTGTGATCACCGTCTATTAGTGTAGGTCAGGGAGTCAGAAAACTCATCATTAAATGCTGAAAAAAGAAAGTTAGTTACTCAAGAAGCAAGAAACATGGGTGGGCCACCACAGAAAACCCATAACTCTGGGGATAACAGTAAACAGCAACAGAAAAACCCACCTGAAGCAGATATCAGAGATTTTAACCTTAAAGTTGACAAAGTGGCCAAAGGTAAAATAGACTGGGTATTCATGTTTACAGAACATTGCAATTTTTGTTCCCATATGTGGTTAGACATAATTTAGATTCTGCAACTTTGCACCCTGACATCCCGCACTTAAGGCCAAATGCAACACCAGGTGAACAAGTTAGAACTGATAATACACAAAATAGAAGAAAGAATTGGGATTCAGAATAATGACATAGAACTGAAATTAATGCAGGCTGACCTACATGAAATCAAAACTGAATTACAAAAGAATAATCATTATTTAAATCAGATGATCTCATTATTCATGCTTCTGGTCAAAGCTAAAGAAGAAGAAGTGGATGCTGCAAAACAAAATGAGTCTAAAGATGAAGAAATCCAAACTAAGGCAAAAGCAATCCAACAAAAGTATAGTAAGGAAAACTACAGAAAAAGTGGAAATTTCAGAAGAAGATGAACATTCTAAATTGGTACGGGAACTAAACAAGAAAGGGGAGGCCAATAAAATCAAAGGAAAAGGGAAGTAACAATCTGGGGACCTGCTGTTGCCATAACAAGAAGCAGGCAGGATTAAAAGACATAGAAAATGACATCACAAACAAACAAAAAATATAAGAACAGAAACAAAAAAGATTACAGAGGAAGTATAATTAAAGGCACGACGCAAAAGATGATGCTGGGGCCTTGACTTGAAGTAAAAGAATATATGGAGAAATAAATAAACGGGATCTAAGCCACCAACTCTTTTCATGAAAGGCTTGCCAAAAAAAAGAAATGAGAGCTTTCTCCCCGAAAATTCTAGTCTATAACTTATTCAAAGGGGTCCTAGGAAACAAGATCAGATGGAACGTTACAAGTAAGACATAAATGCAGACTGGGGGCCATGAAAGGGATAATTTGTGTTATGCTGCATAATCCTACAGTTAATAGAATAATTTTAAAGGCACAAACCAACTTCATACTAACTGGAGAAGCATATGATACCAAAAAAAAAGAAAATAAAGTAAAAAGCAAATAAAAAAGCATCAACCTGATAATATGGGGGAAATAAAAAATTCAGAACTAAGCAAAAACAAAACTTGATCATTGAGTATGTTAGCATATCTCACGCTCTACAAGAAGATGAACAATTTGCATTATGGAAGATAAGAAGGAAAACTGGAAGAAAACAGAATGGGCTTCACAGTAAGAATACTGATATTTTATCAGAATCTAATTCACACACTGGACCAAATAACTCCACTAATAGTGAGGAGAAGGAGCCAAGTGTTATTTAAAACTATAGATGATACTATAGAAATAGACTGACAAAATAGAGCTGTGGAAGAAGAGTTCCAATAAATTTGTTGAATATAGCCAGCCTTGCTTTAAAAAGTGAAGCTTATGCTTAGAAGGACTTTATTTGCACACATGAAATTGTTCTCTTACAAGAAATGTGATTATCTGTGAAAAATGTTTAATGGGTGGTTTTATTTATAAGGAAGTTACAGCAAACAAATCCCTTAAAATGGGCAGGGTAAATGATGTTTAGCTATACTTAATTTATTCAGCCATTTTTAACAAAAGCATTAACTATTGATGTGGAGACGCCTTATTATCTATGTGTTTTAGCTACAAATCCTGACAACACTTAATTCATTGTTATTAATGCATATATCCCAATGAAATGCAGCATGGGTTTACAGCAGGAAGGTCATGTCAGATGAATCTAATTGATTTCTTCGACTGGGTGACCAAAGTAATAGACCAGGGAGGGGCTGTGGATATGGCCTACCTATACTTTAGCAAGGCATTTGACACAGTCCCGCACAAAAGATTAATAATCAAGTTAGCCAGCCTGAGAGTGGGTCCCAGGGTGGTAGCCTGGGTAGCAAACTGGCTGCACAACAGGACACAGAAGGTAATAGTGAATGGAACACATTCTGAAGAAAGGGGGGTTACTAGTGGAGTACCTCAGGGCTCAGTATTGGGTCCAGTCCTCTTTAACATCTTTATAGGTGACATTGCAGAGGGTCTGAAGGGAAAGGTATGCCTCTTTGCAGATGACACAAAGATCTGTAACAGAGTTGATACACAAGGGGGGTAGAAAAGATTAGAAGGGACTTGGCAAGGTTGGAGGAATGGTCAGACATGTGCCAACTTAGATTCAATACAAAGAATTGCAAAGTAATGCACCTGGGAAACAAAAACCCGGGAGAAGAGTACACAATAGCAGGGGAGGTACTAACAACAACAAAAATGGAAAGGGACCTGGAGGTAGTCATATCAGATGACCTAAAGGTGGGTAAGCAATGTGAAAAGTTGGTAAGGAGAGCCAGGGGGATACTGGGATGCATAGGAAGGACAACACAAGTAGAAAGGGAAGTTGTTATCCCTCTGTACAGACAGTTGGTGAGACCATCTGAGTACTGTGTGCAGTTTTGGAGACCTCATCTATGCAAGGACATAGACAGGATGGACGAGTCCAGAGGAGGACAACTAAATGGTGCAGGGTCTGCAACAGAAGCCATATGAAGAGAGACTGAGAGAACTTAATATGTATACTCTTGATGAAAGGAGGGACAGAGGGACATGATAGAAACGCTCAAGTACCTCAAGGAATCAACAAAATCCAGGAGGGTAGCATCTTTCAGAAAAGAGATGTGTAAGAACAAGGGGGTACAATTTAAAGATAGAGGGGGGATGGCTCAGGGGGTAATGTGAGGAAATTTTTTTTCATGGAGAGAGTGGTGGATACATGGAACAGCCTTCCTGAGGAGGTCGTTGGGTCTAAAACTTCCTGCTTAGCTCTCGCAAATGCAACTGCCGCTAGCCTAGTGTAAAAAAAAAAAAATATATATATATATACTCTGTTTGACAATGCTCACTGAGCGGCTCCCCCCCCTTCCTTTCCCTACTAATTCCTCCTCCCCTATCTCCCTCCCTTCTACTCCCACCAGCTCTCCCCCGACCATAAGTTTTGCACCTTTTGTTATCTTTTGCTTCGTTGGAGATTGTATTCTATTGTAACAAAATTGTAATTGAACTGTAACTTTTTTGTTTGTAAGTACTGTGTCCCTTGTACTACTGTTCTGATGTCCTCTTTGTGACGAGGTACCTTTGTAAATGAGCCTCTGGCTCAAAGGTTTCTAAACTGATGTTTAACTAAATAAATAAATAAAACAGTGGGAGAATTCAAACATGCATGGGACAGACACAAGGCAATTATAGTTGGGGGTTGCAGGAAGTAGGCTGTTGGTTAACTAGAATCTGCAGCTAAACCAGTAGGCAGGGAAATGGGCAGACTGGGTGGGCCAAGTGGTCCTTATCTGCCGTCAAAGTCTATGTTTCTATGTTTCTATGAAATGTAAATTGTGGCTGGAATGTGGCCCACTGTAAGTATAAGAAACAATCTTGCAAAAACTGGTGAACTGCTATTCTGGAAAAATGATTTTGTTTGAGGATGATTTAAATACAGAAATTGGTGAGTTACGAGAAATTTATAACAACTGGAACATTAATGGTATTATTAATATTCCCATAACAGCCCCTAAAGATAAAAAAAATCAAAACTAGAAGGATCACAACAATTTTTGCAGATAACGTCCTAAGAGTTGCAAATGGCAGAGTACCTGGCAATAGGGATGGAAGGATCACATTTCCCGTATCAGCTGGTGGAAGTACGATTGACTTACGCAGTGTATTGTGGACATTTTTAGTTTTTCTACACTACAAAGTATGCATATAAAAGAGACATGGGAAAGTGAACACTTCCCTGTAATATTAGCTATAGAATGTGATTTCATGATCAATAGTATGGGCAGATACAATGATAAATCTGTTATTTCTGAAAATATGGTTATCGCTGACAAAAAAGGATTGTATGGTCACCAACTATTATTGAAATGGTTCAAGACACCCTATCCAAGTTTATTTTGGAAGACAATAGAATCATATTGCAAGTAGGCTCTGATGGTATCCAGGTGCAAAATATTGATTAAATTGTAATGTACACATTAAACTAATAATGGATTTATTTGCCAGATTAGCTTCAGAGAAGGGCCACAAACCAGTAGCTTCACATGATAAAATCAATAAATGGTTTCATGAAGGCTGTATAGAAAAAAAACAAAGCTAGTCTGTAGGTTGGGTGAATTATCCAGGAGAGATGTAGATAGTAATTTTAGAAGAGCCTATCTACATCTGAGGGCAGAATATAAAGCTTTGCTAAAGGGAAAAAAGTCACATATAAAAAGTATTTATGGAGCCAATTGCTGGGGGCACATCATGACAATAATTGTAAAACATTTTGGGAATTGGTGGCCACCAGCACTGGGAATAGAGCTAGAAATATGCCTGTAGTAATTAGTAATAAAGAATGGGAGATCTTTTTTTACAGATAATTATAGATGTGAGGAAGCACCAATTAGAGAGCTTGAAACTTGGAAAACCAGAGAAACAATAAATTACATCTGTGATAACACTCAAAACAGAGAGGCCTGCATAATATCCATGGCAGAGGTTATAGCTACAATTAAGGCCCAGCACAAAAATATGGCTTTGGGTGTAATGACATCCTGGTGGAAATTTTCTTTACCCAGACCCAAAGTGGGCAAAGGTCCTAGCTCCAATGTTTAGCCTAATTACTCAGACCCCCTAACACTCCCAGAGGCCTGGAAAATATTCACAAAAATGGTAGTGTAATGAAACTACAGGCCCATTACCTAACTGTGTCTACAGGTTAAGATCTGTTCAAGAGTCCTCACAAACTGGAGCTCTGGGTGGAGGAAAAATATATTCTCATTTCCAGGCAGGATTTCATTAACAAAGAGGAACCATGGACAGTATATCAAGTGAATAATTATGTTATGGAGAAGAAGCAGAAGTTATATGTGGCCTTGTTAGATCTACATAGCACCTTTGATAACATACAAAGGGATATACTCTGGGTATTATTGAAAAATCTTGGTATCAATGGCAAACATTTGGAGATTATAACATTACCACACCCAGATAATACAGCACAAGTTAGGAATGGTAATGATGGAACTTTAACAGAAGAAATTAGCATTAGAAAGTGAGTTAAGTGGAGGTGTCTGCTAGCCCCACCTTTTACTGTCTGTGTTGAAGAACTTACAGTATCAGTGCACTATGTGAACTTGATACCTTTGCTCCATCAATTAAAATACAAAGATATGCATATTATGTTATTCTGTTCATATTCTTTTATTGTCTCAAACATTGCTGGGGCAAAAGCGAGCACTTGCATTTACAATAACTCACTTGAGGTTAAAACTTAAAACCAACAAAAATAAATCCACTGTTATGATTTTTTTGGAGTGGGCTAAGATGGAAATACATGACTATTGGAATGTTGATTTAGAATTAGTCATAGTTCAGGGGTATAAGTACTTAAGTGTCATTGCAGACCGACTGTCTAGTTGGAAACAGCATATTGGTAACACAAAAAAGGCCTCACAAACAGCTATGGGGATCCTGAGATTTGAAAAGCTATTCACTGAAAATTCATTTGTTGCCTTAAGGAAAGCTTTTGATGTTAAAACAAATAGCCAAAGACATACAGTATATGGTGTCGAAAGCTTGGCTCTCAGAGTTAGTAAAAACGACCTAAAGAATTATGAAGCAGTTCAAAATGTACTTGTAAGAAACATGCTGGCCCTTCCATGGGATACTCCATCTGCTGTTTTATACAGTGAAACAAATACCTGCTCCTTAGAGGTAAGGGCCACAATACATGCTGTTCGGTGGTGGAAGAAAATTGCCTTTTCCACATCAGACTCTATACTGGGTCTGATTTGGATAGAAGCAAAAGAAGCAACTGGCACTGATAATTGTGTTTTAAGTTAGGTAACTTATCAACCATGGCCTCCCACGCTTGTGAGATCCATGTACTGTTATTAATATTGAGGTGTACATAAAGGAAGCAGAACAAAGAATTATTGTTGCTTTTTTTTTCAAGTTACTTTTCAAGACTTGCTAATATCACAGGATTACAGTTATACAGGGCAATAAATAGTTTTAGAAAAAATGAATTATACTTACAGTTTTATGAAAATGATCAACACAGAGCAGCTTTCTGTAGGTTTGGGGGGTATCCTTGAGCATGGTCATGATTTATTTGGGCAAGGGAGAATTAGTAAAGAAAGGTAACTTAGTTTGTATATGCAATCAGGAAACTAGAATAACAATTTAACACTGAAACATAGAAACATAGAAATTGTTGGCAGATGATGACTGCTAGGCCCATTCAGTCTGCCCATAAGCCCCTACACTTGTTTGTGGCCTCTGACCCTATCTGGTCAATGATGTTTCACCACTGCTTCCCACCTCTAAGGTCCCCTTATGCCTATCCCAGGCATGTTTAAAGCCCTCCACCATGCTCGCTCCCACCACCTCCTGTGAAAGACTACTCCATGTGTCCACCACCCTCCCTGTGAAGAAGAACTTCCTCACTTTTCCCCTCAACCTGCCACCTTCTAATTCTAACTGAATTGTTTATTTGATTATGATTTTGGCTTTAATATAATAATAATACAATTTATTTGTATGGTGCCTTATCCAAAACCAAGGCGCCTCCTCACATTTTAAAACAACAATAACAGTAAAAATATAACATATTCAATAAAATCATACAAATGTCCATAGACTAAACAAAAGATTCAGTTATTAAAAGCTTGAAGTTTTGTTGAGTATTATTGGATTTTGAATGGTTGCTTTTAATTGTTTTATATGTAAGGCGCCTTGGAAACAGAAAGGCACCATATAAATACAAATTATTATTATTATTATTATTATTATTTCATTTCATGCCCCCTCGTTCTTGTACTCCTACTATATTGTAATATATCTCTCTCCTGCACCTTGTTTATGCCTTTAAGGTGCTTGAATTTTTCTATCATGTCTCCCTCTCCCTCTCTCTCCTGTCCTCCAGCGAGTATATATTGAAATCCTTTAATCTCTCCCCATATGTTTTCTGGTGCAAGCCCTGTACCTTCTTAGTCGCCCTTCTCTGGACAGCCTCCACCCTGTCCATGTCCTTATGAAGGTGTGGCCTCCAGAACTGCACACAGTACTCTAGGTGAGGACTCACTAGTATTTTGTACAATGGCATCACTACCTCCCACCTTCTACTAGTGATACTTCTTCCTATGCACCCTAGCATGCCACTGGCCCTCCCTACAACCTTTGTGCTCTGCTTAGACACCTTTAGATCACCTGAAATGATCACCCCCAGGTCCCTTTCTTCTTTGGTGATTGTCAGCAACTCCCCCCCTCATCCTGTAGCTCTCCCCAGGGTTCTCTCATCCCAGGAGCATTATTTTGCACTTCTTTGAATTGAACCTCAGTTGTCACACCTCAGACCATTTTTCAAGCTTCCCCAGGTCTGTCCTCATTTTCTCCACCCCTTCTTGAGTATCCACCCTGTTGCAGATCTTGGTGTCATCTGCAAACAGGCATCTCTTTCCCTCCAGCCCTTCTGCAATGTCACTGATGAAGACATTAAACCGGACTGGCTCAAGGACTGATCCCTGATGTACCCTACTAGTCACCCCTCTCTCCCTGGATTGGATCCCCTTTACCACCACCTTCTGCTTCCTGTCCGTTAGCCAGTTCCTAACCCAGTTTAACACCTTGTGCCCTATGCCCAGACTGCCTATCTTGTTAATCAGCTGTCTATGTGGGACGGTGTCTAAGGTCTTGCTGAAATAAAGGTAGGGGACATTCACAGCCCCCCTGATTTACTTCCTGCCTCACCCAGTCAAAAAAATCTATCAGATTCAGCACTTAATCAATGATTGCCCAATCCTACAAAGTGAAAGAAAACTTTATTTGGAACTGTTGGGAATACATAGATTCTGAATGGAAGAAAGAAAACAATTAATAGAACACCTGCTCTTTTCAGAAAACAAGAGAACTGCATGTGGCATGACAATGTTTGCATTTCACACTGTGCAAACTGGTATAAGCTCTGATCAAAACTAGTTCTTATTGTTCTAATATGTGCACATTTAGATTCCTCTGCAATGTCTTTACATGTTCCCCCTTTCAAAATGGCCTTACATTTTTTTAACATTGTCCAATTGTCTATATATGCATGTCATGATGTTTAATTTTTTTTTTGTATGAACTATTTTTCCGCCCCGGGCTCGCTGGTCCTCCACTCCTTTGGGCTCTTGCCAAGTTCCCCCGACCTCTTCTGTCCTTGCCCAGCTCTCTTCTGATTCTTCAGATCGCAGCCAACCTCCATGATATCCCGGTGTATCCCTTCACTGGGTGGGTCCCTCTCCTCTGAGGGGGAAGGCACTGGTAGGGGGGGATAGCCCCAGCGCACACTACTAGGGCCCGGGGATGCTGCTGGGGAACAGGAGGTGCCGGGAAGGCACTGGAGGCCCTCAGGAACAGACAGCCATCATCTGGAGGCCAGCGAGCAATTTTTCTGGCTTTCTTGAGGTGCGTGATGTTCGGACGTCAAGGTGAGAGCCGATGTCTGTCACGCACCACCCCGTATGACCCCGACGTGCTGCTCTACCACTGGCCTCCGCCAGTGGTCACTTCAGCACTGGGTCACAACCCCTACCCTCCCTGGAGACAGCAGGCATTCGTGGGATGCTCAAGCTGCCTCCCCCCACTGGCTATCCCTCCAGTGCCCTGAGCTCATTCCCGAACCCCGGTCGCTGGCGTCTCAAGCAGAAATCCAACCGCTGTGCCGACGTGCCAGCCTCCATGATGTTTTATTGATGCATACGTTTGTTTTTTGTAATTCATACTTTATTTAGAGTTTCAAAATTTAAAATACAAATATGCAGGATGGCATTGACACATACCTCACTACATCAACATATATAACAAGTCCTGGCTGGGTAAATACCCATGGATGAATAGACTAATAAGAAAATTAAACAGAAAATAGACCTTTCAACATGCAGAAACACACACTTATACAGCATGCATAATTTGGTTACAGCTCTTTATAAATTTGGTACTTTACTATCCGCCCATCCATAAGGATCTCAGACTTGTGAGTTGGACCTTAGGTTAAGTTCCCTGATGGGGGCATAGGCTCTTGCTGGCCCTAGGCTGGGTGAGGAGTACCTTCCTTGGAGACCTCAGGCATGATGGTGGCTAAACTGCTTCTGGAGTGTGTATCTGTATATCTATGTAGGTACATGTACCTATACTGGATTGACCCTTATCTGGGCATGGGGCCTAATACTGGTGAACTTGTTGTAGTTGGTAACGTACATGGGGGATGACAAAAACCCTCCCCAGATGGTCTGGTATAAGGGCGTCTTGTCTTGGACAGTGTAGAGAATCCTCTCATAATTAGCTAGCTTCCCCAGTTCTTGGATCCACTCCTTTGTGTCTGGGCCCTGTGTGTCTTTCCAGTGCCTAAGGATTATTCTCTTGGCTGTGATCAGGGCTCCAATTAGCCATCTCTTTTCACTAGCTGGAAGCCTGGGCCCTGTGGATAGAGGCAAATAGGGATTCTGCATCACTAGGAGGGAGGACAGTGGTGTTTTATTCATCAGGATTGTATCTAGGATTTTCTAGACTGAGCTCCAAAAAGGTGCTAGGGAGCAGCAGGACCACAGAATGTGGGTAATTGTACCACAATCTGTCTGGCATCTTCAGCATTTATCAGAGGGTGACAGACCCCAAGCATGTAACTGCTGTGGAGTTATGTGCCATCTATGCAGCACTTTAAATTGCACAAATCTATTCAGGATATATTTTGCGGATTGCCTTACTGATTGCCAGAAAGAGTTTCAGAGCTGAGGGGTGTTGTCTATGCCTGACTCCTCTGTACATTCCCCCTGACTCTAAGTGCTGGGTCCGAGAGGAGCTCTAGGGGGTGCTCATACATGTCACTGCTGCGCGGGGCCATTCCCTTGTCTGGCCATAACAGTGTGTCCAGGTTATTGTGTTGTGAATCCCAAACTTGGGGGCCTAAGGTGCTCAGGATAGCATGTCTTATTTGGAGATATCTCCAGTGGTGTTGCTTGGATAAATCAAATGCTAGCTGCAATTGCTGGAAACTCTTCATGGTTGTCAGGTCCTAGTGCCTAAGGGCCTCTAGACACTTTATGCCTTTCCTGCCCCACTCCTTATCTGCCATGGGTTTATTATCAATTTTTATAAGGGAGTTGTCCCAAAGTGGGAAGAATTTTGCTCTGTTTGGGTTACATTTACTTAGTTTACAGAGGACCTTCCATACATCAAAGGTCAACTCTATTGTTTGAGGTATCAGTCTACTCTTGGGGAGGCTAGGGAACTGGGTTTCTAGTAATAGGGGCCTTCTTAATACTGAGGCCTCACACTCCACCCATCTTGGTTGTTGGGCTTCATTGGCCCAGGGTGCTGTCTTTGCCATCTGCAAAATGGTATGAGCCATAATTCGGAGTCTAAAATCAGGGAGTTTAAGTCCTCCCTGTGGGAGGGGGCTTTGGAGCTTGGCCCAGCTTATTCGATTTGGGCCCTTCCCTGCAGAAGAAGGACAAGACTTTGGCCTGTAGCACCTTAAGTGACTTAGGCTCTATACGTAGGGGTATGTTATCCAACATATATTGGAGCTTGGGAGCTGCCATCATTTTGAAAGCTTGAGCCCTGCCCCAGTGGGAGAGGTGTAGCAGCTCCCACCTTTTAACATCTTTCCCAATCTCTCCTATCAAGGGGTTAGACTGTCTTTCCCTAATTGTGGGAGGTTCCAACAGAAAGCTATTCCCAGGTATGAGAGCTTCTGGGGAACATGTGTTAGTCCCCAGGGGTAGTTTGGTAATGTAGTGACAGAGGGGTCTGAGGCTAAAAATTGGGATTTCGCTACATTTAACTTATAGCCTGATAATGCACTGTAGGTTTCTGTCAAGCTTATTAGAGTAGGGATGCATTTAGCTGGGTCACTAACAGTGAATAAGATGTCATCTGAGTAGGTCAGTGCCTTATGTTCACTCCCCACCGGTTCTACTCCGTTAATGCTCTTGAAATGTCTGATGGCTTGCATCAAGGGTTCCAAGGCTAGTATGAAAGGGAGCGGGGATAGTGAACAGCCTTGTCAGGTGCCCCACTGTTACCCAAAAGGTTCTGATGCCCGCCTGTTGGTAATGACCTCTGCTGAAACATCCGAGTACAGCACCTTGACCCATAATCTGAAAATGGGGCCAATGTTGAAGGCTGCAAGTGTGGTCAGGAGGTAGTTCCACTCCATTCTATTGAACGCCTTTTCGGCATCCAATGAGAGTGGTGCAACCGGGGGGGTGGTCTTCTTTGTTTTCCACAAAAGATTCATCAGTCTCCTGGTGTCATCTGTCCCTTTTTGACCTGGGATAAAGCTTACCTGGTCCCTATCCACCAATGCTGTAATGAGGTCTTTTAGTCTGGTGGCCATCACTTTTGCCCATAACTTGCAGTTCACATTTATCAGATCAGTCTATAGCTGCCACACAGTGTGGGATCCTTCTCTGGTTTGGGAATGAGGGAGCTCTGTGCCACCCACATCGAGGCCGGGAAGTTTCCAGTAGCTACTGCCTCTTCCAGTGCCTCTATCAGTGGGGGTATGAGGACATCCTGGAAGGACTGTAGGAATTCTACTGACAGCCCATCTCCACCTGGGACTTTCCCTGTATTGGTGGACTTTAGGGCCTGCTCCAGTTCTCCCTTTTCCAGGGGTCTATCTAGCTAATATAGCTTTTCCTGGGTGAATTTTGGGAGTTACAGGTTGCCCAGAAAGGCCTGAATAGCTTCACTGGATGGGTTCACTTTCGAGGAGTATAGTGAGCTATAGAAGGATAAGAATTCAGCACTTATCTCTTCTTCTTCTACCCTGGTCAGTGACCCATCCTTCTTTTTGACCACCAGTATCCTGGCGTGCTCCTGTCTCTTTTTAAGTTGATAGGCAAGGAGGCATCCAGGTTTTTCCCCTGAATCCCAAAAAGTCTTTTCCAGGCCGAAGAGGGCATGCTCGTTTTTATGGTGAAGGTGAGTGTTAATTGTGTATCTTAGGCCTATAACCTCTGCCCTCCAGCTCATGGGTGGGGTTGCGGTGCTGTATAGCTGCTTTTCCAGGGCCTCTAATTCCTTTTTGTGGATTGACAAGTTTCCCTCCTTTTGCTTGCGCATATAGGAGGTATGGGTGATGCACCTCCCCCTTATGAATGCTTTAAGGGCATCCCACCTGGTAACAGCCGAGGTCTTCCCAGGTCTATTGTTTATTAAAAAATCTTTTATTTCTTCTTGAAAATTGCTTCAGAATTTGGGGTCTTTGAGCATGGATGTATTTAGTCTCCATCTACCCCTACTGGCCTGGGTTGTACTGGAGTGTAGCCATGTAAAGGATACTGGCGCATGGTCTGAAATCAAGATGGAACCTATGCGTGTGTCTAGTATGTGAGGCATCCATGTCCCTGGGGTTAGCCACACATCCATCCTCGAGTGCATTTGATGTGGGGCGGAGAAGTAGGAGTAGTGTCTTACCGTGGGGTTGACCAACCTCAATATGTCTACTAGGTTTAGGTCCTGTGCAAGGGCCTTAAGTGCCTCAGAGGCATGTGATGGCGGGCTTTTTTTGGGCTTGCTTCTATCTAGGAGGTGTCCATTGTGGTATTCATGTACCCCCCACTATCAGTTGTTCTTTGTGTGCTTCCTGGAGGGATTGGGTGAGTTTTGTGTAGAAGACAGCAACCTGGTCAGTTGGCCCATATATATTGCACAGAGTGACTACCTGCCCCATAAGTTGCCCCTGCACTATGACATATCTGCCATTGGGGTCCTTGCAGATTTTCTGCTTTTGAAAGAATATCTGCTTGTGTATTAAGATCACTAGCCCTCTACTCTTAGAGTTAAAAGTTGGCCCAAAAACCTGTGACGCCCATCCCTGCTTGAGTTTCTGGGTCTCCCCTTGAATCAGATAAGTTTCCTGTAGGAATGCTCTCCCTGCTCCTTGTTTCTTAAGATGATCCAGGAGCTTTCTTCTCTTCTCTGGGGATTTGATCCCTTTGACATTCCATGACACCCATTTTGTCCCGGTGTTAGCTATATTGAGATGGGTTGTGCTCCAGAGGGTCAACTTTTGGGTCTATGAGCATATGGGGTGCCTCCCCCCCCTGGAGATAGACTTCCCTAAGATCTGGGTTACTCTGTGCCTGTGCCTGAGGGTGGTAAGACTAGGGGGATAACCAGCCTGGGGTTGTTCTAATGCTGTGCATATGTGTGTGTGATGTGATCTGTCCCCTGGGACTTGTGAGTCGGTTTCTATCTTCTGTAAAAAACCTGTTATGTGGTCTAGTCTGCTAAGCCCCAGTTCTGCCTTCAGTTTCCTTCAATGGGTGGGGTTGGGGATCCCCTTTTCCAAATAACATTGGTACCTTTTTTGAAGATTCATGTGCGTACATCCAATAACATTGAACAGTTTAAAGAACAACATCTTAAACACAGTAATGTTCAGAAACACAAAACTAAAGAAAACCTTTCTAGTGGTTAATGGGTGAGTCTGGATAGGGTAATATGCCACAATACTACCCTTATTAACCACTGGCATGGCGGAGTCAGTGCCCTCTAGCATTCAGTGAGGTCGACCTGCCCTTGTCCTGAAAACTTCCAGCGGAGCATAAGTTCCTATGGGTAAATCTGTAGTGCAGGTGAATAAGAGAAACATGGGTATAGTAGAGCAGATGAGGAACTTGTGAGGGGGGAAGGGGATGGGGTCAGACAGAAATTTTGCTCGGTGTGCCCCAATTCTGCCTGTGGTGTGTGATGTGGGGAGGGTGGGGGGTGACAAGCATGGTTGTCCATGTACCTTCTGAGATGTCCATCCTCATAGGGCATGCGGGTGGGGGGGGTGTAGTTGCCCGTAACTGGCAAATTGAGTGGCCTGCTCAACCTATTCCAGTGGCCATCACCACCATCTTCCCTCTTCCAGCATTGTTTGATCAAGAGGCCTCCAAGGGTCAGGCCGAGTGGTGGCATGAGAGAACCCTCAGAGGATGAGATGGGGGGGTTAGTGGTAGACCTCTAATGCCCTCTCTAATTGTCCTTCACCGGCACCCATCTGGTTCCATTAGTGTCATGCATCTTGTTGCAGACACCGTTTTTCACCCTTTCTCCTCAACTTGGTGTTTACACGTGTTGATATTCCCTATAGCCTTTATATTATCCAGGGCTCCTTAGGTTGCTTCATGCAAGCAAGGAGAGCTGCTGTGCCTTGGCCATCCAGGAACATGTCATCTAGCAGTTGTGGTGGTGTGGGAGGTCACGAGCTTATGCTCAGGTTCATCAGTTTGCTCCCCTAAGCATATGTATGAAGGAGGAGACGTGTGGAAGGTATGTGAAGTCGGGGGCAGTGAGAACTCCCGGGACCTACCCACCCTTGGGTGGTTTGTTAGTTGTGTTTCCCCTGGATGTTGGCTCAAGGAAGGGCTAGTAGCCATCAGATGCGGTGAGCTCCCCAAGTTCCGTGCTTCTTGACGGCTGCTGGCAAGTGGCAGTTGCTTAGCTTCCTGCTTAAAATGTCTGCTAACATTGTGTCAGTTCGGATACATGGAGAGTCCAGTGGCCAACTGTCATTTGTTCTGTCATCTCTCTTACTGTCTGTGGGTTCTGGCCAAAAGCATGGATGCGGGCAGGTGGGAGCTTCCCTCGTACAACCTTCATCCAGTTCTGCCAGCCTCCCCCCATCCATGCCACATGCAATACTCACATCAAGTTGGGGTGAGCATAACAAGCTGGGGCCTGGGAAGCTCACCACAGTAACAAATCAGTTCATTCTGAGCCCATCTGTACAGAGGTTCATCCCCCCAGCCCAGGTAGCAGGCTTGTCCATCACACCATTGGGGAGACGCGAGGTCTACTGTATGTTGATTAATTAACCAGTGAAGGGAATCCGCTTTAGCTATGATTGGGAAATTGGGGGGGGGTTGGATTCAAATATTCTCCACCCTTTAGGACCTCGCATCCCCAATCAACTGCATCAGCTTAATGGACTGCCAGCCTGTCACCCTAGTTTCCAGCGAGCTCTTGTTCTTGTTCTTGTTCTTATCTTGCTTCCACACGCTCCCTTCCCCAAATATTCCTGTGTTAGCAAGCTACATTCCACAATTTACAGAGTATAAAAGCAGGAGCTGAGGAGAGGGAGGGGAGAGGACATATACTGTTAGTCCAGTTTCAGAAGGTGGGGGGGATATGGAGAGGTAAGGCTATCACTCACAACATTGGTCCAAGGAGTAGGTGGGGTTAGGTAAGGAGCTGGTGAATGGTTATGGAGAGAGAGAGAGAGAGAGAGAACCAGTGTGATGTTTACTTACTTCATTTCTAAATTCAGCTTGAGTTCTAGTCTGTAAACAGACCTAGAATTTTCATTTTAGAAGTTCTGTCCTGCACCTGCAGGTCCTCCACCAAAAAAAAAGTATCTTTCATCATTCAGTGGGGGGAAACTTCAGATGTCTTCACTCCCCGCCCCCCCCCGTTGGGATGGACTGCAGTTAGGTGGGGTTCTCCAGATTCTATTATGGTCTGTTTGGCCCAGTCCAATATCTGTAACCTCAAAAAGGACCTGGCTTATCGCGTCCACCCAGGATTCAATGGTTTCTTTTTGAATGGTGCCTTCACCTAAAACTGCCTGCAGGATGCCTTCTGTCATTGCCTCTGACTGGTACCTCTCGAGGTTCAGGATTGGTTCTTGCCCTTGCCTCATTGCAGCTGGTTCACTAAGTGACTCAGAGCCAGTCGTGGATGAGGCTCTGCTGTGTTGTCTGGGTGCCTTTCCAGCAGTTTTCTGGGACCCTGCTAAGTTGTTTTTCCCCCACTGCTTTCTTTTGGATTTAAAGGTTTGCCACTCCATGTTGCCTTCCAGGTCTGCTTCTGCGAGGACCACAAATCTGTTCAGTGGTCCTTCGGGGCTCTTTCCATGTGCCTTTGGGAGTTTTTGTGGCAGCTTCATTTAGGGTGGCATTTTATGCTGTGAGTTGATGGTCGGCCACTGTCTTGCAATATACTCCATCACCTCCTCAGGGGTCTCGAACGTATTGTATACCCCGTTCCTAAGAATCTGTAATTTGGCTAGGTACACAAGGCAGTACTGGACCTACACCTCTTGCAGAACCTTCCTCACCTCCATGTAGACTTTTCTCTTTTGAGTCAGTTCATTTGAATAAACATTAAAAATGTAAATTTGATGCCCCTTCCACAACAGCTGCCCCATTTTTCTGGCAAGGTTGAGAATCCACTTTTTCTCTGGAAAACAGAACATTTTGGCAATGATGGGCCTGGGTCTGCCCCCTTCTTTAGGCAGCAGTGCCAAGGTATGGTGTGCCTGCTCTAGCTCCGAGGCTGGTCTCCAGTCATACTTTAGCAGCCGGGGTAACTCGGCCAGCAGAAATTTTGCAGTGGCCCTTCTTTCTGTTCCTTGGGGAAATCCCACAAATCAGAGGTTGTTTCTCCAGCTCCAATTTTCAGTATCTTTGCTCAGGAACAGAGGAGTTGTACCATGCACTCTAATTCCTGTATTTGGGTTTCATGCCTGGAGTCTTTTTTTATTAATATATGAGCTGTACTTCTTGGCATCTAGAGAATGGTGGTGCAGTGCCTGAACCTTGTCTTCCAAAACCGCCACTGATGCTTTAAATAGTTTTATTTCAATAAGTGTTTGCTGCACCATTGTTTTAAGCTCCTTGTATTCAGAGGAATCAGAGGTGCCAGCTTAACTGTTCGGCTTAGCCCCGTCCATTTTGAGCAAGCACGTGGCAGCTGAAGCTGCTGATTTCTTTCTTCCCCGTTTCTGCCTTCCCTTACTAGACATCAACTCCACCTTTTATCATTCATTGGTATAAATTCTCCAGTATTGAAAAAGCTCAAAAATCAGAGGTTTTTACTCGCTGGATATGTTTTTTCTCAGGGAAATAGACATCGGGTTAAACGGAGCTATTAAGCTAAGCTTCCATTCACTTTCCTGGCTCCCGCATGCACCCGATGCATACTTTAGTACAATAAACTTGCACTTTCAACTCTAAAACAGTAAGAGTGCATCTGCTATTTAATACCCATGCTGGGGTGAGGGGTCCACTAGACCACCACGGGCAGTTCTATCAATATATACTGGGTGATCGTGAATAGGTAGGGGGTGTTTACTAGGCCACAAGGGAAGAATATATACTACTTAATTGAGGAGATCGGGGATGAAGGGGGGTCCACTAGACCACCAGGGACAGATGTATGGCTATTTACTGAGTACATCAGGGATCAGGAGGTTCTATATGTGTGTACAGTATCAGGGATAATGGGTGACTGTAACATCATACTGCAACTGCACCCCAACGAGTGCAACAATAGTCCCATTCATGCACAACTGTCTCCCCAACACCCCCACTGCCACCTTCTATGCCCTTTATGCCACCAGACCTCTTCTGGAAAGCAGTTTCTTCATCCCCCACCATTCTGGCCCCTGTAGTTTTGCACTGGGTGGGGGGGGCTAGATCCCTGTAATAATTTCCACAGATGCACCAACTGTTTGGTGCCGTGGGCAACTAGTGGCAAACCTGGGCAGTTTGGTGCCAGAACCCTGGTTTTTATAAAATTTGGGTGCAGGCTCCTTGGTACACCTGGAGTTTGCTATATTCCTGGAGCAACGCAACTTACATCACTCTAAGGGATCTTTGAGAATTGGTCCCTAAATCTACCGTACATGAGAGGTACATCTCCAAAGTATAAAACGTTAGAGGCTTAATTAAGAAGACAACTTTGTAGATCAGGATCAGGCTTCAGGACCACCCCAATGCAACAATGCAGAGACAGTTGGGGATGGGGGAACCTTGCCTTCCTTGTAAGGGCACAGTGAACGCTGGAAAGATGATGTACCAGGCGAGAGGGGTGATAGAAGTGAATCCTTCAAAGCTGTACATCACCATGAAGCACTGCTAGCTGCTGGGCAGAAACAGGAAAAATTGAGAGCCTAGGGATAGGATGATGGCCAGCCAATATTTGGTTCTCTTATTGCTGTGTGGGGAGCCTTGCAGTGGGATTATACAATGCACTGGGGTTCTATGCTAAGTCATGGTGGATTGTGGGTCAGTTAGTTAATTGTGGAACGTGAGATGACAGACCTGGTGGGGGTTAATGCTTCAGATGCACAAAGGATTAATCAAAAGAAGTCATCAGCCTTCATTAAAGAGGCAGTATACTGCCTAAAACTAATATTACTTTTTAAAAGCAGTCAGCAATTATCTTTGATGTCTGAGGTACTTTTCCTTTTCCTTTTGGTTAATTAGAAGATTGTTTGCCTGATGTTAGTAGGGGTGATGTGTGGAACAGCACTCTGCCTGGTAGCTGACATATCTAGCTCTGTTACTCCCATTACATCATCAGCGTTGTGACTTCACTGACTGTGACATCACTGCTGCTTAGGAACAGTCACTCAGTAGCTGCTACGTCAGTCACTGTGATGTCACTGCCAGTGAGAGCACAATGCTGATGATGTAGTGAGGGGGAATAGAGACATATATGTCAGCTTCCAGGCTGACAGTTATTCCACATATTTAGCACAAATATTATCACATAGAAAACTTTCTAACAAGCAAAAAGGAAAAAGAAAAATACTTAAAAAATACAAAGTTACAACTGACTACTTCTTAAAATCTGCATCATGTTCCTGTCTGCCAGTTTTGGTTCCACTAGCTTTTTAAATCCTATTCGGAATCAAACAGCAATTCAGTCAAAGGCTCTGTTCAAAACAACATGCAGACACCATGCAGATGGCTGTGTGACCATGGGACTAACATGAATAGTAGTAGTGCGTGTGAATACTTGGGTGTTCAGCAGCCAAATATTTGGGTATTTGTTATTCACATTCAGGTATTCAGCCTAGGGAGGGAGAGAAGCACCCTCCTCATTGCACCCTGAGCACTCTCCTCCCCCATCCTGATCATCAAAAATCACATCTTCCCATCCCCCTGCCTCGTGGCAGCCAACCTACCCTCTCCCCTGCATGTCCTGATGAAGTTTATCATTAAATAAAATCCCATCCCCCAACTCAATACCCATATCTGTCTTCTTTAAGAAACTCACACCTTCCCCCACTTGACCCAGTCAAATTCTTTAAAGTATACCCTCCCACCTCTCCACCTACTGTCACCCACCTATCTTTTCCCACTCCTGGGTGGGTGGAAGAGGGAGATGAGACTTCAGTGAGTGTGGGTGGGGGGTTGGTGGTATGCTGCTTAACAGTTTTTTTTTTTAAAGAACTACACACAGTGTCAGATCGCTGATGAATTGTCACTACATATAGTCTGAGACTGGCAAATTGCCCCCCCCCCCCACAAAGAAACAAATCTCTACCAAACAGTTCCCTACTTAGGAAGTGTTCCTTAATATTTGGGAGCCTTACTAGTCACGATACTTGAGAAATAACATCTGACCTTTTCACATTTTTAATATAGATGAGAACCTGGCAACAGGGTACATCCAGTTACACAGGAACAAATCACATGTTCATAGTGTGCACAGTCCAGGCATCAGAAGAACAGCATAGGGGGAGAAGGTATATACATGTGAAGAGACACTAGAGAATAGAACAAAATAAAAACTGAAAAATGACAGAAGTGTAACAAGATTTGTGACTGTGCAAACAGGAGAATAAGAACCTGTTGCTAATGCTGTTGATGCAGCTTCACCCTAAAGGGGAATGACATTTCAGCATAAGGAAATGAACCTTCTTCATGGGCCTAGCCTACAATCCCAGGCTACTGGAGAATGGAGCTTGAGAAAGAGGAGGAAGAGGTCAAGATACCCAAATCCATGCTAAGGTCCAGGAGGAAGCATTGATGGCAGGAGGGCTGCAGTTGCTCCTAAGGTCTACTAGCTCGTGGTGGAGATATAGATTAAGGGAACAGATGCAGTTAAGGCTACACAACAGTTGGTGGAAACTCATCTTCATGCCAGTTGGTGACCACAAAATGTCAGAGGAAAGCCAACGCATCCTAACTGTGCACACTTAGGGAAAAAGGTGTCCCTGAAGAGGTGGGAGCAGTTGAATTTGTTCTTCAGGGTCTGGGTTGCTGGCATTTGGGACCACATTTTCTCCATTGCTATGTTCAAAAGCAGAAATTGTGCATGGAGGCTGATGTTGAAAACTTAAATTCCTTTGTAGTGAGTTCTGCCTATTGAAAGAGAAAGGGATGGTTCAGGTGCTCACCGATATGCAGTGCCCCACCTCAAAGTTGGACCCCACCCCAACACAGCTTATCAAGGATGATGTAGAGGATTGCGCTTTGGTGTTCACAGGTATTGTCAATGCTTTTTTGGATGAAGGGTTTCTACCAGCAGCCTTAGTAAGACAGTGGTGAGGCTACAGCTCAAGAATCCATCTTTAGATCCTTATACCCTGTTGTGCTTTCATCCAATCTCCAACCTGTCAGTGTTTGGCTAAGGTTATGCAGATGGTGTTGATGCTGCAACTGAATTTGTTTATTTATTTAACAGTTTCACCAAGAAAGGCACACTGAGCAGATATTGTTCATTTCCAGGTGTGTCCTGGGGCAAAGGGGAAACAACAGAATGAGAAGACACATTAAAACCAACAGCCAGTGTTACACACAGCAGAATAGGAAGAGCTTACAGTACATACGTGCTTAACCCATTTTGTAGTTATTAGCAGAATTTACACATTGCAGTTAATGAACTGTTTAATGACGTATTGGTCCTGGTAAGAACAAATCCAGAACAAATGGTTTGATACCTTTTATTGGACCAACAAGGATGTTACAAAAAGAATAAATAGCTTTAGCTTTTGGACCAAGTCCTTCTTCAGAAGCTTAATGACAGTTATTTAAAAAATCCCATATTATTAACACTTAGAACATGCAGAAAAAAACTTAAATAATTCTCACTGGTTTAAAACAGGCCTACAAAACATAATTAAAGTGAAGTTAGAGAGCTTGAATATCTTAAGTGTGCTTTCAGCTGAACCAAACTTAAAGGTCAAAGGTTGCCCAGAGATAATAGCAGGCAAGAGTTCAACCCACATATATTATACCATGTATCAGTCTAATGAATAACAAAACACTAAGATTATCTACTCACTAAATTACATGCCAAGTGAAAAAAACTCCCAAAGACACATGCTTCAAGAGTGAGGTAAGAGTACACCAGTAGAAGCCAGCTTCAACTCGGGAAAGCAAAATAGATAGATTGCCTGAAAATAGAACTACAACAATCACAAGTTACAATACAAATGGAGAGAGGAGTCAGTAACACCATGAGGGTAATTAACTAGCAACAGCAGTACACCCAATTCATATTTAAACCTAATGCAGTTCAATCATTAGTAGTGATAAGTGCAGATTGATTAGTGGTTACTATCCTAGGATACTTAGCTTAGGGACTATGCTAGGGACCACTCAATGGTGTAAATAATGTGGTCCTGGTGGACTGTGATCATGTATGCCAGTGCCAGAGTCAACTGCATAAACCTGAATGGGCCAAGGGTGGACAGTGCCAATTTGAGGCAGAGGGGGAGTCTGCTTGAATGAGCACCTTAATCTAAGAACATCTTTGCGCTATTCCAGACTGGTTTCCTGCACAGCTACAGCACTGAGATGATCCTGGTTAAGGTTTATAATGATCTCTTTCTGATACTAGATTATTTCACCCTCTACAATAGGTAGTTAGCATTTGATATGGCAGACCGCTGTGTGTTGGTGGATAGACTCTGGGAGTGCAGGGTCTGCCTAGTACTTTGCTCATGTGGCTCTGGTTGTTCCTCTCAGAATGGGAGCGTTCAGTCAAGATGGGGATTTTCCAGGCATAGCTAAATGGCCTATATACTGTGGTGTGCTCCATGGATCGGTCTTGTCTCTGATGTTGTTCTCCATACACATGCTTCCCCTAGGGGAGACCATTAGGAAGTACTGTGGTGGATATTATTGTTATGCTGATGAAACCCAGTTGTATCTTTCCTTCCTGCCTCTACTGCACTGCTTGGTGAATACCCCTCACAATGTCTATCCATAGCACTTTTTGATGCATTTAAAATAAATTATGTAACTGTATCCCTGTGTGTGCTGTTTTTTTTTGGTATACATTATCTTTCTTTTGCATCTAACATGGTCTTGTCCATGCCAGTGGTAGAACATTGCCCATCAGAGATCAGTAACTGGATAGTCACCAACTGACTGGCACCAAATCTATGAAAATCTGAAGTGTTACTGGAGAGATCAGATAGGAAGGTCTCTGTACTTTGCTGTAACCTCAGCTTCCTATCTGAGATGGGATTCAGTTTGAGATAGTGAACATGCTTCTCAGTCTGGGAGTAGTCCTCAACAAACTGCTGACACTGCAATGCCAGGTGTCAGCAGTAGTCAGGGGCTGCTTTTTCTATCTTAAAAATATAACCAGACTATGCTCTTGCCTGGAATCTACTGATCACAGGACCCTTAGTTTTTTAAAAGCACAAGAAGATTATTGTTGAAGAGTTACAGCATCTTAGGCCAACTGTGCTGCCATATTCCGCAGTCTTGTGCTGCCATGCAAAGGAGGCTCTTTTCAATGGCCAACTCAGGTTTCTAATTGAACATCCAAGGTTGGTCAAGCCTCAACCTATTTATCTGCTGCCTTTGGATCTACACAGCTGTGCTGGGGGAGGTGATTAAGTTTGCCATCATGAGTGATACCTATGTGGCCGCAGGTGTGCAAAGTTGCATGGCCCAGTCTGCACATATTATATAACCAGTTTAACCGTGTACATTACACTGATGAGGAGCAGGGCCCAGTATTGGTGTTATAAATATGAATGGAATACGTTTCATAGCTTGGTACTTTAGTACTGACCAGTTCCAGTGCATGTTTTGATATTTTTTTTCATGTTCTCTGTGCGCAGTATAGCCCAGCTGAGATGAGTCTTTGCATTTTCAGAGAGGTTATGTTTCTACCCAGACTGTACCGCTGGGAGATGCACGCACAGGGGGTTCAAGTGACTTGCCCAAAGTCACACACTGTGGTGGTATTTGAGTCTGGGGTCTTCTGGTTTATAGTTGTGTGTTCTAAGCCCTGCATTTACTGCTTTCATACTGGTGGTTGGTACCATAACTCTGAGTTATGAAACTAGCAACTTTTTGTGAGCTACAGTAATATACAGTACATTCATAATGCTAATCATCATTGCATCTTACTTATGGTTAACATTTTATTTCACAGCTCTGTGTTTTTGGTGTAATATCATAGCACAAAGCTATGGGGTTACAGATACATGACTAATAATCTAGTAGCACGTTCATAGCTCTATTTTATAACTTGAAACCTTAGTACAGAGCTATGAAGACATTAAACTATCAATAATGTATTGCTGGCTTCATAACTCTGCACGGTGGAGTAACACTATAGTGCAGAGGTATTCAGTTTCCACTCAGACCTTTGTATCTCAAAACTAGTAAGAGATGAAAGTACAGCCATTTGCATAACATCTAGGTTTCTTAAACCCTGTAAAACATTACAATTATAAGAAGATGTGGGTTTGCTATTGAATACATTTTTCTGGCTCAGTGATTCAGCTACAATGCATTGCACTGCATATGTGGGAGACCCCAGTTTAGCAGTAACTTCCAATCTCTTGCTCACTGAACCTCTTGCCCACTTGATCAGTGGAGGTTGGGGCATCACAAAAGTAAGGAGCTTACTCTCCCTAGAGGGAAACTCTTTCCTTCTGCTTTATTGTCATTGAACAGATGTGATGTGCCATGCTGACACACTATAAGCAATGCATGTTGGTTTAGTGTAGAGGTTTTCTCACAGGACTGCAGAACTGGAAACAGCCTCTGCCACTGAGGTAACTGCCTCCCTCCAAGGCAACTTTTGGTTTGCATGCATGCCACTAGCACTTCATATGGTTTCAGAAGAGGCCACTCACTTTGTTCTTGCGGGCAAGGTCAGCTGCAGGCATGCAGTCTGTAAGCACTTGGACGGGGACACGGGGGATTGCATGAAAACTGGGAAAATGTGACATATGGCCTTAACAAAACAAGTCTATTGTACCAATACATATGGTGAAATTAAGCTTTCGTTCTGCAATATGATGTCAATTCACAGTGAGCACACCCAATGCCAAGCTACCACCAAACATCCAAAAAGTTAGGCCAGTCCTGAGTGTCTCTAATATGGAAAGCTTCAGGAACGGGGAAATAAGAATTTAGTCTTAAAGGAAAAGTCTCCTGAAAAGCTGTAAAATACATCAATCTGCCCAATAAACATTTAGTTGTGTACCTTGTGGTGTGCTGTGTGGTTTTTATTTACTCCCCATAGTGTTCCTTCATGAATGAAAAAGTCATTTTTTCCGTAACAAGCCGTGTGCCTGTGTCTTTGTTTTTGAAGCCAGTGCCATGTTGAGGACACGCATGCGCATTGATGTTTCATTTATAATCTGAAACACGTCATTGCTGCAACAGCACTTGCTAGTGTAGCACTGTGCGCGATGTAAATAAGAGCAGCATCGGTCCAAAATTGCGGAGCTCAGTAATTCTTAATAAAACATGTAAACATAATCTTTGTTGTTTATGTAGTTTAATTGTATACTGCTGTAATCTTTTGAATCCCCACTGAGCCTGACATCATTTTGAAATGTAATTATTTTGCTGCCAAAGAAGACTGCATTACTAGGTCTGGTCCCTTGAATGCCAAATGCTTATGATTTCTGTTGTTTTTTATTTCTTTTATCTAATCCCGAGTGACCATATCTACGTTATTACTGAAACAGTGTGCAAGATGCAAGCAGCAAACATCTTTCCACATGAATACCTGTTGTATTATGTTTTTTTAATCAGGATTCTAATGCTTTACTGTATTGTTGTTTTGTCATGTTCATGTCTGATGTGAGTCCTCAGCCCATGCTGTTGCATGTTTCCAAAGTCGGCATTTACAGTATGAATGATGCTGGATATTAATCAGCAAATTCAATGACAGCAAACAACAAGCATTTGTCAATGCCGAATGTTTGCTTGCTGGCATTGGTAGTGTAGAAGTTACAGAGCTGCATAATAGGGATGGCAGCGAAGTATTGAACTGAAGCCAACCCCACCACCACCCTGCAGAGAGTGACAGGCATTGGGGTGTGCCTTTGGGTCATCAGGCATAATGACCATGCCATTTCACCACACCGTATCCTGCAGACACTGAAAAGTGTCACGGTGTGCCTTGGGGTCTTTGGCCCTTATGCGCACCCCATTCCATCAGGAAATACAGTGAGATGGGTGCAGTATAGGAGAATGGGGTGACGTTTGGGCCCAAAGAGTCCGAGGCACACCTTGATGCCTCTCACTGGCTGCAGGGTGTGGGTGGGTGTGGAATGGTATGAGCATTACAGGCAAGAATCCCAAGTCACACCCCTGATGCCTGTCATTCTCTACAGGGTGGGGTATTGTCAGTAAACCCTAATGCCTCAGACATTCATTGGTATTTTCACTCCAAATTTTCAACATTTTTTTTTGTGACCCCCACCTCATGAACAGTGGCAATATCAGTTTGTTAGCAGAAACTGCTTTTGCACAGCAACTACTGACATTTGGCACCACAGGTGCAAAACACATTCCTAACAGGATGTGAAAATGACAGCGGTACTGTTCCAGGGAGGTGTAAAAAATAGCAATGTTGAAAATCTGCTGTAATCTTAAAAAAATGGTGAAGTCACGGCGTGCATAGAAACTGTGCAACGCACACCCGTAATATAACTAGTTTGGGGATTTTTTTACAGCAGATTGTTAACACAGGCATTTTGGGACCTCCGATCATGAACAGTGTCAGTGTGATTTTCTTTATCTGTCCCGAACAATGATTTCCCACAGCGACCATGCATTTCTGCGCTGAAAGTGTGAAAACACATTTTGGCCATGTTGTGGAAAATAACAGTCATACTGTTCATAAGGAGGTGTGGAAAAATGCCACTGGTGAAAATCTGGACTGAAAATATTACAAATTCATGAACTTACAAGGGTGTGTGGAAACTGCGTAATGCTCACTCGTAACACAGTCATTTTATGGAGTTTTGTCACCAAATTTTCAACATAGCCATTTTAAGACCTCTGCTCATGACCAGTGTCACTGTGATTTTCTTAATCTGTCCCAAACATTGTTTTCGCACACCAACTGTACCATTGTGCGCTACATGAGCGGAAACACATTTTGGGCGAGATGTGAAAAATGGTAGCTGTACTGCTCATAAGGACGTGTGGTAAAATGGCACTGTTGAAAATCTGGTGAGCAAATATTACAAATTCGCAAACTTGCCAGCGTGCATAGGAATTGTGCAACGTGCGCTCCTAAAACAGTCATTTTTGGGACTTTTTTCACCAAATTTTCAATGTAGCCATTTTAACACCTCTGCTCATGACCAGTGTCAGAGATTTTCTTAATGTGTCCCATACATTGATTTCGCACACTGACTGTGCCATTGTGCGCTACATGAGCAGAAACACATTTTGGGTGAGATGTGAAAAATGGAAGCTGTACTGCTCATAAGGGAGGTGTGGTAAAATGGCAATGTTGAAAATCTGGAGTGAAAATATTGAAATTAATGGACCTCATTTATACTTAGAACTATGTGAACGACGCCAGAAATAGCCATTTTTAGGAATTTTTTCACCAAATTTTCAACATAGCCATCTTAAGACCTCTGCTCATGAACAGTGTCACTGTGATTTTCTTAATTTGTCTCGTACATTGATTTTGCACACCCACTGCACCATTGTGCGCTACATGGGCGGAAACACGTTTTGGGTAAGATGTGAAAAATGACAGCTGTACTGCTCATAAGAAGGTGTGTAAAATGGAAATGTTGAAAATCTGGAGTGAAAATATTTAAAATTCATGAACTTACGAGCGTGCGTAGAAACTGCACAATGCACGCTTGTAAAACAGTCATTTTTAGGAATTTTTCCACCAAATTTTCAAAATAGGCTTCTTGAGAGCCCACCTTATGAACACTGGCAGTGTTGTTTCATTAATTGGTCCCAAAAGGTGATTTTGCGCAGTGACTGCGAAATCACCTTTCAGGCTCGAATAACGCCATGACAGTGACAGCATTCATGAGAAGGGGTCCCAAAAACCCCATGTTGAAAATTTGGTGCAAAAATTCCAAAAAAATGCCCGAGATATGCAGCAGAGTTGAAAAAACACTATCTATTACATTAAACAGCTTTCCGGAATTTCCTCAGTTTGCGGTTGGCTTTGAAGAGTGCAGACGTGTTCCCGGTCCACCGAAGATCATCGCGCTGGACTCCGAAGGTAAGTATGGGGTGAGGTGGAGTGTGGGGAGGCAGGTGTGCACTGGGTGGGTGCGGGTGGGGAAGGAAGACTGCGAGGGACTGTTTTTTAATTTACAATTTTTTTTTTATTATTAAGATGACGCGGGACGTTTGCCACGCTGGGGTGGGCTCCCAGCGTGGCAGCTGGAAAGACTGTTTGGGAGGGCTGGAGCCAATGGGGGAATTGGGCACCCCTGTCGGCCACATGGGCTTGTGCCACGCTGGGGTGGGCTCCCAGTATGGCAGCTGTAAGGCTGTTTGGGGGGTCTGGAGCCGACGGGGGATTGGGCACCCCCGTCGGCCATACAGACGTGTGTCACACTGGGGTGGGCTCCCAGCGTGGCACCAGGAAAGCTTATTTTGGGGGGTGGCGCGGAGCTGACAGGGCATTGGGCACCCCGTCGGCTATACAGTATGGGGGGTGAGCGCGTCAGCATGCAATATGCGTGCGTGTGTGTGTTGAGGGAGGGAGCTCCGCTCACTGAAGCGGAGCTCTCCCTTTCAATTGTATTCCACTGCATTTTCAACTGCTGTCATAGACAGCTGGAGCAGTGATTGGCGCACTGCGACCGTGCCTGCAAACACACTGACTGAATTGGAAGAGGCTGACACACCTCTGGAAAACTCAGATGATGGCACTATGTTTCTTGCACATGCGTGCAAGCAAACATAAAAATGATGTTGAAAAGTATGTTCTGTTGAAATATTTAGTGTGTCTGGTGTGTGTCCTTAGCCCATACTCCAGCATATTCCTTGATTAAGCCTTGTTTTATAAATGATGCCAATGCTGCATTTGCTGTCATCATTAAAAACAACCAAAGCAGTCAAAAATCAGTACACTGAAAAGAATGCAGTAACACAATGTTTGTGTGTGTGTCGTGCATCCTCAGCATATGCAGCCGCATGCCCCCTGAGTTAGTCTGCAATTCATCAACCATACTGCACATTTATTAACAGTAAAATGATGTAAAATAAGTGCAGATCCTTATACAGTATTGAAAAACAGTGCTGTATTAAATTATTTAGAGCCTATGCTGGACACATTTACCTACTGTTACAGGTGTCCTGTGCATTGTACTATCAGTGCATTGTAATGTACCACTATATTACTGCCTATATGGTTATTATCACGTAGTTAGCGTTCATGCTGCTGGATCATGTCCCATGTAGTTGTTTCTGTATTCCTTTTTGTTGTATTGTTTGTAAAAATATGTTTGTGGATTTAGTCATTAATATGTTATTGGCTGTGTAACACTAGTGTACAACATCACGGGTCTAGTCTCAGCCTCACTGTGAACCTCCTGACTGAATACATTGGATGATTGTTAGTAGGATTTGTTGTAGCATTTCTTGCATCTTCTCTTAAGAAACAAAAATATTTTTTCACAGTAACAAAAACATTTGTAAAATGATTATTTTTTATTCTGTATAACAACAAGGCATTGTATAATAGCGATAATGCCCTCCAGAGTATGTGTCGTGCTGGGATAATATCACATCTCACGTATTGAACTCACCTGCTGTCTCGTGCCCAACCACCTGAGGTGTGACGTTATCCCAGCATGACACACACACACACCCTGGAGGGCATTATTGCTTAATTGAAGTACATCGTAAGTGTATTTACCAGTAGTGTGCATCAAATCCCTTACAGGAGAACAAAGGACACCAGCCACTTCCTACTGGGTTCCCTAACAAAGAGTCCACTCCCTGAGGTCACTTTGTTAGCAAACCCGGTAGGAGGTGGTTGGTGTCCCTTGTTCTCCTGTAAGAGGACTGATGTACACTGCTGGTGAATAAACTTGTTTATGCATTCTGTGTACCTTGGTGGACTGTTTTATGTACAGTTGGTGGTGCAGGAATTCATTGGATCCTGGTTTGATTTTTAGTCCAAGCACACGGTAGCTCTGGGGCAGTAGTTGTTTTGACTATAGACAGAATGTAATGGTGGTGTGCCACTCCTAGTCTCCCCCTTTTGCTATCCTAATGCAGTACCCCACACCCTAATTTATCTGCATCTTATTCTATCCTCAGTATTTACCAATTGTGTTTTGTATGCTTCCCTGTCTGTCCGATGATGCCCTTCTATACCTTGTTTATACCCCGGAGGTGCTGAAATGTCTCTAGCATACCCCAACCCTGTGACTTCTGTACTCTAGTGAGTGTGTGTGTGTGTATACAGTCTGCTGCACTGCAATGAGATTATCACAATACATTTGGCCAAACAGTCATAAGAAAAGAGCATGATTCAAATCAGTGATTCAGGGTGAGAGTTTCTGTAATCAAAGTCACAGAATGTTATATTGCCTCTGGAAAGTATCATTACAGCAGTTTTTTGGGACACACAATTTGTTCCCATTACTTAAGCAGTAAGGCATGACAAGGTGTGTGTTATCGTGTAATAACGTCACTCCTGGGGTGTGAGGCAAAGCCGAGTGCTTCCACCACCCCAGGGGTAACGTTATTACACAATGACGCACACCTTGGAGTACCTTATTGCTATTATACAATGGCTTATTGTTATACAAAACAAAAACATTTAAAAAAATATTTTTAGTAGATTTTTAGTGTGGCAGTATATCTGTGTTTCTTAGGACAAATCATCCCAAGAAAGAATACAGTGATGTTATTGTGTAATTACATCACTGTCTCAGGCACACACACTGACCAGTCAGAGTGCAGGATTCTTTCTTGCCATTGTATAATAATATTTAGACACCTACTGGGAATATATTTCTGGGAAAAAATGTTGCTCGTGACACCCAGTGATCTAAAATAACAATCTTTAAAAAAAAAGGCATAACTAGCAACTGGCATGTTTCCACTTCCATAGCTATGACATCCTAATGGTTGAAAGTAGCGTGTGACAGCCCTGGTGGATTGGGGGGCATTTGTATGGGGGTGGATGTGTGCTACCCAGATTGTAAGGACCATGGAGATGAGTACCACTATCCCCAGAATGACTGTGCTGAATGTTTCAGAGGGTCGTTTCAGCAATTGCCCTGAAGTGCCATCCTGCTCCAGTGCTGCTTTTTTTGTGTTTTTAAACAGTTCACTAGTACCTGGAAGTGACTAGTTCATGCAGCCTCCATAAAGTAAACCCACATAGAAAGATAAAGTGCCTTTGACCTGCTGGGATTCACCACACTGACAAACTCTGTACAGAAGCTAGGGGACAAATTTGGGTGAAAGTGACTGCCAAACTACTGTCTGGTATGATTTATTTATTGAATTAAAAGTTTCAGCAGGAAGATATTCTGAGCAGGACTGATGATTTCAAGATGCATCCTGGGGAATGGGGGGGAGGAGTACGATGAGACTGAAACAGGAAAAATAACAGCAGCAGAGAACTTATATACTGTATACATGCACACACACAGCAATAATACAATAATATGTACAGTATGAATAAAACATACAGCAAGGGAAAGGTGTTCAGAATGTAATAGTAGGTTCAAATATTTGTGTATAGCATTTCTTCTGCCTAGATAAGGCTATTGTTTTCTCAGAATGTCCCACCATCCTCGCCCATTTCTTCTGCCAATACCATGTATCTGTTGCTTGAAGCTACTCCCCACTACCAGTCATGGCCCCTGCTTCTATTACAAAGCAGCTCCATATTGCCACCTGGTTTCACCATTCTCTCTACAGGTCCCACTGTCATGATTTCCCTACACACCCTCATCTGCTCTATAGATGATGCTGTCTCAGCTTCCATACATGCCTGGGTGAGTGCCCAGGTAACCCCCGTACTTCCCCACCCTCCTCTCATCCTCCATAACTCCCCCTCTTGCCTCTGGACCTCTGTCTGCAGATCCCCCAACCTGTGGCATATGGGCCTTTCCCGTTACCTCCATAATGTGATCATCCAGACTGCCATCCCACAGCTGTTGTAGGTCACTATTCTGCCCCCAATTCCCCTTCTTCCCCGACCCTTGTACCAGCCACTACTACCCTGAAACCAGACCCTCTCCCCTTCTCATACTCTCAATTCCTTAACTGTCACCTGAAACTCCAATGACCCCCTCTCCTCCCTGTTGGCTCCATCTCCCCCCCCCCACCTCTCCTATATGGCCCCTGAGCTGTGAACATTAGCAATCAGTTCCACTGATTGCACTCTCTGGAGTTGTTTCTCCATAGGCACCCTGCTACAGGCAAATGGAGTATACCTCTCCAGAACAATCTACACCCCTTGCAACCAGCTGCCAAGGAGTGAATTCTCACCCCCTGTCACTGAGACCTTGACAGTCACTGCTATCCTATATGGTGCACAGGGGGACTGGAAGCAAGCTGTCCTTAAGATCTCCTAAGGAGTCTTCTGAGTTGACTGAGGAGGAGGATGCCTGTTGCTATCCTATTGTCCTCTGGTGGGGCCAGCAGTGGATTTGGGGGGTCTGGAAGTGAGCTGCCTTCACAACCTCCTAAGGAGCTTCTCTGAGTCGACTACTAATACCCATAAAGCCTTGACCTGCTCCCCTGCTTCCTCAGCCTTGTTTATCCCTATGCCATCTCTAATGATAAAAGCTATCCCCCTTCCCTCCACTCTATCCCTTCTGCACGTGGTGTGTCCTAGTAGGTTTAGGTCCCAGTCATGTCTGGAAGTGACCCAAGTGTCAGTGACAGTTGCCACATCCACCCTACCCTCCACTAACATCGCATGAGGCTCTGGCATCTTGTTCCCCATGTTCCTGGAGTTAATTCTGACCGCCGTTCAACTTTCCCCCTTACACCTCCTTCCCCTATCTGAGTCCCAGGTCTCTGCATTCAAGGACCCCATCATGCACTATCGGATGCTCCTGGCCTGAGCCCCCCCCACTTGAAGGAGAAGGCCCTGGCTTGCCTGCCAGGAGCCCCTCCTCCCTCCCTCCCCATCAGAAGTTTAAACCCCACCTGGAATGGATTAATTCTGCCAGTCTAAGCTGCAAGACCTCCTTCCCTCTGAGCTAAGATGGAGCCTGTCCCTTGAAAACAGTTCCTTCTCACCCCAGGTTGCCCCAATCCCCACCCACACCCCTTGCCTGCACCATTCACCAAGCCATAACTTTCATTCCTTATTTTTTGCTTATTCTCCACACTGGCCCTAGGTACTGGTAGTATCTCTGAGAAGGAAACCGAGTACCCCACGTCCTGATGGACCCTGGCTAGCTCCCTAAACATAGCCTGAATCTCCAGCACACTGTTCCCTATTATATCGTTTGTACCCAGGTGCACTAATTTGTCTGGGGTCCCACCACACTCTTTCATCAGAGCATAGACCAGATGTTTGGCCTGATGCACCATCAGGCCAGATATACTCTTTGTCTTAACACCACAAGAAGTCTCCCCCTACCTCGCCCCCCACCTGATCCCCTAATCATGGAGTCCCCAAGAGAAGAACTCTTAACACCTCCTTTTCCCTAGGCCTGTTACATATCCAATTCCCTCCTCCCTTCCCCTCCCCATCACCCCGTACATCACCTCCCTTCCACCTCGTGCTAATTTCAGTCCTGTCTCTTTCTCTCCAGCCCTTATTTCTCATTGACCTGACCTCCCTGGCCTCTTCCCTTCCTCTATGGCACTCTGGTCCAACCCTGTATTTCCCCCAGTAGCAAGGATCCCCACCTGCCACCAGCTCTTCCCACCCACAGACCTGTCAACCTCAACCACTTTCCTCCCCCATGCTGTACCTGGGCCCATCCCTATATCTCCCCAAGGGGCAAGGCACCCCCACCCTAGTTCTTCCTCCTTACAGACCTATCCATCTCAACCACTTCCCCACCCCTATTGTACCCAGGTCCATCCCCGTGTCTCTCCCAGGGGCAAGGGCCACCCCCTGCCCCAGCTCATTTCCCTCTCAGACCTGTCCTCCACCACCACCACCACTTCCTTGCAACCAGACTCATCTCTGTATTACCCACAGGGACAAGGGACCCCCCTGTAATACCTGGGAATGCACTGGCCCCCCTTCCTGCCCTCCTCCATACCTCCCTGTATAACCTCATCCTCTCGAGTTATACCCATGTCCCTTACTATAACCCCCTCTACCCCCCACGGCTTCTCCACTCCAAGCTCCCCCTTCCTTGCCATCCCCTCCCTTCCCCTCAGTGTCCTGATTCTCATCCCTCCTGCCAGTATTCGCACATCCTCCGTATCCTGCTCCCCCAAGCCTCTATGCCAGGGTGTATCTCCTCCCCCCCTTGTCTGCTGAACCTATGTCCACCCTCCACTTACCTGCCTGCAGAAGAGCCTCTTCTGTACCAAATTTCTCCCCCTCACTTGACAGTGCCAGGGGTGTGAATATGTTGTTATGCTCTATGTCAGTTACCCCGACTTCCCCTACTGTCTCACACCCCATATCAGTTCTTAGCTGCCACAGTTTCAACCACTCCTCAATCATGTCTGCCCCCCCACAGGTGTCCACCCACTTGTAGATCTTATTACCATGTGGAAGGAGGCCTACTTTAGCTTTCAGCCATGCAGTGTCACCTATGAAGATATTGAGGACTGACATTGGCATGTATCCCTGTTACACCCTTCCCTGCCACCCCAGACTGAATGCCATTTACCAGCACTCTCTGTGTCCAGTCTCTCAGCCACTTTGTGAAATATTTTCATCTTTGGTGCGAACACACAGGGTGAGCCTAACCTGGGAACAAGTGCCCATCAAACAGTGTGGTTCACATTAAACTCAGCTACAGAGTCAAGCCATACAAAAGTGAGGGTACTGGACTTTAGGAGGGCTGACTTTGGCAAGATGAGAGAGTGCCTCAGAAAAGCACTAGCAAACAGGCTAGAAGGTGGTGTGGAGCAACAATGGGGAATCATCAAAACTGCCATCACAGAGGCAACAAGCCTTTGTGTGAAGCAAATAACAAATCAAAATGAAAGAAAAAGCCACTATGGTTCTCAAAAGAGGTGGCTGTGAAAATCAGGAAGAAAAAGATAACATTCGGGAAGTATGAGGAAACAAAGATGGAGCAGGACAGAGAGCTGTACCAGTTAAAGCAGAAGGAAGCAGGGAGGGAAGTCAGAATAGCAAAGGCCCAAACTGAGGAAAAGATAGCCAACTCAGTTAAGAAGGGGGATAAAACCTTTTATAGGTACATCAGCGAGCATAGAAAGACAAAGGGAGGGATAGTGAGGCTGAATAGAATGAACAGTGGGTGGGCAGAGGGGGACAGTGAAAAAGCAGGGATACTGAATGAACATTTCTGCTTGGTATTCACAAAAGAGGAGGGGGAAGTGCCTAATCCAATTAACAAATGCACTCTTGATAGTGGAGTCAATCCCAGTCCTTTCACAGAAGAAAGGGTTCTGCAAGAACTCCTAAAACTGAAGGTGGACAAAGCAATGGGGCCTGATGGAATTCACCCCAGAATTCTAAAAGAATTAAGGGGGGAACTAGTGAAACCACTGGCTACTCTTTTTAATAAATCATGGGAGGATGGTGTGGTACCTGAGGACTGGAGGAAGGTGGATGTGATTCCCCTTCACAAAAGTGGGACCAAGACAGAGGCAGGAAACTACAGACCTGTCAGTCTGACCTCTGTGGTAGGGAAGGTGATGGAGTTACTTCTGAAGGAAAGAATAGTTGACTACCTAGAGGCCAGTGGGGCAGAGGACCCACGGCAGCATGGGTTCTCAGCGGGAAGGTCATGTCAGACAAATCTAATGGATTTCTTTGACTGGGTGACCAAAGTAGTAGACCAGGGAGGGGCTGTGGACATGGCCTACCTAGACTTTAGCAAGGCATTTGACACAGCCCCACACAAAAGATAAGTGGGTCCCAGGGTGGTAGCCTGGGTAAAACATTGGCTGGACAACAGGACACAGAAGGTAATTGTAAATGGAGTCCACTCTGAAGAAAGAGGGGTTGCTAGTGGGGTACCGCAGGGTTCAATATTGGGTCCAGTCCTTTTTAATGTCTTCACAAGTGACTTTGCAGAGGGACTGTAAGGAAAAGTATGCCTCTTTGCAGATGACACAATGATCTGGGTTGATACACAAGGAGGCATGGAAAGGATGAGAAGGGACTTGGCAAGGCTGGAGGAATGGTCAGAAGTAGGGCAGCTAGGATTCAATGTAAAGAAGTGCAAAATAATGCACCTGGGAAACAAGAACCCAGGGGAAGAATACACAATGGGGTGGGTAGTAACAACAACAAAAAAGGAAAAGGACCTGGGGGTAATCATATCAGATGACCTTAAGGTTAGCAAACAATGTGAGAAGGCAGTAGGGAGGGCTGGGGGTATACTGGGATGCATAGGTAGAGGCATCAGCAGCAGAAAACAGGAAGTTGTTATCCCTCTGTACAGACAGTTGGTGAGACCCCATCTGGAGTACTGCGTCCAGTTCTGGAGACCACGTCTCCGCAAGGACATAGACAGGACAGAGGCAGTCCAGAGAAGGGCAACTAAAATGGTGCAGGGTCTGCAAGAGAAGCCATATGAGGAGAGACTAAAGGAGCTTAATTTGTATACCCTTGAGGAACATGATAGAAACTTTTAATTACCTCAGTGGAATCAACAAAGTCCAAGAGGATAGCATCCTTCAGAAAAAGAGACGTGCAAGAACAAGGGGATACAATTTAAAGATGGAGGGGCAGTTCAGGGGCAATGTGAGGAAGTATTATTTCACAGAGAGGGTAGTGGATGCATGGAACAGCCTTCCTGAGGAGGTTGTGGGGTCTAAAACCGTGGGAGAATTCAAGAATGCATGAGACAGACATAAGGCAATTCTTGTGGGGGATAGGAAGAAATAGGCTGTTGGTTAACTAGGATCTGCAACTTATCCTGTAGGTAGGGAAATGGGCAGACTAGATGGGCCAAGCGGTCCTTATCTGCCATCAAAGTCTATGTTTCTATGAGTGCAGCATGACTATGCGTTGCACAGAGAGACACACAAACAGGTGTACAGTGCCAGTTAACGTGACATGAAATTAAGCCAGTATTCACAGACACATAGATATTGAAAGGTGCTACCCCCCCTGCACCTTGTTTATGCCTTTAAAGTACTTGAAGGTCTTTCCAGCTCCCTCCCCTCCTCCAGTTAGTGCATATTGAGATCCTTCAATCTTTCCTCTTATGTTTTCTAGGCCATGTACCATCTCTATTGTCCTTCTCTGGACTGCCTTCACCCTGTCAATGTCCTTACGAAGATGTGGCCTCTAGAACTGTACAAAGTATTCTAGGTGAGGCCTTACTAGTGTTTTATACAGTGGAATCACTACCTTCCTCCTTCTGCCAGTTATACCTTGATGCACGGTAGCATGCCACTGGCCTTCGCTGCAGCCTTTGTATTCTGCTTTGACACCTTTAGGTTATCAGATATGATAATTCTGAGATACCTTTCCTTCCTGGTGTTTGTCAGGAACCCCAACCCCCATCCTGTAGCTTTCTCCTGTGTTCCTGCATCCCAGATGTATTATTGTGTACTTCTTAGAACTGAACCTCATTTGCAAAACCTCAAACAAGTTTTACAGTTTCCTTAGGTCTCTTTTCATTTTCTCTACCTCTTCAGGAGTATCTACCCTGTTGCAGATCTTGTCATCTGAAAACAGGCAGACCTTTCGTTCCGACCATCCCGCTATGTCTGTAATGTGGAAATTAAACAATACTTGCCCAAGGACTGATCCTTGAGGTACCACACTTGTTACCCCTAGCTACACGAATTGGATCCCATGCACCACCCCCTCCGCCTCCTGTCTGTTAACCAGCTTCTAACTCAGTTTACCACCTTGTGACCAATGCCTAGGCTACTCATCTTGTTGACCAGCCTTTTATGTGGTACATTGTTGAAGTACTTGCTGAAAGCAAGTTAGGCCACATCTGCTAGTCCCCCATGATCCACCTCCTTTAGAACTATATGGTGACACTTTTTGCAGACTAACAAACACTGCTGCTGTAAACACTAAATGACTACAGGTTGCTTGCAGGGGGTTTAGTAAACCACTCAAAAATTTAGCCACAAAACAGAAGAAACTGGGAGAAAGCTGTTTTGCCCATTAGAGTTGAAACCGGGAATACAGTTAGAAGATGTTGGTCAGTAGACCTCAAGTTCTTCAGGTTAATTTTTAGGTAGCGGTAACCAAACTTTTAAATTATAACACCCACTTATGGTGAATAACCAGGGAGTCTCGGCATTTTATCAATAAACTAACAAAAAAGAAAGCTCTACAGTTTCTGTAAGAAAACCAGTCATCACATACATGTTATTGCAATTATATGTTCTGAAATTAGCCAGTAAAGCAAAATGACATATGATGTTAAAAATGGGTTTAACCTATGACTGGCTAATCTGATTTCAGATGTTATGCAGTATGTTGGGGCTTGATCTATGGAACGGGCTTGGATAAGTGTGAATTGTAATTATTTCAGCTGTGGAGCTCCACACTTCGCTGCCTGTCTGCGCCGGATGGCATATGTAGACCCTACCTAATGTTTTGTAGTACAGTGCTCCATGTGATGGCAGGGAGTGGTAAAAGGGAGCACAGCTGTGCAGGACAGCAGGCATCTAACTGGATGCATGGGTCAGCACTGCAGTGGAGCCCCTGTTCCACTTGGAGCTGATTACCATGAGATATGGTAGTCCTTTAAGGAGTGCCAATATCCTTGTAGGTGAAATGAGTTCCACTGGTAGTTACAGCTACTGACTGAATGGCCCCAACCCTCCTGACCTGCACAGAGGACTGCATTTAGATGAAGAGTGGACAATGGGGCCCCCCAAGGAGAGTCCTTCGGCAAGACAGGGCCCCCAAGGAGAGTACTTCGGCAAGACGGGGAGTATGTAAGCACTACGGCAGTACCTCGGGCAGTGCGTAGCCTGTGCCACCTCTGTGGGCCCTCCACACTGCAGAGACACTGTAGTGAACTATGCACTTGCATGCCCTCAACCCGGCCACCCACATAGCTGCATGAGTGGTTTGGAACCGTGTGCAAAGGGGACTACATCCATCCAGGGCTGAGGATGCACAATGTTCTCTGCATGTGCAAAGCAGGACTTCCGTGCATGTCCAGCCCATGTAGGTCCACCTGTGAGTGTATATTCATATGTGAAACAGGTCCTTATTATATTAATGACCTTTTATTTTTTATTAATTAATTTAAAGACATAGGGCATAGCTAAAAGTTCATTAGATAATGATTCAGATGGCCGGCTTTATGGTGCCGAGTGAAGGTGTGTCCCCCAGTAACAGTACTGCAGGTGTTGAGCCAGATTACTGAAACAACATCTGAGTTAGTTCCACAACTTGTTTTTAGTTCATGGAAGCTGTATGCTTAACCTCTGACAGTGTTTTTTTTTTCTTACACATCATATTTTATCTCCTACTTATCTGGCAGGGCTCAGTGGTGGTAATGCTGATCATTTCTGCTCCCCCCCCCCATCCAGCTTATCATGGGATCATGCTGCCTGGCAGTGGGAGCTGGGGTTTTGCACTTTTTTATACCCCCATGGCTTTTATTTTTGGTCCCCGAAACACAGGGTTCTGTGCAAGCCAACCCAACAGCACAGCAGCAGGGCAGCTGCTTGTGATGCCAATGACCTGGGTTTGGGAAGGAGCTCAGGTCATCAGAAGGCCCAGCGGGGGGGGGAGGAATCAGTGTTCCCTGCAGATGTTCTCCCTTTCTAGGCAGTGAGGCTGCCATGTTTGGCATGAGTACTGTCACCTGAATGACCACAGGTGGAAATACAGCCAGGAGCAGCAAGCGGAGATGCTTACTGGCTCTGTAGGTTACTGTGCAAGTGCATGCATGTGCATTGAAACCCTTGTGTGTGAGTGCTGCCATAGTTTCTTGTTCATATGCTTTGGCCATGTGCAGGTACCATACTCCTCACTACTAGTGGTCCTCAGCTGTGAGAGGGACACTTGCATCCTGCACAGCTTACTTTGCCCTCACTATCCATGTGAGTTCCCCGGGGTGCTGGAGGAGGGAGACTCTGGCACCATGCACCCTATTATAGATTGAGGGAGCACTCCTGACCAATCAAAGTTCTCCTTTCTGCTGCACGAGAGTCACTCTTATTATGTGAAGAGAGTATCACGCGCAGATGCACTAAAAACGGACATGTTCCAAGACAGTTTTTTTCCCCACTGTAAATGGCATTGAGCATCTGTCTATAATATCTTAATACACCCCCCTTGCCACTTGTTGCTGGTGAGATTGGTTCGACTTGCCTGCTGCTCAAGCTACAGCAGGTCACATGCACTGTTCTCTATCAAGCAGAATGCACATGAAACCACTCTTCTTCCAAAATAAGTGACTCAGAGGATGTATTAATATAGATCATACCCCTCAGTACCCATATGGATTCCTGGTGATGGGAGGGACACTAGCCTTGTGCAGCCTGCCATATCCCTCATTACCCATATGGAACCTTGGTGGGGGGCCACGTGGGCTACACCATTCTACCATACACTTCACTACTCATATGGGACTCTGGAAAGGTGAGGAAGGGACACTCTTCCTCTGTGCAGCATTCCATACCCCACACTAACTATATGGGTGTCTGGTGAGGGGGAGGAACACTTGAGACATGTGCAGCCTACCATGCCCCTCACTACCAACCCCTCACTACCAATATTGGTCACAGGTGGAGGAGGGACACTAAGGCCCTGCATAGCCTACCATACCCCACACTACCCATATGGGTTCCTAGTGGGGAGGGGTGAGGGGAGACACTCAGGCCCCATGCAGACTACCATACCATTCACTACTCATCTGGGTTCCCTGTCAGGGGGAGGGACACTCAGACCCACATAGCCAACCATACACCCAAACTCCCATATGGGTCTCTGGTGAAGTGGGGGCAGCTGGGCTTCATACGTTTTAATATACTCCTACCTACCAATATGAGTCTCCAGTAAGGGGTGGAGAGAGCTGCCTCCTTCTGGCCCTACCACAGGCATAAGTGGGGGGAGTTGAAAGGTGATGGCCACATGTGGGGAAATTGGGTCTGGGTGGTAGCCAGGAGAAAGCAGTGCAAATAAAAGAAAGAGTTCAAAACTTCAGTGTAGTTAAACTTTAAAATGAATTTGCAGCTCTTTCTCACAGGGGACTTCTGCATTTATTTCACTTGTAGGAGCATTCTACTGAACAGAACTTATTGGGGGACTTGAAAATAATGACCTGTGGGCTGGCATCCTATGACACACACTCCTACTAAATACGGCACTTGGAAACACAGAAAATCTCACTGGAAAACATGCACATCACATATTTCAGACCCACATTTACTGCAGGGGGAACCAAATGTTTGTGGTAGTCGCGCAACGTGGGACACTATTAAGTGCAACACCAAAGACGAGTGTTGCAGTGATGACTTGTTAGGAAGTGGTAATTCAATGGAAAATGGAGGGCAGACAGCAGATTTATTTATTTTTTATTAAAAAAAGTTGCCAAATGCTAGATTTCGTCAGAAAACGGACCATATGACCAGCGAGACCGGAGGGCACAATCACAGCTATGCAGGTGAGGACAACAGACTGCTATTGTACATGAGACTTCTCCTTTAATAGTTCTTTAAACATACCATATTACATAAAAAGGCAATTAAAGTGTCAGTGTACTCTTTGGAATAAATAGTAACTTTCAGAAGTAGTCAGCTATCACCACTTATATCAGAAGTATTGTTCTTTCCTTTTTTGCTAATTAGAAGGTTTTCTATCAGACAGTACTAGGTGTAATGTGTGGTACAGCACTGTACCTGGAGGCTGACATATTCAGTTTAGTTCTCACTATGCATCATCAGCATTGTGACCTTGCTGACTGTGACATCACTAATAAACAAGAAGATCCAGTCTCCCGCTGCTTAACTGGTAACCTGTTATGCATGCTACCAATCTAGCAGCAAGGCTTGTGATGTGACGGTGAGTGAAGTCACATGATGATGATGTAGTGGGAGGAATAGAACTAGATATGTCTGCTTCCAGGTAAAGCACTGCTTTACACATCACACCCAGTACTATTAGGTAAAAGACGATCTAATGACCCCAAAGAAAAATACTTCAAAAACAAAAAGTAATAAAGGACTACTTTTGAAAATTACTAAAATGCTGCTCTGTCTGCTATTTTGTGGTGCTACTAGCTCTTTAACGACACAAATGGTAGTTTTAACAAGAAAGATTGCTAAATAAATCCTAAACCTTTAAAATAAAGACATTCCATAGTAAAGAACAATATGGGATCCATGCTGATGTACCAGGCTGATTATGCCAAACACTCCACCTACCCTAAATGTAAGCAACATAACAGCAATTCATTGAAAAAAAAAAAACATTTAAGGCTCAATTCAGAGAGATGTATTTTGGTTTGGAAAAGACACACCAACTACTCCCACATCTACACTGAAGAGAAGTAATCAATTTACTCTGTATCCAGGCTGGCATAAATTTTGCTATGCATTTCAAACATGTAAATAGCTACTGTATGCTGGAGATGAACAGTAGTGTGTTAAACTTTCTGCACTCTTGTAATAAGGTTCTCTTTTCACCACAGGAGGACTCGGTCAAGTAATGTGGGTGCTGCCTTTCTGAATTGTAAATTGAGTGTTGCCCTGCAAGTAGAAAGATATTTATCCAGACTACACCTCACCTACCCCCTCCTGGGCACCTGTTCTCCCAAAGCCAAGCACTCTCAGGTCTGCTGAACCAGCTAGCCCAGTTTACAGGTTGCCTTTGTCAGTAAAAGGCAAAGGGCCCTATATTTAAATGGTTAGCATGGCCTCTTACCATTTTGCATGCCAAACGGGTTCATTAGCGTGATAGGGCTGAATATGTCCCACAGGAGAACTGGCGCTATCCTGTTTGGAACATATTATCTGCATTGTGCTCCTGTAGGCCATCTGCAATCTGGTGCTGTATCAGCACAGCACATAATCACTTTGCACTGTGCTGACACAGCCCCGTATTCAAACAGTTAGCACACTCAGGTCAGAGCACACTAATTGTCTGAATATTGTCCTGTGCTGACCATGCTCTAATTGCTGCATCATGTTCCTGTCTATGCAGCACACACAGCCAGCTCTGCATATGAGGACAACAGACTTAAAAAATAAGGGTATGTATTATTGTGGGATAATGGTACCTTCTGGGAAGTGAGAGACGTGGTAATGTTGAGTGCCTTACACACCTGAAAAGTGCTGTTATCCAACAGTCATGCACACCCTGGAGTGCCTTGTTCCAATTATAAAATGGTTCCTCTGATTTTTATTTTAAAAACTGAGTAATGATGGTCACAAAGATAAGTATTTCTGACCTCAGCTGTTGTACTGGAATAATGCACAGCCATGTGATCACATCTGGCTAATCATAGGTCTCATTTTCTCTTGAACATTTTATAACTAAAAACTACCATTTGTTTCAAACACCCTAGTCCCTTTCTGGTAGTGTGAGGAGGTTTTCTGGGTATTGTATACTCAGGAAGTAGTCACGGATTGTAAGTAAGTAAGTTGTTACCTGATCCCTTAAGCAAAGCTGAATCACAGATAAGTTTTACTTTAAAATATTTAATATGCTTTACAAAATATACATACCTGTTCATAAAGCATGAGTAAGACAGCATACATAGGATAACACGTGAATAATGCATGGTAACCAGAAATACAAAACAAGATGTGATTTGTGCCAGCAAGGCTAGTTTTGTTATGTTGATATTTTTATACATTGCAGTAATTTGATTTGTTAATCTTCTGACCTCCATCTCCTGTTTTTCATGCATGCTCAGCATGGACATGTAGGCATGTGGCAAACCACTAGAGAATGCTTGCCCACAGGGGGGGTCATTTCAACTTTCAACAGGGGGGGCAACAACTGGTCATAGGGGCTGTGGGGGTGGGGCCAAGGGCTGAAAACAAAAAAATATAACAATGGCCTGCAATGCAGGTGGAGGTAACTGCCCTCTTCCACCCCCCCCCCCAAATGGCACCCTGCTTGTCCATAGTGAGTGTTTTTTCTGTGCAGGCTGGGTCAGAGGAACAGTCAGGTGGTAAGTGGATTTTTTTCTGTGCAGGTTGAGTCAGGGGAGCAGTCAGGAGGAAGATCAGATTGACTACTCTGGGTGAGTTTTTTCTGCGCAGGCCAAGATAAGGTAGCAATAAGGAGGCAGGTATTTTTTTTTTTCTGTGCAGGGCTAGGGAGCACTCAGGAGGCTGATTGGAAATGTGGAAATGGATGTGTTTTTTCTGTACAGGCTAGGGGAGCAGTTGAGAGGTGGGTGGCATTGGTGAAAGCAGGTGTTTCATTTCTGTGCAGGCCACAAGAACTATTAAAAACAAAGATTTCTTTGGAATGCCCACAAATAAAGGTAGCCAGCTGGATTATCTTTCAGTTGGAGTCTTCATAATTTCAGACTACTGTGTACCAAGTCTAGTCTGATGTGGGTCACCAAGTTCTTGAGGACCTCCAACAATGTACACCTTACCAGATTTCACCACTTTCAGTTTCACTGGAATCTGTGAACTATGTGAGACTCCTAATTCCAGAAAAGATGGATGAAAGGCATCAAATGCCTTTCTGCAATATTTTATTGTGAAACTAATATCAGGGTACAACACAATCTGCATTTTGTTTGGTGTAATATTCATGTGCCTGTGCAGGGAGACTCAGATGTGGCATGCCTGTTCAGTAGCCATCTTTATTTCAAATCAGAGATAGTGGTCACACATCAGTGGACATAGACAATGAAAAACCCCATTGGGCATGACATATACTTTACATTAACTAGGACTACAAATATCCATATGCATAAACTACAGCCCTAATGGCATTCCTTATACTTCCTACCATATATATCCATTTATATACTAAACTATGTATATACTACAATCCTCCCTTTTAGACAGAAACTAGTCTAAAATACGTCAACAGTAATTCCTAACTTCCAGGCCACAGTAGACTATTCAGTATTCAGAAAAAAGTCCAGGGGATTATTCTGCCCCTTGAGTAGAACTTGTTACTAACTAACAGTGCAAGTAAGAGTTCAGTTGCACAGATGTACAAGTTCAGTCCATGAATTAAAGGTCAAGTCTTTGTGGTGGTCTTTGGTGCCTCATGGGATATCTGCAGGCTGAAATGACCACTGCTGGTGAAACAGACATTTCATTATTATGTGGCACTGGCCCCAGTGGAATTTCACAGGCAGGAGCAAAGTCCTATGTGTCACTGTCCTCATCTGGAGTGACGTCTCCTGCCACATTTTCTGGAACCTCAGAATGCAGCAGGTGCTCCACATGTATGTGAATAAGTCAATGTCCCACACAAACTGCATAAGTCAAGGGTCCACGTGTTTCAGTCACCACCTCAGGAATCCAAGAAATCTTGGGATGTCTACAGTTTCAAAATCATCACCCTCTCCTCAGGATGAAAAATTTGTACTGGCTTGGCTGACTTTTCATTACCCTTCTGCTGTTGTAGTTGTAGTTGATGCTTGGTGACAGTATCAGCCATGTCCAGCTTGAGCAATGACAAACAGGTATGAGGTTGATCCTCATCGCCAATGTGATATTTATGTGCCTGTGCAGGAAGACTCAGATATGGCATGTCTGTTCAGTAGCTATCTTTATTTCAACTCAGAGATAGTAGTCACACATCACTGGACATAGACAATAAAGGAAAAAAAACACTGGGTATGACAGGAACTTCACATTAGCTCAGACTACAACTGACCATATAGTGTTTTCTTTTTCATTACCAGCTTGTAAATAACTGTGTACCTACCACCATGTTACCTATTATAGGCATGTGTCTGTAAGTCATCTGTGGACTACTTCCTATCAAGGTCCTAAGCTTTTCGTCAGTACCAAGTATACCCCAGTTTTTTTTTTTATCTAGGATGTCTTTCGATTGATAAGCTCTAATAGTGTAATCAGTAAGAAATTCCAATTCCTACTGCAGTTTGAATTTTACACATCTCTTTTTCTAACTGTTAAGATTCTCATCCAATCCGTTATGTCCACCATCTCAACAGCTTCACTTCACATGACTACTGTACCCCTTTGTTAAAAATGTTCTATCTGCTTTACTCTCTGGGACATTTAATCTTCTCTATTAGTGCAGTTGCGTAAGGTTCTAATCAAGTGTTCCTTAGGTATGTTTCTTGAAGCATGGATTGGCTGATAGATATTGGCTAGCAACAAACTATTTCTATTTGTGAGCTTTGTAAACAATGTGGTGGTATTCGTTTTTTTTTTCCAGCCACACCACAAAATCAAAAAAGGACCATTCTTTAACCCTCCAGATTATTAAGATGTCCTCAATAAAATGCAACAAATACAATTTAATTACAAATGGATTTATGTCACTATTCCTGATGACATCTTGTTCCCATTTTGCAACATGTAACTTTGCATAGCTGGGGGACATATTTGCAAAAAGAATTTATATTGGAACTTAAACATGTTAGAACTTAATGCCAGTTATGCCAATCTGACTAAATAAACTGTTGGAACCTTAGGATGTCCTGTCTGTAAGTCCAAAAAATATGTTAAGGCTTCCAAGCCCCCTGATCTGTGATATTTGTGTATAATGACTCTACTTCAAGGGTAGCAAAAAAAAAAACATTGATCCTCCATGTCTAAATTTTCCATTAAGTTAATCACCTTCATAGAATCTTTTAAATACGAAGGCACAGACTGTACAACAGGATTCCGAAAACCATCCAGGAGAAGATGAAAGGTTTGATACCTTTTATTGGACCAACAAGTGTCTTGTACAAAGATGGAATTATACATAAGCTTTCGGGGCCACACAGATCCCTTCAGGTGAATAGCAAAACTGAGCAACAAGCAGTATTTATATCCACTGTGGAGCAATTAAAAATCAAGAAGTGAAGTAGGAAGATGATAAAGGGGGCTAGAGATGAAAGTCTAAGATGCAAAAAATATTTTTTTTTATTTTTGCATCTTAGACTTTCATCTCTAGTCCCCTTATCACCTTCCTACTTCACTTCCTGATTTGTAATTGCTCCACAGTGGATATAAATACTGCTTGTTGCTCAATTTTGCTATTCACCTGAAGAAGGGACCTGTGTGGCCCTGAAAGCTTATGTATAGTTCCATCTTTGCACAAGACACTTGTTGGTCATATAAAAGGTATAAAACCTTCCATTTTCTCCTGTTTTGCAAGGACCAATATGGCTAAAATCTCTTTTTAGAAAACCATCCACAAATTGTGAGATGGATTCTGTTAACCAACTGCTGCCTAATATTATTGGATGACCTGGGGGATGAATGGGATCTTTATGCAATTTGTTGAGTATATAGATTGCAGGTATAACAGGGAAGGCAACATTTAGTGCTTTAAATTCCCATTCAGTGAGATACCCCTAACAAACCCCACACTCAACACTTTATCAATTTTATTTTTAAATACACTGGTAAAGTTGCTAGGCAAACTCTGATGAAACTTCTCATCTGAAAGTTGTTTATTAATTTTATTAACATATTCTATTTTATTCATCATCACTATTGCACTCCCTTTGTCAGCTTTTTTATTATAATTTCTGTATCTGATGCTAATTTATTGATTACATTTATTTCACCTTTTGTACAATTATAATAACAATTTGGTCTACGGCTAGAAGCTAACTTTTGCAAATCCTGCTTACATTTTTTTTACAAATGTAGAGACTGCCAGACTTAAGGGGGACAATAGGTAGAACAAGGTTTACTCAAACATAGTTCATAATCACATACTGGTAACTCAGTTGCATCTGAACTATTTAATTCATTTCCGGCAACAGAGTCATCGTAGATGGATTTCAACATCATTTTTTCTAGCAAACCGATGTAAATCTATTACAGTGTTAAACAAGTTCATATCAGTAATCACAATACATGTCAATTCTTTATTAAAGACAGATTCTTCTTCTGCTGAGGATCCAAGATAGAGGCTGAGAGGAGCTATGCTCAGTAGCTCAGCTATTTTCTTCCTACTTAGCGTGCAAACATAGAAACATAACATAGAAGTTGACAGCAGATAAGGACCGCAAGGCCCATCCAGTCTGCCCATTTCTTTTTCTACCTTATAAATGTGCCATCGGCCTTTGCTCTGTCAGTGACCTATCTAGGCATGCTCTAGCTACCTGGTCTCTTTAGCAATTGATTGAAAATGAATGCAGATCATTAATCCTATGAACATTTCACAAGAGGAGACTTCAGATAACAAAATGAAACTTTGGAAATGGCTATGAAACTTTGGGTTCACTATGACACTGGCTAAACCTACTAAACCTCCTAAAGCTCAGAACCTGACTAAAAATATTGCTTAATCAGTGAAATAACTTAAAATGCAAACACACTATAAATCTGTGAAGAGTAAATTAGGAGTCATTGACCAGTCCAACTAACAAGCTCCTGGAAGCAGAGGAGCGAGCTCTCCCATGGGCATTTTTCAGGAATCAAACTTTAATCAACAGAGTGTCTTGAAGGCAGCTATCTTTTTGTTTAAATTGATATCCAAGCAAGGACCAACTGTTATTTACAAGCTAGTAATAAAAAGGAAAAAACTATATGGTCAGTTCCTCCTTCTACTGGCACACATAGATGTGGGAAGTGTAAATTCTGCCAGTATGTGAGAAGGCTCGGTCGTGTAGTGCACATGCACACTACGATCCCTGTTGTTAACCTATTGATGTGATGTAGCATTGATAGGTTAACAACATTAGAATGGACAGATAATGGTTAACAATCTTAGCATATGATGATTTCCTAAGGTTAACAGCATTCTACCATACACTATAGACTAATAATTTCACCAACCCAAGGACAGATAAAATATATCTATTGAAAGATTTTATTTGCTCCAACACTACTGGTATGGTATACATGTTGGAATGCTCTTGTGGTGCATATTATGTGGGAAGAACTATAAGAGAATTTCGAATGAGAATAGGGGACTATGTGAGGGCAATAGACTGATGTGACATGGCATATGCAATATACAGCATGTCACTAGTTGCCCAAATAGTAAACATGATGTTAGGTTCAACAGGCTGAAAAGGGTAACTGTGGGTCCAAGAGGTGGTAATCTAGAATGTAAAATAGAACAAAGAGAAAGTTATTGGATCTTTAAACTAGTCGGTAGAGATGGTGATGGTTTAAATGATAATATTGATCTAGCAGCACTTATATAAAATAATACTTTTTAAACTATCACTTTAAATCCCCCCTTGAGTTTCTGGTTTGGATATATGTACTATGAAACTATTAAAAAGATGGTTTTGATAGTGAAAATGAAAGAGGACCCTTGCACATATTTAAAAATGTGCAATAGATTTCAGAATATGTGAATATTGATATGTTTTTCATTTAATAAATTAAATAAGTGACTTCTGGGGTGGATTTTTGAATTGATTTATTGTGGCTGGGGTTTTCTGCACAGTCTTTGTCATATGAAGTACTGTAGTGTGCCTGGTGGATTACCACGTTAATTAATTAAAGCAATCATGTATTATGTATAGTGTTTGCAATATAGAATATGAAGTTATGTGCCTGGTAAGTAACCAAGTAATTTTTTAATTGGAGTAATTAGGCATGACAATTGGTTGCACATTTGTATTTAAGTATCTGCATGGAGTTTTGCTGGTTAAACATCTCTGATGAAGCTCGGCAGTGGTCCATGTAAAACGTAAGTCTTTTCAACGTTGCTTGTCACTATATGTGACTTTACAGCCATGTGATGTACTAGAGCACTACAGCATTTTTGTTATAATAAAATATATTTTTAACATTTAAGTCCTTGATTTGGGTGCTATTATTTTTATTCTGGCTGCCTAAACCTTTTATAAAACACCAGACATATGATGTTTTTACAACAGGTTTAATAAATGGTGCTACCAGTTTAACTTCTGGAAATTTCATTGCACGTGATCTTTAAGAGCACCATTTTCATGAATCTTACTCAGGAACAGCATGTTGCAAATAGAAAGGTAGCTTATAACTCTAATGGGGGTGTCCTTCAGCCTTACGTCCATCCCCCCCCAATTTGCTTTGCCCATGTCAAATTTGATTCGCAGCTTATCTGCCCAACTATATAATGTAATAATTGTGTGGACCATGGGTGCTATGCTCCAGTCTATGATAATTTCTATGTATTTCATGGTTTATTCAATGGCATATGTGATGGCTTCACATACATGTTCCATGGCATGCTTTTGCCACAGAAAATAAGATGTCCATGACTCTACCATGGAAAAATGTACAGATGAGCAGAACTGCCATCTTCATTTTCTCAGTTAATAGCAGAACAATATACTCTATTAGTAAGGCATTACTGCTTGGAAATGTCTATGCTCACTCTCCCAACCTTCTGTCAACTGCTCAGGCACTGTAGACAATAACTGCTACAAGATGGAGGAAGACCAAAACCATGTCTGAAGTGATGTTTGTTGGTGTATATCTTGAAGTGTCCACAAAAAGCAAACTTCATGGAGGCTGTAGAGCAGTTGCAAGCTTCAGTTAGATGCCTAAATGCAGACATAAAAGAAAATCCAAATCAGCAGTGATCCAGGCATTGCATACTACTACAACAATGAAATCTTATTTTTTCTAGTGTCATCACTAATGTTGTACTACTGCTAACTTCTCTGGATCCATTATTTGTACCTTGCTATATACAGTAAGTAGCAAATAGTTCATTTTGACAGGGGACATTTTTCATAATGTAATTGTTTTTAGCAGTTACATTATCCCAACATCTTTAGATTCTCTGTCGCAATACTGTTTAACAGTTTAACCATTACCATTAGTTGTGCAATTAGTGTGGATCCACAATAAATGGTAGCATTAGCATTTTTTAAAAGTGTGACTTCCCTGATACCTCTCTTCAGCTGTAAAGGCTGTTTTCATGATGTGGCTATGGGGACACGTCAAGTCGTCCCAGTCATTGCACTCCATTACAACTAACCCCAAACTATTAGCTCCAGTGTCAATTGGCTCCCATGTCAATTTGTCCCTGGACAATTTGCTCCCACTACATATCATACTGTACTACAACAATAATTACAACATGACTTCCACTTCTACAACCCACAAGCACACTGCCTCATCTGGGAGGTGAATTGCACCCAATTTATTTTATAATACTTACACTGGGGGGCAAATAGTCCAGGGATGAATTGATGTGGGAGATGATTGACGTCAGAACTAAGAGTCTGGTGTGAGTTGTCACAGAGCAAAATGACGAGGACAAATTGCCACTATCCCCAACCTACCTAGATTTAGCATAGTGGGCCTGGACAGGGAACAGGGGTTTAAAAACTTCAAAAACACTGATCTTGACTTTTGAAATACATATCATGACAGGCTTTATTAGTTCTAACTACAGCACTTAAAAGGCTGTTTCAGTTTGTTAGTATCCTGACCTGCTGCTTTAAGTTCCATTACTGCTGAGGTTGTGGATTTTAGCAAACTGCCTGTTACAAAACTGTACTGTAAATGTTATGCCATGATCTTGCTACCTGTAATGCTTTTTAATTCACAGCACTTCTTCATCTAAATGAGGCTAGCCCCATCCTTCAGCACATGGTAGCCCTTCCACATTCTAAACATCAAACATGGTAAACAGATCCCTTTGATTGACAGTGCACTATTAGAGAGGACCCTAGGCAACAGCTGGGTGCAAGATATTGCCTTTAAAGGTTTGTCACTATGACTGCTCTGGTTTTCTTATTGTATGCATTATAAATCGCTTATTTGATTTTAACCAATCCAGGTCAAGAACCTCAAGACCTCTTATTCTGTGAAATTGGCATGTTGAGTGACAACATGAAGTGATGCATTCCATTACACCCATGTGTGGGAACATTTATTTTATTTTTTTGTTTCAATAAAAAATACCTGAACACATATATAAAAAACTTCTAAGAAACATGAGAGATTTACAATAGGTATATGGGGCATCCTAGAGATTTATCTTATGATGACTGGGATAACAAAGACTCACAGCTTTACTTTACATTCCTCTTGCCCAACAACATGTGATGATATGCTTGTTTCATATAGAACATCTCTAGCAGGCCTCATAGACATATAGAATCCTGGATAACACACACTTGGCATTACTCCCAATGTGGTATCGCTACTGTGGCAACACCCTGCCTTTCTTGAAAACCAGCAAAAATGTACTGTTTGTTTAAGGTGTGGTATGAACAGTAGACAATTTTATTAATAGAATTTGTATGCTTCTTACCTTAGGTGTAAAATGATCAGTTTCCTTCCCAGACACCAAAAAAACTAAGGTGTAGTATCAAAGCCTACATGCTATTCACTGGTGATCTCAGTTAAAGTTCAACAGCCCTGTCTCTGTTTTAGATACAATTCAGAAAATGGTCAGCCCTACAAACATTCAGATGGTTTACAGGATGACGAAAGCTAACAGCAGTTCATATAAAGTTAGTAGATGAAATGCAGTAGAAAATAAGTCAGTAAGTAAGTAAACCTGTATTTATAGAGCACCCATTACCGGGAGCTCAGGGTGCTGCACAAAGTCCTAATAGTTCATAAACAAATAATGCAAAGCAAAATATGACTTACAATAAATATTACCCAGCTAACAATCCAAGTTAAAATAATAAATTAAAATCAAATAAACAGGCAAGGCAAATTTTATTTAAATATCACTCAATCCAGCAAGGGCTCTGAGTGCTTTACAAAAAGTTTAAAACCAAAACAACAACAATAAAATATATAGCAAGGCAACACTAAAACAAATCACATCGAATTAAAAGCTTGATCAAAAAGATACATTTTTAGAGAGGCTTTGAAATAGTGATAAATGTTAATAAAATTCCTGATTAACAGCCAGTTAGTCAGGAGCCGTTGCTTATAACCCAAAGGCCACCTTGAATAGGTACAATTTCAGAACCCTCTTAAATGCTTCAAATGAGGGGGGTTTCCTTCAAGTATCTTAGAAGTGAGTTTCACTGGGCTAGGCCTGCTACCTCAAAGGCCCTGCCCCAAGATTATCTCAGCCATGCTGTGGGAACTGGTAGGAGATCCATGAGCGAAGAGGGTGGTGGGTATGATGAGTCAGGAGGTGACACAGGTAGCTAGAGCCTAGTCTGTATAGGGCTTTATACTGTAGGTCAATAAACTGTCCTTGAAGGTAATTTGCCACCTCACTGGCAGCCATTGCAGATCATGCAGGATAGGGGTCACATGACAGGACCTTGGAAGGCCAGTCCGCAACCTGGCTGCCACATTCTGCACCAGATGCTGGTTGCACAGAGCCATCCATTCATCTTGAGGTACAGAGCATTGCAGTAATCAAGTATGGAGATCAAATAAGCATTTACTAGTGAGGGCAAGTCATCAAGCAGAATCAAGGATTTAATCCAGGCAATGTTCCTAAGGTGGTAAAAACTACTCCAGACAACAGACAACACCTAAGCCTCCAATGTCTGCTATGCAGTAAGACACCCAGATCCTTCCTATGGCAGAGGCACTAAGAGGAGAGGAACCAAGCATTCAAGTCAGTTGCCTTTCCTGCTATCTCTACACCCTGCCAACGACTAAGCGCAATCACCAGCACCTCTGTCTTGTCTGGGTTAAGCCTCAGCCAGCTAGAGGACATCCAGTCCTGGACCTCGGCTAAGCATGATTTCAGATCAGCAACTGCATCCTGTGTTAATGGTGCAGCGAACAAAAGGGCGTCTTTTGCATTGCAGTGAAACCCCACATTGCATGTCTAATGCTGTCTCCTAGTGGAAGAATGTACACCTCGAACAGCATGGGTGAGTGATCAAACCCTGAGGAACTCCACATGACAGGGGTTTTGGGTGAGAGGAAAATTCCCCATAACCACTGTCTGCATCCTATCTGTGAGAAAGGACTCAGACCAGCTGATGACAGTGCCAGTGAGTCCAAAGAGCTCTCTTAGGTGATCCAACAACACACCATTGTCCCCAGTGTCAAAAAGGAGGGGTCAAGTAGAATGAGAATTGACTGTTCCTATCTGTCACCCTAAGGAGATAATTTTGCACACTGACTAATACGGCCTCCGTACTGTGCCTGGATATAAATCCCAACTAGAGAGGCTCATAAATGTCAGAGGCAGTGAGCTGTGCCTTTAACTGCAGATTCACTAGTTTCTCAACAACCTTTCCCAAAAAGGGGAGGTTAGAGACAGGTCTATAGTTCATTAAGCAGTCCAGGTTCAAAGGAGGTTTCTTCAGAAGGGGTTAAATCTCTTTCAAGGGACTAGGGAACAACCCCTCTGAGAGTGAGCACTGGACAGTCTCATAGATACATAGACATTGTTGGCAGATAAGAGCTTACAGCCCACCCAGTCTGCCCATTTAAGCTTGTTAGTTCACTTTATGTTTTTCTTGAAGTTTGTTGCCCCTTACCCCTGACCTCCAGAATTCCCTTATGTCTATCCCATGCATTCTTAAATCCCATAATTGTTTCAGCCCCCACCACTTCCTCAGGCAGGGTGTTCCACTTGTCCACCACCCTTTCTGTGAAGAAATTCTTCCTTATGTTTCCTCTGAATCACCCTCCCTCCAACTTCATCCCATACCCTCTAGTCCTGGAACATCTTTTTCGCTGGAAAATAGTGTATTCCTGCACCGTGTTCCTCCCTGTAAGGTACTTGTATGGCTATCATATCCCCTCTCTCCCTCCTCTCCTACAGGGAGTACATATTCAAGTCTTTCTGCCTGTCCTTATAGATAGATACATAGAAGTGAACACTGGACTTACGGACTCCACACAGCCCATTAAGAGACATGTTGGGCTTGGGTCCAGCTAAAAATAAGTGAGCTACACTTTCAAAATCACCTCTTCCACCCCAACTGGCCAAAACTCACTCTAGACAACAGGTGTGCTCCTATTGTTGACCATCTCTCCACTGCAGGGCCATGACAGCCCTATTGGGGCAATTTCAGATCTGATAGAGGACATTCTGTCAGAGAAAAACAGAACAAACTCTTTGCACCCAGTGACTGACACTGCTCTAACCAGCTGAAGACAGGCAGGATGAAGCAACCTGTCCACCATCCAGAAGAGCTGAGCCAGTCTGTTCCTCTATGCAGCAATCTCCTCGAACAAGAACTCTGTCTTCTTTTGGGAGATTGCTCTTTGATACTCACCATACTGAGTTTTCAAAGCTAGTCTGTCTTCCTCAGTCCTGAACCTCTGCCAACAATGCTCCAACCTCTGACCCCTAGTCTTCATCTCCCTGAGTAGCCCTTCAAACCACTCTGGGATCTCAAACAAGAAGACCTTGGCTGTACGCAACCTGGTGCAACAGAGTCAAGAGCTGAGGCAACTGCCCTGTTACAAACCATCACCACCTCTACCACACCTGCTACACAAGCAGCCTTCACACCCGCGCGGTCCATTACCACCTGGAGTCCTGCTGAGGGCAACCCCTTCAAACAGTGGTAGTGGACTATCTCCATTGGGAGTGGACTACCGGGGTCACTGAATGAGAAATATACCATGCAGTGATCTGACCAAATGACCAGATCACTGTCGAGATTATCTACCTCGAGCCCCAGCTAGAATACTAAGTACAAGGCATGACCAAATCAGTGGGTTACAGTAGTAACAACTTGTGTGAGGCCCAGTGAATCCATTGTTTGAAGGAAGTCTTGTCCAAACTGCAAGACTTTATCATCGATCCAAGCATTGAAATCACCCTGAATCAACCATTTGGGTGATTCCAGCACTCTCTTGGCGACAAAGTGTCACACCCCCCTGCAGAAATTCCCCTCATGCCCTGGAGGCTGGTACACAAGAAGGATTCTGCAACCTGCACTTGGACCCCACACGTACAGCCACACATTGAAATGACAAGATAAACTCCACTGGATTCACCGAAAAGTTCAGGTCAGGTCCAAAATAGATGGCCACACTCCCATCCATGTGATCCCTCCTCAAGCAGTGCACCACAGAGAATCCGGCTGGGACAGATGCCTCCAAAATTGGGCCAACATCATGACTCAACCAGGTCTCTGTGATGCAAGGCAAATTGGCTGAGGAAATCAAGTCTACTATAATTGCAGTCTTGTCCCTTATCAATCTGGCATTGCAAAGCACCACCCAAAGGGGATAAGTAGAAGCTGCTGGCCTAACAGCTGCCTGCCCACTTGGTCTGGTGGGAGCCATGGATAGGGAACCAAATGTGTCCGGCCTCTCCCTAGGTCCCATTTCTCTTCGGAGTGCTCCTGGTCCTCGCCACCCTATTACCGCTCTCCCCATTAGCACTCCGCATACCCTGCCATCTACTATCCTACCTCCTCAAAATGCACACCTCTCTACAGCATCTTCATAGTGCCACTGACACGGGGTGGTTATCAAAGGGGAAGAGGTCTAGTAACAGGGATGGGGAGTAGCTAAGCCTGAGGGGCCAACAGCCACACACATACTGTAACTACACTGACTGATCACAGGCCACAATATAATACTCCACTTCTACTGCAAAAATACAGTTCTAAACCTAAAACCCACCACCCTTTCCCCTCACTCACTCTAAGCCCTATACAGACAGCCAACCAATCACACCAACCTGATAGAAATAAATATATTTTCACATACAACAACCATCCAACCAAACAATAGTTGTTTACTTAAACAACTAAAATTAATTATTAATCACTCCAACATTCACTAACCTAGCCTGCCCAATCACATTACCCGAACCCACACAAACCCTAACAGTTACCACCAAATATAAAGAATCAATTCATGAGAATGCAAGCTAATCAACTCAGGACAGTAAACTAAGCAATAATATAAATATAATAATAATGTCCAGTTAGAGGTGCCAACACCCACACAGTTGAACACACAGCTTTGTCCTTTGAATCTACATTGTGAATCTGTATAAAAAATGCCTCCTGCTCTCACCAGAGGAACGAAACAAGTTGATGTTCACTCTGAATGAGGGAGCTTTTGCTGCTCTCCCACTGCAGCTCAAGCAATAAAGTAGTCAGTAATTCAAGAGGAAAAGAGAGAATGCAAAGATGACTATATAGAGAGGCAGAGAGAATATGTGATGGATATGTGTGGTATACAAGGAAATATACCCACTGAGGGGGTTAATTAGATAATAAGGCCACAACCCCAAAGGGCTTGGTGGGTATATGGCCTTGTATGCCTCATATACCCAACAAATCTTTTATATACTACAGGGCAGGTTTTTGTTGCTTTTACCTGCTGTGTGCGGCTGGGTCAGTTTCCTGGTGAGTCATGGTTGGGGCCATTTACAGGTCTGCCTTTTCACAATGTGACCTGTGTTTGTGTAGTATTGTGGCATTTTGGTAAAGGCCTCTTATTTGACCCATTCTTGTTTCCATAGTGTGGGGTTCCGTTATAAAATAGGGCATGCCCCAGCCTGTCATCCTTTAGATCATTGGTAGGGTTGTGGATTGTGGAGATGCGGCAGTGTGGAGTGTAGGCATAAGTGTGAAGTGGTGTCAGCGGTCAGGAGTATCTGTTGCAGTCCAGAGCATTGCAAGGGTTCATCAGTGATTGTGGTCAGTCATGGTGTTGCTTGTTGGTCTGGAGCAGCACGGAGATGGTGACAGCAATATGGAGGGCATGGTGGTCAAGGAGAGAGCTGGAACTTTGAGGGAAATGGCCATTGGTTAGTATCACGAGGGATGAGCTCTAGTGTGTTCCCTGCAGCTGGCATCCAAATGTTTTCATTTTAGTTAGGGTATTGGACTTTAAGGAGGGTTGACTTTGGCAAAATGAGGGAGTGCCTCAGAAAAGCACTAGCAAATGAGCAAGAAGGAGGGGTGGAGGAACAATGGGGAAAAATCAAAACTTCCATCACAGAGGCAACAAGCCTTTGTGTGAAGCAAATAAACAAAATAAAGGAAAACAACACTATGCTTCTCAAAAGAGGTGGTGGGGAAGGTTAGGGAGAACAAGAGAGCATTCAGGAAGTGTAAGGAAACACAAGAGGAGCAGGACAGAGAACTGTACCAGTTAAAGCAAAAGGAAGCAGGGAAGGCAGTCAAAATAGCAAAGGCACAAACTGAGGAAAAGATAGCTAACTCAGTTAAGAAGTGGAATAAAATCTTTTACAGGTAAATTAGGGAGCGTAGAAAGACCAAAGGAGGGATAGTGAGGCTTAACAAAGGGGTGGGGGGTGGGTAGAGGGTGACAGTGAAAAAGTAGGGATACTGAACAAATACTTCTGCTCAGTATTCACAAAAGAAGAGGAGTGGGAGGTACCAAAACCAATCAATATAAGCACTCTGGATGGGGGGGGCAATACCAGTCCATTCACAGAAGAAAGGGTCCTGAAAGAACTCCTGAATCTGAAAGTGGATAAAGCAATGGGACCTGACAGGATTCACCCCAGAATTCTAAAAGGGCTAAGGGGAACACTGGTGATGCCACTGACTACCCTTTTTAACAAACCATGGGAGGATGGTGTTGTACCTGAGGACTGGAGGAGGGAGGATGTGATTCACCTTCACTAAAGTGGGAGCAAGGCACAGGCAGGAAACTACAGACTTGTTAGTGTGACCTCAGTGGTAGGGAAAATGATGGAATCACTTCTGAAAGAAAGAATTGTTGAGTACCTAGAGGCCAGCATGGCACAGGACCCAAGGCAGCATGGATTCACAGCTGGAAGATCATGTCAGACGAATCTAATAGATTTCTTTGACTGGATGACCAAAGTAGTACACCAGGGAGGGGTTGTGGACATGGTCTACCTACACTTGAGCAAGGCATTTGATGCAGTCCCACACAAAAGATTAATAGACAAGTTAGCCAGTGTGGGAGTGGGTCCTAGGGTGGTAACCTGGTTAAAAAACTGGCTGGACAACAGATCGCAGAGGGTAATAGTAAACAGAGTCCACTCTGAAGAAAGTGGGGTTACTACCGGGGTATCATAATGTTCAGTACTGGGACCGGTCCTCTTTAATATCTTTATAGGTGACATTGCAGAGGGACTAGAAGGAAATCTATGTCTCTTTGCAGATGATACAAAGATCTGCAACAGGCTTGATACACAAGGGGAGGTGGAAAGGATGAGAAGGGACTTGGCAAGTTGGGGGAATGGTCAAAAGTATGGCAGAATAGATTCAGTGCAAAGAAGTGCAGAGTAATGCACCAGGGAAGCAAAAACCCAAAGGAAGAGTACACAATGGGGGAGGGGTATTAACAACAAAAAAATGGAAAGGGAGCTGGGGGTAGTCATATCAGATGACCTAAAGGTAGGCAAGAAATGTGAGAAGGCAGTAAGGAGGGCTGGGGGGATACTGGGATGCATAGGAAGAGGCATCACCAGTAGAAATCAGGAAGCTGTTATTCCTCTGTACAGACAGTTTGTGAGACCCCATCTGGTGTACTGTGTGCAGTTCTGGAGACCCCATCTCCACAAGAACATTGACAGGATGGAGGTAGTCCAGAGGAGGGCAACTAAAATGGTGCAGGGTCTGCACCAGAAACCATATGAAGAGAAACTAAAGGATCCTAATATGTATGCCCTCGAGGAAAGGAGGGAGAGGGGGGACATGATAGAAACTTTAAAGTACATCAAGGGAATCAATAAAGTCCAAGAGGGTAGCATCTTTCAGAAAAAGAGATGTGCAAGAACAAGTGGACACAATTTAAAGATAGAGGGGGATGGCTCAGGGGCAATGTGAGGAAGTATTTTTTCATGGACAGGGTGGTGGACATATGGAGCGGCCTTCCTAAGGAGGTTGTGGGGTCAAAAACTGGGGGAATTTAAGAATGCATGGGACAGACAAAAGGCAATTCTAGTGGGAGGTAGGAGGAAGTAAGCTGTTGGTAAACTAGGATCCACAGCCTATCCAAAAGGTAGGAAATGGGCAGACTGGGTGGGCCAAGTGGTCCTTATCTGCCATCAAAGTCTATGTTTCTATGTTAGGAATTCCAGAACTGGTGGGGGGAGGGTTTCTTGTGTGTGCCCTCCAACATTTTTTTTTTTTTTTGCAGATTCCTCAGGTGTCCAGTGGGAGACAGAGGGTTTTCCCACATAGTGGAAATGTTTTCTTTTTAGGTATATTCTTCCCAGCAGCTTTGTAGATGTCTTGGTGGGGGGATGGAGCATTTGTTTCTCACAGAAGGAACAGGGTTAAAAAAGAGGGTGCACAATCCTTGTTCTCCCTCTTTTGCTTCCCTGGATTCCCCAGAAATTTTTTTCCTGCATCCCTGCTGCTAAATTTTACTACTGTTTAGCATTAGAAGCTTTGGATCAGAACAGCTCATTGGTTAGGGTACAATGCCAATAACCAGGTGACTGGCTTAAATCCTGATTCCCTTAGTTTTGTTTGGATCCCACTAGACAGAAATAATTCTGACCTGCTGAGTGAGGGCAGAGTGGGATTACTTGTAGTCCAGAACTTCCCAGGTGTTGTAGCACAGGGCTGCACTGGGGTAACAGTAGAAGCTCTTTTCTATTGTACCCCAGGGGTGATACTAAATTAATGTAACCCAGGAAGCCAAAACAGCCTCAGCAGTTCATGGTCCTGGTGTGGTCATGGGCCACACGGTAGTCCCTGAACGCCACCAAAGTCAATATCTGCACATACAGTAGGTAGGCTGAGAAGCCTTAGTATCAAAACCTTCAGGTGCTTTGTGGCTGCTCAACCACCTGTTCCACCCTGATGTTCTGAATAAGAGAGGCCAGATAGTCAGTGGCAGCCACGTGGAAATGGGCCACCAGTTCAGATGGGAGACATGATGGGGGTTTGGTGCAACACTAATAATATTGCTCCTCAGAGCATCTACTGAGGAACACTGTGCTTAGTCTCCTATACAAAGGAGACTGGGGGAGGCAGGCCAGTGAGTTTAGTTATAAATAGAGATGTTGTGAGGTTTTAATCCACCAGCAAGGTTAAGGTAAATTTGCTACATTTGCTTCATGGATAAATTTGCGAATTTTGCTATTTAACAGGAAATCCGTCTTTTGCAACTTCACCTGACAACTTTGCCATTAACTTTGCCCTTGGGGTACTCTTAGGTGAAGTTTGATCAGAACAAGGCTACTGGTAAGCAAGTGCCTCAAGGTACACATGGAAGAGCTTCTGCAGGTCACACAGTACATCTCTATACAGTAAGACAACTTCACTTTTGGTTTTGCAATGTTGGTTAGTCAGTGGAGGTGACAGGAACCTAATATATTCAACAGAGCTAAAATCTAATCTTAAAACCTATTTTCACCACATTCAGAGTTTTTTTCTGATTTTTTTTATTCTCATTCAAGTCTTTATGTTCTTATTAGCAATTCAGTTTCATCTTCGTATATATTTTGCCTATATTATACGTTTCATTTTTTCAAAATTTTTTCTGTGTGTGTGTGTGTCTCTCTCTCTTTATTTTTCCTCTTGTGAGATGGAGTCCCATCATGGTCTTGAAAGAGCTCATGGTGGTGGCGCAATATGCCTGCACCATACAGCATTTGGGGATTATCTAACAGCCCCAACTGCAGCAGCCTCCATCTCCTCCAGCTCTGCAACAGCCTGAACCTCTGACCCCAGTTCAGCAGCAACCCTCATTCCCCCAGCTCAACAGTAGCCACCAGTTCCACAGCAACCTGAACCTCCTGTATCCCCCTGTGATACCACCATCACCATTATCACTGGCTGATGCTGAGGAGCCACACTTATCCTCCTTTGTCTCCTCAGTGCCACCCAGAGCAAAGCAGCCACGTCTTCCATTGTGAGAGTCCTTTACTGTTACCCCTCCAGGACAACAGTGTTGTAAAATGAAACATTTGTCACACACACTGGTTAGCCAGGGGAAAAAGGGGAACTATCTCAGTGCCAGTAGCCAACACACTCATTTAAAGATCAGCCACCAGGCTTAGTGGGAGGCCAGGCAGTGTGATGTAGTGAGCGGTGGTGGTGATGGTGGACCATCTGTGGCATCAAAGGGACAGCGCACTGTGTGCATATGTCAATCTTGGTGTACTGAGGGATATGGGACAGCAATAGCAGTATCAGCACCAGCATTGGTACCTGCAGCACCAACAAGCTCCGTGAAGAAGCATTCAAAATTGGATGAGGAGATGGGGGACCTCTACCACCATGTTTGTTCACAGGAACACCTCATGACCAAAGTGATGGAGAACCAGAAGGCGCTGCTTAGTGGAATGAATGAGCTCTGTCATAGTGGTGCACATGCTGCTCCATCTAGCAGTAGGCCATGAAAAATCTTTCCAGTTCACTGTTAATCTATCCTTCCTTTTTGTGCCCTTTTATCTCCAGTCCTCATTCTTCCCTCTTTTGCACCCCATCCTTTTCTCTGACTATTATATACTATAGTCCTTCATGTCTCTGCTTGGTCTTTCTCCCAACTTTGTTTATGCCCCACCAAAAAAACATAAGTTTTAAAAATCCAAAACACATTAAACTCTTTTCCTGTCTTTCTCTTTTACTGTTTCACTCCATTCTTACTCATCTTTATTTCTGTCTCAGTTCTCTCTCTCTCTTTCTTGAAAAATTATATTTTCTATCTGTATTTTCTTTAATGGTGCTGTTTATTAACCATATCATTCTCTTCTTTTCTCTCTAGGAACTGCTTTTATTGTAAAGCACTGTTGTTTACATTATAGTGCATTTGAAAAGCACAATTCAAAAATTGTCTGGTCCCCAAATATTTTATTTCAGTTCAGCAGTTGATTCTGCACTATATCATTCCCTCCTTCAACACAGGCACTTTTTTCCCTGTTTTTACTTCCCCAAAATTTCTGTCAAACAAGAAATTATGAAATGGTGGTAGCTACTGTTGCACTGTTCAAGTTATTCTCTTGGACAGTATTTGTCAAGCACATTAGGCAAGTCTTCACAAGTGCTCAAGCACAATATATACATTTCTCACTTCTTGAATTTTTTTCCCAAACAAGAAGTTATTAAATGGTGGTAATGCACTACTGCTGCTGCTGCTACTGCTATGTGGTACTATGCTGTGTGTCAATCCACTCGCCACATTTTTTGTAAGGGACTTTAGGGTTAAAAGTGCGAAAAGCACAATATACATAAATTGCATGCATCCCAAATTTTTCTCAACTACCAGAATAAATACTTTAGGCTGCTGCGTGCTGCTACAAGGTACCACCCTCTGTGTCTGTCCCACCATCACATTTCTTGTCATGCACTTTAAGTGAAATAGTGCACAAAGCACAATATACATAAATTCTGTGCTCCCAGAATTTTTTCAACAGCCAGAATAAATATGTTAGGCTGATGCATGCTGCTATGTGATGCCATGCTGTGTGCCAGTCACACCAACACAGTTCTTGTAATGCACTTTCGGAGAAATATTGCAAAAAGCACAATATACCAGAAATCTGTCCCCCAAGAATTGTTCCCAATGAGAGGAACAGATACGTCATGCTGCTGCATGCTGCTACGTGTGTCAGTCCCACCAACACAGTACTTGCAAATGCACTTTACCGGATGAACTTCAGTGCCTCTAAATTCTCAGTCTAATGAATTCTCCTGTCTGGAAGTTTTCACACAAGGAAACAAAATGAAGTCAGCTCCCCGAATTAATATGCTGCTATTGCGATCTGCAAGTCTCATGCCTCAGCACCTATCCTGATGAACTGTCGTGACCTGAAATTCTGAATGTTTTTTCATGAAATCTTTGTGATGCAGATCCAGATGATGATCTTTTTTAATTTTTTGTTTTGTTTTGTTTTGTTTAACCAGGAGAGATACACTAAACTGAAGCTTGTTTACAGGTGCGACCTGAGAGCACAAGGAGGTTAAGTGAGTTGCTCAGGGTCACACAGTATGCAAATGGAGGTTGTGGGATTCAAATCCAGGTGTCCAGGTTTGCAGCTCAGAGCCTTAAACCACTGCACTATACTACCTCCATCTTCAAGTATAGCTCTGTGTACAATCAGAAAAGGTAAGCATTTATTTGTAATCTTTTATTTTTCAGCTGAGGTACAGATAAACAGTGTATTTCCAATCATCTTTAGTACCTGTTTCTTATTTTCAGGTATTTATCACTCTGGTGATTAAATCATGTAGCCCAGATCTGGTTATTTAATTAAGATGTGTGTCCTACCAGGAAATGTAAGTATTATTTTTTTCATTTTTGTTTCTAAATTATTAAATGTTATTCCTCTATCACTCCCTGTTTTCTGCAAAATGGTTCTCTCATTATGGTTCATTTTCAGCAGCAGTAAGATTTGGATGACTGTTATTCATGCTGGATACAGAGAACGTTTTGACTTTAATATGACCACACCCAGTTGTTGAGAAACTATAGGAGGAGGGGAAGGAGGACGTCTAAGCATGAGTTGTAGCACTGACCACATCAACGATCTAGTGGCTAACATGGCCATTGCTTGCCTGCTGTAGCAGGAGGCATTCTGACAGAATGGCAAATGTCCTGTGAATACAAGCTAGACATCATTTAGGCTCGAGCACATTCCCTATTGTGTTGAACTGGCAGCTGTGAAAGGAAACCAAAAGTTTAAAAAAATGAAAAGAAAAAATTACTTATGGAAAGGAAATTCACTGCCCCATTGGTGATGGCCATGATTTGAAATGTCATGAAGATGCCCCAGAGAGGAGGCAGAGGAACTGAAGTCTTGCATGATGGAAGTAGCCAGACACAAGACCTGCAAATACAAAAGGAAATTATTTAGACTCTGCTCGATTAGCCACAGTGTGGCTTGCTGCACGGATGGTTTGTCCATTGTCCACTCCAAGTCTTACTATACTTGTCAACTAGGAAAACAAAAAAGAAATGAGTTAGCCTGACTTGGCCACTGTGGTATCTGCATGGTATATCCATTGTTCTCTCCAAATCTTACTACACCTGTCACCTGTGAACAAAAAAGATAGATTAGCTAGCCTGACTTGGCCACAGGTAGCCACATGATAAATCTGTTATCCACTCCAAGTCTTACTATACCTGTCACCTGTGCAGAAAAAAGAGAAGTTATTTATCCTGACTTGGTCACTGTGCACCTGTAAAAGGAAAACTTAAAAGAAAAAAAACAAAAAGAAACATGTAATGATAGATACCATCACATTAGTGAGGCCGTGCCATGTACCGGCATGATGGTACCACATGATGGTGGAGGAAAAGGCAACTTAAGTTGGGGCCGTGTGTGCTATCTGACTTTGCAACTGGCTTGCCAGTCATCCCTCTGGATGGACAAACCTACAGCAAGATGAGAAAAAGGGAAAGAAAGATACTCATTTTACTGCCTTGAAAGCAAGTTGGAAGCCCCTCCTGAATGAGGGCAGACTCACCACTAACACATAAGGAGTGTGAACAACATTGAAAGCAATGTATCATAACAGCAAACAAACTGGGGCCTTGATGCACATCAGGTATTGCAGTCTTGATGGTCTGGCTGGCCAGCTGGCTGGCTGGCGGCTCAGCTTGAGGGCTGGCTGGAAGTTTGCATTGCAATGGCATTTATGCTGGCTTAAAAGTCCATGATTCTCAATTTGGATGTATACAGAGGAGGTGGCAGTTGCCCATGTAGTTGATGGATGTGAAGTACACAAGCAGGCCAGAGGAGAAGAAGGAGGAGGTTGTGTCCTGATTTCTAGTGGATTCATGGTCTACATGTCTGGCAATGGCATGTAAGATGGATTAAAAATAAGTTTCTGAGTTTCTCAGTCTGGATGATGCATGTTATGGATGTAGCAGTGGCCCATATTGTTGGTGGGTGTATGGGGTTTCTCAAGCTACAGGATGCATGCAGGGAGAGGTGGTGATGGCCCATGTTGTTGGTGAATGTACAGTAGATGACACAAGCAACCCAGAGTAGGAAGAGAAGGTGGTGTCTTGATTGTTGGAGGATGCATGCTTTTGATGGCTAGCAATGGCATTTATGCTGGCTTAACAGTCTGGATTTTTCAGTCTGGAAGATGTGTGCTGTGGATGTGCCAGTGGCCAATGCTGTTGTTGGCAAAGTTAGCATTTAATGATGTAGTGTTCACTGATCTTCTAGCTTGTTCATAGACATGACATAGGAGAGGAAGGAGGGAGGTAATCAGATTAATGTATGGAACAGCAGCACAACTTAAGGAAAAATATAATGACAGGAAAACAAGGCTGAATCATAAAGAAAAGGATTCAACTGATGAGGATGACAGGATGGACAGAACACTTTTATTTTTATGTTTCAATCATCCTCATCAAGGAAAACGGCCCTCCTTGTCTTCCAGACTGGAGTTGTCCTGAAATAGTAATTCTTTCTCCATCTGGGCTTTATCTACCTCAGTTGAAGGCAATTTGCCAATGCCAATGACATCTGGATGTTCGGGTTCATCTTCATCAGCACTGTTATCTTCATGTGGTAGGAATGCAGACATGGTTGTGTTGCATTGAATGTGCCCTGCATTCATTTTAATAAATGTTAACATCCCAACATTTTGAGGGGACATATTTGTACACCTATCCCACACAACAGCCCCTGTAGGACTGAATACCCTCTTAACACTGACACTTGAGAGTGGACAGCTCAGATATTTGATTCCTATGGAGGTCAGTGCTGGCCAATCAGTGACCTTGTCACTTAAAGTATAGCAAGGGCCCTTCCATGATGGTAAGGTGCCTGGTGTCCACCAAATATGCATTCATCATGCAAGGCGCTGACCCCAGTTCTGCTGCTTTGTTAGTATCCTGATCCTTCTTTTCATCCATGTCATCAATTCCCACTTGGGACAAAACATTCCAAAATGAATTTGTGGTTGTTTTTTCTGTTACAATGCATGTTTTATCCACCTGTTTACAATGTGAGGTTTTGTCATCCTGTTTACAATGTGATCAGAGACCAGGTGTTAGTAGCAACACCCGGTCTCTGATCACTTTCATATTGTGCCTATTATAACTGTGACTTTAGCATCTGTACCCCATGTACCCATCTTATTAGCTGATCTGTTAAATTTTGGAACTGATCACGCCCACCCTCACGTACTGTTGACAGGCCACATTTGTATCATGTGTCCAGCATGGTGGCAATCCCCAAATCTGCAGACTGCAAAATGCTGGAAATATAGGTATTGCAGTCAAAGACATGGAGCATGCGTTCCATGAAGGCACAGATTCCCATATCACCACCTGCCTCCTGCCTCCAGCATCGGCTGCACATTCAACAGCATCTGCTTCAACACCCTTACAAGTGGGATTTCCTGAATGATACAGGCAGTGTCCCCCGTTACTGCCTGTGCTTCATGTTCAAATGGCCTCATAATCATGATCAGGCCATCCATTAGTTGCCACTGGTCTGTTATCAAGAGCATTGGAGACTCCAGCATTGTCAGGGCTTGCATGCAGCAGCAGATATGCAGAGATGGCTTTGCACTGCTCATACAAGCACTCGATCATGTGCAGTGTCAAGTTCCATGTGATGATAACTTCAGCTTCATCTGGTGCTGAGGCAGTTTATTCTGGATCTACAACTGCCTGAGATGGTAAACAGCCTTTCTGGAATGGGAAAAAGTGGGCACAGATGTGACTGGCCACAGTCAATGTGGACTTGATATCAGGATATGCTAGAAGCCCCTGAACAGTGAGATTAAAATAGTGTGCCAGGCATGGCACCCAGAGAAACCCCCATCACTAATGCATTTCATTACATTTAAACCATTATTGCTTGTAATAAAAGCTACTTTCAGTGAATGGGGGAAGCAGTCATTCATCAGTCTCAATCAGGAGAAATTCTAGCATTTTCTGACATATGTGTGATCCAGTTACACTCTTTATTTTCAGCGTGGCATGCTAGCAAATACCCAGAGAGCTGCTACCACCACAGTTGAGCTTAGTACAGTTTTTCAGCCAGCCAGAGCTAAATACTACCCCAAGTACCTGTGCCCAATATGCTACAGTACACAGATAGGAGCTACCAGCTGTTTGGCCACTCATTCACATATCCATGAGATGTATGCATGGTGATGCTGAATGCAACAGGGTATGGATTAACATGCATGACACCATGACATAAAGTTCAGGAATGGTACAGGTGGAGAAGTAAGTTCTTGAGGGAACCTGTCATTTGGGACAGCCATGCACCTTCAACCTTCTGAATCCCACATTCTCTATAAAAGAGAATGGCAGAAGCTCAGTTGCCAGCATTTCAGCTTTTGCTGCATTCAGTTCATGTGCAATAGCATGATTGGATGGGTATTTGGCATAATGCTCAAACATGCTATGCAGAGTAGGCTGGACCTTTCTGGGTGCTGGACTATGAAACAGCTGGACTAGACATGGTGGCATGGCTGGTTGGGTAGTATTTGACTCCGGGGAATTCACAGATGCTGTTTGAATGAAAACAGTGATTTGGGATATTTTTCTGCACTGGGGTTGCTCTACTTTGGTGCCTCTGGGTGCTAGTACTCTACCCACCACTGCTACTATGACTACTACCAGGCAGTTCCACAGACTCCTCCTCCTCTCTGTAACAGTCCTCCTCAGAGATTGTTTTCCTGCCACTTCTAGATACCTTGGCAAATGCTGATTACAAGGGGAAGGGAGCCACGGTACTGGCTTCCCTTTGGTGCTTAGTCCAGCAAAGCAACTGCCTGGACTTGAGGTGTGTGTTGGCCAATGGTGCCTAGATGGCTCCCCTTCCCCCCCCCCCAGCTAACTCGCACTATCTGAATAACTCACTGTTGACACAGCTGGCAGATAGCAACTGTTTCGTCAGCTGGGTCAAGTATGTAAAAATCCTAAAGTAAGGATTTTGTACCCCTTAATTTTACATGGCGGTGGGAGTGGGACATGACAGGTGTAGAAATTCATGTTTTGGGGATCATTTATGCATTTCGACACTGGGTGACTCATGCATTGTAATGGGCTCAACACTGGTAACAAGAGCAATTGCTGTAGTACGGGGGGGGGGCTTTGGAAATTCCATGACATAATGGTGGTGTCCAAAGCACTACATTTTCAATTTCAGTTTTATTGATCAATCATGATGGGTAAACACCATGATTATTACAATTAGCACATACAAATATCACAATTAAAATCAACTTTACAATCCATAAAGTGCAATGTGCAATATGACACAATAAGACAGGTATTGACAACTGAGGGACATAATACAGTGTTCGGTAAGGTACATCTCAATTTTCTAAACCCATTATTTAGATAGCTTTTTTATACACCTGTAAGCTTTTTTCTTATTCATAATTACTGATACAAAGAAGCTGGCAGTGACCATTACCTCTTCAGGGATTCTGGGATGTAGAATTATAAAAAATACATCATAGTTCACGTCCACATAGATAGAGAGTATTTGAGCAAGGTATTGATTTCTAGGTTTAGTATAAAGTGGACAGTTAATAATAATATGTCTTACATCTTCGTAAAATCCCTTTTTGCAGGGGCAAACATGTTTATTCTGAGCTTGTGTGTTACGAGAGAGATATCTGTTAAAATAAATGTATTTAGCCATAATCAGTTCAAGTCTTGCCCAGGTTATGTTTTTTCTTTGTTCCGGAAAAATAGGAGTAATTAGATATTCCTCTAAAAATGACCTATTTTATTTTGTTTATACCACAGAGCACATTTTTGTTTTTTTGTAATTGTCATATCACATTATTGTGCATACAAAATGCATTTTTTATGAGATCTTTGTAATGTGGGGCTGTAGTAATTTTTCTTTCTACATCCTTCCATAGGTGTTGCAAGTTTAGTTTGGCTAGTATATTCTGTAAAAATGAAAGCCAATTCGACTTGATCCCTTGACTATCCCACTTCATTTTTCCCTCTAAACACATTTTTGGAAGTTTGTTATCAGCATTGTTAATTATTTTTATCCAATAGCTTATTAACCATAATTCTTTTATGCTATCTATTTGAATTTTATTCAATTCTGCCCGAACCATTGCATTCAGTGTTGAATTTAGGACACTTAATATTGCTTTATAATAATACATTAAAGGAGTTTCCAGTACTTTACTTTTTTAAGACCCCCACACTTCTGCTTCATACAGTAAAACTGAAACTAACTGGGAAAGAAGTAGTAATAGGATAAAGGGACTTTATCAAAAAAAGCTATGAAACATGGGAAACCTTAAAAGAGCTGATTGGGCATCTCTTTAATGCAGAATTAGGGGTTAACAATTATAGTTGCTTTCTGGCTATTAAAAAATAAAACTGTTCAGCACTCAGTGTTCAGCGCTTTTGCTGCAATGAAAAGATTCCACAGCTTTTATCACTTAAAGTGACTGAGAAGTGAATGAGAATGCTGTGTTATCATAGCTGAACTTGTGGACTCAAAGTTAGAGTAAAGCTATCAGAGCTAAACTGCTTTTGTATTGCTATAACATTCACTATCAGTAGCAACAGCAAGGACAAAAATGTGGCCATTTGTACTAGCCCCCCCCCTCCAAAAAAACAGAAATGAGAATTACTAGCTAGGCTCCCCTGTATCTAAGTTAAGTACCCTCACTTGAATGAAGTATCCTTAATAATGCGACACCTGAATTTCTATGTAGCCAATCAGATCTCATAAAACGAGGCTGCTCGATAACCAGAGTCAGCTGTCCCAATTAATTCAGTTTTCTCCCCATACAACTATTCCATATTAGTTTAATTAATTATTTTAATTAATTAATTAATTAATTAGACTAATAACTTTAAGGGCACTGGGTCAGAATAATACTGACAATAATACACGGGAAAGAACCACGTGAAAAAAAAGAGCACCAATTTTGTTTTTGTGGGGGGCTCTGCCTCCCACACACCCCGCACTGAAGGATTCTCACTCCAGGGGGAAGCAGATCATGGGGAAAGTTACATTTGTAGAGCCATGGAATACTGTTTCCACAACCCCTTGTAAAAAAAAACAAAGTCCCAATGTAAAATGGTTGGAGACCAGGATTAGAACCCTAGACTCCACTGCTGCTAGACAAGCTGCTCTATGTCCCAGCCCTCCACACCATGGGAGCAGCATGGCCAGCCTTCTGGATTCTCATGCCCTTGTTTCTTTTAAGCACCATGGACAATGACCAGGGGAGTGCTTTCTGAAAGCACTGTAAATTCCCTCTCACTGTCCGTGCTAGTACTACATGAACTAGCGCTCTGTAGAGTGATGCTATTCATGTAGCTCTATTCTAACTGGGTGCCACTTTAAGTGCTTAATCTCTATTTCAAGTGAGCGGAGGGAATTTGTATGTTTTTTATGCAACAATGCTGAGTGCAGTGCTTAGTATGTAGTGCAATTCTTCAATTTACATGCAGTGGGAACAAAAAGCAAAATAAATCACTCTTGTTAGACCTAATAATTTACTGGTTTATAACATGTATATCTGACTCAAACTCATTGCTAAAAAGTACACCACTTCTGAGCACTATAATCAATAAACTCTCTTAAAAGGTCAATCTTTTTGTGCTAATTCAATACAATATGAGATTATGGTTCAGATAAACAAACGATCCTCAGAGTCCTAACATTCTTTGCTAGATAATATACAAAACATATGTGTATCAAATGTGTATCATATGTATCATACGTGCCAGGCATTTCCTTTCACTGTGACTAAATAAACAAATGTATAAATTCATAAATTATTCATATACACATACATGTACCTAGAATAATAGAGTATAACAGGTTTTCACATATATCTAAAACATCTAAAAGCATCTAAAAATATGTAATTTAAAAATTCACTGAGAGCTTATAAAATTGGAGGTTTAAGATTTGTAATGATAAGAACATTTTAGTAAATCGACTAGAGCCTGTGTGGCTGGCTGTTTGTTTGTCTCTTGTCAGTAGTTTAGTTTTTGTGGATTTTCATGGGTTTCTGCTTGGAGGAACTAGACCATTCTTGGACATAACATCTATGAACATTTCCTGGACTAAGAAACTGCAAAACATCAACACCAGGTATTGGCATTCTCATCATAAATCAACTTATTTGGAAGCCATCAAAGCCAAAAGTAAGGTCAGTAAATCTGTTATACAAGCACTGAGTTGTGGAATGCTGCATTGAATCCACATTTCCGTCTGACTTGTTCTTAAAAGATGTGTACTTGTCTTTGAGGTCGATTCAAAACCGTTTTGGAGAACAAAGGGAAGAGACTAACAAAGGATTTTTACATCCTGCTTATGCCCCAGGCCAATGTTCATCACCTTCAGGAATTTAACCCCTTCAGGAATTTATCACATTCTGGGTCTTTGAGCTACAATAACAGTTTTCTGGTCACAGGTAGTTCACCATTTCTTGTGGATTTGATTACTTTTCATCAATCACGTGGCACCTCTGAGAACATGGCTTTATATATTGTGCTCTGCAATATCATGGGGCAAACATAGACCAGCAAGGCTAAGAGGACTAGATGCCCTACAACAAAACTAGTATGCAAAATGATTAAAGCGTACCTTCTTAGGATACTACTTATGCTACTTCTGATATCTGAAAATGTTCATCTTAACCCAGGGCCTACCGGCCTAGCACCCCATGCCACAAAAAGGCAGGAGGGGTCCCTCACATTAGCCTCAATCAATGTCTGCAGCCTCCTTAACAAACTTGACATCTTGCAAACCTGGGTCCAGAAACATAGCCCTGATGTACTGTATGTTGTCGAAACATGGCTTAACCCGAAGATACCAGACGCTGCAGTCACCATCCCTGGATACTCTATATTCAGGCAGGACAGGGTTTCCAAATGAGGTGGGGGCTGTGCCATCTACCTGAGGAATTCCTATCTGGGTCAAGTCTTCCTGTTCTCAAACCCTAAACCACCCTCGCAGGTTCTCGCTATTAAAGTTCTACTCGGGGCACACAACAAGGAGCTCACCATTGCCTCTGTGTACCTACCCCCTAAAGATCAGCACAATGGATTTATGAGCATATTGGAAAGCCTACAGGGATTACACCATAACTCTGAACTCATAGTACTAGGTGACTTCAACATAAATTGGCTATCGCTGGAGGCCAGAAACTACAAGGATGCTGTCACGTCACAGAACCTCACCGAGCTTATTACCACCCCCACCAGATGCAACTATAGGACAGGGTCGTGAACACTTCTGGACTGGATCCTAACTAATCACCCTGAATAAATCTCAAAAGTCTCAGTGCTCCCTGATGGGATCAGTGACCACTCACCGGTCACATGTACCTGGACAAACAAATTCATTAAGCCCCCTCCTAAAATAATCCACACCAAAGTGTTAAAGCAGGGGTACCTTGAGCTACTAAAGACACACCTAAGCCACCTGGACTGGACACCAATTGACTATGCCATTGATGTAAACCAAGCCTTAGACCTTTTTATCAGCCACTTCACTGTAGCTGCAATATCTTTGCACCTCTCAAAAAGCTGAAGGTCAGGGGCAGAGCTAACCCTTGGATAACCCCCAATCTAATCACTTTACTCAAACATTGGGATCATCTCTGGCACTGTGCCCATGCGACATCCAAACCTGGGGATATTCATAAATATAAAGCTGCCAGAAATGAGTGCATGTGGGCAGTTAGGAGAGCCAAAAGCAAATACTTCAAGGAAACTCTCTCCAACTCCTAGGGTGATGGAAAAAAATTTTGGAGTAACTTGAAAGACCTTAGAGGCAAGGACCCAAAGTCACCACCAACCATGCTCAACATAAATGGAACACCAACAACTGACCTGTACACCATCACCAACACCTTTAACAATGCGTTCTCCAACTTGGATAGTGTCCTCCCTTCTAATTTCTTTGATGCCCCCTCTGGTAGTAACCCTCCTGCAACTACTCCTCTCCTACACCCTGCCCCACAATTCTACTTCAAGGAGATCCCAGTGCATGAAGCCAGAACCTATATTCAGAAGGCCATTCACAATGCAGGCTACAGCGGTGACTCCTTGACCTGAAGTTGTTAGCACTTGTCCTTGAAGAAGTCCTTGAACCCTTGACAAAGGTCCTCAATCTATCACTAAGGATGTCCCAGTTCCCATCACGCTGGAAACAGGTGACCATCACACTGGTACACAAAAGTGGAGACAAATCACTGCACTCCAACTACAGACCTATCGCCATCCTCCCTCCATTGTCTAAGGCCCTGGATCGCATCGCCTCAGACCAATTAGTCAAGTACCTGGAAAAATACGACATCCAGTGTCCTGAGCAACATGGTTTCTGAAAAGGGCACAGTACCACCACTGCACTATTAGAATTCACAGGCTTCATCCATACCACACTTGATCAAGGAAACTGTGTAGGGGCAGTATTCATCGACCTTACAAAGCCTTTGATACTGTAAACCACCCACTCCTACTCAAGCAATTATCAAACATTGGGCTCTCCAATGAAGCACTGCTCTGGTTTTCAAGCTACCTTGGGGAGAGGTCCTGCAGGTTAGGATTGCGGTGTTACCTTGGAAGAAAAGCCAGTCCTTTCAGGGTCCCAAGGGTCCATCCTGGGGCCACTACTCTTCAGCCTCTTCCTCAACGACCTTCCCAGTGTCTGCCACCAGAAATTACTGCTCTACGCCAATGATGCAGTCATGTTCACCAACCACCAAAACGCAGCACTCCTTGAGAAACAATTACAGCTTGAATTCATGCGCATCGAAGAATGGTTCAAGTCACACAAACTGGTCATGAACTACAGCAAAACAAAGGTTATGACCTTCTACAATGCCAGGAGCAAGTACAAATCCCGTGACCTCACCATTCTAAACCAAACGGGGACCTTACTTGAACACGTTCCTGATTTTAATTACCTAGGTGTCACATTGGACAGCTCACTGTCCTACCATCGGCATATAGATTCTGGTTTCAAAGCCACCAACATCCATATAGGCCTGCTGTACAGGCACAACCTGCATGACTCCTGACACCTCCGGTTGGCTATCAACAGCTCTGTCACCTCCATCATCGATTATGGGCTAGCAATTTATGGCTCTGCCTCCGCCTCTGCCCTCCGCAGAATTACAGTTGCACTCAACAAAGCATGCAGGCTGCTAACTGGGGCTGATCGACTTACACACACTTGTGACCTGTACACTCGGGCAGGATGGCGACCTCTCATCAGCTGGATACAGTATCAAACCTGCCTCTTAGCCAAAAAAGTCTTCCTCGGGGTCATGCGCCCGGGCATTGAAAAGCTGCTTATTGACCACCACAGCACCCAGAGAACTAGAAGTTCACAACAACTAACCTTCCTTGTCCCCAGATGCTGGACTACCATGGGCCAGAGGACCTTTGCCCACAGAGCACCACAGTGGTACAATACTCTCAACAAAGAAACTCTTACTGCTGCTGCTCTTGGCCCTTTTAAGAGACAACTCCGACTTCATCTCATTTCAATTAGTCGTTGTGACTGCCTCGCCTAATCGGGGGCCCACTGTTCACTGCCCTCCACTTCAATCTTGACAGCTATCTCTCCCCGCCTTGCCCTCTTCTACCTGCCTATCCCCTTGCCCACTCTCCCTTTCCTCCCCCAGGGCATTTCCTGACTTCTATCCCTCCTCTCCCTCCCTCCCCTTTAGAGCTCTTACCCTCACCCTCTACCCTCCGACAATGGCCTTCCTGCGGCATACCCCCTTCCCTCTCACCTGCAGTGCTTATTTCCAAGATTGCCCTTGGCTGGTTATGTCATGCTACCTAACATTTGGCACATTTTGAATTACTGGAATTTCCTAAGCCTCAGTCTCTTACTTCTTGTTATTGTGTAACTATGTATTGTTATGTTAACCTTTGTATGTATGTATACCCCCCATTCCTTTGACGTGGAACCTTTGTAAACAAGCAGTTCCTGCTCAAAGGTATTTGTAATTCTAGATTTCAATAAAATAAAAAAAGAAAAGAAAAGAAAAAGAAAAAAACTAGAGAAGAGGTCTGACATTGAAAAGAAGTGGCTGGATATACAGCGTGTATGCTCCTAAACTCTTACGGCACTGAAAGTTCCACAAAGCGACTGACCCTCCGTGGAGCCACCCCCGCTTCCACACTCCATAATGGGCTTCACCACCACTCCAATTCCAAGTACTGGAGAAAGAAAGTAGGAACAAGGGGAACAATATCAACATAAAATTACAGCACAAGTAAGTTCAGAAAGAGTTCCAAGAAATAAGGTGATCTGTATAGACACATCCTCCATTCTCAATTCAGGCAATGGTGGTATACCTTTTCAAAAGAATGGGGAAGCCTCTCAAGCTCCTGCTCCTTCAAACCACAGCTCTCAGCTCAGCTCTGCATCCTAGAATAGTGTGCATCTGCACAGTCACATCCTCCAGGTCCAGAATCTGATTTCCTACACTTGCACCGCAAGTTCAGAAGCATCTCCCTTACACTTTTACTTTTCCAGTTCCCATAGGGGGCCCAAATCCTCACCCCCCGCATGCTGATATCCTACTCCTGAGCTCTGTCCTCCCCATCTTCACTTTCTCCATACTCTCATTCCCTCTCATCATCTTTAGTCAGAGAAACATTTTAAAATACATTTTTTTCTGACTGCACAACAGTCAGATGTCCCTCCTCAGGCTCTGACTCATGGTCAGGCTCCACTGTCATTTGGGAATGGGAAACTATCGTCAGTATCAGGCTCGGCGCCACCACCAGCAGTCACAGGGACACCAATAACCTCCTGTTCCTCAGGCTCTGACTCATGGTCAGGCTCCACCGTCATTTGGGAATGGGAAACTATCATCAGTATCAGGCTCGGCGCCACCACCAGCAGCAGTCACAGGGACACCAATAACCTCCTGCTCCTCAGGCTCTGACTCATGGTCAGGCTCCACTGTCATTTGGGAATGGGAAGCTATCATCAGTATCAGGCTTGGCGCCACCACCAGCAGCAGCAGTCACAGGGACACCAATAACCTCCTCCTCCTCAGGCTCTGACTCATGGTCAGGCTCCACTGTCATTTGGGAATGGGAAGCTATCATCAGTATCAGGCTCGGCGCCACCACCAGCAGCAGTCACAGGGACACCAATAACCTCCTCCTCCTCCTCAGGCTCTGACTCATGGTCAGGCTCCACTCTCATTTGGGAATGGGAAACTATCATCAGTATCAGGCTCGGCACCACCACCAGCAGTCACAGGGACACCAATAACCTCCTCCTCAATCATCATGCCTGAGCCAGACTTTCTGCTACTTCTTGCACTGCTCCACTTGCTGCTACCTCCCCCAGCACCCATCAGCATGGACACCTCAGATGTGGCAGAGGAAATTTGGCAACAGTTATGCCATTGCCACTGCCACTTCCCTCCTTTCTAGCTCATCACCTACCCCTCCTCTTCCTATCGTGGAGCTTGTTAACCAACTTCTCAGCACTTAATTTTTATGGGCATGTCTGAATAATGGCATTACTATCCTAATGATCACACCCTACTGTGTTTATGCTCACTCCTTAGACATTGTATATAGACTGAACATATGTATTCCCATGGTTATGCTCTTTTGATCTGGTATTTTTTTATTTTGTACCACTGTTATTCTGAACTGACTGTAATTGTGTTCCTCTTGAATATTATTGTATTTCTACCTACAGTACAAGTCACATTAAACGGACCAATGAGTTGGTTTAGCAATGTTTTTTACCATTGGAAATGCATTGGCAACTCATATTGCATTGTTTTTCAGTGCTTAACCAGCTCAAGAGCAATGTTTGAAAAATGCTTTTGTAGCTCATTTGGAATGCATCTGTAGTCTATTCACAATGCAATGCAAAACTGAGTTTTCACTCTTAACAGTTTGTGCAGGGCTTTGTGCTGGATCCAGCAACACTTGTGCAACTCAATCAGAAATGCTAAAACAACTAATTGGAGGAACAGTTTAATGTGACTTGTACCGTGTTGTTTACTCACCACAGAAATGCTCATTGATCTGTATTGTAACTCTGCTACGCTGTACATGATGTTGATTGTAACTGTATCTTTGTTGCTGTACTTGATTTATGTCTGTACTCTCCTGGGTCGTGCCTGAAAATAGGTGTTTTTTTATGCCTAGCGCATATACCAAAAATAAATAAATAAATCAACTACTTATTTGTTACTACTACTGGTCTCGTAACCCATAGAAGATGCTGCTGCAGATGCATTTTTTTTAACTGCAATTTCCTTTTGCCCAACAGAACTTAAGCACTTCTTGGCCACCTCATCGGTGCCGCTCCCTTTACTTGCGAGTCTCTTCCCAGTCATTTTATATATTTTATATATTTAGATTTTTAATATTACAAGAAAAAAATAAATAAACTCTGCGGTGCTGCCTGACCTACTTAACTTTTGATCTTGCTTCACCATAAGCATGCTCCACCCCTCATGATCTTCATTCACAGATTATTCCCAGTAGGCAACCCCTAGATTTGTACATAAATCCTGCAGTAAAACTAAACAGCAGTAGCAGACAACACCTCACTCGATGGGTTAGTAGTGTGATCTGAGTCAGAACAGAGTGGTTTACTGAGCTAATAGTAGCTACAGTAAACCCACCCCCCAAAATGTTTGTTTTATTTTTTTTAACACAACACGGATTAACAAGATGCACATGACAAGGGTAATTCAAAAGTTACTGCAAGTAACACCGTCACTTTGAGAGTTAAACAAAATGACTACAACCAAAATAGAATAAAATAGAAGGGAGGCAGTATAGCACAGTGGTTTAAGGCTCTGAGCTGCAAATAAAGAGAAAGTATCTCACAGCCCCCACTTGCATACTGTGTGACCCTGAACAAGTCACTTAACCTACCTGTGTTCCCAGGTTGCACCTGTAAACAAGCTTTCAGCTTAGTGTGCCACTCCTGGTTAAACAATTGGGAGGGAAGAAACAGACCAATACAATGATTCACTTAACCAAAAAAAATGGTACTATAGAAATTAAATGAGAAATCCGGGACCACAGACAAAAATAATTAACAAGAAAGACTGATGTTAACAAATCACACTAGTGCTCACAGTAAAAGAAGAGCAAGTCACGGATTTTTTTATGGGCTGCCTTGTTAGCTGAAACACATTCCTTCCCCCCACACAGCAGTGCTTCACTAGACAGAACACAAATACTTTAAACTGAAGTAATATGCAAAACCAGAAACAAAACACTAATCTAATTACACATGCCTAGATCTTTTTTTTTTTTTTTTTTGCGTTTTTTTGGTATAAAATGGTTTTCTTGCTCAGACAAGCAGGGACAGACTTCTCTCCAACTCTTTCTTCATAAGATTGCATTGAACACAGCTTCCACATGAAATGCAACTCAGTTCAGTACCATGCGATCTCCAATACATCCAGTACATAGCGAACTCCGACGGTGGGCCCCACTTCACCAGCAAAATTACCAAATATACCATTTGCAATCCTATACTGTGAATTTGAACTTTGTAAGATGGAGTAACTTTGCAAATTGTGGCAAGTTTCCAACTTAATCCGTGAAGTGAAATCTGACTTTCCACACCATTAGTTATAAACAAAAAAAAGTCAGCACAGCCTAGAGGTTCAGAGCACTGACCTACTGTACCTGAACAAACAAGCATTTGTCAATGCTGAATGTTGCTTGCTTGTATGTGCTGTGTAGGTATTTGGAAGTCAGTGGAGTTCAAATATTGAAAATTTGCAAACTTACGAGCCTGAGTAGGACCTGCGCAACGCACACTCATAAAACAATAATTTTTAGGAAGTTTGTCACCAAAGTTTCAGCATAGCCATTTTAAGACCTCTGCTCATGAACAGTGTCACTGTTATTTTCTTAATGTGTCCCATACAGTGATTTCGCACACTGACTGCGCCATTGAGTGCTACATGGGCGGAAACACGTTTTGGGCGAGATGTGAAAAATGACAGCTGTACTGCTCATAAGGAGGTGTGGTAAAATGACAATGTTGAAAATCTGGAGTGAAAATATTGAAAATTCGCAAACTTACGAGCGCACGTAGGAACTGCACAACGACGCCAGAAACAGTTTTAGGAATTTTCCACTAAATTTCAACATAGGCTTTTTGAGAACCCACCTTATGAACACTGGCAGTGTTGTTTCATTAATTGGTGCCAAAAGGTGATTTTGCACAGTGACTGCGAAATCACCCTTCGGGCCCGATTAACGCCATGACAGTGAGAGCATTCATAAGAGGGGGTCCCAAAAACCCCATGTTGTAAATTTTGTGTAAAAATTCCAAAAAGTGTCTGAGACATGCAGCAAAGTTGAAAAAACCCTATTTATTACATTATACAGCTTACCGGCATTTCCTCAGTTCGCGGTCAGCTTTGAAGAGTGCAGACATGTTCCCGGTCCACCAAAGATCGTCGCGCCAGAGTCCAGAGGTAAGTAGGGGGTGAGGAGGGGTGTGGAGAGGCAGAGTGCACAGTGGGTGAGTGCCTGTGGGGGCAGAGACAGCGAGGGACCGTTTTTGTGTTTCAGGGTTTTTTTTTTTCTTTTAAATAAAGGATGATGATGTGGGACGTTTGCCACGCTGGGGTGGGCTCCCAGCATGGCACAAGGACAGCTGTTTGGGGGGCATGGAGCCGACGGGGGATTGGGCACCCCATCGGCAATAGCATCTGTTGCCACAGTGGGGTGGGCCCCAGTGTGGCACCCTGGTACTCTGGGGGGCAGTGGAGCCGAGTGGGATTGGGCACCCCATTGGCTATACATTGGATGTGTAGCCATGCTGGGGTGGGCACCTAGCGTGGCATGTGGAACTCTGTTTGGGGAGTACAGCACAGCTGGGACGTGGGGATTGGGCACCCCCGTCGGCTATACAGTGTGTGCGTGGGGGGGGCAAGCACGCAGTATGCGTGCGTGTGTGTGTGTATGGGGAGCGTGCATGAGCAGGCAATATCTTATCACTGCTCACTAAAGCGTAGCTCCCCCTTTCAACTGTACTCCACTGCATTTTCGACTGCTGTCATAGGCAGCTCCAGCAGCCATTGGAGAACTGTGGCCACGCCTGCAAACACACTGACTGAATTGGAAGAGGGCTGCCACACCTACGAAAACTCAGATGATGGCACTATGTTTCTTGCACATGCGTGCAAGCAACATAAAAATGTGCTTGAACATCATAGCTACTACAGGCATATAGTGTGACTCAGCCAATCCTTTCTGGTTTGACTCACTCAGCTAACCAAAGAAAAGAGAATCTCCACTCCAAATAAATAATTGTTAAGGCTCGAATTTACTTTCACCAGCTCTTCTGTGGCCATTGTTTTGTGGCCTCTCACCACTTTCTCAGGGCCCTGCAGCAGTATTTGCAAATATATAAACAATATCAACACAGTATCTATGTAACATAGTCAGAGGCCCCATTCATTCTTATCACACCATAAGCTCACCTTCTCACATCATAAACATTTCCACATGATCCAATTAGTTCATGTTATATATAATTAATGTGAAATCTTTGCCCAGTCCTATTCTTCCTGTAGTTTTTTAAGGGCTCATACAACTTAAAGTTCCACTTTACCTTGTTGCAATTGCATATTTTTCTATTTACTTCAAAACCAGATTATCATTGAACTGAAAATAATGTGTGAATTTTCTTAACCAGGTTTATGGGCATTCCAACTTTAGTTTTCTTTTTCTTGAATTTTGGGGTTTTTTCTATTCCGTACTTGCAAACAGAAAAATAAATAAAAAAGCTAAAGGTCCCCCATAACTTCTAACCTGTTTCTATACAGTGCCTTAGAATGCTGCATATAAAAAGGTGTTTTAGTTACCTTGCAGTTATGATGGCTTTCTTGGCCCTCCTAAAGCCTCAAAGTCTTGTAATTTTGTTACCAGTTAAAGAATGAAAATATCATTACTATTAGAGTTGTGGATTTTTACTTTAAAGGGTGTTTTTTTTGTAAACTTGGCTTAGTATGTGTTAGACCTATTTTGAATATGTCATACTCATTTCTGTATGTATTTTTCTAATTTCAGTATGCATTACACACTTTTTATGTGTTGTACATATTTCTGGGTGTAACTCTCATTTATATGTTTTATATATATATAGATATGGGTTACACTTATTTTATTCTTTGTCATAACCTATTATATTGTGTAATTCTCATTCTGGCATATATCATAGCCATTTTAGTATGTGGAATTTATTATGTGACATGTCATACTCAAAAAGCTGTCATCTTGAATTGAATGGCCAGCCATAATATTGGTCTATGAAAAAACAGTGCAGCCATCTTTTGTTTGCATGCCATAACTGCAGCACTTGGACAAGTGTTTTATGCAAATTAGTTATGCTCCCAGTTTTTCTTTTAGTTACTGAACAAAAATGCTAATGGCCAAATTCACATAGGTGGATGTGATCAAATCATGCATATCCCAGCCACAGTTATGCGACCCCACCATGCACATCTGCTTCATATGGCATACACAGACCCCAGTCTCTTTGCTCCATGAAGCCATGTGTTGGGGCACGGAATGGCAGGGGTGGGTGGAGCTCAGCCAGACCATGAGCATCCCATTGAATGCCCATGCCAGTCTGCAAGTGGATCATTACCTGCATAGGGTGCAGGACATGTTAGAACATACAGTCCTACAGAACTGCAATAGCCCCACTGGACGAACATCATTTTTCAAAACCAACCTATTGTAGAGGCTCTTAAGGCTGAGGACTGGAGTAGGAAGTGCCCACTAGGCCCACAATTGTTAATTGTGGCCAGGTGGAGTGGGGAACATTGCTGCTAATGTTGCCACTAGGACTGCATAGCATTCCTCACTATGCATGCTCTACACACTGTTGGGAATGTTTTTTTGCATCTGGCGCATGTCCATCCATTCTCTCTGATCCACTCCATCTGCCTACAGAGCCATACACATGGATAGGGATTGGGTGCAGAAGGGACAATGCAGTGATTTTCATGCCATACAGATAGTCATGGAATTGGCACACGAATACCCACTTAAGAGCAAGAAATTCCAATGTGCATATAAGACAGTTGCATTTGGCTAGTGACAAATTGCAGCTGCCAAAGGCAACAGGTCTCAAACCACCGGAGGACTCTTAATAAAGGATGACACCCAGGCAACTGAAGCTGACATTGGTATGTAGCACATATGGTTTTGCTGGATTGGTGCAGCAAGCACTGGTGATTCGGTCAGCTGCTGGATGGTCTTTTATTTTTATTTAATTACTGAACCTGTTTAAGCAAGGGGGTACCTAATTGCCCACCCCCCATAGTTAGCAGTGAAACCAGTGAACAGGAGGAGGGGATATCTCTACAAAGCATTGTGCAAAAGATGGAGATAGGCATCCAAGGGGTGGATAGGCTGAAAGGGGGCAAAAGTCAACAGCGGGGCAGACAGCTGGGAGAACCAGGGATAAAGGACAACCAGGGAGGGGGGCTAGAGTAGAAAAGCTAAATAGTCCAGGGAGTTCACATCATGGAAAGCCATGGGTGCCAATGCCAGGAGCATTAGCAAAAAGATGGATGATCTGGAGGCTGCCATGGTGCAGTCAGACCTGGACATTGTGGCCATCGCAGAGACCTGGTGTAATGATAACCCTGACTGGGAAATGGCCATACCCAGCTACAACATACTCAGAAGAGACGGGGCAGGCAGGAAGGGGTAAGGAGTAGCACATTATATGAAAGATGACATAAAGGCCAAAGAGATCCAGAAGGAACAAAATGGGGAGGAGATACTATGGGTTAAGCTAGAAGGAAAATGGGGTCAGCCATCCACACAGGAGTGGTCTACAGACCACCAGCCCAGGAGAAAGAGACAGATAGGGGAGTTAATGCTGGCCATCCAAATGATGGCAGACAAGTGGGAAGTGGTGCTGGTTGGAGACGTCAATATTCCAGACGTGGACTGGAGCCTCCAAGCAGCAGCATCAACCAGAAGCAGATTTATCCTGAAATACCTTATGATGCCTTCCTTAAGCAACTGATCATGGAACAAACTCAGCAGAAGGCAATACTGGACCTCATGCTCACAAACGGGGACAGTGTGATGGGGTAACAGTGGGGGAGCACCTGGGGAACAGTGTTCACTGGTCACTGTGGTTTGAAATCACAGAAAGAGCAGAACCAAACTGCACAAAACACATGTATCCTGGATTTTAGGAGGGCAGACTTTGGGAAAATTGGGACATGCTTGAAAGAGGCACTAATGGGAATGGGGAGGGAATCAGGGGTAGAGGAACAGCAGGCAATATTTAAAACACAGATTACAAGAGCAACAGAATTATGCATTAAGCAGATTAGTAAGGGGAAAAGGAAGAGGTGGCCATTATGTTTTTCCAAGGAGGTAGCAGAGAAAGTGAAAGCCAAAAAGGTCACATTCAGGCAGTAAAAAAGACACAGGCAGAAGGGGATAGGAAGAAGTACCAGGAGAAGCAAATGGAGGCAGGGAAGTCAGTAAGGAAAGCCAAAGCTCAGACAGAAGAGTGCATCGCAAAATCAGTGGGTAAAGGGGACAAAATCTTTTACAGGCACGTAAATGAAAAAAAAAGGGCAAAGGGAGGGAAAGTGAGACAGAAGGGGGAGGATGGGGGCCACGTAGAGGATGACAACAGTAAAGCTGACGCACTGAACAGATATTTCTGCTCAGTCTTTATTGAGAAAGAGGAATGTAATGGGCCTGAAGGGAGTACAAGGGGTGGAAATGGCACAGAAATGGACATAAGTCCCTTTACATGGGAAAGGGTCCTAAAGGAACTGGAAGGAATAAGAGTCAATAAAGCAATAGGGCCAGATGGGGTGCACCCCAGGGTCCTAAAGGAACTAAGAGAGGTGGTGGCTAAACCTCTGTCAATCCTGTTTAGCTAATCACTGGAAACAGGGGAGGTACCCAAAGACTGGAGGACAGCAGATGTAGTCCCCTTATACAAAAGCGGGAACAAAGAAGAAGTAGGGAACTACAGACCAGTCAGCCTGACCTCAGTAGTGGGGAAGATCATGGAAGTACTACTGAAGGAGAGACTGGTGGAACATCTGGTTGCCAATGGACTACAGGACCCAACGCAGCATGGTTTCACTGGGGGCGGTCATGCCAGACCAACCTCATTGAATTTTTTGACTGGGTGGCAAGGGAAGAGGATCAGAGGAAGGCAGTGAATGTGGCCTATCTGGACTTCAGCAAGGTCTTTGACACTGTGCCACATGGAAGGCTATTAAACAAACTGAGGAATATGGGAGTGGGCAGGACAGTAGTGCGGTGGGTGGTAGTTGACTGGGTGGCAGGACACAGAGGGTGGTAGTAAATGGCTGTCACTCCACAGAGAGAAGAGTGACCAGTGGGGTACCACAGGGATCAGTGCTTGGTCTGGTTCTATTCAACATCTTCATCGGTGACATTGCACAGGACCTAGAAGGCAGAATTTCCCTGTTTGCTGATGACATGAAGCTTTGTAACAGAGTGGACACACCAGAGGGTGTAGACAGAATGAGGAGAGACCTGCAGAAGCTTGAAGAATGGTCAAGAGTTTGGCAGTTGAAATTCAATGCAAAGAAGTGCAAGATAAAGCATATGGGGCACAAAAACTCTGGAACAACATATCAATTGGGGGGGGGGTGAGGATATATCATGCACCAAGCAGGAAAGGGACCTTGGGGTTATCATCTCTGATGACCTCAAGATAGGGAAACAGTGCAACAAGGCAGCAGGTAAAGCAAATAGGATGCTAGAATGCATAGACAGGGGCAGAAAAAGGGAGGTCATAATTCCACTATACAAGACACTAGTGAGGCCTCACCTGGAATACAGTGTACAGTTCTGGAGACCTTACCTATGTAAGGACATAGACAGGGTAGAGAAAGTTCAGAGGAAGGTAACAAAGATGGTACAGGGACTGCATCACAAGTTCTATGAGGACAGGCCGAAGGACTTGCATATGTACTCCCTGGAGGAGAGGAGGGAGAGAGGGGATATGATAGAGACATACAGGTACCTTACAGGGAGGAACAGGGTGCAGGAATACACTATGTTCCAGCAAAAAAAATCTTCCAGGACTAGAGGGCATGGGATGAAGTTGGGGGGGATTCAGAGGAAACATGAAGAAGAATTTCTTCACAGAAAGGGTGGTAGACAAGTGGAACACCCTGCCAGAGGAAGTGGTGGGGGCTGAAACAATCACAGGATTTAAAAATGTATGGGATAGACATACGGGAATTCTGGAGGTCAGGGGTAAGGGGCAACAGACTTCTAGAAAAATGTAAAGGGAACCTACAAGCTCAAAACGGCAAACAGGGTGAGCCATGGGCCCTTATCTGCCAACAGTGTCTATGTATCTATGTATTTGTAATTTTTGATGAAGAAAGGCACACTGAGGTACTATATCTTGTTTCCAGGTGCATCCAAGGAGGTTGCATGAACTTGTTTTATTGACAGGAGGAATGTAAGCCATGACACTAAGGAAAATTCCCCTGTTATTCTTCTTCAGTAAGTGCAATGGAATCTTTCACTTCCACCTGAACAGTGACCAGAGATGGGCAGAAGGGACCTCAGTTTAACATCTCATCCAAAGGATGGCACCTCACCTGTGCAGCACCCCCTCATACTGCACTGCAGTTTCAGTTATGGGTATTATCGCAAGTATCTGGTGTGGGGCTAAAACCCAAAACCTTCCAATCTTCCAGCCCCCCAAGGTGAACATGCTACCCTCTGGTCCACTGACACTGTCACCTCTTGGAAGGCACCATCACAGGTGTCATCCCATGGGGATCCAGTTGGCTTGTAGATCTTAAAATAGGCTAGGGGTTATTTTCTTTCCTTAGGACCAGTCTTTCAAGATTTATTGGTGGGCAGATATCCTTGTGTCAGATTTAGGAGGGGCATCAACACATGAGTATAATCTCTAAAATCTCTATTTAAATGACAATAATACCCACAAAACCCAAGAAATGCTGAAGGTCTTTGAGTTTCCTGGGCTGGGGCCCAGTGGTCAGTACTTGTACTTTGCCAAGGTCACTCTGGATCCTTTTTGCAGCTACAGTGTGCCCAACATATTTCTGGACATTTGAAAGAACTAACAATTGTACGTAGACAACTTAAGCCCAAACTCCTACAACTGATCCAGCACCTTTAACAGTCGACTCTCATGTTCCTCCAGGGTCTTACCAAATATGATTATGTCTTTCAGGTTCAACAAGCACAATAAGAAATTCATGTCTCCCACAGCTCTCTCTGTAAGGCATTATAAAGTGGTCAATGTTAAGATCCTTTGAGGCATGCACAAGAACTCATAAAACCTCAATGGGCAAATGAAAGCAGACTTTTCACATTCAGTTTTAGCCACAGGGATTTGATAATAGCCACTTCTAAAGTCTAGCACAGAGAACCAACAGCTCCAGTTGAGGTAGTCCAGTGCATCTTGGATCTAGGGCATGGTGTTTCAGTCCTGGACAGTGTGCGTGTTGAAGGTCCTTTAGTCTACACACATATGCACAGTTCCATTTTTCTTCCTAACTATGAAGATGGTAGACGTGTAGGAACTCATGGCCTCTTGTATGATCCCTTAAGCTAATAGCTCCTGTAAATACTATAACTTGTCATCAATGTCTGTGGACACCAATCATTGGGACCATTCCTTAAATGGCCTATGATCATGCAGCCAGATCCAATGCTCCTTTCTGATCATGCCCATATCCTATTCATTGATAGAAAATACCTTGGTTTTGATCGCTGCTTATTCTGGCCTACCACTCTTCAGTTAGGGGTGACTCCCCAAAGTCAATGGCACATGGGTTGAACTGCATTATGGACCCGTCCCCATGGGCCTTAGACTGCATAAAGGCATCAATGTAATATGCCCACAACAGGGTTCTTCCTTTTCCAACAATGATGGGACATTCTATTACGTTCTTTACTTGGAGGCAGTATGGTGCAGTGGTTTAAGTCTCTGAACTACAAACTTGGAGACCTGGGTTTGAATCCCAAAGCCCCCACTTGCATACTGTGTGACCTTGAGCAAGTCACTTAACTTCCTTGTGCTCCCAGGTCACACATGGAAACAAGCTTCAGCTTAACATGCCTTTCCTGGTGTAAAGAAAGATTTTAGGGTGTCTAGGAAGGTACCAATTATAATCAAGACACAAAGCTGGTATATACTTTCTTATATTATGCAGTTACAAATAGCATTACAAGGTCTCAGCACAGCATTTCTATATGAAATATAATCTGTCTAGAAAACGACTACAGAAGATTAACAATCTTTTCATATTTACCTCTCTTCTGGGAGACACAGGCACAGTGAAATGCTTCTGTACAAAATGGATTACTGGCTCACCCTCCTCTTGTCTGGAAGGCATTATCATACCTAACTTTCTGTATAGTTACATGACGCATTCATACTAAAGCGTCTTACTTTCGAGAAATGTTTTTCAGCCTTGCATACATGTGAGGTGAGTTTCATATGCATCAGCACTTGCTCTTATCAGTGTATTCAGACACTGTGTCTTTTCCCAAAGACTGTTCTCAACATCAGTGTGGCAAGGCTGTCTCTGTTCTGTGGGTTTAGCAAATAGCAGTTCTCCACTGTAACCTTTATCTCCCAAAAGGGCCACTGCTTGCAATTGAATTATTAGCTAATAAGCAGTAATACATTGGTTATACCTAATGGTAGATGCACAGCTAATATTAATGCAATGTAATATACTTACGGTTGCAATAAGTTAGACATGGTATAGGCAGTAATAAGAATAATGACAAACATTTCCTTACATGGTTAAACAATTTCTCCTCCCCTAACTTGACTGGTAATGCGGTGCACAGTGACTTGCACTAGGTCTGGCAATACCAAAGGCTTGAACAATAGCCTTCCAGATGATTTGTTCTCTTGGGGCATCCATTCTTAGAATATGGGTGGCAGCCTCCTTCCTCAGCCTGATGATGCCACTGATAATACATTCCACATTCAGGGGTAGGGAGGGATTTGACACCAAGAATACTCTGATGACATGGATAGTGGGGACATTTTGGGACACTTGGACGAAAGAACCCAGAAAACTACAAGTACAGTGCTTGACCTGTGAGATTGGCACTCACACCATTGATGTCATCATGAGGAGTGATCAGAAGGTGGACTAAAGCACCTATCCTCCCCATACTTACTTTTGAGGGCCTTGAGGGTGTATGAAATCTCATTAGCCAAGGGAGTAGCACCAATAGCAATATCCCCAGAGAGCAGACTCTAATTGGAAAACCCAAAGAAAGGACTGGCTTGCGAAAGAGAGAACAACACTCAAAGATCTGAATGACTTAGTGAACCCAGCTGGGTCAGACATTGCCCTGGCATTGGCCAAGTAGGATGGTGTTGGACAGTTAATGGAGAAGTTACCATGCCCCTCCCTCAAATACCTACAGCTCTGCCAGTTCTCTAGGGGGGAGACCTACGCCAGCCAGAGAGGACTTCATAAAAATGGTGTATTGTTAAAAGAAAAACAACTGAACCTAGCTAAATGGGACCCATTTAGCTAGCTTCTGGTGCTTGTTTGTTTGTTTTTGTTTGCTTGTTTGTTTGTTAAAACCCTCAAATCAAGGGTGCCCAACTAGGTAACAGGAGCCATTCACTTGTATTCTGTATATGAGAACAGCAGGATTTTCTTGCCTTGTGAAGCTGAAGCCTGAGTCTTGTTGTTGGCTTCTGTTTCAGCAGTGAGCTGGCAACTGTGATCGTGATCACAATCTCTCTCTCTCTTCCTTCCTATTTATCTATCTATCTATCTATCTATCTATCTATCTATCTATCTATCTCCCTTTTTATTTACTATTCCCTCTCCCTCCCAGCTTGCCAGCCCTCCCTCATTCATCCCTGATTTGCTGTTATAAAATAAGCAGACCTGAGTGCTCACCCCTGGTACCACTTCACGACCCACTCCCCTCCAGGTCATCTGCCCCTTCCCCCATGAATAGGTGGTGACACTGGGATGACCACCCCAAGTGTCACCTTGCAGTTAAGCCAAAACTGGGGTGCCTAATCACCTGTGTTGAATTCAATATTAAACCTGCAAAAAAGAAAATAGTCCCTCAATGCTTTTTTTCACATTATTCCTGCAAAAAATAAAACAGTCCCTCTCCAATCTGACCCCCACCCTCCTCAGTACCCACCACACCGCAATCCCCACAACACACCCTCACTCTCCTGAACATGTTCCCCCAACATAGATCCACTCTCCAATTGAAGACGCACCTTGCTGTTAGAACTGATGACTGTGATATGAGAAAATAAGGTAAGTCTGGTTTAATGTACTTTAATGGGTTTTGAACTTTTATTCATAACTTTGCCATTTTTTAGTATTTTTAGACCAAATTTTCAACATGGCCATATTGGGACCCCTCCTCTTGAACGCATGCAGTGAAATTTTTCAAATGCATCCCAAAAGGTCATTTCACAGTCATTGTGCAACATCACCTTTCAAGCAGGATTTGAAAATTTTCATCACCCTTGTTCCTAAGGTGAGGGTCATAAGAAGGCTATGTTGAAGATCTGAGGTAAAAATATTGAAAAACAGCAAGAATATAAGCACACATTGAGGTTTTTTAACACTTGCTCATAACTTTGGTAATTTTCAGTATTTTGACCTCAAATTGTCAACATGGCCATTTTGTTTCACACCACCTCATGAATGTGGCAGCTGTCATCTTTTAATCTTGGCCAAAATGTGTTTTTCTACTTGTGGCATGAAATCACCTTTTGGGCTAGATTTAAAAATTTGAACGTACTGGGTTCATGAGGTGGAGTCATAAAAAGGCTATGTTGAACACATGCAGCCAAAATATTATAAAAAAACAACAAAGTTATGAGCAGACACTGAAATTTTCCTATGTTCGGTCATAACTGTGGTAATTTTCAATATTTTGGCCCAAAAAGTTCAACATAGCCATTTACACCACCTCATGAATGCTGCAATTTTTTTTAATCCTGGCCAAAACATGGTTTTGCACTTGTGGCACGAAATGCCTTTTCAGATGGATTTGAAAACTTTCACCTACTGGATTCATGAGGTGTGGTCATAAAAAGGCTAGGTTGAAAATTTGGGGGTCAAAATATAAAAAAAAAACAAAGTGATGACAATATATTGAAAGTTTTCTACTCTCACTCATAACTTTGGTAATTTTCAAGATTTTTTTTTTCCAATATTGTTTATTCTCCTTCAGGCTCCACTGGCTGGGAACTCTTTCTGTTGCCTCCAAGTGAGCGGCCCCCTCTACCTGAAGCCCTGCTGCAACCACTCCCAGTCCCTACATCCACCCTCAACACACCCCAGTGCTGCCTCCAAGCTTACCCCTGGGGTCAGGTATGCCATCATCCCCTTTGACATTTCTTCCCCACATTTATCTAGTCCACCTGTAGAGATGAAGGTGTGGGTTGGTCTGAGTAGTTCTGCAGCCAGGGTTCAGCATGAGAGTGGGCCTTTGGAGGAGTGTCATCTGCCTGACCTGTGCACTCTTTTCACATTTTCTTCCCACCACCTACCAGGAGCATGCATCAGGATTGACTGCCAGTGAGGCAGGATGCAGCCAGCCCATGGGCATGCTCCAGTGGTGCCTCTTACCATGCATGTATCCATGCCACTACCATCTGTGGTCACCCAGGTGGCTGTAAAGTAGCAGGACACAAAACCCTCCCTCCCCAAAGGAGAAGGAGAGCATCCTGTGGGCTGCTCAATCCTCCTTCCCATGGCCAGTCCTCAGATGGCCCAGGCTTGTTTCTAATCCCAGGTCACTGGCATCATGAGAGGTAGCACTACTGCTGCACTGAAGAGCCAGACAGTTTTCAATATTTGACCCCAAATTTTCAGCACAGCAATTTTTTCATACCACCCCATGAATGTGACAGCTGTCATTTTTCAAATCTTGGCCAAAATGTCTTTTTGCACCTGTGCTACAAAAAGACATTTCAGCAGGGATTTGAAAAATGTCACCTACTGGGTTTATGAGGTGGAGTATTAAGAAATCTATTTTTTTTTTTGTCTTTGTTAACTGGGTAAGGCCCACTAGGCACAAGTACCTCTTTTCAGGGGCAACTTGGGACCACTAGTTAGGTTAAGTGACTTGCTCAGAGTCACACAGTATGCAAGTGGAGGTTGTGTGAGTCAAACCCCAGTCTATTGGATGTGCCAGGCTCATTAACAGCTCATTACTCTAAACCTCTAGGCAATACTGCTAGCCCAACTCACAATTTTTCCAATTTTCAATATTTTTACTCCAAACTTTGAACATAGTCATTTTTTCACACCACCTCATAAACGTGACAGGTGTCATTTTTTAAATCCTGGACAAGATGCATTTTTGCAGTTTGGGTGTGAAATTATGTTTCAGCCAATATACTATCAATGCCACATGTCAAGTTTATAAGGGAGTCATAAGACGACTATCTTGAAAATGGGACAAAATTAAAAAACAATAATAATTATTAAGAAAGGTTATGTATAGCACCAGATGTTACCCCACTGGGAGGTGCTTTGTGATCTCGTGCTGCTGAGCTGAGTTCTGGGGTGAACTTGGTGAGCCAGCTGAGTGGGTCAAGGGTGGGGGATGGTGCTGTTATGTGACACACCCTAGCCATGAAAGGAAAGGTGTAAGGTTTCGTGCATGGGCCCAGATACCATATAGTGAAGACAACTTTTTTCTTGGCGTACGGCTATATACCTCTGCACCCATGGGTGGCAGATGGCCCTGTGCATTGACTAAGAGAGGGACATGTTACCCTGTGTACAGTATCTGTATCTGTGGCCACATGGAAGCAGAGAACCCATAGGGCCCTGTACTTCCACTGTCCACCAGACAGCCCCATGAATTCTTGACATGCATCGCTGCACAGAAGTGTAGGGCAGCAGGGCCTTGCACTTCCATAGGCAGATGGAGTCTTCCCTTGGCTCAGAGCCAAAAGGGCCCTGCATGTCTGTATCTGTTCATGCAGGCCCCAAAGGGACTTGCATAAATGAGGATATAATAGCACTATTTCAAATAGAAAGGAAATTCTTTGCAAAAAATTGCATTAGTACACCAGTTAGGGTTCAACTTAATGCAACAAAAGTAGGGAAATGTGGCATTAGGGTTTCCAGCCCTAAGCACTCCCCCCTCCCCACCAAAGCCGCAAAAGGACAACACCACACAAGCAATCACAGATAGCCATTATCAGGTAAGACAAAAAACATACAACTGTTTCCAGATGACACAAGTGCAGTAACACAGATGTTTTACCTACATGGATTTTTATCTATGACTGCATAAGCAGAGGCTTATGCAGCTACACCTGTGCATGTATGTTGTACTGCAAGCATGCATATGTGTGACTTTCTGTAGACAAAAGGCCCCATTAGGCCAGAGGTACAGTGGCACCAGCCAGGATGCAACACAGTATCCTGCAGTGTGTATCACAAAAATGCTGTAGTATGCTGCAAGGAACACTGTAATTCAATGGCAATTATGCTCTTTTTTCAGTGCAGTATTTTGTGACACATCATTTAATGCAAGTTATTGTATTGTATTGTGGCTGGCTCTGCTGTACTCATGCATGCTGTATGAGGTACCTCACTAGATAGCATGATTCATTAGTGTATTCTTTTCTACATGCATCTGCATAATTGAAAAACTGCTACTCCCTTGAACAATTTCTAGTTCCACTGCTGAAACCATTATACCCACATTGTGAAGCTACTTCTGTCTGCATAACTGCAGGCCCCACAGGGGTCTGTACTTCTGAAGCCAGAAGTCAGTGTGTATGTCTTGCACATGTGGCTAAAGAGTCACAGGCCCCTTATGAGCCAGTGCTTCTGCAGACAGAAGAAGTGTTGCAGTTTTGGTATCAAGGATTTAGTGGCACCTGTGTTCTGCAGCCAGAGGTCAGTGTGTATGTGTCTTACACCTGTGGCTGCAGAAGCACATAACCATCAAGTGTTTGTGTTTTACAGTGTGCAGGAGTACCTGAGGATACAGAAGCATTGCCACCCCATAAGGGCATGTGCTTCTGCATATAAAAGAACTCTTGTAATTTGGGGATCTATATCTGTGGCTGCAGGGGTCTGTACTTCTGCATACAGAAGCAGTGCTGTGATGAGTATTGTGGATTTGTATCTGCAGTGACAAATGAGTGTGTGTGTCTTGTGGTTTGCATGCCACAGATACAAATGCACAAAGGTAGCACATTAGTGCTGCTGCATTTGTGTCATCTAGAAACAGTTGTATGTTGTCTGTGTTACCTGATAATGGTTGCCTGTGGGTGCTTGTGTGGTGTTATAATTTTGCTGCTTTAGGGATGGGGTGTTAGGGTTGGAAACCCTAACACCACATTTCTCTACTTTTGTTGAATTAAGTTGAACCCTAACTGGTGCATTATCACAGATTTTTTCAAAAAATATATAGTACTCTTATATATTATACTAGTGCTGTAGTGCCAGTATAGTTAATGGGGAAGTCCACCCAGAATGTGCAAAACCGTATGTTATGTAGAGTGTTTTGATATGTTTGTCAAGTCCTAGTGTGTCCTTCCCTCTGTCTGCTATTAGGAGTTTTTCCTAAATTAGCCTGCTAGCTGTATGGTAGTTTTACGACCCCTGGGGATCTCCAGCACAAATAGATTTATTGGCTTTCTTTCTCCTATGATGCACCCTGGCTCATGTGATAATGATGTAGCTATGCCCTTAGATTTAGCAGGGTCTGTGTCAGCTCAGCCACGAAGTTAATACTTCTTTCAGAGAAGTCACACTGCTAGATTTTGGGTGAGTGTAATCATAATTATTTTTTGATATTAGTACCTTGTCCTGCTATGTTACAACCTATAAGGTGATGCTCAATGTTTGCTACTTAGTACTGGTGCAAAAACTGAAATTGACTGAGAGGAATAGAGTAAGCAGTGACATGATTCAAACACACACACACACACACACACACACACACACACACAGCAGAACATAGCAGGACAAGGTACTGATATCAAAAAATAATAATGATTGCACTCACCCAAAATCTAGCAGTGTGTCTTCTCTGGCAGAAATATTTTTTCTGTGGCTGAACTGTGAAAGACCCTGTAACAAGACACTGGCTTCCTGCAGGGGCAATTAGACATCACACCAAAGGGCACTCTGGGAAGACTATCTGGGATGAGAGGTCAAAAAAGTAACCAGAATGGCAACCTCCAAGGGCAATAAAACAGTGAGGGACAGTTAGAAAAGACATCTCTCACAGCCAAAGGAAAAGAAAGCACTGGGAACTGGTTAGAACACAGAAAAAAAGACTACTACTTATCTTTTTCTGATTTTAACATTGAGTTTTCCTTTAAGGTTGAGTAAGGTATTTAATGTTAAACCACAATATTTGCATCTTAATAACTTTGGTGGCATTCAGAAAAATAGCCCAAAGTTATACATGTCCAGTCTGGCTCATAGGGTCTCAAAAATGAAAAGTTTTGTGATGGCAACTTACATGGTTTATGAGATATGGAACATCAATTTAAAATGAAATTCTGTTTTGTTCCTGTACTTACTGTAACATAAGTTTTTGGTCTCACATACAGCCTGAATGGTACAAAATGTTTTTTTGGTGTCATGTATAGCCTAGACTGTACAAAACCTTCATGGTAGAAGTGGCCTTTGCCAAGGTAGTGCCATTCGAAGGTTTCGTGAAAAACATATTAAGTGGTTTCAGAGTTACAAAAAATTATACCTTTTTTCCGAGTGTGCTCAGTAGGGTTTTTGGATAACCTTCTGATATGAGCAATAAAAAAAAATGTGATTGTGAGGATTTAACATTCGTGATTGATCCATCATGAGAACAAGTATCACTCATGACAGCTGCCATCTTGTTTTTTCTTTCAAATAAAAAACATTGAAAATACATAAAAACTATATAGTTTTAAAAAAATAAAAATAAACACCTAAACCTAGATAAATGGAACTCATGTATCTAGATTCTGGTGTTTGTTTAAACAAAATTGGACAGAAATCCTTTTTTTTTCTGGGCATCTCAAAATCCAGGGAGCCCAGCTTAGCAAGAGGCACAATTCATCCATGTTCTCTGTATGAGAACAGTGGGATATTCTTGACATCTGCAGCTGCACATGGAGGCATGCTGCCTGCTTGTGTGCCAGCAGTGAGCCAGCAATCTCTCTCTCTCTTTCTCCCATATCTTTCTGTCTGTCTCTCTATCTATCTACTTACCTATCCTATCCACCTATCTTAAATGGACCAGGGTACCCAACCTCAATATCGTTACCTTCTTCCCCTTTCCCCTCCAGATCACCCATTCTGTTATTATGACAGTGGACTGGAGTGCTAATCCCTGGTACCACTTTTTTCTACCCCCTCCCCTCCAGGTCACCCCTCCCAAAAAAATAGGTGGTGGCACTGGCATGCCCACCCCTGGTGCTGTGGAAAATTATTCAGACACTGCGGCCCCCAATCACCCAGTGTTGGCTCATCACCCCCCCCCAGTAAATCTGTAAATAAAAACTTCCCTTGTTGATCTTATCTTTTTGGGTTATTTTTGTTAAATATTGCAAAGAAGAAATGTTCCCTCACCTAGCTAACCTTCCTAGACCCCAACCCCCATGACCACCCACTCAGCTCCAACCACCCCACATACACTCAGTCACCTAAACATGTCCCATGACATAGATCCACTCTCTGACTGAAGACATGTCTTACTGCTGGAACTGGGGACTGTGATATGAAAAAATAAGGTAAGCCCAGTTTAATGCATTTCAATGGATTTAGAACTTTTACTCATAACTGTCATTTTTTTAATATTTTTACAGCAAGTTCTTAACATGGCCTTTTTGGGATCCCATCTCATGAAGAAGGTAAATGGAATTTTTCAAATCCATCTTGATGGGTTGGTCCAGTGGCATGGACGGCAGATGCATCAAGCCTCACCTACTGCCATGCCAGTGATCCAGGGTCAGGAGTGATCTCAGGGCATCAGGAGTTAGCCAGGGAGGAGGAAGATCAAATGCCCAGAGGACAGGTGTCTTTTTCTGGGGAGGAGAGAAACTGCCCCTGGCATTTGCCTGACCACTAGTGGTGGCTGTGGGTACAGGCAAGTGGGACCTCAATGTGGGGAATGGGGGAATGGTAGCCATTGATGTCCTACACATGGGAGCATGCATAGGCATGTCTGGAAGGCATTGCATATCCTCTCCTCTGATGGGAGGAAAACTGGAGAAAGGCCGGCAGCAGGGCAGGATGAAACTGACCACTAACAGGCTCCATACTCAGGCTAAAGGGTCCTTTCCAAGAAACCAGATCCATTTTGTCAGCAGGCAGGGGCCACTGGACCCTGCCATGGGGGGAAAGCCATGAGGAAAGACTGGGATCGAGGTAAGTCCCTGTGATACCAGGTGATGGGGCTGGGGGTCAGTAGAAGGACCAGCCCACCCCAGCAGGGAGAAAAATGAATAAGAAACAAAATCAATCTCAAAAGGTGACTTTGTGGTCACTGTGCAAAATCCCTTTTCAGGCAGGATTTGAAAGGTTTCACCTACCGAGTTCTTGAGGTGGGGTAATAAGAAAACTATGCTGAAAATTTGGTGCAAAATATGTTAAAATGACAAGTCATGAGTGAATATTGAAATATTTCAATGTTTACTCATAACGTTGCTAATTTTTTACATTTTCCCAACAAACTTTCAACATGGCCATTTTGGAATTCCACCTCATGAACAAGGCAGGTAAATGTTTTCAAATTGTCCCGAAGGGTGATTTGGCAGTTGCTCTGAAAAAAATCACATTTCAGGTGGGATTTGAACATTTTCACCTATGGGATTCATGAGGTGGGGTCATAAGAACACTATGTTAACAGTGTGGTATAAAAATACAGTAGGGTTAAATTACCAAAATATGAGTGAACATTGAAATATTTTAACGTTCGCTCATACCTTTACTAATTTTCAATATTTTTACTCCAAACTTTCAGCATAGTCATTTTTTAAAAATCACCTTATAAACATGATAAGTTTCATTTTTCATATCCTGGATGAGATGTGTTTTCACACATGTGGTGCGAAATGACATTTTGGATAACATTCTATAAATGCCACATGCCATGTTTTTAAGGGGAGTTATAAAATGCATATTAAAAAATTGGGGTCAAATTTTTTAAAAATTACCAAGAAATGCTGTGTGTAGTACTGGCCTTTACTCCAGTGGGGGTAGTGCTTTGTTATGCAGTCTCAATGAGCTGAGTTCGGGGGTGAGCTGAGTGACACAGCTGGATGTGTTGAGACTGGAGAGGAACTCCACTGCCATGCAGCACCCCCCAGACTGTGAAGTGTAGGTGCAGGGTTGGTTGCCACATAGGCTCAAATAACATTTACTGAAGAGAACTTGGCATAGGGCCCTGCACCTCTGCATTCTTGGGTGCCAGAGGACCCTGTGCCTTGGTTGAGAGATGGAGTCTTTGCCCTGTGCATCTGTGTCTGCACACACATGGAAGTGTAGGATCCATAGGGCCCTACACTTCTGCAATCCATCAGACAGACCCATGAATCTCCCAAATTATACAGTTTTTAGGTCCAATAGGAATAAACATGAGGGTGGTTCTGCTTTATTTATCCATGCCTCCATTCCATGCTCTCTTGTTAAAACTGACACATGGGTGGTTTGATTAATGCTGTGTTTATTTCTTTAAAATTATCAGGAAGGAAGATCTTAGTTGGCAATATTTATTGCCCCCTTAATTTTAAAACAACCAAATTCCCACATTTATACTCATTGATCTATTCCTTTGGGGAATTTCAATACGCTATTTTACTGGGGGGCTTTAATGCTAACTGGCCTTGCAGTAGGGGACTCAGACTAAAGTCATTCCTTGCCCTTCTAGGCCTGAACCAATTAATCAAAGACCCCACACATTATGATCTAGCTAGAAATATCTTCACTATCCTAGATTTGATTTTTGTTTCCCTTGATCTGCCAGTTAGCTCTTCTGGTTGTCAGGGAAACTTATCTAGTGATCATGCTCTTATTTATTGTACGATAAACTTTTCTCCCTCTAAATTTACTTCTAATACCATCAAGTTTGGCTGTTTTAAGCATTTTAATCTGGAAGCTTTTCATATTGGCCTATGAAAGATTAATTGGGGGCATCTTGCCCCTTTTCTAGAAAAGAGGGTTAAATCCAAACATGTACCCTGAGTGACTCCTTTTATCCTCTCCCAGTTGAAGTTCCAAGATAAACTCTATCAAAAGGCCAAGAAAATAGATACTCCTAAAGCCTGGCAGACTTTTCGTAAATTCTGTAATTACTGTGTTACCATTATAACAAAATCCTAATCTTCTTATTACAAGACTAGTTTGGCTGATGTAAGAAATAATCCCAAAAAATTCTGGCATATGGTTGAGTCCATTTGGAGGGTTCCTTCTGCATCTTGAACTACAAATGTATCTCATGCTGGGTCCACTGTGTACTACAAAGAAGGTATCTGTGGTATGTTTAACACATGATTTTCTGAGACTCCTGCTTTGCTACTGAAAAAAGCTGGTTTACCTATGGCTGGATTGTCCCCTGATCCCCTAGCAATTCTTCCTCTCTCAAGACCTAAATTTTACTTTAGGCACATTAATTCTGAAGAAGCATTTAATTTGTCATCTTTAAGAGAGGACTCAGCCAAGGGACTTGATAATCTAGACAATGTTCTGCTTAAATCTTGTGCTGACATCTTAGCTCCCCTCAACCAATATATTTAATATATCTCTTGCTACCCAAACCTTCTCCTTAGCATGGAAGTATTGTGTAGTTGTCCTCTTTAATAAGCTTTGGTGGAGAATTATCATTCAATTCCCTTGTTTCCTGTTATCTCCAAATTTTGGGGAAAAAATTGTTCTTTGTCAGATTTCTGACTAGCTGGGCTCTTATCAGGTTCTTTCTTAGTTTCAGGTATTTTTGAGTTTTAGACCCAATTACTCTACCCAAACAGCATTGAATTATTTTAATGATTCTGTTTCCAAGGCTTTGGACAAGGGATATCTTGGTTGTACTGTTTTATTGAATTGTCTAAAGCTTTTGATGTGATCGATCATCAACTGCCTTTGGCTCATCTACATTCTCATGGCTTTTCTTTGAATGTAGTCACTCAGTTTTCTTCTTATTTACACAGGAGAACTCAATCTGTTCTTTGGAATGGCTGTTTTTCTTCTCCTTTCCTCACTTCCTCTGGTGTGCCTCAGGAGTCTATACTTGGTCCTATTCTTTTTAATCTTTTTGTTGATCCTTACTCTCTATAGTTCACCACTGCTCATTTCATCTTTACATCGATGACATGGTTTCTTTCTATGCTCAAAAGAATCCCTCTTCTCTTTCTGCAATTCTTCAGGGTGATCTAGATAAAATCATGCTCTGGTTTTCCAATAATCTTATACTCTTAAATAGTAAAAAGACTCAAATCATGCTGTTTGGACCCAGTCTGTTGCACCCCTGACAAACTCTTCTTCTTCCATTACTTTAAACAATAACCCCCTTAAACCTGTAAGCAAATTCAAATACCTTGGTCTTACTTTCGATTCATCCCTAACCTTCAAATCCCATATCGATAAAATCACTATAAAAGTTTGTCAGTGCTTAACTAATTTAAAACATGCCAGGCATTGCCTGTCAATTTTGGATCATAAATATATTGTTGCTCAAGCCATCCTTCCCATACTTAATTACAGCTACAGTATCTACCAACATGCCAATGCTTCAAATCTTCTTCTAGTAAATACTGTTTATTATCAGCTTTTAATATATGGATATCAGATTTAATATGCTACTAAACAATACAACTTTTTTTCTGTAATACTATCACTCCTGAAGTGATAATACCACACTTCAAGACTGATAATACTATCGTTCATGTCCCGTAATAGTATCGTTCAGGACCTGAATGGTAGCATTACCAGCCAAGTTCAACAGTGCATGCCCACCACTCTCCAAATCAGTAACCCTTTTGAATGTCAATCAACAATTGATGCTCACAATGCAGCTAGTGATTGGCCACTCTCTGTCTGTGGGCAGCCAAAACATTTTTTAAAATGTGACGGTCATCTCTCACTTAGCGACAGCACACAGTCTCCATGGCACTTCCCTTTTTTTTTTAAAGGACTTATCTGGCTGATCCTGCGCTCCTCCCACAAAAATAAAAAAAGGTAGGCTGAAAAAACAGGTTTTTTTACTGCCCTGTGAGTGTGAGCAAGCACAGCAGAAACAGACGGAGAGAGGCAGTGTCCTGTACGGGTGAGGGAGAAACAGACTGAGCGAGGCAGTGCGGCGGTCGACCATGACTGACACAATTCTTTATGGCAGTAGCCGACCACCCACTAAAAAAAAACTTGGATCCATATATTAAAAAAAATAATGGATAGTTTACAGTCTATTACCAGTCAGAATACCATCTCGAGGTTCGGGAGATGTAGGTACCTCTCGATGGTATTACTGACCGGTAATACACTCTAAACTATCCATTATTCTCTTTTCATATTCATTCTAAAGTCCAAGCTGAATGAACACCACTGTACTTTATCATCTCAGTTTAACTGGTTGTCCCCTTCTTACAGACACACTTTTCATTGGTTATCCCTAATTTATAAAGCTGTGAATAAAAAGACCCCAACTTATTTATCTGACAGGCTCATAGTTCCCATCTATAAATATAGCTTCAGGGATGTGTCTCAGTGTGGTCTTTCTCTGCCAAAGTTTCAAACCACTTTGGGAAAGAATGTTTTCCATGTGATGCTTCACTTTCATGGAACAGACTTCCAACTCAGTTAAGAAGTTTACCATCTCTCTACATCTTCAAACACAATTTTAAAAAGTTGTTGTTACAGGAACAACTTATATGTACTTTCTATAATTGATGTTTCTTAACGTCAGCTTTTACTGTTACTTTTACTCAATATTTTACAGTACTTACTGTTATAATTAACTTGTGATTTCAAATTGTTATTGCAGGAATATTTTGCATGTACTTGTCATAATTAGTGTTGTTTTCATCATTATATGTAGTCATTGTTTTAAATGGCTTTGGACATTTTGTAAATGAGACTTGTTTCTCACAAAACCTATCCTGTAATTCATTCAACTTTTAAACAAAAATAAAAAATAAAATGAATTTTTGACATCTGTCATTACACTTTAGTATATCTCCACTTTGCAGAAGGCCAGGAGGATCTGCATGAATAAGTATATGATTCCACTATCTCAAAAAGAAAGGAGATTCTTTGCAAAAAAACTACTATAATGCACTAGTTAGGGTTCAACTTAATGCCACAAAAGCTGGAAAATAGCTTGGCAGAAGACACCAGGAGAAAGGGCTGCTGTGTGACTGGACTTCTCTGCTGGGACTAAAGAAGTAGAATTCTTGTACTGGGACCTTTAATTTAGGGTAAAAAAACTAACAAACAAAACAAAAAAAAGAGTGTGTGTTTGTCTGAGTTAACTGAACTGAATGGTTATCTGAACAGTTATCTAGGTGTAAATCTCAGGTGATTGAAAGGACTTGATAGCTGTGAGGTTTAAATTACTTGTAGAAAGATCTAGTAAGTAGGGGCAGTGGCTTAGCTAGAAGGAAGCTACATTTAAAGACTGCCTTAGAAAGATTCTGCTAATAGCTTGGCAGAAGACACCAGGAGAAAGGGCTGCTGTGTGACTGGACTTCTCTACTGGGACTATATTGCCCTCCTTCTCTCCCCCCAAAGCTAGTTCTACTTTTATAGGCACAGGATTTGACTGACAACAGGAACTTCCTGTTTGGGAGCAGGAAGTGAGTGATCACAGAGCCGCCAAAGACCCACCATCCTAGAAGGGCAAGAGTAGCTCTCCGGCCCCCTCTAGCTGCTGGAGCTCTGCCTCTGAGCAAGTAAGGGGTCTACTGAGAAATATAGGATATTCTTGTCTCAGAACAGGACAATCAGGAACTTAAAGGGCACACAGACAGAAAGTAAGGAGAGAGAGAGAGAGAAAAAAAAAGCAGAGTAAAGAGTAAGGATTGCGACAGTTAAGGGGCCGTAAATAAGATATGATGGGAGTGATGCAGTGCAGTGGCTGTGGAGCAGCAGTCTTCCAGGAGACATTCTGCAGGATGCAGTGTTGTCCCATCTGCAGGCACCTCTCTGGGCTGAGGGAGGAGGTTGCTCATCTCCAGGCTGAGTTGGCCAAGATTTGTGGGACCTCCTCTTCCATCCAGGGAAACCAGTGCCACTGCCGTTGCCTCAGAGGTTGCCAAGAAAGAGGATGGGTTGGACCACAGTGGGATCAGGGAGGGTGAGGGTGGTGGAACAGAGGTGTATCCCTCCAGTTGCACCTCTCTACAATTCCTATGCCATTCTGGCAAAGTGTGGTTCCTCTATGGAGGCACCTGCAGTGGAGATCAAGGAGGATGCTGGGCATCTCCACAAAGGAGACCCACAGGAGGGTGGCAGGGGACCCGAAGGGGAAGGAAACAACTCCTGGTGGGGGACTCCATTGTTAGGAAGGTAGAACTTGGGGAGGAAGGGGAGATGGAGGTAAGGTGCCTGCCTGGTACCATGGCTTGGAGGGACAGGGAGAAAATCCTCAAGCTTGTCAGAGCAGCTGCACAGGGAAGGGAGCTGGATGTCATTGTCCACCTCAGGACAAATGACCTGGCTAAGAAAGGGATTAGAGAAAATCAGGAAGAGTTTGTGGAATTGGGGAGGGGCCTTAGACAAGAAGCACTCACGGTAGCCTTCTCGGAGGTGCTGCTCATCTATGGTGTAGGAGAGGCTAGGGTGTTCCACACCATGGGATTCAATCAGTGGTTGAAAAACTGGTGTGGAGCTCAGGAATTTGGCTTCATTGGGGACTGGGGGTCCACCTGGAGTGATGCAAGCCTATACTGGCATGATAAGCTGCATCTGTCCAGGAGGGGAACCAGGATCCTTGGTGATAGGTTTAAATGCTTCACTGGCAAGCATTTAAACTAGCTAAGGGGGGAGGCACTGGAAAGGAGCAGGGAAATCCTGGTCCCCCCCAAAAATCACGGTAGTAAGTGCCGTAAACACCAACATAGAGGTGTCGATAGGGATTAAGGGCAGGCGTAAATGGAGAAAGTGACAAAGGCAAGAAGGACAGGGATGGGGCAAAAAGGAGTAAGGCCATCAGGAAATGGAGGGTAATGAGTACCAATGCCTGTAGTCTGGGCAACAAGCTCCCTGAGCTGGTGGCCTTGATGGAAGAGGGATGCCTGGATATCGTAGCAGTCACAGAAACATGGTACACAGAGAACCATGACTGGGATGTTAACATACCAGGGTACATAACCTACAGGAGAGACAGGCAGTGGAGAAGAGGGGGAGGAGTAGCTCTCTATGTAAAGGAAGGGATAAAAGCAACTGAACAAAAGAGTAAACAGGGAGGAGAGGAGGCACTTTTGGGTCACCTTGGAAACTGAAAGGGCACCACAATCCCAAGATAGGTTGTACAGACCCATGTCAGGGGAGGGAATGACAAGGATATGATAGAAGGCATTCTTAGAATGGCAGAGAAAAGGACATACTGTTGATGTGAGACCTGAATATGCCAGATGTTAACTGGAGCACATTTGCTGCAGCCACATCCAAGAGCAGGGCCATTCTTGATGCCCTACAGGTGGCAGGCCTCAGACAGCTAGTTTCTGAACCCACTAGTGAGGGAGCAATCTTAGACCTCATACTCCCAAATGGGGGCAGTGAGAGGATCTCAGATCTAGAAGTGGGTTGCCATCTGGAAACAAGTGACCATCAAACAGTGTGGTTCACGTTAAACTCAGCTACAGAGTCAAGCCATACAAAAGTGAGAGTACTGGACTTTAGGAGGGCTGACTTTGGCAAGATGGGAGAGTGCCTCAGAAAAGCACTAGCAAACAGGCTAGAAGGAGGTGTGGAGCAACAATGGGGAATCATCAAAACTGCCATCACAGAGGCAACAAGCCTTTGTGTAAAGCAAATAAGCAAATCAAAATGAAAGAAAAAGCCACTATGGTTCTCAAAAGAGGTGGCTGTGAAAGTCAGGAAGAAAAAGATAGCATTCCAGAAATATAAGGAAACACAGAAGAAGCAGGACAGAGAGCTGTACCAGTTAAGGCAGAAGGAAGCAGGGAGGGAAGGCAGAATAGCAAAGGCCCAAACTGAGGAAAAGATAGCCAACTCGGTTAAAAAGGGGGATAAAACCTTTTATAGGTACATCAGCGAGCATAGAAAGACAAAGGGAGGGATAGTGAGCTGAATAGAATGAACAGTGGGTGGGCAGAGGGGGACAGTGAAAAAGCAGGGATACTGAAGGAATATTTCTGCTCAGTATTCACAAAAGAGGAGGGGGAAGTGCCTAATCCAATTAACAGAAGCACTCTTGATAGGGGGGTCGATCCCAGTCCTTTCACAGAAGAAAGGGTTCTGCAAGAACTCCTAAAACTGAAAGGTGGACAAAGCAATGGGGCCTGATGGAATTCACCCCAGAATTCAAAAAGAATTAAGGGGAAACTAGTGAAACCACTGGCTACTCTTTTTAATAAATCATGGGAGGATGGTGTGGTACCCAAGGACTGGAGGAAGGCGGATGTGATTCCCCTTCACAAAGTGGGACCAAGACAGAGGCAGGAAACTAAAGACCTGTCAGTCTGACCTCTGTGGTAGGGAAAGTGATGGAGTCACTTCTGAAGGAAAGAATAGTTGAGTACCTAGAGGTCAGTGGGGTACAGGACCCAAGGCAGCATGGGTTCATAGTGGGAAGGTCATGTCAGATGGATCTAATAGATTTCTTTGACTGGGTGACCAAAGTAGTAGATCAGGGAGGGGCTGTGGACATGGCCTACCTAGACTTTAGCAAGGCATTTAACACAGTCCCACACAAAAAATTAATAGTCAGATTAACCAGCCTGGGAGTGGGTCCCAGGGTAGTAGCCTGGGTAAAACATTTGGCTGGACAACAGGACACAGAAGGTAATTGTAAATGGAGTCCACTCTGAAGAAGGAGGGGTTACTAGTGGGGTATAGCAGGGTTCAGTATTGGGTCCAGTCCTTTTTAATGTCTTCATAAGTGACATTGCAGAGGGACTGGAAGGAAAAGTATGCCTCTTTGCAGATGACACAAAGATCTGCAACAGGGTTGATACACAAGGAGGCGTGGAAAGGATGAGAAGGGACTTGGCAAGGTTGGAGGAATGGCAGCTAGGATTCAATGCAAAGAAGTGCAAAATAATACACCTGGGAAACAAGAACCCAGGGCAAGTATACACAATGGGGGGAGGTAGTAACAACAACAAAAAAAAGGGAGCTGGGGGTAATCATATCAGATGACCTTAAGGTTAGCAAGCAATGTGAGAAGGCAGTAGGGAGGACTGGAGGTATACTGGGATGCATAAGGAGAGGCATCAGCAGCAGAAAACAGGAAGTTGTTATCCCTCTGTACAGACAGTTTGTGAGACCCCATCTGGAGTACTGCATCCAGTTCTGGAGACCTCATCTCCGCAAGGACATAGACAGGATAGAGGCAGTCTGAGAAAGGCAACTAAATGGTGCAGGGTCTGCAAGAGAAGCCGTATGAGGAGAGACTAAAGGAGCTTAATATGTATACCCTTGAGGAAAGAAGGGAGAGGGGGACATGATAGAAACTTTTAAGTACCTCAGTGGAATCAACAAAGTCCAAGAGGGTAGCATCTTTCAGAAAAGAGCGTGCAAGAACAAGGGACACAATTTAAAGATAGAGGGGGCGTTTCAGGGCAATGTGAGGAAGTATTATTTCACAGAGAGGGTAGTGGATGCATGGAACAGCCTTCCTGAGGAGGTTGTGGGGTCTAAACTGTGGGAGAATTCAAGAATGCATGGGACAAACATAAGGCAATTCTTGTGGGGGGTAGGAAGAAATAGGCTGTTGGTTAACTAGGATCTGCAGCCTATCCTGTAGGTAGGGAAATGGGCAGACTAAATGGGCCAAGCGGTCCTTATCTGCTGTCAAAGTCTATGTTTCTATGTAAAATATGGTGTTTGGGTTTCCAACCCCAACTCTCCACCCCCATCTCCCGAGCAGCAAAAGGAACAAACATTAGTGTTTTGCGTTTCCAGAGTCTTGGCAAATCAGTGATGGGGTCTTTCTTGGCCTTGTCATCCCAAATGCCCACCCCCTCCTCTGAGCAAACAAGGTTTGGCATAATCACCTCCCCTAAGGCAAGGCCTACAGGGCCCTGTGTGAAGAAAGCTAGAATGGATTCTGTTGGTAAATGTGGCAAGAAATACTTGTCTACCTTTGAAGAGTGTATCACTATGAGGCACTGGTGGGAGCTGTACCTTGTGCTTTGAACAGGGTGCTACTGGCTGGGGTGGAAGGGTGTGCCTTATTGTTAACAACCCAAAGCAAGACCCCATTACGGATTCACCATGACTTCAGAGACTCAAATCCCTAAAGTTTTCTCCTTTTGCTGCTTTTGGGGGGAGAATTAGAATTAGAAACCCTAAACCACATTTCCCTTTTTTGTGGCATTAAGTTGAACCCTAACTGGTACTGTAATGCAGTTTTTGCAACTTTATATTATAGGGTCACAGTATTGCGCCTATAATTATGGTTGAGCTAGGGTTTCTATGTCAAACCTCAAATTTTGCACTTTAATAACATTGAAACCATTCAACACATTTGCACAAAATTTTACATGTGCAGTCTTGTGTGCTAGATCTCTTGAGGTGCAAGTTTCATTTTGGTCAGATTTGCAGACTGTGAGCTGTGCATAGTGCAAAAACATTAACATTTGCCCTTCTTTTCACTTTTTTGTCATTGCGCTGCACCCAGATGATTTGGAATTTTGGTCTGAAATTTTCAGGGTACAAGGGTTTTGACCCACAGAAGTGCCTTTCACTGGTTTGGTGAAAAAATATTAATCCATTCCAAAGTTATTTACATTTTAAAGTTTCCAATTCTGAGCATGCTGAGTACAGTCTTTTGAATAGCTTCCTGGAACAACAAAGGAATTTGGTCTCATGACAAAAGATTATTTTTCTTAATGGTTCAATCCTTTTTCATGAGAAAAAATTCCTTTTCTGTGAGCCGCCATCTTGTTTTCAGTTTTTCCATACAACAGACTCTCATAACTCTGCATACTGATGTCTTTTACAGACATTCAAACATGTATCTTGCTCATCAGGAGTTGATGAGCTTCATTCTGTAGTTTTTAATAGCTCCTACGGCCCCAGAGCTTTTTTCACTATTTAAATCATTTTTTGCGACTTGCAAATTTTCTTTTTTGTGAATCCTTTTCCGTTCTCGTGAAAAGGATTTAAAAAACTAAGTTCAAAATCCTTTTCACAGCTTATCTTTTTGCAAGAATGAAAACGATTTGTGAAAAGGAAACTTCTGTGAAAAGGATTTGAAAAAAAAAAGTAAGTCCGAAATCCTTTTTTGCAAGACAAAATCCTTTTCCACAACCACAAAAAAGGATTTGCAGAAAAGTATTCCTTTTCCATGAACATGGTAAAGCATTCATGGAAAAGGATACCCTTTGGTGAAAAAGGGTTTCTCTTGTTTTTCCTGTGGCATATCAGTGTTTTCATTGGTGTCAGTGGTACCCCACCCTCCAATTTTAACCAATGCCAAATATCCCTGGTGTCTAGGGACACCTCTCACCCTGCCATTTGTATACATTTTAAATATATATTTTGTTGCTGCTGGGTAGTAACCCCACCTTGTATTATAAATCAGTAGTACCCTGAAATGTATATCCCTGGTGTCTAGTGGAATCCCCACCCTCCGATCCCTGAATTAGTTGTAATAATATCCCCCATTGGGGGCCAGTTGCACCCCCCACCCTTCCATGTAACTGTCAACCTGCAAATGATAAAACAGTCAATTGCTGACTTATTTTTTTTCCTAAGATCGCACCTGCAGCCCATGTGACCTTCCCACCATTCCATGTAGCTGTCAACCTGCAAATGAGAAAAAGATCTCTCGTTGACTTAATTTGTTTCAACCTGAAAAAAGCCCACCGATGATTGCACCTGCACCCCTACTGCTACCTGACCTCCCACTGTGCACCCACCAACCTCCACCCCTCTTGACTCCCCCACACACCCTCACTCACCTGGACTGGCCCACAGTGAAGATCCACTCTCTGATCAAGGATGTGTTTTGCTGCTGGAACCAGTGACTGCTGTATGACAAATAAGGAAATTGAACCATAGTTACCTTATTTGTCATACAGCAGTTGCTGTTTCCAGCAGCAAGATGCATCCTCGATTGGAGAGTGGCTCTTTACTGTGGAGCCAGTTCAGGTGAGTCAGGGTGTATGGAGGAGTCAAGGGGGTGTGGGTTGGTAGGTGCACGGTGGGAGGTCGGGTAGGGATAGAGGTGTGGGTGCCATCATCAGTGGACATTTTTTCAGGTTAAAAAAATCAAGTCAACGAGAGACTGTTTTCTCATTTGCTGGTTGGCAGCTACATGGAAGGGTGGGGCTGCCACTGGCCCCCAGTGAAGGATATTATTACAACTAATTTGGAAATCAGAGGGTGTGGGGTGACACTAGACACCAGAGATATACATTTGGTGGTACTACCGATTTATAACAATCAGAAAGTGGGGATACCACTTGGCAGCAAGAAACACATATTAAAAATGTATACAAATGGCAGGATGAGAGGTGTCACCAGACACCAGGGTTATACATTTTGGCAAAGGTACAAAATTGGAGGGTGGTGTGGTACCACTGACATCAATGAAAACTATGATGTCCCACTGCAAAAATGGCTGGGTGGGGGATGCCACTAGACAACAGGGCTAGTACATTTACAATTAATTGGGAATTGACCACAATTGGAGCATGGGGGTACCACTGAACACCAATGAGAAAATAGTAAAACAAATATGGAAATTGAAGGGTGGAGGCTACCACTAGACACCAGGGCCATTCACTTACAATTTATGGGAAACTGGGCACAGTTTTTGGGTGGGGGATTCCACTGGATACCAGGGAAGAGACAAATGTCTTTTTCTAAAACAATATATGACCAACTTACAGTATGTATGCATAGGAGCACAGGGTCCAAAGGACCCTGCAGTCCCACAGCCAAATATGGATACAATTATACTATCTCAGAAAGTAAGGAAATGAATTGCAAAAAAAACTTGGTTAATGCTCCATTTAGGGTCAAAGCAACAAAAGTTGTGAAATGTGGTATTAAGGTTTCCAACCCTAACACCTCACCCCCACCACCTAAACCAGGCAGAAGAGCAGGTGTGGGGTTTGACTTAGGCTTCTCATGCCCAACACTCGCCCTATTCTCATAAACTCTACACATCTGACCTTGTTTACAGATGGAATGTGGTGAGTGTTAGGCTTAAGAAGAACAAGGCACACCCCCACACCAGCTCTCCTGCCTGGTTTGGGGGGGGTGTTAGGGTTGGAAACCCTAACACCACATTTCCCAACTTTCATCACTTTGACCCCAACTGGAGTATTAGTGAAGTTTTTTGCAATTTACAGTTAGGTAGATAGATAGATAGATAGATAGATAGATAGATAGATAGATAGATACGTTATAGAGTTGCGGTCCGGCCCCATAGTTAGGGTTCAAAGGTCGCTTCTATAGTGAACTCAAACTTTTGCACTTTCATAACTTTGCAGCCATTCATCTGACTCACAAAATTTTTTTGCATGTGACATCAAGGATCAAGGATCACTAGATGTGGCAAGTTTTGTTCTGGTCAGTTGTGTGCGGAGATACGGAGTGTCCAAAAATGTGAAAAGTACCACTTTTTGTCAAATACTTTGTCACCACATTTCTCAGAAATGTCTTGGATATTTGGTCTGAAATTGTTAGGGTGTATAGGTCTTGTGTCACAGATGTGCATTTTGAAGGTTTGGTGAAAAAATATTAATCTGTTCAAAAGTTATTAAATTTCAAAGTTTCCATTATTTCCTTGGGAAAATTTAGACTTGAGGCTTGAAATAGGATTCTTGATTGCGAAACAGGATTCTTGATTGCAATTTGTGTTTTAATAACTTAACAGCCATTCACACGGTTTGCATAAAATTAGGCACGCACCATTGGGGACTACAGATCTTGAGATGTGGCAAGTTCTGTACAAGTTGAATGTGTACATGCGGAGATATGGAGTTTTGCAAAATGTGTAAATTACCATTTTTGTCAAATTCTCCACTTCTATGTTAAACCAAATATTTTGTACTTTAATAACTTTGTAGCCATTCAAGTGATTTGAATGGAAATTTGCATGCTCCATCAGTGACTCAGGATCTCTTGATGTGGCAAGTGTCTTTCCAGTTAGATGTATGGGTGTGGAGATATAGAGTCTCAGAAAATGTGTAAATTACCATTTTTGTCAAATTCTTTGTCACCACATTACACAAACACGGTGAGGAATTTTGATATGAAATGTTTAGGGTATATAGGTTTTGGGACACAGTGGTGCCTTTTGAAGGTTTGGTGAAAAATATTAATCCATTCCAAAGTTATTAAATTTTAAAGTTTCCCATTATTTCCTATGGGAAAAGTTAGATGTCTGGCTCAAAACAGGATTCTTGATCACAAAACAAGATTCTTGATCGCAATTTGTGCTTTAATAACTTTGCAGCCATTCATGTGATTTGCATGTAATTTGTCATACCCCATCAGGAACCAACGACCTCTTGATGTGGCAAGTTTTGTTCCAGTTGGATGTGAAGGTGCAGAGATATGGGTCTTAACAAATGTGTAAATTACCGTTTTCTGTCAAATTCTTTGTCACTGCATTGCACAAAAACAGTGTGGAATTTTGGTCTGAAATTTTTAGGTTATATACTGTAGGTCTTGGGTCGCAGTGGTGCCTTTTGAAGGTTTGGTGAAAAAAATATTAATCCATTCCAAAGTTATTACATTTTAAAGTTTCCCATTATTAGTTATTGGAAAAATTAAATGTGAGGCTCAACACAGGATTCTTGATCACAAATGCATAATCCTAGTTCATGTTGTGATGATCTTGTTTTCTATAAGCAAGGGAAACAAACTTAAATTTCAAAATTAATACAGGGCTTTGGTAAACACCCACAGTTGCGTTTACCTAATCGGGGCCTGTAGAATCACTTTCTGGGGTTAGTTTTTTTATTACTATGTGAGAAATGCATTTTTTTAACCATGGAAATCCTGTTTCATAAATCTTGGAAAACTTTTATTGCGCAACACAATTCTGTTTCCCAATTTGTGAAAAAAGATATTTCATATATCTGTTTCTTTGTCACTTCATACCAAAGAAACAGTGTGAAATTTTGGACTGAAAGTTTCAGGGTAGAAAGGGATTGCTCCACAGATGTGCCTTTTGCTGGTTTGGAGAAAATATATTACTTTGGCTTGGAGTTCTATGAATTTGGTTGATTTCCCATATGTTAACATTGTACTGGGGGGGTTACAGAGCCTTTTCTTTGTCACTATGATGTTAATAAATGGTTTGTAATTTAGTTCTGAAATCTCAGGGTAGAAGGGGCTTGTGCTACCGATGTGCCTTTTGGTGGTTTTGAGAAAATACAGTAATTTTTTCTCAAGTTACACAGCTTTGAAATGTTGCTGTGTTTTCAATAAGATAAGATTGCACTACTGTAGCAGGTGTTCTTTGATGTTCCCATGGGCAAATAAGGATACCACTACTGTATCTGAAAATGTATGCATGGATGTGAGTGCAGGTTACCATTATGAACTAGGCTCTGCACTCCCACATGCAAATAAGGATAAGATTATGGAATGATGGCAGTGCAGAGCCCAGAGGGCCCTCCAGTCTCACAGGGAAATAAGGATAGGATTACACTGCATCAAAAATTATGGATGGATGGGAGTGCAGGGCCAGGAGGAGCAGGGCCCCGAGGTCCCTGCACTCCAACAGGCAAATAAGAACACAATTATCCTTTCTCAAAAAGTAATGAAATTCTTTGGGAAAAAAACTTTGTTAATGCACTAGTTAGAGTTAAAGTGGCAAAAGTAGGGAAATGTGGCATTAAGGTTTCCAAACCTAACACCCAACCCCCACCCCCACCCTGCAGGCAGCAACAGGTGCGGGGCATGCTTTGCCATTGTCAGCCCTAACACTCACCCCATTCTCATATACTGTACCCATTTCAGTTTACTTACACATGGAATTGGGTCAGCACTAGGGCTGACAATGGCAAGGCACACCCGCCTGCTGCTTGCAGAGTGGGGAGGGGTGTTAGTTTGAAACCAAACACCACATTTCCTACTTTTGTCACTTTAACCCTAACTAGTTCATTAACAATGTTTTGCAAAATATATATCTGTACATAGTATGTGTGTGTGTGTATATATATATATATATATATATATATATATATACATATATATACACATATACATATATAGATAGATATACACACACATATATATATATATATATATATATATATATATATATATATATATATAAATTATATATATTAGATAGATATAGATCTTCTTTGCAAAAACTACATTAATGCAACATTTAGGTTCAGGCTAAAGGAACAAAAGTAAAGGAAGTACGGCTTTAGAGTTTCCAACCCTAAAACCCCATCCCCATGCCTACAAATGAAAAAAAGGAGTACAGTCTTCCTTGGGGCTGTCAACCCTAAAGCTCACCCCATTAGGTGAGCATGTTTCTGGCATGTGGGGTGAGCTTTTGGGTTGGCAACCCAAGGAAGACTGCACCCTGATTTATTGTAAGTGTGGCAGTTGGGTTTTAGGGTTGGAAACCCTAAAGCCACTTTTCCTTAATTTTGTTGCTTTAGCCTGAACCCTAAATGTTGCATTAACACATTTTTTGCAAAGAATTTCCTTACCTTTTGAGATAGTATAATCCTATCCTTATTTCCTGTGGGAGTGCAGTGTTCTCTAAGCTCTGCACTCCAATCCATCCATACCTTTTCAGACAGTGTAACTGTATACTTATTTGCCTGTGGGAGTGCAGGGCCCTCTGGGCCCTGATCTCCCATCCCTCCATAGATGAGTATGTGTATGTTGAAGTGGACACGCTGGGCCCAGATGGCCCTGTGCTTCTATTTATAGGATGACAGCAACCAAATTGTCAGCACAGCCTTCTTATTACCCACCTCATGAAACCAATACTAAAAATGTTAAAATCCCTGTCAAAACATCACTCGGCACCACTACAACATCATTCCATGCCAGACATGCGAAAAGACATTTTGGTGAAGATTTGAAATATGACAGCTCTCACGTTCACGAGGTGAGGTAAAGAAATTGCTATGTTGAAACTATGGGGTGAAAATATTTAAAATTACAAACATTACGAAGGAGCTTAGGTAAATGTCAATGGATGCATATAACTATGCCATTTTAAAATATTTTGACCTCATATTTTTAACACACCCTTCTTCTGACCCAACCTCATGAACAGGGGCAATGAAATTCTCAAATCATGCCTGAAAGGTGATTTCTCCAGGTGACCACAAAAATCACCTTTTGGGCCAGATTTGCATAATTCCACTGACAATGTTCATGAGGTAGGATCTCAAAAAGGCCATGTTGAAAATATGGTGTCAAAATATGCAAAAATGGCAAAGTTATGCACCAAAGTTGAAAATCCTATTGAAATAAATTGAACCACACTTACCTTGCTTTCTCATATTGCAGTTGCCGGTTCCAGCAGCAAGATGTGTCTTCAATCAGAGAGTGGATCTTCATCCTGTGACCTGTTCAGGTAAGTGAGGGTGTGTGGGGGGAGTGGAAGGTGCAGGGAGGTGGGTGCCCATCGGGATGGGGGTCATATCAGCAAGGGACTTTTTTTGCAGGTTTAAAAAAGACATTGAGGGGTCATTTTCATTATTTCAGTCTGGAATGGTGATTGGAAGGTGGGGGTGCCACTAGACACCAGGGAAAAATAAACACAATTGTGGGGATGGCCATCGGAGGATGGGAGTGCCTCTAGACACCAGTAAACTCTTTAATAACTATGGGGATGGCAAATGGAGGGTGGGGGGTACCACTGGATACCAGGGATAAATGTAATAATAAGAGGGATTATGAGTGGATGGTGTAGGGTACCACTAGACACTAGGGACACAGTAGCCAAATACAGGGACAGCAATCAGAGGAGGGTGCCACTAGATACCAGGGAAATATTAAACAATATGGGAATGGTGATGGGGGTTGCCACTAGATGCCAGGGAAAGAGTGTCATCATACAGGAATGACAAAAGAAACAAGCCATTTACCATAATAAAGGCAGTGGGTCAGTACTTTCATTTAAAGTTCAAAAGTCCACTTCTTTAAACAGTTCCATTTGGTTCATCATCAGATCACATTTTATTAGAACTATTCATTTAAAATGCATACTGTTCCATAGTACAAAGTGACATTGAACAGGATACTTTCACAGGTTCATAGGCAACTGTACACACTCATCAATAGTTCCCAAAACCATCACTTTAAACTTCCACATAAAGTAGCGGCTACTGAAGTTGGGCTACTGGATGGTCAGCATGATGGTTTGTTCATATAGCCACAGAGTAGAAAATTATGTGGAAGTTTAAAGTGATGACTTTGGGAACTATTGAAGAGAGTGTATACCTGTCTGTGAACCTGTGAAAGTACCCTGCTTGATGTCACTTTGTACTATGGAACGGTATGTATTCTAAATTAATTGTTCTAATAAAATGCGATCTTCATAATGAACTGTGTTTACAGAAGCTGACCTTTGAACTTTAAATGAAGGTGCTGACCCACTGCCTTTACTACAGTAAATGGCTTGTTTCTTTCATTTGCACTTTTCCCAGGGGTATAGTGTACTTCTCCATATAAGCTGAACCCCAATATCTTGTGCTTTATATGGGGACAATGGTCAGAAGAGTGGGACGGTGTCACTAGACACCAGAGAAATGGTGGCAACATAAGGGGAAGGCTATGGATTGCCCCATATGATCACTTCATACAGCTAATTTAAAGTGATTACTGAGCATGCTCATAACCTGACAATTTAACTTTAAATAAATTTGGAACAGATGAATTTTTTTTTCCACCAAACAAGCAAAGAAAACAACTGTGGAACAAGTGCTTTACACCCTTAAAATTTCAGACAAAAATTCCAAATTGTTTGCCAGCAAGGCACTGGGAAAAAAACAAACAAAAAAATCATACAAAACTTTTTGTATGATGTAATAAAAACAAACGGAAGTGAGGCATGAAAAAGGATATAAAAACAAGGGAAAAACAACTTTTATAGTCATTTTTCCAACACTTAAGTGCAGAATCAACCTAACAGGGTCCTGATGACCAACATACAGTTCATTGTTGGTCTCTCTGTACAGTACCATGCCATTTGTGTGCCTTTTGAATTTTTTTGTTGAAAAAAAAAGAAAAACAAGAAAGTGGCAAACAAAAAAAGGATTTTCCATCATGAACAAGGATTGCTCCATATGATCACTTCATATTGCTATTTTGAAGTGCTTACTGAACATACTCAGATCCTGAAGTTTTAACTTTAAATAACTTTGGAATTAATAAATATTTTTTCACCAGACCACCATAGGAAATTGTTTTGAGCCAAGTCCTTTCTACCTTGAAAATTTCAGAACAAAATTCCAAACTGTGTAGACTCTAGATGCTGGCAAAAATAAAACAGCAATTTTCTTTTTGCTACCAGGATCTTGGAATCTGCACATCCGTCAGGAACAAAATTTGGTACTTCAAGAGATCTGTTCCACAAGACTGTGCATGCAAAATTGGGTGCCAATCCACTGAACTATTGCAAACATATTACAGTGCAAAATTTGAGGTTTAACATAGAAACCCCTGCTCAACCCTAAATATAGGGACATGGCTGTTGCAAAAAACTGCATTGATGCAAGAGTTAGGATTACAATTACTCCACAAAAAGTAGGGAAATGTGGTGTTAACATTTCAAACCCGAATACACCTGCCTCACTCAAATGCAAATAAGGGGTGAAATCTTCCATGCCGCTGTCAACTCTAATGTTCACCCCATTGCAGTGACAGAAAACGTGAGATGTGATGGAGACAGCTGTGTATGTTGCATGAGTGCATAGAATGGGTTGAACATTAGGTTTGACAATGGCAAGGAAGCCTCCTCCCCTCATTTGCCTCAAGGGTGGGGCAGGGGTATAAGGGTTTGAAATACTAACATCACATTTCCCTACTTTTGCCAGTTTAATCTGAACCCTAACTCTTGAATTAACACAGGTTTTTTTTCAATGAATTACCGTACTTTTTGAGATACTGTAGTATAATTGTATCCTTATTTGCCTGTGTGAGCACAGTGCCCTCTGGGCCCTGCAGTGCCATCCCTGCATAGATGCATATATCTATGTTGCAGTGGAAAAGAAGGGCCCTCTGGGCCCTGCACTTCTGCTTGTAGGACAACAGCAACCACATTTTCAGCATAGCCTTATTACCCCACTCCATTTACTCAGTATTTAAAATGTTGAAATCCCAGACAAAACATGATTCCATGACACCTCAATGTCAGGCCATACCATAGATACAAAAACATAGTTAAAAATGACAGCTGTCCTGTTCATGAGGTGGTGTAAAAAATGGCTATGTTGAAAATTTGGGATCAAAATATTTTAAATTACTGAAATTATGAACAAGTGAAGCAAAATTTGAACAGATGAACATAACTTTACAATTTTTATACATTTTGAATCCAAATGTTCAACATACCCTTCTTATGACCCCTTATTATGAACAAGGATGGTGAAAATGTTCAGGTCCCACCCAAAAGGTGATTTTGCCAAGCAACCATGAAATCGCCTTTCTGGCTAGATTTGCATAATTCCACAGATATTGCTTGTGAAGTTGGGTGTCAGAAAGGCCATGTTGAAAATTTGGTTTTAAAATATGCAAAAATGACAAAGTTATGAATCAAAGTTGAAATCCCCACTGAAATACATTTAACCGCACTTACTTTATTTTTTCATATAGCAGTTGTCAGTTCCAGCAGCAAGATGTGTCTTCAATTTGTGAGGGGATCTTCACCCTGGGATTTGTTCAGGTGAGTGAGGGTGTGTTGGGAGTGTGGGGGGTACAGGGCAATGGGTGCTCAGTGGGAGGTTGGGTTGGGGGTGTATTGGTGAGGCACCATTTTCTTTTTTACAGGTTTGTTTAAAAAAAAGACATCAAGGGCCAATTTTTTTTTATTGCTGACAGGATGGTGATCAGAGGGTGGGGAGTGCCACTTGACACCAGTGAAAGAAGACATCTGAATGGGGATGGCAATTGGAGGGTGGGTGGTGCCACTAGATACCAAGGAAGTATTTAATAACTACAGGGATGGTGATCGTAGGGTGGGGAGGTGCCACTAGACACCAGGGAAGTATTTAATAACTACAGGAATGGTTATCAGAGGGTGGGGTTGCCACTAGACACCAGAGAAAAAATAAGTAATTACAGGCATGGTGAACAGAGGGTGGGGGGTGCCACTAGACACCAGGGTAATATTGGATAGTATGAAGATAGTGATCGGAGGCATGGGGGCACCACTATACACCACAGAAATGTAAAATACTAATGGGGACAGCCATCAGAGGGTGGGGGGTGCCACTAGACACCATGGAATAGTTAAATAATTAGGAGGGATGGCAATCAGAGGGTAGGGGTACCACTAGACACCAGGGACACATTACAGAATTACATGGGCAGTAGTTCATGAAATGTTTCTTATGAACGTCCATACAAAAAAAGTGGAAGTGAGTCACAAAAAGATTTAAAAGTGTAAAAAAAAAAAAATTTTCAGGCTCACTTCTCCAATAGTTAGGAGCAGAAACCACCTAACAGATTTCTGATGACCAAGATACATGTGTTGTTCTCTCTGCAGGATGCAATTTTCACTGGTTTGGAAATTTTCTGAGTGGGAAAAATGGACTACAAAATGGCAGAAAATTAAAAAGGAATTTTCCCCTCATGAAAAGGACTGGACCCATAACAAAAAGGATTTTCATTTCAAACAGCTATCTTGAAGTGCTTATGGAGCATGCTCAGAACTGAAATTTCAAAATTAAATAACTTTAGAACAGATTAATAGTTTTTCATTAAACTAGCAAAAGGCACATCTGTGGGCCAGCCTCTTTCTACCCTGAAATTTTCAATCCAAAATTCCAAACCATCTGGGCCCTAGGCAAGTTAAAGTAAAACAGCAAAAAAAAAAATTCACTTTTTGCACTATCTGGAACTTAGAATCCATGCATCCAAATGGAACAAAATTTGGCACATCCTGAGATCTAACTCCATGATACTGAGTATGTGAAATGTCATGCAAATCTATTGAATGGGTGCAAAATTATTAAAGTGCAAAATCTGGGGTTTAAAATTAAACACCCTTCTAAACCCTAACTATAGGGGCGCAACCTCACCACTACATATATGTACACATTATAGTGCCACGGTAGTGGTGCTATAGTTAGGGTTAAGTAGGCATTTTAATGTTAAACCTCAAATTTTGCACTTTAATAACTTTGCAACTGTTCATTCAATTTGCCTGAAATTTCGCATTTGTAGTCTGGAGCCCTGGATCTCTGGATATGGCAAGTTTTGTTCCGGTCAGATGTGCAGTTGCAGAGCTGTGAAGTGTCAAAAAGTGTGAAAAATCCTCACTTTTTGGCAAATTCTTTGCTTGTCTCTACAGGACAGATGCTTTGAAGTTCTGGTCTGAAATGTTCAGGGTGTATGGGGACTGGGTCACTGAAGTGCCTTTTGAAGGTTTGGTGAAAAAATCATAATCTGTTCAACAGTTATTAAACTTTTAAGTTTCCCATTATAGCCTATGGGAAAAATATATGTGCAGCATAAAAACCTTTGCAAAAGCTCCTTTTACTGGTGCAAATTCATTTTTCACTTTTGTGCTGCACCATCTTGTTTTCAGTTAGCAGTGGCAAAAAACGCTGTTAATTCAAAAAATACTGCCCCTTGGTAAATACCAGCAGTTGTGTTTACCTAATCGGGGCCCAAGGAACATGATCCTGGCATTAGTTTTTCAAAGCAATACCTGGATATTTGTTTTTTCACTTTTTTCCACCTCTGGGCCCTGTGCTCGATTCCTCCATAGAAGCATATACAGTATGTACATCAGACCCTGCGCACCCACATTATCTCAGGCAGCAGTGCAGTGCCCCACAGACCCTACACTACAGTAGCTTTAGGACCCTGTGCTCCTACAGTATCTCAAGCACTACCACAGTGCCCCAGAGTCCCTGGTTGGAGAAGTCCTAATCTTTTTTTGTCATAACAACAAAGGATTTTGTTGTTACACAAGAAAGGAATTCACTGATAAAAAAGGATTAGGATGTCTCATGAAAGATGATTGAAAGAAATCATCCTTTTCCGGGAGACTTCCTAATCCTTTTTCATGAGACAATTCCTATTTCGTGAGATGATTCCTATTTCTTGAGATGACAAAATCCTTCGTCGTCTTCACAAAAGAGGATTGGGGTTCTCCAACCACATGGCCCTGCCGCTAATCCTCTTTCATCATGATGAAAATGGATTTTGTCATCTCACAAAATAGGAATCATCTCGTGAAAAAGGATTATTTTTCTAAATTCTCTTTCGTGAGATGTCCTAATCCTTTTTTCATGAGATGATTCCTATTTCTTGAGATGACAAAATCCTTTGTCATCATGACAAAAGAGGATTAGGGTTTTCTGACTAAATGGCCCTGCCGCTAATCCTCTTTCGTCAGATAAATTCCTTTTTCATGAGATGTACAAATCCTTTCTTGTCATGACAAAAAAGAAACAGATGCAAGTCACAAAAAAATAAAAAAAAATAAAAATAAGCATTCTGAGGCCATCTAAAATTAAACTAAAGGCACACAACAATAAAGGACATCCTGATGAATAAGATATATACTTGTATGTCTGCAGAAGACATCCCTGGGTACAGTTATGACAATTTGGGCTAAAAAAAACAAGATGGCAGCTGATGAAAAAGGATTTTTTTTTCTGACAAAAAAGGATTCTAAGGATCCTCTTTTGTGATGTTGTCAAATCCTTTTTTATCAGAGCAAAATCCTTTTTCGTTCCATGCAGCTATCCAAAAGACTGAACTGAGCATGCTCAGAATCTGCAATTTCAAAATTTTATAACTTTGCAACAGATTAATATTTTTTCACCCAACCAATGCTGGCCTGTTCTGTATGGCAAGCTCTTTCTACCCTAACAATTTCAGACCACAATTCCATACAGTTTGGCCATGGCACAATGAGGAAAAAACAGGCAAAAAAGACACATTTTTGCATTTTTTCACTATGCACAGTGCAAAATTCATCAATTCAACCAAAATGAAACTTGGTATGTCAAGAGATATACCTCATGGGACAGTGTATACCAAACTGCGTGCAAATCTGTTGAACTGTTGCAATGTTAGTAAAGTGCTAAATTTCAAGTTTAACATCAAAGTGCTTACTCAACCCTAGCTATAAGGGTGTGACTGTGCCCTGAAATAAATAAATATATATGTATTTTTTTTCTTTGCAAAAAACTATGTTAATGCAACATTTAAGGTTCAGGCTAAAGCGAAAAAGTTGGGAATTGTGGTTTTAGGGTTTCCACCCCTAAAACCCGAGCCCCACCCCAAAGCAAATCAAGGGTGCAGTCTTCCTTGGGGTGGTAATTAGGTGTGTATGTTTCTGGAGTGTATAGAATGAGGTGAGTTTTAGGGTTGACAACCCCAAGGAAGACTGCACCCCTGATTTGTTGTAGGTTTGGGGGTGGGGTGTTAGGGTTGGAAACCCTAAAACTCCATTTCCCTACTTTTTGTTTTGCTTTAGCCTGAACCCTAAATGTTGCATTAACACAATTTTATGCAAATAATTTCCCAACTTTTTGAGATAGTATAATTATATCCTAAATTTGGGCATGCAGGGCTCGGAGGTCCCTGTGCTCTCATCCATCCATACATTTTGAGATACTGTAATCGGATCCTTATTTGCCTGTGGGAGGATGGTCACCCATCTCTCCATAGATGCATATATGTATGTTGCTTCTATTTGTAGGATAACAGCAATCAAATTGTCAGCAAAGCCTTCTTATTACCCCACCTCATGTACATGGGACTGAAAATTTTCAGATCTCCACCAAAACGTGATTCCGTGCTACCACAATGTAATTCGATGCCACAGTTGTGAAAACACAGTTTGGCCAGGATTTGAAAAATGACAGCTTTCATGTTTATGTGGTGGTATAAAAATGAGTACGTTGAAGATTTGGGCTCAAAATATTTAAAATTACCAAAGTTATGAGTGAGCATAGCAAAATTTCAATGGATATGCATAACCTTGCCTTTTTTCATATTTTGACCCCACATTTTCAACATGCTCTTCTTATGACCCCACCTCATGAACAAGAGTGGTGAATATTTTCAAATCCTGACTGAAAGGTGATTTTGCCAAGTGACCATGAAATCACCTTTCAGGATGGATTTGTGCAATTCCACCACCATTGTCCATGAGGTGGGGTCCCAAAAAGGCCATGTTGAAAATTTGGTGTCAAAATATACAAAAATGGCAACATTATGCATCAAAGTTAAAAATCCCATTGAAATATATTGAACTGCACTTACCATAGTTTCTCATTTTGTAGTCGGCGGTTCCAGCAGCAAGGTGTGTGTCTTCCATCAGAGAGTGGATCATCACCCTATGACCTGTTCAGGTGAGTGAACGTTTGTGGGACATGTGGGAGGGTGTGGGTGGTGGGTACTCCATGGGAGGTCAGGATGGGGGGGCCGGATTGACAAGGGACTATTATCATTATTCCAGCTGTGAAAAAAAGACATCAAGGGATGGTGATTGGAGGGTGGGAATGCCACTAGACACCAGGGAAAAATATAAAATTATGAGGACCATGATTGGAGGAGTTGGAGGTCCCAATATACACCAGGGAAATAAAAAATAAAAATTCCAGGAGAGTTGGGGGTGCCACTAGAAGCCAGGGAAGCATAAGGATAAAATAAATAATTAAGGGGACAGCGATCGGAGGGTGTGGGATACCACTAGACACCAGGGCATGATTTAATAATTATGGAAATGATGATCAGAGGGTGAGAGGTGTCAATAGACACCAGGAAAAGATGTAATAATAACAGTGATGGTGATCAAAAGGTGAGGTATGCCATTAGACACCAGGGTAAAATGAAATAATTATAAGGACGGCAATTGGAGAGTGGGAGTGCACCAGACACCAGGGAAAACCTAAAATAATTATGAGGATGACAGGGCACCACTAGACACCAGGGGGAAAAAAAACTAGGGACAGAGATAGGAGGATGGGGGTGCCACTAGACACCAGGGAAAAAGTCACATAATTATGGGGATGGCGTGCAAAATCCTTTTTTTTCATTTGCAGGAATCCTTTTCCATTTCAAAAGGAAACAAAAAAGGGATCCCTCAAATGACAAGAGAATTGCAAAAAACTAAGTCCAAAATGTTTTTCCATATAAAGGCATCCTTTTTTGTTTGAACAAAAAAGGTCATATGGAAAAAGTAGAAAAAAACTAAGTTCAAAATCCTTTTCCCTGTGAAGGGATCCTTTTTCATGTGAATGAAAAAGGACAAACTAAAAAAAATGGAAAAATATATTAAGTCCAAATTCTTTTTCTGTATGAAGGAATCCTTTTTCCTGTGAATGAAAAAGAACATAAGGAAAGGCGGAAGCGAGTCATGAGAAAGGACAGAAAATTAGCAGCTATCCTGAAGTGCTTATTGAGCATGATCAGAAAACAAAATGTTAAAATATAATAACTTTGCAACTGATTAATATTTTTTCACCAAACCAGGGAAAGGCACATCTGTGGGTTGAACCCTGTCTACCCTGAAAAGTTCAGACCATAATTTTAAACCGTCTAGGTGCAAGGCAATGACAAATAAAAAAAACTGTGATTTTTTTTGCTTGTTTTTGTGCTATCCACATCTTGGAATCTGCACATCTGATCAAAATGAAACTTAGCACATCAAGAGCTCTACCAGACTGTGCATGCAAAATTCCATGTAAATCTATTGAACAGTTGTGAAGTTATTAACATGCAAAATTTGATTTTAACATAGCCTTGGTCAACCCTAAATATAGCGGTGCTATCGTGCACCTATAAGACAGACAGACATAAAGCTAGATATATAGACAGATACATAGATAGATAGATAGATAGACAGACAGACAGACAGATAGACAGATAGATAGATGCAAGCAATAATACCCGACAGGGTAGGCGGTATTGGGCAATACCGGACTGCCCAGGGGTGTAATGATGCTGCAGGCCCCTGGAAGGTCCGGTATTGTCTGTTAGGCACATGACACTGGTATGTAAAACCAGGAAGTGGAGATGATGGATTAAAGGAGACGATGGTGCTGTAAAATATTGTTATTTTAAAGTTTATTACAGGAGCGCTGGTATGGTAACTGTATTTAAATTTGCGGCATTTAGTATAGTTTGCAGGGAACGGCAGCTCATTCACCGGTGGCTCATTTATCCATTTCATGGATCTGCTTCAGGATGTCTATAGTAGATGGAGTTGTGGTGTCAGTGAGCTACAGGGAAAATGTAAGTTGGACACGTTCTGGGACACTGCAGTGGAGAGTTTTCTTGTTTTTTTTACATTCATTAAACAGAGAAGTGGACCAGCAGCTTGGTCTGCATAGGAGCTCTGATGGAGGGGGTGCGTGTTGCCCACTAAACGACAGGAAAAAATGGTGGCATTTTCAAATCGAGTGCCCAGTGATTCAACCAATTGGGAAGCAGCCTTGGCACAGTGATTACAGTGATGAGTGTGGTAGGGTTGGCATGGCTGGCACTTTTAACTTGCAGGGCTCTCACTGTAAGTTAATGAACCCCATGCCAGCCAATCAGGTTTCAGTATTTTTGTTTACCCATTTTCTAAAGATGGTGAGAAAATGGTTAAAAATACTAAGACCTGATTAGTGGCATGAAACAGTACGTCTTTCCAGTGAGAGCCTCTAAGATGCCAGCCATAACACCACTGCATCACTATTAAACTTCTTCATTGAACCACTGGGCACCAGTGGCCGCCGTCATTTTCTGTCGCTTAATGAGCAGATGTCCCCAATCAGAGCTCCTATACACGACAAGCTCCCGTCACTTCTCCATTTAATAAATATAAAAAAACAAACAAGAAAACTCTCCACTGAAGTGTCCCAGAATGTGTCCAACTTATATTTTCACTGTAGCTCACTGACACCGCAACTCCACCTGCTATAGATGTCCTGACGCTGATCCACGAAAAGGATAAATGAGCCACCGGAGAATGAGCTGGTGTTCCCTGCAAATTTAAATACAGCTACCAAACCAGCGGTCCTGCAAAAAAACTTTAAAATAGCAATATTTTACAGCACCATCGTCTCCTCAACTCCTTCATCTCCACTTCCTGGTTACATACCAGCGTCATGTGCCTAACAGATGCACATCCCAATGGTGGGGAAAAAATGCCAAAAAAACATAGACACGTCTTTTTATTTTTTTCAAGCATACAAACAAGCAAGAAGACTGATGGAGGATTTTATTAAAGAAACGCCATCGTGTTCTGTTAGAGCTGCCAAAATGCAGAGGAGCAGGGGAAATAGAACAGAATGGGGGGAGACAAAACATAAACACAGGGACTATTTGATCAAATAAAACATATTTTTTTACTTTTGTTATTTAATTTCAAATTAATTTCCTATACTATTGTATTTTTTAATTAAAACTGGCACACAAACCCATTTTCTAAGCACAATAATACCCTCCAGGATGGGCGGTATGGGAAATACAAGACCTTCCAGGGGCTATAAGGCCCTCCACCTGCGGCATTGGGCCTCATTACGCCCCTGGGTGGTCCGATATTGCCCAATACTGCCCACCCTGTTGGGTATTATTACTTGCATAGACAGACAGACAGACAGACAGATAGATAGATAGATATGGGAACAACATGCTGAGCCAATGCTCCTTTCCAGGTGTTACCCTGGGGGAGGGGTTCAAAAAAGAGGAAACAAGTCAACAAAAATACATGGTAAATAATCAGCAGATGCAGAGTACAATGCAAGGAGGTTAAAAACATTCACATGAAATATCCTGGAGGCAAAAATGTAACATATCCAACATGGGTGCAACAAAATCTAGTGTTGTTAGAGGACTAAGGACCATTGTAAATACTGCAGCACTAAGTTAAGTATTGGTACAAGTAAAAACAAAGGACTGGGTCCATTCTGATTTCAGTTGAGCAAATTTGCACTAAAGAAGGATTTTCTATATATTCACCCTTCCTTAATTTATACTGTATATCTTCTCCTCCATTGGCATGTATTTACATGTTATGTATTAAGATACGGAAACAAAGGTTCATATTTAATAAGCTATCCTGATTGTATTTATATGTACAAGGAAATGGATTGACCCACAAATTTTCCAGAATTGTATGTAAATCACAATATGAACATGATAATAAAATACTTTGCAAAAAAAAGTACTTGGTGCAAGACACAGTTAAACTTAGGACTTACACAAATTACTTGGTGCCTGCTAGTGCTAGTGTTAGTACATCTAATTAAAAAACTAAATAACTTAGCTGTCATGCTTCACTTGCTAATGGCATTAGTGGAGGACTAAGGAGAGTAATTTACCCTTTTTACTTATGAAATATTACATAAACAATAATGGATAGGTGACTGTGTGTTATGAAGTTTTTTTAACACAACCACGGTTTATGTGGTCATCACACACCTAGGCTGTGTAAAAAGACTTCATAGGCACATTGTTGCTTATGTTTTATTTTTTATAGTAACTGGTACAGGAACATGAGCACAAAAAAACAAGTTTCCCAATAGGGAAAATGAAGTGTGAGCGGTCCAAGCACTGTAATAACTCATTATGACATCATACCTGGTTATTACAGCATTTGATCACACTGATAATCAGTGTGATAAAGGGGGTCACCAGTTATTATTTAGTATTATACAGGGGTGGAGCAGAGCTCCTCCAACATAAACAAAAAAAAAGTAAGCTAATCTTGTACTGTAACCTTAAAAAATTAAATGAAAAAATTAGCTGGGTTTAAAAAAGGCTTGGGTACAGCATGACATTTAGCAGTAGTCTGCACTGATCATCTGAGCCTCGCATAACGAATGCAAAGAGGTTGTTTACTTTTTTCAAAAAAGTTAACATTAGATTCCCCTTCATGGAGTCTCAGAATTTGAATTTGTAAATGGTATATATATTTTTTTACAATCCTGAACTGTGTCTGTAGTAGTTCCCAAAAGACATCCAGAAAGAAGAATCAGAATGTTGCATAGCATATCATAGCATTGTGGGAAACTGAGCAGCATATTGTATGTTAAAACCACCTCAGAGACCACTCTTACAGTTGTAAGAGCGGTCTCACTTGAATTTTTCATGTATAAGAACCATGAACTGAAGGGGGGCCAGAACTATATGAGGACCCTCAGAGATCAGGTGGTGGAGTAGGGTCTTACTGGGGAAAATCCCAACTGTCATTAATGAGACTTGCTTGGATTAATATGTGGAAAAGGAACAACAGAATGAGGGACACAAAGAAGATATAGAACTTTTGTAAATAAGGAGAGAGACCTGTGAGAAAGTATTGAAATGGGGTATATGCTACAGACCACCCAACACCACTAAAGAATATGATGAGATGACAGGATAAGAAGTTAAAATGGCAGCAGACAATGGGGAAATGCTAATTACAGGGAATTTTAACTTGGGTAGAATTGATTACCATAAGAACACAGCCAGAACACCAAACAAGAGAGAATAAATAAACATAGTTAAAGCAGCAGTGCAACAAAATTGAACATTTTGACCCTACCTTTTTTCACAGTAAAAGATTTCAAGCGTCTTCCAGTTTTATTTGGCGATAAACATTTTCTAGTTTCACCAAAATATGAGTATTTTATAAATGTTTCAATTTAATGTTTTTTTTCTCAAGAAAAATGATGGCCCCCACATTTGGCTTAGAAATAGCATTGGAGACTTTGCAAGCATTAGTACAGAAAAAATAATAAAAAAACTTATGGTGCACAGCATAGGAGGTGCCTAGAAGAGTAGATTTGACAGGTATGGCAATATTTGTATTCATTGTAGGTGAAACTACCGCTTTGGAAAACATTTTTCATTGCATTGCTGCTTTGATAACCACAATATTATATAAGTCATACAGGAACCAACAAAAGAGAAAACAATAATAGATCTTGTTTTGAGTAACACAGATTGGATAGTGGTCAACTGTGGAGTCAGAGAGCCAGGTGGGAACAACAGTCACAGCATAGTGTTGTACAATCTAGGGAGAGTCAAGGCTAAGATTAAGGGCATTACAAAATGCTACAATTATACTAAAACGGATTTGTGAGAATATAAGAAAAATTATGAAGAACTGGTGTAAGGCAGATGTAGAGACATGTGATAGCACAAATAAGTTGTGCTGGAAAATTGAAAACATGCTGCTTGATCTGGTAAACAGATATATACACAAAAGAAAGAAATATAGTAAAGAGGGAAAACAACTCCAGGGGTTAACGACAAGAATAAAGAGATTGCTTAAAAGGAAAAAAAAAACAGAACATTGGGAACTTAAAAGAAATAACTCTAAAAATGTGGATACCTTTAAGAAATTGCAGAAGGAAACCAAGGCACAAGTTAGTAGGTCTGGAAGGGACTTGGAAATATCAATAGCCAATAAGTCGAAGGATTACTATAAAGGATTCTTCAAATATGTCAACAGTCTTAAAGTGACAAAACAACTGGATCACTAAAGGTCAATGATGAGGTGATGGGGAAGAAAAATGGCTGAGTGAATAGCAAAAAACTTGCCCCAAAACAGAAATAGATCTAGAGGAGCTGGAAATTTATGAAAGTGCACTTAATGAAAAACTTAGCAATATTAAGATGAAGAAGGTGACTGGAACAGATGGGTTATCACCAAGGGTTCCAAAGGAGATATCATCCAAATCCTTAGCAGAAATAATGTCTCTTTCTATAAGACTGGGGAAGTTCCAGAGGACTGGAAAGAAGCTACCATAACACCAGTCTTTAAGAAAGGGTTTAGACAAGAAGTTTGCATTATGGACCAGGCAGTCTAACCAGCATAGTGTGTGAGCTTATGGAGTCAATAATTAAAGAATACATTAAGGAATTCATTAAAAAAAAACTGGCGGATAGTACCAGAACAGATTGATAACAAACAGATCTTGTCAGACCAACTTAACTGTGTTCTTTGACCCTATTAAGGAGGCATTAGATCACAGGAAGCCAGAAGATGTGATATACCTCAGTCTACAAAAGGTGTTCAGTACAGTCCTTCATAAAGAATTAAACAACATGCTTATAGCTTAGGTATGAATAAGCAGGTGGTAGCATGGTTTGGAAATTGGCTTAACAGTCTGAGGCAGAGCTTAAAAAAGTGGATAACTGTATGTCTGGGTGGGGAGAGGTTATCAGCAGAGTTCCCCAGGGACTGGTTCTGTGGCCTGCCCTATTCAACTTAAGAGATATTCATAAAGTTGTTGGATCATGGATAATAAAGTTTGCAGATGACACAAAGCTAGGGGCAATTGTAGAAATGCAGGAGCAGATTGATCTGCTGTGGAAAGACTGCGACTGCATAATCAAATGGGCAACTGAAGCAAAAATGACCTTTAATTCCCTAAAGTGTGTGGTCATGCGTATGGGTATAAAAATAGAGAAGCAGAAAATAAATAATTATGTCTTGCAGAAAACTGGTGCAGAGAAGGATCCGGGTTATAAACATTTCAAATAGCTTCAGGATAATAGAACACAGTTACAAAATGGTTAAAAAAGTCTACAAAAAGATGACTGTATCAAAGGAAATTTTGTAAACAGGCATCCAGAGGTATTGTTACCTCTATACCAGATGATTAAAATATCCAGCTTCGACTATTGTGCCCAGTTCCTGGCCCCTAGCTTAAGAGGAGACATAGAAAGAACAGATGGAGTTCAGCAAAGGTTTACCAAGCCAGTTATGGGAGTGGAGAACATTGGCTATAATGAGAGGTTGAATGAGTTGAACCTGTTCCCCTTGGAGCAGAGAATGCATATGTCAAGCAATAAATACAGAGAAACTAATAGGGTGTTTAAAACTAAAATAAAAGGAAGCAAATCATAACACTAAGAGCAATAATATCCAACTGAGGAATGAAAAAGTCAAAGCCAAACTTTTGTGGAATTAGTTACCAGCAGCAGTGGTTAGTAGCCCAACGTTAAGTACCTTCAAGAATAAGTTGGATGTATTTCTTCAAAAAAAGGTAATAAAAGGATTACCACCACTTCTCGTGGTTGAACAGGCTTGTAGGGCAACAGCCTGTATCCTTTCCATACTCACCTATGTTCCTATGTTATGTAAGTGCTGGTTAAGTAGGTAAACAGGAGGGCCGCTCTGACAAGCTCCACGATGCAGGCGTTAAAGGGGACAGGAAATTTGTGCTACTTGGCAGCTGTTTATAAAGTTCTTATTCTAAGAAACTATATACATTCCCCTAAATTATCCACATGTAATTGTACCTGAACAAAAAGTGATACAAAAAAATGTATTTTGCATTGTTTTGTTTTTATGGGCAGCATTCTGTTACAGTTCTCTTCATGGAACCAATAACTTGGAGTTTTTACTATGTTACGGTTTGTGCATAGAATGCTAATTATGACCTCTTGATCTATCTAAACAACGCTTAGAGTTCTTTACACAAACCATGACATAGTTAAAACTCCAAGTTATTGGTTCCATGAAGAGAACTGTTAACAGAATGCTACCCATAAAAAGAAAACAATGCAAAATACAGTTTTACATGTCATTTTTATTCAGGTGCAGTTAAATGTGGATAATTTAGAGGAATGCATAACATTTATGAGAATAAGAACTTTATAAACAGCTGACAATTAGAAATTATTTCCTGTAAGTAAACCACATGAACACACTCACACCACTCACGTTTTTGCACTTTCTCAAGAAACTACTTGAAAAAGTGCACAAGCATGAAAGACTGGGCAATACCTTCTGCATAACGTTGTTCCTGGCTATATGCAGTGCACCCAAAGGTGATGCTTTAATCAAAGTTTAAAAGTACTGGTTAAATTAGTCCACCACTTTTTTATTGCCTGTGTAGACTATTTTGTTTTGGATGCTTTCTCAGTGAGGCCCAGTGATCTTTGTGTCAGTCAGTGACTGACTGTATTTCAGAATTTCCTAGGTTTGTTGAGTGAATTAACACTTTCTGTCAGGTAGAACTTGACTTTTAGATTCTCAGCATATCATGCCCACCATTGATTCCTATAGCATGTGTATCTCTGTAGTGTCAATCAAGTTAGATAGTGGAACTTTTTGCCATAAGGCTTTTTTGTTCCTCACCAACTCAAGGAGGTCAGAGGTTACCCACAGTGTTGAAATACATTTGACTCACTTTCTCCTCAAATGCACATGTCTGCTGTAGATTGTTACACTCTTATCAAAGAACTGTCATGCAGCATCTATGTCTGCAATCAGGTCCAATCTATTCCACTCAAGATTTACAAGATCTTGTAGACAAACATGGGGACTGTGATGTTGATATCATCTGTGAACTGTTCATCTGTTTAGAGTTATGGTTTTCATTTTCTTATAGATGCTATAAGTTGAGGTGATCATAAAAACAGTTTGCTAAAATCTAAGCTGTACAAACCTCCTGAAGTTTAATCTTGCAAACATGGTCCATTGAAAGTTTAGCAACGTCCATTTAACTGTGAACTAGTCTGCCCTGGTTAGGTTGTAGGAAAACATTGTTTTGTGGTTTAGAATGTACTAGGAGAGTATTTCTTTCTTGCAGGGCACATGAAGCACACAAAACAGCAGAATGGTGCAGCAATACATAGTGAAGTCTATTGGATCCAAACACAGTTTCGCTTCATCCTTGACATACCAGATACATGGTGTGACAGAACAACATTTTGGAGTAGGCCCATCAGGGCAGTGGTAGCACCACTACTTGTGTTGCTGGTGACTTGAGTTCGGGAACAGCCATGGGTCATTGGGAGCTGGCAAGGGAGAGAAGAATAAAGCATTTCAGATGATGATCTCCTTCTTCTGGGAGGGTGGGTTCTGTCCTCCACTGCGATACTGCCACCTGGGTGACCACAGGTGACAGTGCAGCTGGAAGGTCACTGGGAGGATAGGACATCACTGATGTTGGGGCATCACCACACATAGCATGCCTATAGCTCCCTGACATCTCAGCCACAAAGTCCTAAGGAGATAGGGAGAAAAAAGGAATGGCCCTAGTGTCTGTGATGAAGGACCCCAGTATATCTGGGTCTGGTTCTGCCAGTGAAGACTACTGGTTCCAAAAAATTAGGCCTATTCAGACACTGCCAAATGCAGCAGTAGAGGTAATGAGGGGCTTGGTCCTGCTTTTGGGACTTCCATGGATCATCATTTCCACTTCAAGTCCACCAGAAGACAGTCCCTGGGACATGCTCCAGCCAATCAGGAGCCTGGAACCTTGGGACAAGGACCAATCTGGTAGCAGGAACTCTTGGCAACAAATTTGAAATTCCATAACAACGTGGCATACACATCGGCATTTCTGCACTCCACCAGATGCCTCAGTCAGCAGCAGCAGCGGTCATGAGGGGCTTGGTCCTGCCTTGGGACCCCATCCCTTCCATGGATCATTGTTTCCAAATCGGATCCACCAGCGGATGGCCCTCAGGATGTACTCTAGCCAATCATGAGCCTGGAACTCTGGGGCAAGGACCAATCTGATGGCAGGAACTCTCAGCATTGAATTTGAAATTCCACAACAAAGCAGCGCGTACAGTAGCATTTCTGCACTCCATCGGATGCCTCAGCCAGCAGCAGTAGAGGTCATGAGGGGCTTGATCCTGCCTTGGGACCCCTTCTCCTACATGGATCATTTCCACCACGTCAGATTCACCAGCAAACAGCCCCAAGGACATGCTCCAGCCAGTCAGGAGCCTGGAATCCCTAATACAAAATAGGTCTCTACTAACAGTCTGGAGTACAAAGGGCAGAGAAATTTTCCACTTGGTGTCTGCTGAGGTGTCAGCTGTGAGGCAGCTAGTGGTTGGGCATGTTTCCTAAATAGACTCTTTAAAGGATGCTGCAATGTTAATATATATGTGTGTGTGTGTGTGTATATATATATATATATATATATATATATATATATATATAAGGACCTCAGGTACATTTTCATGCCTTCTATGAATTTTAGTATGCTTTGTGTTTTTTGGCCTAGGCTTCAAGTGTTTTTACAGACTGCTTACTGCTGCTAGTCAAATGCACTATTTGGGGTTCTCTGTATTTGCTGAACACACTATCTGGATATTATTGTCAAATATATTTCACCGAACTACTTACTTGTGCCCGCAGTTACTTCCTACCTATCTGGTTGGTGTGGTCTAGTTTATCACTCTTGGTATGCACAGCATTACTATTAGTTCTTATTGTCTATTAGATATTCTCTGTTTGGGTGGGGGTGTATGTGCAGTTTTCATATTAGAGTTTTGGTGTTTCCTCAGCTTCACCCTATCTAGGTGATATATATCTGAATCCCAGCAGGTAGGTGGATATATAAAATCATCTTATTTAGCTTATGGCGTTTTTCTAGTCTCACCCTATTTGAGTGGTATTTATCTGTAACCTGAACTGTTCCTGTAGTAGTTAGGCATTCTTTTTGCTATACTCATGGTTTTTCCTAGTTACACCCTATATGGGTTTAGTGTCACCTAGCATGACCTCCCAGCAGTTAGCTGCATGTCTGGAATAATTTTGGGGTGTCACCAGAGCTCCTAGATATGCCCTAACTGATAGGTGTCTTTTTTTACCTTCCAGTAACATGTGGTCTGGTATATCCATGTACCCCTTCTCTGGGTGAGGATTGCTCAAGTAACTCAAGTAATGGCTCTCAAAGTGATTGCTGCTGTTGCCCTTTGCATTATACTGGTTATCTGTATTGTTCTAATACCGTCAGAGTCTGTCACTGCTCCAAACAATCATCATGGTGTGCAGCCCCATTTCCTTATACAGCATTCCCACTTGCACAGCTATGACCCTCTTCTACTCATGCTTCATGGCCTGTATAGGAATAGTAATTACACTAAGTTTTACTCCTTTCTACTGCAAGTTAAGGTGTGACCAACATTGGCTGACCTTGAGCCCCTATTTAAGCTACTGCAGTGGGAACCATGGGGTGCAGGGGGACCGAAGTTTGATATGCAAATTATGTACACATTGTACAACCCATAGATATATTAAGAGAATGTACATAAGGATGTTGTATAGTATTTGCAAATTATGCAGATCACACACCCATATCATGCACAAGCAGAGCCATAATTCTGCATCCACATGTGCATTGTACTTTTGGTATTGTAGATTTCTAGCTGCATCTACAGAAGCACATGCCCTGCAGGGACCAGAACTTCTGCAGCCAGAAGTACTGCTTCTACCTGCAGCTGCAGAAGCACAGGCCCCACAGGGGCCTGTGCTTCTGTAGTTGGAAGTGGCTGTGTATTTTGTGCACTGTGAATGTGTACCTTTGGCTGCAAAAGGGGCTAGAACATCTGCAGCTGGAAGTAATGTTGTCATTTCAGTTTATTAGCATTCTCAAAAAGAAAAGAAATTCATTGCACAAAACTATATTAACCAAGAAGGTTCAAATTAATGCCACAAAAGTAGGAAAGGTGGCATTAGGGTTCCCAGCTCTAACTTCCCACATACCCCTAGCAGCAAAAGGACAAAGCTACACAAGCAACCACAGACAGCCATAATAAGGTAAGACAACTTACATACAATTGTTTTCAGATGTGGTACCTTCACAAACATGCATGTAACACATTGCACTTAAAAAAAAAACTATACTCCATTAGTGCTGTTTAGAAACATAACAGTGTAGCTATGAATGTTTTGCAGTGTGCATATGTATTGGTAGGGGCCTGCACTTCAGCAGACAGCTGTAGTGTTGTAATTTACATATCATGGGTTTCTATCTGCAGCTGCAGAAGTGGGGGTGTGTATGTCTTACATTGTGCATTTGTATCTGTGGCTACAGAAGCACTGATCCCACAAGAGCCTGTGCTTCTGCAGAAAAAAGCAGTATTGTAAATTTGGTATCATGGATCTTCATCCACAGGGGCCTGCCCTTTGGCAGCTAGAATGGGGTGTGTATGTCTTACATTATGCATGGGTATCTGTGGCTGCAGAACTGTTGACTCCACACAGGCTTATGCTTCTGCAGACAGAAGTATTGTTGGGATTTGAGTATCTTGGATTTTTATCTGCAGCCAGAAGTGGGTGTGTCTGCCTTACACTATGCATGGATATCTGTGGCTGCAGAAGTGCTGGCCCCACAAGGTGCTGCACTTCAGGAGACAGAAGTAGGGGATGATTTGAGTATCATGCAATTCTATCTGCAGCCAGAAGTGGATGTATATGTCTTGAAGTGATAATTTGTATCCGTGGCTGCAGAAGTGCTAGACCATGATAATGGATGTGTTTTGTATCATCTGGAAACATTTGTATGTTGTTTGTCTTACTTGATGATGGCTGTCTATGGTTGCTTATGTGGTCTGATCCTTTTGCTGCTTGGGGGGGCGGAGAGTTATGGTTGGGAACCTTAACACCACATTTCCCTACTGTTGTAGTGTTAAGTTGAACCTAACTAGTACATTAATGCAGTTTTTTTTTTTTTTGTTTGTTTGTTTTTTTGCAGTGAATATATATCTCTAAGGGATACGCCATGGCACAACTGGAAATATTATTGATATTTCCCTGAGTGCAGTTTGACCTTATGATATCAATAGTGGCAGACTACTATCTATCTATATATATATATATATATATATATATATATATATATATATATATATATGTGTGTGTGTGTGTGTGTGTGTGTATATATATATATATATATATATATGTATATCTATATATATATATATATATATATATATATAGGATATGACATGGCCTGACTGAAGATATCATATTTATCTTCATGAGAGGCCAATGGTATCATGATATCTCACAAGTGGTGAAGCCACTAGTGAGATATCTTGATGTCACTGGTCTCGAGTGAAGATAAATATGATATCTTCAGACAGGCCATCTCATGTTCTGTTTATATAACATATGTTTTGGGCAGTGGTGTATCCAGAGGGATGGTAAGTGGGCAGGTGCACCCCCATTGCAATTTACTTGCTTGCTCCTGCTGCATAATTTTCATGATGATAGTTAAATAACTTATCTGGTTGATCCTGCCATTTTCTGAAGTTTTTAATAACTTATCTGATTGATCCTCTCATTTTTTTATGTTAAAATAACCTAGTTGATCCTGGCATTTTGTTAAGTGTTTTCCCTTAGAAGGACTTTCACTTTCCATGCTCTCATGCAGCGTGACCAAGCAGTATACATTGGGGTAAATGACATGGTAGCAGACACTTTAAGTAAGCACCTTCTCTTTAAAAGTAAATTAAATGGGTTTTGCAGCTTAAGTTTATATTGGTTTCTGTAAAAAGATTCTGCTGACTGTTGAGAGAGAAGAGCGAGGGCAGGAGAGCGACTTGGCAGCTTCACAAAAGTAAACGCAAGCTCGAGTGACTGTTGCTATGAGAGCAGATGATCGAAATGGTGTTTACTTTATTAACATAACACTCTCCTGCCTGATCTCTTCCCTCTACAATCACCAGTGTCTTTTTATAGAAACCAAAGTAAACTCAAGCTGGAAAAAACATTTTACTTACTCTTTGAAGAGAGGGTGCCTTGCCTAAAGTGTGTGCTAGCACGTCATTTACCCGAATGGACACCACTCAGTCATGCTATATGAGAGCATGGACAGTAAAAGTCCTTCTAAGGGAAAACATGGACAAATGACAGGATCAGCCAGATAAGTTATTTAAACAAATATTTGTTTAACAAATTAAATTATGGTAGGATCAACCAGATGTCAGAGCTTCGGGGGGGGGGAGATTGCTTGCAGGTCATAAAGTGAGAGCCCTGAAGCAGCATGCTTTGTAGAAACAACATTATTAACTGAAATTGTTTCACATGTATGAGAATGATGTATTGGAAAGTGGAGATATCACACTATGATGTATAGGAACATAGAGCTATCATTGTGACATATAGGAACATGGAGATATCACTGATATCTCCACTGCCTGGCTCAGATATTGCTTTTTATCCCTGCATATATCCCAAAACATATGTTGTATAAATAAAGATATATATATAGTTAGTTAGGGTTGAGTAGGCAGTTCAATGTTAAACTCAAACATTTGCAGTTGAATAACTTTGCAACCATTCAATGGAGTTGCACAAAATTTGGTATACACTGTCCAGTGGGGTAGATCTCTTGTTTTGGCAAGTTACGTTCCAGTCAGATGTGCAGTCTCTAAGTTATAGAGAGGTGAAAAAAACATGTTTTCACTCATTGACTTTGCTGGGATTTTTCTTTGAGCTAGCCTACAGCCCTGAGGGTTTTGTTTTGGGGTTTGAAATTTTCAGGGCAGAAAGAGACTACCACACAGATGTGCCTTTTGCTGCTTTGGCGAAAAAATAATAAGCAGTTTTCAAGATATTGCAATTTAAAAATTTGAAAAAAAAATGTTTCTGAGCATGCTTAGTAAGCATATCAAGATAGCTGTATGAACCAAAGTAGGATTCTTACTTCATATGGAGAAAATCGTATTTCGTATGACCTCCATCTTCTTTTCAGTTTTGCCTGAAAAAAAAGTTTGAAACTGCACAAAATGATATTTTGGTGCAGAATCAACACATGTAGCTTGCTTATTGGGACCCCATTAGGTGCATTCTGCATTGTACCAGATGAAATATGCCCAGAAAATGTGCTTCATTTCATAATTTAAATCCTAAGTCGTACCAGCATAGTACGACTTACAGTAGGATCCTACTTCTTATGCTGAGATATGACATAGGATCCTAGGTCGTGAGCTGAAACTCCCAAAAATTAATGTTATGTTGACATCAAGGTGCCCAATCCTCGTGTCAGCACTAGGCACCCCAATGCCAGTAAGGGACACTGGGGATCCCACCATGGTGTCCCCAGTTATATTATATCCCCCATCACCACCAGTACTGAGTGATGCTAGGGAGCCCACCCCCAGTGTCATAAAATGATTTCCAGTACTGTATACCTGCAAAAAAGAAAACAGTCCCCAATGTCTTTTTATTTTTTTAAATCCTGTAACAAAGAAAACGGTGCCTCATCGTCTCCCCGTCCCCCTCCCAATCCCCACCCTCCTCTGTGCACCCACCTCCCCTTACCCCCCTTACCCCATACTTACCTCAAGGGGTCAGCGGCTGTGATCTTCTCTGGACCGGGACATGTCTGCACTCTTCAAAATCCTACCATAAACTGAAGAATCAAGGTAAATGCCGTATAATGGCTGTCTATGATGTTTTGAACTTAAGTTGATATCTCGGGCATTTTTTAACATTTTTCAATCAAATTTTCAAGATGGGCTTTTTGAGATGCCACCTCATGAACACTGTTACTGTCATCTCATTACTCAGTCCGGAAAGGTGATTCACTGCATGGAATCACCTTTTGGGACCGATCAACAAAATGACAGTGCCAGTGTTCATAAGGGGAAGTCCTAAAAAGCCCATGTTGAAAATTTAATGCAACAGATCCAAAAAATTACCACATTATGAGAATGTGTTGCGCAGTTTCAACACACTCATAACTTCATACATTTTTAATACTTTCACTCCAGATTTTCAACATTGCCATTTTTCCACACCTCCTCATGAACAGTACAGCTGTCATTTTTCACATCCTGCTCAAAATGGGTTTTCACACCTGTGGCATAGGGTGGAGCAGTCGCTGTGTGAAATCAACTTTTGGGATGGATTATCAAAATCACAGTGTCAGTGTTCCTGAGGTGGGTCTCCAAAAGGCCATATTGAAAATTTGGTGAGAAAATTCCTGAAAATGCCTGAGTTAAGTGCGTTCATTGAATTTATTCTATGCATGTGCATAACTTTGGTGCTTTTCAATATTTTGCTGCCAAATTTTCAACATAGCCATTTTATCACACCACCTCATAAACAGTACAGCTGTCATTTTTCACAGCCTGCCCAAAATGTGTTTTTACACCTGTGACACAGAATGGCATTGCAGTTACGCATAATTATGTTTTGCCTTTCATTTCACAATATCTCTATACTAGGGTATATAAGGTGGGGTAATAAGATCACTGTGCTGACCATTGGGTCACTGCTGTTGAATACATGAAATCACAATGCCCAGAGGGCCATGCACTTCCACACCTACATACATATGTGCATCTATGGAGGAATTGGAGTGCAGTGTCCAAAGGACCCTGTGCCCCCACAATTAAATAAGGATACTAGTATACTATCTCAAAAAAAAGGGAAATGCATTGCAATGAACTATATTAATGCATCAGTTAGGGTTTCTATTACAGCAAAATAAGACTGGAAATTCAGAGTTAAGGTTATCAACCCTACCACCCCACCACCCCACTCTCCACACACCAACAGGAATCGCGGTCTGCTTGGGGTCATTGGGTCTTACTCTCACCCCATTCTCCTATACTGTAACATCTCAGCTTGTTTGCACATGGAATGGGATGAGAGTTAGACTAATGACAAAACACACCATTTTTCAATTGAGGTGATGTATGAAAAGAGCAAAGGGTTGGATAACCATAACACTGCATTTCCTGTCTTTTGTCACTGTAAAAGAAACCATAACTGATGCATTAACATAGTTTTTGCAATGAATATATATATATATGTGTGTGTGTGTAGTAAAGAGGGTTTTTTGTGTGTTGTTTCTATGGCACTTATAGTAGGTAGATGGGGACGCTAGCATGGTAGCTAGCAATGGTATGAGTCTCCATTGCAAACATGGCATTTCATTTCTGCCATTGTGTGTGGGGGTGGGCTGAACAATTTTTAAAACATTGCAGTGGCAGCTCTCAGTTTGCGAGGGAGCCAGGTTGCCATGCCATACTTTTGTTTCATTTTTTTCCCTTTTTAAAAATGTAATTTATTGCAGCTATGTTATCTGATTGATCCTGCTTTTTGTTTCCAGCAACCCCTTAATCCCAATAGAGCAGCTCTTTGCTGGCTACCAAAGGTACTGTGAGACAATCTGAGATAGGCTTTGGTAGTCAGGGCTGGGAAGGGAAGGAGGTATCAGACTTCACTGTTCATTTTTTTGGAAGGGTGATGGGGTTTTTCTAATAACATTTATGTTGGGAGTGTTTTTTAATTGTAAGAAAATAAAAAAAACTCTCAGTGTGAATGCTGGTTTCACACTGAAGAGGTTTACAGTTGCAGCCAGCTTGCAGGTGAACTCCAACCTAAGTGAACTTGGGTAAAGTGCAGTATCTGCCTGTGGTGGACCTACTGTGTGGATAAACGACCTACAGTGAGGATAAACATGATACTCTCATTGTAGGTCTGACCACACTGAAAATATAGTTAATATTTACGATTTTGTATCCTCACAGGCATTATTCATATATATATATATATATATATATATATATATATATATATATATATATATATATATATATATATATATTTATATATATACATATTTTTATAAAATGGGTAGGTAAAATCATAGAAATTCCACTAACATGATTGGACAAAATGCATCACATGACCGTGCATTATTTTCCAATGACTGCACACCTCCCAGCTTGACCACACACCTTAACTACTTTCCAGACCCCTTCCAGCCTTCAGAACTTTCTCACCAGTAATAAGATCACGCCACACCTGACACAGAAAAGCTGCCACAATCACACACACACCTAGCACAAGCAGGCCACCACCAAGAGAAATAACAAATCAATACAGCAATCCTCAGCCCAGTGTACACAACATATGTTTAAAACTGCCATACATTTTTAATAAAATGCAATTTAAAACTCTTACCTGGTTGGCCCTGCTATTTTGCTGTGGCTCCATGCTGAAGGGCTTTCACTTTATGCTGCAATGTAGTGTGACCGAATGCTGCCACTGTTTATGAGTTGCTGCCAGAAGTTTAAATGTCACTCAGTATAAAAAGTACAAAAAAAGTTGTTTGTTTCTGTTTTATTCATTTTATCACAAAAAGAAAGCTGCTGTCTGTACATTGAGAAGACCCACCACAGAGCACTTTCACTTTTATAGTATTGAACTGTAGCGTGACCGAGCGTGCTCGGTCTCCAAAAGTAAAATACAGTTACATATGTAAAGTAAGTCCCTCTTAGGTGAAATCTATAGTAAAGTGTCTTTTTTTTGCATTTGTAGTCTACTTTCTTGAAAAGAAGCCACTGACTGAAGTGTGAGGAGAGAAAGCGCAGAATGAGACAGTCGGCAAGTTCAGAATGAGAAACGCAAGGCAGAGCGAGCGTTGTTATAGCAAAACTGGCATTGGGGTGTGCGTTGGGGTCATCGGCCCTAACTCCCAACCCATTCCATGCACAAACAAGCTGAGGTGGTGAAGTATGGGAAAATGGGGTGAGAGTTAGGACCGATTACCCCAATGTACATCCTGATGCTGGTTGGGGGCGGGATGGGGTTCAAGGGGTGGCTTTCAACTCTAACATTGAATTTCCTCGCTTTTGTCACTGTGGAACAACCCTAACTGATGCATTAAATGGATTTTTTTTGCCATGAATTTCCCTTCTTTTTGAGAATGACGACTATAAATAGTGAATAGAATGTGGTGGTGGGAGTGCAGGCCCTCACATAGTAACGGTAAGTGCAAAGCAAATGGTTACGCACATGGTGACACAAACATAAATGGTAATGCAAACGGTAATAGAAACTCAAGCGTAAAGTGATGCTAAAGTGAACAGTGATGCAAACGCAAATGCAAGTGCATACGGAAACGCAAACCGTAACGCGCATGTCCAGAGTACCGCAACTGAAAATGCAAATGGTAATGGTAACAGCAACAATAATGCCAAAGGAAACAGAAATGCAAACGCAAGCAAGTATGGAAACGTAAACTGTAATGCGCACAGTGACAGTACCACAATTGTAAATGCAAATGGTAATGGTAACAGCAACAATAACGCCAAAGGAAACAGAAACACAAATGCAAGCATGTAAAGAAACACAAACCGTACTGCGCACGGTCACAGTACTGCAGTTGTAATTGCAAATGGTAACAGTAACAGCAACAATAGCATGAGAAACAGAAGTACAAATCTGGCACGTGCGTAAATGCAAGCAGTAACGCCGCACGTCACGGGTACTGTAATTGGAAATGCAAATGGTAACGGTAACAGCAAACAATAATGCCAAAGGAAACAGAAATGGAAATGCAAACCATAACGCGCATGGTAACGCAATTGGAAATGCAAATGGTAACGGTAACAGCAACAATGATGCAAAACGAAAGACAAATGCAAACAGAAGGGCGGCCGCAAATGCAAATGGTAATGCGCACGGTAACGCAAATCAAAACACAAACAGAAACAGTAGTGGAGATGCAAATGGTAACAGTAATGCAAATGCAAGTGCAAACAAAAACGCAAAAGGTAATGCACATGGTGGCGTACACGGAAATGCTAACAGGTACAGAAGTGCAAGTGGAAACACTAAGTGTAACATTAAGTGGAACGCACACCCTGGTTTTCCCCAAACAGCTGCATAGAGAAACACAGTGACTACAAAGAATGTATGCATAATAATAGTCTCGGACCAGAAAATGAGCACTTGGAATATTAAATTGCTTATATCTCAGGAACCATACGATGTACAAAAAAAATTAAAATTTCATATGATTCATGACTTTCCTGGCTAGTTTTTTACTTAGCTTCCTACTGGGGGGCTAAGTATTTTTCTGACGAAAAGTCCGTATCTCACACTGTTTCTGAGATACGGGCCCCAAAAGCCGCGGCGGACTCCGCAATGTTAGTCTATGGGAGAAAGTGTCAACTTCGGAGTACCATAACTTTGCATCCCTGCAATATTTTTTCACCAAACCACCAAAAGGCACATCTGTGGGATGTTGGCTTCTTCCTTCCAAATTTCAGCCCAAAAGACCAAACCGTTCTTTTGCAGCCGGGTGGCAAACAATTCCTGTTATTTTGGCCGTAGTGTTGCAAAGTAGTGTCGTGATTTGCAACACTTTCACAAAAAAAAATCACGAAAGTGTCGCAAGTGCGACACTACTTTGTGAGACTACAGATTACAAAAATTTGAAAAACATATTTCTGGGGTGTTTAACCCACCAAAAAAGACATGGCTAGCATCCTCAGGGCTCGACTAGGTGAACACAAAAAGAATTGTGTCCCTAGAGGGTCCCACATTTAAATGCCAAGCATTTATGTGACCAGTAACTGGAAAAAAGTGTCTGACTCACAACACTACAGGGGTCATTTGCAACACTAAAAACTGCATTTGCGACACTGTTAAACTTTTTGTTAACTTTTCCCATTGGCTATAATGGGAAACTAATAACTTTTGAACCGTTTAATATTTTTCACAACATCTTTGAAAGGCACATTGGGGACCCTGGCTGCATGTTCCTTGATGTTTTTGGACCAGTAGTGCAAACCGTGCGACCTGTAGGTGCGAGCAAAAAAATGCACAAAAAAGCGTAAATGCGCTACGAAACGTTGCTTAACAACTCTGCAACCGTATATCTGACTGGTACAAAACTTGGCAGATCCCAAGATCTATGCTACTGCTCTGTGCCTACCAAATGTCAGGCAAATCTGTCATACAGTGGCAAAGTTATTAAGGTGCACAATTTCACCATTTAACCTTAAATGGGGTACTCAACCCTAACTATAGTGGCACTACTGTGCCACTATAATATAAATATATATATATATATATATGGGATATGACATGGCCTGAATGAAGATATCATATTTATCTTCACGAGAGGCCAATGATATCATGATATCTCACAACTGGCGAAGCCACGAGTGAGATATCTTGATGTCATTGGCCTCGAGTGAAGATAAATATGATATCTTCACTCAGGCCATGTCACGTTCTGTTTATATAACATGTATTTTGGGCTTTATGTAACATGATCCCCTAAAGCACCCCCCCCCCAAATCTTCAGCAGCATCACAGATATCATATTGTATTAAAAGAAATTATCTGGTTGATCCTGTTAATTTACAGTTTTTTTAAATGCAGTTATTTCATTGATCTTGGTATTATTTGTAATTAAATACAATAATTTTAAAAGGTACCTGGTTTATTGTCCCCCTGTGGTACTGAGAAAATCCTGTAATACTTTCACTCCCCCCCGAACTGTAACGTGACGGAGCGGTATGTAAACAAAACAGATTACTAGTGCCAGACCTTTAAAATAAGTGTCTCTGTTTTAAAAAAATCCTGGTTTTTAGCTCCCCATTAGATTATTTACTTAATAGAAGGGACTGACTCTACAAACGAGAGCACAGCGAGTGAGTCATCCACTTTAAAACAGGAGAAGGAAGCGTAGTGTATGTTGCTTTAGAAACACACACTCGCGCTTCCTTCTCCTGTTCTAAAGCCGACGACTGACTCTCTGTTGTCTCAGTGGAGTCGGACCCTTCTTTTAAGTAAAGAATCTTACAGGGAGCTAAAAACAGGATTTTTTTAAAGCAGAGGCACTTATTTTAAACGTCTGGCACCAGTAATCTGTTCATATACATACCATTCAGTCACACTACAGTTCGGGGGGAAAATGAATCACAGGATTTTCTCTGTACCACAGGGGGACAATCAACCAGGTACCTTTTTAAATTATTTTATTTAATTACAAATGATGGCAGGATTAACCAGATAGATTTCAGAGGTGTGTGTCTCTTTGTTGGGGGAATAAAGCAGGAACTAGAGAGAGACTGCTCTGTAAAAGAGAGTGAAACAATATACTTTCACTTTCTTTGCAATGACTTATAGGAACATAGAGATATCACCATAATGTATAGGAACATGGAGATATCACTGTGACATATAGGTACATGGAGATATCAGTGATATCTCCACTACCTGAGTGGGATACTACTTTTTATCAGTGAGTTTATCCCAAAACACATGTTGTATAAATATATATATATATATATATATATATATTTAGAGGCAAAAAACTCCATTTAATGCATTAGTTAGGGTTGTTCCATAGCGACAAAGCGAGAAAATTTGATGTTGGGTTGAAAGCCCCTAGGACCCCCGCCCACACCCTAACCCGGCATCGGGGTGCGCATTGGGTTGCTGGCCTAACTCTCACCCCATCAGATGTGTGAAGAAGCAGAGGTATAGGAGAATGGGGTGAGAGTTGGGACTGAAACAATGCGCACCGCGATGCCGGTTGGGGTGTGGGCGGGGTCCTAGGGGGCCTTTCAACCCAACACCAAATTTCTCTATTTTTTCACTGTGGAACAACGCCAACTAATGCATTAAATGGAGTTTTTGCCTCAATTTCCTTTCTTGAGAATGATAATGAGAAATAGTGAATTATATAGAGCGAGCGCAATAAAGGCCCCACGCCCCGCTGCAGTGATGTCTTGTCACATAATAACATGGTGCCTACAAACACAAATGGTAATGCGATGGTGACACAAAGCCAAACAGAAAGAGAAACAGTACTGTAGACACAAATGATAAAATAACGCAAACACAAGCACAAATGAAAACGTAAAAGGGTAACGCACATGGTGGCGTAGACGTGAATGGTAAGTGAAACGGGTACGGAACCACAAGCAGAAATGGTAACAGTAATGTAAGAGCACAGGCTGGTTTTTCCCAAAAGCTGCATAGAGAAAGACAGTGAGTACAAAGAATGTATGCATAATAATGGGTCTCGGAGCAGAAAACGAGGAGTTGGAGTACTAAATTGCTTATATCTCAGGAACCGTACGACGTAAAAATAAAATTTTAAAGTCATATGATGTATGACTTTCCTGGCTAGTTTTATACTTAGCTTCCATTAATGGGCTAAGCATTTTTCTGACAAAAAGTCCGTATCTCGCACCGTTTCCGAGATACGGGCCCTGAAAGGCATGGCGGACGCCGTAATGTTATCCTATGGGAAAAAAAGAGAAGTTCAGAGTGCCATAACTTTAGCTCCCTATAATATTTTTTCACCAAACCACTGAAAGGCACATCTATGGGATGTTGGCTTTCTTCCTTCCAAATTTCAGCCCAAAAGACCAAACCGTTATTTTGCAGCAGGGCGCCAAAGGATTCCTGTAATGCGACGGACGCCGTAATGTTATCCTATGGGAAAAAGCATCAACTTTGGAGTGCTGTAACTTTACCGCCCTGTAATATTTTTTCACCAAAATACTGAAAGGCACATCTGTGAGATGCCGGCTGCATTCCCTCAAATTTCATCCCAAAAAACAAACCCTTCTTTGCAGCAGGGTGGCAAAATTTGCTGTCATTTTCCCACAGCCTGGAAAAGTACTGTCGAACTTCTGAAAACTTGTAATTGCGACTACTTTCATGAGTGCGTCGTACTTTGTAGCACTTTTTCCAGAAACTTGAAAAACATATTTCTAGGGTGTTTAACCTCAAAATAAAGACATGCCTAGCATCCTCAGGGTCCGACTAGGTAAACACAAAAAGAATTAGGTTGCTAGAGGGTCCCAAATTTAAATGCCAAGCATTTTTCTGATGACCAACTGAAAACAAAATGGCAGATTTGCAACAGTAAAAGGGCCATTTGCGAAAGTAAAAACTGCATTTGCGACAGTGTCGAACTTTTTGTTAACTTTTCCCATTGACTTATAATGGGAAATTGTTTTTTGAATAACTTTTGAACCGTTTAATATTTTTTCACGAAATCTTCAAAAGGCACATCGGGGACCCTGGCCACATGTTCCATGAAGATTCTGTACTAGTCATGCAAACCGTGCGACCTGTAGTGACGACCAAATAATTGCAAAAAAGCATAAACACGTGTGCAGATCATGCTTAATAACGCCACAGCCGTATATCTGAACAGTACGAAAGTTGGCAGATCTCAAGATGTATGGTTCTTGATCATGTATTCCAAATTTCAGGCAAATCTGTTGAACAGTTGCAAAGTTATTAAGGTGCAAAATTTTAGGTTTAACATGTAAATGGCTTCTCACCCTAACTATGGTAGCACGGTAGTGCTACTATATATGTTATATATATATAGATAGATATATATATATATATATATATATATATATATAGATATAGATATATATATCTATATATATATATACTATATATAAAGGGGACAAATCAATATCCAAATCCAAAGTTCTGATTGTATAAAACACATCACATGACTGTGCGTATATAAGAGCAGGACCGCACACCTGCACTTTTACCCGCCTCCAAAACAATTTTGCCATTTTATAAGATAGATAACCCACTCTGCGGTGTGCTGTCGTACTCTGATATACTCATGCCTTGGGTGGTTGACACACACCAAGGCGTGCATATATCAGAGTACAACCGCACACCTAAGAGTGGGTTATCTATTACATATATATATTATATATCTATATTATATACACATATTATATATACATATTATACCTATTATATATATATATATATATATATATATATATATATATATATATATATACACATATATAATTCATTGCAAAAAAAACTCTGTTAATGCATCAGTTAGGGTTAATAGCATAGTGACAAAAGTTTGGAAATGTGATGTTAGGGTTACACCCCTACCACCCTTCCCCCACCCCCACCCTCCACACACCAACAGGCATCGGGGTGTGCGATGGGGTTGTCAGCCTAACTCTCGCCCCATTCCATGTGTAAACAAGCTGAGGTGGTGCAGTATAGGAGAATGAGGTGACAGCTAGGCCCGACGACCCCAGTGCCTGTTCGTGTATGGAGGGATGGGTGGTAGGAGTGTAACTACCGGGCCAGTATAATACTGTACATATGATATATATATATATGCATATATACATAGAAGTGGCCGTGCAGCCCTAACTATACCTGCCCTACCCGGCATATATAAGGGATATGCAATGCCCCATTGAAAATATCTCTGATATTTTCCCCGAGTGCAGTTTGACCTTTGACATCATGAGTGGCGAAGCCAAGTGATGCCATAGGTCAAACTGTTTTGAGGGAAAATATCTGAGATATTTTCAATGGGGGAGTTGTATGTTCCATTTATACAATGGGCCAAGTTTTTTCATCGGTGTAATTTTCATTTTTATTTTTAAAATAGGTATGTTTTTATTTATTTATTTTTGTTTCCAGATGACTGAGCATTGTGTTCCATAAACCTGAACTTTTGCATCAGGATGCTGTGCCATTGTGTTGCTGGGGAGAGTGGTAAGAGTAAAAAAGAGAGAGTTGGTTGCTTTTTTGTGAGCTGGGGTTTGAAGGAAGTTAGTGTTTTGAGGCTAAAAGTTTTTTTTTAATATTTGAAGTGAAAGAATGTGGGGTGGGACAGACAATGAAAAACATTCATTGTGTTTTGTCTGGTATTTTGGACCTTTAAGAGAAATGGTAATTAACATTGTGTGAAGCTGAAAGTTTATTGTTTTTAATGCGTTACAGAGAAAGAACAGGGGAGAAAATGAAACTATTCTGTGTGCTGCTGGAGAGAAATGAAACTGCCAGTGGGAGCTGGCATGCAAGTGAGCAGGTGCATTCTGCTTGTACTGCTCATGCTGCCAGCTCCCACCAATCAAAACCTTTGTGAGCAGTTGTGCTGAAGGGCAGATAGTGCCTGGTTATTACCTACAGTGAGGATAAATGACCTACAGTGAGGATAAATGCGATATTCTCACTGTAGGTCTGACCAGCCAAAAATACTGCAGTTATTTTGGCACTTTTTATCCTCACCCCCATTGCATAAATATATTTATTCAATGGGGGTGAGGATAAAAACTGGCAAATAACAGCAGTATTTTTGCCTGCACAGACCTTCAGTGAAAATATTGCGTTTATTCTCACTCTAGGTCATTTAGACTCACTGTAGGTAATAACCACACACAAACTGCACTTTACCACAACTGCTCAACAATGTTTTGATTGGTGGGAGCTGGTAGCACGAGCAGCACAATTAGAATTCACCTGCTCACTAGCATGCCAACTCCCACAGTCAGTTTCATTTCATTCTGACAACCCACTGAACACTTTCACTTTCTCCAGCACCAGATACAGCCCTAACACAACTCACCCTGTATAAACACCCCAAATATACTCACTCAGTTACCACACACATGTAACACAAAACCTCCTCAGTGTGAAACTGGCATTCACACTGAAAGATTTTTTTGTAGCTCTCATGAATGAAAACAGCCACCAAAGAAAGCAGCAAACAGACCATTTCAAACAGTGCAGCACACTCAATCCCTCCCTCACTTCCCAACTCCAAATTCATCTCCATACCTCTAGATGCCTCTGAACCTTGCAAGGACATCCTCTGCACCCTGATGAATCTCCAAGGAACAAGCAGGTTTAACCAGATAGAAAAGCACTGTGAGAGCACAAAGAAATATATAAAAAAAATCACCACTTCACAAACTCATTCCCTCGCTAAGCGAGAGCTCCTCCGTCACATTTCTCAGACCTACTCCGACCACCCACACAAAACCATGACCAATGAAATGCCATGTTACCACAACCACCATGTAAGGACCCTAGCAACCATGTGACTCTCCCTACCTACCCAGCAGTACAGCGCCATGAAACAGAGTACGGATAAAGAATTAAAATTTTATAAAAAAAAAATACATTAAAACACAAAAACACCATTGCATAAATCAAATATGTAATGGGTCTACTGGAAATATCATTGATATTTCCCCCTCATGCAGTTAGACCTTGTAACCTCACTCGTGGCTACACCACTCGTGAGGTCAAAGATCAAACTGCACTCTGGGGAAATAGTGATATTTCCAGTAGACCCATTACATATCGCTTATATATTCTTTGCAAAAACTCTGTTAATGCATCAGTTAGGGATGTTTCCACACCAACAAAAGTGTGAAAATTCAACGTTAGGGTTATCACTCCTACCACCCCACCAGCACCCTCCACCCTCCACACACCAACAGGTATTGGGGTGAGCATTGGGGTCATTGACCTAACTCTCACCCCAATCCATGTGTAAAGAAGGTATTGTGGTGCAGTATAGGAGAATGGGGTGACAGTTAGGCATGACAACCCCAATGCACACCCCAGTGCCTGTTGGTGTGTGGAGGGTGGGGGGTGTTAGTGGGGTGGTAGGGGTGGTAACCCTAATGTTGAATTTCCACACTTTTGTTGGTGTAAAACAACCCTAACAGACGCATTAATGGAGTTTATTGCAAAGAATGTCCTTTCTTTTTGAAAAAGTGTAATATAAATAGTAAATGGTATGTGTTGGTGTGAACGCGGGGCCCGCCAAGCTGCCCATTTCTGCATAATGATATGTGTTTGTGGGAGCGTGGGCCCTCCTGACCCTGCGCTCCCACTTACACACAAGTACGGAGCCATACAGCAGCCCTATAGGCCAAGGAAGCCTTGTAACACAAATTTGCCAATATCTCGGGAACCGCAGCAGGTAGGAAAAATATTTAAGTGTGGTTGTAATCATGACAGTGAGTAGTTCTCATAACATAAATCGACTGAATCCATATCTCACATCATTTCCAAGATATGGCCACCAAAAAGCACTGTGAATGCGAAATCAGTGGGTGTAATAGTGGCCCTTGGACATGAAAATGAGCAATTGGAATACTAATTCCCAAATATCTCAGTAACCATACAAGGTAGAAAAAAAATTCAAATGTCATGGTATTCTTGGCTTTCCAACCTACTTCTGCACTTAGTCCCCCCATAGGGGGACTAAGACATTTTGCTACAAAAAATATGTATCTTAAACTGTATTCGAGATGTGGGCCCCAAAAAGGCATCACAGGCACCGCAGTGTTATCCTATGGGAAATTTTCTTAACTTCAGAACACTGTAACTACGGGCCTGCTCAATGTTTTCATACCAAATCACCAAAAGGCAAATCTGTGGGACTAGGGCTTGCCACCCTTAAAATTTTAGGTCAATAGTACAATGCTTATTACCACAATGAAGTGACAAAGAAAACAGCTGCAGCAATGTTATCCTATGGGAACAATTCAGAACTTCAGATGGCTGTAACTATGAGCCTGTTGAATGTTGTCATACTGAACCACTGAATGGCACATCTGTGGCACTAGGGCTTGCCACCCTGACATTTTCAGGCCAATAGTACAATCCACCTTGCCACAAGGAAGTGACAAAGAAAACAACTCTTAGCAAAATGTGTTCGTGCAGTGTTGCAGCAATTACTTTAATGTTTTCACGATTCTCCTATCTCTATAATGGGAATGTTACCGCACCTAAAAAAATGTTACCGCAGTTACTTTTTCCCATGAGCGCGATTGTTTGAATGGAAACAAAAATGTTGCCACGATCAAAATACAGAAACATTTTAAAAAACATATTTCCAGACAAGCTTGTCAAAAACTTATATCACGGGCATGTTCTTCAGAGCCCGATTAGGTAAACACAACTGTCGGTGTTTACCAAAGTGCAGTATTTTTTGAATTACAGCATTTTTTTCTCTCTCGCTAACTGAAAACAAGATGGAAGCAGCATGACAACAATTTTGGGCAAGCTCGACAACAAAATGTCATCATGAATGTTTTCACAATGCACATATAAATTTTTCTGAAGGCTATAATGGGACATGAAAATATGGAATAACTTTTGAACGAAGCAATATTTTTCACTAAATCTTCAAAAGGCACCAGTGCAGCCCAGGACACATGTAGACAGACCAATTTGACCCCACTCAACTGCATTCTTCAGTTCATTATGCCTGGACAAAGAATTTGCAACAATAGGGAAATTTCAATTTTTGAGTGAGCTATGATTCCACAACTGTACATCTGACCAATCCAGAGAGCTATACTAGATGATTCTACATTCCAAATTTCAGGCAAATTGGACAAATGGTTCAAAAGTTATTAAAGTGCATAATTTGAGGTTTAGCATAGAAACGGCCATGCAACCCTAACTATAGTAGCACTACCGTGAAAATATAATATATGTATATGTGTATGTATATATATATTAGAGGCAAAAAACTCCATTTAATACATTAGTTAGGGTTGTTCCACAGCGACAAAAGTGAGGAAATTCGGTGTTAGGGTTGAAAACCCCCCTTGGACCCCCTGCCCACCCTCCAAACTGGCATTGGGGTGTGCATTGGGGTCATCAGCCCTAACTCTCACCCCATCACATGTGTAAAGCAGCAGAAGTATAGGAGAATGGGGTGAGAGTTAGGACTGATGACCCCAATGCACACCCCAATGACGCTGAGGGGGCTAAGTGTTTTTCTGATGAAAAGTCCGTATCTCGCACCGTTTCCGAGATACGGGCACTGAAAGGCGTGGCGAACACGGTAATGTTATCCTATGGGAAAAAAAGAGAAGTTCGGAGCGCCATAACTTTGCCTCCCTGTAATATTTTTTCACCAAGCCACTGAAAGGCACATCTGTGGGCTGTTGGCTGTCTTCCCTCCAAATTTCAGGAAAATAGACCAAACCGTTATTTTGCAGCAGGGTGCCAAAGGATTCCTGTAATGCGTTGGCGCCGTAATGTTATCCTATGGGAAAAACTGTCAAATTTGGAGTGCCGTAACTTTGCCGCTGTGTAATATTTTTTCAACACAACACTGAAAGACACATCTGTGAGATGTCGGCTGTGTTCCTCCAAATTTCAGCCCAAAACTCCCAACCGTTCTTTTGCAGTGCAGTGCCAAAGAATTGCTGTCATTTTCCCACAGACTAGAAAACTACTGTGCACTAATTTGAAAGCTTTCAAAAATTTAGCGACACTTTATGAGCACGAAAGTATTTTATGAAGTACTTTGCCAGAAATTTGAAAAACATATTTCTGGGGTGTTTTACCCCAAAATAAAGACATGGCTAGCATCCTCAGGGTCCGACTAGGTGAATACAAAAAGAATTAGGTAGCTAGAGGGTCCCAAATTTAAATGCCAACCATTTTTCTGATCACCAACTGAAAACAAAATGGTGGATTTACGACAGTAACAGGGCCATTTGCGACAGTAAAAAGTGGATTTGCTAGACTGTCGAACTTTTTGTTAACTTTTCCCATTGACTTATAATGGGAAATTGTTTTTTGAATAACTTTTGAACCGTTTAATATTTTTTCACGAAATCTTCAAAAGGCACATCGGGGACCCTGGCCACACATTCCCTGAAGATTTTGGGCCAGTCATGCAAACTGTGCTACCTGTAGACGTGACAGTAGAATTCCAGAAAAAGCGTAAATGCACGTGCAGATCACGCTTAATAACTCCACAGCTGTATATCTGACCAGTACAAAACTTGGTGGATCCCAAGGCCTATGGTTCTTGATCATGTATTCTGAATTTCAGGTAAATCCATCAAACGGTTGCAAAGTTATTAAGGTGCAAAATTTGGGGTTTAACATGTAAATGGCTCCTCAACCCTAACTATGGTAGCACTACCGTGCTACCATAATATATATATATATATATATATATATATTCGATGTTAGGGTTGAAATCCCTTCACCCCTCAGCCCACCCCAACTGGAATCGAGTGCGCATTGGGGTCATCGGCCTAAGTGTCACCCATCACATGTGGAAAGAAGCTGAGGAATAGGAGAATGGGGTGACAGTTAGGGACTGATGGCCCCAATGCACACCTGATTCCAGTTGGGAGTGGCTGAGGTGCAAAGGGTTTCAACCCTAACATCGAATTCTCGCTTTTGTCGCTGTGAACAACCCTAACTTATTCATTAAATGGAGCTTTTGCCTCTAATTTCCCTTCTTTTTGAGAATGATAATGAGAAATAGTGAATGTAATGCAGCGTAGGAGCACGGGTGTGATGTCTTGCCAGATTGTAACATTGTGCCCACAAACGCAAATCGTACGCGATGGTGACGCAAAGGAAACAGAAAGAGGAATACTGTAGACAGAAATGTTAAAAACAACAGAAACGCGAACCTCAAATGAAAACGCAAAGGGTAACGCACATGGTGGCGTAAACGTGAACGGTAAGGGAAACGGGTACGGAACTGCAAGCAGAAATGGTAATGGTAAGAGTAATGTAAGCGCACAGGCTGGTTTTCCCCAAAAGCTGTGTAGAGAAAGACAGTGAGTAGAAAGAATGTATGCAAAATAATGACTCTCGGAACACAAAAAATCAGTAGTAGTAATAGTAAATTGCTTATATCTCAGTAACCATACGACATAGAAAAAGAATTTTAAAAGTCATATGTATTACCACTTTCCTGGCTAGTTATATGCATAGCCCCCATAAGGGGGCTATAATTTTTCGACAAAAACTCCGTAGAAGTCCATCTTCTTCCAAGTTGTGTACAGGGTATGCTTGGAAACAACTGAGAAGCTACGTGGGATATACTATTTTGGACTAAATATCTGTAATTAATTTCTCTCTCTTGCTTACATCTGAGAGAAGTTTTCCTCACTTTTAAAGTGGTATTGCTTTGTGTTTGTTTTAGTTTTTAATTCAGGAAGGGGGGTTTTAAAACTGCTTATCTTCTGCATATTTGATTTTCCTTTGTGGCTAACTGGACTGATTACTAGAATTCTGTGAGAATCTGCATCAATATATTTTGCAAATTTTGGTGGGGCTGTGTGATTCAAAATAACAAAAGCTGCAGTTTGTAATTGGATGCCAGACATAGCCTGAGGTGGGGGTAATTGTCTTCACAAGTCAGAGGTCTGCATCACAGCCATTTGTCTAGCTAGACCATTTCAGCATTGTTCGATTACTATAAACTAGTGGTGTGATCCTGTTTGAGGCAGAAGTCCATCTTCTTCCAAGTTGTGTACAGGGTGTGCTTGGAAACAACTGAGAAGCTGCGTGAGATATATTATTTTGGACTAAATATCTGTAACTAATCTCTCTCTCTCTCTTGCTTATATCTGAGAAAAGTTTTCCTCACTTTTAAAGTAGTATTGCTTTGTGTTTGTTTTAGTTTTTAATTCAGGAAGGGTTTTTAAAACTGCTTATCTTGTCAGCATCCTCAGAACGGCTGAAATAACTGCATATTTGATTTTCCTTTGTGGCTAACAAACCACCAGGCTGTTTTGGGGCTGGAGAGGTTTACCTGTGTCTGACTTGGATGTCTGAATTTTTCTCTGTTTGATTAGCAGGGTACTTTCTCTGTCAAATTGTTGTGTAGGGTATCTTGCTGACAGGAAGGCACTCATCGCAGGTGGGTGAGAGCTTTTAGTTGATTGTTTTGTGAGGGCACAGTTTAGGCCCAACCCCTTCCCACCCTCACCCACCACCCCTGGAAATAGTTCCTTTATACCTGAGGTTCTGACATCATTTCCTCGACTGCAAGGTGCATTTCACTGTCATATCCTCTCTAGCACACTGCACTGACAATATAAGCATACACATTGTATATATATATATTTCTATATAACAAATCACACTGCACTCACACACATACACTCAAATACAAAAAAAACCTAGATAAACATGTGGGGAGTAGTGCAATGTAATGGCTGTGGGGCAGCAGTCTTCTGGGAGTCTTTCTGGAGGCTGAGATGCTGCCCTATTTGCAGACAACTATCTGCCCTGAGGAAGGAAGTTGCCTGTCTTCAGGCCGCACTGGACAGTAATAAGGAAACCTTCCCCCAGGCCACACTGGACAGTAGGAAGGGAACCTCCCCCATCCAGGGAGCACTAGCGCCACCACCAATACCTCAGAGGTTGCAAAAAGCACAGCAGTTGGACCACAGTGGGCTCAGGGAGGGTGAGGAGGGTGGAACAGAGGCACACCCAGTCAATTGTTCCACTCCACAATCCATACACCATTCTGGGGGAGCATAGCTCCCCTATGGATCCCTGCAGAGAAGACTGATGACAACTGTCACAAGAGGCCCACAGGAAGGAGGCAGAGGACACCGCAGGGAAAGGAAGCAGCTCCTGGTGGGGGACTCAGTTATTAGGGATGTAGAACTGGGGGGAGCTGGGAAAACTGAAGTAAGGTGCCTGCCTGGTGCCATGGCTTGGAGTGACAGGAAGCGCATCCTCAGGATCACGAGAACAGCTGCAAGGGATTCTGAGCTGGACATAATTGTCCACCTACGGACAAATGACTTGGCTCATCATGAGATTAGAGTAGTGCAGGAGGACATTGCAGAGTTGGAGAGGGACCTAAGACAAGTAGCACCCACAGTATCCTTCTCAGAGGTGCTGCCTATCAAAGGCATGGGGGAGGCGAGGGTAATTGGCACCATGCAGTTTAATGAATGGTTGAAAAAATGGTGCGGAGCACAGGGGTTTGGCTTCATTGGGGACTGGCGTTCCACCTGGAGGGACACCAGCCTATACTGGCAGGATGGTCTGCATCTGTCCAGGAAGGAACAAGTCTTTTGAGCAATCGGTTTAAATGCTTCATTGCAAGCTTTTAAACTAGTCAAAGGGGGAGGCACTGACAAGCAGCAGAAAATCCCAGCCTCTCCCTACAAAACAGGGTACTAAATGAGAAAAAGACCGAGGTAGAACGGTCAGTGGGGGATGCTGCAACAGAAGGTAAAGCCATCAAAAAATGGAGAGCAATGAGTACCAATGCCCATAGTCTGGGTAACAAGCTTCCTGAATTAGTGGCCTTGATGGAGGAGGAACATCTGGATATCGTGGCAGTCACAGAAACATGGTACACACAAAACCATGACTGGGACATAAACATACCAGGATACACTGTCTACAGGAGGGACAGGGAGGTAAAAGAAGAGGAGGGTAGTTCTTTACATAAGGGAAGGAATAAAAGCAACAGAACAAAGGGTAAACAGGGAGAGAAGAAGCACTGTGGGTAAATTTGGAGACAGGCAATGGCACCTGTCGCACAGGGTTGTACTGAACCCCTTCTCAGGGAGGAAATGAACAGGAAATGATAGAAAGTATACTTAGAATGGCAGAAAAAGGGAGATATTGCTGATGGGTGATCTGAATATGCCAGATGTTAACTGGAGTGCAGTTGCAGCTGCCACTGAAGAGTGCAGTTATTCTAGATGCCCTACAGGGCATGCCTTAGACAACTAGTACTGGAGCCCACTCAAGAGGAGCAATATTAGACTTGATTCTCTCAAATGGAGATGAGAGAGGATCACAGATGTAAGTGAGTAGCCATCTGGGAACTAGCGACCATCGAACAGTATGGTTCACAATAAACACAGCAATAGAGTCAAGCCATACAAAGACAAAGTACTGGACTTTAGGAGGGCTGACTTTGCCAAAATAGGTGAGTGCCTAAGGAATGCACTAGCAAATGGGCAGGAAGGAGGGGGGAAGAACAATGGGGAATAATAAAACTGCCATCACAGAGGTAACGAGCCTTGTGTGAAGCAAATAAACAAAACAAGATGATGTAAGAAACCACTATGGTTCTCTGAAGGAAGTGGCAGTGAAGATTCAAGAGAAAAAGCATTCAGGAAGTACAAGGAATCCAGAAGGAGCAGGACAGAGAACTGTATCAGTTAAAGCAAAAGGAGGCTGGGAAGGCAGTCAGAACAGCAAAGGCCCAAACCAAGGAAAAGAAAGCCAACTCAGTTAAGAAGGGGATAAAACCTTTTATAGGTACATCAGGGAGCAAAGGAAGACCAAGGAGGGATAGTGAGGCTTAATAAAGGGAGGAGGGTGGGCAGAGGAGACTGTGAAAAGGCAGAGATACTAAACAAATATTTTGCTCAGTATTTACAAATGAAGAGGGAGGTACATAAAACAAACAGTAGTAACACTCTGGATACAGAAGTTGATACCAGCCCATTTACAGAAGAAAGGGTTCTGAAAGAACTCTTAAAACTGAAGGTGGACAAAGCAATGGGGCCTGATGGGATTCATCCCAGAATTCTGAAAAGAGCTAAGGGTAGAACTAGTGACACCACTGACTACCCTTTTAACAAATCATGGGAGGATGGGGTGGTACCGAGGACTGGAGGAGGGCAGATGTGATTCCCTTCACAAAAGTGGGAGCAAGGCAGAAGCAGGAAATGACAGACCTGTTAGTTTAACCTCAGTGATAGGAAAATGATGGAATCACTTCTGAAGGAAAGAATTGTCAGTATCTAGAGGCCAGAGGGCACAGGACCCTAGGCAGCATGGATTCACAGCAGGAAGGTCATGCCAGACAAATCTGATAGATTTCTTTGACTGGGTGACCAAAGTAGTAGATCAGGGAGGGCTGTGGACATGGCCTACCTAGACATTAGCAAGGCATTTGACACAGTCCCACACAAAGATTAATATTCAAGTTAGCCAGCCTGGGAGTGGGTCCCAAGATGACAGCCTGGGTAAAGAATTGGCTGGAGAATAGGACACAGAGAGTAATAGTAAATGGAGTCCACTCAGAAGAAAGGAGGGTTACTAGTGGGGTACCGCGGGGTTCAGTATTAGGACCGATCCTCTTCAATGTCTTTATAGCGACATTGCGAAAGGACTGGAAGGAAAGTATGTCTCTTTGCAGATGACACTAAGATCTGCAACAGAGTTGATGCACAGGGTGGGGTGGAAAGGGACGAAGGGACTTGAGGTTAGAGGAATGGTCAAATGTATGGCAGCTTAGATTCAATGCTAAGAAGTGCAGGTAATGACCTGGGAAACAAAACCCAGGGAAGAGTACGCATGGGGGGGTGAGATACTAACAACAACAAAATGGGAAGGACCTGGAGGTAGTCATATCAGATGACCTAAAGGTGGGCAAGCAATGTGAGAGGGCAAGGAGGGCTGGGGGATACTGGGATGCATAGGAGAGGCATCACCAGTAGAAAACAGGAAGTTATTATCCCTCTGTACAGACAGCTGGTGAGACCCCATCTGGAGTATTGTGTGCAGTTCTGGAGACCCAATCTCCATGAAGACATAGACAGAATGAAGCTGTCCAGGAGAGCAACTAAAATGGTGCAGGGTTTGCACCAGAAGACATATGAAGAGACTTAAGAGCTTAATATGATCGCCTCGAGGAAAGGAGGGAGAGGGGACATGATAGAAACTTTCAAGTACCTCAAGGAAACAACAAAGTCAAGAGGGTAGCATCTTTCAAAAAGGTGTGCAAGAACAAGAGGGCACAATTTGAAGATAGAGGGGGCGGCTCAGAGGTAATTTAAGGAAGTATTTTTTCACAGAGAGGGTTGTGGATGCATGGAGCAGCCTTCGGGAGGAGGTTGTGGAGTCAAAATCAGTGAAATTCAAGCATCGGACAGCCATAAGGCAATTCTGGGGGTGGGGGTGAGAAGAAGTAGGCTGCTGGTTAACTAGAATCTGCAGCTTATCCAGTAGGTAGGAAATGGGCAGACTGGGTGGGCCAAGTGGTCCTTATCTGCCATCAAATTCTATGTTTCTGTATCTCGCACCATTTTCGAGATACGGCCCTCAAAGGCGCAGCAATACTGTAATGTTATCCTATGGGGAAAAAACAGAAGTTCGGACTGCCATAACTTTTGAACAGTTTAATATTTTTTCACCAAATCTTCAAAAGGCACATTGGGGACCCTGGCCGCATGTTTCCTGAAGATTTTGGGCCAGTAGCGCAAACCGTGCGACCTGTACACGCGACCGTAGAATTCCAGAAAAAGCATAAACATGCGCACAGATCATGCTTAATAGCTCCACAGCCATGTATCTGATCAGCACGAAACCTGGCAGATGCCAAGGCCTACGGTTCTTGATCATGTATTCCAAATTTCAGGCAAATCCGTCAAACAGTTGCAAAGTTATTAAGGTGCAATATTTTGGGGTTTAACATACAAATGGCTCCTCTACCATAATATATGTGTGTGTGTATATATATATATATTAGAGGCAAAAACTCGTTTAATGCATTAGTTAGGGTTGTTCCACAGCGACAAAAGTGAGAAATTCACTGTTAAGGTTGAAAACCCCTTGGACCCCCGCCCACTAACCCGGCATTAGGGGTGCGCATTGGGATCGTCAGCCTAAATCTCACCCCATTACATGTGTAAAGCAGCAGAAGTATAGGAGAATGGGGGAGAGTTAGGACCCACGATCCAATGCTCACCCCATGCCCGCCACATGATGTGTTGTGGCATACTAACAGGGACAGCAACGCAAACAGAAATGCTAACAGTGGCGCACATGGTAACACAAGCACGAATGAGAACAGAAAGGGTAACGCACATGGTGGCGTAGATGGGAATGGTCTGCCACGTGATGTGTTGTCACATAGTAACATGGTGCCTGCAAACAGAAATGTCAATGAGCATGGTGATGTAAAGTGAAACAGTAAGATAAACAGTACTGTAGACAGAAATGGCAAAAATAACGAAGCATAGCGCAAATGAAAGCATAAAGGATAACGCGTGGTGGCACAGACATCAATAGTAAGTGAAGCGGTACCGATCTCGCGGAAAGGGCAACAGTAACAGTAATGTAACCACAGGCTGGTTTTCCCAAAACCTGCATTGAGAAAGACAGTGAGTACAAATAATGTATGCAAAATAATGAGTATCGGCGCAGAAAATGAGATCTTGGAATACTAAATACATTATATCTCAGGAACCGTCACGATGTAGAAAAAAATTTAAAAGTCATATTATTTACAACTGTCTGGCTAATTTTGAATCTTAGCCCCATTAGGGGCTAAGAAAGTTTCCGACTTAAAAGTCCGTAGATCTCGCACCGCTTGAGATACGGGCCCTGAAAGGCGCGGGGTTAACGCTATAATGTTATCCTATGGGAAAAAAGAAAGTTCGAGCGTCATAACTTTGCCTCCTGTAATTTTTTCACCAAACTACTGAAAGGCACATCTGTGGGCTGTTGGCTGTCTTCCTCCAAATTTCAGGAAAAAGACCAAACCTGTTATTTTGCAGCAGGGCTCCAAATGATTTCTGTTACAGGTCGTACGCCGTAATGTTATCCTATGGGAAAAACCTGCAATTTTGAGTGCCATAACTTTGCCGCCATGTGATATTTTTCACCAAACTACTGAAAGGCACATCTGTGTACTGTTGGCTGTCTTCCTCCAAATTTCAGGAAAAAGACCAAACCGTTATTTTGCAGCAGGGTGCCAAAGGATTCCTGTAATGCTTGTGCGCCAGAATGTTATCCTATGGGAAAACTGTCAACTTTGAGTGCCATAACTTGCCGCCATGTAATATTTTTTCAATACAACACTGAAAGGCACATCTGTGAGATGTCGGTCTGCGTTCCTCCAAATTTCAGCCCAAAACTCCCAATGGTTATTTTGCAGTGCAGTGCCAAAGAATTGCTGTCATTTTCCCACAGACTAGAAAATTACTGTCGCAATTTCATGAAAGCTTTGCAAAAGTTCATACATTTCATGAGCACGAAAGTAATTTGTAGTACTTTTCCAGAAATTTGAAAAACATATTTCTGGGGTGTTTTACCACAAAATAAAGACATGGCAAGCATCCTCAGGGCCCGAATAGCTAAATACAAAAAGAATTACGTTGCTAGAGGGTCTCAAATTTAAATGCCAACCATTTTTCTGATCACCAACTGAAAACAAAATGGTGGATTTGCGAAAGTAACAGGCCCATTTGCGAAAGTAAAAATGCATTTGCGACACTGTCGAACTTTTTAACTTTTTCCCATTGACTTATAATGGGAAACTGTTTTTTGAATAACTTTTGAACCGTTTAATATTTTTTCACCAAATCTTCGAAAGGCACATCGGGGATCCCACCTGCATGTTCCCTGAACATTTCAGGCCGGTCACGCAAACCGTACAACCTGTACGCACGACCATAGAATTCCAGAAAAGCGTAAATGTGCGCACAGATCATGCTTAATAACTCCACAACTGTATATCTGATCAGTACAAAACTTGGCAGTTCTCAAGGCCTATGGGTCCTGATCATACATTCAAAATTTCAGGTAAATCCATCAAATGGTTGAAAAGTTATTAAGGTGCAAAATTTTGGGTTTAACATGGAAATGGCTCCTCAACCCTAACTATGGTAGCACTACCGTGCTACCATAATAATACCTGGGTATAGTTAGGGTTGCACGGCCACTTCTATGTTAACCCAAAACTTTGAACCTTTAATAACTTTGCAACCGTTACTCCAATTTGTCTGAAAGTTTGCATGCATAGTGTAGTCCCACAGATCTCTGGATCTGGAAAATTTCATTCTGATTGGATTTACAGTTCCTGAGCTGCAGAGTGTCAAATCTGTGAAAAATCCTCACTTTTTTGCATTTTTTTGTCATCCATTGTGTCCATGTGATGTGTCCGTTTGGTGTGAAATTGTGTTCAGTACATGTAGACTGGGTCAAAGGGGTACCTTTTGAAGACTTGGTGAAAAAATATTAATCCGTTCAAAAGTTATGCCGTTTTTTCATGTCCCATTATAGTCTATGGAACATTTGTATATGCTCAAACTTTCGCAGCAACATTTTTTCATTCGTGCTCTGGGAAAATTAGTTTGTGCTGCTGCCATTTTGTTTTCAGTTAGAGAGAGAGAGAGAGAGAGACAAAAATGGTAGAACTCAAACAATACTGCCCCTTTTTAAATACCACCACTTTTGTTTACCTAATCGGGGCACGAGGAACACATACATGTCATCAGATTTTAACATTGTCTGAAAATATGTTTTTTTTTATTTTTGATCGAGTTTCTGAAGTTTTGGTCATGCAAACATAATTTGCTTATGGGGCAATATTCAAAGGGAAACACACAAACAACTGCGCAAACATCTTTTGATGCGCAACAGCATTCTTTTAAAATGAATAGGGGTGTAGTAAAAAATTTGGCATTTGCTTGCAACAGGGTAAATTGTGCTTTTTGGCTAAAATTTACAGGGTAAGAAGTTGCCGACACAGTTGTGCCTTTTGCTTGTTTGGTAAAAAATATTTTCATAACACAGGTGTACACCTCCTGCTGATTGTGTGTGATTGGTTGTGTTGCCTTGGTCTTTCCTCTACTTGCATGTATATGTGTGTGTGTGTGTGTGTGGTGGGGGGGGAATGCACAGTTAGGGTTTTGAACCCTAACACCAAATTTCACAGCTTTTGTCACTGTGGAACATCCCTAACTGATGTATTAATGGAGTTTTTTGCCATGAATTTCCCTCCTTTTTGAGATGTGCAGTATAAATAGTGAATGGTATGTGGTGGTGGGAGCACAGGGCCCCCACCATACTGCCCATTTGTGCATAATAACTGTAACAGTAATGCCAAGGCTAATGGTAATGGTAACAGTAATGAGAACAGGAACGGTAACGGAAACACAGACATATACGCTACTGGTTATGATAATGCAAATGGTAACGTTAGTGCAAATTCTAATGGTAATGGTAACAGTGACACAAACGCAAACGGTACCGGTAACTCCAATGCAAACATGAACAGAAATGCAAATCCTAACGGTTGTGGTAATGGAAATGGAAATGGAAATGCAAATGGTAACACAAATGGTAACGAGAATGCAAATGTAACAGTAACGGTGATGGAAGCACAAACAGTAACAGTAATGCCTATGCAAACACAAACAGAAAGGAAAACGCTAATGGTTACAGTAATGCAAAAGCAAATGCAAATGGCAATGCAAATGATAATGAAAATGCAAATGGTAATGGTAATGGAAACACAAGCGCAAACGCAAATGGTAATGGTTACGATGATGCAAACAGAAATGGTAACACAAACAGTGATGGAAACGCAAGTGCAAACATAAACCCTAACAGAAATGGTAACGCAAATGGTAAAAAAAATGAAAATGGTAACAGTAACACAAATGGAAGTGCAAAACAAACAGAAATGCAAATGGTAATGGTAATGCAACGGTGACGCAAAAGGAAATGGTAACACAAACGGAAACGCAAGCGTAAGCACTAATGCTAATGGTTACAGTAATGGAAATGCAAATGGTAATGCAAATGCAAACAGTAAGAGTAACACAAATGCAGGCGCTAATGCAAACAAAAATGGTAACGCAAACGGAAGTGCAAACGCAAACAGTAACGGTAACGCCAACAGTGACGCAAAAGTAAATAGTAACGCAAATGGTAATGGAAACACAAGCGCAAATGCTAACGGTAATATTAACGATAATGCAAACGCAAATGGTAACGCTAACACAAATGGTAACAGTAACACAAATGCAAGCAGAAATGCAAATGCAAATGGAAACGCTAACACAAACGCAACCAAGTGGAAATGTAAACGCAAATGCTAACAGTAACAGTAATGGAAATGCACACACTTTGTGACCAAAAAAGGTTCATTCAAAAGCACAGTGAATACAAAGAATGTGGGCATAATAATGGCCCTAGGACTGGAAAATGAGCACTTGGAATATTAAATTGCTTATATCTTAGGAACCATATGAGGTAGAAAAACAAATTAAAAATCATATTATTTATGACTTTCCAGGCTAGGTTTGCATTTAGACTCGGGAGACTAAGCATTTTTGTGGCTCAAAGTCCGTATTTCGAACCATTTTCAAGATACGGGACCCGAAATGCACGGTGGACACCGTAATGTTATTCTATGGGAAAAATTGTCAACTTCAGAGTGCCGTAACTTTGCAGCCCTGTACTACTTTGCCACCAAACCACCAAAAGGCACATCCATATGATATTGGCTTTCTTCCCTTCAAATTGCAGCCCAAAAGACCAAACTGTTGCTTTGCAGCAGGGTGGCAAAGATTTCCTGTTGTTTTGGCCATACTTTGACAAATCATGACACTTTCACAAAAAAAATCATGAAAGTGTCGCATTTGTGAAAGTATTTTGCGAAAGTACTTTTTATAAAAATTTGAAAAACATATTTCTGGTGTTTTACCTCCCAAAAAAGACATGGCTAGCATCCTCAGGACTCGACTAAGTGAACACAACAAGAATTGTGTCCCTAGAGGGTCCAAATTTTAAATGCCAGGCATTTTTCTGAGCCGTAACTGAAAAGAAAATGGCTGACTCATGAAAGTAAAAGAGTAATTTGCAACAGTAAAAACTGCATTTGTGAAAGTGTTGCAATTGTTGTTAACTTTTCCCATAGGCTATAATGGGATTCAGTTTTTTTTTAATAACTTTTGAACCGTTTAATATTTTTTCATGAAATCTCTCAAGGGCACACCGGGGATGCCGGCTGCATGTTCCCTGAAGTTTTGGGACTGAATGCACAAACCATGCAGCCTGTAGGTGCGAGCAAAGAAACATGCAAAAAGTCTGTAATTTTGTGTTATTTGGTACTCTGTAGCTCCACAACCGTACATCTGACCATAACGCAACTTGCAAGATACAGAGATCTATGGAACCAGACCGAGCATACCAAATTTCAGGCAAATCCATCTTACAGTCATAAAGTTATTAAGGTGCAACATTTTAGATTTAACCCTAAATGGGATACTCAACCCTAACTATAGTGGCACTACCGTGCCACTATAATATACTGCACGGTCGCACCACTATAGTTGGGTTGAGTAGGCACTTTAATGTTAAACCCCAAATTTTGCAAGTTAATAACTTTGCAACCATTCAACTTGATTTGCACAAAATTTGGAATGCATAGTTTTGTATGGTAGGTTTCTTGATCTGCCAAGTTGCGTTTCGGTCGGACTTACGTTTTTTGTGCAGCGAAGCACTGGAAAATGCAGTTTTCACCACTTTTGACACTTTTTTTACCCATTATGCTGTGACCACACAGTTTGGTATTTTGGTCTGAAAATTTCACTGTAGAAAGAGTTTGGGTCAAAGAACAATCGTTGGTTGGGTAAAAAAATATTAATCCATTCCAAAGTTATTTAATTTTTAATTTTTGGGTTCTGAGCATGCTCAGTTCACCCCAAGATTTATATGTATTTTTTGCGAAAGGGGATTGGGCTCACAGTCAAGGATTTTGTCAGCTCACGAACAGGGATTTAAAAAATCCTTGTCTGTGAGAAAAAAATTCCTCGTTCGCGAGCCACCATCTTGTTTTCTTTTTTTCCCCCAAACAAAATGTCATAGCTTTCTCCACGAGTGGCTTTATATTGCCATAAGGCATGGATTTTGTTCAGGGTGACACCCTCTACAAACCTATACCTTTGGTTTGCTTCATTTTGGCCACAAAATGGCCATTTTAAAGTTTGAGATTCTTCGACTCGCTTCTGATCCCCTTTCACGAGCTGACAAAATCCCCACCCATGAGCCAATCCCCTTTCGCGAGGTAGCAAAATCCTTGACCGTGACTTAGGGACCAGAAGGCCATTCTCGCAAATGAGGACTGACTCACGGTCAAATATTTTTCTAGCTTGCGAATGGGGATCAGCTCATGGACAGGGATTTTGTCACCTCACAAAAGGGGATGGGGTTTTGAATCCCCTTTTGTGAGCTGACAAATCCTTATCTGTCGCTGACAAAAATCCCTGTCATGATATAATCCTCTTCGCGAGCTAGCAAAACTTTGACTGTCACTTAGGGACCAGATGGCCATTCTTCCGATGAGGATTGACTCAGTCAATGATTTTGCTGCCTCACAAAGGATTGGCTCACAGACAGGATTTTGTCAGATCATGAAAGAGGATTGGTTTTGAACTCTTTGTGAGCTTGTCAAAATCCTCGTTGTGAGCTGTCAAAACTCCCGCCAGCAAGCCGATCCCCTTTTGCGAGGTAGCAAAATTCTTGACCATCACTTAGGGACTAGATAGCCAAAATCTGATGGTCAAGGATTTCTCACAGATGGTGATTTTGACAGCTCATGAATGGGGATTCACCTCGTGGTCAGGGATTTTGCTACTTCACAAAATAGGAATTTTTAAACTTTTAAAAACTTTCCCACTGCATCGTAAATTAATGGTTTGGTGTTTTGACTTGAAATTTGCAGGATATAAAGGGGATGCCCCAGAGATATGAATTATGCTATTTAGGTGTTGAAAAGTTAATCGGTTCCATTGATATGCCATCATGAAGTTGAGATTTTTCTCATAGGATAACATTGTGGCACCATAGCAACTTTTGGCATCCATATCTCAAAAAAGAAGTGAGATTCGGATTTTTCGCTACTCATTTGGAAATCATAGATTACACCTGCTGTGGAATTCTTTTCCTAGGTTGTATGGTTACTGAGATATTGGCAAATTGGTGTTACAAGGGTCCCTTTTCAGGCTTATTGGGCTACTGTATGACTTCGTAGTTACGTGTAAGTGGGAGTGAAGGGCCCAGAGGGCCAACTCTCCCACAGATGGATATCATTATGCACAAATGGGCAGTTTGGTCAGAGCGCGGGGCACAGAGGGCCCAGGCCCCTACCAACACATACCAGTTACCAAGTATGATACACTGTAAATAAACAGTTTTGTCTTTTGGCTTGAAATGTGCAAGGTATAAAGGGGGTGTCCCAGAGATGTGACTGGTGCTGTTTGGGTGTCAAAAATGTTATCTGTTCCATAGATATGACATTGTGAAGTTGAGATTTTTCCCATAGGATAACATTGTGGCACCTACAGTGTTTTCTGGTGCCTGTATCTCGGAAATGATGTGAGATACTGATTTTGTCAACTTTTCATGCATGGAGGTCTCACTGTCATGATTACAATGACACTTGAATTTTTTTCATAGCTGCTATGGTTGCTGAGATATTGGCAAATTAGTGTTACAATGGTTCCTTGCCCTACAGGGCTGCTGCATGGCTCCGTAGTTATGTGTAAGTGGGAGCAAAGGGTCTGGAGGGCCCACACACTCACAGATGCATATCATTATGCACAAATGGGCAGCTTGGTGGGACCGCGGGGCCCAAACGGGCCCCCCGCACTTCCACCAACATATGCTATTTACTAGTTATATTACAACTTTTCAAAAGTGTAGAAATTCATTGCAAAAAACTTTGTTAATGCATCAGTTAGGATTAAAGTGACAAAAGTGGGAAAATGAGATGTTAGAGTTGAGCCCCTAACTCCCCCATCACCCCAACCCCATCCTCCACAGACCGACAGATGTTAGGGTGTACAATGGGTTGTGCAGCCTAACTTTCACCCCATTCTCCTTTACTGTAGCATGTCAACCTATTTACACATGGAATGGGGTGAGAGTTGCACCTCATGACCACATGGCACACCCTGGCGTCCATCGGTCTGTGGAGGATGGGGGGTGGGGGGTTAGGGGCTGAACCCCAACATTTTGTTTCCCTACTTTAGTCACTTTAACTGATGCATTAACAAAGTTTTTTGCAATGAATATATATATATATATTTAAAACAGGACTAGAAGCAGCTGTGTACTGGGGTTGAGTACGCACTTCAATGTTAAACCCCAATTTTTGCACCTTAATAACTTTGCCCTCACCAATTTACTTGAAATTTGGAAGGCACAGACATGGTGCCAGGATCTCTGAATCTTGAATGTTTTCTGGCAATCAGTAAATTAAGAGCAAAGTTACAGAGGTTCACAAACATAAAAAAGACCATAATTAAGACCATTTTTGCTCACCTATAACTGAAAAACCTGAAACTAGCTCACCTATGACTTAAAAAAAAGAACCCAGTGCTAGTTTGTCTCTCCCCTCCATTTAATTTCAACCCCCACCACCCCTGCCACATTAATCTGCCATCACTGGGATGCCCAATCCCGTGTCGGCAAACTCCAATCTCCCAACTCTGTCAGCAGTCTGGGACATCAGCGTACCCAGCCCTGGTGCCCCCAAGTATTTTGTTGACACTGTGGTGCCTCATCTTCAGTGTGAAAGGTACAGTAGCTAAAATAAAGAAAATCATCCTGCAACATATTTTTCTGTTTTTTTATCTCTGAAATGAAAAACACAGTCCATCATTGTCTGCTGCTGCTCCACCTCCCACCACCCCTGCAGCACCACAACCCCACACCTCCTTACCCTATACTTATCTAGTGGAGGTTCAATGCCATAATCCTCTCTGGACTGGAGACATGTCTTCACTCTTCAACGCTTGACCGGGAACTGAGGAAATCGTGTAAGTGCCATATAATGTATTTTAAAACATTTTGAACTTTTACTCATAACATGGTCATTTTTTTATATTTTTAGCCTGCATTTTCAATATGGCCTTTTTAGGACTCTACCTCTTGTACAAGGTAGATGACATTTTTTGAATCTGGCACCAAATGTGATTTTGCAGTCGCTCTGCAAAATTACCTTTTGAGCCTGATTTGAATATTTTCACCTACTGGGTTCATGAAGTTGGATCTCAAGAAGGCTATGTTCAAAATGTGGTGTAAAAATATTGAAAAACAACAAAGTTATGAGTGTACACTAACATTTTTCAGTGCTCACTCATAACTTTGGTAATTTTCAATATTTTGAGCCAAAATTTTCAACATAGCCATTTTTTCATACCACATCATGAACATGGTAGCTGTTGACTTTCAAGTCATGAAATGTGTTTTTGTACTACTGGCACAAAATTATGTTTTAGCCAGGATTTGAAATTTGTCACCAGTTGGGTTCATGGTGGAGTCATAAGAAGATTAGGTTGGAAATGTGGGATCAAAAGATTAAAAAACAGCAAAGTTATGAAGGTATGTTGTCATTTTTCTACTTACACTCAGAACTTTGGTAATTTTCAATATTGTGACCCCAAATTTTCAACATAGCCACATTTTCACACACTCTCATGAACCTGACAGCTGTCATTTTCCAAATCCTGGCCTAAATGTGATTTCCTAGTTGTGGCAAGAAATTACGTTTTGTCCAGTACTTTATAAATATCACCTGTCATGTTTCAAAGAAAGGGTCATAAAAAGACGGTTGAAATTTTGGGGTCAAAATGTCACAAAATAAATATAAAGTAATATTGTTTGCAAGGATGTCCACTGGTCGAGTGATGAACAAATTGCCTTCCCATGCCAATGACCTGAGATCAGGCACAAGCTCAGTGAGCCAGCTGGATGGACCAAGGCTGGGGGAAGGCACTGCCACATGTAGTACTAGTCCTGGCCTTGGGAAGGACAGAGTAGCATTCTGGCACACACATGACACCTTGTGGTGGGCTGGTGTTGACATGCGTGTCAAGGCCTGATGGGCCCATACACTGCATCAGGACTATCTCCAGAATTCTTTTTATTTTGTTTCTTGCAGGTCCTTTCGAAACCTGCACAAATGAGAATATGATTCCACTATCAGAAAAAGAAGGGTAATTAATTGCAAAGAACTATGTTAATGCAGACATTAGGTTTGAAGAATACAAAGCACACAAAGCAGGGAAATGAAAATCATTAGGGGGTTGGGGTTTCCAGAGTATTGGCAAATCAGTGGTGGGGTCTTCCTTGTTATTGTCAATCTTAATCCCCACCCCTTCCCCTGAACAAACAAAGTCAGATGTGATCTCTTTCTTCATGCAGGGCCCTGTGTGAAGAAAGCTATGACAGATTCTGTCAGCAACATGTGGCAAGCCATACTTCTCTGCCTTTGAAGAGTGTATCACTATGAGGCACTGGCTTCAAGCTGTACTTTGTGCTTTGGACAGGAGGCTATGGGCTGGGGAGGAAGGGGTGGGCACTGGCATTGACAACCCCAAGGAAGACCCCACCACTGAGTCACCAATACTCTGAAGATCTGAAACCCTTTTTTTCATTTCTCTACTTTGTGCATTTTGCATTTTTCAATCCTAATGTTTGCATTAATGTAGTCTATTACAATTAATATATAGAGTATATTTGAAACCTAATGTCTGCAGTAACAGTTTTTGCAATCTACTATATATATATATATATATATATATATATATATATATATATATATTAATTATAGTGGCACTACTGCCACTATAGTTAGGGTCACATAGCCATTTCTATGTTAAACCTCAAATTTTGCACTTTAATAACTATGGAACCATTTGCCCAATTTCCCAGAAATCTGGAATGTAGAATGATGTACCATAGATCTCTTAATCTGGAAATTTTTGTTTTGGTTGGATGTACGGTTGCGGAACTGTAGTGAGCTGAAAAAATGAATTTTCCCCAAAGTTGTGAATTCTTTGTCCATGCATAATAGACAGAAAATGCATTTGAGTGGGTTCAAAATGTGGTGTCTACATGTTCCAGGGTTGCATTGGTGCCTTTTGAAGATTTGGTGAAAAAATATTGCTCTGTTCAAAAGTTATTCAATTTTTTCATGTCCCATTGTAGCCTATGGAAAAATTTATATTTGCACTGCGAAAACATTCGCAATCACATTTTGTTGTCAAGGTTGCCCAAAAATGTTTTCGTGCTCCGCCATCTTGTTTTCAGTTAGTGAGAGAGAAAAAACACTATAATTCAAAAAATACTGCACTTTACAAAACACCAACCATTGTGTTTACCTAATTGGGCATTATGAAACATGCCCCTGGCATTAGTTTTTTGCCAGCTAGTCTGGAAGTATGTTTTTTTTTTATTTTTGTCATTTTTTGATCACGCATTTATGTTGCCGTGCAATTGCGCTCACTCAAAAAAGTAACCGCAGTAACATTTGTTTGTGCATGCTAATATTCCCATTACACAGATAGGAGAATCGTGAAAATATTAAAGTAATTGCTCCAACACTGCATGAACACATTTTGCTATATCTTGGGTTTTCTTGTCACTTGATTGTGGCAAGCTGGATTGTGCTATTGTCCTGAAATTTTCAGGGTGGCAAGCCCTAGTGCCACAGATGTGCCTTTCAGTGGTTTGCTATGAAAACATGTAGTTACCTTGTATGGTTCCTGAGATATTTGTGAATTACTGTTCCAATTGCTCATTTTCATGTGTCTAGGCCACTATTATGACCTCAGTGTTAGCAGTCACAGCGCTTTCAGTGCCCATATTACGGAAACTATGTGTGATACAGATTCAGTCAATTTATGTTGTGAGAACTACTCACTCTCATGATTGCGACACTTTAATTTTTTTTTCTAGCTACTACAGTTCCTGAGATATGGACAAATTAGTGTTACAAGGGTTCCTTGCCTTGTAGAGTTGCTGTATGGCTCCATACATATGTGTAAGTAGGAGTACAGGGCCTGGAGGGCCCGTGCTCCCACAGACACATATCATTATGCACAACTGGGCAGCTTGGTAGGCCCAGCGCTCCCACCAACACATACCATTTACTATTTATATTACACTTTTTCAAAAAGAAAGGAAACTCTTTGCAAAAACTCCATTAATGCATCAGTAAGGGTTGTTTCCACACTGACAAAGGTGTGGAAATTCCGTGTCAGGGTTTACACCCCCACCATCCCCCACCCTCCACACGCCAACAGGCATCGGGGTGTGTGTTGAGGTGGTCGTGCCTAACTCTCGTCCCATTCTCCTATACTGTACCATCACAGCTTCTTTACACATGGAATGGGGTGAGAGCTAGGCTGATGACCCCAGTGCATACCCCGATGCCTGCTGGTGTGTGGAGGGTGGGGGATAGGGGGTGCTAGGGGTGTTAACCCTAACATGGAATTTTCACACTTTTGTTGGTGTGGAAACAATCCTAACTATGCATTAATGGAGTTTTTGCTAACTATATATATATATCTTTCCTGCATTAATGCATCATTTAGGGGTAAAACACAAAAAGTCAGGAAATGAAAAATCTTTAGGGTTGCCCCTTTCCCCGGACCCACCCATCATCCCAAGATTGACAGCTGACAGGGTGTGTCATTGGGGTTGTGAGGCCTAAATGTTACCCCATTCCATCTGAAATTACATTCACAAGCCACAGTAAATAAGAATGGGGTGACATTTAGGCCTCACAACCCCAATGACACGGATAATTTTGCATTTTTCAGCATTTTCGTGAGCAAAGATTGTAAGTCTGACTGAAACGAAATTTGGCAAATCAAGAGATCTGCCATGCCCCACCGTGCATACCAAATTTTAGGCAAATCTGTTGAAAAGGTCCAAAATTATTAACATGCAAAATTTTGACTTTAACATAGAAGTGACATCTCAACCCTAAATATACTGGCACAGTCATGCCAGTATACTGTAGTTAGGGTTGAGTAGGTAGTTTAATATTAAACCCCACATTTTGCACAATAACAACTTTGCAACTGTTTAACAGATTTGCACACAATTTGGAATGTGTGGTGTTGCATGGTAGATCTCTTGATTTGCCAAGTTGCAGTTTGGTCGGACTTACGGTTTTTGCGTAGCAAAGCACTAAAAATGCATTTTTCGCCACTTTTGACACCTTTTTTGCCCATCATGCTGCAACCACACCGGTTGGTCTTGTGATCTGAAAATGTCAGGGTAGAATGAGTTTGGGTCAAAGAATAATCCAGGATTGGTTTGGTGAAAAACTATTAATCTGTTCCAAGGTTATTTAATTTTTAATGTTTGGGTTCTGAGCATGCTCAGTTCACTCCAAGATTTATATGTATGTTTTGCAAAAGGGGATTGGGCTGATGGTCAAGGATTGTGTCAGCTCATAAACAGGGATTTAAAAAATCCCTATTCATGAGGAAAAATTCCCCTTTCACAAGCTGCCATCTTGTTTTCATTTTTTTCCCCCAAACAAAATGTCGTAGCTTCCTCCACTGGTGACTTTTTGTTGTAATAAGGCATGGGTTTTAGTCAGGGTGATGTTCTCTACAAACATATACCTTTGTTTTGCTTCATTTTGGTAAAAAAATGGCCATTTTAAATTTTGAAATTCTTTGTTTGCAACTCGCTTTCGATCCTCTTTCGTGAGCTGACAAAATCCCTGTCCGTGAGCCAATCCCCTTTCTCAAGGTAGCAAAATGTTTGATCATGATTTACGGACCAGATGGCCATTCTCATGAATGAGGATTGACTCACAGTCAGTGATTTTACTGTGTCATGAAAGGGGATCGGCTCGTGGATGGGGATTTTGTCAGCTTGTGAAAGAGAATTGGGTTTTTGAGTCCCCTTTCATGAACTGACAAAATCCCCTTTCATGAGCTGACAAAATCCCCATCCATGAGCAATCCCCTTTTGTGAGGTAGCAAAATCCTTGACCATCACTTAGGGACCAGATGGCCATTCTCACAGATGAGGATTGACTCATGGTCAAGGATTTTGCTGCCTCACGGATGGGGATCAGCTCGCGGACAGGGATTTTTGTCAGTTTGTGAAAGGGGATTGGGTTTTTGAATCCCCTTTCGTGAGCTGGCAAAATCCCCATTTGTGAGCTGGCAAAATTGCTGTCTGCAAGCCAATCCCCTTTCACAAGGTAGCAAAATCCTTCGCCGTCACTTAAGGACCAGATGGCCATTCTCACGAATGAGGATTGGCTTATAGTCAAGGATTTTGCTGGGTCACAAAAGGGGGGATCGGCTCACGGATGGGAATTTTGTCAGCTCATGAAAGGGGATTGGGTTTTTCAATCCCCTTTCATGAGCTGACAAAATCCCCTTTCCCGAGCTGACAAAATCCCTATTCGTGAACTGATCCCCTTTTGTGAGGCAGCAAAATCCTTGACTGTCACTTAGGGACCAGATGGCCATTCTTACGGACGAGAATTGGCTCACGGTTAAGGATTTTGCTGCCTCACAAAAGGGGATCAGCTCATGAATGGGGATTTTGCCAGTTTGTGAAAGGGGATTGGGTTTTTTAATCCCCTTTCACGAGATGGCAAAATCCCTTTTCATGAGCTGGCAAAATTGCAGTCCGCAAGCCGATCCCCCTTTCATGAGGTAGCAAAATCCTTGACCATCACTTAAGGACCAGATGGCCAAAATCTGACAGTCAAGGATTTCTCATGGACAGTGATTTTGACAGTTCACAAATGGGTATTGACCTTGTGGTTGGGGATTTTGCTAGTTCACAAACTAGGAATTTTTAAACTTTTGAAAATGTTCCCACTGCATTGTACATTAATGGTTTCGTCTTTTGACTTGAAATTTGCAGGGTGTAAAGGGGATGCCCATTTAATATTTTTTCACCAAATCTTTGAAAGTCACAACAGTGACCAAAACTGCATGTTCCCTGAAGATTTTGTACTGAATGAACAAAGCATGCGGGCTGTGGGTGCGAGCAAAGAAATGTGCAAAAAGTCCATGTTTTGTGTTTTGTAGCATTCTGTAGCTCCACAACCATATATCCGACCATAACAAAACTTGTCAGATGCAGAGATCTATGGTACCAGACTATGCATGCAAAATTCCAGGCAAATTCATTGTACGGTGGCAAAGTTATTAAGGTGCAACATTTGAGGTTTTGCATTAAAGTGCGTGTGTGTGTTGCAATGGTAAGACTATGTTAATGTGGACATTAGGATTGAAGAACATCTTGACCTGAGCACTTTAATAAAATAAGATGGAAAACATCAACTTCTGAGTCACGTGGATATCATTGGAAAGAGTGTTGTGTATGAGTGCTGAGCTTTGTGGCATTGAGCAAGTAAAACTCATATACTGTATAGGCTCCGCTACTCCAAAGAATGAATGCCCATTAAAAGAAATTAGCTGTCACAGTCTGCAAATTATGCATCCTGTGCTCAAACACAGCTGGACATGGGTCCTTTCCTGTTTGCATGATTAACAGAGGAACTCCTCTAGCACCAGTTGGACAACCAGTTTTTCATATCTCAAAGTTGGCCCATCAAGTAAGTGATTTATGCAGGAATCCCACTTGTGTGAGCAACAAGTCAGCTTTTGAATATTGATTCTACACCTGATTAAAGTACTTTGCAAAATGAAAAGGAGTAGGGGTCAAATGCTACTCCCGATCACCCACTGTATTTTTTTCTACAAAGATGCAAAAATGAATTGGCCAAATAATATTATTTTTAGTGAACTGTTTGTGTTCATTAAAGGTACCAGAATGACAGCACTGGAGATCAGAGTTTTCTATTGATCCACAGGACAGGTGTAGTGTTAGCAGCTGTTGTTCAAGGTTCCCTATACTACCCCGCCTAGAATATGTGATTATCTCAGCCTAGTCATGGAGAGATTAATGAGAGAAAGTAAAAATCAGACTTCAGACCACACTATTCATACGCAGGAGATTTGATTAATACACTCGGACATGACTAATCTAAATGATTCTAGAATGATAATTTTTCATTTAAATCCACTTTGACACAGATTTACTAAATGTTAAATAGAGAGTTTACTTTTTTTCATCTTACAGTTATAAAAAAATATGTGGAGGGACCAAGATGAGAGCAAAGTCTGATTCAACATATTGAACTATTTCTCTGGATACAGTTTTTAGTCTCCACTGCCTAAACACAGCTGGCATTTCTGAGCTATTGTAATATCAGAATGTAGACACTTGCTGACTCATTAGCCTCAGTCATGTTTACTTCCTATGTCACAGTGCCTCATGCAGGGGTCAGTTTTAACTGTTTCACATAATGCAAACTGCCCCAGACTAGTGCAGCTATCCCTCTAACTGTCCATCTTGACTAGTTCAGATTCTCTGTGGCTGCCACTGAAGTTCCTGCTGTGACCATGAGGCTACTGTAATTACTGGCTTCTCATTTGGTGAGGCACAGTCACTTATAGAAGTGAAGCCCTGTTTGGTCGCAGCATGATGGCTGAGTGTGACAGGGTTAAATAAGACCCTGTCCCATTTGTTGTGCAGAAAGAATTAAAAGCAGGGATCTGTTCTATCCTCTCCTTTTTATGTTTGCTTGCACGCATGTGCAAGAAACATAGTGCCATCATCGGAGATTTCGGAGGTGTGTCACCTCCTCCTCCAATTCGGGCAGCGAGCTGGCAGGTGCGGCCCCTGTAAGCCAATGCATTTTGGAGCTGTCTATGACACGCTCCAAAATGCAGTGGCATACAGTTGAAAGGGGGAGCTACGCTTGAGTGAGCAGCGATAAGAAGCTGCTCACACGCAGCTCCCTCAGCCGCAGGCGCATGCGACCTCCGCGACACAGCACAAAGCCGACGGGTGCCCAATCCCCGCCGGCTGCGCTTGCATCATCTCCTCCCCTTCCCAGTATTTGGTGTCATGCTGGGAGCCCACCCCAGCATGGCAACTGTAATTTTGCCGACGGGGTGCCCAATCCCCATCCTGAGCTGAACCCCTCAAAGTCCGGTGGTAACGCTGGGAGCCCACCCCAGTGTGGCAAACGCCCCAATAGTTTTTTGCTGACGGGTGCCCAATCCTCGCTATTGAATGCCCCCAAAAGTCGTTGTGCCACGCTGGGAGCCCACCCCAGTGGCAAGTGGTCCCGCGACGCCTTTTTTTACCTGTAAAACAAAACTGTTCCACGGGCGCATCTCCTGAACCCCTCTCACAACCCGCACTCACCCACTGTGCACCAGCTTCCCCACACCCCCTCACCCCATACATACCTCCGACTCGCACGATGATCTTCGGTGGACCTGGAACACGCCTGCACTCTTCAAAGGTGACCACGAACTGAGGAAATGCCAAGCTGTATAATGGGCTAGATAGGAGGGGTTCAACTTTATTGCATATCTCAGGCATTTTTGGATTTATACTTCACCTCAACATGGGTTTTGGGACCCCTTCATATCGCATTGTCATGGCGCACTGGCGTCTTGGCGGGTGATTTATGCAGTGACTGTGCAGTGACTGCGAAATCACCCTTCGGACCAAAACCACCATGACAGTGACATCATTCATGAGAAGGGGGCCCAAAACTCCCATGTTGAAAATTTGGTGCCAAAATTCTAAAAAATGACTGTTTAACGAGTGTGCATTGCGCAGTTCCTATGCAGGCTCGTAAGTTCGTGAAATTTCAATATTTTCACTCCAGATTTTCAGCATTGCCATTTCACCACACCGTCTTATGAGTAGTACAGCTGTCATTTTTCACATCTCACCCAAAATGTGTTTCTGCCCTTGTAGCGCACAATGGCACAGTCGGTATGCGAAATCAATGTATGGGACAAATTAAGAAAATCACAGTGACACTGTTCATGAGCAGAGGTCTTGAAATGGCTATGTTGAAAATTTGGTGAAAAATTCCTAAAATGACTGTTTTGATGAGCGTATGCTATGCAGATTCCTACGCACGCCATAGGTTTGTGAATTTTCAATATTTCCACTCCAGATTTTCAACATTGCCATTTTTCCACACCTTCTTATGAGTAGTACAGCTGTCATTTTTCACATCTCACCCAAAACGTATTTCTCATGAAGAGATAATGCGGCGCAATGCGTAACTCAGTGTATGGGACATTAAGGAAATCACAGTGTCACTGTTCATGAGCAGAGATCTTAAAATGGCAATGTTGAAAATTTGGTGACAGAATTCCTAAAATGACTGTTTTAGGTGTGCGTTGCACAGTTCCACATGCCTTTCGTGGTTTGCGAATTTCAATATTTCCACCCAGATTTCCAACATTGTCATTTTCCACACCTCCTTATGAGCAGTACAGCTGTCTTTTCGCATCCTGCCCAAAATGTGTTTTAGGCTCATGAAGCATAATGGCGAGTCATGTGCAAGCTCAATGTATGGGACACATTAACAAAAACCACAGTGACACTGTTCATGAGCAAAGGTCTTAAAATGGCTATGTTGAAAAACTTGGTGGAAAATGCCTAGAAATGACTTTTTACGAAGCGCAGCGCTGTACAGTTCCTATGCATGCTCGTAAGTTTGCAAATTTAATATTTTCATTTAGATTTTCAACATGTCCATTTTATTAAACTTCTTATGAACAGTACAACTGCAATTTTTCATATGTCACCCAAAATGTGTTATCGACATGTAGCCATAATGTGCGGTTGTGTGTGAAAGCAATGTTTAGGACAGATTAAGAAAATCACAGTTACACTGTTCATGAGCAGAGGTCTTAAAATGGCTATGTTGAAAATATGGTGACAAAGTCCATAAATGACTGTGTTACGAGTGAGCATTGTGCAGTTTCCATGCATCCTCGTTAGTTCATGACTTTGTAATATTTTCAGTCCAGATTTCACTAGTGCCATTTTTCAACACTTCCTTATGAACAGTACAGCTGCCATTTTCACAACATGGTCAAGTTTGTTTTCACTCTTCAGTGCAGAGATGCGTGGTCGCTGTCGTAAATCATTGTTCGCACAGATAAAGAAAATCACAGTGACACTGTTCATGATCGAGGCACCAAAATGCCTGAGTTGACAATCTGCTAAAATATCCCCAACCTACTTATATAACCAGGTGTGCGTTGCACAGTTTCTATGTCGCTTGTGAATTCACCATTTTTTAAATATTTTACTACACATTTGCAACATAGCCATTTTTACACCTCCCATGACAGAGTACAGCTGTCATTTTTACAGCCTGTTCGAATATTTTGCACCTGTGGTAGCAATCCTCGTAGTCACTGTGCATAAGCAGCTGCTACCAAACTGATATTCCCCTGTTCATGAGGTGGGTCACAAAACAAACATGTTGAAAATTTGGAGTTAAAATACCAACAAATGCCTGAGGTATTTGGCTTTTCAACCAAATTGCCCAACCCTATAGAGAATGACAGGAATCAGGTGTGACTTGGGATTCTTGCCTGTGATGCTCATACCATTCCACACCCTGCAGTCACTGAGAGGCATCGAGGTATGCCTTGACTCTTCGGCCCCAAACTTCACCCATTCTCCTATATTGCACCCATCTCACCATATTTCCTAATGAAATGGGTGCGATAAGGGCCAAAGACCCCAGGAACACGTGACACTTGTCAGTCTCTGCAGAGTGGGTGTGGTGAAATGGCGTGGCGTTATGCCTGACGACCCAATGCACACCCCAATGCCTGTCACTCTCTGCAGGGTGGTGGTGGGGTTGGCTTCAGTTCAATACTTCACTGCCATTCCTATTACGCAGCTCTGTAACTTCTACACTACCACTGCCAATGCCAGTAAGCAAACATTCGGCATTGACAAATGCTTGTTTGTCTCTTGTCTGTCTGATTGTGCAATCGATTTATCTTGTGAGACCTAGGAAATGATCACTCTGTCAGTTTCACATTTCCCCCCTCCTGCTGTCTCCCCGCCTCCACTTGCTGTTTCTTGCTGTTTCTATATGTTCTTCGCCCTTGCTTATCTGTAGTTATAAAGATAAATATGTGGATCTTTATGTGAAACTGGTTTCTGTGATTTGAAAATGTATATACTGTAGTTATATTGTTGAAATGACTGCAAAAAAAGCTATTTGGAACTCAAGGGGTTAACTTTGAGATGCAGTTTGACTTTCACAAGCTCATTTACAGAGTTGTCAACAGGAGATTAGTTTTGATACACAATGTTCTATTTTGTTGCACCTGCAAGGAAGGAAACTGACAAAGTTCTGATACATTTTGTGAGAAACAGGACATGTATCTTAACGAGCTCAGGATGCAGAAGTTAACTCCAAGGAAAATGCATTATATATAAACAAAGCAATCTTTTGTTGGAGAGAGAGACAGAGAGAGAGAGACTGAGGTTTGAAATTGAAAAGAAACCCTCAGATGAAGGACTTTGTTTTGTTTGAACTGCCTGTATAAGAGCTATCCTGCACAATTTTTATTATTTTATTGTTATTGAAAATAATAAAATGCTACTTGCAAATTTTGTAACTGTTCCTGTTTTTTTCCTATGCTTCCTGACCTTTGCATCGATGATACTGAGCATATCTTTCTTCTTCCAAATTTGTTCATTGCTCAGTTGCTGGGAGCAGAACTGTTGAAAGGCACATGATGATGCCAATGGAGCTCTGCCAGCTATTCTGGGTACAGAGCTTCTGTTTGTTTGTTTGCTTGTTTGTTTGTTTGTTTGTTTGTTTAAGCAATAAACCATGAGAGGATGTTGGTGATGCTGGGTTAAACCTCACCAGGCATGAATAAATCCCAGTATCACCAACACCCTGGTGTGGTTTATTGTGATTATACAATGGCCCCCTATATTTCTTGTAAGAAAACAATAAAGAAAAAGGAATTTTTGGGGTATTTTAAATGTTTTTTTCTAATGTATTTTTACACCACAAAAAAAATAGTACGTTTAATTAAAGAGCAGGTCCACACATTGTGCTCAGGCTTGATATAAAACAATATGCTCCCCTTACACCTCGGCTTCTTGATTTTATTCTTTAACTGAGTAATAGCTGTGTGCTGTGTTGTTACTTGAATGTGTCCATTTTTGCTCTAGAAGCTGGGACAGCATTCTGTACATGATCCTCAGTCAGGTAGGGAACTCAATTCAACCTGCAGATACAGTAGATCCTTAGTGAAAAACACAACTACAACTTGCGGCTCGCAACCTGCACCTCAGCTTCCAGAAGTGGAATCCAGATAAATCAGCAAAAGAAAGAAAGAATAAAACAAAGTAGGCACCATACCAGAATAAAACTAGCACCAAGACTGCACACTGACAGCGCTGCCGGTCGCCACAGCACTGAAGCCCCGTGAGGCTTGTTGTCACCTCTGACCATCATCGTTCAGCTAATCAAAAATTTGAATTTTTACAGAAAAACTAAAGGGGGGAACTGTTTAATTTTAAAAAACGAGGGCTAAATCTTAGACAAATCATGGCCAAAAAGTGGAGTGTGATACTGGCCATGCACATATGCATAGACGCATGCCCAGTATCATGGCTTGGCTTTTCAACTGCAAATTCAAGCTGGACTATGCAGGGGTTGAAGGCTGTCCTTGCAGCATGAGGGCCACTTCAGGAGCAGATATGCAGGACTGTGGTGCCAGTACATCAGGAGGTTGAGGGAGGTATGATACTTTGCAATGTTGGATGTGTTTCAGGTGTAGCAAGAGGAATTTCTGGCAAATAATTCAATATTTGGTCTAGTTCTGCCCCGTCTATAACATCAAAAGTAGTTTCATTTTTTTAATGCGGTCAGTGTTTGCCGATACCATTAGTGTGGGGATTCAAGATGGAGGCTATAGGACTCTGAATGGGACTCAGAGTGATTTTTTCTTGGGGGGGGCTCAATGCTTTGGTCAGCTGGCACTTGTTCTGTTGGTAATGCTAAAACTTACAATGATGCCAGGGTGCCAGCTGACCAATCAGATCATAGACACTGGTTATGCCATTGTATAATTGTTTGTTTGTTTGTTTGTTTGTTTGTTTTTTCTGAATAGCCACAGTCATTGGTTCCTGGGGGAGGCTCAGAAATAGTCAGAGAGGCAGCCGTGCCACAGAACAATTGAGGCAGGGGGCTCAGACTGTGTGTGCCCACACAACACATCTTTTGTTGCTGTGGCTGGGGCAGGAGAGTAACTTAGGAGCAGGATCAATGTGCAATTATCATGAAATATTTCTTGACTTGCATTTTTACTGTACTAGTGCACAAAATGCTCCATTATAATTGTGGACTAGTGCAACCATTTGTGGGCTAGTGCAGTTTTGAGTCAATGTGTCTTGCTGACTAGAGCATAAAAAAGTTAAGGTCAGCCCCTGGTCTCTTGGCCATTTAAATCTGATTCACATGCACAAGGAAATACAATAAGTGAAGCAGAGGTTGATTATTACAAAATTTAGCAACTATGAAACCCATTTACAAAATATAATGTAACAAAATACAGTGCTGTATAAAACTGTATCTGTACTCTCTGTACACAATAATGTTATTCACCCATAAGCCTGAGAACCAAGCAGATGACTTGACTTCTATGTTAGGTGTTCACGTACAGCTGAATCAGCAAGCACAAGCACAGAACTGAAAAGTAAACACATTAAATATGTTATGAGTTTACAGAAACAAAATTGCACTGGGATATTGACGGTGTCATTCAAAAAATATAGCCAAAGTGAACAACAAACTTAAGACTGCATTCCCTCACCATCCAGACGAATTGCATTCTCAGGGAAGACCATAAATTCAAAAGACTTTATTTGGTGCAAATATCCCCAAAAATTAAAAAAACAGTTACAACAGTAACTTGCATATAGTCCATCTATTTGAGGGCACTCAGTTATGCCATTTGAAATGTTTCAGATACAGGCGATGCTGTGCTTGTGGTGACTCTGCTGTTGAATTTATGGTTCCTACCTGCTAGTGTCTGCACTTTGGATTATGTATTTGTTTATTTGTTAATTGATTAATTGATTTTGATATCCAGGCAGGCTCACTAGAACCAGGTCCATTTACAGGAGCAACCTGGCACAAGGGAAAAGAAGGGACAAAAATAACAAGCATCTAGTGCAGAAATTAAGAGACAAATACCAAAAAGAGACAACAGTGAATATGCACATTGTGTCCATCAAGAGTAGTACACAATTAATCATGGAAGAACAAAGGATCCATCAAGCAGAGTGCACAAACAATCAGAGGAGATCAATTAATATGCACATTGTGTCAAGTTGCCATACTATACATTTAGCTGAAGCAGTTACAGGCCATATCCTGGTACAAATACTCCTTGAGCTTTGCTTTGAACTTAACATGGATGTTAATGGCCCTGATATGTAAAGGGATGGCATTCCATGTTCTGCTCTCTCTAGCACCAAAAGTCTTAAGACTCATGGAAGTTTTCATGTGAGGTATCCTATGGAAGTTGTCTTCTGCAGATCTAAGGTTGGGGATTCCTGCCAGAGCTCCCTAGATGGCACGTGTTGTCTCTCGCATTGCACCTGTTTTGTGCAATGGTCTGTTATGTTTTTTTAATATGTGCCTAGTGGCAACATGCTGTGTCTCACTGTGTTTGTATGCCTCTTTAATTAACTTAATAAATGTAAGAGTTTAAGATACAGAACTAGTTCAGTTCATACTTACTGCTTTCACCATGTGCCAAAGACATATGAGCTCCCTTTGTGTTCGCTACGTTGTGTGTGTTCTAAGCTTGTTGTTTTTTTGCAGCAGCACTGAAGGCTTAAAAGCTCTTTCTGTTCTTATGTGCCTTGACCTTTGTGTGATTGACATGTACCAGCTGTACCTGACTGTGTTTCACTTCCCTCCAGAGGTGACAATGGATACCCCTGAGCCATACCTACTGACACCTGTCGTCATCTATGGAAGCCATGGAGCGGTACGGTGAGGCACACCACTGAACCCATGCAGCGGTGGAACGAACGTTCAAACTCCTGAAGATGCGTTTACACTGTCTGGATCAAATGGGTGGCACAACGATGTTTAGCACCCAAGTGTGTGGCTGTACGACACTGCATATCTCTGCCAGAGACCCTACCTGATGAGGGTCAGCTAGATGGTTATGGTGGAGAGCAGGGAGATGTAGTGGCAGCAGGGGTGCAGCAGGGGGACACTAGACTGTCCAACAGACACATGAAGCATCTGCTAGTGCAGGATGCATTTACTGGTTGCCATACCTATCGTGGGCTGGTGGGGCTGCAGTGATGTGTGGACGTAGGCCAGGTGGCGGAATACTCCGGGGCATGTCAGTGATTTGCAGCTTTGAACTGAGTGGTGTGATGCTCTAGGGATGGCAATGTTGATGTGCAGATGTGTCCTATGAGGTGCAATACCAGGGGGGCTATGGTGCTATGATAATGTGGGATAAAGACTATGCACCAAGTTGCCTTGCCTGGCCCCTTATCCTGTCAACTTGTGTGCCCAGCAGTGCAGGGTGTGCCTGCTGCTGTTGTGGGCCTGAAGGATGCTCCACCGGTACCCCACCATCCCATGAGTGAGGTTTCGGTCTACACATGGGACTGTGTGTGGGTGTGGGTTGAATCATGGCCTGCTGTTCCAGGATGTCCCCTATGCTGCACAGCTCACTGTGGACGCCCTGCATCTCTGCTGCAAGCTGTCTAACCTGCAAGGTGTTCTCCCTTGTGGCATGTAGCCTCTCCAGCTCCAGCTGGCCTAGTCCCAGGTAGTACTGATGGAGTATTCTGGTCCCCCATGGGCACTTTGTACCCTGCATGTCGGTGGCAGGAGCTCACACTACTTGTGTCTGTGTATTTCTTCACAGGTATGTGGTCATCTGTCTGCGGTGTGCCCCAGTGGTGCTGCAGCAGCCATGTGTACCCCTATCCATTCTGGTTGGCCAGTGCCCTCTGGTCCCAGTGGTGTTGGGTGTGCTACCAGTAGGGTGGGCCTGTGTCTGGCTATGCTCTGTGTGTGCTGCTGTGTGGTACTGGCTGCCATGACCATGTCCATTGACATTGCCTACTGTTCAGGCTGGGGTGTGTCCAGATGTTGGAGCTCTGTGCCATCCTGGATGGTGTCCTAGTCCACTGCCCATGTGCTCCTGGCCCTCTGCACCAGTGCACTGTGCTCCAGCTCACATGGTGCTGCAAGTCCTGGAGAGCATGCAAAAAAGGGAGCGTGTTTACATGACTGGCAAGGTCATTTTTGGGGCATGGTCATTGCTGTGCCACTGTCTGCATGGGTAGCACCTACCTCTGGTGGGCTGCCATTGCATGCTGTCAGTGGCAGATGTCTATTGTGGCATTCCATCCTGTGGACCCTCCTGTTCCACATTGCCAGTGTCTACTGGAGAGAGCTGTGTCAGTAAACTACTAGGTGCTGGGGGGAGTCGGGGCGCACTCACCTGGTATGGGGTCCATTCTGTCCTTCATCCTGAAGAGCACTTCCTGTGTCAGCATTTCAACCATGATGGCCTCGATGGGTGTGAGGTCCATTCAGGGTCCAGATGGCAGTGGACCACCACTCATCTGGCAACTAGGCTGGTGTGTTGCCACTACTTTCCATTTGGCAGCACTTGTAGGCCTCACCACTTATGCTTTATGGCACTCAGGGTCTGTGGTTCAGGTCCACACCCATTAACAGCAGCATGTATGTCGACAGGTCCCAGCCTTGTACTCTGCAGGCACCTTCAAGGACCTGGCACCATACAGGATGCCATAGTGGCTCTATGCCTCGGTTGTCAGCATGGCCAACTGCTGAGCCTGAAGTAGGAGGACCTAGACCAGGATGGCCCATGCATGCATCCTCTCCAGTGTCCACCACCACATGTGGGATATTGACCTCTGTCCATGGTGCAGGTCCACCATCCTAGCCAGGGACCAGGTTTCCATCATTAAGCTGCCTCCTCTGGCTGCCGTTTTGTGTGTTCCACACTGGTGTTTCCATGTCTGCATTCACTTCCACATGTGCACATCAGTTATTACATTATCTGTCGCAATGCCATTCATTTTATGTGGCAGAATCAAGAAGCATGTTTACTTCCTTCAGTCCCTACCATACCCTGATCCACAGCACTGTGCATGCCCTTGCAAGTCACTGTCAGCAAATGTGGCCATTTGTGAACGCCATGGGGCTTGCATACATCAACAGGTCCACATCACCACACCCTTCTCTATGTCCCATTCCAGCATAGGTGGCTGCGTTTGTGAACAGAGCCCAGTTTTTATAGTGTGAGCACATTATTTGTACAGCATAAGTTATTGAATTTTAAGTAAACTGTGGCTTGTATTGTGTGGTAAGCAGGTGGGTTGTACCAGTGGGGACCACAGTGGGTTTGTATTGCTTTCCATAGGGTAATATTAGCTCATCACCTAGCTCATTTAATTTTCCCTGAGTGGAGACACCACCCAAATTCAAATTTATTATCTTTGGGAGATGAATCCTACTGGAGTTATCGAACCAGGCCCCTCAACCTTGTCTGAGTCCATAGTGCAGGGGTAGTACTGATATCAATGGTGAACAGTACAGGCAAAGCAGTTATTAAAACAAGGGAAGCAGATTAGAGGGAGGACAGTTTGATTCCAGGTGCTCAGACATCTGTTTATACAAGTTACATAGCAACCAGGTCTAACTGTACCTATTGTGATGGTGTGTCTTTTTTTTTCCCACTGGGATCTGGACTGTGACCACTACAGCTAATTTCCTGTAAACGACTGAGAAGCCATCAGATAATAAATAAACACTTCTGAATTCTCCTAGTCTGGACCACACTCAAACCAGTGGCCTAAAGATGAGAGGATGTACATTCCTCTATCAATCCACTGAGCACCCCATTCCCAAATAACAGTATTTGTAATCAGCAGAGCTACAAATAATCCTGGCTATCTCAGAGCTGGGTGTCATATTGTTCTTACAGTGTCTACAGCCTGTTGAGTCAAATACAGTAGACTGTGGCTAGTAGCGTCTCACTATAACTCTGGCTGCAATAGATATGTTTCCTGTTAATTGCAACACACTCTCAAAATTCTGCAGAAAAGTAGGACCCAAACAGTTACAGACCTATCTCTTTTTTAAGGACCCCCTCTCCTCCCTCCATTTTTTTTATTTCCCTTGGCATATTGCACCATAATCTTTAAAGATAAACAAAAATGAACTTTACTATAAGTTCTCCCATAGTTACATCTGAAGCCTAGGTTGTTTTTGACACAGTATCAAGTACCAATCTGTTTTATAGGATATAAGAGAGGATACATACTGTATACTTAAGGAATCACTCCGTGACATAGCTCGCAGCCTTATATATAATATTCCCCATCTCCATGACTGTGAGTATATTAAAACTAGCATTTCCTATTATTTTCTTGGTGTTATGGCAACAGGAGTACATTGTTTACAGAGCTATCAAGTTCCAGCAGGTTCCACTTGTAATCTTTGCAGAACTGCACCACAGTCAGTGAGGTAAACTGTTTCCTAGATACATCTTGCACATGTGTCACTGGCACCCTTTGTGCTGTCTGTGTGGGGGGTCAACATGTCACTCTCTTGTGGCCAGGCTTAAGGGTCCCCAGCTTGAATTTTTAAATGCAATAAGGCAAAAGTGGGATGTGTTGGCACACCTTTTCTGCCGTATTTTAAAAATATAGCAGTACCTGAGTGCCAGCTGTGTTATTAACAGTAAAGAATTATGAGGGAGTAATGGTGTGGAAGGAAAACTTGGCACAGAGTAATGAACAAGATACACTGGGTGGGGTTGGGCTGCCCCAGATTTGATCTTTTCTCTTACAGTCTAAAACTCAGAAATAGGAATTAAAGGGAATTATATCTGGTTTTCAGTATTATTTTAAGTACACAGAAAAGGAGGAAGACAATGCTGAAGACTGGAACTGTGCCTACCTCTGATCTGGGCCTGTCAACAATTTCAATGTCATATTACCAGGTTTTTGGAGGATACAAACATAGCAAGCTTTGTAAATAGAGGGAGCAACACATCATTCTGATGAGGTGCTTGGATTAGTCTGATATTTATTTTCACTGATTTTATTAATTATATGTTTAGAAATCCTGGCCAAGAAAAGCACACTAAGCTGAGGTTCATTTCCAGGGTCAGCTGGGAGAGGGGGCATGGCATACAAGTTACATAAATATTAACAATCTGAGAATACAAACCAGGCAAATACAGTGGCAAACTTGGAAACTGGCCATAAATCAAATGAGACACTTTACAGAGATACAGTATTTAGAGTAGACTATAGAAATGATCCCTTAAAGAATATATTGACACTATGGGCGCGATTCCAAAAGCAGCTGCGATCGCCACAGGGGGACCAGCAGCAGGCTGTTTGATGGAAGTGCTGACTTGCATCAAACTTGGTATTACAGAAGCTGATGCTGCAAGTCCCTGACACAGCAATGTTAGACCATCTCCCCGATGGTCTAACGTTGCATCCTTGGGGGTACCCTCACTACGGGGCCTGCGCCAATCATTTGGCACAAGTTGCCATAAAGTGAGAATACTATCACAACTGCATCAACCCTTATGGAATGGCACAGAGTTGTGTCAAAGGGCTTTGATGCAGTTGTGTCAAAGTTTGCAGTGGACACAGGACATGTCGCAAGCCCTGCGCCCACCTTCTAGAATTGAGCCCTATGTGTCACAGGTGCAAAACAAGTAACATTATTGCGACAGGAGATGTACTAAGCAAGGGAAGTTGCATCTGATACCACATAGAGGGCCCTCAATGGGCACCCAGGACCAGAAGGGGAACCCAAGGGTTTAGAAGAAGAGACCAGAGGATACATGTAGGATGAAGCATAGAACACTTGGAAGGAGTGTGCTAGGTACTGGAGCAGGAGTGAATCATGAAGTCAAGGAGTAAGGCTTTCATGGAGAAAGGAGATAAAAAGGAACAATTATAGAAGGACGCTTGTTTTGGAGATGGGGAGTTTGCAGGAAAAGCAGGCTTACCAAGCAGGGATTTTGAAAAGGGGAGATCTGAAGTGATGGGAGTCAGAGCTCCTTAGTGAGTAGGTAGAAGAGGGAAAGGGAGAGCAGATGGAGGAGATGCAACTGAGAAAGGCAGATAACCAAAATTTAGAAACTAGGGTGGCAGAGTGAAAAAGGTGTTAGTCTTCAAGAAAAGGAAGTGCAAGATCAACCTAGAGGGAGCACTGATGGGTGTGGGGATAGGCAGCTGCACCTGACCTTGTGTCAGTTTATGCTGAAAACCTGTTACCACTCTAGCATATGCTTTGAACTGTATACTTGATTCAGTTTCAGGATTTTCTGAAATTTGACCCCACCTTGTTTATACAAGAACTTTCCAATACAGACTGGCCCTATCTGGGACACCAATGACATTAACTTGGCTGTCCTCCACTTCAACTCTGTACTTGCTGGCCATCAACTTGGGGTCATGTATAGAAACAAGGATACCCTCACCCTGGAAGTTCATCAGGAGTTACTTACCAAGATGTTCCTCCCCGTGTTCGACTACATTTATGTAGTATTTGATTCTGCCCCCCCATCCCAAGCTAGGCTTCACAACCTATTTAATGCCTTTTTCCACTTCGTCTCCAATGTTCCCCCACATACCCACCACTGCACTCTCTATTCCTCCTTCTCCCCTCCCTTAAATCACACCGTCTGCTTCATGGTGCCGCACTCATCTCCAAATTCTGGCTCTCTCCCTTCCTACCTCTCAGATCTTCACTCCCCTTCTTCCTCATCTATTTGCTCTACTCAAGGGACCCCACACCTTCTCCTTCCACCGCCTCCATACAAATTCTGGTCAGGCTGCCTTTTCCTATCTTCTCCCTTTCCTCTGGAACTCTTTACCTAGACCCACCCATTTATCCCCATCTCTACATTGCCTCAAACACACCCTCCCCCTCTCATTCTCTACAGGATGCTCCTGCCCCCCCCCGACCCACAGCATACTGCCCCTTCACACTTCCTGGCCCTCTGTCTGCTGCTCCCATCCCTTTTTCCCTCATTTCCTTCCCCCTCCTTCCCTGCCCATCCCCATGCCCCTGTCCCCTTTCCCTTGTCCTTCTCCCCTCCTGCTCCCACCTACACCTGCAGCTACAATGTTACTACTTCATATCTGTGCTCATTATCTCAAAATCTTCTCATCTATTTCAAACCAAGAAAATGTCTTCTGCATTATCAACTCTGTTTCCACTAAGTCTTGAATTTATACTGCAAATATTTTGCAAATGTATGAATATTTAAACTTTAACCCTGTTTTCTTTCACTAAGTCTTGAAACTGCAGTGTAAAGTTTTGTTAACATATGAATATGTTAATTTATTACTCTCCTTCCAGTCCCCCATCCCCTGAGTCGCACCTGGAAATGAGCCTCGGTTCAGTGTACCTCTTCTGGTTACCAATACTTAAACAAATAAATAAAATAAATCGAGGTAACTACATGCCCTTAACAATGTGAATGGTAGCCGGCCTGCCGGCGCAGCGGTTGAATTTCCGCTTGCGACGCCGGAGACCTGGGTTCGGAAACGAGCTCAGGTCTTCGAAGGGCCGGTCGGGGGGAGAAGGATCGAGCATCCCACGACTGCTTTCCTTCTCCGGGGGGAGGGCGCGGGATGTCGCCGATGCATGGGGACACCTGGTGGAGACCAGGAGTACCTCAGCATACGGGACAGAAAGGTTTCCAAGGGGCAGGATAGACACTGGCGTCATTGCACATTCCCGCCCCTCTAAGGGGAGAAAATCTCAGCCCGCCTCTCGCCGCCTAAATGATGCCCACCCCTCGGGCTGCTATCGGCTCCCCAGGCTGACTCCCACCCTATCCCGTTGTTCGTGGCACCCAAAAGGGGATGGGTGCCACGTCTCCACCCTGGGGGGTAATCCAGGGGGTCCCGGGAGTACGGCTCATGTGGGGATGCCGCAGCCGAGCAGTTCGTGACCGGACGGACGACCAGCGGAGAGAGGAGGGGGGTGCAAAAAGTATAAAAAAAAAAAAAAAAAACAATGTAAATGGTGCATGGTCTCATAACAAAGTGGATGAATACTGCCGTCCTTCGGATGGGACGTTAAACCGAGGTCCCTTCTGCCCATCTTGGTGTTGTCCTGGTGGATGTCCAGGTGGACGTAAAAGAACCCAGGGCACTCTTCGCAAAGAGCAGGGAACATTCCCGGTGTCCTGGCCAACATTCCCCTTCCCATAAACCGGTTCATGCAATTATCCAGGCTGTGTGTGGGTGATGATGTGTGATATGGCTGCCACCACACACTCAGTCACTTCACTACCAGTCTAGCATTGCTTGTAAAGCGCTTTGGGATGCTGCGTATGAAAAGCGATATATAAATGCTGATTCTTATTATTATTATTATTCATGATCATGGTTAGAGGCAAATACTGGACACAGTTTAAAACCTCTAAATTTACCTCAGATTTGGAAAAGTATGGTTAGCATGGGGTGAACTGTAAAAAGGTCATTCAAATTAAAAGCTCCCAGTGTAAAATGCTTTTAGACTCCTCTGCTGGAAACCCGCACAATTTTGGGAGGTGTGTTAAACAGACACTGGGTTAACGTGGTGATCCTCATTTGTACATTAATAGTATTAACTATACTTATATATAATGCATATAATATACATTAATAGTATTAACTGCAATAGTCCATCCACAGTTACTAATGCTTTTTATGTTGGCTTGTGCGCATGCATAAGAAACATCTTGCGACAGTGCAGGTCTTGGGGGCGCGGCTGCTGTTGGGCGAATGCAGGGCATGCATCAGTAGGTGCATCCTCATTCCCCAATCAGCCTGCATGCCACTGCCACACCGTCTGCACATACATAATGGAAGTAAAGCACATCAAAGCAAGGTCTGCTGCAATCATCATATGCAGCGGTCCTTGCTTGACGTGTTTCGCTACCATTATGGTCGCGGTCAAGCAGCGGTGGCCGCTTCACCTCTGTCGACGCCGGGGTGCCCAACCCCGCCGGCAACCCCCCTGTTTGTGTGCTGACGGGGAGCCACTCCCGTCAGGATCCCCGCAAATGTGGAATGCCGAGGTGCCCAATCCTCGGTTCACACCCCCACTTGCTTTGCACACCGATGGGGAGCTCACTCCCAGTCGGCATCACCCCCAACTGTTGAATGCCGAGGGGTTCCCAATCCCCTCGGCTCGCGCTTTCCCCTGACTTTGTTTGCGGTGGTGTGCCCAATCCCCAGCGGCATTCCCCGCTTTGTGTGCCGACGAGGTGCCCAACTCCGTCAGCTACTGACCCCAAAACTCACATTGGTGGCACGCTGGAGCCCACCCCAGCGTGCCAAATGCCCTGCAGTGCCAAACTGTCCCACAATGTTTTCTTTGTTTTTACCTAGAAAACGAAAACCGTCCTCATAGTCTAGATCCCTCCCCACTCAAGGCCACCCACTGTGTACCCTGCCTCCCTCACCCCATACTATCCGGACTCCGCGCGATGATCTTCAGTGGACCGGGAACGCCTGCAGTCTTCAAAGCCGACTCATGAACTGAGGAAATGCTGGTAAGCTGTATAATGCAATAAATAGGGTTTTTCAACTTTGTTGCATATCTCAGGCATTTTTGGAATTTTGGCACCAAATTTTCAACATGGGTTTTTGAGCCCTCCTCATGAATTCTGTCACTGTCATGGCGTTAATCAGCCTTGAAGGTGATTTTGCAGTCACTGCACGAAATCACCTTTCGGGACCCATTAATGAAATGACAGTGCCAGTGTTCATGAGGTGGCCTCTCAAAAAGCCTATGTTCCAAATTTGGTGGAAAAAATCCAAGAAATGCCTGTTTTACGAGCGTGCATTGCGCAGTTGCTACGCAGGCTCGTAACTTCGCACATTCACAATATTTTAGTGCAGTATTTTCAGCACTGGCATTTTTATGCACCTCCTTGTGAACAGTGCAGCTGTCATTTCCCACATCCTGCCCGAAATGTGTTTCCGCACTTCCGGTGCACAATTGCGCAGTCACTGTGGGAAATCAGTGTTTGGGCCAGATTATGAAAATGACAGTGACACAGTTCATGAGCAGAGCTCCTAGAATGCCTATGTTGAAAATTTGGAGCTGATACTCCATAAAATGACTGTGTTACGAGCGTGCATTGGCAGATTGCACGCATGCTCGTACCGTCATGCATTTGTGATATTTTCACTCTGGATTTCCACCATTGCCATTTTTACACACCTCTTGATGAACAGTACAGCTGTCACTTCACATATCCTGCCAAAATGTGTTTCCACACTTCCGGCGCCAGAATAAGCGTGGTCGCTGTCTTGAAATCACTTCTTGGGACACTTTGAGAAATGACAGTGACACTGTACATGAGCAGAGGTGCTAAAATGCCTATGTTGAAATTTGGTGCGACGCCCACAAACTCAGTGCTGTAAGCGTGCTTACATATTTGCCAGGCACCCTTGCAACCATGAACTTTCAGATATTTGTATGCCACATTTTCAGCACTGCCATTTAATTACACCTCCTTATGAACTGTGCAGCTGTCATTTTTCACATCCTGCCCAGCATGTTTTCCCGCACTGCACTACCAAACACCCACAGGGACACCCTAATGCCTGTCACTCTCTGTAGGGTGGGGGTGGGTTGGCATCAGTCCAATACTTGACTGCCACTCCTATGCTGCATCTCTCTAACTCCTGCACTGCCAATGGCAGCAAGACAACATTCGGCATTGACAAATGCTTGTTAGCAATTACTTTGCTGATTTGTCTGCCTACACCAAGTCCTTCACCTCCCTACATCAGCGCCCCCACCTGACCTTCCCTCATCCTACTCTGATCTCCCTAATCATCCACCATTCCACTTTAAATTAGCCAGAGTCCCTGAACTAAGCAGACAACTGAAATGGATCCCTGAATCAAAGTTCACTGGCTCTGATGGGATCCAGCCAAAGCTCCTTCACAGTGCTGCAAAGGAGCTAGCACCTCCATTTACCAGACTTTTCAATCTTTTGTTGACATCTGGAATAATACCTAATCTCTGGAAATTGTCTCATATTGAGCAGTATGTAAGAACAACAGTCCTAAAATCTTCAGTAATTACAGGTTATTGCAATTGTACTGTCGTTAAACAAGGTCCTTGAAAAATTGTCACCCAGCTAACTACCTTACTCCCCACGGTCTTATGATCCCCTCACAGCATGGCTTTAGCAGGGGTCATAACACTACCACTGCCCTATTTGCCCTAACCAACAATATTGCTACAACAATGGATGGGGTGACCTTACTGGTGTTGTGTTTATAGATATCTCTAAAGCATTCACCCTTGTATACCATTCCCTGCTTTGCACCAAGTTTGATAATATAGGAATCTCCTCCTCTCTACTTTTCTGGTTTGAAAACCATCGGTCAAACAGGTACCAGTGAGTCATGTTTGGGTTCCTAGTAAATACAGTAGATTGTAGCAGACTAATTTTGCTTATCTCTAGGCTGACATCTGTTACTAAAAAAAATCCCAGAATCCCCTGCTGCTGATATCACAGCAGTAAGCAAGAAGTGGGAGATTCAACAGCTGTAGTGCACGTTAGAGCTTTTATAATCTCCAATCAGATGTTTTCTGGGTCTGCTTTACTCCAGGGCTAAGTACAATCCTCTGTGACTGTACTTTGCCTAAGAAGGATAGTGGGACCAGGAAACAAAAGATTAGAATTCAAAAGACACTGGCAAGTCTACATATAAATATATTATGAAGCAGTCCAAGATTTTTTTGGTAAGAAATTAGACACTTGCAGCGTCTTTGGAATGTTTATAAGATACTTTTATTTTTAATCCTCCCCCCCATGACAGCATCAAATGGCGCAATCCCATCTTTACAAGACATCACACACTGTGAAGGCGCTCTGAAGGCACATATGGCTGCTGCAAGTTTGCAACAGAGAAAAATTTGGGAGGTAATTTAAAAAAACAATTTTAAACCATCTGGCAAAATGAATTACATGCCAAAATGAGTGTCACAGAAGCAGACTGTGAGAAACACAAGTAAGGGACAAATGATAAGTGACAGCAGGAAATGAAATCAGAAAATCAGTCTAAACAAGTCAGCATCTGTATGCTGAATAAGAAATACACTGTGTCTGCTCTGTGAATAGTGCAAAATATTGGACTGCTTTATAATAACCTGTATGATGAAGCTGAATGACCTTAGGGGGCTTTGTGGAGGCAGATTTTACACATGCATTATGGTGGGACTGGGGGAAAGAACCACTACAAACAAGCATTTGTCAATGCCGAACGTTTGCTTGCTGGCATTGGCATTGGTAGTGTAGGAGTTACAGAGCTGCATAATAGGAATGGCAGTGAAATATTGAACTGAAGCCAACCCCACCACCACCCTGCAGATACGGACAGGCATTGGGGTGTGCCTTTGGGTCGTCAGGCATAACGGCCACATCATTTCACCACACCCTACCCTGCAGACACTGACAAGTGTCACGGTGTGCCTTGGGGTCTTTGACCCTTATGTTCACCCCATTCCATCAGGAAATAAGATGAGATGGGTGCTGTATAGGAGAATGGGGTGAACTTTGGGGCCGAAGAGTCCAAGGCACACCTCGATGCCTCTCACTAGCTGCAGGGTGTGGGTGGGGGTGGAATGGTATGAGCATTACAGGCAACAGTCCCAAGTCACGCCCCTGATGCCTGTCATTCTCTACAGGGTGGGGTGTTATGGTCAGAAACCCTAACGCCTCAGGCGTTCACTGGTATTTTCACTCCAAATTTTCAACATGGATTTTTTGTGACCCCCACCTCATGAACAGTGGCAATATCAGTTCGTTAGTCAAAAGCTGCTTTTGCACAGTGACTACGCCATTTGGCACCACAGGTGCGAAAACACATTTCGAACAGGATGTGAAAAATGACAGCTGTACTGTTCATGGGAAGGTGTAAAAAATGGCAATGTTGAAAATCTGCAGTGAAAATATTAAAAAAACTGTTGAAGTCACTAGCATGCAAAGAAACTGTGCAATGCACACCCATAATGTAATTAGTTTGGGAATTTTTTACAGCAAATTGTCAACACAGGCATTTTGGGACCTCCACTCATGAACAGTGTCACTGTAATTTTCTTAATCTGTCCCGAAGAGTGATTTCTCACAGCGACCACGCATTTCTGCACTGGAAGTGCAAAAACACATTTTGGCCATGGTGTGAAAAATGACAGCTGTACTGTTCATAAGGAAGTGTGAAAAATGCCGTAGTGAAAATCTGGACTGAAAATATTACAAATTCATGAACTTACGATGTGCGTGGAAACTGTGCAATGCTCGTCAGAACACAGTCATTTTATGGACTTTTGTCACCAAATTTTTAACATAGCCATTTTAAGACCTCTGCTCATGAACAGTGTCACCTTGATTTTCTTAATCTGTCCTGAACATTGATTTCGCACACGACGTTTTGGGTGAGATATGAAAAATGACAGCTGTACCGCTCATAAAGAGGTGAGGTAAAATGGCAATGTTGAAATTCTGGAGTGAAAATATTAAAAATTTGCAAACTTACTGCGCAATGTACGCTCATGAATCAGTCATTTTTGGGAATTTTTCCACCAAATGTTCAATATAGGGTTTTTGGGGGCCTACCTCATGAACTGTGACACTGTCATTTCATAAATCGGTCCCAAAAGGTGGTTCTGTGCAGTGACCATGAAATCATCATTTGGGGCTGATTAATGCCATGGCAGTGCCAGAATTCTTGAGAAGATGTCCCAAAAACCCCATGTTGAAAATTTGGTGCCAAAATTCCAAAAAATGCCTGAGATATGCATCAAAGTTGAAAAAACCCTATTTATTCCATTATACAGCTTACCTGCATTTCTTCAGTTCGCAGTCAGCTTTGAAGAGTGCAGATGTGTTCCCGGTCCACCAAAGATCATCGCGCCAGACTCCAGAGGTAAGTATGGGGTGAGGTGTGGGTGTGGGGAGGTAGATGCACAGAGGGTGGGCGCAGGTTGGGGGGCAAGACAATCAACGAGGGACCATTTTTTTATTTTCTGGTGTTTCTTTTCTTTTCAGGAGGATGACGCAGGACTTGTGCCATGCTGGGGTGGGCTCCCAGCGTGGCAGCTGAAAGATATTTTTTGGGGGGGCCGTGGAGCCAAGGATGATGATATGGGATGTGTGCCACACTGGAGTGGGCTCCCAGCATGGCAACCGGAAGTCTGTTTCTTTTGGGGGTTTAATTGAGCTGATAGGGGATTGGGCACCAATGAAGAAAAAGGAAGAAAAGAAAGGAAGAGAAAGCAGAGATGTATACAAGTAGGATTACTGGCAATATGCTAATCAATACTATCTTATCACTGCTCACTGAAGTGGAGCTCTCCCTTTCAACTGTATGCCACTGCATTTTCAACTGCTGTCATAGACAGCTGAAGCATTCATTGGTGAACTGTGGCTGTGCCTGCAAACACACTGATTGAATTGGAAGACAGGGTGCCACACCTACAAAAACTTGGATGATGGCACTATGTTTCTTGCACATGCATGCATGCAAACATAAAAATGAGTGGTGGGTACAGAATGGTTGGATCAGGTCAACTTGATAATATAGTGTGCAAAATGGAAGGTTTGGATTTGATGGATAACATGTAGAATGGTTAGGTCTTGCAACTTGATATTATATTGTGCAAAGTGGAGGAACTGAATTTGATGCATACATGTTTGGAAAAGGACATGATCAGTTAGTATTAAAATCAACAAAACCTAAGAGTTCACCAGAAGAGGCGAAGGAGTAAAGAGGAGACAGAATGTCAAGGAGGGTGTCAGACTTAGGGTAACAGTGTCAGTACACCCCAGCAATGAAGATTGATAGGGAGTAAGGGAATATGAACTGACCAACTAGGAACTCATTTGAGGAAGGGACAGAAGAGCAATGGGCTTAAGAAAACCATTGGCTGAGGATAATGAACAAGACAACATGGAAACTGCAGTGAAGGTGATTCAAGGACCCCACAGACAGTCAACAGCAAGAAAATCCAGAGATATTAATAGCAGAAAGCTGGGCTCCACATACTGGTACTAGAACTGGAATGAGTCTTCAGAAACATTTGAGTTTAATTTGCAGTTCACTCATGTTACAAACCCAAAAGGTAATGAGTTTTTGGATGTTACATGTTTTGTGGATGATCAGAATATGATACAAAGTGATACATTTAGAAAGTCATTTGCAGGTAATGCTTTACTGAGAGTGGAGAGTGGACATCTACCTGGATTAATTGAGAGTAGAGATGCAGCAAATTTTTAATCCGCTGGTGAAGTGAACACGAAGTGGCCACTTTGCATTGGCAGAGCACAATGCAAAGTGGGCACTACAAAGTGCTCACTTCACGTTATTATTATGCTTGGTGCCATTATGCCCAACGCCAAGTATGGTGAAGTGAGAAGTAAATAGGCAGCTCTCCACATATCACATGGCTTACAGTACTGTAAGTCACATGCTTTTGCCAGGCAGGGAGAAAGTGAGTCGGAGAAGCAGTTTCACTTTCTCCTTTGCATTCGTAGAGGGAGAAGACTTTGTGTAGAGGACAGTAGTAGTGACTGAAAGTGCTTGAATGCTGCTTTGAGTGAAGAAAACCAACAGCTTTTCTAAAAGTTCTATCTTTATTTGGTTTTTGTATGGTGGTTGTGATTGCTTTTTTGTTAATGGATTTTTTTTATAAGTTTTTTGTGTGTGTGTGAGTGACTGTGTGTGTCAGTGTGTGACTGTGTGTGTGTCAGCCCCAGGGACTTGTGTCAGTGTGAAAGTAGGATGGATCCTGGAGAAGGCGAGTCGCTGGCCCATGGGCGCAGTCAGAGGAGGGGAGTACAGACACATGGGGGTGGTCATGTCATGCTGGACAGCTCCTGACTCCTGGGTGTTGCTTCCCCCATGTGGAAGCAACAGCAGCAGCAGCAGCACCAGTGCCACTGGTGGCTGCTGTGCGTCCACCTTCTCTGCCACTACCACCACCACTGGTAGCAGCTGTAGGGACTCCAGCAGCACCCCCTCCACCACCTCCACAGCCACAGGAGGTGTCCCTGGAAAATCTAGGTGGTGCGAGGACTGTGTCTGGTCCCCCCCGCAGCTCCCCAGCATGGGAGTTTTTTAACTCTGTGGGGGGAGACAGCACAGTCATGGTGTGCCATCTGTGTGGTGTGCTGGTGCGCCATAGCCCCCAGGGGACACATTTGGGGACCGGTGGCCACTGCACCCACATGCTCAACCACCACACGGCAGAGTGGCAGGCTGCCACGGAAAGAGCCAGGCGTCCATCTGCTGGCCCTTCTGTGGCAGTGGCCGAGGGTGCTGCTGGAGTTGAAGCTGTGCCTCGCAGTTGCTGCCGCAGCAGGAGGAGGGCCAGTACAGCAGCTGCTCCACCACCACCACCACTGCCACCACAGCCACTAGCACCACCCTCACCACGACCACCCCCACTACCTGGATTTCCACCTGCAGTGGACCTCACCACAGTCCCAGCAACAGAGGCTGGCCTCGCCCTGGTATGGGTGGCTCTGGAAGAGAATAATCAGAGGGTCGGTGCTTTGCAGCAGCAGGTCAACACAGTACAAGAACAGCAGCAGCAAATAGTTACAATGCTGCACCTGGTGCTGGACCACCATGGCATCCCACGGCCACAGTAAGGGATTGTTTTCTGAACCCCCCCCACCCCACTACTGTGTTGTACTGTTTTTGTGTGTTTTTTCTTTGTTGTTGTTTAATAATACACATTTTCCCTTCCAGGGGAATCTTTCATGCGCCTCATAGTGCAATACATTTCTGTGAAAACCGCTCGTAATTTCATTACAGTGTGTCATGTGATAGAAGAATTCCCATTCTGAAAAGCCGCCCACATTCTGCCTACCTTCTCAGCAACGTTAGGACATGATGCTAGGGAGAGCATGGGTGCATGCTCCATTAGAGTGAATATCCAATTGTCCAGCAGCTTTCTGAATGTTTCTTTATGTTATAATGGTCATTTTGTGGTGAAACGTGTGGGCATGTTTCCAGTAAGAAGAGCCTTGTTAGTGGAAACGTTCCCACATTTCACCACAAAGTGAACCGTATAACATAACGAAACATTGGGATAGCTGCCAGACTATTACTATAGTGGAGCATGCATCTGCGCTCCCCTGGCATCACATCCTAACGTTACTAAGAAAGGGGGGCAGAATGTGGGCGGCTTTTCTGAATGGTAATTCCTCCATCACGTGACACACTGTAATGAAATTACAGGTGGTTTTCACAGAAATATATTGCACTCTGTGGAGCAAGAAATATTCCAGTGGGAGTAAGGTCCCCACATATTAGGTTATGTGCATCACCATAACTATGTAATGTGGTGATTGGTGAATCTCTGTAAAGCAGCAGTGCAACAATCTGTTGAGAACTCTGACCTATATTTTTTAATGCTATGTTACAACTTTCTTTACTTACATCCTGACTGACTGGAATGATACGAGACTTTGCAGTAGTTGAGTCTGCTGTACTACGTTATTTCATGTGTGTAATAATGAAAAGAGCATTCCTTTTAAATTGGTGCTGACCTGGTCTTTGCCATTGTTTTCCTCTGCTTTTCACCGTCACATCAGTTAGTTGTTATATATCACTTATGAACAGTTATGCAGCAGGCAGTGTTTTATGACACCATGGAACAATATTTATTGAAAAGCAGCTGCAAATAAATACAAACCTGATCAGGACAATATTGGAAGACGTGCTCATTTTTTTTTCATACATGAAAAAAAGTAGTCAATTAAGTAAAGCAGACATAAATTGTGAAAAGAAGCGTATCATTGCAGTGTCAGTGGCTTAGTAGGTAGCACACTCACCGCTGAGGCCAGGAGATCAGAGGGCTGTGGGTTCAGTTCCCACATCTGGCACTTGGGTTTATATCCCAATACTGACACTGTAGTGCAGCATGAGAGGGGTTCTGCACTTCTGAGGTGCCATCTTTCGGATGAGATGTTAAACTGAGGTCCCATCTGCCTGGATTGGTGGTAGTTCAGATGGATGTTAAAGATGCCATGGCACTTATCGAAAAGAGTAGGGGAATTTCCTCAGAGATAACTCGTGGCTGTGGCAATGTAAAGTAGCATAAAAAAAGTACAGTTCAAAATTGTCACGACATTCTTGCAATACTACTTTAATTGATAATGTCAGTGTGACATCATGAGCTCACAACAATCACACAACACACAAAAGTGGCACAGAGTCCCCAGATTTTTTTCTGCAGGCCCAAAATGCATCCTCCTTGTGTGCCGAAAATTGACAAGTGGTAACACAGTGAAATGAGAGTGTTTCAGTACATACAAAGTCCCCCAGAATTAATAGCGCACTCAGTAATGCGCACAGTGGTGGCAAAGAGTCCCAGATTTTTTCTGAAGGCCCAAAATGCATCCTCCTTGTGTGCAGAAAATTGACAAGTGGTAACACAGTGAAATGGGAGTGTTTCAGCACATACAAAGTCCCCCAGAATTAATGGTGCACTCAATCATGCGCGCAGTGGTGGCACAGAGTCCCAGATTTTTTCTGCAGGCCCAAAATGCATCCCCCTTGTGTGCAGAAAATTCACACGTGGTAATACAGTGAAATGAGACTGTTTCAGCACATACAAAGTCCCCCCAGTATAAAATGATGAATGTGACCATCCTGTTGCTGGTCCAATGTATTCTGTGGGGTGATTCGAGCAAATGCAATGTGATCATCTCAACTGGATTGAAGGGTGCCCTTTGGCTGTACACTAATAGTAGCCTTGGTGAGTAGATATATATATATACAGATATATGTTTGTGTATTTTGTAAGTGAGGAGGGGGCTGACATGGACATGTACTCATGGTATTGTTCTGCATCACATGTCACAGAAACTGTTGGTGTGTACATTCCAGTGCTCAATGAGAATTTTTTGTGTTGAAATTGGAAATAGATAACTCTCAAGCACATAAAGGTAAGTATTTGATTTTTTTGGGGGGGTGGGGGGAATCATATTTGCTGGTTTGTCTGTAATGGTTTCTTATTTTGTTACCTCTTCACAGATTTCATCTGCATCCCTCTGGAGTCCGGTTGTTGTTAATGATGGTCATGGACATCTAATGAAACAACTTCTGAGTGTTGCATGTGTGCCAAAGCCCGGGGGAGGGGGGGTGCCTGATGTTAAGACATTTTTTGGATAAGGCCACTTTGACAGAACAACAAAGCATCTGGAAGTTTTAAAAAAAGAAATGAATGACTTCTTACAACTTAATTGTTATTTGTCCCTCCCTGGTTCTGAATCTCAAGTCAAGTTACATTGAAACCCACATCTTGTCAACTAACACAATTGGTGTGCAATATTTGCTGCAATCTTTCCAAAACAATGAAACGGGTGAAATAAAATCTTTATACTTACCAGAACGGATTTCACATGGATATTCCATCAGTTCCTCTCTGTACGGTACAGCTGCAGTACCATTCCCACTGAGTTTTAGCAATGGAGACTTTTTTTGTTAACCTGTAAAAGAAACAAAATAAGTGTACTGCATGTGTTTTACCATTGTGGCTCTGAAAAGCTACAGAAAACAAAACATACAACTAAAGGAAGTGAAACAGCTTAACAAACATGAGTACACTGACTACACATACTCACTTTATGGTTTAAATATTAAGAAGCTTTGTGTCTGTGGTTAATGGATGCGGTGGTCCGGACAGACTCATGCTCAGTGGTGGTAGTGGCAAACATCAGTCCCGGTGGTGGTGGTCCGGGGGGCAGACAGACTCAGGCTCAGTGGTGGCAGTGGCTAACATCAGTCTCAGTGGTGGTGGTGGTGGTGGTCCAGGGGGCAGACAGACTCAGGCTCAGTGGTGGCAGTGGCTAACATCAGTCCCGGTGGTGGTGGTCCGGGGTGGCACACCGCCTTTAAACAACTTCAGTTAAAACCTGCTAACATTAACCACATCATCATGCTCATAAAGAAAGCTGCCCTCACAGTCATCTATGTCTGAAGTCTGACCACTGGAAAATTCTTTCTCCATTGTGTCGTCATCTATGTCAGTGGTGTGCCGTTTCAGGCAGCCACTGCCAATGCCACTGGGATGGTCCATTTCCACATCACCAAAACCACCATGACTAGGCCAGGGTACAAATACTGAGGTTGCAGTCTGTGCTGGCATGTGCCTCTCATTCACTTTAATGAATGTTAGCAAACTAACATTTGCAGGAGACAGGTTTGTCCGACGATCCCTGACTATTGCACCTACTGAACTGAATACCCTCTCAACACTTACACTGGAGGGTGGGCATGTGAGATACTTCAGTGTCACTGCAGTCAGCTCTGGCCATTCACTGACCTTTCCACTCCAGTACAAAAGAGGATCTTCAGTTTTTGTCAGATGCCTGTTTTCAGACAAATATGACTCAGCCGTTCTCTGTGCCGCACTAAGTCCAATTGCTGATGCATCATCCTGTTCTCCTGAATCATTTATTTCACAAATACCCACATGGGACAAAGCCTCCCAAAGCAGGTTGACACCAGCCACTTTGGATGACAGACTACCTGGAACTGCAGTCCCATTCCCCTTGCAGGATATGCTTGATGGTCCTCCAGGTACACCTTCAGCCGGATTATGCTGCTGAGGTTTGCTGACCTTGGCATGTGACTTCTGTGCCCCATGAACCAAGCGCACCAGTTGACCACTGATATTTTTTACCTGTTCAGGCCCTCCCTCCAGTACTGATGCAATTCCACGTTTGTATCATGGGTCCAGCATTGTTGCTATGGCAAAGTTGTCACTATGCTGAATGCTCACAATGTGACGATTCTGGTCGAATACTGTCAGCATGTGTTGCAGCAACATACTGCTACCACCGTCTCCGGCAACATCAAGGCTATGCTGTACATTCACCAATGTCTGCCTCAGCACCCGCAGCATTGGAATTGATTAGCTAATGGAGGCAGACTCACCACACACTGCCTGTGTGGCATGTTCAAAAGGCCACAAAATTGTTATTACAGAGTCCATGAGGCACCACTGTTCAGTCGCCTTAGACATGGAGGCCCTGGAACTGTCACGGCTAATGTGCATCACAAGATATTCTGAGATGGCTTTGTATTGTTCATACAACCTCTGTGCTATGTATAAAGTGGAGTTCCATCAGGTGACAACTTCCAGCTACAAGCGGTGCTGAGGCAGACTTTTTTGTATCTGCAACTGCCGCAGTTGGTCACGGGCCTTTCCAGATCTTGAAAAGTGAGAGCAGATACATCGTGCAATAGTCAGCATTTTCTTTACATCAGGGTGCTGCAGAAACTCCTGCACCAGAAGATTTAAACAGTGGGCCATCCATGGAACATGAAAAATACACCATTCGTGATGCATTTCATCACATTTGACCCACTGTCACTTGCTATGAATCCAGCTCTCAGAGACAGAAGGTTTAGCCATTTGTCAATTTCAGTCAGTACCACATCCAACATGTTCTCACCAGTGTGTGAACAGGTCATATTGTGCATAGCAATTATTGCATGCTGTCAAATTCCTGGAAGATTGCTACCACGACAATCCACCTTACTGCACTGATTATTCACACTACCAACATCACAAACAACCCCCAGCACCTGATCCCAGTGTGCAGTTATACACAAATATGAACTCCCTGCTGTTTTGCCACTTGTCCACATATCCATACTTAAATGGATGAATGGAGAGGAGGAATGTCGAAGGGCATGTCTTACTGAGTCGAACACAGTGCAGAACAACTCGGGGACAGCACAGGTAGAAAAGTATGTCCTGGATGAGACTTTCCATTTTGGCCAGGCACGTGCAGCAAACCACCAGAACCCAGAATTCTCCACAAAGGAGAAGGGCAAAAGATCAATTGCCAGCATTTCCGCTACAGCAGCATTAAGTTCACGTGACACTGTACGATTCAGGGGGTACTTCAGCTTATGCTCAAAAACACTTTGTAACGTGGGCTGACTTAAATGGTTTACATGGAGTGTGATCACAAATGGTTGTGCTCTGTGATGAATGGCATTGGCAGGGGTGGAGTGTGGACAGTTGATGAAGACGGTTGCACAGGTGACGATGACAAACCCAGAAATGCAGTTATTTTGCCAGATTTGCCAACTAGGGTTGATGTACCACTAGCACTAGACATATTGCATTCACCACCACCACCACCACAAAAACTGCTACTCACGCCAGCATTGGACAACATTTCAAAGTCATTATGGTCCTCCACCTCATCATGCCTGTAATAATCCTCTGCTCTTATTACCTCACTACTGCACATGTTTAATTTACTACTGGACTTAACAGTCATGGAAGGGGATAACATGCTCGCTATGGTTGCTGGTGATGAGGGTGAACACCCCACTGTGGTATTAGCTGCCAGCTTGTGCTGGGTCCACAGTGCCAAGTGCCTATTCTTAAGATGCGTATGCTGTCCTCCTGTGCCCAGATGGCTCCCCTTTTTACTTCTACTCACAGGCACATGGCAAACCTGGCAGATTGTAACTGACTCATCATTTGCATCTTGAACAAAAAAATCCCAAAGAAGGGATTGTGATGCTCTGCTTTTAACATGTCCATGATGTGGCTTATTTAAGTACATTATTTTAAGCACTGAGGGGGGGAGACACGTGATGTTTCGGGCACTGCACATCTGGACTGCAACTGACCACCACGACTTCCTATCATATTTATTACTGGGTCATCATCATTAACTAAAACTGGTAGATCACAAGTTTTTATGGGGACGGGGATTCCTGCAAACAGACTCAGACACAGCCACTTTGAATTTCTTTTTCTCCAGTTCCCAACTGGGGTCTATTACATCATCATCATATTCATCAACATCACACACATCGACATCTTCTGCTTGGATGCTAGCATGTGGACTGCATGTTGCAACAACAGCAACATCATCGTCATCATCATCACATTCATCATCAGCATCTACACCACTAACACCTGATATTTTTTCGCCACACTGTGAATCACTGCATGGAAAATGCGTGACATTAACTGCCACGGTGGACGGAATATTACATTGTATGCTATCATTGACATGATTATCAGAATCCTCAGGTTCAGTTACTGGGATGTTACTGGGAAGTAGGACATCATCTATGCTGCCACTCACTTGCACTGCTTCACACTCAATATTTTTGGATACGGTTCACTGGTTGGAATTAGAACTTGATGCAGCAATACTAATACTACCACCACCACTAATACCAGTAACACTAACACCACTGGCTGGGAAAACATCATCTCCTCCAACTATGAGTGAAGCTACTGATTGGGCTGTAAAAAACATTGTAGGAAAAATACCTTTCCTCACATCAGCAATGCACTTCTACATCTGCGTACTACTATCACGCACACAGACTATCTTACTGCCAGCATTGCCATGGTGAGAAATAGCTTTGCCATCACATCTCTTTGCAGGCATTTTGGGGAATCAACCACAATATCATAACCAAATTCAGATTTTGATACGTTCACTCTCTGATTGGGGGGACACTGGATGTAAAGCCAAAAAACAACTGTAGCTCCAGCAACAGATAAGAGACTAGTCTGTCACGCAATTAAAACAACTTCAGTAACCAGTGGTGCTGATGAGGTCACAAAAACAATCCAATTTGGTAAAAATTCCTTTTGCACAAGGGGTTGGGGAGGCACTGACTGCAGTGCAGATTTTTACGGCAGTTCAAGAAGAAAAACAAAGAAAAGATACCATGATTGCAGTACAAAATCAGGCAGCTGCAGTGGATAGCAGGTTCACACTGCTGCGCCTGCAATTACACTACTCTGTGGCACAATAAAAGGTGCATTATTTGATGCCATGCAACACCGCACATACACTCACACACACACACAGAACAGTTCGACTACAATGCTGAACGAGTAATGCATAGCAAATGCAAAAATTCAGTACTATGCCACGTATTGTAATGTAAACAACCTGAAATTATGTACTGCTGCACCAGATCCACACAACAAACAGCAAGAAAATGTCAATTATTACTGACAATATTACTGTGTGTACATTAACACAGTCAGTTATACAACAAAACTATAACTAAAAAACAAAGAAATCACTATTTCTCCACCTTAAATCTACCTACACCACAGATACGCCCCTCCCCCAAAGCACACTTTCACTGTCTTTCACTACACACACTCAATGTTGTAAATTAACATTCAAAATCCACACGAAAACAAAAACGCTCGATGATATGAGCACAGGAGGGTTTCCTACAATCGATGAACTAAAGTTGGAGCAAAAATGTTTTTTTAACAGCTTTTAGAAGATTTCAATCACAGACAGCTATCTGAGCACACTGTCTCCTACTCCTTCCTACACATACTACCCCGAACTGAGGCTGTGCAGATCAATATAGAGCCCATGTGACCTGAAATCCCATGAATCACTGCAAAATTTGCCTTCAGAGCTCAAAAACAAGGCAAAGTGAGGCGAAGTGCATTGTCCTCAATGCCCTTCACCTTAAATTTGGTGGAGCAGTGGTCTGGGGAGGCGGAGAAATGTGAAGTCATAGTTTCCAATGGACTTCGCATCCCTCATTATAATGAAAAGTACTCCACTTCATGTTGCGGAGCGCTCCACGAATCCACCTTTGTTCACAGAGCGGATTGAGCCCACTTCGCCCACCACTAATTGAGAGCATCCCCATGGGGCAGCTCCTTAAAATTAGGAGGAACTGCTCCATGGATGATGGCTTTGGCAGCAAGCCAAAGGACCTCAAAAATTGTTTTAGGACCAGGGGATATTCAAATAAGGTCATCAGTAAAGCCTAAAAAAGGACAAGAGATACTTCCAGGGAGACTCTACTCACACCAAAAATAAATAATTTAGAAGAAGTAGAGGTAACTTTTGTTACCAGATACTCACCACTTGCATCAAAAATTAAATAAACAGTTATGCAGCACCAGTCAGTATGCTAACAGATACATCTTGACCACAGTAGTGGGTCAAAGACCAAGAGTCACATTTTCAAGGGGACATAACTTGGTTAACATCCTAACTAACAGTCATTATGTTGAACCTAAAAAAGAAAGTTGGTTGAGTGGTAAACCTATATGCTTCTTTCTATGCAAAAAATGTTCTGCACACAAATATGCAATGCAGGGTAAACAGATGTTATTGGGGAATAATGGTAAGCCTGTTGATGTGAGACAGTTTGTAAGTTGCTACTGAGATTATTTTGTTTATGCAGCCTGGTGTTCTTGTTCAAAGGTATATGTGGAAAGATGCACTGGGAACTTAAAAGTAAGATTACTGTAACACATCAGAGCCATCAAGACTGTAATTCAGGAAAATGCAATTGGGGCACATTACAAAGAATGTCACCAAAGTGTCCCTTGTGATTTTAAATTTGTGAGTCTGGAGTATGTGCCACATTTGCCTAGAGGTGGAGCTAGGATACAAAGGTTATTTTAAAGAGGGTCCTGGTGGATTTTACACCTAAGGTGTTTGACTACTGGAGGATTAAATGAGGTCTTGGACTTAAAGCCTTATCTGTGATTTTTGACTTTGGGGTTTTGCCCTTTGACTCAAAAGGGGGAAAAACTCTTTAGCAATAGAATTTTTCAGATGCACTGTTTCTATAATTCTTTGCTTAGTTTTATTTCGTTGCATGATCAATGGGGTCTATTAATGTCCAGTATTATGTATTCTAAAAAATTATTTTGAGCAATGTGACCTTTTTCACCTCCCATATCTGATATTTTTAGAGAGCGACCTCTTCGACCTGCCATGTCTCATCACTTATGGTTAACTGAGGGATGGGCATTCCTTTATTGTTGGTTCATATCACCAATTATTATTTGAACTATCGATGTTAAGATGTTTAATTATAATAATAGGTTATTTGGAAATGAAGTTTTAATCACATCGTTTTTCATATGTTGCTGATTATTTGACCCCATTGATAGTTATATCACTCATGGCTTATGGAATTATGGGAGCTATATTGGTCATTTTTGTATGATTATAATGAACTGACAGCCTTATTTTTATAATTCTGTACCACATGTATGTCTATTCACTTGTATATGTCATTTATCTATTTAACACTATGCAGAATGCAGGTACTATTGCTCTTTTTGTCTATGGCTGTTGTTAGATTAATTAAATCATTACTGACATGGCAGACTTAACATCCCTTTTCTTACTATTATATTACATAAGAATATAATATATGAGGACATGGCATTGAATAATAGCCAATGTCTTAATAAGGTATGTGTAGATTTTGCTATATACTAGTAGTCATCAGGGTGCTGTATTTTCATATTTTATAAATGGGTGTCTATGTGAATATCTAATGTGATCTTTTTATGTATGTTAATTTTTGCACATTGGTTGAGATTTGTATTTACTGTAAATGTCTTTCTAACAGTATGACTCTACCCCCTGTCGAATAAGCAGGTGTGCTCCAAATGCACACGGGGTTTTGTCTGCAGTGAATTGATTTATTTTTTGCACTGACACACTTATATTTGAGCAACATTTTGAATGAAATTTCATTGATGAAGCATTCTTGAGTAGTCCAGGTTACAACTTGATAATATAGCGTGTAAAGTAGGTTTGAAATTGATGGATAAAATGTAGAATGGTTGGATCTTGTCAACTTGGGTTCTCCTGAGGGACTCCTACCGCACCTAGTCTTGTCTCCACTCCTTCCCCATCCCCATCTTCCTTTCTCCCTGGCCATCACATTCCCCTTGCTGGGTTCTCAGCATTCTGAAGGGGTCCAACTGAGCCTTTGCATATCTCCACTATTCTATCTAGCCAGTATCTTGGCTTTTCATGGCTACTACTGTCAGGGTCCAATTGCATCCTGATGGATTATTGATTAGGCCCCATCCCCTCCAAGGGTACGAATTATTTTCCCCTCAAGGGTTCATTACTCACTCACTCCCTCTCCTACCACTCTCTTAATCCCTATCTACTGACTTTCCCAACCCCTTGCAGAGTACCCTACATCCTGAAGGATCCTCTCTTGGGTTAGGTCCTATTCCCCCTTCTAGCATCTAAGACACACCTCCCCTTTAAATCCCTACAGCCTTATGCCCCTTTCTATCTAGCTCCCAAAGCTGCCTTACAGGGTTCCCCACATCTTGAAGGGGTCTCCGGGGACACAACTATTCCCCTTCCCCCCACCTAACCCCTCCCTCTCCTTTCCCCATTTTCTTTCATGTAAGCACTTGTTTACTTATTAACCCAGCACTTATTATTGTCCACTCTTTCTACCTATTATGTACAACACTGTTGTAACACTGGAGTCCAACACACTCGTGTGGGCACAAGGGCATGGTGCGTCAATACTCAGAAAATAGAACAGTTATTGTCAAAAAAGTAGAGCACTCATACCTCGATATATCAACAAGGGCACCTGTCTTTTTTATAAAAAAAAATTATTTAAATACTGCCATAATAAAGAGCAACCTAATGCATTTTGGATGACTACTCATCCTTTATCAAAGGTTAAAATCACCCCAACCCTCTGACTGTTAAATAGCCCATTCAAACTACAAAGCAGTGATGTTGTAATGGGAACTCTATTCCCATTGGTCAAAAGATTTCTGAAACATACCCAAATAAAGTGATATATCTCTTCACAATACATTAAAGAACAAACAATAATTAGTATCACAATGTGGCCATGACACAAAATAATGAAATACATCAATTTAGTTTTGTAGGTATTGGTAAAGTGTGTCATAGACCATGGGGGGGGGGGGGGGGCAATTTCAATGATCTACTACTCACAAGGGATGCTTTTTTGGATAGTAAACATGAATGCTACTAAACTTAAGGGTTTGAATGCAGGTTTTGAAATTAAACCCTTCCTCAAAAAGAGAAAGAAATGATGTGATAGTTTTGGCTGTTTTTCCTGTCATTTGTTAGTTATCCTATATTGATGTGACTGACATAATTATCTATACTATGCATCATTGTCTTTTACCCTGACTCTCTTATTATCGCAGTTGGCAATAATATTTATAAAGAAATATTTAGTACTGCTCTGTTTCTCCCTCATCCCTCTTCCCTTATTTTCTTTCCTTCTTTTCCAATGGAAAAAATTTGCAGGGAACTGGCAACAGTTTTGGGAGTGAAAGTTCTTTAAATTTGATGGACTGCATCTGACTAAGGAGGGAGTCAGTGCATTGGGGCAGAAGTTTGACATCTTTGCAGAATATTTAAACTAGCAAATGAGGAGGGGGTGCAGCACCCCATATGTCGAATGGGAAGAACGCCCTTCCCCCCTCAGCTAGTGGTCAAACAGGAGTTCAGCATGTTTGTAGTTCATTTGCATCACCAGGTAAGGAAAAAGATCCAGCTCCCCATACGACGCACAGGAGAAATGCCAGACATCACAAAACAATTAACACACCGAAATCTGGCCAATGGAAAATCATGTACACAAATGCTTGTGGTCTGGGAAATAAGATCCCAGACCTGCAGGCGATAATGACAGAGGCTAAACTGGACATAGTAGCCATTAGCGAGACATAGTTTACCAGTAACCACATTTGGGAGACTTCAGTACCTGGCTATGTACTGTTCAGAAGAGACCGAGGTGCAAAGGGGGTAGAGTGGCCTTTTATGTCAATGAAAATATCAAAGCTACTGAAATTCAGAATACACATAAGGAGCCAGAAGAACTGTGGGTCACCCTGGAAACAGGAAATGGGACAGCCATACGAACTGGAGTTGTGTACAGGCCTCCTGACCAGGGGGAGGACATAGACATATTACTTTTAGAAGATATACAAATCATGACAGCTAAAGGGGAGATTCTGATAATGGGAGATTTCAACATGCCAGATACAGATTGGTCAATACCAGCAGGAACATCTGCCAGAACTAGACACATGGTGGATTCCCTGTAGGGGGAGGGACTCAAACAACTGGTACAACAACCCACAAGAGACAGGGCAATCCTAGATCTAGTACTGACTAACAGGGAAAGGATCACAGATCTCCAGGTAGAAGGTCACCTGGGGGCCAGTGACCATCACATGGTATGGTTCAGTTTGGCCACTAGAACTAAATCATCCCATTCCAAGGCAAAGATATGGGACTTCAGAGGAGCTGACTTTGATAAGATAGCCAACAGAGTTAAGCTAGCCCTGACAAAAAGAAATACAGGTGAGGGGGTACAGGCAAAGTGGGCAAGCATTAAAGATGCAATACTTGAAGCAACATCCCATTGTGTTAGAGAGAAAAAGAAGTACAAAAGAAGAAGGAAACCACTTTGATTCTCAAAAACAGTAGCAGAAAAGGTCAGAGTCAAAAGGCTGGCCTTCAGGAAATGTAAGAGAACACAGCAAGATGATGATAGGGAGGCATACCAAACTTCCCTAAGGGAAGCAGGGAAGGCAGTAAGGCAGGCAAAGGCCCAAACCGAGGAAACACTAGTACGAACAGTAAAAGAAGGGGACAATACTTTCTATAGCTACATTAGTGAAAGGAGAAAGTCCAGAGGGGGTATTGCTAAGATCAAAGGGGATAAGGGGGCATGTGAGGAGAAGGACCATGTAAAAGCATCTATCCTAAATAGATAGATACTTCTGCTCAGTATTTACTGAAGAGAAGGTAGGGCAGGGCCCACAGCTCAGCACCATGGACACAGGGGGGAGGGAGGTGTGCACTAGTCCCTTCACAAAAGAAAGGGTCCTACAAGAGCTCAATAAGCTCAGGGTGGACAAGGCATACATCCCAGGGTACTTAAGTAACTAAGGGTGGAACTAGAGGAGCCATTATCAGAACTGTTTAGTGACTCTCTGAGCACAGGAGAGGTCCCGGAAGACTGGAGAAGAGCTCATGTGATCCCACTCCACAAGACTGGTAGCAGGGAGGAGGCAGGGAACTACAGACCAGTCAGTCTTACCTCAGTAGTGGACAAGATTATGGAGGCACTCCTTAAGGAAAGGATAGTGCAACACCTGGAATCCATAGGAGCACATGATCCAAGACAGCATGGGTTTACAAAAGGAGGCTCCTGTCAAACTAATCTCATAGATTTCTTTGACTGGGTAACCAGAGTGGTGGACCAAGGGGGAGCAGTTGATGTCGCCTGCCTTGACTTCAGCAAAACTTTCAATACTGTTCCACATAGAAGATTGCTTAATTAGCTGGGTAGGCTCAGGGTGGGACAGAAGTTGGTCAACTGGGTGGCAAACTGGTTGACGGGCAGAAAACAGAGAGTGATGGTAAACAGTATGCAGTCAGAAGAGATGCAAGTCACAAGTGGGGTACCTCAGGGATCAGTCCTGGGGCTGGTCCTCTTCAATATCTTTATCAGTGACATTGCAGAAGGACTGGAAGGTAAGGTTTGTCTGTTTGCAGATGACACCACAATCTGCAACAAAGTAGATGATCCAGATGGGGTGGGCAGAATGAGAAGAGATCTGGATAAACTAGCAAAATGGTCAGAAGAGTGGCAACCGGAGTTTAATGCAAAGAAGTGCAAGATCATGCACATAAGGAAGAGAAACCCTGAAGCCACCTATAGGCTGAGAGGGGAGTTGCTGGCAGTCACAAGGGAACAAAGAAACTTGGGCGTCATCATCACAGATGACCTGAAATCATCCAAGCAGACCACTAAAGCAGTAGGTAAGGCTAGGGGGATGTTGGGGTGTATTAGTAGGGGTATCACAAGTCATAAGAGGGAGGTAATAATCCCTCTTTACAAGACACTGGTTAGGCCCCATCTAGAGTACTGCATGCAGTACTGGAGGCCACACCTTCACAAGGACATTAACCAAACTGAGGCAGTCCAGAGAAGGGCAACCAAAATGGTGCAGGGACTGCATCAGAAACATATGAGGACAGATTAACGGAGCTCAATATGTATACCCTAGAGCAAAGGAGGGAGAGAGGTGATATGATCGAAACATTCAACCACCTTAAGGGCATTAACAAGGTGAAAGAGTCTAACATGTTTCAATATAAGAAAAACAGCAGGACAAGAGGACACAGCATGAGATTAGAGGGAGGCCGATTAAGGGGTAATGTGAGGAAGTTCTTTTTCACAGAAAGGGTGGTGGATGCATGGAACGGACTACCTCAGGAAGTGATGGATATGAATACAGTGCAGGGCTTCAAACAGGCATGGGATATGCATAAGGGAGTAATACAGATGAGTATGAATAGATAGGCCATGACAGAGCTAAGGCCAATGGCACATTCATAAGGCAGAAAAAGAAATGGGCAGACTGAATGGGCCATGTGGTCCTTATCTACCATCAACTTCTATGTTTCTATGTTTCCCCTCCTCCCTTCCTCCCACTTTTCCCTTTTCCTTCCCACTTCCTGCTCCCTCCTCCCTCCCTTGTCCCCCTTTTCCCTTCCCTTGTCCCTCTTCTACCCCTTTTTCCATCCCCACCTTCTTTTCCTTCCCTCTTCTCCTTGTTCCTGTCTTCCCTTTTTCCCTGATTCCTTCCCCCCTCCTTTTATTATTTTTTTGTTCATGTTTCTTAGTTTTCTCTTTTATATTCCTTTCACCTCTGTGTTGTTTTCAGTCCTTTCCTCTGATCATGTTAGTGTGGTGAATTTTATGAAATGGTGATACTAATTATTGTTTGTTCTTCAATGTATTGTGAAGAGAGATAGTACTTTATTTGGGTATGTTTCAAAATATTTTGACCAATGGGAATAGAGTTCCCATTATGACATCACTACTTTGTAGTTTGAATGGGCTATTTAACTGTCACAGGGGTGGGGTGATTTTAACCTTTGATAAAGAATGAGTAGTCATCCGAAATGTGTCAGGTTGCTCTTTATTACGTCAGTATTTAAATACATTTTTTGTGATAAAAAAGACCTTGTTGATATTTCGAGGTATGAGTGCTCTACTTTTTTTGTCAATAACTGTTGAAACACTGTTTGTAAGACCTGCCTTATAACTGTATGTTAATGCTGATCTTGAAACGTGAATGTTTAATGTCTCATTCCTATTGTATTGCTTCCTCCAGGTCGCACCAGGAGACAAGTGACTAGTCACTCAGTGTGCCTCCCTGGTGAAACATTTCAATAAATAAATGCAACTTGATATTATAATTTACAAAGTGGAGGACCTGAATTTGATGGATAAGTTTTTGGAAATGACATGACCAGTTAGGATTAAAATTGACAACACCTAAGAGTTCACCAGAAGAGGCGAAGAAGTAAAGAGGAGACAGAATGTCAAGGAGGGTGTCAGACTTAGGGTAACAGTCGCAGTACCACCCAGCAGTGAAGATTGGTAGGGAGCAAGGGAATATGAACTGACCAACTAGGAACTCATGTGAGGAGGGGACAGAAGAGTTATGGGCTTAAAAAAAACATTGGCTGAGGATAATGAACAAGGCAACCTGGAAACTGCAGTGAAGGTGATTCAGGGACCCAGAGACAGCGGACAGCAAGAAAATCCAGAGATATTAATAGCAGAAAGCTGGGTTCCATGTACTGGTACTGGAGCTGGAACTGGAACAAGTCTTCAGAAACATTTGAGTTTAATTTGCAGTTTACTCATGTTACAAACCCAAAAGGAAGTGAGTTTTTGATGTTAAATTTTTTGTGGATGATCAGAATGTGATACAAAGTGATACATTTAGAAAGTCAACCGCAGGTAATGCTTTATTGAGAGCAGAGAGTGGACTTCCACCAGGATTAGTTAAGAGCATCCCCGTTGGGTAGTTCCTTAAAATTAGGAAGAACTGTTCCATGGATGTTGGGTTTGAGAGACAGTCAGAAGACCTTAAAACTTGTTTTAGAACCAGGGGATATTCACATAAGGTCATCAGTAAAGCCTATAAAAGGGCAAGAAATACCTCCAGGAAGACTCTACTCACACCAAAAGTAAATACGAACATACGAAATTGCTGGCAATAAAAGGCCCATAGGTCTATCAAGTCTGCCCGATTGTGCAGCTCTTAGTCTCATATTACTACAGCTGCCCCAGCCCCACCCAAACCCCTCCCTTCCTCCCCTTTCCTGGTCGTTCCCCCCTTTGTGTTCTTGTCTGTACTAATCCTGTCCTGGACTCTATCCCAACCCCACTTAAAGCTATCCATTGTCCTCGGTTAGATTAAATCCTCTGGCAGTGCGTTCCATCTCACAACCACTCTCTCTGTAAAGTAGTGCCTCCTCATCTCCCTCCTGAACCTTCCCCTTTCCAGCTTCAGACTGTGCCCCCATGACACTTCCCCCTTTAAGTGGAACAATCCTCCCTCTCTGACTTTGTTTATGCCTTTCAAGTACTTAAAGGTCTCTAACATGTCCCCTCTATCCCTTCTCTCTCTCCCAGCGAATACATGTTGAGCTCCCTCAATCTTTCCTCATATGGCAACTCTGCCAGTCCCATGATCATTTTCTTAGCCCTGCACTGCACCCACTCCAGTAATCTCACATCCTTTTTGAGGTATAGGCACCAGTACTGCACATAGTACTCCAAGTGTGGCCTTACCAGTAACCTATACAAGGGCAGGATGACCTCCTCCTTTCTAGAGGTGATCCCTCTAGCAATGCACCCTAGCATCCTATTTGCCCTTGCTGCTGCCCTCCTACACTGTGCTGATACCTTCATGTCCCCTGTGACTATTACGCCAAGGTCCCTTTCCTTGTCTGAAGCTGTTACCTGCACTCCCTCCAGCCAGTAGCTGCTCCTGGGATTTCTTGCTCCAAGGTGCATAACCTTGCACTTCTTAGTGCTAAACCCCAACTGTCACTCCATAGACCAGTGTTTGAGTTTAGCTAGATCCTCCCTGAGTGTCTGCCTCCCTTTCTCATTGTCCACAAGTGTTAGTGTCATCTGCAAACAGGCTGATCTTACTCTTGACCCCCTCTGCAATGTCTCCAATGAAGACATTGAATAAAACAGGGCCCAGCACTGAACCCTGTTGTACCACACTTGTTACTGGCCTTGGCTTTGATGTTTCCCTCCTTACAACTACCCTCTGTTTTCTGCCCTGCAACCAGCTGTCAACCCACCCCACCAGTTTCTCCCCCACCAATGTCCCTTAGCTTGCTCATTAACCTCCCATGGAGCACCTAGTCAAAAGCCTTGCTGAAGTCCAGGTACAGGACATCCACAGCATGGTCTTCGTAACCATTCTAGTGACCCAGTTGAAGAAGTCGATCAGGTTAGTTTGGCACAATCTTCCCAAGACAAACACATGCTTTCTCTCATCCTGTAGACCATTACTAATGAGAAAGGTTATCAACCTCTCCTTTAGAATGGTCTCAATCAACTTCTCCACTATGGAAGTCAAGCTTACCAGTCTGTAGTTGCCCGGTTGGTCCTTGGGTCCACTCTTGTGAAGGGGCACCATGTGAGCCATCCTCCAGTCCCTGGGTACCTTCCCTGTCACCAAGGAGGTATTGAAGAGGTCTGTCAGAGGGCCTGCCAACACCTCCTCCAGTTCTTTTGGGAACCTTGGGTGTAAACCTCATGGTCCTGGTGCCTTGTCCACCTGCAAGGCTTTAAGGCCTTTCAGAACTCTATCTTCTTGGATAACCCCATCTGTTATCTCTGCCCCTTCACCCTTGCCCCCTTTCTCCTGCAGTATTGGGCCATCCCTTTCTTTTGTGAACACCAAGCAAAAGTACTCATTGAGTACCTCTGCCTGTTCTTCGCCTTGTTCTGCCCATCCCCCATCCCTCTTGATTCTAACAATGTCATCTCCACAACTCCTCTTTCCCTTATGTATTTAAAGAACCCCTTATCCCCCTTTCTGATCCCCTGAGCCAACTTCAGCTCCTTTGCTGCCTTGGCTGACCTGACTAACCTAGTCACCTCCCTAGATGCCTTTGTGAACACCTCTCGATCCTCCTCACTCCCCGATTTTTTGAACTTAATGAAGGCCATTTTTTTTCCCTCACCTTCCACTCCACTTTCTTGCTGAGCCAGCTAGGTTTTTTTGGACCTGGACTGCTTAATCTGAGATTTGGCACATGTGTTTGTGGCCTCATTCAGCCTCTTCCTAATAATTGCCAACTTCTGTTCAGCATCCATCCCTTGGTTAAGTTTAGCTAAATACCCATCTAGGATGCTGCCCATTCTGGCAGAATCTGCCTTCCTGAAGTCCAACACTCTTGTCCTGGTCTTAGCCAACTCCCTCCCTGTGTTGAGGAGGAACCACACTGAGCAGTGGTTGCTTCCTGCTGGAGGGTCCCGTACTACCACATCCTGGACTTCATCACCATTTGTTAGCACCAAATCCAGTATGTTCTCCTTCTCTAGCAGATTCCATCACCCCTTGCACTAGGTAGCTGTCTTGGATAGCCTGCAGCAGTACCTGTTCCCTTGTGTGTGCTGTAGTTACTGTCTGCCAGTCAGCCCCAGGTAGGTTGACGTCTCCCACTATAACTGTATTTCTCTTGCCACTGACCTTCCTGATTTGCTCCCCCAGCTCCCTATCCACCTCCTCACTATGTGAGGGTGGCCTGTACACCACCCACATCCTGAGCTTTTTACCTTTAGGGCTTTGGAATAATACCTATATGGCTTCTGGCCTTCTCTCATCCCCCTCCTCCATGGTACACAGAATCCACTACTTGACATAAATAGCCACCCCTTCAGCCCTTCCCCCCTCCCAGTCCCTGTGGAACACCTTGTAACCTGGGATTGTAAGATTCCAGTCATGGTATTGGGTGGCCCAGGTCTCTGAGATGGCAGCAATATCTACCTCTCCCTCTACCATCATTGCCTGGAACTCTGCCACCTTGTTTGCTAAGCTCCTTGCATTCAAGGATACTACAATCCATCTTGGCCCTGCCCCTCCTCTTCCCATCTCTCACCTTCCACGTTTGTCTTGGTAACTTCCCCTCATTCTCCTCCTCCCTCTCTGGGGGGAGAGGTCTTCTGGTCTCCCCTGGGAGATGCCTCCTCCCTGCTGTCCAACTCAGCCCTCCCCCCAAGTTTAAATCTATGTTGTTTTTAATATACTTCTCCAGTCCCTGTCCCAATGCCCTTGTACCCTCGATGCTGAGATAAAGCATATCCTTGGCATAAAGCCCCTTATTGTTCCATGTCTTGACCCACTCCCCTACTAACCCATACCCCATTTCTGCACAACACACCTTCAGCCACCCATTAAACTCCTGTATTCTTAGCTTCCTCACCGTGCTTGCCTTAGGTACTGGGAGTACCTCAGAGAAGATCACTGAGCTTTCCACCTGACTACAGATACCCCCCCCCACTTCTCTGAACCTCTCCTGTACTTCTTCCACTGTACTGCCTTCTAGGACATTTGCCCCTAGGTGCACAATGATATGAGGCTTCCCTCCCACCTTCTTCAAGCATTTCTGAATGCTCTGTCCTACTCTCTCTCTTGTCTTACCTGGCATACATTCCAACCCAGTTCGGCTCTTCCTTGCTCCTTTACTTCCCCATCTCACCACCATGAGCATAGAATCCCCTAATACAAGTACTCACTCCCCCATCCCTTGCACTTCCCCCATGGTTTGCTCTCCAATGAGCCCCTTTTCCTCAGTGTCTTCTCCTTCCATCCACTGCCCTTTCCCCTTCCCTTCTTCTTCAAGTGTATCTCACCTGCTCTCCTCCTCCTGCTCCATCCCCTCTGTGCTCACTACCTTCCACAATCCCTCCCCCTCCACTATGTGTACCTCCTCCCACTCCCCCTTCATTTTGACTCCCTCTTCCCCCTCCAACACATTTTGTCCTTCTTCCCCTTTATTTAATGTGTTCATGCCAACTCAACCTGCTCCCCTGCCACTCCCCACTTCTACCCTATAATCTTCCCTCTCACCTTGTACCCTGTATTTCCCCCTTCCTTCCTGGTACCCTGACTCTTATGCTATGATGCCTTCCCCAATGTCCTGCTCTATTTCATCAGACAGTACTGTGTATCTGTTTGTTGTCTCCAACCTCCTGCCCCAGCCCACCTCTGTAATCCCTTCCTGCCTCTGCTTACCCTGAACCTCTTTTCTACTTCCTTTCTCTCTGCCCATGTTCCCTACTACCTGCCAACACCCCCTTTTGGTGCTCCCAGGACCCTGTGGACTTGGTCCCCCTGGTCAAGTGCCCCCTTCTGGCCCTTGGCAGCCTGGTCTTTCCTGTGATGGAGATCTCCCTGCCCTCATACCCCATCTCCCCTCACCTTCTCATTCCTGTCCCCTTCCCCCCAGTTTCCATCTCAAGCTCTCTATCTCCACTGTAAGCTGTCTGAACAGCATGCGCACTGGAAACCCCCCCACTTTCCACCAGGTTCCCAGAAACAGTGCTGCCCCACTCCCATTGCAGCTCACAACCCTCCCAGTGCCCCCAACCTCAGTCATCCTTACCCCTCCACTCTTCCCTCCCATTCATCCAGCTGCCTCCTTGCCCTGGCCTCCACATCTTCCCTGTATTCCCTAGGCTCTAAATATTTAACAGATCTTTACAATTGCATCCATATTACTTAAGAACAATAAATCTGCATTTCTTTCAAAACATTGTCCCTAGAATAGGCCTTACCTCAAAAAAGAAAATGCACAACCATTACATTTGCATCAGTATTTCTTTAAGACTTTAAACCAGATTTCACCGCCTTTAAACTACTCTGTCTCCTGCCCCTCTCTAATAGGCAGAACCACTACTGGAAGTGGTCCACTTGCATATTCAATAATGGTGGCAGTAAAGGGTGGTGGGCTGGGAGAAAACAGGCCATGAGTCCTCCTCCCAGTACAAACTATCCAGACTAAACTACAAGCTAACCAAACTACAAGAATAAATACTTTCCTTTAGTCCCCAGGAACACACACTGTAGCTCATGCTTCTTCCAGCTCCAAATGCAAAGTGAAGCAATTAACTAAAATGGCTGTTGGCTACCTGCCCCACCCCCAAGTCTAAATCTGTTTGCAGTTTGATTTTGAAACTGCCACAGACAGAATTCAAAATAGGTCTTTCTAAGAAAAAATACAAATACCACAGACAGAATTCATAACAAGTCCTGCTTAAAAAAAACACAACTGCTAAATCTATCCAATGAAAAATTACTGACAGAGCGTACTTTACTCTTTTCCAAATTTCCAAAATAAATAAAGACTACCCAGAAACCTGTTGGCAGGGATGTGGCTCTAAAGCAACATTAACCCATTGTTTTTGGTTATGCCCTAAAATTATGGACTGGTGGGTTAAAACACAACAGCTACTAGGTTCTACTTTGAATCTAAAATCCCCTCTTGAGATTGATGCATTTTTATGGAATAATTTATTAAATCTAGAGTAGGGAAGGTCACAAAAAAGAATCTTTATGTTGGCAACTTTGGCAACATAACGACTAATCCTCGAGCACTGGAAAGATAATAACCTTCCGGAATTTGATTCCTATATAGTAAATGGTGGTTTACATTTAATGAATTCTTCTTATTTGAAAAATTAATATATGATTTAGATCACGATATTGATGATCCTTTTGGAACATCATGGAAAGAATTACAGAACAGTATGCCTCCCATTATAAGAATCCAATAAGGTCAGACATTAGAGACCCATAACTGTCCAAGATTACATTGCAGGTCTCAAACTCTCCTTATGTGCCCCCCTTTTTTTTGCTTGTATATTAGTCATGTTATCTATCAATATTTTTATTGCTACCCATATGAAATATTACTAAAGAGGAGAGGTTAGGGAGCATAGGGTGGGAGGGCTTTGTACAATCTTTTATTGCTATCACTTATTATCAAGGCTGTATTACTTGTGTTTACGTTGCTATTTTTACAGTATTTCAAGGTGTATGAAGATTTTGATTACGTAAATGTATAATAAAATGATTTTGGAAAAAAAAGTCTGCTTAAAAAAAGCACAACTCCTGCTTATAAAAAACAGGCCACAAGTCCTCCTCCCAGCACAAACTATCTAGACCAAACTACAAGCTCACCAAACTACAAGAATAAATACTTCCCTTTAGTCCCCAGGAATACACACTGTAGCTCATGCTTCTTTCAGCTCCAAATGCAAAGTGAGCAATTAACTAAAATGGCTGTTGGGTACTTGCCCCACCCCCAAGTGTAAATCTGTTTGCAGTTGTGAATGAATAATTTTATTTGATCAGTCTTAGACCATTACAAAAAAAGCAGTAAATAAACAATAGCATAAATCAGCATAAAACAATAACAATAAAAAATAAATATACATTGACATAATAACATTGATTATACAATGGCAAGAAAAAATCCTGGACTCTGATTGGTCAGTCTTGGGCTGGACCTGTGCTGTTATCCCAGTACAACATCATTGATCTAGTCTCAACCTCACTGTGAATCTGCAGATGAGCATTTTATGGAGCTTTTTCTTGATTGTTTCATCTTCTCTTAAAAAACAAAAATATTTTTCCAAACAAAAACATCTTTAAAATTATTTTTTTTATTCTGTTTAACAATGAGCCATTGTATAATAGCAATAATGCCCTTTAGGGTGTGTGTCATTTGGGATAACATCACACCTCAGTCATTGGACGCACTCAGCCTGTGGCCTCATGCCCAACCACCTGATCCGTGACATTATCCCAGCATGACACACACCCTGTTGGGCATTATTGCTTAAGTCACAGACACATCTAAAAATTCAGGGTAACTTCAGGTGCATGTGCAAATGCTAAAATATTATGATAAAGCTTCTAGAGACAGTAAAAATAATCAAACTTTACAGAAGTTAATTTCTTCTTGATATGATCATCCATACCATGCATATTTTGTATAAAGCTAAAGAAAATGATCACACATGTTTAGCTCTAATTCTTGTTACAGCCCCAAGATAGCCTGCCAATTTCTGAATAACGTATTCGTCACTTGACTTGAAGAAAATATTCAATAAGAAAGTCTGATCCATTGTTGCAATTTCCTTCCACAGTGATTTTAACCATACCTCTCAGGGTTTTTTGTACCAGAGCAAATCATGACAACATGGAATAGATCTTCCACACTCTCATTAGTGCAAGAGCAATAAGTAGAACTGAGTTCCATTTCTTTGTTATATCTGGCCGTCAACACATTACTAGGAAACATTTCCAATCTATACTTTGTGAAAAGCTGTCTTTGTTTTAGATTGGTTAGTACATCCAAATATTCTCTATATTGAAATGTAGTATCATTTTGATGAACCCATGAGGCAATTTTTAAATTTGAAATAGTTACAAGATTGTGGGCCAGATATGCAAAACTTTGCCCAGGGGCTAAATTAGCACTGCCTGGCATGCAAAAATTGCTGGGGCAAAAAGCAGGCTATATTCAAAAAGAATAGCCTGGTGCTAATCCTGCTGAATATAGCAAGCAAAGGAAGCCAGGCAAACAGGGCCAGGAATGTAGTGCAAAAATAGCCCATGAATAAGACAGCACTGAATATAGCAACAGGGAAGTGAAAACTGCAATAGACACTCAGTAGACACTGGAGCAAGCCAATGTTGCAGGTGGAGAACATTGCGTGTGATTGCACAGAGATGTCTCACAGCTACTGCAAACAACAATGCAAGCCACACACTGCAGAACTGTGCTATGCTGCAGTGAGGTTTGCCTGGGGCTAACCTGATTGCACAGTGCTAACACAATAGCCCAGTGCAAACTGGTTAGCCCAGGGCAATCAGGAGCTATATTCAAAGCTCCCATGCAAATGAGCCTACTTAGGTAATCCATGGGCAAACAGGTATATTTGCATCTCATTATGTGCTGCTTAGCATACATTACCATGCAGTTTGCCTGGTGCTACTGCATGGTGCACACAGCTCCACCTTTTGGTCGGAATGTCAGCACACGCTGGATGCTGCAGGCCAAGGCATGCCCACAGAATCCCCTGTTGGTTGGAATGGAAGTACAGGCTGGAAACAGCAGGAACTGTGTGCTGGCAGGCACAGTCAGTGCAGACTACGCACCCATGCATCAGTGCAAGCAAGACCTGTATATGTGTGTATGTATGTATATATATATATATATATATATATATAGATTAACTGCTAAATACAGACACACTGCCCATGGCCATACATGCCCTGGAGGACACCCAACAACATTGTTACCTCACTGCAATAGTGGGTGAAACACAGTGGGGGGGACTCAATGCATAGGACAGGCATATAACAAACCTGGTGGGGTTGGGAGGCCATAGACTGAAGGTCCACTAGGATATGCAGCATATCCATTAGATAGGGAACAGGGCAGACTGGCTGGGCAGGGCAGCCCTTCTCTGCCATCATGGTCCCTGTTCCCATGTGTGCCTGTTACATACGCTGGCATACCCCTCAACCTTTTGTCACTGAAAAGAGGGACATGGACATATTTGGACACTCAAAATGAGGGACAATGGGGGGCACAGATCCCCAGAATGAGGGACCTATCCTTACACATAGAGATACAAGCTCAGAACAGTGTGGAAACCATTGTGTTTACTTGTACAATGTTTATTATTGATTTTGAATCCTAGAATATTATGAACGTCTGCTTGAAATCCTGACTGTACTGCACATTCTCTGTGTGGGCAGCACCTTTCCATGAGGGACAGATGAGGGACAGGGCTGTTTCAAGGGGTAATATGAGGGACATCCCTCATAATCAAGAACAGTTGGGAGGTATGCACCCTAGTAGGCTAGTGTCTCCCCAGCATGAGCCCCAACCCCCGTAGATCCATACATATACAGTTTGCCTGGTAGTCTAGTGGTTCCTCCACCCCATCATGATCCCTGACACCAGTAGCTGCTCTAGTAATTAATTTCTCATTGTGGTCTAGTGGTCCCCAACCCCCAGCATGATTACCGACCCCCGGTAGCCCCACAAATGATCTTTTTCCCTGGTAGTCCAGTGGTCCCCCAACCCCCCAGAATGATCCCGACCCCACAGCACTGAAATACCTGGTGATCTAGTGGTTCCCCACCCTGCAGTGATGGCTCCTGTTACCCCCAAACACATCCTCTGAACGGAGCCGGCGACCTGCTCAGCCCTTCTCTCACCACCACAGCCAGCCACCGACTGCGGTATTCATGAGCGCTGCTGAAATGAATGAAAGGCTAGCTCATTAATTTCAGTAGCGCTCATGAATACCACAATCCTACCTGGATTTTCACTTGGAATGGACTTTAATCCAAAAATGTTGATATTGCCTGTATCATTCTCAATCTGGAACTGATTCAAAAGTTTCCTGTTAATAAAATCCAGCAAGTAATCCTAAGACTGCAAGCTCCTATTGTAAAGTCATATGTGATTGGCAACCCTGGCAATGGAACAAAACAGAAAAACACACCTATGGCTGTCATGGTCTTTGTCATCCCATAATTGAACTATATCATTATCAACAATGTCAGCACCAGTGGCTGCCCTTAATAGGTGCACAATCTGGCTGTTGACTGCCTGCCCAACCCCCAAAGCTTAATCTGTTTGTTTGCAGTTTGATTTTTGTAACTGCCACAGACAGAATTCAAAACAAGTCCTGCTTAAAAAAAACACAACTGCCACAGACAGAATTCAAAACAAGTGCTGCTTAAAAAACACACAACTCCTGCTTAAAAAAAAAAACAGGCCACATGTCCTCCTCCCAGTACAAACTATCCAGAACAAACTTCAAGCTAAACAAATTACAAGAATAAATACTTCCCTTTAGTCCCCGGGAACACACACTGTAGCTTCAGCTTCTTCCAGCTCCAAATGCAAAATTTAGAAGAAGCAAAGGTAACTTTTGTTACCAGATACTCACCACTTGTATCAAAATTAAATAGTTATGCAGCACTGGTTAGTATTGCTAACAGATACATCTTGACCACAGTAGTGGGTCAAAGACCAAGAGTCACATTCTCAAAGGGATGTAACTTGGGTAACATCCCAACTAACAGTCATTATGTTGAACCTAAAAAATAAAGTTGGTTGAATAGTAAACCTATAGGCTTCTTTACATGCAAAAAATGTTCTGCATACCAATATGCAGTGCAGGGTAAACATGTTTTATTGGGGAAAATGGTAAGCCTGTTGATGTGAGACAGTTTGTAAATTGCTACTGAGATTATTTTGCTTATGCAGCCTGATGTTCTTGTTCAACGATATATGTGGGAAGAATCACTCGGACATTAAAAGTAAGATTACTGGAACACATCAGAGCCATCATCTGACTATGCCAGATGTTAACTAGATGGCATGTACTGCAGCCACATCCAAGAGCAGAGTCATTCTCGATGTCCTGCAGGGGGCAGGCCTTAGACAGATAGTGTTGGAACCCACTCGGGAGGGAGCAATACTAGACCTGTACTCTCAAATGGAGAGAGGATCACAAATTTAGAAGTCAGTGGACATCTGGGAACAAGCGACCACTGCACAGTGTGCTTCACAATGAGCACAACCATGGGGATAAGCCATACAAAAACAAGGATACTAGACTTTAGAAGGGCTGACTTTGGCAAAATGGGTGAATACCTGAAGAATGCACTATCAAATGGCCAAAAAGGAGGGGTGGATGAACAATGGAGAAAAATCAAAACTGCCATCATAGAGGCAACAAGTCTTTGTGTGAAACAAATAAAGAAAACAAAGTGGAGTAAAAAAACACTATGGTTCTCAAAAAAGGTGGCAGGGAAGGTTAAGGAGAAAAAGGCTGCATTCAAAAAGTATACGGAATCACAGAAGGAGCACAACAGGGAACTGTATCAATTAAAGCAGAAAGAAGTGGAGAAGGCAGTCAGAATAGCAAAGACCCAAACCAAGGAAAAAATAGCCAACTCAGTTAGGAAGGGGGATAAAACCTTTTATAGGTACATTAGGGAGCATAGAAAGGTTAAGGGAGGGATAGTGAAGATTAATAAAGGAGAGGGGAGGTGGGCAGAGGGAGACAGTGAAAAGGCAGAGATACTGAATGAATACTTTTGCTCAGCATTCACAAAAGAAGACGAGGAGGAGTTACCTAAACCAGACAATAGAAGCACTCTGGGTAGGGGGGTTGACACCAGTCCATTCACAGAAGAAAGAGTCCTGAAAGAACTCCTAAAACTCAAGGTGGACAAAGCAATGGGGCCTGATGGGATTCACCCCAGAATCCTAAAAGAACTAAGGGAGAACCTAGTGACACCACTGACCATGCTTTTTTAACAAATCATGGCAGGATGGGGTGGTACCTGAGGAATGGAGGAGGGCAGATGTGATTCCCCTTCACAAAAGTGGAAGCAAGGCAGAAGTAGGAAACTACAGACCTGTAAGTTTGACCTCAGTAGTAGGGAAAATGATGGAATCACTTCTGAAAGAAAGAATTGTTGAGTACCTATAGGCCAGCAGGGCACAGGACCCAAAGCAGCATGGATTTACAGCAGGAAGGTCCTGTCAGATGAATCTAATTGATTTCTTTGACTGGGCGACCAAAGTAATAGACCAGGGAGGGGCTGTGGATATGGCCTATCTAGACTTTAGCAAGGCATTTGACACAGTCCCACACAAAAGATTAATAATCAAGTTAGCCAGCCTGGGAATGGGTCCCAGGGTGGTAGCCTGGATAGCAAACTGGCTGCACAACAGGACACAGAAGGTAATAGTGAATGGAACACATTCTGAAGAAAGAGAGGTTACTAGTGGAGTACCTCAGGGCTCAGTACTGGGTCCAGTCATCTTTAATATCTTTATAGGTGACATTGCAGAGGGTCTGGAGGGCAAAGTATGCCTCTTTGCAGATGACACAAAGATCTGTAACAGAGTTGATACACAAGACGGGGTAGAAAAGATGAGAAGGGACTTGGCAAGGTTGGAGGAATGGTCAGACATATGGCAACTTAGATTCAATGCAAAGAAGTGCAAAGTAATGCACCTGGGAAACAAAAATCCAGGAGAAGAGTACACAATAGCAGGGGCAGTACTAACAACAACAAAAATGGAAAGGGACCTGGGGGTAGTCATATCAGATGACCTAAAGGTGGGTAAGCAATGTGAAAAGTCGGTAAGGAGAGCCAGGGGGATGCTGGGCTGCATAGGAAGGGGCATCACAAGTAGAAAAAGGGAAGTGGTTATCCCACTATACAGACAGTTGGTGAGACCCCATCTGGAGTACTGTGTGCAGTTTTGGAGACCTCATCTACGCAAGGACATAGACAGGATGGAAGCAGTCCAGAGGAGGGCAACTAAAATGGTGCAGGGTCTGCAGAAGAAACCCTATGAAGAGAGACTGAGAGAGCTTAATATGTATACTCTTGATGAAAGGAGGGATGGGGGACATGATAGAAACTTTCAAGTACCTCAAAGGAATCAACAAAGTCCAGGAGGGTAGCATCTTTCAGAAAAAGAGATGTGTAAGAACAAGGGGGCACAATTTAAAGATAGAGGGGGGACGGCTCAGGGGTAATGTGAGGAATTTTTTTTTCATGGAGAGAGTGGTGGATACATGGAACCACCTTCCTGAGGAGGTCAATGGGTCTAAAACAGTGGGGGAATTCAAACATGCATGGGACAGACATAAGGCAATTATAGTGGGGGGGTTGCAGGAAGTAGGCTGTTGGTTAACTAGAATCTGCAGCTTATCCAGTAAGTAGGGAAATGGGCAGACTGGGTGGGCCAAGTGGTCCTTATCTGCCATCAAAGTCTATGTTTCTATGTTTCTATCAAGAATGGAATTCAGGAAAATGCAATTGGGGCACATTACAAAGAATGTCACCAAAGTATCCCTTGTGATTTTAAATTTGTGGGTCTGGTGTATGTGCCACATTTACCTAGAGGTGGAGCTAGGGTACAAAGGTTACTTTAAAGAGAGTCTTGGTGGATTTTCCACTTAAGGAGTTTGATTACTGGAGGATTAAATGAGGTCTTGGACTTAAAGCCATATCTGTGATTTTTGACTTTGGGGTTTTGCCCTTTGACTCAAAAGGGGGAAAAACTTTTTAGCAATAGGATTTTGCAGATGCTCTGTTTCTAGAATTCTTTGATTAGTTTTACATGATTGCATGATCAATGGGGTCTATTAATGTCCTATATTATGCATTCTAAAAAATTCTTTTGAGCAATGTGACCTTTTTCACCTCCCATATCTGATATTTTTAGAGAGTGACCTCTTTGACCTGCCATGTCTCATCACCTATGGTTAACTGAGGGATGAGGATTCCTTTATTGTTGGTTCATATCACCAATTATAATTTGAACTATCGATGTTAAGATGTTTAATTATAATAATAGGTTATATGGAAACGAAGTTTTGATCACATCATTTTTCATATGTTGGCAATTATTTGACCCCCTTGATAATTATAACACTCATGGTTTACAGAATTGTGGGGGCTATATTGGTCATTTTTGCATGACTATAATGAACTGACAGCCTTATTTTTATAATTCTGTAACACATATGTGTCTGTTCACTTGTATATGTCATTTATCTATTTAAAGCAGCAGTGCAAAGAAAAATGATTTTCCAAAAAAGCTAGTTTCAGCTACAATTAAGAAAAATATTAGTATATCAGTCAAATATAATTGTCTAGCTACATCATACGCTGTGCATCATGGATCTTTTTAATTTTTTCTATCATAACTCTTGCCAGATGTACAATGCTATTTCTATGGAAAATGTGGTGGCCATCTTTTTTTCTTCTTAAGAACAAAGTCCATTCAAACATTTATAAAATATTCAGTCTTTGATGGAATTAAAAAACTGTACCACCAAACTGAACTGGAAGATGCCTGGAATCTTTTATAGTGAAAAAGAAAATGAGGGTCAAAATTTTGCCCAGTTTTGTTGCACTGCTGCTTTAACATGGTATACCATGATATGGGGCACTAGTAAGTGGGCACCTGCTGAAATGGCAATCCACTTTTGGCTAGTGCCCCTATAGCAGAGGTGTGGCATTGATGACCAGGTGGGGTGGGTTGCAAAAAGGCGACAGGATGTTGTGCGCGTATATGCATGCGGGGGGGGAGCGAGCCTCCTGAACATGAGGCTGGAGAGTATGTGAGGGGTAGTGCCATGGGTTTCTGGTGAGCTGGCATCATGTTGTGGTGGGCTAGGTGCTGGCTTGGGGTGGCAGGGATGCAGGGTTCGGGACTGGGCACTAGTAGTTTTTGTTGCACCGGCCCGAGAGAGTGTTTTTTCAATGAGATGCACCCCCGACATGCACCCCCAGATCTGAGAATCTTATTTTAGGCATAGTAAAGAGAGCAACGATAAAAGATTTTGCACCATGTTTCCTTATGGTGGAATCTCACATCACTGAAACTGAATTTCAGTGATGTGGGGTTGGGATACAGGCATTCGGCATGCCAAATTTGCCCTTATCACATAGAACCCTCTAACACTATGCAGAATGCAGGTACTATTGCTCTTTTTGTCTATGGCTGTTGTTAGATTAACTAAATCATTACTGACATGGCCGACTTAACATCCCTTTTCTTACTATTATATTACATAAGAATATAATATATGAGGACATGGCATTGAATAATAGCCAATGTCTTAATGAGGTATGTGTAGATTCTGCTATATACTAGTAGTCACCAGGGTACTGTATTTTCATATTTTATAAATGGGTGTCTATGTGAATATTTAATGTGATCTTTTTATGTATGTTAATTTTTGCACATTGGTTGAGGTTCATATTTAAATGTCTTTCTAACAATATGACTCCACCCCCTGTCGAATAACCAGGTATGCGCTAAATACACACGGGGTTTTGTCTGCAGTGAATTGATTTATTTTTTGCACTGATGCACTTATATCTGAGCAACATTTTGAATGAAATTTCATTGATAAACATTCTTGAGTGCAGTCCTGTACCAGGCTGTGGACATGTCCTACTCAGACTTTAGCAAGGCATTTGACACAGTTCCACACAAAAGATTAGCAAATAAATTAGCCAGCCTAGGAGTGGGTCCCAGGTTGGTAGCCTGCATAAAACACTGGCTGGACAACAGGACACAATGGATAATAGTAAATGGAGTCCACAGTGAAGAAAAGAGGGTTACTAGTAGGGTACCACATGGTTCAGTACTGGCGCCGGTCCTTTTTAATGTCTTTATAAGTGACATTGCAAAGGGACTGGAAGGGAAAGTATGTCTCTTTGCAGATGACACAAAGATCTGCAACAGGGTTGATATGCAAGGTGGGGTGAAAAGGATGAAATGGGACTTGGCAAGGTTGGAGGAATGGTCAAATGTATGGCAGCTTAGATTCAATGCAAAGAAGTGCAAAGTAATGCACCTGGGAAACAAATGGAAGGTGAGATACTGACAACAACAAAAATGGGAAAGGACCTGGGGGTAGTATATCAGATGACCTAAAGGTGGGCCAGCAATGCAAGAAAGCAGTAAGGAGGGCTGGGTATACTGGGATGCATAGGGAGTGGCATCACCAGTAGAAAACAGGAAGTTGTTGGTAAGACCCCATCTGGAGTACTGTGTACAGTTCTGGAGACCCCATCTCTGCAAAGACATAGACAGGGTGGAGGCTGTCCAGAGGAGGGCAATCAAAATGGTGCAGAGTCTGCACCAGAAGACATATGAAGAAAGACTAAAGGAGCTTAAGATGTATAGCTTTGAGGAAAGGAGGGTGAGGGGCGACATGATAGAAACTTTCAAATACCTCAAGGGAATCAACAAAGTCCAAGAGAGTAGCATCTTTCAGAAAAAGAAATGTGCAAGAACAAGGGGGAACAATTTGAAGATAGAGGGGGGGCTCAGAGGTAATGTGAGGAAGTATTTCTTCACAGAGAAGGTTGTGGATGCATGGAACAGCCTTCCTTGAGGAGATCATAGAGTCAAAAACAGTGGTGGAATTCAAGAATGCATGGGACAGACATAAGGCAATTCTAGTGAGGGGTAGGAGTAAGTAGACTGTTGGTTAACTAGGATCTGCAGCTTATCTGTTAGATATGGAAATGGGCAGACTAGGTGGGCCAAGTGGCCCTTATTTGCTGTCAAATTCTATGCTTCTATGCTTAGTCTGGGTTACAACTTGATAATATAGTGCACAAAGTAGGTTTGAATGTGATGGATAAAATGTAGAATGGCTGGGTCTTGTCAACTTGATATTATAATGTGTAAAGTAGAGAAACTGAATTTGATGGACAAGTTTTTGGAAAGGACATGACCAGTTAGGATTAAAATTGACAAAACCTAAGAGTTCACCAGAAGAGGCGAAGGAGTAAAGAGGAGACAGAATGTCAAGAAGGGTATCAGACTTACGGCAAGAGTGGCAGTACACCCCAGCAATGAAAATTGGTAGAGAGCAAGGGAATGTGAGCTGACCAACTAGGAACTCATGTGAGGAGGGGACAGAAGAGCAACAGGCTTAAGAAAAACATTTGCAGAGGATAATGAACAAGGCATCATGGAAACTGCAGTGAAGGCAGTTCAAGGACCCATAGACAAAGCCGACAGCAAGAAAATCCAGAGATACTAAAAGCAGAAAGCTTGGCTCCATGTACTGGAACTGGAATGAGGATTCAGAAACATTTGAATGATCAAAATACTTTACTGTGTAAAACAACAATGGAAGCACCCCAGCAGATAAGGACTTCCAGGCCCACCTAGTCTGCCCTATTACCCCTACCTACTGTGTTCTTGCATGCCCTACAGGTATTAGGTTGTCCAGTACATACAGCACAGCTTTCTACTGTTAGTATCTTTAAACAAGACAATGTTTTTGGCCTTACCAGTCCTAGAGACAGAGGATTCAAGGACAACTAGCACATCTGGTGAGACCTGCAATATCTACAGTTTGAAGTGATTGCTTTTAGGCAGCAGACTCTGGGCATGTAATTAATTTACTCTCAACCCCCTGGGAGTAGGAAAGATAGGAGGACTGAGAAGGGGCCTGGGTTCAGTTCATCATCAGCCAACATCAACAGTAGCAGGGAAACAGTGAGCCTGAGCGAATACTGCTTCTTCCTAAAGTGAGGGGAAAATGCAGAGGAAGAAGTAGAAGAGGAAGGGGACTCCCACAGTACAATCATAACTCTGAACTAACAGCTTCAATAAAAACATTTTTCTTTTGCTTGGAAATACATTCTTTGTAATTACTAGTGCTTATTTATTTTTTATTTATTTATTTCAGACTTGGATTAATACCTTTGAGCCAGAATGGCTCTTTTACAAAAGCTCCCAGTTGAAGTCCTTACAAACAATATAATACAATTCAATACAATACAAAACACATAATCCAAAAGATGACAAAATCCAAAATAAGACAGTCAGATTAACAGATGGTTTACAGTTACAAGTGCAACATGAAGCACAACATTGTCTCAACATCAAGAAGCTAGGATTCGTAACTCAGTACAAAGTGCCAGTGGGTAGTAGATACTGTAGCAGCCAGAGAAGGCTTTGTGGCTTTGTCCTGGGGGACGTTGGGAGGGGGTATATAGGCAGGAAGAGCCAGTGTTAAGTGGAACAGTCACAGTGATTAGTCTAGGCTAGGAATAATTGAAGTTCTCTTTTAAAAAGGACCAATGTTTTGATATTCTAGGAGGGGTGAGGGGAGGTCATTAAGCCATTGAGGTCCACGGTAAGCAAGAGAACATTGTGCAAAGGAGAAGCGCTTGAAGGGAACCTGCAGCACACCTTTAGAAGATCTAGTCATTTTATATATACATATAGATATACTGTGTGTATATATATATATATATATATATATATATATATATATTATAGTGGCACGGTCGCGCCATTATAGTTAGGGTTCAGCAGTCAGTTACATACTACAGTCAAAAGTTTGGGCATTAATAACTTTGGACCTGTTCAATGGATTTGCCTGAAATTTGGTACACACAGTGGGGCATGGTAGATTTGCCAAATTGTGTTTCAGTCGGACTTACGGTCTTTGCATATGAAAGCACTGAAAAATGCAAAATATCCATTTTTGGAGGCAGCTTTTGGGATTTTGGATGTGGCTTTTCACAGCTGTTGTGTGGCATGCTGCTCTGTGAGATAACTCATTTGAAAGAGCTTTGGTGGCCGAACATGCCGATTTTTGTTTGGTGGAAAAATATTAAGGCATTCAAAAGTTATGCTACTTTAAAGTTCCCTTAATAAGCCAATGGGAAAATTTATATGTATGTTTTGCAAACAAAGAATGGGGTTCTGGCCATCTGGTCCCACCTGGCGGTCAAAGAATTTGCAGCCTCGTGGTTCAAGAATCTTTGTCCCCAAGGATTTTACAAATTCTTTGATCGCAAGGTCCGCCATCTTGTTTTCAGTTTTTCGATCAGAAAAACACAAATATCTCGGCTCAGGGGTTACTTCTGAAGTAAAACTTGAATGGGTTTTACTCAGGGGACTATGATCTATCAAGCCATGCCTTTGGTTTTATCCAAATCAGTCAAAAATAAAGTTATTAGGTTTTATAATCTTAGTTCGCGGCTCGGTAACGATCTTTGATTGCGAGCCAGCAAATTCTTTGATCACAAGATCGTTTGATCGCCATCTTGCATCGTGACATACTTTCACAAATTTCTCAGCTCAGGGGTGGGCTAGGGACACAAATGAGAGTGGGTTTTGATAAGGGAGTTTCCTTTTATTGAGGCATTGAGTTGGTTCTGTTTAAATTGGTGAAAAAATCGTGTTTCATCATTTTTTATTCTTCGGTCATGAGTGTAATTTCTTTGATCATGAGCCTGCAAATTCTTTGATTGTGAAATTCTTTGATGATGATCGTGCATCGTGAGGAAGGGGCGAGATGGCTGGATAAAAATGTTTTATTTGTCTGCTCAGGGGTGTAATAGGAAGACAAATGAGGGTGGGTTTTACTTAGGGGGGCTTCCTTCTAATGAAGCTTGGCATTGGTTTAGCGTAATTCCTTATTTTTTTTTATTTATAGCATTTTGTATTCTTTGTTTGTGAGCATGCAAAATCTTTGATCGTGAGCCTGCAAATTCTTTGATTGTGAGATGCTTTGATCGCCATCATGCATCGTGAGGGTAGGACAAGATGGCCAGATAAAAAAATCTATTTTCTCAGCTCAGGGGTGTCCTAAGAAGACAAATGAGGGTGGGTTTTACTCAGGGGGCTTCATTCTGACAAACCATGATGGTGGTTTAGAGCAATTCATTGAATTTTTTAAAATGGAACAGTTTTAATTCTTTGTTTGTGAGCCTGCAAATTCTTTGATCGTGAGATTCTTTGGCCGCCATCTTTGATCGTGAGAGGAGGACAAGATGGCCAGATTTTTTATTTTGGAATAGATAGGGAAATTTTGCCAATCTTTTACTTTAAGTATCTCAGAAACAGTTTGGTCTTTTTACTTGACATTTGGAGTGTGTTAACGGAATGTTGTGTGAATATGAATCACACTGTTTACATCTCATGAAATATTTTTGGGTGGAGATATTGCATGGTGCAGTTAGCAGTTTGCCAATATAGAGACATGGACCCTGATGCTAGAAAGGTTACGCTTGGTGTAAGAGCAGTTGTGCCAAGTAGAATGGGTCAAGTAGCAACTTATGTTAGCAGTTGTGAGTTGTGATATTCTGCTAAGAGGTTTGTGACATGCTGCAGGGTACTTGGGCCAAACAGCTGTTACACTGGTGGTTTTATGATATATTGTCTGTGACATGGTGATGGGGGTTGTGACAGCAGTTGCTCACATTCCAGAATGGTAGAATTTTACAATGGGGGTTTGGAGTGTTGGGTTGTGGGTAGGTATGTGGGGTAGTGACTGTAGGTTGTAGGAGCAGACGGTGGATAGCTCTGTGGGGCTCTGTGTGTAGACATGGGGGGTGGGATTTGATGTGGGTTGTTGGGTGGGGTACTTGTTGAGGGTAGCTTGGAATGGGGCCCAGTTGCAATGTGTGTTGTGACATGCAACCAGGTCCGCTGAACTGTGGGTGCATGTTGCAAGTATGTCGCAACCTGGAACACAGATTGCAAGTACCTGCATGAAAAGCTAGCATCAATAGGCACTGCACATGTCCACAAGAGATTCCACAGATTGCAAGTGCCCTTTATTGCAAGCTAGCCTCAATAGATGTCCCACATGGCAAGTCACAGCAAGTGGCCCCTCTACATGTATGGATAGAGCCACAGAGGGCTAGCGACCTACTCCCTGAAAAATCTGCAAAGACTGGCCCTACAGAGGTACTCACAGCATCAGTACTGGAGATGCTCTATTGCAAAATGATGCTCAGAGTGCACTTTCATCCTCGCAGCTTCTCCCCAACCCCCGAGTCAGTGAACGGGAATGGAACAAATAACTTAACAACAGCTGATACTATTGTGGCCCTGCACCCATGTGCCACTTGTACCACCACACACTGAGTTATCTGCAGTCAGCAAGTGTCAGACCGCACCTCTCACCTCCATGCCAAGCATCCAACTCACTTATGTAGGTCCAAAACTGAGTGTGTATTTAGGGTAGCTTCGGATGAGGGGGCTTGTAATCTGTGCTCCAGGTTGTGACATGGTTGCCAAGTGCACCTAGACTTTGGTGTACATGGTGGCATGAGACAAGTAGTAGCAGTTAGCTGTGGAGTGTGCAACTTGCAGAGTAGGGTGCAGGATCAAGTTACACAATATCCCCCATACACACACACTCACTCACACACATATGTAAACAGCAGTGCAGCATATGACTTATTGTGGCTTCACCCACTGTTTTTGCAGTGAAGTCACAAGAAGCGCCACATTCCAGAATGCAGAATTTTGCAGTTGGGATTTGGGGTGCTGGGGTGTGGGTAGGTTTGTGGGGTAGTACCTGTAGGCTTTGGGAGCAGGGGGTGGATAGCTCTGTGGGGCTGTATGTGTAGAGGTGGTGGTGGGATTTGTTGTTGGTTGTTGTGTGGGGCAGTTATTGAGGGTAGCTTGAAATGGGGCCCAGTTGCAATGTGTGTTGTGACATGCAACCATGTACATTGAACTGTGGGTGCATGTGGCAAGTATGTCACAACCTGGAACACAGATTGCAAGTACCTGCATGACAAGGTAGCATCAATAGGCACTGCACATTTCCACAAGAGATAACGCAGATTGCAAGTTCCCCCCATGCCAAGCTAGGCCTCAATAGGTACCCCATACAGCAAGTCACAGCAAGTGGCAGCTCCACATGTATGCATAGAGCCACAGAGGGCTATAGACCTCCTTTCCACAAAATCTACAATGACTGTCCCCTCAGAGGTACTCACAGCATCAGTACTGGAGATGCTCCATTGCAAAATGATCCTCAGAGTGCACTGTCATCCTTGCAACTTCTCCTCTAATCTCTGAGTTGGTGACTGGGAATGGAACAAATAACTTGACAACAACTGATATTATTGTGACTCTGCACTCATGTGCCACTTGTACTACCACACACTGAGTTATCTGCAGTCAGCAACTGTCAGAATGCAACTCTCACCTCCATGCCAAATGTCAAACTCACTTATGCAGGTCTGAAACTGAGTGTGTATTGAGGGTAACTTGGCATGGGGGGGACTTGTTATCTGTGCTCCAGGTTGTGAAATGCTTGGCAGGTGCACCTAGACTTTGGTGTGCATGTTTGCATGACACAAGTTGTAGGAGTTAGCTGTGGAGTGTCTGCATCTTGTAGAATAGGGTGCAGGGTGAAGTTACAGAATATCCCCCCCCACACACACACACACACACAGGCACACACATATGCAAAAGCCAGTGCAGCATATGACTTATTGTGGATTTACCTACTGTTTGTGCAGTGAACTCACTTGGCTGTTCCTTGTAAGAGACCACTCAAGACATAGTAAGTGTACTTTGGCCAAGGCCATGTTATGTGTTATTTGTTACACATGCTTCATTTTAGCTGTTAAGAGGTTAGAAGCCTGATCAGTTGTACAGCCTTGACCAGGTACTGTGTGAAGACTTATGGACCAGGGATTCATTTTTGAGTACAGATGAAGAATGCAAATAATGGCATGTACTTGGATAATATTAACACTTCATGTCAGTTGTTAAGAACTTAGAAGTCGGGAGAGTTGCACAGTGTCAGGTTACCTGCGCCTGTTGTCCGCCCCCCCCAGGAGATCCTCTCTCTAGTGGTCTACTCTCTCTGCATACTCAGGGCCATGCAGTCAAAGTGCAATAAAACACATGTAGATCAATAGTACACCTCTGTAACAGTAATTTCTTTAAAATAAAACTCAGGACACATGGGATAAGGTTTATAATTAGTTTATTTCAGTATTTAAATATCTTTAGGCTGAATTGTTTGGTTGCTCTTGGGATGGGCAAAAAAACAATACATTCTATATATCCTTGATAATGTTTGGGGTGTTCTTTTGTTTCTTGGTATTTTACTGACTTTATCTACACTGTATCTTTTAAATATGCATAGTGTTTTAAAATTAAGATTGTATATAGATTTAGTAAGTGGTTACATATGGATGTTTATGTTACAGAATATGTTGTGAGCAAATCTTTATTTTGGTTACATTTATTGCTGAGTGGTATTAGCAATGTGTCTATTGACACTATTTTTTGATGACATAGACTACCCACTTAGATATTAAGAGAATGGAGACTAATTATACATTATTTAGCATGTGGTTATCACCATTTGACAGGTATTTTAGGGAAATCATTAGAATAGAGTAACATTTTTACCTAACTGATGTTTTATGCCATTGAGTTGTTGACTATATGTGCATATGAGACAGTAAGAAACATTTAGTTGTTCTCATGTGCACATTCACACATTTTTCTATAGGAGAAGCACATGTGTAGATTATGCCAACAGTGTTAAAGTAGGTAACAATATTTTACATGTTAGTAGTCATTTTTAGTTTGATACCAACAGAGACATTATGAAGTTGTATTTGTTATTATATATTTATTGTGTTTTAGTAAAATGACAGACATTTTTTTCATTTTGAATGTGAGTACTATTGTACTTTATTGGTGATGTCTACATATGTTTTACTACTATTTTTTTAACTAGCAGTTATTTATTTGAAAGTGGAACTACCAATATCAAGAAGTAAAAAACTGATGAAAGGATGAAAACAATTTGTTACATATTTAAGTATGTCATGGTGTGGTGGGGATACTCATTTCACATCCATTTTTTGACTGATGCTGAAAAGGTCGGTCAAGCTGCAAATCAATTAGTTTTTTAAACTATTTGTTATTTGTGGAACTGGGAAAAATTCCTCATCCGACCTCCAAAATATGGACAATCCTGTTAAAGCAAGAGCACACCAATTATTTGCATTATGGAGCAGAAGTACACAATCATTGTTAACATTTTGTGTTGATTTTTTCAGTTGTACACATCTGCACAGATATATAGAAATGCATAGTACAGTGGAAATAGGCCACATAATTGCATGTATACAGCTCTATAATCAGCTATGAATAATATGAACAGTAGCACTTAATGCAGTGCAATACCATTAAATGCATGGATAGAGTAGCTTGGCACAGTAAATAAACGAGTGAATGTAATTTTTATGTTTTTTTTTTAAACAGACATGAATACCTCAAAGTCTATTTAAGTTATTTATTTTCAATTAGAAGCTCAGCATTATATACATATACACAAGTCTGAGTCATATTTATTGGGTAGAGTTTGTCATATTCAGTGTTGAGAGTCCAAGAACAGTGACAGATAATCCTGCACAGTTAATAAACAAATGCATGTACTTTTTCTGTTTCCTTTTTTTAAAACAAACATGAATACCTTAAAGTCTATATAAGTGATATACATTCAATTTCAAACTCAGCATTATATACATATGTACAAGTCTGAGTCACATTTTTTGGGTAGAGTTTGTCATATTCAGTGTTGGGAGTCCAAGAACAGTGACAGATAATCCTGTCAGATAATGTTCAATAATTGCAGTTCAGTGCTAGCAGATGACACCACAGTGTAGATAGTCATGCTGTTAACGTGAGTGTAATAACTACATTTGTCAAGACATAACTCACTAACTGACATGTATGTACTATCCAGAGCCCTCAAGTCTGCTTGGATTTGGTGGAAGTCAATTTAGTAAGTATCATAGGCAAGGTAAGAATGTAGACAACAACAGAAAAAAGAGTGAGAACTTAACCTGATGTGTATTTTTGGAACAAGTATAGTTCTTAACACAATATGTGGAGAACAGTGGTTACAACTCTGTGAAGTGTGTTACTAAATTAGTGAATTTGTCATTGCCATGTACGATTGTACTGTGAAATAACTGAATACACAGTAATATGTGCTAAGACATACAGACTTGACTAAGGCATCTGCAAAAAGACGTGACTCACTGACTGTCTAACGATTACAGCTCAATACCCTCAAGTCTACTTGAACAGTAACAATGCAGTTTTTCTAGTGAGTATATCAAAGTTGCAAATGCTTAATATCACAATGCAAATGTTTTTTGAAAATTGTATTGCAATAAATGATGAAAACAGCGTTGTTCTGCATCCAACATATGAGAATAACAGTGTGCTAAACAAGTAATTGTCTACCACAGATTGTTACATTGCTGTACTGTTGTGGTTGTCTTCTGCAATGGCAGAGAAATCAGAGCAATTTATATGGGTTGTGGTGATAGTGTACAACAAGTAGAATATATAGATAATCATGGGTGGTTTTACACACCAGTAGTTTCAGATAAAGGTGTAAGTTATTCTATTGAAGAAAAATACATATGTACATTGGTGAAAAAAGTAATATCTGGATGGAATATGACACAGAATGTTATTGTTGCAGAGATGTTGGTTTAGTGAGACACTGTGATTAGATGGCATCACTCCTCCACATGTTGTGCAACATTGGTGCAATGGAGAATGATGACATATGCATCTTTGAGATTCCTTGGGAGTCTTTCTTTCAGAGTGCATACTGTATCATTGCACTCCACCCATCCCTTTCTGAACCTTCACCAAGTGACATAGTGTCCAGAGTGAATGGATAGGCCGTGATGAAAGATTATTGCATGGGTGTCAAACTGAGTTCCTGAGAACATAGTTCTCCCAGCAATGAAGTGTAAAATTGGTGTTGTGATTTTTATGCCTTGAGAATTAAAACGTTGCAATACAATCATTATGTATGAACTTGAAGATGTAACTCTCAGAGAGCAAACACAAGAAGGACCACATCTTTGGCACAGCCAACCAGTTTCTGCATTTGCAAACAACTTGTGGAACTTCACAGTTCTCTGTTCAGGGACATAGACAGACAGACAGCCAGAGCATATCCTGAGTTGTTTGTGATTCTTTGTGGCCGCAAGGCAAATGTGTTATTGGACACATAGTCAACTTTAAAGTGTTGACGCAGATCAATACCATCATCTGCTAAACTGTTTATCATTCCCATCATAAACTCTGTGACATCTTGTTGTGCATTGTCAGCAAACATTGCTTGTCCTACATATTTTCCAAGAGTTAGTCATAGAGGAGTCAAGCTTTGTAAACTGGGTAACTGCTCTTGACTACCTTTAATGACTCTTTTTAATGCTTCCGACAGAGGTGTCGACTGACCTGAATTTTACACATTAGTAAACTCAGGGATGTGGAGAAGTGCATGCATAGTAGCATTTGCATAGCAGTTTACTCCTGTGCTGTTGTCAAATATTGGCAGTGTGTTAACCCTGATACATTTATTTGCAGGTGGAGATGCGAGTTGTTTATGGAGACAGTGCTCAGTCATTGAATGGTGAGGCAACAACTGTGGAGTCTTAGTGTGCTTTCTTTTTAGTTTGTGCCCTTCATCCATTGGGGTATCTGTTCCTGATGCATATCTGGGAACTGATAACAAAGGAGCATTTGGTTGGTACAATATACGTAATCTGTTGTACTCAACTGTGCAGTTTGTGTCAGCACATATTTTACTTTCTGCTAGATTTACTATGTGTACTTCAGATAATTGTCTGACATGAGACAAAGCAACGTAAGACATCCCATACTTGAATATACCACTGCTTATCTCTACAATGACACTATCAAGGCTGAGCCCTTGTGACTTGTGTATGGACACTGCATAAGTAGCACACAATGAAAATTGTTTCCTTGTCACATATATGTCTTTCACAAGCTTAAACTTGATTGTAACTCTGTCTATTGGTCGAGGAGTTTCACAATTGTCAAACTTAACAACTACAACATCCACAGCTGTGTTCTGCACATTGTACTGGAACTCGTGGATGTACCCCATGGCTCCATTCATGAGACCTCGCTCAACATCAATGTTTCTGCAAAGCATGATGCATGCATTTCTACACAGCGGTAGCACAGCTTCCAATCTAGCTGTGTATGACACATCACTTGTGAGCTCTCTGAGACACTCAACCATTTTTGAAACCATTGTTCATGATAGGGTAACACTATCTATGGTATCTATGCATGGGAGAGTGACAACTGGTTGCTGTTCGCTCTGCATCATGATCTCATTGAACTCTGCACACTGCTTAAGTCCTGGGAATAGACATACAACATGCACCCCAGATTTCTGCACATGTGCAAAGATATCACAGGCATCCTGAATAGGAGAATTATTTCTCATGATCATGCACTGTCTTAGCATTTCAACATAAGTGGGTGATAGTGCACCAATGCAGGCCTCATCAAGCAATACTTTGTAAGACATGACACCTTGCTGTCTCATATTCTGTGAGAGTTCAACATATGAGAAGAATTCCCACAGATTGACTCAGCCTATGCATCCAATTGTTTTCTTTGCCTCTTCAATGGAAAGACCACAGAAAACATGTTTGCCATTTACAGGAGCCAGCTGAAGGAGATCTCTAAGAATAAAAATGTTCTTACCACCAAATGGATGTCATCATTGGTACCTAGTATCTCCTGTAGATGTAGGTGAATGTATGTGAGGAGAACATTTGGAACCATGCTGATCTCATCTATTATCAGCAAATACATCTTGTCAAACATTGACCTCAGCTCAGAGGCAACGTCATATGACAATTTTCTGTAATCACCACTCTTGCCATGCTCAACTGGCAACATGAATAACCTATGAAGTGTGATACCACCTATGTTATAAGCTGACAAACCTGTAGGAGCAGCAACAATAACTGATGTTGCAGCATTAGTAAGGTCATACATACCTTTCCTTATAGCTTCAATCAAGAAACTTTTCCCAGTCCCAGCAGCACCACTAACAAACATCCTCACTGGAGTGTGTTCCTCACAAACACAGTGCTTGGTACTGTGCTGAATAGCATGTTGCACAGCATGTATCACAGTGATACACAACTTTTTGGTGTGAGTTGAAGTTGTCAACAATGTTTATAGCTGACTCTGAGAACTGCATGCTTTGTTGCATTGTGCCCTCTACCTCTGACATTAGCACAGCTGGGTCATTAGGAGGAAGAGGAGCACCAAGAGTCCCTTCTCCTTTGACATCAACAATTTCCTGTGATTTTACTGGGGTGTCATCATCCAGAATTTTCTTAGTGTTCTCTAGCTGATTTGTTTCCATTTCAAGTCTGTCAATGTAAGTCTCAGAGACATGACTCTTGAAGGTATGATAAGTTTCTATAAACTGTTGTTCATACGTGTCAGATAATCCTTTCAATTCAGATTCTGATCTCCAAGGCTTGAACAGAAACAACAGAGCAAAATAATAATGTTCTTTGCTTTCTGTTGTGATCAAGGTGAGTTTGCAGTGGTCAATTAGCCGTGGTTTGTGCTTTTTCACAAGTGAGCCATCAGACCCAGTGACTTTATATAAGCTTTTTTCTGGTTCAGAAGGAACACCCCACTTGTAATCATACCATTGAGCAACTTCAAAGAGACACAGATTGTCCATAGCATTGTGGCGCTGTGGATAGTAGTTGTCAATTAAGTGGCTCTTGAGAATATTTGTGGAAGTTGGTCTTGTAGCAGCCAGATCTTCAATCTCTTCATGGCTCTTAAGGACAAGATGCCTGTTCTGCTTGTGGTTCACATTCAAGAAATGAATGGAGTCTGATTTGCCATATAGACATACAACTGTAAGTCGGTCACTTACTTCATAGGGTCCACACTCACGGTGTGACAGAGTTTTAAGTCCCAGTTACCAAAGCCTAGAAAACATTGACTTATCGCAGTTAGACAACTCTTCCCACATTTCTTGCAGGTTTGTTTGCTTATGCTTAGTGATGTATGATGTGATATACCTCACGAGAGCCATTGAGTTGTAAGCAACAAACTGAACATCAATGTTTGCCTGCCACATCAACAGAAGAGAAGGGCTATAGTCATTGTTATAGACTTCTGATTCTGTGCAAGGTAGTTCATACACTTGCTTTGTTGACTTTGCTTTCAGGTGGTGTCACATGGCTGAAAAAACATAATTGAGAGAAGCAGCCAGGCAATCTCATCTTGGGAAGCCAAAACAGCATCAAGTGTACCACTGTGCCTTGTTCTTTACTTTCCTATGACAGTACTTGCCGCACAGGTGTCGTTGGAATTTCTGAACCAGTTCTCAAAGTGTTGCACTGTCATACCTGTCTGGAATCAGACATGTGATATACTTCAGTATGAAGCTTAGAATTTCACTTATCTCGTTCACCCCAATATGTGGGGCATCTTTTATTCCCAGCAGCATATGTATGTGTGGAGTTCCACGAGCTTGGTACTCAACCCTCCAGAAGTAGTGCTCGACAATGCCAAGAGGAGGATTTGTCTTAGACAGTATGAACTTTAAAAGAATGTGGAACCGGTAGTGTAAGTAACATGAAACAGTTACTGGATCAAGTGAACATAGTTCATTGAGAGTCATAGTTTGTATGTTCTCAATGTCAGAGTTTGCCCATCTGAGTAGATCAAGCAGATCATCCCAATAATATTCAGCACAACTCAGCGTAACAACCATGTTGCTGGTCCAAACTCTCTTAGCATGCGCATCACCTCAGAGTGTTGTCTGTACCAATATTCCTTAGTACCACGCATGTTAGACAAAATGGAAGAAAGACTGACTTGCAGTGTTTCATCTTTGCTCTGCAACTTCTGTAGTAACTGTGCAGCTGTCATATTGTTGAACTCTGTACCAAGTCTCAATGTATGAGCAATACTAGCAGATAGGACACTAAGTTCACTTTCTCAAAGAAGGTGGAAGAGGTATGCAATGTTCCTTTGAAACTTGCCATCCTTATGTAGAACTTATGAGGCCCTATACTCAGCTCCTGGAACACGAAGTTCTCGTTCATCTATTCGACCACCTGAGCCAAGTGGAAACAGATCAGGAAAACAATGAGCTTCTAGAGTAGCCTCCCATATACTTACAGGATTGCCCTCCACTTGCTTCATTTGATATAAATCAATGTTATCCATTACTGGGTCTTTGCCATGCAATGGGTGTATGGTGAATTGCTCATAGACATTGTGTACAGTTACAATGTCAACCTTGTCTAGTATTGCTTTCTCAGAGTTCTCCACAACAATACTTGTAGAAAGACTAGCAAATGCATCGATGTCAATGTCAGCATAAAAAACATTATACTGTATTAGGTATTGCAAGGCATGCTTCACCTTGTCAACATTGACTATGTTCTGCCATATTGTTTTTGCCTTGTTGGTACACCATTTAACAAGAGTACAACATTATTGTCCTGAGAAATAGTGTTAATATTTTCTTGCAACGGTAAAGGCAAATATACAACAGAACCTTTGAGACATCGTACCAGTTCTTTGTTTGGCAGGTCTTGTGTCTTTGTATTCAGCCTGATTATTGTTTGAAATGGTTTCATGGTCTGAATCAGAATTCTCTCAAACAAGTTCAATACTGCTATCTCAGGAGGAGTTGGTTCAACTTCCATTTTATTCAGTACAGACCGAGGAGGTAAGCTGTCACGCTAAATCTTGTTATAACAGTAAGAACAGAGTGACACAGTTCCAACTTCTTCAAAGTCAGACTTTTAAGAGAAGGTAAGTATGAAGATGTCCCCACATTACATTCCAGTGTGGAATGTTCTGCAGGTCTATTGTAACACATAAGTGTTTGTAGAACAGGCACTCGCATGATATGCAGATTACATAAAATTTTTGTGTCTTGCTAATTTCAAATTTAGCAAAATCATGTCCAAAATTTTTTAGAAGTTGAGCTTCTTGCACCAGTGTTCTGTGCATTGTGTTTGTTTGGGAACAGTAGCGTTAGACCTCAATCTATGGGTTGTTTGCAAGTGTTTCATGAAGTCCATAAGTCCTTCCATATCTCCATCATCGAGCAATGCTTGAATTTGCATATAGTCTCGGATGACAGATCTTGCTCGATATAATCTTTGTATAAATTTTTCAATCCAAGAATTATGCACTGTCAGCATACAAAAGTGATGAAATGTGCTGTCACAGTTCATGCTGTCTAAGCATGCAAGGGTGTGACCCATTAGTCCTCTCTGAGGCTGAATCTCACACTTGTCAATGGTGTGAATCAGTGTATGTCATTTAGATCTCTTTCTGGTTAGAAATGTTGAGAGGAAAGTTTCAATAGACATTATTGATTCTTCTCTAACATTACATGTAGTGTCACATGCCCATTTCTTAGCTGACAACTTTGGGTTACTTGCAACCTGTTCAAATTCATTGTCATTCTGCAAGTCAATTTTAGCTCTATGGACAAGTTTTTTGAAAAAACTTTCCTTGCTGTGTTGTGCAGTAGCAGAATTGACACATTCAGCATTTTCTTTCTGTCTCACATGTCTATGATTTGTTGATGACAGTGGTGGATGCTGTATCTGTACAGTTCCTCTAGAAAGTCTACTCATTGTAGTTTTACTAGAGGAGCTATTGTCTTTGTTTAAATGTATACATTTTACTATATGTGTATTTGCAACAGAAGAAATGTTCTTTTTCTTCTGTAGACATGATTTACCTTTACTGCTTACACAGCATGATGATGAACAAGCGGTACAGCTAGCACTTTTGCTTTGTTCTCTAACTTTACGGCAAATGGCCATGATGAAAAAGCTCAAGTACATTTTCAATCTCTTGTCTGTTGTAGTCTGCTAAAAAAGTAAAAAGAAAACATTAAGTAGTGTAAGAAAAATGTACTATAGGCTAATAAAAAACACATACTGCATAAGCCATTGACAGCATAGTACACTAAAAAGATATTTTTTAGTGCTAAAATTTGTAACACAGTGTGTGACTAGATTCAGTAATTCTGTATACCACAGTGTCATCTGAATATTGCACCAGATTGTCAAACAGTAATAGTTGTCAAAAGATTACATGTGGCAAGTACAGTGATGCACATATCTGGTTACTACCAACTTACAAGTTGTGGAATTGTTTAATACTAGTTGCTAAATCTTTCAGCCCACTTATGTCAACCTATAATAATGATGGGATAGCCAGGGTACTATTAGTCAGTGGAGATAGCGATAGTGGTATGACAGTGTGCAAAGGTGCTACTGGTGTTATAAATGATATTTTGGAGGTATAATTAAGCAATAATGCACAACAGGGTGTGTGTTGTGCTGGGATAACATCATGCCTTAGGTGATTAGGCATGAGGCCATAGGCCGAGTGCGACTAATCACCCCAGAAGTGATGTTATCCCAGCACAGCACACACCCTGGAGTGCATTGTTGCTATTATTCAATGGCTTGTTTTGTTTAATAGAATAAAAAATATAGAAAAAAATGTATTTTTTGTGGTTTTTTTCTCATTTTTTTTGTGAGTGGAAGGGTATGTTTTGAAAAAAATCCACAGTTTATGTTTTGGCCACTAGATGGTGCTGAGTGAGCCAAACAGTGGCCGCTGAGCTGATCAAACACTACAGCTGCTGAGGTACTGCTCTGCACTACAAAGCTTATTAAAGATATGGCTTTGTTGTAGTTTGTATTTATTTTCTTTATTTTTATTGAAATTAGTTAAAACAGATGCCAGGGTGAGCGAGTGGTTGGCACGGTGTTGTGGCCATGCACTGTAATGGCCGTGCATCCTTAACCATGTTGCTTTCAAGCTTCCTTGAGCAAGCCATCTATATTAAGCTAGTCCAGTTTTATAGAACAGAGTAAAATAAGATAAGATGATCAGACGCCACAGAAAAGACCAGAGTGGAATAGAAAAGCCCAGGAGGGGAGAGAAGTGATGGACCACGTAAGGAAACATTATGAAACCTGCAGATTCACTGAATTTCAGGTGAGTACACTCACTGAAATGTGAACTGAACAAATAAGATTGGGGGAAAAGACAAACTGAGTCTTCAAGCTTTTGTGGGGGAAGGTGTTCGTGTACATTTCTTTTTCTTTTACTTTTTTGAAGGTGGTGGTAAGCCGGGGGGAGGTTAGGACAGTGTGCTTTTCTGGTGAGATGAGTCAGGGGCAGTTGGTGAAGGCAGCGGCATGATTTCCATAAGGACTGGTCATCTGTGTGCTGGGACTAGATCTGTGATGTTGTGCTGGGATAACCTCACGGGTCCAGTCCCAGAGTGACCAATTAGAGTCTAGGATTTTTCTTTGCCATTGTGTAATATTAGGTATCTTGGCTGATGTGATAACATATTTATATCAATGGAATGTTAATTGTGTGGGAAACTGAAGCTGCAGAAAGTTACATGAGTTGAACATTGAAAATTTACAAATTTTTGTCATGCTCAAAGAATTTGTTGTCTCACGAACTATCTTCGCGGTCAAAGACGGTCATGATCAAAGAATTTGCACACTCATGATCAAAGATCATAATAACATTATAAAATATTAAGAAATGTAGTAAATATTACTATTTATGTGATTTTTATGCCTGCTGACTAGTGTACGAATCAGGACTAGTCAGTGTGTTGTTAAAATAATTAATTTCACTATTTTTTTTTTAACTTGAGAGGTCTCACCAGAAAACTTTCATGTTATTCTCATGGTCAAAGAATTTGTATGCTCACGAACAATCCTCACGGTCAAACCGAGTCGTGATCAAAGAATTTGCACGCTTGCGATCAAAGATCGGAAAAATCCAGTTACATTTTGCAAAACTTACAAAAAATGAATATTAACATTATATTCATTAATTATAAGTACTAGAAAGGCCCAGGAGTGTTTACTGTGTTGAAAAATAACAGAATCTAGTGTTTTTACAACCACAGACACTTTGACAATGAAGTCTCGCGTTATTCTCGAGATCAAAGATTTTGCACGCTCGCGATCGATGCTGGCAAACAATGTGAGTCGCGATCAAAGATTTTGCTGTCTTGCGAACAAAGAAATGGCTAACTTTGTCATATGACTTTCCTGAGCCAATAGAATCAAAGAATAACTGTTTGGGGGCCATTTTGAAGACACTGTTCGAGCAGCAGCTACTCCAGGTGGAATTAGTGAATACTTTTCTAAGTACTACAAAAAGTGATTTTAATTAACTATTTAGTTATTTGGATTGGGTATTTTGGTTTTTAAGAACATATAAAGCACTGTGCCATGTTTTCTGCTTAATTTTGGCCCTCTCCTGCTATGTTTGCTGTGATTTATTACATTTTAATATTTATCAATATTCTTTTTTGCTATTGATGGGAGTTTTGTTAATAGTGTTACTCTGAGATTTATTGTAACTGGCTGATAATAGTGCTCTAGGTTTCCTATTGCCTGTTCCAGTTTCCCATTTTCTATGATACCTTTGGTACATTTTTGAGTTGTTGCATGAAGCAGATGTACTGCATTTTAGTGGTTATGCAATTTGTGATAATTGATTGGTTATGTGAGAACATAAGCACAATTTGGTAAAATATGTGTGTATTTTAACAGATGTAAAATCATATCTGGGAAAGGTAGTGTGTACTGTCTAGGCTAACATGCTAGTAATTTTTCACTATTACTACAGAGAGACATTCAAACTTACTTTTTCTTTACATATATAATAGCACTAATTCTTTATAGATACGTACTAAGCACTGATTTATAACAGCTGTAATCATAGTATAGCTAGATAATTAACATAGTAGACTTTTAAACTGTTGCAGACTACGTCTGTGAGGTACATAGCTATGGTTCCACTCACCACTTAAGCTGCTGGCTGAGAAACAGAGGGAATTTACCTTCACAGAGCATAATGACCACTAGGTTTGTCCAATGAAAATTGGTGTTGTTGGCAAGTCATGAAGTATTCCCAATGACCAGACAGTATTCTCCCACCAAAACAAAAAAGAATATTTAATTAAAAAATGCCAATAGAAAGAGGCTTTACATACATTGCTAGATCTTGTAGGCTGTATGAGCCAATCTGGGATCAGGATATTACTTGTGATTGTTTTGACTGTGTTTATCTTTATGATGCAACTGAATACTGGTCATTCTACTGATTAGACTGTATGGATAGTGGGATCAAGTTTGGTGAAAAGGGCAGCAGTGTTCAGTAGCAGTAGTCATTTTGGTAATGACTTACACCTACCTGGGTGTTCAGTGTCTTGGTTTGGGAAGGGTGGCATGAGGTGGGAGCAACTCATGCCTACCATGTACCACTTGTTGGAGGCACAGCCACAACCAGACATACTCCTTATACATCTCAAGGTAATGATTTGGGGAACAAAAGGGCTATTGATTTAATCAAAGCTGCACAGTTTGACTTGCAGCATATTACAAGTATGTTACCAGTTTGTAAAATTCTGAATTCAGATATTACACATAATATGGTCTGGAGAGGTGAGGATTACTTTTCTGCACTTGAAAGATCACGCAGGAAGGTTAACATACAAATATCTGGATTCCTTCATGCTATGGGAATGCATACTATTCATCACCCCCAAATTATGTATGTATGACAAATAATGGCTGTATCTAAAAGATGGTGTGCATCTCTCTAGTACAGGTAATAACATTTTTGTTGAGGACCTTCAAAATGGAATTCTTACAGTTCTGTGATTGTGTACCTGTACAACTGTACCTCTCAAGCACATGTAATTAGCAGTGACAAAAACTGCACTTTTTAGAGCCAATCTAAATGGTCAAAAAATAGAAAATATTACGCTATGCACATTATTGTCTATATGTTAGAGTGTGGGTGTGTGGCCAGCATACAGTTTGTGGTATTTCTATCAGGCAGGTATTATATTAATCACTATCAGTTGGTTGGGATGTTGATTTGTTCTTGGGATGTAATACGTCTTTTGGGGGGTAACGTGATGTATTGGTTGGGTGTTGCTGTAGAAGTGTTTGTTTTTGTGGCATGTGTTCATCTGGCTTGAGGTACCTGTACTATTACTATTTTGAATTTTTCTTGGCATGTGACTTTCAAGTGAGCATGGAGTATGTTGCTTTTAAGGGGGGGATGAATTGTACGAGTACAGATGAGGATGTTTTGTGTGTTTTAACTACTGTGCAGTTGTTATCAGGCACTTATGTTGAGGCGGTGCCACTTATGCTTGATAAGATGGATGCCACATGTTCATCCAGGGTGGTGATCTGTGTTTGTGACAGAGCTAATGATATTTGTCGTTTGTAGTGCAAGACTGGGGCAAAGCCATTGAGAAGTGAGGGAGGCTATAATGGGAATGCTACTCTTCATTTTCTCATTGTTGAAGTATGTCTGCGTATGGTTTAACACATGTATACTACTGATGTACATCTCTATACTATTCATATGGTAGTGTCTTTGTTATTCATTTCCTGTTCTGGAGTCAGGTATTGGGAGTGTTGGCTGGTTGATGGTGTGAAACTGCTCAGTGTTCTAAGTTGTATGCATCTGGTATGATAGAGGTATACTATTGATGTATGAGGTTACCTGAGCTGTATGTCTATTGTGACTAGGTACTAACTGCTCTGGTGGGAGGGATGTATTCCCTGGGTGACTCTGTGTAATTGCTTCTTGTTTCTAATAATGTGCATGTTGTATGACACATTTATAGTATTTATTATTATTATTATTGAATTTTGTTGCCCCAGTAAGCCCACTGGGCCTAGAAGTCGCTTTTTTAGGGGTGACCGGGGGGAGGGGGATACAGATGGTAAGCAACTGAAATTGAACCAGATTAAGCTGTTGGGGATATTTTTAGTGAATGGGAGAAATCTGGCCAGAACACTGGGGAAGTTCACCTACTCTTTTTCGATAAATGCCATAGGATCTTTAGCATCCACCTGAACTACCACCAATCCAGGCAGATGGGACCTCGGTTTAATGTCTCATCTGAAAGTCGGCACCTCAGAAGTGCAGCACCCCCCCCCATGCTGCACTACAGTGTCAGTTTTGGGATATTAACCCAAGTGTCAGATGTGGGATCTAAACCCACAGCCCTCTGGTCTCCCGGCCTCAGAGGTGAGTGTGCTACCTACTGAGCCACTGGCACTGTATTAGGTATGCACTATAGGTGTAGTACATGTTCTTTTTTGAGGTGTGGGATGGTATTGTGTGGCTCAGATACTGATTTTTTTTTTGATTGACAATTCTGTAATACCTTATCTCTATTTGTTTCAACAGGTAACATATAAGTGTTTCAAAACATTTTGCTGTGTGATACACCAGTGTAAAGTAAGTACTGCAGTTTTTTGTATTAGTTTTATGCTGAGCAGGTCAGTACAGTGAAGATACAGTGAATAATGATTTAACAACTATTTTAATTTAGTATTTCTCAGAATGTTTATTTGTAGGTTTTCCTCTTTTACATAGGCACAAGTGTATGACACAATGCATGATGCAATTCTATTTAAAACAGTAATGATTAAATTATTTCTGAGTTGTAAGTAGAACAAACACTACTGGCCACCACCACTACTACTGACATTTGTTAAATTGTGTATTGAGGTAGAGAGAGATATGCTGATAGAAAAAGCACAGAACCATGTGGCGCCATGTTGACTGTCAAGAATAATAGTAGTGTTCCCCGGGTTATGGTACTTTGAGCAGTTACAACAATACATTGTGTAATGGTGGAGTGTACAGTGTGGTAGCATGTCTGAATCAGACAAGTTACATAACCCCAGATTCACTGTACTTTTGTTTTAGAAGGATAGAAACACAGAAATATAGAAGCTGATGGCAGATAAGGAGCACAAGGCCCATCTAATCTGCCTATTTTAATTACTATTGTGTGTTGTTGATGTGGGGGGGTGCGCATTTAATTATTTGAATAATACAGTCATTGGAACTTCAGAATTTATTAGTTCTTAGAGATGTATCATTTTGAGTGTTTACTAACAGAAACAGATGTGAGATAGACAGAGCATTATATATATAGTATTTAGATATTTTTTTTCTGATATGTCTTCTTGCGTTATTTTTTTTTACAGACAAAAACATGCCAAAATCCTGGAGTGATAGAGAGGTGCTGGTCCTTGTTCAGGCTGTAAAGGAGCATGCGAATGCTTGCATTGTCATGCACGCAACTAATCTTGGCCTGATACACACCTGGGGACAGGTAGGTCATTGATTTGATTGAGAAGTCAGTATTTTTTCACTGCTATACATGTAAGCAATAACAACTGACACTGTGGCCATTATTGGGAAATATTGGAACATCCAGGGGCGTAACGAGATATGATATAACAGGTGGAGGCATTATACCTACTGGGACATGTGGTATTTGTCAATGATGCTGCATCTGGAGGGTATTATTGTGCTAACTAAGTGGGCGATCACACAATATAACTCTGTGAAGAAGCAGTTGAAGTGCTTAGATGTATGGTATGGATAAAAATATTTACTTTCAAAAGTGATGACAAATTATTGAGACCTATTTCAGTTTGAACAGTGGAGCATGCTATGTAGAACAGTGTAACTAGTACAAGAATTATCCAGTTATAGTGAGACAGATTTTTTTTCTCAACAATTACAATACTAGGACACTTTTCTGTTATGATACAATGGCAAGAAGGAATCTTTGACTGTGATTGGTAACTTTGGCACTGGACACATGGTGTTAAAGAAGTATTATGCCACAAGTTTAGTCTCAGCACTGTGATCAAATGTACATGTTGATATGGAGGATCTCTTGTTAAGAAACAATAATAATTTTCCATATTAATAAAAACATTTTTTTAAATGATTTCTTTATTTTATATATAACTACAGGATACTGTGTTGTGGGAAACATGCAATCCAGGGTGTGCATCACCTTGGGATAATGCTACACCTGGGGCATTGGATGCACTTGGTCTGTGGCCTTGTGCCCAATCCCCCCCAAGTATGGCATAATGCCACCACAATAGAGTCTGTCATGTATTATTCCTTTAATATTTAATGATCTGTGCATCTGAGTCTCATATTGTTAGACTTTGTTACTTACTGGTGAAGTTGTGTTTTTTGTTAATTAACTTATTTTGTATTAGAAAAACACTCAGAATACTTTTCTTTCTGTTTTTTTGTTTAGGTTAGTCGCGCCTTGGGGAGACAGGAGATCACAAGACGTCCAGATGAGTGTCGGAGGAAGTGGAGGTGGAAGATCACCCACCAGACCTGTTTTAAGGTGAAGGCAGCAGTGGGTGATATGTGCAGGAGTGTCTGGGAGTGTTATGACATAGCATATGCTATGTGGGAGGATGCAGAGAAGCCAGATTTTGGAGATCGCCATCATACCTGTAAGTGTATCTTTATAATCGTGCTCATGTTAATATACAGGCTAATATCTTCTATGTGTTATTTGTTGCTCTGTGAGTAGTCAGGTCATTTGATTTATTTTTTTATGAAGTATGCAAATTTTTTTGCATGATTTTGCAGGATATGGTACACTGTATGATAGTTCTGAAAGTAGTCATATGGTAATGAAACAGTCTATCACAAGTTGAGTTCACCAACCATCAACTGAAGACTGTCATTGTAGTGACAGGGTATTTGAACTAAGAGACAGGCACAAACATGAGTTTACTTTCTTAAAAGCCACATTATGAGACTTGTCTACTGGTATGGGAATATATGAAATGTAGAAGAGATGACATCTAGTAATGTTTCAATGCTCTCAATATTGTATGTAGAAACATACACACATATGCAATTTATGTTCAGAGAATGTGTTAGAGGACTGTGGTAAGATACCCTTTAACCCATACCGTATGTTTTTTAACGGTGTAGCTGCTGAGGTTGCAAACTGAGAGTGTTACTACTTAGAAATGTAGAACTCTAGCTGCATTATTTAAAAGTCGAAGATGGGGTAGTGTGTGTCATATGGTAGGCAGATGTGTGTCATCATGTAACATGTCTGCATGTTTATGCTAAGTACCAGTGTGCGATGAGGGAATTGACAGGGGAAAACAGGACAGGAAAAATAGCCTTGCAGTTCTAGAAGATGACTAGACTACCTGGTCTGGCCCACTCATTGCATGGTAACTGTCTTGTGCTGATGTTGGAAGGGGCTACTCTAGGCATACATCCTAGGTTTTGAGTCTGGATGTGATCATGAGTGGACCAAATAAGTTGCTAGTGAGGACAGGTAAAATGAGTGGTAAAAAAAAATTGTGCAAATCAAAGGAATCGAAGAATACAATGATATTGAAGTTAATGCTGAAATAGTTAGAAATAATGTTCATTTTTATTTTCTCACTCAGCCACAATACCAACTGAACCTGCATCTTCCATGGTGTGCAGCTGGCACCACCCCTGGAAGGTGTGGCCTCCTGCCGAGCAGCTGTTGGTGCTCGACTCTGCTGGTGAGTTTGAATGATGTACTTATAAGTGTCTTTTAAGTAAATGTCTACTATTACTGTCATATGCTATATAATAGTGTGTGGAAGTGACTGTAGAGGTGATTTATTTTGTAATCTACATTGTTTCATGTAATTCAAAATATTATCTTCAGGTTGAGAGTTTCATTTCTACTATTGTTATGAGCTATTGATGTGTTTCTGCTATCAGTATGAGCTATATAGAGAATACAGGATGGGTAACCATGCAGAACCAGTGTGTTCTGCAATAGAGGGGTCTGATTCCTTGTTACCTCGAGAGTTAAGCTTAAGAGGTCGTTGGGAATAAGATCCCAAGGTGGCAGAACACACTGATTCTGCATGGGGTAGCTCATCTTGTATTTTTAATAGTTATGGTGCCCCTCAAATTATTTGTTAAACATTTTCACACTTAAAACATTCATTTGACTCACGGAAAAAGAATTGCTGACTCTCAGTGCCGGGTATTGGCCAGCATGGTTGTTATGGACTGGGCAACCTTACGTTAGCAGTGCAGACTCTGATTTGTTGCCACTCTACTATGAGCATCATTTAGAAAACAAAAACAATAGTGGTTGAACGTCTTGCTTAGTGAGGAAAGAAACAATCCAGAGGCCAAAACGTGTAAGTTTACTGTTTTTAGCTCAAATCTGGCTCTTCTGATTTTGTTAGATTTAATGGTCCCATGGCTGAAAACAACTGCAGCCATCATATATCTGTTTAAACTGAATACTGATGCGAGGTGGGTTTCTGTTTCTCGCTTGAAAACAGTCTTGCACTTGAAAGTCTAAATGAATGGAATGCTGTTTTGAGCGTGCAGTCAGAACAGCATTGCATGAATTTTACAAAGTGTGGATGAACAGCCTTTCAATGGGGTGTGATTTCTAGCAAGAACAATGTTCTATCATACACTATACATGTTATTCCCAGTGTTCACTGTGTTATAGATGGTGCCTACTGAAGGTATGCATACATTTATCTTAATATAGTGTATAGTGGAATGCTGTTATGCATGAAATTCCATGCATGGAATATGCTTGTTCTGCTGCAGTAGTGATGTCACTGCTGCAGCAGAACCACTTGGAATCCTGACACATTGTTGATTTCCTATATTTAATTCTGTGGTGATAATGTTCAACAACCTGTAGAGATTTTTCAAGTAAGTTTATTATGAAAAAGAGAGACAAAAACACAAATCACACATTTCACATAGTACTACTATCCACTATTGAAAATACAGGATGAGCAACTTTATCCACAAGCTATGTGTTCTGTCACCTCAGGGTTCTGATTACCATGGACCTCTCGAGCTTCACTCTTGAGGTCAGAGGGATTCAGAACCGTCTGTGGCAGAATACAGTGGTTGTGCATAGTTGCCCATCCAGTATTCTCTATGTAGCTACCCAGTTATCATACAATTATTTTTGGATGGCAATGTAGCATATTCTGTGGGTAAGATTATTAAACTCTTTAGTAGATTGTGTTCTGATGCAGTGGTGTGTGGATGGAGCACATTGTCTAAGTGACATAGTACAAGTTCTCATTTATTTGATATATATTGAATTGTGGAATGTTCTTTTGTGTATAATTTTTTACTACCTATGTACATAGAAACTTTTGCAGTTCCAAGCTAAAGTAATTCTGCTATAGCCTACTAAGGTAGGACAGCATTCTACATTCTCTAGATTAGGTATGAGTAAGTTTTGTGATGAGAAGAAAAGAAATGAGAAAACACATTTTTATAGAGTACTATGTAGTAGGAGAAATATTTCATGAGAAACTGTATTCAGGAAGTACTTTTTTTTATGTATTTGTGATTATGATTAGTATGGAGCTGTCAAGGTTTGCCTCTGAAGTCAGAGACTGTCAGAATGTATATATTCAACAACAGATGGTTCTGTAGAGCTGGCAACAATTCTAGTTACTCTAGTTATTTTCAGAACAGGTGTATATACTGTAATGAATTCAGTAGTACATACTATTGTAGTTGGCAACATAAAGGATTTTGTACAAGTGGTAGTGGTGATATATATATATAGTCATGCTAATATTCACAGATGTGAAATGTTTTTTCTTTTACTATGTTTTTTACAGAGGACGAACCATCTACAGAGGGTGTTGCTGAAGGAGGAGACTCCACAGAGAGTATTGAGATTGTGGAGATAGAACCCTCTGTGGAGGTGACAACACAATCTCCAGCAGCAGGTTATCCATCAACTGCTGCAGGACCAGGTAGACCTCCAGCTGAGGAACGTAAGTACTTTTTATTATGTTTTTGAGGGTTTTTTTTAAAGAGCAATACAGGCCGGTCACTATACTGATTTGGACTGATGCATTCCATTATATGTGCCCATTGAACAGATGAAGTTCTGTATAGTGAATGTAGAGCTACAATGTAGTGGAAGGCATGGTGATGATTGGTAAATGCTCGTAATAGTATTCACAGACAAATTAGGATACTGAACACTAGTATGGCTTTAGGAGGCTATGTCCACTACTGAATAACTACAGCAATACAGCTCCTCCATGTATAGAGGGTGCGAGAAATACAACCAGATATGCAAAAACAAAAATCCGCACTCCTCAGCTGCAGAAAAAGGGCTTTAATAATTATAAAACAGGCTGCTGCAACCAGAATACGCTTCATTCTGACCCCGACCAGTTTCATACACAGTACATCATCAGGGGGTTGTCCTTTCCGTGCAATAATGGCTACTTATATCTACAACAAATTTATGGTATTAGAGGTAACATAGTTAAAAACATTTTTAATGTAGCTATTTTAGAGTATATGCACTGTTGCTTTAAATTTGTTGTAGATGTAAGTAGCCATTATTACACTGAAAGGACAACCCCCTGATGACGTACTGTGTATGGAACCAGTCGGGGTTTGAGTGAAGCGTATTCTGGTTGTAGCAGCCTGTTTTATAATTATTAAAGCCCTTTTTCTGCAGCTGAGGAATGCGGATTTTTATTTTTACATAACTGGTTGTATTTCTCGCACTCTCTATACATGGAGCTGTATTGCTGTAGTTATTTTGATTGTTTATTTACAAGCTCTCCGTGGGTTGCTATCAGGCGTTGGATTATAGCCACTACCATCTTGAACCACTGCAGTCTAGGACAGCTGAGTATTTCACTCATGCATGATTTCTCCATGGAGAAGGAAGACCTGTGAGTATAATCCATTGCTACAATTAGAAATGCAGATGAAATGGAGATAGTTGTACACTACTAAGGATTTGATCCAGTCTCGCTCCTTTTAATCAGTGGAGAGGCACATTTTCAGTTACTCACGGGACTGAGGAATGTCTAATTTCAATGTTAATACTATTAACATTGGAGCTGCGGGGCATTCATATGCTTCTTTTGCCTTTACTGCAACAGGAGAGGAGGAATTGTTTTTAGATACCGCTAATACAATAAATAGTAACACGGGGGAACGCTGACCGAAACAGCAACACAATCCACAGTAATGGACATAAAACAGGCCTTCTTGGAATTGGAAAGAGCTGTGCTCAGGGGATGCAGACACCATTTTTACATATCTAGTTGTATTTCTCACACCCTCTATACACGGAGGAGCTGTATTGCTGTAGTTATTTTGATTATTTATTTACGAGCTCTCTGTGGGTTGCTATTGGGCATTGGATTGTAGCCACTACCGTCTTGAACCACCGCAGTCTAGGACAGCTGTGTATTTCACTCTTGCATGATTTCTCCATGGAGAAGGAAGACCTGTGAGTATAATCCGTTGCTACAATTTGAAATACAGATGAAATAGAGATATTTGTACACTACTAAGGATTTGATCTGGTCTCGCTCCTTTTAAGCAGTGGAGAGGCACATTTTCAGTTACTTCTGAGACTGAGGAATGTCTAATTTAGATCTTAATACTATTAACATTGGAGCTGTGAGGGGTTCATACACTTCTTTTGCCTTTACTGCAACAGGAGAGGAGGAATTGTTTTTAGATACCGCTAATACAATAAATAGTGACACAGGGGAACATCCGACCAAAACAGCAACACAATCCACAGTACTGGACATAAAACAGGCCTTCTTGGAATTGGAAAGAGCTGTGCTCAGGGGATGCAGATACCATTGGGTGAGAGTTACACTTGAAGCCTATCTTAAGGTGGGCAGCTCACCAAGAGGTTTGAGAGTCACAAACAAACTTGGCTATGGATGGGATCACGATGAGTTTATCTCTGATTGGAAACACTCACTACAAATTGGAACTGATGCTTGGATTAGGACTGTCATTAGGGATTATGAATCACAAAAAATGGAGGTTACTAATGATATTCTGAAAAAGGAGGATGCTGTGGCATTATTTAAGGAACACCCTGAGTTTGTAACCCTGGACACCAGATTGAAGGAAACTATAAAAAGGAGGAAGGAAAAATAAACAAAATAAAAATCACTAAATGGGACCGTGATCATCAGGATTACCTTAAAGATATAGTTTGGGACTGGAAGAAATAGAAATCCTCCAGAAATTACAGGAAGAATCCACAACAACAAGTGAGATATATTCTGAAAAACAGAAGTGGTTACCCAAACTACAATACATCTAATAGTGAATCAGAGAATGATGACCCTTTTTTAGAGGAAGACAGTTAAATAATAGAACGAGGAGGGAGACGCACTGTTCAATTTCAGAAGTCCAATCAAGAACAACATATCCTGAGGGAGAGGAACAGAGGGTGGCCAAATCAAATGGAACCAAATGAAACAGAAGAGGTGGTCATAAACACCAGAACAAGACAAAAATACAGGAGTGGAAGACCTAACTGAGAATATAGTCATTAATATTTCACATGTGACATTAACAACAAAACAGGTTCAAATTCTACAGAGAGGACTGTCCTTTGTTCCAACACAGGATTCTAGACCCTTTGAGATCTTCATAGATCTACACAGGTTTATGAGGAATTTGAACTTGAAAGCATTTTTCCGATGACAGGAATTAGAGAAAGGGGAATTAAATATGATTGGGGGAACTCAAGAGGTAAATTTGGAGGATACCATCACCAAGGTAAGAAATTTTAAACCTTCCTCCACTTTCATGCCCCCCTACAATGAGAGTGTACAAACTTTTGAGAAAATATGTGAGAGACAGTTTGATCTTTTGTTTCAAAATATGGGTAAACCTAAATATGTTAATCTAACTGGACCAGAGGCTGAGGCATTGAGAAGCCTTGAAAATAACAAGTAAATTGTTATAAAACCAGCGGACAAAGGGGGTTCAGTAGTAGTTATGTCCACTGATGAATATAATAAAGAGTTAAGTTTACAACTTTCTCAAAGAGACTTCTATTTACCTCTAACCTCTGACCCTACGGTTAGATTTAAGAATGATATAGACTGTTTTCTCTTTGAATCAAAATGTGAAGGTTTGATAAATTCTGATCAATTTCAATATCTTACGGTCACCAATCCTGTATGAGCATGTATATATGTATTACCTAAGATACATAAAGACCCCATTAATCCCCCTGGCCGTCCAATTGTTTCAGGGATTGGTTCTCTGATTGAACCATTATCTACCTATGTTGTGCATATATAAAAGGTTTGGTTCCTAATCTTCGCTCTGATGTCAGAGACACATCACATTTGTTGGAAACTCTGAATGATATGCAATTGGAACAGGATTGGGTTTTTGGTTTCGCTGGACATATCATCTCTTTATACAAATATTCCCCATGATGAAGGGCTGGAGGCACTTAATTATTGGTTGGAACTTGATGGAAACACATCTTCAGAGAAAAAATCTTTCCTTTTGGATTGTGCTGAACATGTTTTGACTAAAAACTACTTTATCTACAAAGATTCTTATTATTTACAAATTAAGGGAATGGCAATGGGAGCTACGGTTGCCCCTAATTATTCCAATCTCTATTTGGGACTTTGGGAGAAAGTATATGTCTACGACATCCAGACCAATCTGTTTCACCATAGGATTGATGTTTGGTATCGTTTTACTGATGACATTTTTCTAGTATGGTGAGGCACACAGAGTGAACTTGTAGAATGTGTGGATTATTTGGAAACAAGTAATGTAAATCTGAAATTCTCTATGCAATGTAGTCCTACAGTATATCAGTCTCCTTTCTGGATATCACAATACATAAAAAAGATGATGGTACTATAAGAACTGATCTATTTAGAAAGGAGACCGATAGGAACTCCATTTTACATGCTACGAGTTGTCATCCTTATAACTTAATCCAGAATATTCTGAAGGCACAACTCCTATGAGCACGTAGGAATTGTAGTGAGGATGTTGATTATTTGGTTAATGGCACAGAAATGTGCTCCCATTTTATCGCTAGGGGTTATTCACAGAAGATTGTTCATAAAGCATTTTCTGAAGTATTTCTTGATGGCAGAGACAAACTTTTTAGTAACAAGAATGAGGGAATTAAAGAACAGGGGTCTAGATTACATTTTATTACAAAATATTCTAGATATAGTAAGGAGATTAGGAATATCTTATATTCAAATTGGAATGTGCTGGAAGGTGAACCATTACTGCAGGAGTATGTTAACAAGAAACCCCGTATGACATACAAGAGGGGCACTAACCTTGGGGAAAGACTTGTTCACAGTTATTTACCTGTAGATAAATTGGACAAAAATAACATTGGAGTATTGTCCCCTCTGATTCTAGGGATGTACACTTGTGAAAATTGTAAATCAATCCGTAAGTGCAATACTTTCACTAGGTGTAATTGCATTAGGACATTTCAGATTAGAGATTTAATAACTTGCGCCACTGAAGGTGTTGTATATTTGGCCACATGTCAGTGCAGCTATTTCTATGTGGGGAAAACTATGAGACCTTTAAAACTTAGGACAGGGGAACTCCTCAGGTCAATTGAGAATGGAGATGCCTGTAGTGCATTATCTATACATTACAGAGACAGTAGACACACCAATCAGAAGCATTGTTTTAAATTTTGTGGCATTGAGAAGGTAAAAGTTATCAAAAGGGGTGGCAATTTGGATGTTAAGCTCAAACAAAGGGAATCATTTTGGATTTTCACATTGGGAGCCCTTCATAGGCCAGGGTTAAATGACAAAATTTACCTTTTTTCATGTATTAAGTAATCTGGAATTGAGAATATCTATGATCATAACCATTATAGTATCTAAACCATATTTTGGGTTTAGTACATGAATAAATGAATTGGTTATGTATATACACACACACATATATATGTCAATATGTACATGAAGAAATATAAATGTGCATATGTATTTTCTGTGATACCTCTGAGATGGAAGAAAAGCTATTGTGTTGCTGTAGATGTTTTGGATTCATATGATTTGAAATTATTTAAAATTATTGAGTTAACTTTATTTGTGCTTTAGGATTGAAAACATTCCAGGGAGAATTTCTAATTATTTATTTTTTTAATTTTTTTATTTCAGATTGATTTGGATGATTTGTAACATTTAACTTTTGGAAAATTTTACATATGGGTATTGAAAAGGATGAACTGATGAGAGTCATAGTGGTATCTATAAATATAAATATAACAAATATGTTATGTGAGATTAAATATATTTTTAATTTCTCCATATATATATCTATATATATAGATATATATATAGATATATGTGTGTGTAAAGAGGAAGATGTGTATGTCAATATGTGTGTGTGTGTATATATATATATATATATATATGTGAGAACATTTAGTGACTTTACACATATATAATTATCTTTTGCAGTAATTGGTATTAGTGGTAACATGGTTAGAAAATTTTTTTAATGTAGCTATTTTAGAGTATATGCACTGTTGCTTTAAATTTGTTTAGATATAAGTAGCCATTATTACACCGAAAGGACAACCCCCTGATGATGTACTGTGTATGAAACCAGTCGCGGTCTGAGTGAAGCATATTCTGGTTGCAGTGGCCTGTTTTATAATTATTAAAGCCCTTTTTCTGCAGCTGAGGCGTGCGGATTTTTGTTTTTACATATGTCCACTACTGCAAGTCCCATCTGAGACACATCAGGTGCTGCATCATGACTACAGAAGCACAGGCAGGTAAAGCATGGATATCATTGCTGTAGTTCACCGGTTGGCTAGTATATCATGTGATAAGGACACGGCTCAGATGATGTACTAATCAATGAGAATGATGGATTTTTTTTAGCTGATTTTATAATACATAATAAGACATGTGGGAGGTGAACAGCTGATGTAGTAACAGATGATGCTGCAAATGGCCACACTGTATCAACGGTAGTGTCTAGAGAAATGTGCTGGCTTGGTACATGTTGTTATACTGAGAGTGTTGCAGCAGGTGCTACATGTTCTGTAAGACAGTAAAGTAGCACTACTAAGATGCTTATCAGAGTTGCAACCATTGTTCTTCACATACCATGTTGAGAACTATGCTTGTTTGAAGACTACACAGCAGGGTGACTTATCACTCTTTTCTCTGCTGTTGGGTACATTGCTCACCTTGAGTATGATATATACTGAATTGACTTTCACCAAATCCAAGGACAGTCGAGGGTGCTGGATATCACACACATGTCAGTAACTAAGTTATGTCTTGGAAGATGTAATTATTACAGTCATTGTAACAGCATGACTTTGTTCATTATGGTGTCATTGAGTAGCAGTGAACTTTTTCTTAAACAGTATCTAACACTGTTATCTGTCAGTGTTGTTGGAATACAGTCTCAAAAGTGAATATGAGAAAGGGTAAAAAAAAGATGTAATTCAGAGTTGTAGATCTAGTGCCCTGATGGCTGTTCTTCAATGGATACTGCTGCGTGAGGTGCTAAATGTGCTGTTGTGACCTATGCTAGGAGGAGTAGAGTATCTGTTGGAATGGTCAATCATCTTACTAGTCTCTGTCTGCTGGTGATCTGTGTAGCTTTTATCAGTTGCATGTTTTTGTGTATACCTTTGTCCAAGAAGTTGAATCACATAGAGAATACTGGATGGACAACTATACAGAACCAGTGTGTTCTGCCAGAGAGGGATTCAGATTCCCTCTCACCTCAAGAGCGGAGCTCGAGAGGTCCATGGAAATCAGAATCCCAAGGTGGCAAAACACATTAGTTGTGCATAGAGTTGCTCATGCTGTATTTTTTATACTGTTTAGTACTGTGTGAAAACTGTTTTGTGAGTTCTTTTACTTTCAAAATGAAACTGACTCATACAGTCTCTAAATGTTCAATAATGCTGTTGTCCCTCAGTAGGGTAGAACAGCATTCCATGACATTGGAACTGTGGTAGAACAGCATTCCATGGCTTTAGGACAGTGGTAGACCAGCATTTTGAAAGGGATAGAATTCTATATAGAACAACATTGCACTATACAAGATCACATAATTTCTTAATTATTTAGAGTTAAAATGACATATGTTGGATTTTGTTCAGTGCCGGTGGGTGGGCATCAAGGTGAAATTTGTAATTGTGAATGGTATTCTTGTTGGGTGGATACAAATTCACAGTTGCACTGCTGCATTACATGATGTAACACTGCAACACTCCTTTTGGTGGTCTGATGTTAATGATAGTGTCTTATATCTGATATTTGAGACCTCCAATTCACAGAGATGAACAGTTGCAGCAGCATATTGAACAGTCACACTTTGCTTAATAGGAGTTGTCTGCAAGCTTAATATGTCTGAGAAATTTTTCAGCACTGTGTTGACATGTGCATAAAGATCTACTTTCAGTAAAACTATGTTGGTGTGTGGGTGAAAAGGGAGTATACAAGCATTTTTTATTCATCTTGCTTGATCTCATGTTCACTGTTGAAGCACAGTTACTGTATGTTCATCTGGGATATGTGTCATTAAATCCTGTTACAATGTTATTTTTTTAACTGTGCTGTGTGAGCTTCAGAAACCTGATGAGGTGGAAAGAGATCATAGAGAACTGTACTAATGGTGGTTTTGCCACATGAGATGTCTAGACTACCTTTCCTATCGAGCTACAATGTCTGACTAACACAATACCATTAGAGACCTACACGCAAATGGTGCTGAGAGACAGACAACGGGTTATAGAGTGTAACTCTGCAATACTGTGTGACTAAAATGGAAGATATTTGTGTACCTCTGTCAAGGGGGGTGCATCTGTGGTGGCTTAACTAGTACACTTTCAGACCTGTTGTCTTGTTGGACAGGCTTTCCATCACAGTCAGCATGAATTAGCATTACTGACTGTATATCGCTGTGTGTCATTGTATGCTGTCTAGTGATTATAGTGCCACATTGCAGAGGATTAACTACAGGAGACATCGCAGCATGGTGGGGGGAGAGGGCAACTAGATAGAGCTGCTGAGGTTTCATTATTGCACAACTTTTGTACATACTGCCATATAGAGGTTCATGAGGTGTTTAAAGAAACAGCATTAATAGACACCTATTCTGGGGTTAACAGAAAGTAAGTTTGCTGGAATAAGTGTGACATTGTAGTATCTGAAATAGTAAGGGTAAATGTGGGACCAACAAACATAGATAATAGTATTCTTAAGTTAACACAGCTTTATTGAGGTGACATAGATGTTAATACATCTCAGCTATAATAAATACAACAAATACACAGTTTTATGTAGTCTATTATCAGAAAAGTAGAGAACAGTTTACTTTAATGACATGTGTATTCTTGTTTTTGTTTGTCTCCACAGGGCAAATAGCCATTCTTAATAAGATAAGTGACACCCTCAGCCAGCTGCTGGAGACCATGCAGGGTGGCAACAGGGCTGCAGCTGAACACACCCATGTCACTGCAGAAAAACTCAATCATTTAGTTGGACAGGCATGGGAAATTATTTTGCAAGCTGCAGAGATCATAGATTTGCTGCAGTGTCACGGGTGTGTGGGGCATGCAGTCTTAGTAGCCACCCATGGGCTTGAGCAGAGCAACAGGGGCCTCACCCAAGCTATTAACTCACTAAGGGAGTTGGAAGAGGCCTCTATTGCTTCGCTTGAGTCCACACACAGTCTCATGGTGCAGCTGGCTGAGAACCAGCGGGAGGCCACAGAAGCAGTCCATCACCTTCTGCACCAGGACCTGCAGCACCTACAGGATGACCAGCCCTCCGCAGCTCCTCAGCAACAGCCCCTCGAAGGTGCCCCTCCAAGAAAACTACCAACATCAGCTGCAGAAGAGGGGCACCTGGCCGCATCTACTCCTGAGCAGCCTTCCACTTCCTCCCTCCCCCCATCATCTCCCCAAGTCCCTACAGCCTGAACGGCCAGCACTTCTCTATTACTCCTGGCTACTAACTGTAAATAGTTTTTATATGAAAACGTGTTTTAGTGATTTATATTTATATGTCCCCTCCTGTAGTATAGGTGTGCAGCAACACTTTTATTTTTGCAGAACTTTTATTTTACTTATTTTTAATTTATTATGCCTTCCCCTGAGTGAGAATAAACACAAGTATTTATTTTTGAATTCATGTTTTTCATTATAGTTGTACATAAAAGTTTTATATGTTGTACAAAATATTATTTTATTAAATATCATAGTTTTTCAATAATGTTTGTCTCATTATTTAAGATATATATGTTATACAGGTATTGGTTAGAGAGGGATGAGGTAATAGCATGCCTGACAGTATAAAAATGATGACTGTCAGAGGTGCTGAGTACTTGGTATCAGACAAATATAGTGTTGATGATGATGGTTTCCTTTGGCTCATGATTCTTGAATTGCAGTAGCAGCCACAGACACTGCTATCTATTTCCTGAAATTTCTGTGATTTTTTGAGAAATATCTCCTGTTTCTGCATTTCCATACTAGAGGCAGCAGAGAGAAACTCTGCATAAATTTTGTGAAATATCTAGAAATAGATGCCAATGTCAGTGGCTACAACTGCATGATGCAGTAGCTACTATGGAGAGATGGGCTCTCAACTTGGGTGAAGTATTATTCTGAAAATATCTTATATTAAGCTTAGATTGTCTTTTTAAGATGTAGTATAGTGAGGGAGTCACGTGATGCAGGAAGCGGAGTAGTTGGGTTCCTGAGAGCTCCGTCTTCCACCCGATTAATTACTAGAAAATACCTCGACAAAACAAGCTAAACCCGGGCATTAGTGATCTCGTAAGCTTGCCGAAGATCTTTGGAGCGATATTTATGGATGCAGAAATGAAAAAACTTCCACCCAGGCACACGCCTCCGGCGACCCCCGAAAAAGCAGCGAAGAAATCCAAGGCCTCAGTCTCAGCTTTACTTCAAGGGCCTGGCAGTGAGACTATGTCGGAGGATCCTCTAACGCTGACTCACTCTCTAGATGAAATCAGTCCTCTCAGAGATTCAATCCTAGGGTGGCAGGAGAACTCAAAAGATATAAAAGGGCAATTACTGAATTAACACGAGAAAACAACAGATAATGAAGCCCGTATCAGATCTTTAGAGGGAGCAAGGAAAGAGCCGACTTGATGATCTCTAAAGCTCTACCAGAAGGTGCACAGCTTGAACAGGGTTGAGGACTTGGAAGGTAGGAGCCGGCGCAACAATGTTGTGTTCATTGGTCTACCGGAGAAAGCTGAGGGGCAAGACCCGATTAAATTCGCACAGAAAATTGTTGAGAAAATTGTTGGGCCCTCGCCTTTTGGGGCCACATACACTGTGGGAGAGCTTCACTGCACTGCGCCCCTTCCCTCACGGATCGACCACCAGGCCTTTTATTATAAAATTTTAAACTTTCAAGAAGGCAATTGCTCATAGACAAAGCAAGAAGACAAAGAGATCTATTGGGAGGGAGTGCGAGTCAGAGTGCATAAGATCTGCCACTCTGTCTCGACAGAAGAGCTGTCTTTCACCAGCTAGTTAAGCGATTGATTGCTGCTGGGTTGAAGTTTCAGATAGGATACCCTGCAATATTTCAGGTTTTCACCGGTAATGAGTGGAAATCCTTTGAATCCTTGGTTGGCCTCAGTAGCTCTTGAGAGAGGCCTTCCCAGCCGCTTCATTTGAGGAGCCGTGAATTGGGTTCTGAGAGCTTATCTGGCCATGTTATATTTTTAAATATGTAAACTGTACACTCCTAGCATCATTAGACATTATCTTGTTTGGGACTGGTTTGTGTTGGAAATGGACTCTGGTCAACGTCTAGCAGAGATTAAAATAAAATGATTTATTTTCTATACTCTTTTAGAGAACATGGCATATGAAGAATTAGCTTTTTGTTACACTTACATGACAATTCTTCATATTTGGTTAATTAAAAGGACTAGTAGATTATTTGTTAATAGGGGAATAAGTGGTTCATTAGGCTTTGTGTCGCTAGTAGTATGATATAGTTCTCCCATGGGGGGCGTCCGTGTCTTAAATTCGGTGCCCTATAATTATATATAGGTTGTCTAATAAATGTGTCTGAAGGCTATTATATGAGGTATTGTAAAGTTTATTAAGGTAATTACTAGTAGTTGGGGGTGGTATGATGGTGAGCCGGAGAGCAAGCTGGCTATCCTACTGTATGGGCCATAGCGAGAATGCTCTGGTCAGGGGAGGATGGGAGGGCTGTTAGATGATCGCTAGGGAAAAGGGGGTTTCAAGGATCGGATGTAAGGTGGGATAGTGTTAATTAGAGGTGGGGGGTTAGGGTTATTTGGGGAGGCACAAGGCTATTGTAAATATCCATTTAGGGTGGGCATGAAGACTACTTTATATATTTTATCTTAGTTCAGGTATAATGGGGGCTGACATGTTTATTAAGCTCTGTACATGGAACGTTAAAGGCTCGCCTATAAGTCCAAGCAATATAAGATATTGAAGTATGGAGGCAGCGCAGGTGAAAGTGGCCTTTTACAGAAACGCATTTGTTGCAGACTGAGGCCAGTTGTATGAGAAGATGCAATTGGGGTGGTTTACTCCTCTCAGGGCAGCACAAAGAGCAAAGGGGTTATGATATTATTTCATAGATCGGTGCCCTTCAGCCCCATCAAAGTCATTCAAGATAATGAAGGTAGATGGATTTTAGTTAAGGGGAAACTCTATAACCTAGAAGTTTTGTTAGGGGCAATTTATGGGCCTAATTCAGATAATCAGGATTTCATAGCTGCATTACTTAAAGCTTTGTTACCTTTTGCTCACCTCCCTATGATAATTGGGAGACTTCAATTTGGTTCTTGACCCATCATTAGACAGATCCACCAGGTCATCAACCTTCCACGCCAGCTAGTTTGGCTTTCAATGATCTGTTGGAGCGGTTGGGCCTGGCGGATATCTGGAGAGTACTTCACCCACAAGCAAGGGAATATACCTTTTTGTCCCCGGTCCATGGATCAGGCTCTCAGATTGATTATATATTGGTTTCACGTGTCCTTCTTAGAGGGGTTATTGATTCTGAGATAGTGGCGGCTCCACTATCGGATCACTCCGCAGTGGAGGTCACGCTCACCTCTCCCTCTTTTAATCGTAAGAGTGGCAGATGGAAGGTGAATAACCAGTTACTAAGGGTCCCTAAAATAGTACAGAATTTGTCTTCACAAATAGAGGAGTTTATTGATTTTAACACGAGGGCAGATGTAAGGCCTGATATTCTTTGGGCTACTTTCAAAGTGTTTATCAGAGGCCTCTTGATAAGTCAGGCGTCTAGAAAGAAAAAAGAGATCTATGCAAACATGACCGAACTGTTAACCCAAATCAAGACTTTACAGAATGCCATGATTGCTAATCCACAGGATGAGACTGAGACCAGGTTAATTAAGGCGAAAAATGCTTATCTTAAGTTGCTGGGGGATCAGGCGGAGTTAGCAATTATTAAGACAAAGGCTAACTATATAGATCAAGGTGATAAACCAGGTAAATTTCTGGCCAGACGGATTGCTCAGTTAGAAGCATCTCGCCTAGTTGGGGGACTCTGGTCAGAACAAGACAAATGCATTAAAACAAATCCAGAGGATATTACCAGGATCTTTAGAATTATTATGAGGTTCTTTATGGACCCATGCAGTCTCCTCCTAGTCAGGATAGGATTGGGGCCTATTTAGATGGAATTTCTTTTCCTAGCTTAGTAGAGAGCAGATCAAGCTCTCTTGACAGCAGATATTACATATGGGAAATAGAGCTTGCAATAAAGAATTTACCAAACGATAAAAACACCTGGCCCAGATGGATTCTCACTAATTTTATAAACCTTCTCACCCTCATAATTCCCCTCTATTTAAATTGTTTCACCATATTCTCTCGGGTAAGGATACTGATAGGTATCTTACAGAAGCTCTTATTGTGGTCATACCCAAACCCAATAGGCCTCCGGAGAAACCTGACAGTTATAGACCTATATCCCTGTTAAATTACGATATAAAAATTTTCATCTAAAATATTAGCCGAGAGGATTACTAGGGTATTACCGAAATTAATTGGCACAGAACAGGTCGGTTTTATGAAGGGGAGGACTGCAGCAGACCACTTTAGAACACTTTCACATGTCTTCTTGGCTTCTGAGGAGGCTACACTCCCTTGGGCGTTGGCCTCTTTGGACGCCGAGAAGGCATTTGATAAGGTTTATTGGCCTTTTTTATTTCAAGTATTGGAGAGATTTGGTTTTCCGTCCCAGTTTATTGGTTGGGTTAGGGCCCTATATTCAAACCCATCAGCCAAGATTATGTGCAACGGGGTTATATCCTCATCTTTCTCTTTACGGGTGGGGACGAGGCAGGGCTGCCCCCCTATCCCCTCTCCTTTTTAACCTTTATTTAGAACCCTTGATTAGGCATATTGTGGCATATAATAGGATTAAAGGGATTCAAATAAGAAATCAGGTAATCAAAGTCACTGCATTCGTGGGACGATCTTTAATTTATGTTACAACTTTGTTCCTCATTGCAAGTATTGCTCGGTTATAGCGGAATTTAGTGAAGTAGCCAATTATAAATTAAATCAAGAGAAGACAGTTGTCTACCCCTTAAATAACATGGTATTTAAAAGGGATATTGTTGAGCTTGGTTTGGGTTGGACCTCCAAATATCTGAGATACCTGGGCCTTATGCTGACAATTAATTCCGATAAGCTCCGACATCTTAACTTGGATAATCTAGTCCATACCATAGAATTGGACATGAAAAGATGGGCTCAACTCCCTCTTACATTGTGGGGTAAGATAAATGTTGTGAAAATGAACATATTCCCTAGGCTTTTTTACCCTTTGAACAACCTTAATATTTGGCTCCCCTTAGCGTGGTTCAAGAAATTGCACAAAATGATAGCAGACTTTATTTGGAATTCCAAGAAAGCTAGAATGTCCTATGTCAAATTAGCGGCACCTAAATTGCAAGGGGGTTTGAAGTTACCATATTTTGCTATTTATTTCTGGGCGGCTCATATGAATAAATATGGTAAGTGGGCGCTTTTGCCCTTCCCCTCCTCCAATGATATTGGGGAGTATCTGCCTTTATGGCTGAAGTTGGAATTTGGTCTTATCAAAAGTTTAGGTTTAAACCCAGAAACCTTACTATACAATACTCCTAAGATGTTTCCTCAACTTAGGAATACACCTATTGGAGTATCGCTTAAGGTTCACAACCAATTATGTAATTTCCTCAAACATAATCATGTCTCAGATAGATTCCAGCCAATTTTAGGTAATCCCCAATGGGTATTGGTAACAGGATTATCACTCATAAATGGTTGCAGGGACTGGAAGATTGTAGGTGGAAAGACCTTCTCACTGAGGAGGGTCATCCTAAATCCGTTGTACAAATAACCCAGAAATTTAACTTATCAATAAGGGATGTGTTTAAAGTCTATCAATTAAGACACCTCCTTGTGCAGAAACATGGGACTAATAGGGCGGTAACACCTTGCTCGGATTTTTGGGCGGACCTAAGACCTTTAATTGGATCCCCTCATGCTGTATCCAAGATCTATCAGGTTTTGTATCAGAGGGCCCTATCGGAAAATTTAGCCCCCTCTGCATACTGGGCTAAGGTCTTTCCCAAGGTTAACTTAGATTGGAGGCATATATGAGGCAATTGTCACAAATATACAGACAGGACTGTTTAAGATTGACCCAATTTAAAGTCTTACATAACATATATTATTCGCTCAGAAATTACTGGATTTGAAAGTTGTACAGGAACTCAGATGTTATAGATGTGGCTCGGGAAGGTGACTTGCTTATGTTTTCTGGAGTTGCCCTAAAGTGGCTCCATTATGGAAGGAAATTAAGGATAGAGCCAACCCTTGTTTGGTATTGGTGAGATGTTCAAACCAGAGGTGTCAATATTAGGGTTCTATTAGATTTCCCAATAAAACTGAGGAAATATCATATAACCCTGATTTCTATTATTGTGAAGAGGTTAGTTCTTAAACATTGGAGGACTCTTCCATAATCACTTATTCGGAGTGGCTTTAGAGCTACTTGCTAGCCTTAGAATTGAAAGGATGATAGCGACACTTCATAATGAATTGCCTCTTGATAACATTTGGTCCCTGTTAGAAATTGCTTTCTTAACTGCATTGGGGATTGATGCCATGCCAATTAGATCAAAAGACAAAGCCTTGTGGGGTGAGGAGGGCATTGGGGGGTAGGGAGAGTGGGAGATTGGGGGTGGGGGTGGGGGGAGACTTACGGTTTCTCTACACTGATTTTACTCAATGTACACTTATTGATGTTTATCCTCATTGTATGATACTTGCATTGTAAGTCTCTGTATCTACTTTTTCAAAATTTAATAAAAAAGTGAATTGCAAAAAAAAAGATGTAGTATAGTGAGAAAACATTGCATTTTTAGTTCTTTCTCAAAAAGTCAGGAAATGTATTGCAAAAAACTGTGTTAATGCAAGAGTTAGGTATTTTTACAGTAACAAAAGTTAGGAAATGTTAACAGCTCGTTTTCAAGCCAACCACCTGGCTTTCCCCAACCACCAACACCCCCCACTCCCACTGGTACACACACACACACACACACACACACACACAGGCACAAACATACACACACACACACACACACACACACACACACAGAACACACAACTATGGGGGCAGTACAAGGAAATACAACCAATCACAGACAGACACCATAACAGAAATAACATACAGCTTCTTAAACATACCACAACAGGTATCCATCATCATTTTTCACCAACTGTTTCACTTGTCCTAGCATTGCAGTCTGTTGTCTGCATAGAGTAAGATGTGTTAGAAGCATTTCAGGTAGAACTACCTATGCATCTATGTCATCAGTTAAATTATAGTGTTTTATATAAATAAAACATTTTATAAAAAGTGAGGGTTTGCTGTTCTGTTACAATTATTCAATGCTGTTTGAAAATTGTTTAACCTTATTGAAAAACATTTAACATGATTGTGGGTAAATTGTCTATTGGTTATGTCTGAGGAAAGTTATTTATAAAAACAATTACAGAGATTTTTACATTTGTTCTGAACATGGGTCTATTGTACAGTCAGAATAAGGCACTCCAGGATGTGAGCTACTTGACATTTACCCACTTCTTATGTAATTAACTTGCTTGAGTATAGCCTATGACACACCACCCAAGGCATGGGTAAACCTCTAATAACCTGCATACATTTGTGACCTATTTGTTAAACACAGAGTAGTTAGTGAGAGATAATATTGGTAATCATATTGTGGTTCTATGCAGAAATGCCAACTTGGTGACAACATGGCCTATGTTATCCACAAATGTACAAGTTTGTGTAGCATGCCATGTAAGAGAGCATCACACTCTGATAAATACATGAGGTGTACTGTACTTCTTATATAATACTGTGTAGCTTTGTAAAGTTACTACAACTGGAGAGGGTCTAAACCTCATGGCCCAGATATTCAAAAGGGTTGCGCCATGCGCAACAGGGTTTCGCGTATGCAACTCCAAAAATGCGCCATTCTGCGATATTCAGAAGGGGCCAGTTGTGCCACCGAAAACATGCTGAGCAACAGCGCAATGGAAATGAAGGCATGTGCAACCGAAGGGGCCGGGTCCATGCATAAAGTGCGCAATGCGATATTCGAACACTTGTGCAATGCGCAAGAGTGGCTCAGCCGGAAGTTGCGCAGTAGCGGAATTGAGCCAAAATAAAAAGGCTCAAGGAAGCGGCGCAAGAACCTAGCAGGCCTCAAACTGGGGGAGAGAGACAGAGACAGAGAGAGAGAGAGACAGAAGCTTGAAGGGCAGACAGGGACAGTGGGTCCAGGAGGACAGAGAGGCCAGCGGGGGTGCCTGGCAGTGGAAGCAGCAGTGGGGGCAGCGGGGTAACACAGAACAGCAGCCAGGGGGGGCAGAAGCCAGGGAGATGGACAGTGCCAGCTTCCACATGGAAGCTGTAATGAGGGGGGTGAGACACCATGCTGCAGGGGGACGTTGCCGCGGAGGGGCCCGTCGGCGGTATGCCCCCGACAGCCGGTATCGTGCCCGCCTCAGCTTCGAGCTGTACACAGACATCGAGATCGTGGCCCGGTACCGCCTGAACAGGGAAATACTGAGACGGCTCTGTGAGCTGTGCAGTGATGTAATGCAGGCACCCTCACGACAGAGTCACGCTCTGTCTGTGGAGACCAAGGTGACAGCCTGCATGTGCCTGCTCACCACGGGCACCTTCCAGAGGCTGACAGGGGACACCACAGGCATTACACAGTCAGCCACGTCACACATCCTCACCCAATTCCTCAGCGCACTGCTGCCTCATGCTGCGGAGTACATCCAGTTCCTCAGCACCGCGGCAGAGCGTACAGCAAACATGCAGGAGTTCCACAGGGTAGCACGTATGCCTGGCATGCTAGGGACCATAGACTGCACCCATGTGGCCATTCGCACACCACCTGGCCCCGACGGCAAGGCATATCGGAACCGAAAGGGGTTTTCCAGTGTCAACTGCCAGGTGGTGTGTGATGCCACTGGGCGCATTATCAATGTCTGTGCCACACACCCTGGTGGAGCACATGATGCCTTCATATGGCACCAGTCTGCACTGTGCCATCGATTCGAGAGTGGGGACATCCCCACGGGTCATCTAGTGGGTGAGTACACATGTATGGAATGCAAACTCTGGGCAAGGGTGGGAATGACACAGGTGCCATGGTAGTGGCACACAAGGATATGGGCAATATGGACCTGACATGACACTGCTCCACTATCTCCACACAGGTGACTGCGGATACCACCCATCCCTGGCTGCTCACACCGCATCGGCACCCCACGACCCCAGCGCAGCTATGCTTCAATGAGGCACATGCCGCAACACGAACATCATAGAGCGGGTGTTTGGGATGCTCAAGGCACGCTTGATGCCTAGACACCTCCGGTGGTGCCCTACAGTACAGCCCCCAAAAGGCCTGTGGGATATTCCTGGCCTGTTGCATCCTGCACAACATGGCCAAAGACCATGGGATAGCCGTACAGGTCGAAGAGGGGGACAGCGATGGGGACACCAGTGGCGCCAGTGATGTTGGTGATGAGCAGCCCCTCCTAGGATGGAGGGACCCCCGACTGACCCGGCAGGCCCAGCTGCACCGGGACACCATTGCAGAAGAGCACTACACCCAACACAGGTAAGTCAAGGGGACATGTGCAGGCAACACTGTCCATGCGCAAACCACAGGCACACAGGGGAACACACCGTGCGTGAAGGTCAGGGGAGTTGAAGGTTACAGGCGTACCAACACACCATCAGGGAGGGGTGAGCACTCATATGGACATGCACACACACCAGGCAGTGTACATGGGCAGAAGCACAGCACTGCAGAAATGACATTGCCAACACACAGCACCACCGACCACCCCCACCACCTGTACTGTCCAAGTACGTGTGTCAGGACCTGGGCACCCTTGCACCTTGGTGTACAGTGCAATGCAGGCATCATCATGCACATGCACCTGTGGACAGCAGTTGGGAGAGTGGCAGGTGGTCCATGTGTCAGCGCAGGAGCAGAGCACCCAGCAGTGCACTGCCCACCATGACACACATTGCACACAGGGCAGCACCAGACAGGGCCCGCACTGGGAGACAGCTCAGTCATGTAGCACTGTCCCACGGCCACCACAGATGTGTGGGCGGCCGCGCCGTGGCCCAGCAGCACTGGCAGGCTGAGCAGGGGTCACATGGGGTGGCGCTGTTGCACCACCAGGGGCCCCACTGCGCGAACACGACCTTGCCCGCACAGGGGTCTGCATCATGCCGAACAAACATGCACCAGGGGTGCTCGGGATGCCCACAGCAGAACCCGGCGTCGACAGGCCTGGTGTCGCACGACGCCGGGAATGGGGAGTGGAGAGCGCACTGTGTGGGGTGTGCGGTACAGGGGCACCTGCCAGTGTGCCCACTGCATCAGCGACAGAGACCACTGCCTGGTCAGCCTGTCAATGGCGGCGGTCACATCCGTCCAAATAAGGACCAGCTCGGCTCGGTCCTGAGCACTCCCCTGCTGTGCCACTCCACGGACACAGACAGTGCCTCCACGGACCTTGCAACCCGCCCCTGCAGCTGTAATGATTCCTGCAGCAGGCGGGTGTGTGCATCCACTGGCTACTGTGCCCCAATGGCATTGTGACCCCCAGGGTGTGGACGGTCCTGGTGCACAGCACCCCTTGAGGGTGGGCGCTGTTCACCAGGACCAGGTATGGGTGGATCAAAGGGTGGTGGACATGTGCCACTGCTTGACACTGTACCCCCAGACCTGGTGTTCAACTGCTGCTGCCGCCCCTCCAACTGCTGAGCCCCCAGGTCCACCTGTTCCACCTCTGTGCTGGTAACAGTGCCGGACACCTGCACAGCCACCAGTGCTGCCCCACCGGTGCTGACAGGCACAGCCTGGGACTGTGCCAGCATGCTGGTACACAGGTGTGAACCAGGAAGGCCCAGGGGCACGTGCTGGCCTGCCATGTGTCCGTCATGGGACACACACCTATCACTGACCATTGCAGGCCTGCTATTATCAATGGTGCAGGTACGTGCCACTGTCATAGGCACAGCATGCTAGCATACCTGCATGCCGGACTGCTGAGACACAGGCTATGCACCCCCTGCACCCGTATCACTGACACCAGAGTTGTTGGCCCAGCGTGCATACTGCTGCAGTGCCTGCTGGCTGGTGGCGGAGGTGGATGGTCCCTCCTCCACGTCCAGCAGGTCTGCATCACTGTCTGGACCCACCACCACCACCACCACCATCTCCTGAAGATGAACAGGATCTGTAACAGAAAGAGAGTACATGTGAGTGCATGTGAACAACAGCCCCCCCACCAACACCACCACCATGTCATACCGTGCAGTGATGGGCTTCCACCTTTCTGGAATCCTCCGCCTGGTACGCCCGCAATGGCACTCGGCTGCATGGCCGTGACCAGTGTCTCCTGCATTGGGGTCAGCTGCAACACCACTGGCGGGCCCCCACCAGTGCCAGCACGTGCCGCCCTGAAGGCTGCCACCTTCTCCTTCAGCCTCCTGCAGTCACTCCCCATCTTCTTCTTGCATTCCTGCATGGAGTGCTGGTGGCTTCCATGCAGGTTGACAGCCCGAGCTACCCCCTCCCATGCAGCTGCACATTTCTGAGGGGTGCCCCTCCGTCCACTCAATAGTGGCTCATCCTCCAGGTAGGCCTGGAAGAGGGCCTCCGTCTCTGCCGCTGTGAAGTTCAGCCTCCTCCTACACCCGCCGTCCTCACCCTCAGCTTGGCTATGGTCAGTCATGGTGATCTGTATGGGTGGAAGTGGACACCTGTCACTGTGCAGTTGACAGCATTTCCCCATGAGCATAGGTGCCGGCCCGGGGGGGCGGATGCCCCCCACGTTTCTTCTCCGTATGGCAGATACTGATAGAAAGGGTGCCCTTTGTCCCTTTCTAAGTGTCCTTTTCATTCTCAGCCCCCTCAGCCTTTATCATCCTCTGGCACCCTTGCCCATGAGCATTGTCCTGAGCATCACACAGCATGTAACTCACCTCTCACCTGCAGTAACCGATTCTGGCCAGCACAACCCACTGTCGCGTTTTTATAGCGCAACACATGCAAATGAGGAGTGGCGCAACTTTAATGACATGCTGATCGCGCCACTGCGCCTTTGAATGGCTGATCGAATGATTTGCATATGTCAGCTGAATATCGCGGATTTGCACTTTGCGCAATATGGAAGGGCCGGCTGAGCCAATGGCGCAGATTTTGCCTGCATGCACTGCATTGCGCATGCCCAGACAGCTTACGCATGCGTCTATCGCACTGCAGACCTGCTGAGTGCGATAGGCACCAGGCCATGGCCACCATTGTGCCAGTGGCACTACAGCACTGGGCACTATATGGTGCTGTGGCACTACTGCACAATAGTCCACTGTGGCACTGGTACGCAGCTTGGCAGTCGCACAGGATGCCTATACGTCCGGCGGTGCGTGCGTAGCGCTGGCGTCATTGCCATGACCTTGTGTATGCCCTTTGCCCCTGGCGCTGTTCGGCATGCCATGTGTAATATCTTCATTGCGCTGTCTGGTGACAGCGCTATGTGAAGTGAGCGGCACTGTTGAACAGCGATTGAGCCTGTAGTGGTCTATTGCAATATCTCCGCGTGGGGTTACAGTGCAGCAGGCGCCATATTGCCTGCTGTAAACTGGCTGAGATGGCTAGGAGGAGGGCAGTGAGTTGGAGCCCACTGGAGGTGGCCAACCTGGTGGCCCTGGTGGAGCCCCACTGTGAGGCACTCTATGGTGAGGCCCCCCTCACCACGCCTAGGATGCACGTGTGGCAGCAAGTGGCCACTGACCTGGTGGAGGTCACTGGACAGGGCCGGTCTGCTGAGCAGTGCCGGCACCGGTACGGTGACCTCCGCCGGAGGGAGCAGAACTTGTTGGTCAGGCTGCAGGCACGTGCCAGGTGGGGCATGGTGCCTAGGCCAGGTGAGTGTACCATCTATGCACCTATATTCTCTGTAGGGGTGTGTGCTTGTGTGGCTGTGCATAGGTGACAGCTTGGACACGGTTGGCTGTGTCAGTGTGTGCAGCTGTGCAATGGATGGTTATGGCTGTGTGGGCGGGCACTCTCACTGGGGCAGGGGGCACTCTGCTTTTGAGTCACACTGATGTTTGTCTCAACATATGTCTCCCCAGGCTGGGATCTGAGGATGCAGAGCCGGATGAGGAGAGCTGCCAGGGCCCCGTTGGCAGCAGGAGTCGCCCCCCGGATAAAGCAGCAGCAGCAGCCGCAGCAACAGCAGCAGGGGCAACAGCGGCAGACAGAGCTGCTTGAGCAATGTGAGTATCATGACTTCATGGATGCTATTGCATGCTGGGGGGGGAAGTCCACTAGCCCTGCACAATACAACCATGCAGGAAAGGGGAGGTCATAATTCCACTATACAAGACACTAGTGAGGCCCCACCTGGAGTACAGTGTACATTTCTGGAGACCATACCTACGTAAGGACGTAGAGTGGCCAGGGAAGGTTCAGAGGAGGGCAACAAAGATGGTGCATGGCTTGCATCACGGGTCCTATGATGACAGGTTGAAAGAACTGAACATGTACTCCCTGGAGGGGAGGGGGGAGAGAGGGGATATGATGGAGACATACAGGTATCTTACAGGGGGATCAGGGTGCAGGACACACTTTTTGAAGTGAAAAAGATGTTCCAGGACTAGAGTGCATGGGATGAAGTTGGAGGGAGGACGATTCAGAGGACACATGGTGATGGACTGTCTTCACAGAGCGGGTGGTGAACAAGTGGAACACCCTGCCAGAGGAAGTGGTGGGGGCTGACACAATCACGGAATTTCAGACTGCAGGGGACAGACGTGATGGAATTCTGGAGATCAGAGGTAAGGGGCAACAGACTTCTAGGGAAACAACGTGAACTTACACGCTCATATGGACAGACTGGGTTTGCCATAGGCCCCTTATCTGACAACACTGTCTATGTATCTATGTATGTAGGCATGACACAGGTGACATGCATCACTGTGCAGTATCACAGCACGTCTGTGTATGCGTCACTGGTGGTCCGGGCATGCACTGGGCACATAGCTGTGTAACTGGCATCGCACCACATTGCCACGTCACTTGCCAGCCTTGTTTGTACTGTGATGGATGTGGGCAGTGTGTGTGGGCAGTGGTGCGCATAGCTGGTGCCGCCTGTTTGTGATGGCCATGTGCATGTTCACTGTGGGTGGGTGTACGCCATCACAGGTGCGGGACATTGGGCTGTATGGCTTGCAGGTTGGGTGGTGTTCAGGGTTGTGGTCAGTCACAGCCATTGACTGTGTTCCCATTTTCCTAGACCTCGGAGTTCTCCAGTGCATTGGGAGGGATGTCCGGAGCCTGAGACAGCTGCTGGAGGACAACCAAGCCATCCTGCAGTCCATCCACAGGCATGGCCTTCGAAGGAGGCGGCATGGGACAGGCCAACACCAGCCAGGAGACGGGCGGCCAGCGGGACCATAAATTGTTCTTACCCTTCCCACTTCTCCCATCCCTACCACCCTGCCTTCCTCTCCAAGTTTGTAATCCCTACCCTTGACCAGCCCGACCTTGTACCCATCCCCCTTTGTAAATAGTTCTGGTTGATTGTTTTGTACTTACTCTTGAGAATACATTTATATTTTGATATGAATGCTGTGTTGGTCTCTGATTTGCAGCTGGCTATGGTTGCTCAGTTGCAGTGGTGTATAAGCCATCTGGGGTGGTATGGTCCTGGCTACGTGTGTGTGTGTGTGCATGTGTGTGCATGGGGAGGTATCACCAGCATGACATTGACTTTCTGTTGGTCTTGCCGTCTGCTGCCACCCACTGCTGGGTGCACAGGGTGGGTCTGGCTTGTAGGCTTCTGTGTTGCATGGGGCTGATGTGTGCTGGGGGGACTGCATGGTTTCCTGCAGTGCCAGTCACTGCACATGGGTGGTGTCTTGGGGTCACAGTGCAGGGTGTGCTGTGTGTACGAGGGGCTGATGTGCACTGTGGTTGTCAACCCCCTGTGTGTGGCACTCTCCGCCTGCCAGTGGTTGTGCTGGGGTGTCATGGCTCTGCTATGCTTTGTTGGCTTGTCCCCATGGGCAAGTAGATCATCTGTCCCACCCCCAGTGATGCTGTTCTTGGGGTGCACAGGTGTGGTGTGGGTTCTGCAGTGTGTTCCTGTGCCCATGTGTGGCATGGCTGGCGGTGGGCCCCAGCCTGCCTCCCTGGATGTGCAGTTCCATTGCTCTGGGGGGGGCTGTGCTTGCACTATGGCAGCTCTGGATTGCTCAGCTGAGCTTCCCTGGTTGCTCCATAGCGCAACATTTTGGCTCAGCTTCTCCTTCCTGGTTGCGTGATGGCGCAGTATATGTGATATTCAGACGTTGGTTGCTTGCGCAATTTGCTCTGCTCCATGTTTGAATATCGCACCTGTTGCGCATTTGCGCAACTGGTTTGTGCTTGCTCCTGCTGTTGCGCTCGTTTTGAGCGCAGTTTGAATATCTGGGCCCATGTGTTCTGAGCAATTAGTGTATTTGTCTATTTTAATGATGGAATATGCAAAACTCAACAATTATCTGGAAAGCTGAGGTATTCTGTTATATAGCAATGGTAAAATTGCTGATACTTTGTCCTTAGTAATACATCTCTGTTACCAGTTATTTTACAGTTTTACAGGCAAACTGGCAAGTAGGTGGAGCCATGGGTATGGTGGCATTTAGAAATTGTACAGTTTATTATAGCATGCTATTACGCTGTAATACACAAATTGTTAAATCACTAGGGCCTAAGCAACATTTTGTTTATAATAAATGTATTTAAGTATTTATATTATTCTCCTATGCAGAAATGGTCAAGTACACTGACATATCACAGTGGCATGTGATTAACAATTTTCAAGTTTGTGATACTGTGTAGCTATAATCTTATTCAGTAACAAGTAATTAAGTGGGGGTGTGTTGTATAGTTTCATGCAAAAATGACAACATTAGTAGTACCACACTTATATGCTTGTAGAGGGAAATTGACCAATTTCATAACACAGCAGTAAATGAAATGGGTCTACACTGTGAACAACACATGTGCATTACTATCAGTCATATGTTGTTATATACAAAGCTGTGTACATATAGGAAAGTGAAATGGCACAGCAACTGATATAGTTGGTAAAACATGATGATGGATGCCTGTTGTGGTATGTTTAAGAAGTTGTATGTTATTTCTGTTGCGTTATGGTGTCTGTCTTTGATTGGTTGTATTTCCTTGTACTGCCCCCATAGTTGTGTGTTTTGTGTGTGTGTGTGTGTGTGTGTGTGTGTGTATGGGTGTGCCAGTGGGGGTGGGGGGAAGCCGGAGTTAGGGTTGAAAACCCTAACAACGGATCTCCTGACTTTCGTTGCTGTAAAAAAACCTAACTCTTGTATTACGCATGATTTTGCAATACATATATATATATATTCCATGCAAAAACTTTGTTAATTCATCATTTAAGTTAAAAAACACAAAAGTCAGGAAATGAGACCTTTAAGATTGCCCACCCCCATAACAGCCTGTCATCCCAAGATTGACAGCTGATGGGGTGTGTCATTTGGGTTGTGAGGCCTAAATGTCACCCCATTCCAACTGTAATCATAGTCACAAGGCACAGTAAAGAAGAATGGGGTGACATTTAGGCCTCACAACCCCAATGACACACCCTGTCAGCAGTCAATCTTGGGATGATGGACGGGTCCATGAGGGGGGAATGGGGCAACCCTAAAAGTCTCATTTCCTGACTTTTTGTGTTTTAACCCTAAATGATGCCTTAACAAAGTTTTTTGCATAGAATTTCCTTACTTTTTGAGAAAGAATAGAAAAGTAGAAAGTTGCACAAGTTAGTGGAAGTGCAGCCCTTTGTGCCCTGTGCTCCCATCAACTTGCAAATTCCTGCCTAAGATAAGAGTTCAAGTACTGAATATCATATGAATTGCTGGCAGCGCATATTGTTGGGAGTGTGGGGCCAACCACCTTGAAAGAAAGCAAAGTGTCAGTCATCAGAGTGGCATAATTCAACACTTGTTTACATGTTAGACACCTAACCACTACAAATTACCTCCATGGCAATAACGCTAGGTACCCTATAAATGTGAAGTCAGTACCACAATGCAAAACGCCATATGCAAAACATAAAGTGTGTCATGCAATATGGCTGCAGCAAATGAATTTTCCAACACCTAAACACCATAATTCACATGGACAGAACATCCCCTCAACACTCTCCAAATTTCAATGTAAAAGACCAAACTATTTCTGAGATATAAAATGTGAAAGTTTCAGGTTTTCATTCATCACACTGGCAGAATTCTACACCTATTAACATTTTACACACCTAACGACTGAAAAGTACATCTGTGGCAGTAAGGATAGCTGCCCTAGTAATTTAAAGCCACTACCACCATGGAAAATGCTGTCCACAAAATGTAAACTGACTCACGCAATATTTCCAGAAAAAATGTGTTGTCTGACACCTACATACTATAATTCACATCTACCAGACATGCTGTCAACACCCTCCAAATTTCTAATTAAAAGACCAAACCATTTCCAAGATATTTAATTTGACAAATTGTTAAAATTGTGCTATCTGGTCCCTCCCAATCTGGTCATCAAGTCCCTCCCTCGTGATCAAAGATTGCGATCAAAGAATCTCACGATCAAAGAATTTGCAGGCTTGTGATCAAAGAATTTGCAGGCTCAAGATCAAAGAATAAAAAATGTTAAAACAATTTTTAGAGAAAAATAGATGAAACCACAGCCATGACTCGACAGAACAAAGGCCCCTGAGCAGATCCCACCCTAGTTTGCCTTTAGAAGCGACCCCTGTGCTGAGAAAATTAAATTTTTTCATGTGACCATCTAGATGCACCCTTGCAATCAAAGATCATGGTCAAAGAATCTCGCAGGCTTGCGATCAAAGAATTTGCATGGTCTCAATCAAACAATAACAAATGTTGAAAGTCAATTCTTAGGCAGAAATGCATGAAACCACAGCCATGCCTTGATAGAACGAAGCCCTCTGAGCAAAACCCACCCTCATTTGGCTTAATTAGCTAACCGTGATCTAAGAAAATTATTTTTTTCAAGTGACCATCTAGTCACACCCTCAAGATCAAAGATCGCAGTTAAAGAATCTCGGTATCAAAGATTTTGCAGGCTTACGATCAAAGAATTTGCAGGCCATGATCAAACAATAAAAAAAATGTTGGAAGTCAATTTGCCCTCGCAATCAAAGATCGTGGTCAAAGAATCTCGCGATCAAAGAATTTACAGGCTCACAATTAAAGATCATTAGCGAGCCACGATCAAAGAATAAAAAAGTTAAAAACTCTATTTTTTTACCATTTTGAAAGAAACCACAGGCATGGCTCGATAGAGGCAAGACCCCTGAGCAAAACCCACCATAGTTTCACTTCAGAAGTCCCCTCTGGGCAGAGATATTTGAATTTTCCAAATGCAAACTAAAAACAAGATGGCGGCTGTCACGATCAAAGAATTCCTCATGATCTAAGATTCTTTGATCGTGAGCCTGCAAATTCTTTGATCGTGAGGTGGGACTAGATGGCCAAAACCCCACTCTTCTTTCGCAAAATAACCATTGACTTATAATGGAAAATTAAAACTTTAATAATTTTTGAATGGATTAATATTTTTTCACCAAATGAAAAGTGGCACGTTCCTTGACCCAAGCTCTTTCAGCTGAGCAAAGTTGCAGAGCAGTATGCCACATGACAGCCGTGCAGCACCACAGATAAATTCAAAAAAACTGCCCATATAACTGGCATAAGGTGCATTTTCAGCATTTTAGTGTGCAAAAACTGTACGTCCAACTGAAATGAAATTTGGCAAATCAAGAGATCTACCATACCCCACCGTGTATACCAAATTTCATGCAAATCCATTGAAAGGGTCCAAAGTTATTAAGGCACAACATTTTGAGTTTAACATAGAAGAGGCTTCATAACCGTAAATATAGGGGTGCGACAGCTCCTTGATAATATATTCCATGACCGTGCATGCTGACATGCTACAGTAAAGGAGAATGGGGGGATATTTAGGCCTCATGATCCCAATGACACTCCAAGGTATCTGTCAGACTGTGGAGGATTGGGGTGGTGTGTGTGAGGGGGTTTAGGTGTTCAACCCTAATATCTCATTTCCTGACTTTTTTTGTTTTAACCCTAAATGAAGCATTTACACTGTTTTTTGCATAGAATTTCCTTACTTTTTGAAAAAATTTAATATAAGTAGTAAAAATCAAGTATTGGTGGGAGTGCTGAGCCCAGCTCCCACCAAGTTGCCAGCTTTTGCATAACAATATGCATCTGGGCCCATGCTCCCACTTATGCAAAGCTACAGAGTCATGCAGCAGCACTACAGGGCACAAAACCCTTGTTACAGTAATTTGCACATATCTTGGGAACCATAAGAGCTAGAAAAAAAATTCTAGCATCATTGTAATCATGACAGTAAGTACGTCATGCAACATCGAAAGACTGTACCCATATCTCACATCATTTCTGAGCTATGGGCACCAAAAAGCACTGGACAGGCACTTTCAACCTTTGTGACAGTACTTTCACAATATCTCATGAACTGTGCAACATACAAACAAAATTCCATTGCAGGCTTACTCTACAATGTCAATTATTTTTCCAGTGGCTAGATCACCTAAGCCACCTGTAGCAAAAAGTCTGTATCTTACTTTGTTTCCAAGATAATAGCACCAAATGTCATGACACAGACTGCAATGTAATCCTATGGGAAAAAATGTCAATTACGTCATTGAATATCTCTGCAACAAATTACTTCCCCAACACCTAAACAGCATAGTTCACATCTCTATGACATCCCCTCAACACCTCACAAATTTCAAGTAAAAAGACAAACTGTTATTGAGATATGGTCAACCCATTTTGGTCCATCTTGTGTTTCCTAGGGACATCTGGTCTTTTTCATTAACATTCCAAAAATACATACATTTTCCCATAGGATATAATGGGAATTTCAAATTATAATAACTTTTGAACAGATGAATATTTTTTTACCAAACAAAAAGCGGCATCTTCCTTAGCCCAAGTTCTTTCCATGTTCCAAGTTTTGGACCAATAGCCCACACGGTGTCTGTGCAGCACCACGGACATAAAATGCACAAAAGTGGCGAAAAGTGCATTTTTTGGCACTTTGCTACACAAAAACTGTATGTCCAACTGAAACGCAATTTACTAAATCAAGAGATCTACCACACAAAACTGTGCATTCCAAATTTTGTGCAAATCTGTTGAATGGTTGCAAAGTTATTAACGTGCAAAATGTGAGGTTTAACATTAAAAGTGCCTACCACAACGCAAAACGCTATGCACAAAATGTAAAGTGTGTCATGCAATACCTCTGTAGCAACTTAATTTTCCAACACCTAAATGCCATAATTCACATGGACAGGACATCTCCTCAATACCCTGCAAATTTCAGTTTAAAAGACCAAACCGTGTCCGAGATATAACATCTTAAAATTTGAGATTTTCATTTGTCAGAGTGGCAGAATTCCATACCTGTTTACATTTTACACACCTAATGACTGAAACATACATCCATGGCAGTAAGGCTAGCTACCCTATAAATTTCAAGCCACTACCACAATGCAAAATGCTGTCCGCAAAATGTAAACTGTGCCATGCCATAGCTCCACAATGAATAGATTTTCTGACACCTAAGCACCATAATTCACATCTACAGGACATCCCGTCAACACCCTCCAAATTTCAAGTTAAAAGACCAAACCATTTCTGAGATATTTAATTTCAAAAGTTGTTAAAATTGGGTTATCTGGTCCTTCCAAATCTAGCCATCTAGTCCCCCCCTCAGGATCAAAGAATCTTTGATTGTGAGCCTGCAAATTCTTTGATTGTGAGGAGGGACCAGATGGCCTAAATCCCATTCTTTGTTCATAAAATAACCATATACATTTTCCCATTGACTTATAATGGGAACTTAAAAGTACTATAACTTTTGAATGCCTCAGTATTTTTTCACCAAACAAAACGCAGCATGTTTGGCTAGTGAAGCTCTTTCAAATGAGCCATGTCACAGAGCAGCATACCACACAATGGCCATGCAGCACCATGGACAATATCCCCAAAACTGCCTCCAAAACTGGATACTTTTGCATTTTTCAACATTTTTGTGCCAAAGACCGTAAGTCCAACCGAAACAAAATTTGGCAGATCAAGAGACCTACCATGCCCCACCACGCATACCAAATTTCAGGTGAATCTGTTGAACAGGTCCAAAGTTATTAAGGCACAAAATTTTGACTTTAACATAGAAGTGACATCTCAACCCTAAATATAGTGGCATGACCATGCACTATAATATATATATATATATATATATATATATATATAATGGTAGCACAGTAGTGCTACCATAGTTAGGGTTGAGTAGCACTTTTAAGGTTAAAGGGTGAAACTTTGCACTTTAATAACTTTGCCACCATTCAACGGATTTGCCTGAAATTTGGCAGGCATGGGGGGCACCATAGATCTTAGGATCTGCCAACTTTTGTACCGGTCGGATATACAGCTGTGGAGTTATTAAGTGACATCCTTGTGCACAATTGCGCTTTTTTGCAAATTCTTTGCTCGCACCTACAGGTCACACAGTTTGCACAACTGGTTTGAAAACATCAGGGAATGTGCGGCCAGGGTCCCCAATGTGCCTTTTGAAGATTTCGTGAAAAAATATTAAACGGGTCAAAAGTTATTCAAAAAACAAATTCCCATTATAAGTCAATGGGAAAAGTTAACAAAAAGTTTGACACTTTTGCAAATGCACTTTTCAGTGTCACAAATGGCCCTAGTAGTGTCACAAATCTGCCATTTTGTTTTCAGTTACTGATCAGAAAAATGCCTGGCATTTAAAATTGGGACCCTCTAGGAACACAATTCTTTTTGTGTTCATCTAGTCAGACCCTCAGGATGCTAGCCATGTCTTTATTTTGGGGTTAAACACCCCAGAAATATGTTTTTCAAATTTCTGGAAAAAGTAGTGTCGCAAAGTAGTGTCGCACCTGCGACAGTTTCGCAAATTTTTGTGAAAGCTTTTGCAAATTGCGACACTGCTTTTCCAGACTATGGCCAAAATGACAGGAATTCTTTGCCACCCTGCTACAAAAGAAAGGTTTGATCTTTTGGGCTGAAATTTGTAGGGAAGGCAGCCAACACCTCACAGATGTGCCTTTTGGTGGTTTGGTGAAAAAATATTGCATGGGTGCCAAGTTATGGTACTCTGAACTTGACAATTTTTCTCATAGACTAATATGGTGGTGTATGCCATGCCTTTCGGGGCTTGTATCTTGAAAATGGTGCGAGATACGAAATTTTCGTCATGACAATGCGTACGAAAACCTAGACCGGAAACTCATGAATCGTGTGAATTTTTTTTTTTTTACGTCATACGGTTCCTGAGATATTAGCAATTTAGTATTCCAACAGCTCATTTTATGCTCTGAGGCCACGTTCATTCTACACACTGTATTTCTCTATGCAGCTGTTGGGCAAATACAGGGTGTATGCTTCTGTTACTGTTACAGTTACTGTTCCCACTTGTGTTTCTGTACCCATTTGTATTACTGTTCCCATGTACACCACCATTTGCGTTACCCTTTGCGTTCTTGTTTGTGTACACACTTGCATTTGCGTTTCTGTTTCCTTTGCCATTATTTCTGCTGTTAACATTACCATTTGCATTTCCAATTGCCGTACCATCACCGTGCATGTCACAGTTTTTGTTTCCTTATCCGCTTGTGATTGCGTTTGCGTTTTTGTTTTCTTTGGAGTTATTGTTACTGTTACCATTACCATTTACAATTGTGATGCCATCACCGCGTGCATTACAGTTTGCATTTCCATATGTGCTTGCATTTGCATTTGCATTTCTGTTTTCTTTGGCGTTATTGTTGATGTTAGCATTACCATTTGCATTTACAATTACAGTACCCTGACCGTGTGCGTAACGGTTTGCGTTTCTGTACGTGCTTGCATTCACATTTCTGTTTCTGTTTCCTTTGGCTTTATTTTACTTGTTACCATTGCCATTTGCCTTTCCAATTGCAGTACAATGACCGTGCGTGTTACGGTTTGCCTTTCCGTACGTGCTTGCATTTGCCTTTCCATTTCTGTTTCCTTTGGTGTTATGTTTGCTGTTACCATTACCATTTGTGTTTGCAATTGTGGTACCATGACCATGCGTGTTACGCTTTAAATTTCCGTACGCGCTTGTGTTCGCCTTTCCGTTTCTGTTCCCTTTGGTGTTATTGTTGCTGTAACACTTAACATTTGCATTTACAATAGTGGTACCATGATCCTGCATGTTACCAGTTGCATTTATGTACGTGCTTGCTTCTCTGTTTGTGTCACTGTTCACTTTGCCGTCACTTTGCTCTTGCATTTCTATTAACGTTTGCGTTACCTTTTACAGTTGTGTCACCATGTGCATAACCATTAATGCTTGCGTTTGCATTGCAGTTACTGTTACTATGTCACTACACATCACATGGTGGGAGTGGGGGCCTAAAGGGCCCCGCTCCCACCATTGCATTCTATTCACTATTTATAGTCCTCATTCTCAAAAAGAAGGGAAATTCATGGCAAAAAAAATCCATTTAGTGCATCATTTAGGGTTGTTCCACAGTGACAAAAGCAAGAAAATCTGGTGTTAGGGTCGAAAGCCCCCCTTGTACCCCTAGCCCGCCCCCCAACTGGCATCGGGGTGTGTGTTGGGCTCTTCGGTCCTAACTCTCACCCCATTCTCCTATACCTCAGCTTGTTTACACATGTGATGGGGTGAGAGTTAGGGCCAATGAGCCCAATGCACACCCTGATGCTAGTTGGGGGACAGGCTGGGGGGTGCAAGGGGGGCTTTCAACCCTAACACCAAATTTTCTTGCTTTTGTTGCTGTGTAACAACCCTAAATGATGCATTAAATGGAGTTTTTTGCCATGAATTTCCATTCTTTTTGAGAATGAGGAGTATAAATAGTTAATAGGATGCAGTGGTGGGAGTGCGGGCCCTTCTGGGCCCCACTCTCCCACCATGTGATGTGTAATAGTAATGGCCAAAAGAATCCAAGATGAATTCTCACAGAAAGGTAAAATTGATTTCTTAATTAGAGATAAATGGTTTGCCATGGCTATAATGAAAGAGGCAGGGGAGTGTGATTCCTTAGGAATACATTTTTATGATTACTGTGCTCTTTGGCATGACCACCTATGAGGGAAAAGGCAGGTACCTTTGTGATTCCTCTTGGCCATGACTACTAATAGTCAAAGCTTTGGTGATCCAGTAGTGGAGATTAATCACTTTTTCTACTGTAAATAGATATAATGTGTTGCAACATGTGAATAATCAGTGACCTAAGAGTACCTGTCAGTCCCATTATTCTAGAGATTCTTTATTAGTGGAAGAATTTCTCATTTCATGGAATATAGCAGGTTTAACCTCTATGAGCCCAGATAAAGAGTTCGTTACATTTTTTGAGAATAAGCTCATTATCTGTTTCCAAGAAACCTGGTGTGACAAACCATTATAGACTTTTTAAATGGGTTTCATATGTATCAATTATCTATTTGAAAAACAAACTGAAAGGAAGATCATTTGGAAGGCTGATGACTAGTTAAGTTTAAACATAATCAGAGTCATTTCTACATCATGTATTAAATATAGCATACTTGTTGATGTTGTGATTGATCATGTTCTTTACTATATTGTAAATGTCAATGTTCCTCCAGCAAATTCATCATATTATTCTCAAGAAATTTGGGCTGATTTATTTAGGTTTACTGAACATGTGATATTGAATGTGAATACAATGCTGCTGATTTGTGGTGGTTTTAATGCTCACATAGGCTTATTTAATAAATTGACAGATCCTGATATGTTCATTCCAAATTTGTCACCAGAACTTTATAATAGAAATACCAGTAGTAAAGACAATGGGTCAGATGAAAATGGTAACTTGCTGATGTCTTGATTGGCAGAACATGGACTGACTATAATGAATGGAAGGTTTGATTCAGACAGAAATGGAGAATATACATATCATTCACCTAATGTAGCAATGGTTATACCTTTTGTGATTATTCCTATTTTGCTGATTGTTTATTATATAGACATGGAAAGTGCACATAAACCTGAAGGTAACCATTATCGTATAATAGTCAAGAAGTCCTCATTAATAATGAATCAGGACAAACAGCTTCCTGATCTTAGTTGCCAATACATTAAAACTATAAATAAAAAGTGGAACTGGACCCTAGAACAAAACTTAGTTATTCGTTAATCTAAGCAGAATTATGTTAATTCATTTTTGAATACTCCCTTTTCCAACAAGATTGTCCAGACCTTAAGTATAATATAGAGGTTAGTGTATGAGTGCTCATATACAAGAAGGATATTTTTCACTCAAGAGGTTTCCATGGTAACCAGAGACCTCAAGGGTGAAGCTCAAGATGTCTCATTACCGTGGGAAACCTCAAGAGTAAAAAATATCCTTGTTGTGTATAAGTGCTCATACACTGTCTTTAATAGTGTATGGGCACTTATAAAATACAGTAGGTGTCCTTACTTTTTCATTTTTTATCTCTGCTCACTTCCTGGGCCAGCTCTCACCACCACAGCAATTTTCCAAAGATTGGAGGTCATCGGAATGAGCATGTGCGACCATGTTCCATGTTGTGCTGCAGTAGCTATGTAGCTAGCATAGCACAACAAACACAGTGACGTACTGCAGCTACTGCTGCATAATAACACTGTTCTAAGCATGGATTTCTATGCAGAATAGTGTTCTCCTATACACTATATGCTGTTAAACCTCTTTACAGGGCTATTTCCTGTCTTTATAAGAATGTCAAAACAACAATAGAGAGGTATTCTTGGTATAACAATAAATGCAGAGACAGGAAAAAAATTGTAACTTGATTAGAGAAGCAAGATTCAGCCCCTCAAGTACACATTTAATTAACTTAAATAAAGCAAGGAAATCCTACAGAGCGGTTTCGGAGGAACAGAGAAAATATTTTCTGTGAAAACCACTGAGAGAGAAAATTTCAAGCTCTGAAGAATAATAATAACAACATTTTGGAATTCAGTGTCAATGGGTGTAAATGCAAGTAGTAATGGGTATATATTTCACCAGACTCTTGGTTAACCCATTATAGGAACATTTTCTTTGATACTAATGAATAGAGACCTATGTTTTTCTTAAATAAGAAATAAGAAATTCAAGGTATAACAAGAAATAACAAAACATTCAACATATAAAAAGAATAAAACAAAAACAAGCACAAGAATAGTGAAAAAATTGCTTTGGGGGGGCAATAACTAAATAAATGCTTGCAGCAGTTGTTGTTTAGGCTCTATTGTTACTGCAGAGAAGGTCCACAAGGAAGTGACAGCATAATTGTTTCCTTCACAAAACCTTTCAAGACCATAGCATAATACTGCTCAATTATAACAATGTAATATATCAGGAACATGAGTTCTAGTATGTATAAGGTCATTTTGAGGTAGTTTATGAATGTAAATGTCACAACAAGAAATAAAACTAAATTTTCAATGAATAAAAGTAACAAAAATTAAAAAGAATTTTACAGGTCTCAGTAATGAACCCTGGCCCAGATATTCAAAAGGGTTGTGCCATGCCAGGGATGCACTAGCGCAAGTCTGAAAATGTGCCATTGTGTGATATTCAGCGGGTGGCAACTGCACTCCCCAAATCGCAATGCACAAGAGCGCAATGGTAATGAATGCATGCACAACTGAAGGGGGAGGAACCATGAATAAACAGCGCAGTGCGATATTCAACAGCATGTGCCATGCACAATAGGGAAGCAAACGGAAGTTGCGTGATAGTGGAAATGACCCAAAATAAAAAGGAACAAGAGAGAGGTGCAAGAACGCTACAGGAAAGCCACATGTGGGAGTGAGCTAACTGCAACCAGGCACACAGTAGCTGTGAGCAGGACAGGGCAGGAGCAGGACAGAGCACATGGAAACCCCCAGGAACAGGGAAGGAGTGGGGAGCCTGTGCCAATGTGCAGGAGGAAAGGGGGAAGTGCCACAAAGGACTGAGGGCACAGACAGTAGGCAGGATATCCAATACTGGGAGGTGTTCCCGGTGCAAGGGGGAGAAGCAGTAAGGACAGCGGAGGAAAATGGTAATACAGCTGCCGGGGGGTAACACAAGCCAGGGACATGGCCAATGCCACCATTCAGATGGAGTCAGCAATGAGGGGGGTGTGAGAAGGCAGGCAGTAGGGGTGAGCGGCTGTAGAAGGGCCTGTTGGTGGTATGCCCCCAACAGGCAGTACCAAGCCCTCACCAGCTTTGAGCTGTACAGTGACACTGAGATCATGGGCCGGTACCGCCTGAACCAGGGGATCCTGAGGTGGCTGTATGAACTGTGCAGTGATGTGATGCAGGCACCCACACGATGGAGCCATGCTCTGTCTGTGGAGACAAAATTGACAGCTGTAATGTGCCTGCTCACCACGGGTACCTTCCAGAGACCAACAGGGGACACAACAGGCATAACCCAGTCGGCCACATCACGCCTACTCACTCAATTCCTCAGCGCACTGCTGCCACATGCTGCAGAGTACATACATTTTCCCAGTAGACCGGCGGAGTGCACAGCACACATACAAGAGTTCCACAGGGTAGCACTTATGCCTGGCATGCTCGGGGCCACTGACTGCACCCATGTGGCCATCCGCATGCTACCTGTCCCCAAGGGGCAGCATAACTAAATCAGAAGGGGTATGCAAGCATCAACTGCCAGGTGGTGTGCGATGCCAGGGGGAGCATAACCAATGTCTGTGCCATGCACCCTGTGGGAGCACATGATGCCTTCATCTGGCACCAGTCTGCACTGTGCCACAGGTTCGAGAGTGGGGACATCCCCACTGGCCACCTAGTGGGTGATTATGCAAATCACACCGAAAGACATGGATCTTGGAAGGGGCATAGTCAGAGGTGCCATGGGTACTGGCCTAGATGGCTCATGGCAGGGTGACACTGATCACCAAACTAATGTCCACCCTCCACACACAGGTGACAGTGAATACCCACTCCATCCCTGACTGCTCACACCATACCAGCGGCCCACGACCCCATCACAGCAATGCTACAATGAGGTACATGCCACCACATGCAATGTCATCGAGCGGGTGCTCAGGATGCTGAAGGCATGTTTCTGTTGCCTGAACACGTCTGGCGGTGCCCTACAGTACAGCCCCTCAAAGGTCTGTGGGCTATTCCAGGCCTGCTGCATCCTGCACAACATGGCCAATGACTGTGGGATAGCTGTAGAGGTTGAAGAGGGGGACAGCAATGGGGACGATGAGAACACTGGTGCAGATGGTGATGGACAGCCCCCCCTTGGTCGAAGGGACCCCCGACTGATCCAGATGTCACAGCCACACCTGGACACCATCACAGAGGAGCACTTCAACCAACCCAGGAAAGTCATGGGGCCATGTACAACCACCAATGGCAAGGGCACAACCCACAAACTTGCATGGACAAACCCCAGGGGTGCATGGTGGAAAGGGAATTGGCTGAGCATGGAACTGCACATGCCATCAGGGATGGGAAAGGTCTAACATGGCTTGCGGTCACACACACACACACACACACACACACCCACAAGGCATGCACAAAGGGTAGGAGGCACGCCGACCCTAACCACCATCCCTAGCCACACACACATATCCACAGACCACCATGCCCAGTGTCTGTCAAAGTGCATGTGTCAGACGCTGGGCACCATTGCACAGTGGCAGACAGAACAATGCAGGCATCATCATGCACATGCCACAGCGGCCAGCAGCCAGGGAGGGTGTGCAGATGGAAAATGTGTGTGTGTGTGTGTGCAGGGCCGGGTACCCCACCCATGCATTGCACGTTGAACAACACACTGCACACAGGGCAGCATCAGACAGTAGCCTTGGTGGGAGACAGGTCAGTCACATGCCACAGTGCCACAGCTGCCATGGATGCATGGGTGGCCCTGCCGAGACCCACCAGCAGTGACAGGCTGACCAATGGACCCATGGGGTGGCACTGATGGTCCCCCAGGGGTTCCACTGCATGAACGCTACCGTTCTCGAGCAGGGGTCTGCAGCTCACCGAACATGCCTGCGCCAGTTGTGCTCGGGATGCCCACAGCTGAACCTGGTGTCGACATGGAGGGTGTCACACGACACTGGGAATGGGAGCTGGACATTGCACTGTGCAGTGTCTGCAATGCATGGGCAAATAACTGTGTGCCCACTGTGACCATGACAGCTGTGATTGCCTGTGTCAGCCTGTCAATGGTGGCAGTCACATCCTCCCACAGCCGGTCCATCTCTGACAGGAGCAGACCGGTGTCCCTGCTGCGCCACTCCTCTGGCTGGTGCAGGGCTGCACTGAGTGCAACCACCGCCATCACAAGCCGCAACTGCTGATCCACTGAATCATGGAGTATGCGGGTGAGCTCATCTAAGAGGTCATCCACCTGATTGGCATGCTGTTCCTCATGGTGTTCGCTGCCATGAAGGGCAGCACCCCTTGAAGCTGGGTGCTGCACACCAGGGCCATGCCTGGGCATGTCCACAGGTGGTACACTGATGTCGCCTCCTGACACTGTCCCCCCATGGCCATTGGCTAACTGCTGACAATGCCCCTCTGGCTGCCACTCTCCAGGGCTCAAAGGTGCCACTGCAGTGGCCACAACAGCCCCACTGTCCTGGACACACACCAGTGTTGCCCCACTGGTGCAGACAGGCACAGGCTGGGAATGATGGCATGCAGACCTCCACGGCAGCACCACCCACGGCTATGCCCGTGCTGTAATCTGCCGTGCAGCCATCCTGCAGTCCACGCATATCACTGTCCATGATGTGAGCTCCATCATCATCAGTAATGGATCCGGCACCAGTCCAAGCCTCAGCATGCTGGCATCCATGGACGCTGGCACACTGGGGCACGGGCAGGGCGTCCTCCGCACCTGCTCCACCAACATCAGTCCAGACAGCCAGCCGGGTCCACTGTCATCCTGACCCTCGGACACCTGTGGAGGTGGATGGGTCCTCCTCTGTGTCCAGGGTATCACTCTCAGTGGACGAGCCCACCACCGCTGACCCATGTAGACACTCAGGAGCTGTAAGGGAACACAGTAGCATTAATGTATCTGCCCTACCCTGTGTCATCCCCCCCCCACTGACAGATCAGGACCTACCATGCAGTGACGGGCTTCCACCTGTCTGGAATCCACCACCTGGAACACTCTCGATGTCACAATTCCACATGCTGCCAGCAACCCGCTCTTCTTCTGGCATCAGCATTGCACGGCCAGCTGTCCCCCGCCAGTCGCAGCCCATGCTGCCCTGATGGCAGTCACCTTATCCTTAATCCTCCTCCTGTCCGTGCCCACCTTCTTCTTGCACTCCTGCACAGACTGCTGGTGGCTGCCATGCTGGTTGACAGCACGCGCCACCTCTCCCCATGCAGCAGCACGGGCCTGTGGTGTTCCCTGATGTCCACTGAGCAGCGGTTCCTAGTTAAGGTAGGCCTCAAACAGGACATCTGTTTCTGCCTTGGTGAAGTTTGGCCTCCTCTTCCTCTCACATCTCTGTTCCTCCTCCTCCACCTCACGATCGCTCATCATTGATCCTGTGGGAATGACAGGTGTTACCTCTGACTGTGCAGGCCTATGCATCTCCCACACACCACAGTCCACACTGGCAAACAGCAAGCAACTCACCACAATCGACTGCAATACCAGACTATGGCCTCTGCAGCCACATGTCGCATTTTATATAGTGCAACGCATGCAAATGAGGCGAGGCTCAATTTTAAGTGGATGCTAATGCAGTAACTGCGCCATTGAATTGCTGATGAGCTGATTTGCATATGCCGGCTGAATATCGCACTGTTGCGCCTTGCGCAATTGCATTGAACGTGCTCAGGCAAGGGCACATTTCTGTGACGTGCACAGTGGACACCGAACGGTGCTGCCCAGGGTGCTGACACTGATGCCTGCCACGCTGCTGATGTGCTGAGCACAGGAGGCAGTGCAGGGCATGGTCACCATTGTGCCAGTGACGCTACTGCACTGTTCACATGTATGGCGCTCTGGCACTGAGGCGCCGTAGGCACCATGGAGCCACAGTGCAGTAGGCTGCTACAGGAAGTGGCACACAGGCGCCCTACCACGCTACACATGGTGAGTACCAAACGCACTGTGGTGGTCCGTGCAAGAGAGATCCCTGACCCTGTGCTGACCTTTGCCCCTAGGCGCCATGCGTCCGCATGGGTGCATCTCTATCATGCTGTTCGGTGACAGCACGATGGGGAATGGCAGCACAGTACCGTGCCGCATCTGCATGTGGTGGACGTGTGCTGCAGAGCGCCATTTTGATACTGAATGCTTGGAGGATGGCACAGTGATGGGGACCAATCTGGAGCCAGGTTGAACTGGCCAACCTAGTGTCCCTGGTGGAGCCCCATGCTGCTACTCTATTTGGGGAGGCACCCCTGAACAGGGCCAGGAGTGCCATGTGGGAGGAGGTGGGGGTGGCCCTGGAGGAGGCAACAGGCATACAGTGCACAGCAGAGCAGTGCAGGCACCGGTATGGGGACCTCCAGCGGAAGGACCCAGACAGGCTTGCCCACCTGTGGGCACATGCCAGGAGGGGCACGGTTCCATGGCCATGTAGGTGCCCCATCCATACACTGTTTATGTCCATACAGGTATCACGGTGGCATGTGTACAGCACACAGGGGGCCGTCCAGTGTGGGCCATGGTGGTGGTATAGGGGTGGGGGGCAGATGGGTATGGCTGTGTGGGATTGTACACACCTGGAGGTGAAGGGACTTTGCTACCAGATTGTACTAATGTTCCTCTCTCCATGTTTTCACCATAGGCCCTGAGAAGCACCAGCATGCCAGGGAGGGGAGACTGTGGCATGAGGCACATCATGCTGCAAGAGTGACCATACAAGACCATTGCCAGGACCAGCCTGATGATGGTGAGTGCCTTACATCCAGGATTTTTTGTGCATGCTGTGTAACAGGGTGACCGGAGGGGCATGGCCACCATCCATTGACACCACTGCCATGCACGCAACATGGTACAGTCAGCACTGACCAGTGGCACTGCATGTCTGGGAGTGCGTCAATGGTGGTCCATGCATGCACCGGGTACATGGCTGTGCCTTTGCCTTTGCACCACATAGCCATGTCACTGTACAGCCACGGTGGTGCTGTGCGGGACTTGGGCGGTGGGTGTGTGCAGTGGTCCACACGGCTGTGTGCACCTGGGTGGGTAGGTCTTGTGGACACAATCACTGTAGGTGGTCGCACACCAACACAGAGTCATGTCCCATGGCCGTATGCCATGCACAGTGGGTGGGCTGCAGGGGGCTGTGCATTCACACCTATTGACTCTGCTCCCTTGTCTTAGGTGGACGGCGGTTGCAGACCATAGAGTGGATGCTGCAGGAGATACTGCAAGTGGCCAGGGCCTCCCCTGGAGATTTTACAAAGGATAGACCATCTAGGAGTCTGAAGGAGGCATGGCGGGAGATGCCTTCAGAGTGGGGAGCGGGGCTCCCGCTGAACATCTTACACCCCATGATTTCTCCTACCCCCTGGACCCACCCTCACACCCCTCCTTCCCTCTACCATTTGATCACCCCTGCCCCTTACCCACCCCCACCTGGTTTGTGGCCCTCACCCCCAACCCTTTGTACATATATGTAAATAGTTGTTTTCGATCTTTTAAAATACATTTGCTTTGTTATGCCTACTGTGGTGGTCTCTGATTTGCAGTGGGCTAAAGGTGCTCAGCTGCAGTGGTGTGCACGGCATCAGGGGTGGTGCAGTCATGGGCATGTGTGTGTGTGTCCGTAGGGGAAGTGACAATGGTGTGGGAGTAGCTATCAGTCACTGTCTGTGGTTTGTGTGTTGTTCCCTGTGTGCACTGGATGACTGTGTGCAGTGGTCCACGGTGCATGCACTGTGTTCATGGTGCACTTGTCAGACCGTCCATGGCCTGTGCAGCTGACACCCTTGCATGTCTGTGACCTGCACGGTCCGCTGGCATGTCAGTGGTGGCTGTCCATGCTGGACAGCCACTGTACCCAGCACAATGCTGGGTTGCCTCCTGTCACTGGTGTGGTGCATGTCTGCCTCGGGTGGCACTGTGGCCTCCACTGTTGTTGTCCCAGCTCCATGCTGTCGCTTGTGTGTGTCACAGGGGATGTGCTCCACTGTCTGTCACTTGTGCTCCGGGCGCATGCTGGTAGCGTACAGCTCCATGGCACCTGCGCAGGGTGGCTGGCACTCCTGTGCCATGGAGGGGTGCTGGCTGTGTGTACACAGTTTCCGTGGCCACATGCTGGGGGCTTGATTGCCCCACTACTGTGTCCCTGTGTTGCTGTGCCCTTGGGTATGGGTGGGTGTTTGTCCATGCGCTGTGTTGCATCCTGTGTGGCGCATGCTTCTATGCACCACTGTGGGTGTGTGCGCTGGCTGTTGTGGCCAGTGCTGGGTTGGGGTGTGTACATGGGAGGGTGTGCAGGGTGCTGTACCACTGGTGGTGGGGTCCGGGGCATGACTTGTCATGTGTGGGGTACCTCGTGTGCCGATGCATGGTCGGTCTCTCAGCTGTACCTCGGGGGGGACGTGCATGGTGGCACTGTGTATGCAGTTGTTGCACTGCTGTCTGCTGCTACCCACTGACAGGTGCTCATGGTGGGGCTGTCTTTCATGGTTCTGTGGTGCACAGGGTTGCATTGTCACAGTGGGGATGGTGGCATGCATGGGGTGTCCTGCACTGGTGGATGCTGCTCCTGGGCAGGGTGTCTGGGGATCACGGTGCAGGGTGTGCTCTGCATTGGTGGGATGGTGTGGCATGGGGTGGTCGGACCTCCTTGTGTGCCGGGCACAGCTTGCCAGGGAGTGTGCTGGGGCACCATGCCCCGGCTGTGGGTTTGTTGTTGGTATCCATGGGCCAGTGGTTATTCCAGCTGTCCCCCAGTTATGCAGTGCATGGCGTGTGGGGGGGTGATGTCTGTTCTGCTGTGTGCTCCTCTGCCCATCTGTAGCATGGGTGGTGGGCCCCTGCATCCTGTCCCTGCGCATCCCTGGTTGTGCTGTTGCACTGCTGCCCTGCTCCACTGAGCATCCCTGGTTGTGCTGTTGCACTGCTGCCCTGCTTCACTGAGCATCCCTGGTTGTGCTGTTGCACTGCTGTCCTGCTCCACTGAGCATCCCTGGTTGTGCTATTGCGCTGCTGTCCTGCTCCACTGAGCATCCCTGTTTGTGCTGCTGCACATATGAACTGTGCCACTGCACATCCCTGGTTGCGCTATGGTGCAGGTGACACGATATTCAGTCATGTGCCACAGGCGCATCTTGACCTGTGCAGTTTTTGAATACCGCATTTATTGCGCATGGGCGCAGTGGACTTGCGCTTGCTCCTGCTGTTGCGCACTTTTATGGCACAGTTAGAATATCTGGGCCTCTGTGTAATTCACAATTATGGATATATAGACTACTCTTTATCACAAATAGTATTCTCGATAAATGAAGTGCATGTTAACATAGAGTCCCTTAAACTGTGCAATGTCCCAGGCAATGACAAAATGGCAGCTGAGTTTATCATCTCTAATATAGATTGATCGACATATATTCTTCAAAATTTTTTCAACTTATATTTATGTATTGGTTATACTCCTGACTTATATAGAAGGAATATTATTATAATCCCATTTTTCAAATAAGGCAACAGGATAAATCCTGCCTCTTATAGATCCCTAAGTCTTACTGATATATTGACCAAGATTTTTTCTAACATAATCCTTAACACTTCAAATTTGGACAGATACAAATAATATCATGGCAAATCTCCAAGCAGGTTTTTGTGCTGAACATTCAACTTTGGACCATTGTATTGTTTTTTTTTAAATCATCTCATGTATAATTAAATTAATATTCAAGGATAAAGACTGTATGTTGTTTTTCATTTATTTATTGTATTTATTTATTAAGGCCTAGATATTCAAAAGGGTTGCGCCATGCTCAACAGAGATGTGCCAGCGCAAGTCCAAAAATGCGCTATTCTGCGATACTCAGTGGGAGGCAGCTGCACCCCCAAATCACAATGCACAACAGCACAATGGTAATGAATGCATGCACAACTGAAGGGGGAGGAACCATGAATAAATGGCGCAGTGCAATATTCAACAGCATGCTCCATGCGCAATAGGGGAGCAAGCGGAAGTTGCATGATAGCGGAAATGATCCAAAATAAAAAGTAACAAGAGAGAGCACAAGAATGCTATAGGGAAGCCAGAGGTGGTAGCAAGGTGACAGCCACAGAAGAGAGGGAAGCAGTGAGTGGGACTCGAAAGGAGCAGGACAGGGCACACCTGGGAACATAGGGCAACAGGACAGGAGTGGGAGCCTCTGCCACAGTGGACTGAGGGCAGTGGCAGTGGGCAGAACAGCCAAAGCTCAGAGGTGTTCCCAGTGCAGGGGAAGTAGCACAAAGGACAGCGAGGGGAATGGGATCACAGCTGCCGGGGGGGGGGAACACAAGCCAGGGACATGGCCAGTGCCTCTATTCAGATGGAGGTGGTAATGAGGGGTGTGAGAAGGCAGACAGCAGGGGGGCATGGCCGTGGAGGGGCCCATCGGTGGTATGCCCCCAACAGGCAGTACCGAGCCCTCACCAGCTTCGAGCGCTACAGTGACACCGAGATGGTGGGCCGGTACCACCTGAACCGGGTGATCCTGAGGTGGCTCTGTGAGCTGTGCAGTGATGAGATGCAGGCACCCACATGACGGAGCCATGCTCTGTCAGTGGAGACAAAGGTAACAGCTGTTGTGTGCCTGCTTGCCACAGGCACCTTCCAGAGACCAACAGGGGACACAACGGGCATAACCCAGTTGGCCGCATCATGCCTACTCACACAATTCCTCAGCGCACTGCTGCCATATGCTGCGGAGTACATCCATTTCTCCAACACACTGGTGGAGCGCACAACACACAGACAAGAGTTCCACAGGGTAGCATGTATGCCTGGCATGCCCGGGGCCATTGACTGCACCCATGTGGCCATCTGCATGCCACCTGGTCTGGAAGGTGCTGCATACATCAACTGGAAGGGCTATGCCTGGATCAACTGCCAGGCGGTATGCGATGCTAGGGGGTGCATAACCAATGCGTGTGCCACACACCCTGGGGGAGGACATGATGTCTTCATCTGGCACCAGTCTGCACTGTGCCACAGGTTCGAGAGTGGGGACATCCCCACTGGCCACCTAGTGGGTGAGTATGCAAATCACACAGGATGACATGAATCTTGGGAGGGGCATAGTCAGAGGTGCCATGGGTACTGGCCTACATGGCAAGGCAACGCTGCTCACCAAGCTAATGTCCACCCTCTACACACAGGTGACAGTGGCTATCCACTCCGTCCCTGGCTGCTCACACCATACTGGTGGCCCGTGTCCCCTTCGCAGCAATGGTACAATGAGGCACATGCCACCACACGCAATGTCATCAAATGGGTGTTCAGGATGTTGAAGGCACGTTTCCATTGCCTGGACATGTCTGGCGGTGCCCTACAGTACAGCCCCTCAAAGGCCTGCAGGCTATTCCTGGCCTGTTGCATCCTGCACAACATGGCCAACGACTGTGGGATAGCTGTAGAGGTTGAAGAGGGGGACAGCGATGGGGATGATGAGGACGTCGGTGCAGTTGGTGATGGGCAGTCCCCCCTTGGTCGAAGGGACCCCCGACTGATCCGGATGTCGCAGCTGCACCGGGACACCATCACAAAGGAGCACTTCAACCAACCCAGGTAAGTTATGGGGCCATGTACAACCAACAACGGCAAGGGCACAACCCACGAACATCCTTGGACAAACCCCAGGGGCACATGGCAGAAAGGGAATTGGCTGAGCGTGGAACCGCACATGCCATCAGGGATGGGCAAGGCCTAACATGACACGCGGTCATGCACACACACACACACACACACACACACACACACCACAAGACATGCACAAAGGGTAGGAGGCACGCCGACCCCGACCACCACCCCTAGCCACACACAAGTCCACAGACCACCACGCCCGGTGCCTGTCATTGTGCATGTCTCAGACACTGGGCACCATTGCACAGTGGCGGACAGAGCAACGCAGGCATCATCATGCACATGCCACAGCGGCCAGCAGCCGGGAGGGTGTGCACATAGACCATGTGAGTGTGCAGGGCCGGGTACCCCACCCGTGCATTGCACATTGAACAACACACTGCACACAGGGCAGCATCAGAAAGTAGCCATGGTGGGATACAGGTCTGTCACGTGCCACAGTGCCACAGCCACCATGGATGCATGGGCGGCCCCGTCAAGACTTGCCAGCCATGACAGGCTGACCATTGGCCTCATGGGGTGCCACCGACAGTCCCCCAGGGGTGCCACTGTGGGAATGCGACCATTCTCGAGCAGGGGTCTGCAGCTCACTGAACATGCCTGTGCCAGGCATGCTCAGGATGCCCACAGCTGAACCTGGTGTTGGCATGGAGGGTGTCACGTGACACTGAGAATGGGTGGTGGACATGTCACTGCGCGGTGTCTGCAGTGCATGGGCAAATAACTGTGTGCCCATTGTGGCCATGACAGCTGTGAATGCCTGTGTCTGCCTGTCAATGGCGGCAGTCACATCCTCCTGCAGCCGGTCCATCCCTGCCAAGAGCAGACCGGTGTCCCTGCTGCACCACTCCTCTGCCTGGTGCAGGACTGCACTGAGTGCATCCACCGCTGTCATAATCCGCAACTGCTGATCCACTGATTCATGGAGTATGCAGGTGTGCTCATCTAAGAGGTCATCCACCTGATCAGCATGCTGTCCCTCATGGTGTTTGCTGCTGTGATGGGCAGCACCCCTTGAGGTTGGGCACTGCACACCAGGGCCACGCATGGGCATGTCCACAGGCGGAACACTGATGCCACCCCCTGACACTGTCCCCCCGTCGCCATTGGCCGACTGCTGACAATGCCCCTCCGGCCAACGCTCACCAGGGCTCAATGGTGCCACCACAGCGGCCTCAGCAGCCCCACTGTCCTGGATGCACACCAGTGCTGCCCCACTGGTGCAGACAGGCACAGGCTGGGACTGTGATGTCACGCAGGCCTCCACGGTGGCACCACCCATGGCTATGCCCGTGCTGTTACCTGCTGTGGGGCCATCCTGCGGCCCACATTATCACTGTCCATGATGTGAGCTCCATCATCATCAGTGATGGATCTGGCACCAGTTAGAGTCTCAGCATGCTGGCATCCATGGACGCTGTCATGCTGGGACACAGGCAAGGCCTCCTCTGCACCTGCTCCACCAACTTCAGTCTGGACAGCCAGGCGGGCCACTGTCATCCTGACCCTCAGACACCTGTGGAGGTGGATGGGCCCTCCTCTGTGTCCAGGGTATCACCCTCAGTGGATGAGCCCACCACCGCTGATCCATGTAGATGCTCAGGAGCTGTAAGGGAACACAGTAGCATTAATGTCTCTGCTCTACCCTGTGGCATTCCCCCAACCCCCACACAGTGACAGATCAGGACCTACCATGCAGTGATGGGCTACCACCCATCTGGAAGCCACCACCTGGAACATCCTTGAGGGCACAACGCCACATGCTGCCAGCAACCCGCTCTTCCTGTAGCATCAGGCGTGACACGGCCAGCTGTCCACCACCAGTTGCAGCCCGTGCTGCCCTGATGGCAGCCACCTTATCTTTAATCCATCTCCTGTCAATGCCCACCTTATTCTTGCACTCCTGCATGGACTGCTGGTGGCTACCATGCTGGTTGACGGCACGCACCACCTCATCCCATGCCACAGCACTGGCCTGTGGTGTTCCCCGCTGTTCGCTGAGCAGTGGTTCCTGGTCAAGGTAGGCCTCAAACAGGGCATCTGATTCTGCCTTTGTGAAGTTGGGCCTCCTCTGTCTCCCACATCTCTGTTCCTCCTCCTCATCCACCTCACATTTGGTCATCATTGATCCTATGGGAATGACAGGTGTTACCTCTGAATGTGCAGTCCCATGCATCTCCCACACACCACAGTCCACACTGGCAAACAGCAGGCAACTCACCACAATCGACTGCAATACCAGACTATGGCCTCTGCAGCCCCATGTCACATTTATATAGCTCAACGCATGCAAATGAGGCGAGGCTCAATTTTAAGTGGATACTAATGCAGTAGCTGTGACATTGAATTGCTGATGAGCTGATTTGCATATGCCGGCTGAATATCACGCTGTTGCACCTTGCGCAATTGTATTGAACATGCTCAGGTGGGGCGCAGCTCTGTGACGTGCACAGTAGACACTGAAAGGCACATGCCTGGGGTGCTGATGTCAACGCCTGCTGCGCTGCTGACATGCAGAGCGTGGGAGGCAGTGCAGAGCATGTCCACCACTGTGTCAGTGGTGCTAGTGCACTGTTCACATGTATAGCGCTCTTGCCGTGGTGCCACAGCATGGTAGGCCACTACAGGAAGTGCCACACAGGAGCCCTACTGTGCTACACATGGTGAGTACCAATCACACTGTGGCAGTCTGTGCGTGAGGGACCCCTGACCCTGTGCCAAACTTTGCCCCCTAGGTGCCATGCATCCACATGGGTGCACTTCTATCATGCTGTTCGGTGACAGCACGGTGGGGAATGGCAACGCAGTACTGCTCAGCATCCGCATGTGGCAGATGTGCACTAGGGAGTGCCATTTTGATTCTCAATTGTGGAAAGATGGCATGGAGATGGGCACCAATCTGGAGCCAGGTTGAACTGGCTAACCTCGTGTCCCTAGTTGAGCCCCATGCTGGTGCTGTCTTTGGGGAGGCACACCTGGACAGAGCCAGGAGTGCCATGTAGGAGGAGGTGGCGGTGGTCCTGGAAGAGGTGACAGGGATCCAGTGCACAGCACAGCAGTGCAGGCACCGGTATGGGGGACCTCCAGCGGAGGGACCCGGACAGGCTTGCCCACCTGCAGGCACGTGCCAGGAGGGGCATGGTTCCATGGCCAGGTAGGTGCCCGATCCATACACTGGTTTTGTCCGTATGGGTATTGTGGTAGGCATGTGTCCACCATAGGGGGGGTGGTCCATCCAGTGTGGGCCGTGGTGGTGGTGGTGGTATGGGATGGAGGGCAGAAGGGTTTGGCTGTGTGGGGTCGCACACACCTGGGGGTGGGGGGCCTTTGCTACCAGATTGTACTGATGTTCCTCTCTCCATGTTTGCACCTAGGCCCTGAGGAGCCCCGGTGTGCCAGGGAGGAGCGGCAGTGGTGTGTGGCACATCCAGATGCCAGAGGACCCATAACAGCCCAGTGCCAGGACCAGGCTGATGATGGTGAGTGCCTTACATCCAGGATTTTCTGTGCATGCTGTGTAGCAAGGTGGGCGGCGGAGCATGGCCACCATCCATTGACACCACTGCCGTGCACGCAACATAGTACAGTCAGCACTGTCCAGTGGCACTGCATGTCTGGGAGTGCATCACTGGTGGCTCATGCGTGCACCGGGTACTTGTCTGTGCCACTGCCTTCGCACCGCAAAGCCATGTCACTGTACAGCCATGGTGGTGCTGTTCAGGACTTGGGCGGTGGGTGTGTGCAGCAGTCCACATGGCTGTGTGCACCTGGGTGGGCAGGTCTTGTGGACATGATCACTGTGGGTGGTCACACACCATCACTGGGGCTGTCCCATGGCTGTATGCCATGCACAATGGGTGGGCTGCAGGTGGCTTTGCATTCACACCTATTGACTCTGCTCCCTTGTCCTAGGTGGACAGAGGATGGTCCATGTGGAGTGGGTGCTGCAGAAGCTGCTACAGGTGGCCAAAGTCTCTCTGGCCATCCTCGAAAGGATGGATCGCCATGGTGTGAGGCGTGAACATGGCAGAAGGTGCCATAGAAGTGAGGAGCAGGGCTCCCGCTGAAGATGGACCACACTTTGACCTTGGAAAAAAACCCTGGACCCACCCCTCCTTCCCTCTCCCATTTGTTCACCCCTGCCCCTTACCCACCTCCACCCAGTTTGTGGCCCTCACCCCTTTCAACTGTATATATTTGTACATAGTTTTGTTACTACTTTTCTAATATATTTGTTTAGTTATGCCTACTGTTGTGGTCTCTGATTTGCAGCGGGCTAATGGTGCTCAGCTGCAGTGGTGTGCATGGTTTCTGGGGTGGTGCAATCATGGGTGTGTGTGTGTGTGTCCATAGGGGAGGCAAGTGTGGTGTGGACATAACTCTCAGTCACTGTCTGTGGTTTGTGTGTTGTTCCCTGTGCAGTGGATGGCTGTGTGCAGTGGTACACAGTGCATGCACTGTGTCCATGACGCACCTGTCAGACCGTCCATGGCCTGTGCAGCTGCCACCCTTGCATGTCTGTGACCTGCACAGTCTGCTAGAATGTCAGTGGTGGCTGCCCATGCCTCCTGTCACTGGTGTGGTGCACGTCTGCCTCGGGTGGCACTGTTGCTTGCACTGTTGTTGTCCCACCTCGATGCCATCGCCTATGCCTATTGCAGGGGATGTGCTCCACTGTCTGTCGCTTGTGCTCTAGCCACATGCTGGTACCGTACAGCGTCATGGTACCTGCACAGGGTGCTGGCATGCCTATGCCGTGGAGGGGTTCTGGATGTGTACACACCTGCTGTGGTCACACGCCGCGGGCTTGGTTGACCTGCTACTGTGTCCCTGTGTTGGTGTGCCCTTGGGTATGGGTGGTTGTTTGTCTGTGCACTGTGTTGCATCCTGTGTGGTGCATGCTTCCATGCAACACTGTAGGTGTCTGCATTGGCTGTTGTGGTCAGTGCTGGGATGGGGTGTGTCCTTGGGAGGGTGTGCAGAGTGCTGTGACACTGGTGGTGGGTTCCAGGGCATGCCCTGTTATGTGTGTGGTACCTTGTGTGCCGACGCATGGTCGACCTCACAGCTTTACCTGGGGGGGGTGTGCATGGTGGCACTGTGTCTGCAGCCATTGCTTCACTATCTGCTGCTGCCCGCTGTTGGATGCTCATGGTGGGGCTGCCTTCCATGGTTCTGTGGTGCACAGGGTTGTATTGTCACAGTGGAGGTGGTGGCATGCATGGGGTATCCTGCACTGTTGGGCACTACTTTTGGGCAGGGTGTATGGGGATCGTGGTGCAGGGTGTGCTCTGCATTGGTGGGTTGATGTGGCACGGGGTGGACGGGCATCCAAGTGTGATGGTCCCAGCTTGCAAGGGGGTGTGCTGGTGCACCGTGCCATGGTGGTGGGTTTCTTGCTGGTGTCTGTGGGCCATTGGTTCTTCCTGCTCTCCTCCAGTTGCATAGTGCATGGGGTTGGGGGCAATGTCTGTTCTGCTGTGTGCTCCTCTGCCCATCCCTACCATGGCTGGTGGGTCTCTGCATCCTATCCCTGGACATCCCTGGTTGTGCTGTTGTGCTGCTACCCTGCTCCACTAGGCACCCCTGGTTTTGCTATTGCACATCTAACCTGCACCACTGTACATCCCTGGTTGCACTATGGCACAGTTGGTGCAATATTTAGTCATGTGCTGCAGGCACATCTTGACCTGCACAGTGTTTGAATATCGTGCGTGTTGCACATGGGCGCAGTGGACTTGCGCTTGCTCCTGCTGTTGCACACTTTTGTGGCACAGTTTGAATATCTGGGCCTAAGTATTTTACCAGGAGAGTACATACTGAGCAAAAATAGCTCATTTCCCGATGTGTCTTGGGGAAGCGGAAAGGGACAAGCTTAAACATTTTATAAAGATTATACATTAACACAATTATAAAATACATAGAAAAAAGTGAGTAAGATGTGTATCAAATACTAAATATTTCAACTCAAAGTAAGGAATATATAGCAACAATATACAATAGCAACAGGTATGACTGTAATTTACATGAAGGTATATACAACATTTAGCAACAGTAGAAGAACAATATGTGGATAAACAGAGGAATAAACAGAGGCAGCAGATTGGGTACCTATGTATTTACAATGTATTGGCAGGAAAAGACCGACCAAAACCTGGGTGCTACAGTACAGGCAGGTATACTTAGGTTGTGTAGTATACAGAGTCAACAGTTAGGTAATATTGGGAACAAAAAAGGGGGGGAGGATATCACAGAAATGAAATGTGACAGGTGGGAGAAATGAGGAGTGATTATATGCTGAGAAAGGGAGTTAGGGACAATGGCATGAGGGAATGATGTGGGAATGGAGAAGGGAGAGCATGGAGGGTTTTGATGAGGTAGATTGGATGTTTAAAGGGAGGGAATTCCAGAGTTTAGGAAAGTGGAAAGAGAAAGCAGACTGACCTGCAGATATTTTATGGGAAGGAAGTTTGAGGGAGCGTAACCTAGTGTTTCAGAGGGAGTTGGGGGGGGGTGGAGGGAGATATTAGGGAGTCATGATGGGGGGGTAAAGAGGATAACCAGAATTTAGAAGTGAAGGAGATGCAGTGGGACAGATGGCAATCCTCATGGAGGGGAGGGAGAGCAGAGAGTGCAGTGGTGGGTGCGGGTTGGACAGTTAAGGGCAAAGCAGCAGAAGGAATGGATGAGGGAGTCCAGTCTTGCCAGGGAGGATTTAGGGGCAGGACCATAAACCATATCACTGTAGTCAAATATAGGAAGCATCATCTTGGTAAGGATATCACAGCAGGTAGGGAGAGGGATGCAGCTTTTATGCCTAAAGAAGGCATCCAGTTTGGGGTGAAGCTTTTTATGAATAGCATCAAATTGCAAGGAGAAATTGAGGTAGTGGTCAAGCAAGAAGTCTAGGTATTTGAAGGCGCATGCATTGTCAATTGGTATACCATCAAGGGTGCGGAAGGAAGGGACTGCCAGAAATTTAGAGAGCCTAGGTCTAGTGCCAAAGCACATAGAGACCGTCTTTTTGGCATTAAGTGATAATTGATTTGACTGAAACCATTTCTGTACAGAGTCGAAAACAGGTTGGAGCTTGGACATCAGCTCAGCTAGCGATGAAACAGTGACAAATAGGGCTGTGTCATCTGCGTACATGTGTATGGACGCAGATGAACAAGCAGATGGAAGATCATTTAGAAATATGGAGACAAAGAGGGGACCAAGAACTGAGCCTTGGGGGAGCACCAGTGGTTCTGGAGATGGAAGGGGATATGGTTCCACCAAGCCTCACAAACTGTGACTGACCTGAGAGGTGGGAGTGGAGCCATTGGGTGGTGGAAGCTAAAAGGCCAGCTGATCTTAGCATGTGAAGCAGAAGTGAGTGTGAGACAGTGTCGAATGCTTTAGCTAAATTGACAAAAATTGTGGCAGTGATAAGACCCTGGTCCATTGCTGTGTGTTTGGTGTCTGTTAATCAGAGGAGGGAGGAAGCAGTGGAGTGCAGTTTATAAAACCTATACTGGAATGGGGTGAAAAAAGGAAGTGGAGTCAAGAAAAGGAGAGAGCTGGGATGGAACTAAGTGTTCTTGTAGTTTGCAGAGGATGGGGAGGCGGTATATAGGTCAGAAGTTTCCAGGAGGGGAAGAGTCACCATGTTTCTGGAGGGGGATGATAGTAGCATGCTTCCAGGGAGTTGGGACGGAGGCCAAAGAGAGCGAAAGAAAGGCTTAGTAAGGAGGCAATAGGAGATGCAATGGCAGGGGAAGACAGGTGCAAGAGCTCAGGGTCAAGCTCATCAGGGCTGCTGCTTTGTAGGGAGTTTAGGGCTGGAAGGGCTTTCAGAGAGGAGGATGGAGAAACAGGCGAAAAGAGGAAAGGAGGATAGGATGAGAAGGAGGGGGAGGGGAGAGGGGGGTAAGCATCAGAAGGAGGACAGGAGGGTAGATGCACACGTGGTGAAGTGTTGTTGAAGGCAGTAGCCACCACTGGAGGGTCAGAGGCTGAGGAGGCCCCTAAGTTTAATAGGGGAGAGACGGACTGGGTTGGGGGAGAGAAGAGGGCTTGAATGACTTCCCAGAACTTGAGGGGTGACTTCAGTTTCTCTGGAACGATGATGAAAACAATTCAGCTTTGACTAATCTGGTGACTCTGGTGCATAAATTCCTCGGGGTGCAATATCTGTGTAGATCTGCAGGGGAACTGGAGATCTTGTAGGATTTCCATGCCAGGTCCCAAGCACAATGGCAAGCCAGATGTTCTGCTGAGATCCAGCGGTTGTGGGAGCCTCTAACCCTGGTTTTGCGTAGGGGGCATGCTGATCCCAAATCTGTAGAAATTTGGAGTGAAAGTAATCAAGGGCTGAGTTAGTGTCAGAGGCATTGGAGATGGGGGACCAGTCAGTAGACTGTAGATCAGCATGGAGGGAGGGATAGATCTAAGGACCTGAAGGAGCGGATGTTGATAATTTTGTGGGGTGCTTAGGAGCAGTGAATTTGGGGCACTCAGTAAGCTATGTGGTGGTCACTGAATGCATCAGGTAGGGTACCAGCATCAATGATGCAGTGTGGATGGTTGGTGAGGACTCAGTCTAAGAGAGTGTGGTTATGAGATTTCAGGTTAAGTTGGGTCAGGAGGAAATGAGTTGAGTGAGGTCTAGGGATTTTATATTTGGACAGAAATTGGAGCTGGGTGGTGAGAGTCAATTAATATTGATTTCTCCCAGGATGAGGAGAGCTCCAGAAGGGGCAAGAGCAGTTATAGAAGTCAGGAGTTCAGAGATCATTGAGGCAGATAGGCCAGGGCAGAAGTAGATGCCCACCATGTAAATTGGGAGTGAGAAAGGAAGGGGAAAGTGTGAGTGCAAGGAGTTCATAGGCAATGGGAGTGGACACAGCACAGTGGAGAACTGAATAGCGGAGGATCGGTAGATAGCAATACCACCACCCTTTTTGGGGTGGTCTTGATAGTTGAGGGTGAAACTTGGGATGGTAATGACTGAGTCAGGAATTTTGGGGAATACCCAGGATTCAGATATAATGAAGACAACAGGTAAGACAGAGGTGATGATAGGCTGAAGCAGGTCAATTTTGGGTAGGAGACTACAGATGTTGATGTGTGCCGCCTGGAGCCCTTTGGGAATATCAGTGGGAAGGGCATGGACAGGGCCTGGGTTGGTCTCAACATTATCAGCCGTGAGGAGTAAAAGGGGAATAAGTGCTTGATAGAGAAATAAGGGTGCCAGAGGTGGTGATGCTATAAGACGGGAGGAGTAGGAGGGTGTGGGCTAAGGGAGAGTCGGAAGTGCATAAAATGGAGCCAGAAGGTGACAGAAGGGAGGAGAGAGGCACCTGGGCACCAGGGGGAGTGGGTAAGAGGAGGGAGGCAGGAGGAGGAGAGGGTAGAAGTCAGAGGCAAGGTAGAGAGGGGGAAGGTAGGATGGAGTGGCAAATAATGGATTTGGACAGGGGCAAAGGGGGAGATTGGTGTTGGGAAGTAGAAAGAAAGATAGTGGGTCAGTTTCATCCATCACGTGTGTCAAAATGTACATAGACATAATGCCGCATGCATATACTGCACTGCAAAACAGCGGATATAAGCCATGCGTATGTCTTTTTTAGGAGGCTCCACTCACACCCCCACACCTAAATTAACAAACTCGGGGGGGGGGGTAACAGAAATATCACACAAAGTCTGAAAAAAGAAAATTTCCATGCATCTGGGACTGGGAATAGAACCTGGTCCCAAACGCATTGCCTGGTTTCCTTGCTATCAGTGACTCATGCAATCGAGTCACGGCAGCTGCTTGATGGAATCCCATCCCAGTAGAGGTCTTATCCTCTGCCTGGGACAGTGAGAGGGTGCAGTACCACGGACAGTCTCATTCATGGGCTTGCACCCTCTCGCTGTCCTATACTGCGCTATTGCAGTTTCAGGGTTTTGTCATACACTATTAAGCATATGACATTTTGACCCAGTACCATTTCATCACAGGTACGTTAACTACTCTGTACCTGCTGTAATAAAAGTTGCAAATGTAAAACTTTCCTCAGAAATCCTGGATGCTGCTGAAATTTGGGGATCTTTTGAACCTAAAACACTACAGAAAAAGGTTAAAATGTTGGCATCATATTTATCCTTGCCACAGTCTATCACCACCTGTGCAATCAGGGCTCAGTCAGTGAAACTAGACTGACCCCAGTCTGCAACTCTAAAACATTCTCATATTAGTTCAATTTAATTTCATAGGATTTCCTGTTAGATATGATAATACAGAGAATCCTCCTAATAAGGATGGCTAGCTTCACGTCAATTTATCCCTATGATACCCAACACATCTTTTTATACATTTTTTTAAATGACTCTATAGGCTTGTAAAGGAGAGGTTGTTGTTTACATTTATACTGAAACTGCATTTATTAAAGTCACCAGGTAACCTATGAGGAGTCATTTAGCCTCTTAATAGCCTCTACAGGCATTTAAAATCAGGTGTGAATTGTCCCTTTTAAACAGAATTATAATTCCTATTAACCATTTACATTAGCACTGTCTGTAGGAAGTGAACTGTTCCAAGGGAAATGTCCCTTTTATCTGAACATCCCTGTTATCAGCATCCCTATTAAGTGGACCCAACTATATATGTAAATATTTCATGGGACATATTTATGGCTACCACTGTATGTGGCAAGTATATACAAATCAGAAATAAACAGTATGTGCACAAGAATGCAGTTATCAAGCAGCAGTACATACTGTATGGGGGAGATAGTTGCCTATCAGGGATTGAGAATGCCCACGGACCATATGGGTGAGGGGAACAGGGAGGATGGAGAAAAGGAGCACGAAGGGTCTACAGTAAGTGCAGGGCAGTGGTGAGCAGTGAACTGATGGAGTTGAGCTTTGAGGGAAGTGGGACAGGAAGACAAATATATAAAAGGAGGTTATTCCCGAGAAGGAGGTGGAGCTATGAGAAGGCAGGGTGCTGATCTGAAGATTTACAGAAGGTGGAGGTAAACAAATTGGAGATCAAAAGATTTGAGGGAGTAGGAGAGACTAGCAGGAATGGAAGGAGTAGGATGTGTGGAGAGATAGCAGAGCAGGGAACTAAACCCGAACTTTTCAATGAAAGAGACACAGTAGCAGAGGTGCCTGTTTGCTGGGGCGGGGTGCTAAAGACTGAAGCAGTGGAGAGTGAGCAGAGCAGTTTAGGGCAAAGTGACAGAAGGAATGCAGGAGAGGGCCCAGGTTGATATCCCTGTCTTGATGCTGCTGACCTTCATGCTGTAGTGCTTGCTTTTGCATACTCCAAGCCTAACTACTCTAATGTGTTCTACAAAGGCTTACCCACTACTCAGATTCACCACCTGCAGCTAATACAGAATGCTACAGTGAGATTATTGACTTCTACTCAGAAGTCAGATCATATAACGTTATTGCTCTGCGCCTCTATGTAACTGCCCTAATTAATTTCTCCCTGCCCCCCCCCACCAGTTTCCTCCATCTTTCTCTGCTGAACAAAGTGTCAGCGGTGCTTCATTCACCCTTCAAATTGTAACCATCTGCAGTTTAAAACCGTATCTTCAATAGTGTTCCAGTTTGCACTTACCATTTGTTACTTGTTGCTTTTCAGATGCTCTGCTTAGCTCAACTTGTTCATTTTGTTGCTACTTAATTGTTTAACTTATAGTTTTGATTTGTGTAACTGACTGTTGTAACTTATTGCTGTATTCGCCTCATTTTCCCTTCCCCTAAGACGCATCTGGAAATGAGCTATTTCAGCTCAGTATGTGTTTCCTGGTAAATCTTTTAAAATAAATACATACATACATGCATAATTAAATAAATATACACATACATATAGAACTAAATAAATAAATGTGTGTCTTGGACTGGCTGCCAGTTAGGTGGTGAGTTGACTACAAGGTCCTTTTATTTACATATACTGTAAAGCCCTGAATGAACTAGCTCCCCAGCATATCAGCAATCTCCTGACCCACTGTGTTCCTATTGGGGTGGTAAGATCCATAGGGCAGGGGCTTTGGCAAGCATTGTTCTACTACCACCAAAAATCTACAGAAGATCCAGCTTTTGTGGTGGGCAGCTCCTGCCATCTGGAATTCTCCCTTCCGAGATATAGTACTGTCCTCCAATTTCTTGAACACCTTCAATGATCATCTGATCCAGAAGAGATAAAAAAAACAGCTCAAAACATTTTTCTCAGATCTTTTCAGTGTACAACGATTCATGACACAGCAATTCTAGATAATATTTCTCTTCTGTGACTCTCCCAAGAACTAAACATTTAAGCAGAAAAAAAAAGTTTCTACACCAGGACAAAAAAATTGCTATTAAAATGTTAATGTGGGGAAAGTTCCTAGCCCTGATGGGCTTGCAGTAGACTTGTATAAAACTTTTCACAAGGCCCTAGATTCCATCATCACTGGATTGTTTAATTACTTCCTGGAGCAGAAAAGCAGACCCACTAGATTTAACGAGGACCTTATTATGGTAATTCATAAAAAGGTAAGGAAACAACTAAGTGTACCTCATAAAGGTCAACATTTCTTCCAAATCTTGATTATTAAACCTTTATAAAAATGTTAGTCTGAAGACTAGAAAAATACTTACTGCACTACGCATGTTAATTTACAAGACAGAAATGGCAGAAGCTTAGCACTCAGCCCCAGGTTAACTCCATTGCATATCCAATTGAAATATCTCCAAAAATGTATTTTGCAATGCAATTCAGTTTATTAGAGTGCAGGTAAACTGCAGATCAAAACAGGTATATGGGCATAAAATTCAGTTTATGAGCGTAGTGCCTGTTCCTGGTCACCTGACACATTTCAAGCCTCTGACTGACTCTTTCTTAATGGAAGTGGCCCACCCATTCCAAAGCCTAAACTACCACTGCTTCCTAAAGCTATAGTCAGGGCCCCTGGTATTCTGCGGCAGAATTTTCTGATTTCTGCGGCAGGGCTCCTTGACTTCTGCGGCAGCATTTTCTGATTTCTGCAGCATGATTTATTCATTTCTCTGGCAGAATGCAGTCCTGTCATTGGCTAAACATGATGTGATGTCATTGATGACGTCATATGCTGAGCATAGAGGAGGAGCTTCAGGATAAACGAGGTGGGAAAGAAAGCCTGGCACTATGGAGAAACAGTATATTTATATGAAAATTCACCAAAAACAATGAATTCTGCGGCACTATATGTATTCTGCGGCATGATGCAAATTCTGCGGCAAATTCCGCAACTGCAGAACCGCAAAATTCCAGGTGCCTTGGCTATAGTACATGAAATGCCCAGGATCAAAGCATGACCTGCTATGCAATTCACCACGCTGAGTAAAAAGTGCAAACATTGCAATAAATACCATCATAAATACACATTTCTAATACAATACTGCAAAATGACAATTTTTTTATTTGGTTTTTGTTGACCGGGTAAGTGCACTAGACAAATCCTGCCTATTTTCAGGCACGACCCGGAGGAGGGGGATACAGATGAATGCCAACTGACCTTGAACCAGATTAAGCTGTACTCATACTAATAAAAACAAATATTTGAGAAAGTGAAGGAAAATAGCTGCTTCAGAAGGAATTTGGATAATAATCAATAGATTTGAAAAACGTAGTCAGTTTGCGGCAGGAAACAGAGCATCACTTCCTCATTTACATTTTATAAAAACGGTACCACATCAATTTTCTCGTTTAGATCTGGTCATTCTGTTGATTTTAATGTAAAAATTCAGTCATTCTCCCTTTGTCTCACTGTTCCATCACAATCTCCACCCCTCTTCGGAGGATACTTTTTCTGTACCTTTGAACCCGATGCTGTGTATAACACCCCCCCCACCTGTATTTTATAATGTGGGTTGCAGGGGCATTATTTTTATCCCCTTTTATGATCCCTTGCACTTGTGCAAGGAATGTTTTGCTACAAACTGCATTTTAGAGTTGTGTCACTGCCGAGCCTATTGTAGCTGAAACTGCAATGGGCTTGGTAGTGTAGACCAATGGCCAGGCACTGTGGTCATGACACTAGTTTTGCTTACTGACATGGCACTTTGTGTAGTTGAAAGAAATGAACTTTTCCAATGAGAGATCACTTCATTGCTTTCATTTGCATAAAGCAGAGACTCATCACTGTTCCCCACAGCAGCCATGATCATAGTAAGTCATTGGAAAAGTACAGCTCCCCCCAATCCAGAAGACACAGAGTTTATAGAAGGGCCCTAGCAATGTGGATTAAACAATGGTAAGAAAGGACACCCCATTCCCAAAACCATATATTTATGAGATGGTGACTGTTAAACATCCCGTACCACAGTATTTTACAACTTGCATTTGCCACTGCCATGCCTGAGGTTTGCAGTGGGGGTGAGGGAGGCGGTGTTTCATTTTTCATAGCAGTCTTAACACTGTCTTGTGTTTAAATGGTTACTTCTGAATTGTTATAACTGTTGATTTCAATACATATCAGGAGACCAGTGAAACAGTAAAAACATGGTCTTCCAAATACCGTGTGTGTATGGGGTGGTAAGACCCAGCTCTAATTTTAATTAAAAAGCAAAACCCCCCTAAGCATCTTGACTTATTTACAGCATTCATGTACCTGTAACCTGACATGTTAACTTCCTTTACTTTTCACTGAATGTAAATATTAAAAGAATGCATGTGGCAGCAGATCTGGAGGAAGGGTGGCTACCAACATCCATGCATGGATACAAAGCAGCGATACTCGAATTCCCCAGTCCAGAAATACAATGTAATACTGTACTAATCTCCTATCCAGAATCAGGCCAGTCAGTAATGGAATGAGACGCACACACACACACACACATGGGAGAGGCAGACAGGGCAGTCTGTGAATGTCTGTGCCAACGCAGGACTCCCCGACCCGACCAGCGGATCACCGGCACTCCCATCCATTGTGTTTCACAATTTGTCCTGTCACAGGAAATAAGTGGGAGACACAAAGTGGGACCATGAAGTTGCTGCAATGCTGTGTGTCTGTCTATGGCTCACTGTGTCTGTGCTGCAGTTGCTTCTTCTTTGGTCGGGTTCCCCCTGCCCAGTCAATGAGACACTGCAATAAAACGTCTGTCTTCTGTGTTGTGTTGCATGGCTAGGGCCCCTCTCCTCCTGCAAGTGTCCTTATAGCTGCCATACCCCTTGCTGGAGTTCCCTCCCATCCTGTTTGGCTGCAGATTCTCAGGAATCACAGATAGAGCGAGCTGAAGCAGAGATAGTGGTCAGAGCCACAGCAGAGCGTGTTGTGGTTGGTTTGTTGGAAAGTGACTGGTACCATGCAAGAGATCATGGACATCAGGGCCACAGAGACAGAAACAGTGTGTGCTCCCCTGGTGCTTCACACTGAGGGTTAACCTGAGAAAGAGAGACCCTACAGTGACAGAGTGGCAGATCGCACCCGACTTACTGGGGATGCAAGCGGGGAGAGCAGAGTGGTGCAGGAGACACAGCACACATTGGGATCAGAGGTAGCGTTCTGGTCCATAGGAGGGGGGTGTGTGGGAGAGATAGAAAGAGAGTAAAGTGGCCTGGTAGGTGTCGTTCATTCCCAGACCCCCACCCTCTATCCTGCCTTGAGCATCAGAGACAGGGCACAAGAGAGACACATAAAAGTACCTGTAAAAATCCTCTGTGTGTGGTTGGGACCGGCAGTCCTGTAAGAGGCATCCTCATGGCTGTCAGTACCAGTGAGCTTGGGCCTCCTCGTGCAGTTTCCTCTGTGTATGGTCCACTGTGTGTGTCATTGGTATGGCAGTGCAGGGAAGAGACAACAACATCGCTGGTGGCCAGTTCCTGCAGCCGCAGTCCAGTAAGAGGCATCTTCTTGTTGCTACCCAGCCAGCCACCCCATGGATCTTCATGCACCAGGACACAGTGAGATCCCCAGATGTAACACAGCAGTGTAACACCTGAGAAACCTTGGTGCTCAGTACTGTGCATGAAGGAGGGCAAAAAAAACAGTGTTCATCAATGCTGCAGACAGTAATTTGCACAAGAAATGTCACAGATCATCTTAGTAGTGTATCTGTGACATTCCTATGTGCATAACAGCAGTGGAGTATGCATTATTTGTTAGGGACTAATTAGCAGGGTGGAAGGATACACTACATTTTTAGGGATTTAAACAGCAAAAAAAATATTTTCTGTTGTTTAAACACAACCTATGTAATAAGTTAACCCATAAGAAAGGCTGCCAAAGAGGGTTTAATAGTTTTAATAAACAAATACTATTACAATTGCTATAAAGATTCATGAACGTGCTAGCAAACATTTCACATTGACAAATGCTTGTTTGCATAGCACTCATGTTCTCATCAATACTTCTGTGCAGTTGGCTATCTAGTTTTACAATGTAAAACCCATGACTGGAGCAGGTGGCCATAAATACAACACCTTCTGTTGCACAAAATGTCTTTGATCTGTTCCTCCTTTTCATTAGCAGCATTGGTAAAGGTTTCAGTGTTTTCCATCACTGTGCAGCTTTTGTATCTCCTACACTTTTTTGAATCATTTTTGGGGGGTAACCACAGAATCCTTTCTTTTAGGTGTTCAAGCAACTCTACATTGGCCCATGTCTCCTTGAGGTTTCTTCTCTTCTGGATACCACTCTAAGTGGTGTCTGGGACAGATGTCTCAATGTTGTGTCTGCTCTTAACATGGGACATTTCTTATTAATAATGTCACAGATATTATTTGTCTTCAAAGCAAGTGTGGTGACAAAGTTAACACTATTGTTGCAGTCATTAGGTCTCCTAAAGCCACTTGTTATCTTCTTCCTGTGTTCTACATTCTTCTTTTGCTCTGGCATTTCTTATTATCTCACTGCTATAACCACATACCCTGAACCTATCTTCCACTTCATTTTCTCTTGTACTGTAAATTTCCTCATCCCTGACATCTCTAAGGATATGAGTAAACTACCCTGTGGGAATCTCCCTGATAGTGTAGAGGTGAAAGTGGAAGCTATCAGCTCTGAGGAGGGTGTTCCTATCAGTCTGCTTTCTAAACAAGTCAATGGCAATTCCAGCCCTCTCATCCTTCCTGATGACAGGATCCATGAAGTTAATTTCATTTTAACTTATGGATACTGTGAATTTGGCATTACTATTGCTTTTTTCAAGGTAATCCACAAATTCATCAAGTTCTATTCACCACCTGCCCACACCAATATGATATTATCTATGAAGCATTTACATAAATCTATCCTATTGAAAAAAGGATTAGTCTCACTATTCAGAACAGCTTCAGTTTCCCACTTACCCATAAACAAATTTGTGCTGTTGGGAGGCAAATGACAACCCCACTGCTGTTCCCTTCCCATAAACAAATCTGTGTAGTTGGGAGTGAATGATGCCCCCACTGCTGTTCCCTTTTTTGATAGAAAAACTTGCCATTAAACCAAAAAGCATTCCACTAACACAATTTGTGCCAATTTAACTAGTTTCTCAGTGGGGTGGTCCTGTTCCTCCCTATCATCCATAAGAAATCCCCTGGCTTCCAACCCCTCAGCATGGGGTATATCCATATATAAGGAGGTGACATCAAGTGTTACTAGCCATGTTTTCCTCTTGATGACTAAATCACTGAGAATGTTGAGTATGTGGTCAGTGTCTTTAACATACGTTCTCAGTTTTTTATAAATACGCCCAAGGTAGAATTCCATCAATTTAGAAATGGGGTCAGTTAAAGAAACAGTTTCAGACATAATCTGTCTATCTGCAGGGTCTGCTAGACACTTGTGTACTACGGCAAAAGGAGAAAGCACGTCTTGGGTTATCGACCTTAATAAAGCAAGAACATCTTTGGGTGAAAGTTCTTCCTCAGTGACATAGTCCAGAAAGTGGTCAATTCTTTTGTTTACAGGGGTTCATGGTAATCTGCATCCCTTACTTGACTGTAAGATCCCCCTGATATATTTCTCCTTGTCCATGACAATGACAGATCCCCCTTTGTCTGCTGCTTTTATGATGATGGAAGCATCCCTGCTCAGATTTTCCAAGGTCTTCCATTACTCCTTCAATATATTGCACTAGGTCCTGGCTTATGGGGCCATTGCCAGTGCATGAAAATCTTCCTCATGTGCTTTTATGAAGGTGTGTAACATTCAGGTGAGTGGTGAGCAGAATGCTATTTGTTTTAAAAAAAATTCTGTTTCTCTGCATGACTCATTTTCTTGTGAATGCTCATTTTGTGATTCATTAACAGTCGCTTCAGTTGCCTCCCCTGGTGTCCTTTTGGTGTAATGTCATCCTTTTGGAGTAATAACTTTTCAGGCTCCAATTTCTCACAAGTCAATGCAGATCAATCACAATATTGGAATGGTTAACTTTTGTGGTAGGGTTAAATGAAAATCCACACTTTAATACTTTTAACTCACTCTCTATAAGTTGTTCAGATGAGCTATTAATTACATTTATCCCCTCCTCCCTTACCATGTCTCCTGCATCATGCCCTGTTGCCACCTTTTATTCTGCCTTCTGCCCTCTTTTTCAGCATGGAACTAAATTGTACTGATAGTGTGTCATCCTGTGCAGACCCTTAGACTCAGTTACTCTCCATCTTTGCTCCTGGACCTGCGCCCTTTTTATGACCCTCTCCTGCCTGCTGCAACATATCACCGCTGCAGGGAGGTGGGAATTACTAGCTGGCAATGGTAAGGGATTAGAGGAGTGCTGGCGAAGAGGGGTAGTCAGGACTCTGAAGACTAAGAGATGCCCTGGGGTGAAATGGGGATTTGGGAGTGACCTAATGTGTTTAATCCCCATAGCTAGGGATCCCACCAGACTAAGTGTGCAGATAGCTGATGGGTCGGTCGTCACTATGTTTTCTTTTCGGACAGTGTTATGAAATGTCAGATCAATGAAGAATAAGACCACTATTATAGTGGATTTTATATCTTATTCCCCAGTATATCTGGCTTGCTTCTTGGAGACCTGAATTGGTGATGATACTGGTCCATTTTGAAGGCAGCCATCCCAGCTGGATTCTCTGTGGTGTACTGCCTGAGAAAGGGTCATGGGGGGGGGGCATCTGCTTTAGATTTGAATTGAACCTGATGGTGCACCAGGTGGGGATACCTCATTGCTCAACTACATGACTGTACCTGGGAGTCCAGGTGCAGGTTACACAATCCTCCTCATTTACCAGCCTCTGGCAAGCAAGTGGGATTTTCTGCAGGAAATAGTGGACTTTATCACCGACAAAGCATTGGAGTTGGCAAAATGAATTATTCTGAACAACTTCATTGTCTGGGTTGATGACTAACACTTGCATTTTGAACAAGACTTCCTCTAAGAAATGAAATCCCTGGGCCTTGCACAAGCAGTTTCTTCTTCTCCTCACTGACATTGACATACCTTGGACTTGGTGTTCTCCCTGGGGCTTCAGATAGAAAACCCCAGAACTGATCAAATTAATTGGTTGGATCATTGCACCAGAAGGTTTGATTTCAGGGCTCCCCTTTGTAGTCCACCCCTTGTGGAGATGGTCCCGTACTGCCCTTTATGAAGGCTTAGGCCAGATGGACTTATGGCTCTGCAGGACACCTCAGTTATGCTGATGGCATGTGCTGTTTGGAGGAGGCAATGGTGACTTATGCTTGAGCCATGGGTGCAGCCTTTGACCTCATAGTGCCAGTTTATGTATGCTGATTGATTTCACATCTTGGCTCACCATGTTTTGACAGTGAACTAAGAGAGATGAATGCAATGAGGCAGATGTTGGAGCATTGTTGATGGTACTCAGCTTTGCCATTTTCACCTGAGACACATGGCACAGTGGGTATGCTAAATCAGTGCTTGACTGAGATCCAGGACTGGATGTCATCAAGTTGGCTGAGACTCAACGTGATAACCACTGACATGCTGGTGACTGAGCTGTGTCAGATGGGGGGGAATTGCAGCTGCTGAGAAGGAGACAAGACTTTGGCTTGGCACATGTGAGCTTTTGGTTGCTGAAAAGGTGCAGAATCTAGGTGTTATTCTGGATAAGGGGCAGACATTTAAGGCTCAGGTGTTGGCAGTAGTTTGATATGACTTCTACCATCTTAAAAACATCAGTTGGATTTAATCCCTTATCCCCCTGGAGGACTTGCTCTCAATGGTGCATGCTTTTGTGACCTTATGGCTGGATTACTATAATACTGTTTATCTTGGGGTCAGTGGAGGTATGTTGGGGTGTCTGCAGTTGGTGCCGAACAGAGCTGCTAGGCTGCTGACCAGTCTTCCAAGTTCAAACCATCTCCCGGGGCATTAAGGTCAGAACAGTGTCAAGTAACAACAGCACAGCCAAAGAACCAGTAAAAATGGCTATCCAAAACAGCGGCTAGGATAAATGTAGTATGGAATAATAGTGCCAGTGGTAGCAATCCAAGCACACACAGGGGACTACTACCGTGGTGAGGACACATTAGGAAAGTTTTGTTTTAGCAGGGGGTTCCACCCCTGCACTGCTTGACTCAGGGGGGCTCTGTCCCCCACACCCCCTGGCATTAAAATAACAAACTCTGTAGGGATGCAGATCACCTGTGTGATCCCCTGCACTCTTACATGCCTGCACACCCTCTCTGCTTCACCGAGGAAAGCCTCCTGGTTGTGCTAGGCTCAAAACCTCGGGGGACCCATCCTTCAAGGTCACGGGCCCAGTTCTTTGGAATTGGCTCCCGAGGACCCTGATAGAGGGCCCCCTTGGTGGAGTCTTTTAAAAGAGGGCTTAAAACCTACCCATTTGCATAGAAAAGGGAAAGGGGAAATTGTTTAACCAGGAAAGGTACACTAAGCCGGAGATTGTTTCCAGGTGCGACCTGGGAGCACAAGGAAGTTAAGTGACTTGCTCAGGGTCACACAGTATGCAAGGGGGGCCAATGGGATTTAAACCTAGGTCTCAAGGTTTGCAGCTCAGTTCCCTTAAAGTAGCAGTGCAACAAAAATTAGGCAAAAATTTGACCCTACTGTTTTTTTCACTATAAAAGATTCCAAGCATTTTCCAGTTTAATATGTTTTCTAATTCCACCAAAATATGAGTATTTTATAAATGTTTTAATTGATTTTTTTCTCAAGAAAAAAGATGGCCACCTCATTTTCCATAGAAATAACATTGTAGGCCTGGCAAGGGTTAGGATCGCAAAAAAAAAGAAAAAAAGATTCATGGTGCACAGCATAGGAAGTAGTTAAATAAATACATTTGACTGGTATGCTAATATTTTTCTTAATTGTAGTTGAAACTAGCTTTTTTGGAAAATCATTTTTCGTTGCACTGCTACTTTAACCACTATGCAATACTGCCTCCACAGGCATAGGCATATGCCTATGGGAAGTGTGAGTCCTTAATTGGTCACTATAGTAGAATGAATAACTGGGGTGCTATGCAGTACATTTCAGCTGTTGCCCAGAAAATGTTAATACTGTATAGTGTGATTGTATTTATTTGTATTGTTTTAATTGTGATTGTATATATTTGTTGTGATTTACTGCTATATCTATTTTTATTGTACTGGTGCCCTGAGCCTCTAGGGAAGGGTGTTATATATATATAGGATAAAGTATGGGGTGCAGTGTGTAATGAGAATTTTATACACACCCGAATTGTTGGATGTCACATAAACCCTGAGGGCGAAGCCCAAGGGGTTTATGCAGCCATTCAACAATGAGGATGTGTGTAAAATTCGAGTTCACACACTGCACCCCATACTTTTGCTTTATTTGAATGACGGGTCATGTTTTTTCACTGCATTCTTTCACATAAAGAACTGTGTATTAAATGCCATAATTAACACTTGTGTATTATGGCATTTAATACACGGCTATTTGTATGGGAAAAACATGACCCATTAATTAAAAAGAAACAAAATCTACTATTACTACTATTTCTCTTCTCATTCTTATCCATTCCTGTTGTGTGTGTGATCCTCATATAATCAATGCTTCTGATGTCAACTCAGCCTTGGATTTTTTGATCAACTCCTTCAATGCTGCCTGTGACACCTATGCCACTTTCAAAAGGCATAAAATCAAAAGGCCTTTGCAATCCTTGGCTCTCCACTGAACTACTTACAGATCTGAAAGCAAGGGACCTCCTCTGGCTTTGGGCATGGGCCACTGGCAATCAAGCCGATATTCAGAACTACAAATGGGCGCAAAACAACTACACTATATCAATCCGCCAGAAGAAAATGCATACTAGAGAGATACCCTCACGAACACCTGGGGTAAGGGAAAAACCTTCTGGGACAATCTTAAAGAAGTAGCTGGGAAGCAGCCAAAAGCCTCACCTACTGTTTGTCATTGATGGTGGCATAACTCTCAACCCTACCACAATTGCAAATACTTTCAATACTGCATTCTCTGACCTCAGTAGTGTTCTCCCTTGAGACTTTTTCAATGATGACCACCCTCCTTCTCTTACCCTCAGCCCACAACCCCTCCCTCCAACTGCTCACCATTCTACTTTAAAGAAGTCAGGATGCATGAGGTCCGTAAATACGACTCTAATGCAATCGCCAAATCCAGAACTAGTGGGGGACTCACTCGACCTCAAGCTGGTGTCCCTCACCTTTGATGAAGTGCTACTTCCACTAACAAAAATTTTCAACCTCTCCCTCACCCTCAGCCAGTTCCCTGACAAATGGAAATCAGCCACAGTAACCCCAGTCCACAAAAGTGGGAACAATGATCTGCATGTAAACTATCAGCCTATCTCCATACTTTCCCCCCAAGGCCATTGAACGTATGGTATCTGACCAGCTAACAGAATACCTGGACAAACACAACATCCTCTGCCCACAACAACATGATTTCTGTACAGGTCACAGTACTACATCGGCCCTCCTTGAATTCACCAGTGCTATCCACTGCTCGTTGGACAATAGCCTCCTAACTGGGTCAGTCTTCATTGACCTGACCAAGGCTTTTGACACTGTACATCATAATCTATTAATCACACAGCTACATTCTACTGGGCTCTCACCTGAGTCCACTACCTGGTTCAAGAGCTACTTGGAGAACTGCTCCTAAAGAGTGAAAATAGCTGATGATCTCTCAGATGCACATCCTGTTCACTCAGGAGTTCCTCAAGGCTCCATTCTTGGGCCACTTCTTTCCAGCCTTTTTCTGAATGATCTTCCTCAATCCTGTACAGCACAAATCCTCTCCTATGCTGACGACGCCATCATCATCTCCTCTCACAAGGATCTGGACCACTTTCAAAGAATCTACAGCTTGCCTTCACCTCGATTGAAATTTGGTTTAGTACACATAAATTGGTTCTCAACTACTAAAAAACCAAGTCCCTGCTCTTCTGCAGCCCGCACAACAAACACAGACTCAATCCTATCATGATCAAAAACTGCCTTGGTGCAACCCCCGAACAGGTTCAATCCTTTAAATATTTAGGTATTACCATCGATTGTAACCTATCATATGCTACACACATTGACAACATTGCCAAGGCTGCCAACACTCACATTGGCCTACTCTTCAGGCACAGGCAATGCCTTACCTCAGATGCCTTAAGGATTGCAGTACAGACCTCAGTAATCTCAATAATCGACTATGGCCTGATCATCTATAGCTCTGCTTCTGCCACTGCTCTCAGGTGCATATCCATTGCAGTAAACAAAGTCTGCCGTCTCATAACTGGCACCCATCACCTCACCCACATGCGAGATCTCTACGCACAGATAGGCTTCAACTTTCAAACCGGATCAAGTACCAAACCTGCCTTATGACAAAGAAAATAACACTAGGCCTTGCTCCCCCAGGTGACCAAGCTCTACTCTGCCCAGCGCAGACTATTCAAATCACCAGGGGCTCTGAATCCCAGCTTCTGCATATCCTGTGATTCCGCACCATGCAAAGGCAAAGATCGTTTGAGCACGGAGCTCCCAGCTGGTTCAATGGTCTCAATATTGACATCACCTCAATGCCAAAGCTTGGCCCATTCAGATCCAGTCTCCATCACATCCTGTCTGCATCTAGCTCCTGAAACTGTCCTTCCTAATTGTTCTCCCCTCTCCTCTTTGCTCTTTCTACCTAGCACTTAATCCTCTCCCTCTCAACTCCCTCTCCCATACACCCATTCATCCTCCCCTCATCCCACCCTCCTTTCCAACCCCCCGTAGCACTTTAATTGATATTTGACAAGTGCCTATGGCTGTACCCCACTAGTGTGTCTCTCTTCCATACCGTGTCAACCCTGTCACCAGATCTCCTTCTGGCATTGTTGCCACTGTATTGAATGTACAAAACTGTATGTAACTGCCTGTAACCCACTGTTATACTGTTATTCAATGTCTTGTTTGAATTGTACCTCAACTGACTTGGAACCTTTGTAAAAGAGCCTTGGCTCAAAGGTACTTGTAATCCTAGATTCAAATAAATAAAACCTCAGACTCCTCCTTGGAGCAGGGCCTATAATTCGCCTTGTTCTCCTCTGAAAAAGGTAGTTCTGAATTTGTAGTATTTCCCTTAATTTTGCCTGCATCTGTGTGATAATCTAGTGGCGACTCTCTTGCCCTCCTTTTCAGTTCTGGTTTCAGCCTACTGTTATTGCTTGTCTCTCTCCCAAACTGCCTTGTTTGCACCAATCAAATATTTGGCCCAGAGCATAGTTCCATGTGTCATGATCAAATCATTTTTTTTTTTAATTGCTTTTATTTTACTGTGTAGCTAATTAATCTCATAGAGGACTCAAGCAAGATTTCACCCCAGCCTTTCAAAACAGCCTCCCTATCTCTCCAAAACAGTGGAAGTTTTAAAATTCTAAGTCCCCTTGGAACCTCCTGTGTCAGGGAGAGATTGGGAGGATTTTATGAATGGCTGGAATGAAATCTTGCTTGAATCCTCCATAATTAAAGATACAGGAACACAACTAGAAGTAAATATAGAACAGTTGAGTATCAGAGAAGATGCTCTACGATAGTTTGAAACCACAGAAAAGTGTAATGTCTTAAGTAAAGGTACATGAAAAACAATTGAAAGATTTGACAATAAAACAACAGAAATGGTTTTTTAAATTGGATAATGACACAAGGAACTATGCTCAGGGCCATTTATTTATATTGGTCCAAACAAGGCAGTGGGAAAGAGACAAGTAATAACAGTAGGCCAAAACCAATACTGAAAAAGGGGACAAGAATCGCCACTAGATTATGGCACAGGGGTGGACAAACCCTGCTTGAGGAGGAGTCAGAGGTTCACACACAGCAGAAATGGAGAAGAACAAGAAGAGAGAGCAGAAGGCAAAATACAAGTTGACAACAGGGGACAATGCAGGAGGCACCCCAAGAGGAGAAGGAGATAAATGTTATTAATATCTTATTCAAGCAACTTCCAGAGACTGGGTTAAAAGTACTAAACCATGGACTGTTATTTGTCCCTACCACAAATTTTAGCCATTTTGATACTGTGATTTATCTGCAACAACTTGTGGAAATATGAGCCTGAAAAGTTATTACTCCAGAGGGACACCTGGTGAGGAAATGGAAATGGTTGTTAATGAATCACAAAATGAGCATTCGCAAGGGAGTGAGTCAAGCAAAGAACTAGAAAACCTTTTTCAGAAAAAATTCTGCCCACCACTCACCCCAACATAATGTACTTCCATAAAAGTATGTGAGACAGATTTGTATGCACTGATAATAGCCCTACAAGCCAGGACCTATTGCAGTATTGGTTCCATGTGATAATGGCAATCGTGGAAAGGTGATCGCCATTAGGGCACATGTACATCGATGAAAATCAGTTTTGGTGATGTACACTCCCAACGCACAGCAAAAGGGTGCCGGGGACTTTTTTATGTGGGGCTGTGCCCCGCACCTCCATAACTAAAGGATTCTCAACTTCAGGGGGGTGCATGTCGGGGGGGTGCAAAATGGGAAAAATATTTCACAGCTGGGCACAACAAAAGGCATGTGCGCCCAGACCTGAACCCAGCATCCTTGCAACCCTAGCCTGCCACCCACCCACCCACCATGCCATGGGGCCAGCTTGGCAGCCCACTGCCACACTATGCCTCACAAACCCTCCCTCCCCTTCTGCCCGTCACTTGGCGTGCTCGCTCCCCCCCATGTGTGTATACATAAAGTGACATCCTGTTGTTATATTCATGAACCCCCCCTCATCTGGTAGCCCTCCCTGCCCAGTAGCTCTGTGGACAGGCTCCGTGATTGAGTCACCCTTTTTGAAAGCACTCAGTCTCGGTCACCATTGTCGCGGGCTACCACAGTGTGTTGAATAAGAAATGGAAGGCCATAGAAAATCTGGGAGAGGAGGCTTCCATCATCATAAAGGCGGTGGACAAAAGGGATTTGTCATTGTGATAGACAAGGATAAATATGTCAAGAAAACATAGTCAACTAAGATATTCAGAGTACTATGATCCCCTGCAAACAGACCCAATGGAGGACTGCAAAAAATAATTGATTGCTTTCTGGACTATCTCATGGAGGAAGAATTATTACCCAAAGAAGTAATTGACTTTCTTAAGGTCAATAACCCAAGATGTACTTCCTTTAAGCTTTGCCAAAAATACACAAGTATCTAGCAGACTCCTCACTGGACTCATTATGTCTGGTATTGACTCCATTTCTAAATTGGTGGACTTCTAACTGGAGGGTATTGTCACAAAACTGAGAATATGTGTGAAAGACATTAGCCATATACTCAACATTCTCACTGATGCAGACATCAAAAGGGAAACATAGCTAGGGGCTGGAGACCATGAAATTTTTTCTTGATGAAAGGGTTGTCAGGACCCTCCTACTGAGATTTTGTTTGACTAGGTACAGATTATGTAGCTTGTCTTGTGCAAGAATTTGAAAATGTGTAGCCATCCCCCTTCCCCCCACATGAAAAGTTTTATTGTGTCTAGAGAAAGTATCAATGTATTTTTACCCCACACCTTGGGTAAGATATTTAAAACTTTGCCCTGGGACTAAATTAGCACTGCCTGGCATGTTAAATTAGTCCAGATCCAATAGCCCGCTATATTTAAAAGGGATAGCCCAGGTGCTAAACCTGCTGAATATAGCATGCTAAGGATGCCGGGCAAACTGGGCTGGGAGTGCAGTGCAAAAAAAAACCCAGGAATAAGACAGCTCTGAACATAGCAACCAGGAAGTGCACACCACAACAGCATCTGAGTTCACAGCTACATGAAGGACAGTAGAGGTGAACTATGTAGCCAATGTGTGTGCTAGCAAAGGCATGGAGTCAGTAAAGCTTCAAGCAGCAGTGCATGTAAAATTACATTGTGCAAAAATGTACAATATTTCTGAAACATGTGCACAGCGCAAACACATTTGCGCAGGTTTAGCACAGAGCTAAGCCATTTGCCCAGTGCAATCATGTTTTCCTGGGGCAAAACTTTGCTATATTCAAAAGTGACATGCAAATGAGCCTACTTAGGTAGTCTGTGGGCAAACATCAAGATTAGTATCTCATTATGACCTGACAGTTTGCCCAGTGCTAGCATCTCATTATGACCTGACAGTTTGCCCAGTGCTATTTCAGGGTCCCACAGCTCCACCTGTAGGTCAATCTGGAAGTATAGGACCTGGCTGGGTCTGCCACAGCTCCTCCTGTAGGTCAGTCTAGCAGTGCATGGTGGTAGCTGCAGGCTACATTTGTACAGTACAGCACAGCATATTGTGCCCCAGGGACTACACAGCACAGGCACAGGTGGTGGTGCTGCATGCACCTGTCAAGCTGTAGTTCATGCTACAGTGCACAGCAGACACGACAGTAGCAAAGGGGGCTGTATTGTGAGGAACACAGCAATGCCTATGGTGTGTAGGACAGTGATGACCACTGCACTTTACACAGTGACAGGCCCAACTTGCAGGTGTTTACTGACAGTGGACATTACTGTTATGCTGCTGTGTGACCCACAGATGCTGCATTACTGGCATGGGATGCTCACATTGACATATACATGGCTGGCTGTGTGTGCTGTGGTGTCTGTACAGATGTGCAGTATGTGGCTGGAGGGGGCACATACGATCAGACAGGCACACTGGTGTTGAGGTATTCCCAATACTGGCCCATGTGCTCCACATGACTTCTACCAGCCTTGTGGCCGCACCCTGTCTGTGGTGCAACCTGGCCACTTTTACACCTTCCCCTCAATGCCCTCTATGCCCACAGTGCTGCATGTGTGTGCTGGCATCTGTTGATGTCCACTGAAGGGAGGTCTGCAGGTGTGTGCTGTATGGTCACACTTGCCATGGTGTCCACTGGGAGTTGGGTCACCACTTACTGCCTGGCATGGCTGGGACTGGTGGCAGATAATGTCATCATAGTGATGCCATCAGTGAGCAGCATGTTTCCCCTATGTCTGACTTATTTCTATGTGTCATACTGATTGATTAGGGTCATTAAAGCCACACACAAGTTGCGCAAAGCACAAAGTCACGCAAAGCTGGTTTGCCCAGAGTTAAGACTACCTTTTCCTGGGTGGTAATTTGCACCGCACAAAGCGTTGCACTAAGTCACACAAAACTACTTTGCGTGGCCCTATTCGTGAATATAGCATTGCACTGACAAACACCCCTCAGTTTGCCCCTTGCATAAATTATCATTTGCCCAGTGCTAATGCAGTTTGCTCGTGCTATTTGACCTTTTGCATATTGCGGGCCCTTACTAAACTGGTGCTAAACCTACGTAAACGGTTTGCGCCCAGCACAAAGTTTTGAATATCTGGCCCCTTGTTTATAACATTCAAGATTTTCAAGATATTATTCTGCCCATCTTCTACCCATAATGATTCATGCTTAATCTTTTAAATGACACAAAATAAATGGTAGGAGACACATCGAAGGATGTCGGTGGTGAGAGCAAATACCCTTGAAGCAGCAATAGCAGAAACCTAGCACTCATCCCCCAAGTGAACTCTCTCTTTTGCAGGGTAATTCAATTTATTAGAGTGCAGGTAAAGTGCAGATCCAGACAAGCATACAGGCATACAATTCAACCCAGGAGCATAGTTCCTGTTCCTATAGTTGTTGTGGAAAAAGAAAAGTGCAGCATTAAAATGTTGACAATTATTTGCACCATATTATAATGCTGGACTCAGATTATGGAGGTTGTTATGGTACCATTATGCCATATTTTATGAACAAACTTTAGAAATGTTTTCTGTCATTTCCCCGCCATCGCCACCCCCCACACACATATAGAAATGGAAAGAGAGAAATGACTATACACAAGAAACTATCATGCTTTATTCCAAAATAAGAGATGTTGTAAAAGACACAGAACTGAAAAAACAGTAATTCCCTGCATGATACAACTGAAACTCAAAATAAAATACATATATTTTGTATGGACTGTATAAAAGTAGTTTGGAATAACCTGCTTTACGAAAATTTATTTGATGTCTTATTTAAAGAAACCTTTTTAAATGTTGGTCCAGGAAGGAATTAATTTGCAGATCCCTATAAACGATTAACATTGTTATCTTTTCAACAACCAGCTGATAACGTCATCCGGCAAGATCTGATTATTTTCTGTTTGTTAATGACAAGATTAGTGCTCATAAAACAATTAGGTAACTCTTATAAACTTCCAACTATATTTAACCTACATCAAATTATTTCAACATCAATATCTAGCCAAAAGATAATCTCTAAAATGTTTGATCTAATCTTAAAAGCAAACAAAATGGACCTTACCAATTTTAGGAAAAACTTGGCAAAAGTTGTTAATAGATTTTTATCAAGAAAACATGGTATGATTATGTGGATCCTTCAGGGTCTTTCTAAATAACTGGCTTAACCAAATAAATACAATATATTATTATACCCCTCATGTACTAAATAAATATAATTCCACAGTGTCTTAGTTGTGCAATAAATGCAGAGAAACTCCAAGAACATTGACTCATGTTATTGACACTTGTAGAGATGTTAACCTGTTCTGAAATGAGATTTTTGAAACATTAAATACTAAACTTGAGACCCAATTTAAAAAACTGAAAAAGAACTTTGCTTATTAGGCACCTCATCTATGCAATATGTGCCATTATAGGCAAAACTGACTCTTCTAAATTTAACATTAATTAATCCTAGTTGCTGCATAGCTAGAATTTGGAAGGTAAACTATTGCTGCATCTCTGGAAAAAAATTCTATTGAACTGCATGAAATTTGGGAAAACACACTATTTTACTTTGGAATTGCTCAATATATGCTACAGTATAGTAAATGGAGTTCTCCACAAAGAGAATTAGAATCTGGAACCTTCTAAACTGTCTTTTTCAAGGGACATTTACTACAACTATTCTCTTCACAGAAACAGACTTCGGCTGATGAAGAAGCAGTATACAATGACAGATCAGGAAGGCCTAATGTATAAATGTTATTGTTTATTGTATTACTGTATTATTTCAGGACACAGAGACATCATATATGATTTTTTTTCTATATTTTGTGACAAGTTTTCCATTAAATGTATATATATATATATATATGACTAGAGGCATCTAAGTGTCAGTCTAGCCATATGCCAAGAAAACTGAAGAAGAAGACTTAAACCTGAGGAGCGCTATCCAGAATCTTACAAACTGGGGTAGAGTGGAGCCTGACTAATCCTTGTCTAGTGCCAAAGGTCTAGAGACCATGGGATCTATTATCCAACTTTTCTTGGAATGCCGCAAGCCCTGGTGCACCAAATAGATGGCACAAGGGTCTTGAGGCCTTGTCTGGCCGGCACTCGGAATTCATGATGCTATGTGCCAGATACCACGAGTTAGACCTGCTTTTTGCTGATCTAACTTTCTGGCACACATGCAAACTTTTTAGGAAGCTGCTGCCATAAAATGGGTAAAGTGTCAGAAATGCTCACGACCTTTGTGAATTGGGCGCATGGTGTGGCAATGAGATTTGTGCAGCGCTGGGTTTGATTTGAGAATCAAGCCCCATGAGTCAGATTTTCAAAGAGATATGTTCCACTTTGGATGCTGTGATGGTGGAACCCTTTTTACCAATGACTTCTGTAGGGGCGTGTCTGTCCTAGGCAAAACTAAATTCAGAGGTGCTAGGGTCCATACATTGCCTGTAGGAATGCAACCAGAAAGAGCAAACGAAAGTTTGAAACAAAATTAGCTAATAATAGAACTAAAAACCCTAAGGCTTTCTTTGGTTAAATTAATTCCCTTAAGGGTAAAAAAACAGTGATACAGTAGGTCCCCTCAAAGTGGATGGCAAAACAATTGATCTTCCCAGCAATATGGCAGAGGAGTTCAACAAATACTTTGCCTCAGTATTCAATACTGACAGCAACCCAGGTATCTAATAACAGTTAATGACAGAACAATCACTAATCTGGAAACTATATTATTTACCATGGAAAGGGCAAAGGGTGAATTATGCAAACTGTACCCCCCACAAATTCCCAGGAGATGGTAATATACACTTTCAATTCCTCATAAACTTAGCTGAACTTCTGTCAGACTCCATTTATGACCTCTCTTTAAATCTTCCCTATTAACTGGTATAGTGCCAAATGAATGGAGAGAAGTCAAAGTTACCCTATCTGTAAAAAAGGAAGTAAATACCTAATATCAAATTACAGACCCATTAGCTTCATCTCAACAGTTGACAAAATCATGGAGTCAGTCTTGAAGGACTATCTTATAAATAGCATCAATGATGATGGGGTAATTTACAACACACAGCATGGGTTTACCAAAGGGCGTTCCTGTGTCACAAATCTCATATCCTTCTACAAATCAGTCAGTGATTTATGAGATCATAACATACCCAGTGACATCATATATCATGATCTTAGCAAAGCTTTTTATAAGGTCTCTCATGGAAAGCTTATACATAAGATTAACAGCATGGACTTTTACCATAGAGTGGTGCATTGGTTGCAAACTGGCTGAGTGATAGACTTCAGAAGGTGAGAGTGAAGGAGGCAGTTTCAAGTAACATCAAAGTGACCAGTTGAGTTCCCAAGGTCTTGATACTAGGACATATTTTGTTTACCCTTTACCTTAAAGACATGCATATTGGACTGTCTGGGTACATCAATAAATTTGCAGATGACACCAAAATAGGTGGTCCAGTGCTAACAATGGAAGACACTAACTACAGTCTGACCTGGATAGCCTTGATCAGTAGGCAAGCAATGTGCGCACAATTTAACCCAGAAAAAATATTTGGTATTGCATGTAGGCAATAATAATGTTTACGCCACATATAAACTGGGAGGTATAGACCTTAAAGCAATGACTGAGGAGAAGCACTTGAGTATAATTGTTCAAGCCAATTTGCATTTTAAAAACAAGCATAACATAGCTGTGGCAAAAGCTTTTAGAATTCTAAGATGTCTTATGAAAAACTTTGTCAGCTGTCACAAAGATGTAGTCATTCCCCTTTATCAATATTTGGCAAGGCCCCATCTGGATTATTGTTCTCAATTTAGGTTGACATATCACAAGGGGGAATTCACCAGATGAAATAGGTCCAGAGAAGATTTACAAAAGTGATACATGGTTTGGGGGATAAATATTACAAAGCAAGACTGTCTAGAAGGCGATTTGTGTTCTGGTGAAGCCTTGTTAACCTGCCCCACATGAGGATTTACATATACATGTTGCTTTGTTTAGTTCAGGGATTTAGAGTATATGTGTGTGTAATTTGGTGAGATGCGCAGAAATCAAATACAGTTAAAGATGACAGATAACTTACAGTGCAAAACGTCCATTTACTGCATGAAGAGTCATCACTAAATGTCCTTCCAAAGGTTAGCAGTGAGACAAACATAGCATGGCTGCTTCCAACTGGATGGGAACACATGACAGTGGTTCTGTAGTCAAGTTATGTTGCTATCTTGTCATTAATTTTTGTTATGGCCTTAAAGGACATTTCTGCAAGAAATTGTGATTGTTTTTTTACTGCAGCTAAGCCACTTGCAATACTCTGCTTAATGCAAAAGGCAGTAAGAAAAATCAACTTTAAGGAGGGAACATGATTAAATGCATAAAGCTAACTTGATGTTAAAGTTAAAATGTATTTTCATATCTCTGTTTGACAGACAGCCTTTTTTACTTCCTAAAACATCAGAAACTTAAGAAAATTTCAAAATTAAACAGGTATAGCTAGCAATCTTTAATGTTTTAAAAACAGTCCTTGAACATAAGAAAACAAAGTCGGGGTATTATGGTCATTAGTACTTTTATTTTCTAGAATGAATGCCCAACAGAAGTGAATTAAAAATAGAACGAGGGGGAAATAGTGCATTGAGACAGAGCAGAAGGTAAAAAGTCATTATTTATGGATATACAGAGAGGTTGCTGCTAGGAGTACTGTACCTTCTTTAGAGGATTGAGAGAGCAGACACAGTCATAATTAAAACTATGCATTTTATTTTATACAGGAAAGGAAATATTAGGAGCAGGTTGAATATAAATGAAAATAAGAAAGCATAATAGTGAGATGAGACAAACATATATGGAAGTATAAATATATGCACTGATAAACATGGAACTTATTATATATTCCATGACATAGTGATTTATAGGATTTGTTGTGAAGCGTTTGCAAGTGAACATGAAGATGTCAATAGTGAGAAGAACCCCATTTGTGAATAGCTTGTGATTATTTAATTGCTGGGAGTTATGTGTAATACAGTGCAAGCCACTTATACCATACACACTTTGTATGGACAGCCATTTAGATTGACAAAAAGCCTTTGCCCAAACCACTCCCATAGCACCCCCATTATAAACCCCCCTGTTATACCGGTTTATGGCTGCCAGCTACAGTGGACACCAGGACCACCTAACGAGGTGAAAATCTGCCTCCTGACATCCTTATCTTCTTGATGAGGCACTAATGGAGCACTGAAGTGACTGAGATCCACTTCTGGGCAGGTGGTGGGTGCATATAGAAACACAGAAACATAGAATTTGATGGCAGATAAGGACCACTTGTCTCACCTAGTCTGCCCATGTTCCCTACCTACTGTCACACCATAGACCCTACTTGATTTCCAGCTTTACCATATGCCTTGCTTCTAAGGTTCCCTTATACTTATCCTATGCCTTCTTAAATTCCATTACAGTTTTTGATCCCACCACCTCCCCAGGAAGGCTGTTCCAGGTATCCACCACCCTTTCCATGAAGAAGTGTTTCCTTTCATTTCCCCTGATTCTACCCCCTCCAGCTTCATCACATGACCCCTTGTTCTTGTGCATTCTTTTCTCTGAAAAGGCTTCCCTCTTAAACCTTAATTATACCCTTGAGGTATTTGAAAGTCTCTATCATATCCCTTCCCCCCTCCTTTCCTCCAGTCTGTACATATTGAGGTCCTTCAGGCTCTCCTCATAGGGTTTTTGATGCAGATCCTACACCATTTTAGTTGCGCTCCTCTGGACTGCCTCAACTCTATGCCTTTTGGAGATGAGGACTCCAGAACTGGACACAGTACTCTAGATGGGGTCTCACCAGAGATTGATACAGAGGTATCACCACTTCCCTCTGTCTACTGGTGATACCCATCCCAATGAACCCTAGCATCCCATTGGCTCTCCCCACTGCCTTGTCACACTCTTTGGCAACTTTTAGGTCATCAGATATGATAACCCAGGTTAATATGATAACCCAGGTTAATATGTTATGGCAAACTCAGAAATGAGACCAATCCATTTATTAATTTAGCTAAATGAATGCTTACTGATTATTGTACCTACATTCAATGCTGACCTTAAATTAACTTAGAAAATGGGCTAAGAAACCCTTGGGCTCTGATTGGCTGATACCCCTGTCAAGGTGGGCATCTATCAGACAACAGAGCCCAGGTATTAAAAGTGCTAGTTCCAACTGACCTTATTATGTTCGAAATCACCAAGCTGACAGAATGCAGAATTTTAAATAGGTGCAATTTTTTTTTCCTCTCTAGCAGGACAATGGAGCAAGCCAGCTCCCCTCCCCCCACACCTGAACTATTGAAATATACTGTGGCCCAGATATTCAAAAGGGTTGCACATGGAGCAACAGTGTTGCACCATGCCAACCCACTGATCACGCCCTGGCTGATATTCAAAAAGGGAAAAAGGCATAGTCCCCATGCGCCTCAGAGCGATCAGTACTGTATGCAGGCACAGGTGGGGGGCTGCCCATGCATACCTGCACAGTCCAATATTCAGCCCAGGATGTGCAGAGCCATGCATGCTCAACCCTACCTGTGCCAGCACAAAGTTGATCCAAAAAAAAAGGAACATCTGATGGCCACCCACAGGTGAGCTCCCGCACTGCAGGGCGCAACACAGCAGCTGCCACCTGTGGATGTCCACCTGAGCTCTGGCCGCACCTGGTGTCACCCCCCCATGCCCGATCGTGGGCATCTGTATAAATAAATCAATAATAACTCCAATCTCCCTGGTGGTCCAGTGGACTGCTATCTGCCCGATCACGGGCATTTGTAAAAAAATAGAAATGTCCTTCCAATATCCCTGGTGGTCCAGTGGACCGTTATCTGCCCGATCGCAGGCATCTGTAAAAAATAGAAATAAGTCCTATATCCCTGGTGGTTTAGGTGTCCCCTCCCCCACCTGCCCGCTGACAAGCCCCCCGTCCTCCCCCGGTCAGCGGCGGGCAGCAGCACCCACCCACTGCCACCCGCCGCTGACTGCACTGTCGGTGCAAGGGCTATGCACGCCCATTAGTTCTGGCGTGAGCCAATGGGCATGCAGCCATACTGTACACATTCCAGATATGTGAATGAATGATCATTCACGTATCTGGAATACTGAATCTGACTATGAGCTGCATGCCCATTGGCTCACTGTGAACCAATGGGCATACAGCTACTGATGGTGTCCGGTCAGCGGGCGAGCAGTGGCGAGGCGGTGGTGCTGCTGGCGGCGGAGAGCTTGCGGGGCGTAGTGGGGCTGGTGAGAGAAGTACTGTTGACCACCAGGATATAGAGACTTATTTCTATCACAGAATGCCAGCGATCAGGCAGATAGCGATCCACTGGACTTACCAATTGAAGGCCATTCTATTTTTACAAATGCCTTGATTAAACGAACAGCGATCCTGGACCGCCAGGGAGATAATGGAGGAAATTCATTTTGGTTATTACAAATGCCCGCAATTGGGCAGATAGTGGTCCACTGGACCACCAGGGATATTGGGGATATACATTTTTATTATTACAAATGTCCGCGATTGGGCAGATAGCAGTCCACTGGACCACCAGGGATATTGGAAGGACATTTCTATTTTCTTACAAATGCCTGCGATCGGGCAGATAGTGGTCCAGTGGCCCACCAGGGATATTGGAAGGACATTTCTATTTTTTTACAAATGCCCACGATCGGGCAGATAGCGGTCCACTGGACCACCAGGGATGCAGGACTTATTTCTATTTTTTTACAGATGCCCGCGATTGGGCTGTGGAGCACATTGCCGGCTGCAGGGGGTGTCACTCCCCGACAGCTGCTGCCTGGCAGGGTGCCAGGCACAAGTTGTCGGGGATCAGCGCACCTGCATGTAAATGGGACCATAATGACATGCAAATTGCCCCATGTGCACCTTGCATACATTATGGCCCCATTTGTATGTTAACTTTTGAATATCGCGATTGCTGTGCATGGCGCAATGGAACTTGCGCTAGTGCATCCCCATGCTCCACTCTGGCCACTTGCGCTGGCGCAGTACCACTGCGCCATGCACACTGCGGGTGGCCAGGGTGCGATATTCAATGCTGCAGAGCCATGGTGCAGCTCCATTGACTATTGCCCAGTCCACACCCCTGCGCAGCCAAGTTGAGCTACGCCCAAGCTTGCACCACAGCCTGACGCAGTTTGAATATCTGGGCCACTAAGTCTCATCCAGCAATAATGAGGAGGTCAGAAAAATGGTACATTCCAGGTCCCCTCTCTTCACCCACTCTCACTCAGTCTCCTCAGTTTACAAGACCTACTGCCACCAAACTAAATTCATTTTCGCCAGTTAATCTGGTGCCACTTCTGAAGTCCTGCTGGCTGTCAAGTAGCAGACGGGCATGCTACCCCCCCACCGAGTCTGTCTCAGATTCAGTTTTACAAGTCACATTTTATTGACACATACAATTGTAAAAGTGAAAATCAACTTAAAAAAACATTTTTTTATTTCAAAGAAGCCGCAGCACTAACATGTCAGTCGTATGCGTAGCGCTAATGTACAGCAAGACTCAGAGCACGTTCTGTTACTACCCGCTCCATTCTGCTTCTCGATCATGCTCCTGCTGCTTCTCTATCAGGCTCAAAAAGTCAAAAACACTACAGCACGGGGGAGCACAGACTAATACAGTAGTTTTAAATATTTTGTAACAGCAAAAGAGAAATCACCTTTTTTTTTTTGTTTACAAAAGTTGTGCTCCCAATCATCCCATCACAATCTCTTTGGCACCAGCCTCACTATAGTCCACCCAAACTCTAACTCCACAAACTACCGAATTCCACTTGGAAAAAAAAAAGAGAAATAAAAGAAAAAAAAAACTAGCATTGCCAAACTTAAATGAAAGAAAATTTCCCCTGTTCCAAGACTGTGCTAACAAGTCACCAACCGGCGCTAAAAACGACAACTCCCATGAAACCATGGGACAGCTATGTATACTAATGAAGCACAGTCTCCTAAACAGAAGTGCCCTCTACTGTCCAAATAAAGCAGTACGTGGACTACTTTACAACAAAAATGAAGTCTTTCTCTTTTTTTAACGTTTGCTTTACTTGTTTAAAATTTTTTATTGAATTTTACTAAAATGTTACTGATAGCCCATTTTCTAAGCATAATAATACCCTCCAGGGTGGGTAGTATGGGCTATACCGGACCATCTAGGGGTTATAAGGCCTGCAGAGTTCACCTCATTATGCCCCTGGGCAGTCCAGTTTAGCCCAATACCACCCACCCTGTTGGGTATTATTGCTTACTTAAACTAAAGGTGCCAGTGACTTTGTAAGTCTGCTGGAGAGAGAGAGAGAGAATAAGAGAGAGAAAGACACACACAAGCTGCTGCAGCCCCGAATCCTTACTCAAGTATTATAATCTGAGTCTACAGAAACAGATTTTACTTACATGTTTTTCAGTTTCAAATGTTAATTAGGATTTGTGTTGTGACATATTGTAAAGAGAGGTAGTGAGAGGGAAGCTACCATGGCTCCTAACTTACTGAGTGGAGCTGTGCTGTGAGCCATACATTTTGGTAGGTGCTGCTGCGGGTCTTTGTAACACTGCTAATAGTGCACTATGGGAAAATCACAAAATCTAAGAACAGGAGCAGACACTGAAGTGAAGCAGTGCTAACAGTATGGGGACTCTGAGAACAAGAACGGGTTTTGAAATGCTGACTTAAAGCAGCGTGTAGTATACTGTATAATAGTGTTGCTTGGATAGAGCTTTTGTGGATCCTATCACTATCTGTCAGATAGTGCTGGTATCCTGACTTGGATCCTACCAGAAATCCTACAAAACACAAATGCAGGATCCAAGGTCAGATAGTGCTGGATCCTGGTCAGGATCCATGGATCCTAGGGCAGATAGTTAGGATCCAGGGCCAGACAGTGATAGATCCTGGTTAGGATCTGACGGCCTACGGCCGGATCCAAAGGCAGACAGTGGAAGTATCCGGCAGATCCACTATCCGTCAGATCCACTATCCTACCACAAAGGGCAGATATCTGTGGATCCGGATTTGTTCAGATCCATCTGAGCAACACTACTGTATAAAATCATGCCATTTATATTTTGCAGAACTTAGACACAGTCTCTGATTTGTGCCGGTGAATTGTCGTGGCCTTTGCACTGACTGACAGCTGTCATTCCATTTAAACTAAGGCTTGCTGACAAAATTACAGAAATGACAGAAACTGTCAAACAGTGGGTTTCATACAGTTGTCTGAGACATCTCTACTACCGAGAAATTAAATTAAACAGCAGAAGGAGTACTCGCTTAATATTGACAGCTTGAAAGTGAGCAATCTTGCTGAGTGTTCAGGCCGTGAGCCTTCAGTTGCTGGTGCTGTGGTCCAGGAACTATCAACTTCATCCTCACTGCCAAACAAAAAAAGACATCCTTGCACCTATGCGACCTATGATCCCAAACTACAGTAAGATTCGAACTTGGGAAGTATGCCTGTGACCATGGGGTGATGGCTGCGGTTCATTACTATTCAGCAGAGTACAATGGGACAATAAATGAAAGTTTTTCCGTAATTTTAAAATGGACTACCTACACCAGCTGTGCACTACTCCCAGCCCTACTAATTTGTTACAACAACTACATAAAAAGCCATGGGTTTGACCCACACTTCTTGTTGAGGAGCTTGAAAAAAAGCTACAAACATTGTTAGAAGTTTGCACTTTGAGGGTGCCATTGTCAATGCCCAAGCTGTACAGGCAATAGCCATGGGATTGTAAAAGCCAACTCACCCCAACTGCTGTATGAGAATGGCAGTAATTTACAACCAGCGCCAAGTGGGCATGGACCTTCCTAAGCCAAATGGGCTCAATCATAGGAAAGGAACCAAAGCTGCCCATAAAACCCCTGCTGATTTCACGTCACTTAAAGCTGATATTCTGTCCTGTATCCAGAAAGGTGTTGCTCAAGAACTAGTCCCACCTGAGCTTCTGATTAACCTGGATGAGATGGGGCTTAATATGGTCCATGTGGCAGAGTGGACCATGGATGCAACGGGTTCAAAACTGGTGCCAGTCACTGGCTCGGTAACAAGCGAGAGGTGTCATTGGTGCTAGCCTGCACTCTAGCTGGTGATTTCCTCCCACCACAAGTCATCTACAAGGATACAACCTGATGGCTGGGCAATAACACAGTCCCCCAACCACTGGGCAAACAAAAACACCAAGACAGAATTCATAGACAGAATTCTTGTGAATTATTTAAGTTTTTACAAAACAAAGACTGCGACTGCCAAGTGAGCAAAAAGCATTGCTAATAATGGATTTGTTTAGGGGGCATACTACATTACTGTCAGTGTGTAAGATAACATCTTGAAATGTGCAGTATTGTACCTGTTTATGTCCCAGCCTCTTGTACTGACTTGCTGCAACCACTCGATATAGAGGTTAATAAACTGTTGAAAGATGCGCTGAAGGCAAAATTTACCACATGGTATGCTGGTGTAGTCTCCTCCAAGCTTGAACGTGGCACTGCTAAGAGTGTTGTAAATGTGGATTTAAAAATGAGCATCCTTAAAGAGTGCCATGCACAGTGGCTCATGGGGAGTTTCAATTAACTTTTCCACAGACATGAAGACATCATCCGAGGGTTCACAGAGGCTGGGATCCTGGCAGCTCATGAAACCTGCCTGAATATAGTAAATACAAATAACAGCAGCACCAGTTAACCAGGTCAAACAAACAAAATGATAAGGCATTTTTTATTTGCAGGTTTGTGAGACAGTGGCAGAGGACGAGGATGAGGGCGGACCTCAATGTGAATGGTCCCATATCATAACAGCGAACATGGAACAGTGACTTACAACTCAGCGAGCGCACATCACTGAAAATGGCAGTGTGCACTATAGTGCTCAACAGGAATAGTCACCATTGCTATATTTTACACAAACCAAAAATGCTACTCCTTTTTTATGCTGGGGCTGCTACCTCCACCTCTTTGTGGGGTGTTGCCCTCCCATCCCCTAACTTAATATAATCAACTCCAGGGAGGTTGATACTTGGGAAAGGGAAAAACTTGGGCGGGGGCTACATTGGGGACACACATGTTGGCAGGGGGAGAACAGTGGGGGGACACTACAGACAGGAGGGGAACAATATCGGGAGGGCTGGATAATGAACATATATCAGCAATTACTTAAATGATACATGTCCAGAAAAAAGAAAAATCAGTATGCCTACTGTGGGTCCGAACCCAGGTTGTTCACTCCAAAGATGGTTGCCTTAACCACCACACCATATGGCCAGCTCAGCAGCTGCTTGCCAAACTAACATACATAAACCCTTCCAGATACACAACAACCCTATGCACTCAACTTCACTGTGGTACTAACAGCACATAGCTTTTATTAGCACAGTGCCATGTTAACATTCTCTATTGTGATGTTGTTCTTATTCCCATCGCTCAGAATCGATCACTAATTAAACGTGATACCAATATGAACTAAACGGCGGACCAGAATATGAGCTAAATGGCATGTGAAGGGGAATGCCTACAAAACCCTTTTTTTTTTTCACTCTGCACTTTAATGCCTGCACTAAATAAAGTTGATGCACTGAGTGTTGTGTTAAGCTGGGGAGTGATCACGAGTAAATTGGGCGATTGGGCAATTGGAACAGTGATTCAGTGTTTTGAATAATGAAGAAATGAGTACTGAAGTTTGGTTACTGAAGCAATAATGTTGTAAAGTGTGTTTAAGTTCTATGGTGGTGTGTATGTGTTGTGTATGTGTAGATGCCACTAATTGCCTTGTAGCATGCTGTAACATCTGTACTTTAAACCTGTATATTTCGCTATCCATTTATTTTAGCGCTATTTTGGAGGGTGTGATTATCACAAAAATAAACGGGTAGCAACATATTTTAGTTGTTTTATTTTATTTAAAATTTGGTTTCCGGGAAAGGCACACTGAGCCAAGGCTCATTTCCAGGTGCAACCCGGGGAAGGAAACAACTCCTGGTGGGGGACTCCATTGTTAGGAAGGTAGAACTGGGGGAGGAAGGGGAGAGGGAGGTAAGGTGCCTGCCTGGTGCCATGGCTTGGAGAGATAGGGAACGAATCCTCAGGATTGCAGGAGCAGCTGCACAGTGGAGGGAGCTGGATGTCATTGTCCACCTAGGGACAAATGACCTGGCTAAGAAAGGGATCAGAGCAGTGCAAGAAGAGTTTGTGGAGATGGGGAGGGGCCTTAGACAAATAGCACACACAGTAACCTTCTCGGAGGTGCTGCCTGCCTATATCATGGGTGAGGCTAGGGTGTTCCACACCATGGGATTCAATCAGTGGTTGAAAAACTGATGCAGAGCTCAGGGATTTGGCTTCATTGGAGACTGGGGGTCCACCTGAAGGGACGCAGGCCTATACTGGCATGATGGTCTGCATCTGTCCAGGAGGGGAACCAGGATCCTAGGTGATAGGTTTAAATACTTCATTGACAAGTATTTAAACTAGCCAGGGGGGAGGCACTGGAAAGGAGCAGGGAAATCCTAGCCCCCCCCAAATATCAGGGTACTAAGTGAGGTAGACACCAACATAGAGATGTCAATAGGGAGAAGCACAGGGGTAAATGGAGAAAGTGACAAAGGCAATAAGGACAGGGATGGGGCAAAAAGGGGTAAGGCCATCAAGAAATGGAAGGTAATCAGTACCAATGCCCATAGTCTGGGCAACAAGCTCCCTGAACTGGTGGCCTTGATGGAAGAGGGATACCTGGATATTGTAGTAGTCACAGAAACATGGTACACAGAGAACCATGACTGGGATGTTAACATACAGGGTACACAACCTGGGAGAGACAGGGAGGGCAGAGGGGGAGTAGCTCTCTGTGGAGGCAGGGATAAAAGCAACTGAACAAAAGAGTAAACAGGGAGGAGAGGGAGGCACTGTGGGTCACCTTAGAGACTGGAAATGGCACCACAATCCACACAGGGGTTGTATATGAGACCCCCATGTCAGGGAGGAATGACAAGGATATGATAGAAGGCATACTTAGGATGGCAGAGAAGGGAGATACTGTTGATGGGGGACCTTAACATGCCAGATGTTAACTGGAGCACCTTTGCGGCAGCCACATCCAAAAGCAGGGCCATGCTTGATGCCCTTCAGGTGGCATGCCTCAAACAACTAGTTTTGGAACCCACTCATGAGGAAGCAATCTTAGACCTCGTACTCTCAAATGGGGACAGTGAGAGGATCTCAGATCTAGAAGTGGGTAGCCATTTGGGAACAAGTGACCACCAAACAGTGTGGTTCATGATAAACTCTGCTACAGAGTCAAGCCATACAAAAGTGAGGGTTCTGGACTTCAGGAGGGCTGACTTTGGCAAGATGGGAGAGTGCCTTAGAAAAGCACTAGCAAACAGGTTAGAAGGAGGGTGGAGCAACAATGGGCAAATATCAAAACTGCCATCACAGAGCAACAAGCCTTTGTGTGGAGCAAATAAACAAATCAAAATGAAAGAAAAAACACTATGGTTCTCAAAGAGGTGGCGGTGAAGGTTAGGGAGAAAAGATAGCATTTAGGAAGTATAAGAAACACAGAAGGAGCAGGACAGAGAACTGCACAGTTAAGCAGAAGGAAGCAGGGAGGGTAGTCAGAATAGCAAAGGCACAAACTGAGGAAAAGATAGCTAACTCGGTTAAGAAGGGGAATAAAACCTTTTATAGGTATATCAGGGAGCATAGAAAGACAAAGGGAGGGATAGTGAGGCTGAATAGAATGGATGGTGGGTGGGCAGAGAGTGACCGTGATAAAACAGGGATACTGAATGAATACTTCTGTTCAGTATTCACAAAAGAGGAAGTGGGGAAGGTGCCTAATCCAATTAACAGAAGCACTCTGGAGAGAGGGGTTGATCCCAGTCCTTTCACAGAAGAAAGGGTTCTGAAAGAATTCCTAAAACTGAAGGTGGACAAAGCAATGGGGCCAGATGGAATTCACCACAGAATTCTAAAAGAATTAAGCATAGAACTAGTGACACCACTGACTACGCTTTTTAACAAATCATGGGAGGATGGTGTGGTACCTGAGGACTGGAAGAAGGTGGATGTGATTCCCCTTCACAAAAGTGGGACCAAGACGGAAGCAGGAAACTACAGACCTGTCAGTTTGACCTCTGTGGTAGGGAAAGTGATGGAATCACTTCTGAAGGAAAGAATTGTTGAGTACCTATAGGCCAGTGGGGCACAGGACCCAAGGCAGCATGGGTTCACAGCGGAAAGGTCATGTCAGATGAATCTAATTGATTTCGTTGACTGGGTGACCAAAGTAGTGGACCAGGGAGGGGCTGTGGACATGGCCTACCTAGAATTTAGCAAGGCATTTGACACAGGCCCACACAAAATATTAGTAGTCAATTTAACCAGTCTGGGAGTGGGTCCCAAGGTGGTAGCCTGGGTAAAACACTGGCTGAACAACAGGACACAGAAGGTAATTGTCAATGGAGTCCACTCTGAAGAAAGAGGGGGTTACTAGTGGGGTACCGCAGGGTTCAGTACTGGGTCCCAGTCCTTTTTAATATCTTTATAAGTGACATTGCAGAGGGACTGGAAGGAAAAGTATGCCTCTTTGCAGATGACACAAAGATCTGCAACAGGGTTGATACACAAGGAGGCATGGAAAGGATGAGAAGGGACTTGGCAAGGTTGGAGGAATGGTCAGAAGTATGGCAGCTTGGATTCAATGCAAAGAAGTGCAAAGTAATGCACCTGGGAAACAAAAACCCAGGGGAAGATTACACAATGCGGGAGGAGGTAGTAACAACAACAAAAATGGAAAGAGACCTAGGGGTAATCATATCAGATGACCTTAAGGTTGGCAAGCAATGCAAGAGGGCTGGGGGGATACTGGGATGTATAGGGAGAGGTATCACCAGCAGAACACAGGAAGTTGTTATCCCCCTGTACAGACAGTTGGTGAGACCCCATCTGGAGTACTGAGTCCAGTTCTGGAGACCCCATCTCCACCGGACATAGACAGGATGGAGGCAGTTCAGAGGAGGGCAACTAAAATGGTGCAGGGCCTGCAAGAGAAGCCGTACGAGGAGAGACTAAAGGAGCTTAATATGTATACCCTTGAGGAAAGGAGAGAGAGGGGGGAGATGATAGAAACATTTAAGTACCTCAGTGGAATCAACAAAGTCCAAGAGAGTAGCATCTTTCAGAAAAAGAGATGTGCAAGAACAAGGGGTCACAATTTGAAGATAGAGGGGCAATGTGAGGAAGTATTTTTTCACAGAGAAGGTGGTGGACACATGGAACAGCCTTTCTGAGGAGGTCATGGGGTCTAAAACTGTGGGAGAATTCAAGAATGCATGGGACAGACATAAGGCAATTTTTGTGGGGGGTAGGAAGAAATAGGCTGTTGGTTAAATAGGATCTGTAGCTTATCCTCTAGGTAGGGAAATGGGCAGACTAGGTGGACCAAGCGGTCCTTATCTGCCGTCAAAGTCTATTTTTCTATGTTTCTATGGGTGCAGGTGTACACTGAGTTATACAAGAGGTACAAAAGTATTTAGGAATACAGGCAATATGTACAAACATCAGAAAAAAGTACAAACAGTATTATAGATCACAGGCATTAAGTACAACATCAGAAAAACAGTACAGGAATTAAACAATTTGCAGTATGGTAGAAGCAAGTCCTGAAGCTGTATGATACAGAGTCATAAATTCACTTTGGGACCTGCTGTACAGTGATGGCCCTAGCAGCCTCTGAGAGTTTAGCTCAAGCAGTGGTGGGCCCCATGGAGCATCTATGGCAGGGAGGAGGGGGGAGGAGCCTAAGGAGTTGTTTAACTGTTGTTTAACTGCTGAAAGGGAGGAGGCCTAGCAAAGCTAAGGTGGAAGATTGTTCCATAGGATGGGGGAGATGGTATGAAAAGGCAGCTTTGCCGGCAGCATTGTGGGGGCTCAGGAAGTGGAAAGTGCATGCGTCCCTGTGGCGGAGTGAGTAGTCTAGGGAATTTGCTAGTGAAAGGCAGGAAGTGAGGTAGGGGGGTAAGGAGCCTAGCCAATATTTAGTTATGAGGGAGGTGCTGTGGACAGTTCTCCAGTGTGAGAGTGGGGCCAGGGAAAGGGTGGTGTATAGGAGACAGTGATGAGTAAGTGAGGGGGAGGCAGTGGCAAAACAACAAAAAGAGTTGAGTAGAATGTCAAGCTTGGAAAGGGATGAGGTTGGGGCCGTTCCGTAGATGATGTCCGCATAGTCCAGCACGGGCAGAATCGTTTTCTGCATGAGTTCACTATGGGTGGAAAGGAGAAGACTGACTTTGTGGCAATAGAGAATGGCGAGCTTCGGACAGAGTTTGGCGCAGATGGCCTCGACATGGGTGGAGAAGTTGAGGTGGCTGTCCAGCCAGACTCCCAGGTACTTGAAGGCAGGGACCAACTCAAGGGGGGAGTTGTCCAGAGTGGTGATTGCAGGGGGGGGCAGGTAGGGAGGCAAGCTTTTGTCTAGAGCCAAAGACCATGGTTACAGTTTTTTTAGCATTGAGTGTAAGCTGTTTTTTCTGGAACCAGGATTGGACTCTGCTGAAGTCATTTTGAAGAATTGAGAGGACACTGTCATGGGAGGGGCCTGAGGCATAAATGATAGTGTTGTTGGCATACAGATGCACATTTGAGGAGAGGCAGGTGAGGGGGAGGTCATTTATGAAAAGGGAGAAGAGGAGGGGGCCAAGGATGGAGCTTTGGGGGACTCCTGAGAGGATGGGTAGAGGAAGGGAGAGAGTGTCTCCAATTTGTATGGACTGCTGTCTGTTCTGGAGATAAGAGTGGACTCAGTTGATGGCGGGTTGGGCGAGGCCAAAATAGCTAAGTTTGTGGAGCAGCAGAGGGTGGGAGACAGAGTCGAAGGCTCTTGCCAAGTCGATGAAAATGGCAGTGGTGGTTTGGCTGTTGTCCATGGCAGTGAGGACAGAGTCAATAACTCGCAGAAGGGTAGTGATAGTGGAGTGGTGTTTTCTAAATCCTGACTGAAAGGGTGAGAGGGAACTGTAGGAGAAGAGAAAAGTATACAGTTCTGAGAGCATAAGGAATTCTTGGATTTTTGCGAGGGAAGGGAGAAGTCAGATGGGCCTGTGGTTACGTGGCAGGGAGGGGTCACCACCTTTGTGCAGGGGGAGGATCTTGGCCTGTTTCCAGGCAGACGGAACTGTGGCTGTGGTAAGCAAGAGGCTGAGCAAGTGAGTTAAGGGTGTAGCTATGGCTGTAGCCAAAATGAGAAGCAAACTGGGGTGCATGCCATCAGGGCTGGATTTGGACTGGTTTAGGGAGCTGAGAGCATTGTAGACTTCCGGGGAAGTGAAGGGAGAAAAGTGGAAGCCAGAGGAAGTGGGGGAGGATGCGTAATAGTCAGGTAGTGGAGGGGGGTAGTCTGGCAGGAAAACAAGAAATGAAAAATGAGTTGAATAGTTCTGCTACTGAGGCAGGATCTGAGACAGGTTTGCTGTCAATGTTTAGGACAGGACAGGTCTGCTTTGGGGGTGGATTGGTGAGGGAGTTGATTACCTTCCAGAAGAACGCAGGGGAATTTTGGTTCCGTGTAAGTTGTGCTTTGAAGTAGGAGGACTTGGATAGCTGAATGGCTTTTGTACGGTTATATACTGTAGTATGTGTTTAGTTAGAACAGACAATGCATATAATAGATAAACAGGACTTACACCAGCTAGTCAGTTATAAGTGGCTTGCACTGTTCAGTATATGTAGGGGATCTGGTACTTTATCCCATACAAACGCATTAACGCATGACCGAATACATTTTTTAAATTGTCGAATGCCTAATCCTAAGGAATCAACAACATGAAGGTTTCAAAACACCGATGGCATTAATTCACTCATGTATTTAAATTAAAATATATAAAATATTACAGCATTTGGTACGTGAGTCTCTAATGACCAAACTTAAGTTTTCCAGTTCTCTGCCTAATGCTTATCAGTTTGTTGTAGATCAAAAGTGATCTTTTTTTAAGTTACAAACATCGGGCATCATCACACATGACTTTAGGCAGTTGTAAAGAGGCTACTAATTACAGACCGGTGAGCCTCACGTCTATAGTAGGGGAAACTAATGGAGACACTACTCAAACAGAGGATCATAGCATTCCTCAAAACTAGCAGTCAGCAAGACCCTAAACAGCATGGTTTCCCAGCAGGTAGGTCATGCAGACAAATCTGACTGAGTTTTTTGACTACGCCACAAAAATAGTGGATGATGGTGGGGCAGTAGATGTGGTCTACCTTGACTTTAGTAAGGTCTTTGATTCAGTTCCACACAAAAGGCTGATAAAGAAGCTTGACCACACAGGGGTTGGTCCAGAAGTAGTCAGATGGGTACAACACTGGTTACAAGGCAGAACCCAGAGGGTACAGGTTAATGGAATGCAATCAATGGAAGGCAGGGTGACCAGCGGGGTGCCTCAGGGCTCAGTGCTAGGGTCTCTGCTCTTCAATGTTTTTATAGCAGACATCACTGACAGACTGGAAGAGAAGATGTGTCTGTTCGCAGATGACACCAAGATATGTAACAAGGTGGTCACCTCAGAAGGAGTGAGCAAGATGGAAGTTGACCTCAAGAAACTAGAAGAATGGGCTAGAGTGTGGCAGCTGAGATTTAACACAAAAAAGTGCAAGGTCATGCACATAGGAAAGAAAAATCCAAGAAAGAAACATTAACTTCTATGTTTCTATGTTTCCATCCTGCCCTGTTGCAAGAACTTCCCTTTACAAACTGTAAAATAATTCCTAAACATTGTAGAAGGCTCCTACAACCCTCTTTGCAGTGGCATGTAACTTATCTGTAACCAGCCACCATTCTGTGGAATTGGGTTGTGCATGCCTGGTGCTCCACCAGCTGGGGAAGTGGCATGAAGCAGTGGTATGCTCCTTGCAAGAATATCACTGGGAGGCAACCAGGGGTAGGAGAGAGTTCTGGTTTATTGTTTGAAGTTTATGAGGCACAGCAAAGCTGGCCAGTGGTGCCTCAGGTGTGACTGTGTATGGACAGAGGAAAAGGGGGCTAGCCAGTTCGTAAAATGGGGAATATCTGGTCTGGTGGTTTACCAAAGGCCCCTTCTGCTGTGCCCTTCTCTCTGAGAGCCCCCAAACCAGATCCTGGGGTGTAGCTCCAAGTCAGGCAGCACCACCAAAAATGGTGGACTTATTCAGGTATGTATGTATTTATTCATTTATTTATGTATGTTTGTATGTACTGTATGTATGTATTTATTCATTTATTTATGTATGTTTGTATGTATGTATTTATTCATTTATTTATATATGTATGTATTTATTCATTTATTTATGTATGTTTGTATGTATGTATTTATTCATTTATTTATGTATGTTTGTATGTATGTATGTATTTATTCATTTATTTATGTATGCTTGTATGTATGTATTCATTTATGTATGTATGTATTTATTCATTTATTTATGTATGTTTGTATGTATGTATTCATTTATTTATGTATGTATGTATGTATGTTTGTCTGTATTCATTTATCTATGTATGTACAGTATGTATGTATTTATTTATGTATGTTTGTATGTATTAATTTATTTATGTATGTATTCATTTATTTATTTATGTATGCATGTATGTATTTATACATTTATTTATGTATGTTTGTATGTATTCATTTATTTATGTATGTTTGTATATATGTATGTATTTATTCATTTATTTATGTATGTATGTATGTATTCATTTATGTATGTATGTATTTATTCATTTCTTTATGTATGTATGTATTCATTTATCTACAGTATGCATGTTTGTATGTATGTATTTATTCATTTATTCATGTATGTTTGTATGTATGTATTTATTCATTTATTTATGTATGTTTGTATGTATGTATGCATTTATTCATTTATTTATGTATGTTTGTATGTATGTATTTATTCATTTATTTATGTATGTTTGTATGTATGTATGTATTCATTTATTTATGTATGTTTGTATGTATGTATGTATTCATTTATTTATGTATGTATTTATTCATTTATTTATGTATGTTTGTATGTATGTATATATATATGTATATATATATATATATACTTTTTATTATATTATTGTATATATATATTTATTCATTTATTTATACATATTTATGTATGTATTAATATATTATATATATTATATATATTCATTTATCTATATATATATTTATTTATATATGTTTTGTATGTATGTATTCATTTATTTATGTATGTATTCATTTATGTATGTATATATGTATGCATTTATTCAATTATCTATGTATGTTTGTATGTATGTATTTATTCATTTATGTATGTATGTATTCATTTATTTATGTATGTATGTATTCATTTATCTACAGTATGTATGTTTGTACCTATGTATGTATTTATTCATTTATTCATGTATGTTTGTATGTATTTATTCATTTATGTATGTATGTATTTATTTATGCATGTTTGTATGTATGTATTCATTTATCTATGTATGTTCATATGTATGTATTCATTTATCTATGTATGTATGTATTTATTTATTTATTTATTTATTTATGTTTGTATGTATGTATTCATTTATTTATGTGTGTATTCATTTATTTATGTAAGTATGTATGCATGTATGTATTTATACATTTATTTATATATATTTGTATGTATGTATTCATTTATTTATGTATGTGTTTTATATATATATATATTACATTTATCTACATATATATTTTATATATATGTATATAATTTATTCATTTATATATATATTATATATATATATATGTATTACATATATATATATATATTTATATATATATATATATATATATATATATATTCATATATATATATATATTTATATCATTTATTTATATATATTTATATATATATATATTATATCATTTATTATATATATATATATATATATATATATTATATATATATATATATATATATATATATATATATTTATTCATTTATTTATTATATATTATATATATTATCATTTATTCTATGTATGTTTGTATGTATGTATTTATTCATTAATTTATATATTTATATGTATGTATTTATTCATTTATTTATGTATGTATGTATTTATTCATTTATTTATACATGTATTTATTTATTTATTGATTGATTTCAAACGTTTTACCAGGAAAGATATACTGAGCTGATAACAGCTCATTTCCATATGCATCCTGAGAGGAGAGGGTAGAGGAGGGCATGGATAACAATCAGAACAATAATTACATGGCTGGGGAAAAACTAAGCATCATATACTAAGCTACAAACAACAGACAATTTATGCAAAGAAAAGGCAGAGAATGTAATCCAGTGGTTATCAAGGAAATACAATTCAAAGTGCAAAGTGCAATTTATGCAAGGAGAGAGGCAGAGTGTCCTATCTAGGGGTAGAGAGAAAAGAGGGGAGACAAGTGTAGATCAGGAGGAATGTGAGAGTAAGGAGGGGGTAGTAGGTTGTGAGTAGTGGAACAGCAACAGGTATCAGGTGGAATTGCAGGACTGAGAATTGAAATCGTGGAGAAGAGAGAAGAGTGAGCATCGGTAAGAAGCAGAGCAAATAGGGGGAGAGAATTCCATAGTTTGGGGTAGTGGTAGAAGAAAGCACACTGCCTGGCTAAGGATGTCCTTGAAGAGTGCAAAGGAACAATAGCCAGAGTTGCGAAGGGTGTAAGAGGAAGGTAAGGGGGGAGAAAGGAGAGAGGTAAGGTAAGGTGGGTGACAACCTATTCAGAATTTAGAGAGAAAGGAGGTACAATGAGAGAAGAGTCTGGCTTCAAAGGAGGGGAAGGAGAGGAAGGAATAAAAGGAACAGTGGGGGGTGTGGGATGGACAGTCCAAATCAAAGTGACAGAAGGAGTGAAAGAGAGAATCTAGTCTAGCTAGGGTGGTCCTAGGAGCAGCACTCTAGACAATGTCACCATAGTTGGAGTTGGGGAGAATCATTTTCAGGACAATAGCTCGGCGAGCAGGAGAATGCAGCACCTTGATTGCTGCATAATGCTCTGAAGTTTAGGGTAAGGAAGGTGTAGATCCACATCCATGAAACAGTATAGAGGTACTAGTTGAGCCACAACTCAAAGTACTTATAGGAGGGCATAAACACTGTAGAACATCTAAGGTGGGAAGCATGAAGGAAGAAAGTGCTAATCGTAGGCCTAGTATAAGTGATCAGGCAAACAGTTCTTGCATTGAAGGACAACGATTTGACCAGAACTAGTGCTGAACTTTGTTGACATCCAGCTGAAAGCCTGGCCATCAGATCAGAGAGGGACGAGCCAGAGGCAAATAGTACAGTGTCATCTGTGTACATATGGATGGACACAGAGAAGCAGGCAGTGAGGAGGTCATTCAGGAAGACCAAAAAGAGTGCAGGGCCAAGGACGGACCCTTGCAGGACACCAGTGCTGACAGGAAGTGGAGGGGATAAGAAATTGCCAATTCTAACAGACTGAGACATACCCTCAAGGTAGGAGTGGAACCAATTGGTTGAGGAGTTAGACAGCCCTGTTGCCTTAAGCTTGTCAAGGAGAAGGGAGTGGGCTACAGTGTTGAAGACTTTGGCCAGGCTGACAAAGATGAAGAGTCTAGGAAGGAGGAGAGTTGGGACAGTACAAGGTGCTCCTGTAGTTTAGCTAGAGTGGGGAGCAGGGAGATAGTGTGGTAGTTACCAGGACAGGAGAAGTCCCCTCCTTTGGGAAGTGATATGACAGTGGCCAGTTTCCAGGAGTCAGGGACAGAGGAAAAGGAGAGAGAGAGAGGTTGAGAAGGGAGGTGATTGCTAGAGCAATGGCAGGGGCGGAGAGATGGAGGAGTTTGAGGTCAAGCCCATCAGGGTTCCTGCCCTTGAGGGGGTTAAGAGCCAAGAGAGCCTGGAGAGAGGCAGCAGAAGTGGTAGTAGAGATTGAGAAGGGGAGGGATGGGGTGGAAGAGTGGAGGAGGGGAGGAGGTAGGGGAGGGAGAAGAAAGGAGGAGGCACAAGCAGTGAAGAATGAGTTGAACTCAGAAGCAACAAAGAGGGGGGTCAGAAATGGTGATATCTCCCACCTTGAGGACCGGGGGGAGGACTGGGTTGGGGGGGAGAAAAGGGCATGGATGAACTTTCAGAACTTGGAGGGGTGGTTAAGGTTGTTTTGGAAGATGGAGGCAAAGTACTCAGCCTTGGAAAGCCTACTGGCTCTGGTACAGGCATTGCAAAGGGCTTGGTATTTGATTAAGTCTGTTTGGGAGCCAGAGGACTTATGAGTCTTCAAGACAAGATCACGTGCACATGGGCAGGCCAGTAATTCAGCTGAGATACAAGGGTGGTGAGAACCACGGACCCCAGTTTTCCTGAAGGGGGCATGCAGACCCTGATAGACAATAATTTGGTAGTAAAATAGTCAAGGTCAGAACTGATGTCGCTGGCAGAAGAAATGGGCAACCAGTCGGTAGCTACCAAGTTAGCATGTAGGGAGGACAAGTCCAACAACTGGAAGGGCCAGATCTGGAGGAAATTGGGGGGGGCTTTGGGATGGTGAATTCTGACCACACAATACACCATATGGTGGTCACTAAGAGCATCAGGGAGGTTGTCTGCATCTGTGATGCAGTGGGGGTGAGAGGTAAGAACCCAGTCCAGTAAGGAGCAATTGAGGGACTTATGATTGTGTCAGGCTGGGTCAGAGATCAGTTCCATAAGACTTGCAAGACTGCAGGTGACAGTTCTCGTTCAGGCCACTGGGGTGCCTAGTAGAAGTGGAAGGATGGCAAATATACTAAATTCTTTATTTATTTATTTGCAAATTTTGACCCGGAAAGGAACACAAAGCTAATATAGCTTGTTTCCAGGTACCTCCTGGGGGTGGGTTGCAGGGACCTGTTTTACTGGCAGGGGAAAGTTGGCCATGATACTAGGGAAACTCCCCTGTTCTTCACTGCTAAGTGCTATAGGATCTTTTACTTCCACCTGGACAGTGGCCAGGGATGGGCAGAAGGGACCTTGGTTTAACATCTCATCTGAAGGATGGCACCTAACCAGTGCAGCACCGCCCCCATACTGTACTACAGTGTCAGTTATGGGTATTACCCCAAGTGCCCGATGTGGGGCTAGTGCTCACAACCATCTGATCTTCTGCACCCAAAGTGGCGGAGTGTGCTACCTACTGAACCATTGACACTTGTTAGGATGTTAGCCTCAGATAGGGTCAATTTGATGAAGGGATGTTCAGGGACTTCCAATGGAACTCAGCTGTGGAACCTGAGCAGGTTACTCTACTGAAGTGATGCCTGAAGAGAGCACTGGAGGGACTCTGCAGGGACCCCTGTTCTCTCCCTGATGGCTGCAGGGGGAAAAGGTTTAGCCAACTTTCAAACTCTGGATCCGGTTGGCATATTATCCAGTGAGCAGGGTCAGAACTGCTTGTAGGACATCATTTTGTCAGACACATCACATTTGTGTCAGGACTTTTTTCTGGGGAAATAAACTGCAGGTTCTCCAGTGAGCACAACCACAAATAGTTTGTTCTCTGAACTTTGTTGTGATTGCGAGTAATACTGCAACATACAGTACTATCAGAATTAAAGATTCCTCGTCTCCTCCATTCCAGGTTGCACCTCAAGGTAATGAGGCACTGCAGTAACTGGGCAACACTGCTGTCTAAAAGCATTGTGATTTATTTGCTTTATTCCAGCAGTAGCAGTCACCATGGAGCAGAGCTGAGTTTTGAACTGTTTAATCCCTCACACACTCGGAGAGAAGGGAGTGAGAAAGGATTTATGCGTGTGTTTTACATCAAAGGGTATCTGACACCTAAGTTCTCCCCTAACTTTTTCCTGAGGTTTCAGCAGTAACAACTATGGCCGGCCTATCATTATATATTGGGAAACCCACCTCAAGGATGCCCAGTTAAAAATCTAAGAAGTATATTTGGTACAATGAGTCAGAAATAGCTATTTGTCTCCTTGACAATAAAAACACTATTGACAAGGCCTCTACATCTATATGCTTAACATAGGGTTGATATTGTGTATCATACAAATTGTCTCATAAAATTCAGACTACTTCTGCATTCTTGCAGCTACCAAGTAAAAAATTCCAGACATGCGCTTTATAGCAAAAGCATGGTAATAGTGCTTTTTAATCTATAATGAGGATAAAGTCCCCACCATATCAAAACTGGCGAAACGTAGCAGTACCAAAAACTATAACCAATGCTTCCTTCTTAACCTGGGCCAACTTTTTCTCTGCTTTGGTTAATGTTTGAGAATTAAATGTAACAGACTTCATGCAATATGACATACAATACCAGCACTCAAACCAAGTGGTGAGCACTGCAAGCCAAACACAGGGGTAACTCTAGGTCAGAGTGAACAAGTGCTTTGAAAGATATTTGTTTTTCCTTCACCAGGTCAAATGCAGACCAACACGTTGCGATGCAGTTCCTATATTCATTAAGAAAAGCCAAAGGGATCAGAGTCTGGCTACATTTTTCATAACAGAGGTTTCTGTTATTGCACCTAACATCTTATCAGTCATCGAATATCCTTCAGCATTTACATAATGGCCTCAGTAGGTGGCATGGTTTTGAAGAAATGCTCCTTTGTTCTTCAGCCCTTAGTCCATACCTGTTCAGTCATTTTAACTATAATTCTAGCAGCACAGGATGCTTCACTGCAGATTACACTGTTACTAAAATACAGTATCATCCAAGTAGCTGAATCTGTGGTACCTCATGGCTGGAGACCACTCTGACATACTTGTGATGCAGATTTGTGTCCCAAGCCTAGGATGACAGAAGTAGAGATGGGCTGGGTGGGTGACAGAGTATCCTGGTGGATGCTCCCCTCCTGGGGGTGGAGGTTATACAGCAAGCTGCTCAGGTGTGGCTCATTTTGGTAACAAGGTGGTGAAGCACTTGGTGTCATGTTAACCACATAGTACAATGCACCCTTCCAGGATGCTACAGCATGTGCATGCCTCTGAGGGAGGGCAGGGTGAAAACACAGGGAAAGCAGCTGGACCTGGGGATGATGTCTGATACATGTGTGCCCGTAACAGCAGGCCCAGTGTCTGCCCCAGTTCCTCCCACTGCCACTTCCTCAAGCATGGAGTTACCTTTCTGATGGCCATCCCAGTGGCATGGAGGGCTGAAGCACTGAGCACCTTACCTACTGCCATGCCAGCGACCCATGTTCGGTAGCAGACTTGAGCCACAGGGAGAGGATGCTCTCCTCTCCCAGAGAGGGAGGCTGTCATGTCTTGCTACAGCACTGCCACCTACCGATGTGTGGGTGATAGGGCACATGCAACATGGGGAGGGAGGGATGTGTGTGCTGCATATCACGTGATCGTGGACCTGCATACTCACACAGGGGACATAGTCCCAATGACAGCATCCCTAGGGGGAGGGATAGAGCGACAATGAATGGAACACAGCAAAAACAAAGGAAAACACCTGGCTGGCAGGATGACCGATGACCTCTGCAGGCCCCACTCCTGGCAACCTAGGCTCCTCCCCTACAGTACATCCCCAGCCACGGAGAGAAGCCATGGGGTGAGGGGAGGATTTAAGTCCTGGGAGATACCGGAGGACAGGGCTGGGAGGATCAGAGAGAGCAAAGGCCAGAGAAGGGGAAAAACAGTTAATAAAACTAAAAAAAAAAAAATTACCTTGCTGGCCCTATCCAAGCCATGCCTCACCATGGATGGGGCAGGTTCCTTAGGCTGAGCAGGCAGTAGGTGGTGTTCTGCATGCTTAGCACGGGTGCAGCACAGAGCTGAAATATGTATTTGGTTTAAATTGAAAGCACGTTTTTGTAATTTTTTTTTTTAAACGCATGTGAAAGGTGCCAGATTAAGATCACTGTAGGTTAACATCCTCTATCCATATATGACAGGTACGGTATGGCTTGTCACCGGGCAAGCTTCCCACATAATGTGTTGCCACTTTACCACCACCATGTCTCAAAGAGACCACCTTTAGTATGTGAGAGAGTAGTTCAGACACCATGACTTTCAGTTCTTGGCTTCTCAGTTATGAAATGCAAGGCAAGTGTATTTGTTAGGTGCCTTTCCAAGGCTCTATGCACCATACAGAACAATAAAACTTAACACAATTTTAAAAACACAGCTATAAAAAATATGTATATATATATAATAATAAAAACATCCAGGAATTTGGTACTAATAAAAATCCCTACTGCCTAAAACTTAGGTGATCCCAAAGGCCTGCTTAAAAAAGTATGTTTCAAGTAAGCTTTTAAATGTCCCAAAGAGGTGGCTCCTCTAATAGAAGCTGGACATGTGTTCCACATCATAGAAGCCACAATGCAGAACTCTCTGTCTCCCGAGGATTTAAGTTGGGAGTGAGGAACCATCAGGAAATCTATCTCAGAGGAAGGAAGAGGATGGACAGGAGAGTATACAATCAAAAGGTCTTTTAAGTAGCTTGGACCCAAATCATGCAGGGTTTTGTGTACCAACCTACATATCCTGAAGTTGATGCATCACCTCACCAGCAACCAGAGCAGTTACCAGAGCACCAGCATAATATGCTCAAACTGCGAGGTCCTGGCCATGAACCAGGCTACTCAGTTATGCACAAGTTACAAGCGACACACCAGCCCTACAGATAGCCCTAGGTAAAGAGCATTACAGTAATCCAGCTGGGAGGAGACAAAGCATGCACTAATGTTTCCAGGTCAGAGTGAGCTAGATAGATCTGAATTTGAGTGACACTTCATAGCTGGTAGGAACCACTGCAAACCACAGAGGACATCTGATGTTCTAGTGTCAGTCTATCATCCACAACAATGCCCAAGTTCTTAACTCTATCCACAGCTAGTAGTACGGTGCCACTTAATGATCACAACAAGGCACCATCACCATTCTTTGCTGCAGCCGCCCAACCTGGTTTCACCAGTAGCACCTCCGTCTTCCATGAGTTGAACCTAAGCCAGCTGGAAGCCATCCAGTTCTGGAGCGCTATAAGATACTCGTCTAGCACAGCCACCGCATTTACCCTGTCAGGTGCACATGACAGATAGATCTGGGTATCATCTGTTTAGCAGTGAAAACCCAGACCATACCACTTGATGATCTCCCCCAGTAGTAACATGTACATGGCAAGCAACATGGGCACCAAAATTGACCCTTGCGGCACTCCACACCTGAATGCAACTGCATCTCGTGCCACCTGTTGCACTCTGCCACATGGTAGGACTCAAACCACTGCAACAGTATACCTGAGAGTCCTACACTCACATGGGATAATTCTATGGTCTACCATGTAAAATGCTGAGGCTATATCCAACAATACCAAGATGGAACAATGGCCACTGTCTCTAGCCTGGAGAAGGTCATTGAACACCTTGACACGAGCAGTCCTCATACTATAATAGGACCTGAAATCAGACTGAAAAGGCTCAGGGATCTCAAAACATTCCAAATAGTTCCGAAGCTACACTACCACAACCTTCTGAATAACCTTCCCTAAAAATGGGAAGTTCAAGACAGGCCTATAGTTCTCCAGATCATCAGGGATCAGTGATGGTTTCTTCAGAAGGGAGTTTCACCACTGCCCTCTTCATTTCAGTGGGGAACACATCCTCATGAAGTGAACATCTGAGCAACTTGAAGAAAGCTGGTGGATCCTGGAACCAAAATATAGTATGTGGAGCATAGCCCCAGGATTACTCGGGAGACTGCCTCAACCGGCAGTGGATCAAACTCCTCCCAAGATGACAGAGTGCTCAAATCCCTTAGCACCTTAACACTGCCAGCCTATGACAGGCCACCTGAGAAGACTTCAACTTGGATGGAGGACACCTTGCTAAGAAAAAATTGATTAAACTCATTGCACTTTCCTGCTGTAAAAACTCTACCTGACTGCAGACAGAGAGAATTTTCAATCTGTGTACAATGTTGAAGAATTGAGCCAGTCAATTTTTACCTTCGGCTATCTCACGTGACAGGAATACTGTCTGTTTCAGTGCGATAGCCTGCTGATGCTCCCCATAGTGAGCATATACCACCACTTTGTCCTCCTCAGAGCCAGTCTTCCTCCAGGAATGCCCCAACTTTTGCCTCTTAGTCTTCAACCACCTCAGATCAACATCTAAGCAAGAAGATATGGGGCGGGACATCAAGGGACAAACACAGTAAGGCACAGAGAGTCAAAGGCCACCAAACATTCTGAAAGCACTTAATGCACATTTCTCAAACCTTAGCAGCTACCTGGCTAAGTTCCACTCCACCCTCTTGCCCCAGCCTCCATCTTCCCCTCCTACTAGCCCCCCTTTTTATTTTAAGACAATTTCTTCCTCCTGGAACTCTTACGCTCCTTCTCTGCCTACCATCTCAAGGGATTGCTAGTAGTGATGGTCTGTCCCCCTGCTTCTTAAAACTAGTAGCCCAGGACATTTCTCATCCACTCACCTTCATCTTTAATCTCTCCCTTACTACAGCCTCTGTTCCCTCTACCAGGAAGCAGGCCAAAATCGTCCCCATTCATAAATCAGGAGAACCTAGTCTTATGGACTACTGGCCCATCTCCATTCAGACCCATCTTGATAAGCTCCTAGAAAAGGCAGTAAACTACCAAAATACAGAGCATATCTCCAAATATAATCTCCTTTGCCCTCAGCAACATGGTTTCTAGAAGGGGCACAGCACTACCATGGCCCTTGCCCTCTTTACTGATCATGTGCTGAGGAATATGGATGAAGAGAAGCTAACTGGTGCAGTGTTTGTAGATCTGTTGAAGGCATTTGACCTTGTAAATCACAACATCCTGTTAGCAAAACTTGACGCCCTTGGTTTCTCCCCTGCCACCACTGTCTGGCTCACTAACTACCTCTCTGGTAGAACACAGATGGTTTGCCTTGGTGGTGTCACCACCCCCCTCTTGCCTGTCTGTATGGGTGCCCCCAGGGATCTGTTCTTGGCCCCCTCCTCTTTTCCCTCTTCAATAACTCTCTCCCATAATTCCTGTAAATTACTCCTCTATGTCAATGACTTAATACTATACCAAAGTGACCCCTCTCCTTCCTCTCTATCCACCAATCTTACCAATGATTTCTGCAAGGCACATTATTGGTTCTCCACGAACAAACCATTGGTCAATGCTGCCAAAACAAAGGCCATGCTTTTTTGGTTCCAAACCAAAACTCTCTGCCCTAGCCCACAACAGTGGCCTTCTCACTGTCAAATCCCCGGATGGATCTCCCCTTGACACCATTCCCGCCTTTAAGTATCTGTGGGTAATCCTGGACCAATCTCTAACCTACACTGACCACATTGCCTCACTGATCAGGCACATCAACCAGAATATAGGGCTCTGCTATTACTTGACTGACCACCTCTCACCGGAAGCCGTCCTTGCTATTGCCCATGGAAACCTCCTTCCCCTCCTTGCTTATGGCTGCCCGGTGTACTCCCTCACCTCCATTACTAACCTTAACTGCCTGGATGCTACCTACAGTCATATATGTCACCTTGCCCTCCATGCCCCTCTCCTCACTCACCAGTGCACTCTTTACGAGTCCTTAACTGGCTTCTTCCACAAGCATGATGCTCCTAACTGCTAGACCAGACCATTTCTGATACTTCGTACAATCTCTCCTACTCTCCACTATCCCTTCTTATCCAGCCTAGAACCTACTGCTGCAATCTACATCAGTATTCACACCTTCAACTAGAATGTCCAAACATAACTATGAGGATAGGGTTAAGAGCCTTTTTTGCAGCCGGACCATCACTATGGAATGACTTCCCCTCCTCCCTATGTTCCCACAACCCACCTCTAAATCTAAATTCCCTCTTAAGAATGCACTTTCTGTCCACCACAACCTGCATCTGCCCGCAGACCACTAGCATGGCTTCACCTCCCTTGCAGTTCACCCTTATCCCTTCCCCCTCTAGTGCTCCACTCTCCTCTCCCGCCCTGAATACTGTTGTTATTCCTTTTGTTGAATGATGGAACAACCTTACACTGTTTACCTAAATGCTATATACTTTGTTTGCTCAATTGCTGTTGTACCTGGTACTGTTTACCTTATATTTTCTCTGTCAGCTTGACCTACACTGTTAGTTATTTATTTATTTAAAAGTTTTACCAGGAAGGCATGCTAAGCAGAGTACTGCTCGATTCCAGGTGCATCCTAGGGGAAGGGGGGCTGTGGAGAATAGGCATGACATATAGACAGAGTACAATTAGCACTAACAATGAATGACATTTATACAGAATGCAATTAGCACTAACAATGAATATAACAACATTGGGCACTAAAAAATGGCAGAAACAATTGAGTGAGTACATAACAACACATCTAGTACAGTAGCAAGGTAAAGCATGGATAAGCAAAGCATCAGTCAACCAAGATCACTAAACAGGACAAAATGCTATCCCGTGACATAGGCGACCGTGATTGGGTGCCTAAAAAAATGGTGACTCAATCGCACCGCTTGTCATCATGGCTACCTAGCAGTGAGGACAACCGGATGGGGGTTCGCACATGAAGGGACAGGATGTCGCTACATGCATACATGCCCAGGGTGGGGAGTGAGTACGCCCTTGAGGGGTGGGAGGGGAGAGAGGGATTGTGAGGGATGGTGCCACGGCAAGCTGCCAAGCTGCTCTCATGGTGTGGTGGGTGGATTCAGGGCTGAGCTGCAGAGGGTGCTAAGTTCGGATCTGGGCGCAGGTACCTTTTGTTGTGCCCGGCCCAAAATTTTTTTTTTGGGCTTTTGCACCTCCCCGACATGGACCCCCCAAGAGTTGAGAATCTTTCAGTAGGGGGCTACAGGGGGTGAAGCCCCCCACTGGGGTATGTGCGGGGGGCACAGCCCTCTGCATTTATATGTATACATGTATATCATAAGTCCTTGGCACCCTTTTGCTATGCGCCAGGGAGTACATCGCTGAAATGTTTTTTCGGCGATGTACATTCACCCTAATGTTAATTGCTATTCTGCAATCACCGTTATCACATAAATCCAGACAAAACAGTGATCTAGGCCGTAGTGTGTGAACAGACTCATCTTAGCCCCAGGCACAGGTGGTGGAGAAATTGATCAGGGAGTTAAGATGCTGAGTTGGGGCATGCACCAGATGTCCATGGGAAGGGAGTTCCACAATCTGGGCAAGCAATGTCTGAAGGCTGCCTGGCCAACTGAGGAGGACATGAGCGGCACATCCAGGAGACAAGTGTCAAAATTTCTGAGACAGTACGCTGGAGGGGCATGAGATGTTAGGACAGAAGCAAGATACACTGACAAGGACTGGGAACAGAACTTGGCTGTGAGCCTAGTGCAGTGGGACTGTCTACAATCCTGGACCGAGGGGAGGTTGAGAGTCCTATAGAGAACACAGTGGTCGTTGGAGAGTGGGCAATCAAAGGCAAAGTGGCAGAATGAGTAGATAAGGGGGTCCAGTCTGGCTAGGGTGGACTTAGGAGCAGCACTGTAGTCTACGTCCCTGTAGTTGAATATAGGGAGAATCATTTTCTGTACAAGTGCGCAGCGGTCTGGCAGCTCGATGCAACGACAGTTGTGATATAGGGCACCCAACTTGGGGTCGAGCTTTTTGTGGATGGCATCAACATGTACAGAAAAGTCAAGGTGCTGGTCGAGCAAGAACCCCATGGTATCTAAAGGAGGTGCAAGCCTCCAGAGTGGTCCCATCCAGGGTGTGGAAGGAGGGGGTGGTGGGGAACCAAGAGAGTCTCTGCCTCATGCCAAAGGTCATTGAGACCATCTTCTTGGCATTAAGAAAATGCTGGTTAGCACAAAACCAGAGCTGAACATCATTGAAGTCCTGCTGTAACCTGGTCACCACATCAGCGGTCAAGGGGCCTGATGTACACTGTACCATGTCATCTGCATACATGTGTATGGATGTGTGTGGACAGATGGTGGATAAGTCATTAAGGAAGATGGAAAAAAGGAGCAGGCTGAGGACCAAGCCTTGGGGGACTCCTGTGGTGACTGAAAGGGAGGTGAAGGCGGAGACTATGATTTTAACAGATTATGACCTGCCTACCAGGTAGGAGTGGAACCAGCTGGTGGCCGCAGTAGAGAGCCCTACAAGAGAGAGCTTGTCCAGGAGGAGAGCATGGGAGACAGTGTCGAATGCCTTTGCCAGGTCAACAAAAATTGCCGAGGTGATATGACCTTTGTCCATACCATCAAGAACAGAGTCTGTGAACCGTAAAAGAGAAGTGGCAGTGGAGTGGGCCTTCCTGAAGCCAGACTGGTTGGGTGAGAAGAAGGAGGAGGAGGAGTTGAGAAAGGGCGAGAGCTGGGAGAGGACAAGGGGTTCCTGGAGTTTTGCTAGTATAGGGAGGAGGGAAATTGGGTAGTAGTTACCAGGGGTGGAGAGGTTACCACCATTTGGAAGCAGGATAACATTTGCATGCTTCCATTCCAAAGGAATTGAAGCTAGAGAGAAAGAGAGGTTGAAAAGAGCAGCCGGGAAGGGGTGGCGATGGCAGGAGCAGCCAGGTAGAGCATCTTGGAGTCCAGCCCAGAGGAGCTTTTGTCCTTGGTCAGATTTAGGGAAATCAAGGCATTGTAAACTTCTGACGGTGTGACAGGACAGAAGGAGAGAGATGGAGCAGTAGAAGAGGCCTGTACGGGGGAGGTATGGGCAGTGTTATTTTGCTGGTATGGAGGGAAAGTGGATAATGGTGCCGAGGTACAGCTTGTAAAAAAGGAGTTAAATTCCGAGGCTACTGCAAGAGGGTCCATTATGGCGGTACCGCCTATGTTTAGCACAGGGGTGAGAAGCTGGGAGGTTGAGGAGAAGAAGCCTAGTACAGGCATTGCATGAGGAGCGATATTTTGAGTGGTCAGCGGGGGAGCCAGATGCTTTGAGTGCCTTCCATGCCTGGTCTCTGGCTCTGATGTAAGACATAATGTCAGCTGTGATCCAAGGCAGGTGAGCACCCCTCACTCGAGTCCATCTAAATGGGGGCATGGTAGTCCCAGATGGTAAGGAACTTGGCCTTAAAGTACTCCAGAGCGAAGTCAATAGAGGTCAACCTGGGGATGAAGGACTAGTCTGTGGCTGCCAAGTCACTTAGGAGTGAGATAAGATCCAGGGAATTGTATGACCAGGTAAAAATGGTTCTGGAACTGGGGGGTCTTAGGCCTGAATATTTTCCATATCGAGTATATCATGTGGTGGTCACTTAGGGAGTTTGGTAAGAGACCCGAGGCAATTATCTGGTGTTGATGAGAGTTAAGGGACCAGTCCAGAAGAGAGTGGTTCTGTGATTTGGGATTCAGACATGTAGGTTCTGTAACCAGTTGTGTCTGATTTAGAGTTGCCACCTAGTTGCAAAACTTGGATCTGGCACTGGAGAGCCAGTTTAAGTTGAAATCCCCCAGGATATGGAGCTCGCCCCCTGTGGCACTAGATTTCAAAGTGCCCAGATGGTCCAGGATGTAGGATGTAAGGGAGTCAGGCGAGCAATAAGAGACAGCTATAAATACAGGGATAGTGTGACAGGGGTAAACTGGAGGGAGAATGAGATATACATAACTATGTCTCTCCCTCTTTTATTGCCTGGACGGTCATGGCAGATAATGGTGTATCCAGGGATAGCGATTTTTCTGTCCTTATTGTGAGGCTTTAGCCAGGTTTCAGAAATAATCAGGAAGTCAGGCCTTATGGATAAGACAGTTGGCTGCAGCACAGCTAGTTTATGCAGTAGGCTGCAGAGATCAAGGTGCATTAATTTTAGGCCCTGTGAGAGGGGATGTTTGGACCTGGGTTTGGCTCAATGTCCCCAGAAAGTAGGAGTAGTAGTGTTACCAAGAGTTTGGTGACAGGCTTGGATTGATGAAACTTGTGGGTAGTGATCTGTGGCTGTACAGCTACCACAGTGGGGCACTGGGAAGTGGAATTTAGGGCTGTGAGACCAGCATGGAAATTGTAAGGTAGGACTGAGGGGCCCACAGACCATTTGAGCTGTTGGGGTGCAGGGGGCAGCCCAGCAGTGGAGGTAGCAAAAGTTGGTGGGAGGGCTGACAAGGTGCAAAGTGCCAGATTTCCTCCCTAGGAAATGATTATGTTCCCTGTATGATTCTTGCTGCTCTCTCACTGTATTTTTACAGTGTATGTGCCAGTTTCTGGTCCAAGCCGTGCCTGAAAAAGGTCTTCAGATCAGTGCACCAACCCGGTTACCAAATTAATAAATAAAAGAGCTTTATTATAACCCTCCACAGCATTCTCCACACCCTCAGCACAAACTGATACCATACTCAAGATGTCCAGAGTTGCCAGTGGTTCCACATTTTTAAAAGGGCAGTATCTGACCATCTTCACAGAGGATTTTCAAAATGTGGAGACCCCACAATGAAACTGAACATCATGATGATCTCACCACCAGACTGGATCAACCCTGACATCCTCAATGTCAAGACCCAATGCGAAAACCAGATCTAAGACATGATCTTTTTGGTGGGTCAGTGGCAACTGGCTATACAAGGCCCAGTGAAGACATCAACTGGAGGAACTGTTGTCCAAACTGAGAGTCTTCATCTTTGACCCAAGCATTGAAATCACACAGCATTAACAGCCCAGACAAGTTCACCACTAGGTCAGCCATGAAGCCCTCCAGTTCCTACAGAAATCACCCACATGTCCAGGTGGATGGTACATGATGATGATTCTGCACCCTGTACCCAGATCTCCTTGAACAGTCACACATTCAAATGAAGTGGTTTCTACCATGGGGTATGCCCTCAGTCCCAGAGTGGATCTAAAACAGATGGCCACAAGCCCCCCCCACATCCCCACCTCTAGCAATGCACTACCGTATAACCCAAAAGGACAGAAGCCTCTAGGAAAGGGCCAGAGTCATTGCCCAACCAGGTCTCCGTTATGCATACTGAGCCCACAGAAGAATTTGCAATGAAAGCCTCCTCCACTATGGTTTTATTTCTAAGGGATCTAGCATTACAAAGAACTGCATGGGGGGGCAGGTAAGGCTGGTCCTTGTGCTACTTGTTTCACTGTAAATCACAAATCCCTTGGGACTGGCACCAGACAGGAGAGTCCTCTGTCCTGGACTGGTCTTATGCCCAGGACACCTTCATGACCTAACACACCCAATCATACCCTTTTCCATTACTCCCCCCCCTCCAATGAGCCAGCTGATGTCTCTGTTCATGGCCCTGAAAAATTCCCAACCTCCTGCAGCAATCCATGACTGCCACAGGTATAGTACACTGACATCCCCAAAAAGGGTGCAGTAAATGTACCTTCTCTGATGAGTAGGAAACATGAGATCACAGCTATATATACACATTTTTTATTATATTAAACCCCCAAAACACCACACATTCAACCCAAACACAGATACACAATCCTGTCAATCAACACACAACAGACACACACACCAGACACACACTCCAACACATTCAATAAATACACCAAATTCCTGCCATTCACAACCCAACTCAAACCACACACCGCACACAAAAACCCAAATAAAATAAAAAGAAAATAGAGAGGGAGAAAATACGTTAAGTCCTCCATAGAAAGGCAATATATTAATTCTTTAAAATAAATTATAGAGGCTCCTGCTATACCTGCTGCCGCCATCTATAGCAGAGACCTCATACAGTCACCATAAAATGTCTTGAAAAAGCTAGAAACAGTACTGGCCCAACAGATCGTAGCTCCACCAACCTTCCTCAGCCCCTCTAGCCAGCATGAACCGAAGAGGTAGATCACTCACAGCTTGGCACAGCCAAAGATGAGGACAGCATGGATCAATGTCAGAAAGTCACCAAGAGGGAAAGCTTATGGTTTTCCCCTCTCTCACTAGGAAAATACAGGAAAGTCAGCTCAGTGGACTGAAGGCCTGCAGTCATCAAAACAATCTTTGTGCCAGATTATAGCTTCTGGGAGTCCTCTCTCACAGCACCTCGAGAATGACACATCATCAGGCTCCCAACACTGTGGCTGAAAAGAGTTTTTGGCTTATCACAGTGTGTACATAGCCACTCCAATGATGTCTCTCCTTCAGAAGCAACCCACCCAGCAGCCTGAGCCTTCCATCGCTGTTACAGAATTCTGCTCAGCCAAAGGTAGAGTCAGGGTGGAAAACGGTTCAGAGAAATGGTCACCAGCACCAGTACCGGAAAGTGTCCAGCAAACAGCAGATAACCAGATGATTAGTGTATGGCATTTACTCCAATGAATTCAAAACACCACTACCCTCCAAAGTTAAAAATTTGAACAATGGCTTGCAGAAAATCATCTATCTAGCAACCACAGTGAACACATGCAGAACTCAAACTAGCGAACACTAAGCTAACTAAAAAAGAAAAAACACTGCCCTATAATGTTTAACTGAAAACAACCTAACTATTCTAGAAACAGATCTTACCTTACCTAACTACACTAGTGGCAAACAAAAGCTCAGAAAATATGATAAAAAATTTAAACAATAAAGAGATGCTCAAACTCACAGCATCTCAGATGCACCTGCTCAGCACAGTGGCCATCTTTCCGCTTCTAAAATTACAGTAAACGTCACGTGTGACGGTGGTTTTCTAATGTGGATACCTGTCCACTTGGAACTAGATTGAGACCAATGTGACTCATTTCAGATAGGCCACCAAACAGTCAACAGATGTGTCATTGAGGCACAGGTCAGAAAGCATAGGAAAAACCAGGAGCAGTTGTAAAATTCACAAAAAATGTTTATTAGTATGAGCACTAACATAAAAAATAAACTTGTTCAGTATAACTATTTACAAAGGCACAATAAACAGAGATGATCCATCTGAGTTTCCCTTCAATCTCTGCATGTCTCCCAAAACATTGTAGCTCTCTCTTATAAGTCTTTGCAACCCCCCTCCTTAACAAGCATCCTGTTTTTTTTCTAAAATGTTCTTGTAAGTTTCAGGCTGGTGCAGCAAGAACACAATGTCCCAGAACTGAGGCCCCTTCTCCACAGCTTCTGAAAAAGGGCTTAAAAACTGCTCTCAGGTTAACCTCTTGAGTTCCCAATAGCTTTTTCAAATCATCTCAAACTATAAATATATACATTTCAACAGTAACACTATATAATTTCTAAACAAAGGGACCCCAATATCAGTTACATTTCCACATAATGATTTGCATATATTTTTATACCAGTAGATATGTAAGGGAGGAAAGACAGAAACAGCAAGGGAAGACTGAGAGACAGTGAGAGGCAGAGAATTGCAAGACTGTTGGGGTGATCAAATCCTAGGTCTCACAGGAAAATTTGGTTGTGCAACCAGACAGACAAGAGACAGGAAAGGAAAGAACAGAACAGATCCCTGCTTTTAAACTCTCCATAACAACTGGGACAGGGCCCTATTCAACCCTGTCACAGGATGATGATGGCTTTTCACCACTACCAACCTGGGCTGGATCCAGATCAGCGACCCAAAGTTGAAAGGTCCTGTGACCTATTGCCAATCAACCAACTCATCCAGCCCCAGCCCCACCCCATCCCTTCCCCACCTATTTTCTATTATAATCTGCTCCCTGCATGGCTAGGAAAAGACTTCTTGAAAGGAAATTCTGTGGTGGAGCAAGTGCAGTGGGTTCCCAAATCTTCTGCATAAAGGGGAATTTATGTTGTGCTGGACACAATTCAACATGTAAGCCCTGGGCTTGCTGCCATATCCCTGAGAAGACTTCATTGTTTGTAAGTTCAGTTTTTTTACTATAAAACTGTGTAAATCCCTAGAGAGGTACAAGGTTAGGAATCCTAAAATGTGCTCTTTAATGCAAATCCTAAAACGTGCTCTTTGGTGCCTTTGAAAGTACAGGCGCTGTGGTGTTTAGTCCCAACCACAACCAGCCCCCTTGATCAAATACACAGATAGATATGCTCCATCACTTGCATGTGCAGGTCTTGGGAATCTTTGACATAGCCATATTATCCAACACTAGTGCACTACATATTCATGTAGCATTAAGAGCTTTTATGTAATGCATTATGCAAGGGCGATAAATGGATACCTGTCTCTTTCTGACTAACCTAAATAAAGTCCAACAAAGTTATAAAGTTTATGCCAGCTGGGAGTAGGCACTAGGACAGTGGTGATACCATACTTAAAAATTCAAGACAACAAACTGAGAAGTAGAGTACACACCAACCTGAAAATATGCAAGGACACCAGTCTCATAAAAGTAAATACTTTATTTATAATAACATAAAAGGAGGCATATTCAGCCTGACACATTTTGGATCCCCATGCATCCTTTTTCAAAGGCTAAATTGAATGATAAAGATGTGGCAGTTATATACAATATTTGAAAAATGTCATAATGATGTCATAGCTGACAATGAAAAGGATTGGTCATAGTATAATCAAGATAATTAAATACTAATAAAATCTGTAATCAATAATTACCATTAAAAACAACCACTGAAACCTTAAAGTGCATCATGCAGTAAATAATGAAGTGGGAACAGAGCAGAAGAGAAAAAAATACCCCAATAAAAATATCACATACTTGGGGGGGGGGGAGAAGAGCTAAAGGAACAAATACAAGACAGTACCACCTATAGGTACTAAATCTATAAATGTAGTAACAGAAAACCTATATAAAATAATCAACTTCCCATATCAATATCACCAAAAACCATATTCAATATCATTCCAGCTCATGACTATCTCAAATTGACATTTCCAATAACTACATAAAGTGTACCCTATCCCCCCCCCCCCATTGCAGACAGGCAACACTTCAGAAAAAGCCACTGAGCGTGCAGCCTGCCTAAGTCCCATTGCCAACTCCCTGAGCTCCTTCTGAATTCTTCTAGCCTCATCCATAGTCAGGTCATTATGACATCCAGCGCTTCCTCCTGACCTGCTGCCCTAGCGATCTTCAAGATTTGCTTCCCATCCCTCCAAGTCATGGTGCTAGGGAAGCACCTAACCTCTTTCTCTCTCCCTCCCTCCCTCCCTGTCCCCAAATCTATCCCCCAACAACTAAGTCTCCCACAAGGAGTTGCTTCCTCCTCCTCTGGGGACTTCTGCTACTCTTCTTGTGGCCTCCCTTATGGAGTACCCCTACATCATCCCTGGTCACTACTGTGGGTGTCTCCATGGGACAGTCCCACCCTGCCAGAGCAGTGTATGACTTGTGTAGTGGTACTATCTGGGGGATGTGTCTCTGACCCACCATCCTCATCCTTCCCAAGCCCACCATAGTCCAACCATTCTTCCTCCTTAACATCCTTGGAGGCAGCATTGGTGGACTTGATGGTCCTTGGGTGGGGAGGAGGCCCCCCAAATTCTAGTCAACTCAGCCTGGAGTCGAGCAACCTCCCACCACAGCCCAGAGAGATATATGCAGATGGAGCAGCACTGCAGTCTCCAGAAAGTCTTCCTGAACACTGCCACCCCACAGCCACTGCATTGCACCACTCCCAGCATATCTATTTTCTACCCTGGTTGCCTTTGTTTTCTTTTCCTTAATTCCTTTTTTATCCCTACCCTAGATAGGGTGTTTCACCACTCCCCAACTTTTTCTTGTCTCTAACTCTCCTCTGTCTCCTGCAGTGTGTGAGCTGTCCCTGGAGTGTGTGAGCTGTCCTACCCTAAAAAGGGTGTTTCACTATGCTGCAACATTTGCTTGTCCCTATCTCACTTCACTCCCTTGCAGCGTGTGCTGTACTAAAGGAGCTTAACAGGATACTTAACGCAGTTGTCCTGCTTTCCTGCTGTGTTGTAGAGTGTCCAGCTGCCAGCTACCTTGTTGGGCAGACTCTGATGGGCAGACTCTGCTGTGCTGTCCTCTTTGCATTTGTCCTTCACACAGAGGTCCACAGCGTGGAGGTCCACTTGATGGCCTCTTCCTTATAAAGTAGCTTGGATGTCTCTCTATTGGCCAGTAGCCTGTGATGTGGGTGACTGGTTGTAAGGGTGACTGCACAACGACACCGACAATCTGAGTGACCAGGGATTTCCCCTCTTTCCCTGAGTTGTGTTCCCCCCCGGAGTAGGAATCCTAAGTAAGGGGGGGTGTGGAGGGTGAAGCCCCCCATGAAGGTGAGGTGCAGGGGGCAAAGCCTCAAGCATTAAACAACATACTGTTTTTCAGTCTCTCTGGTGGTTTTGTGCCCTTCCGTGGGCCACCGTCCTGCAGTCGCCCTTGTCACATAGCATCCTATTGGCCATGAGGTGGGTAGGGGCATCTCAGCAATGCTGATTGGTTCCCACCATTAACCCCTCTCAGCAGCTCCAAGCCACAATGTTCTGGGCTCTGGCAGTCAAGTTCAGTAAGAAGCTCTTTTTGTGGAGGGATGGAGGGCTCCTGTAGTTAGAGCTGGCTCCCTCTGAAGTAGTGATCCAGTGGCTGAGTGAGTTGAATGAGTTGTCTGAGTGTTCTACATGGATGCATTGGCAATTTGCAATCTCTGTCCCCTGTGGAACTGCCACACTGTAGAGGTACTGTGGAGGCAAAGCAACCCTCTTGAGAAAGGTTCCACCCTAGAAAGCCCACAGGAACATCATTCTTTTAAGCTAATGGTACCTTATGAAGGTGCCCAAAAAACTGCAAAGCAGGAGCTGAAAAACACAGCTTGCAACAACTGATAGCATATGGAGGCATGACTTTCAGAAAGAGGGGGAATGGCAGGATTGTAGAATGAAAAAGTGAAACACCATCCAACCCCAACTTACAGTAGACCTTCTTTTATTAAGGAAGATACCATAATTAAACTCATAAACTACATTATGGCCACTAGCACTAAGGAGAGAAAAAGTCCTGTGGAGGAAATCTGTCGGGCTCCATGGCCACAGCCACCATCCCTCCTGGCGTGGGTAATTATTATGGCAGCACAGCTTCCTTATTTGGAATTCAGTTCAGGAAATATTTTGGAGTGTGATGACACTTGCTGTATCCCTCAAAGGGGTTAATGCTGTGGGGGTGTCATGAGTTGATATCTGCAGCTAAAGGAATATTTCCCCATGAAGGAGGCCTATCCCTCAAAGCATGCAGAGAGTTGTAACTGTTGAAAGGCTAGCACCCTGCCTCAAGATTGTGAGAATACCTAACCTCCACTGGAAACTAAAGGAAAGGGATACAGAATGAGACTTGGTGGCTCTTAGGCAGGCTTTGGGAGAACAGCATTCAGAGATGCTGCCAACATGGGCAGCACAACTAAAGGAACCCATGTGGGCTTAAGGCTCCCCCTTCTGTCAGCTGAAGTCTTAAGGGAGAATACCTGTACCCCAGTACCCCACCCTCAAACTCAAATCCCCTATTAAGTTTTGCAGCCCAAAAAATAATTATCATCTTTCTGCTGGAATATTTAATTATTTCTGGGGGTGGTAATGTAAACATTCCCAGAGCTGCTTTGGACTATTTCACATTCTCAGAACAATGTTGCACTGCTCACTGTATCACTTCATACAGTGAGTGGTATGGTGCCATGCTAAGAATGTGAAATGGTACTTCACAACTCTGTAGGTATTTACATTACACCATTAGATTAAATATTACAGCAGCCAGGTGATAAACACATTATTCCTTGGGCTAAAAAGTCCAATCGATGGGTTTTGGTTTGGGGGGTGGGGACAGGTGTTCTCATTTAAATATTGCTCCATTAGGTGCCACCAACCATGGATCTGCATGACTAATGCTTCCCCAGAGCACTGGACCTTACCACCCAGTGGGTCAGCTAGAAGCCACCACAGTAGACAAGCAGTCTACGTAGATGACCCCACATCCAAGATGAGGGACTCATCTTCATGCTTTAGACTTCAAGAAGAGTGTATAAGCATTCCTAACCACAGGGCAAGCCCTGGGGGCACGATTCTGTGAATATAACAATGGCCGGTCTGAATGCTTGAGTGCCTGATGACATGTAGGCAGAAATTAACTGACTGAATGATGACTACTCAACAAATGTTGACATAAATGAGACAGACTGAATGATGACTGCTGAAAGGAATGATTTATACCGATTAAGAGTGAAATGAATGACAAGGTAGTGAACATATAAATGCATACCAAAGGCCAAAACCATAGGTAAAACTCAGCCAAAAGCCAGCTGCTAGAATCTGTAGTAAACTACAACAGGCATGGAAATGCTGAAGCTGACTGATCAAGTTGACTGAAATGACTGACTGAGTACTAGTGGGAGCAGCTGACTGGCCAAAACCAAGTGCAATTAATGAAAAAAGCATGGGAATTAAGAAGAAAAGTTTGCAAGTAGATCGATATAGACAGCAGGCAGAACAGACTAAGAAAACTGAAGCAAAATACAGCAGAATGACAGAGGAAGGACATAGAACCAGCAACTACACTAAAAACCAAACTAAAGAAGAAAACACAGAAGTCAAATGAGGACATGAGTGCAGAGTAAGTGGCTGACCTACAGAACAGAAGGAAGCACAATGCTACTGCTAGGGAAAGCAGCAAGACAACATACTAACTTAGAAGGCTGTTGAAGGCACAAACGAAACAGAAAGCCCAAAAGAAAACCGAGGAAAAGCAGCAGCAAACAGGGGGAGGGATAGAGCCCCAACAAAGCCTCTTCCTGAAGCAAAGAAACAGAACATCTGAATGGGGCTAAAGGAAGTTGATCCCATGAAACAGCCCAGGAAGGGGATGTGTGGCTTTTTGCTCCTACCCATTGAATCACAGCATGTCCTTTTAATTATGCTGTATTTTCTCAGGCTATCACGGCTGAGATGCAGTTTCTATTTGTTTATCTGGGTCCTGAAGCACAGAAACAAAGAAAAGTGGCAGTCCTTCTCATAAGCAGTTCGTATGGAAGTATCCTTAGGTAGGATGGGTGGAGGAACACAACAGTCCATGAGAGATAGACAACTTTTCCACTTCCTTCTTTTCAGACCATACTTGTTGTGACTCCAGTAAGCCTGCTGGCTATGATAATTAGCCTTAACAAGGGGCACAAAATATACTACAGAAGTTTATTCTTTAAATTGTGACCGTATAACATTACCATTACTGTATGCCGTAGGCTGCTTTATTACTTTGGCAGATCAATATTCTTTCCAACTGATCAAAATCTCATTCTAAATACACATTTTTATCATAAGAACATGTTCTTAAGACTGTGATAATGGCAACCAATACAAAAGACCACCCCTACACAAAGAAATGATGACTTAAGTTTACTTATCATAGCAATCTCTATAATTACTTTTTTGGCGAGAGTCAAAAGCTGTTTTTAAATAGAGATATTTTAAAATGTATGTAACACATGTCTGCCATTTCAGTTAAATGCTTTGCTGAATAAGTTACAGTTGTTCTGTGGTGATGTTGTGAGTGTATGGCCTTAACGGGGCCTCAGATACAGAAAGTGCATGATTATGGCTTATGAGTGCATTGCTTAATGTACCATAATTATTTTGCGATGTCTATTAACTGTTTATTGCATTCATTCCATTCCATCTCTCTTTCTTCTGTCTATACACTTTAATGCAAAAACACAAGATAGAGTTTTGCAAGCATTTCAAAGTCTGAACTTGAAAAAGCTAGAATTGTTAGAAAAAGTTCAGCCATGATTGGCTCTGAATGTCATCTAAACGTTAGTGATATTCTTTCATTGTGGACAGCTTTATTGTCCAACTACAGTGGTAGTTATCAACAAGTTAAATCGTGGTGCGCTACTTCAAAGAAAGATATCAGGAAATATTGGAAAAGATGCATTCATCTGAATGCAGCTTCTCTGGATGATAACTACGTGTAACAAAGGCTACCACTGTAATCAGGTTTTACATACCTACCTGTTTGTCAGTTTCGTGGCAGCACTGTTCAACAGCATATAAAACTGTGGTCATGTGACAGTCTTTCATTGCAAGAATCCAGGTGCTCAACTAGAATGGCCACGAAAAATTATGTACACTTGTAGCAGAGTGGGATCTCACCAGACCCGCACAGTGGAAACTGCGCTTAGGATGTCAGGTATACTTGCTTCACTGTGTTTAATATAAGTGTCCCACGTGAAGAGGAGGAGTAACCAGCAATAGAGATTAGACACAAATATCAAATGAAAAGATGAGACTAATCTGTTAGTTGACCAAATAGCCCCAGCGTTTCATTTGCATGAGCTATATCAGATGGCATGGTCTCACTCATTATCACTCCCTTAAATGTCCCGAGATTCTAATACTTATAGCTGGCAACAAATAGCCTGACCAATATATGGTGAGAGCGAAGCTTAACAGACAATCAGTGAATTTACATAAGTGTGAATAAATAAAGTTCATAATATAGAGCTCTTGATTTAAAAACTGCCCAGTATAAATCAGTTAGTGGCACTGGAAAGGGATGGAAACACACAGAGGATGAAAGGAATAGGTAGGTAAGTGGTCAGGGGTGAAGGAGGGTAGGGGTGAGTGGGTTGGGGAGGGTTGGGGATGATCAGAATAACTAATGTAGGATATTCAAGTGCTGCAGGGCCAGCACTAACAAAAGTTTAGAAGAACTGGGATGATGGACGTATGTGACATATATTGGTTTCCAAGAAAGACCCTAGTCACTAATTATAGTTTCACAATGCCTATATGGCTACAGTTTCACAATAAAGTGCTGTTAATAGAGTCTCTAAATTTGTTGAAATAAGATTGAGAACTCAAACGACTAGAACCCACATCCCAGTCTGAGTTTTGGCAGAGAGGGAAGAGGACAGAGGCAATAAATCCAAACATCTGTGTCATATCCTTCAGCTGAAAAAAAAACTAGGAGACATAATTAAGTCCTGCAATAATTTAGGTGTGGAAAACTATGTCACAAATGCACTCCGCAGGTCAGGTCCTCTGCTCCCACAGTGCCAACCTCATAGCGCAATAGTGTGAACAGGTAACATACAGGGTAACCCTCCTGTCGGCTGTGGGTCCAAATCACCTGTTAGCCTCGAGTTCTGGGGGATTCAAACTGTGAACCTTATGCTAGCATACCTAATTAACAGACTCGGATACATACCCTCATTGGGGGATGCACCATGGGGCACCCAGCCAGGTTTCCAAAATGAACCCTTACGACTCTATATGAGGCCTAGGTATTTCTTACCTATTAAGCAAGCTCAGTAACACAATCAAGCTTTTAACAGCTGTCAGATTTAAACCCAGGTTCAGCATCACATGCAAAGGAAAACTGAGAAGACACACATGCAGTATTTCAAAGAAAAGGTTGTTTACTAAAAAACTGGTAAAAACAGGTAAAATCAAACACAGAACAATTATATCACAAATCTTACAGTCATATAAAGAACAAGCATTTATCAATGCCGAATGTTTGCTTGCTGGCAGTAGCAGTGGAAGTGCAGGAGTTAGACAGATGCAGTATAGGAATGGCAGTGATGTACTGAACTGACACTTACTCCACCCCCGCCCTGCAGAGATGGACAGGCATTGCGGTGTGCCTTTGGGTCGTCACCCATAATGGTCACGACATTTCACCTCACCCTACCCTGCAGACATTGACAAGTGTTGAGGTGTGCCTTGAGGTGTTTGGGCTTTACACTCACCTCATTCCATAAGGAAATACACTGAAATGGGTGTGGTATAGGAGAATGGTATGAACTCAGGGGCCAAAGAGTCCAAGGTGCATCTTGATGCCTGTCACTGGCTGCAGAGGGGTGGGGGTGGGGTTGGAATGGCGTGAGCATTACTGTCGACAATCCCAAGTTACACCCCTGATGCCTGTCAGTCCCTACAGGGTAGGGCGGACACCTGTCAGACCCTATAGGGTATGGCATTATGGTCAGAAACCCTAAGGTCCTGGGCATGTCTTGGTATTTTTATTCTAAGTTTTTAACATGGGCTTTTTGTGACCCCACTGCATGAACAGTAACTCTACCAGTTTGTTAGCGGAAAGGTGATTTTGCACAGTGACTGTGCCATTAACGCCATAGGTGCGAAAACACATTTCCAACATGAAGTGAAAAATGACAGCTGTACTGTTCATGAGGAGGTGTAAAAAAATGGTAATGTTGAAAATCTAGAGCAAAAATATAAAAAAAGAACTGGTGAAGTCATAAGCGGGCATAGAAACTGCACAACGCACACCTGTATTGCAATTATTTGGGGAATTTTTTTCCCCAGATTTTCAATATGGGCATTTTGGGATCTCTGCTCATGAACAGTGTCACTGGGATTTTCTTAATCTGTCCCAAACACTGATTTCCCACAGTGACCGCGCTATTTTGCGCCAGTAGTGCGAAAACACATTTTGGCCAGGATGTGAAAAATGACAGCTATACTGTTCATAAGGAGGTGTGAAAAAATGCCAATGCTGAAAATCTGGAGTGAAAATATTACAAATTCTCAAAGTTACGACCGTGTGTAGGAACTGCTCAATGCACGCTCATAAAACAGTAATTTTGGGGATTTTACATTAAATTTTCAACATAGGAGTTGGGGGGCACCTCATGAACTGTGACACTGTTGTTTTGTTAATCAGTCCCATAAGATGATTCTGCACAGTGACCGCGAAATCACCTTTCTGGACCAAATAACCAGATGACAGTCACTGAATTCATGAGATGGAGTCCCAAGAACCCCATGTTGAAAATTTGGTGCAAAAATTCAAAAAAATGAGCAAGATATGCACTAAAATTGAAAAAACCCTATTTATGTCATTATACAGCTTACTGGCATTTCTTCAGTTCACAGTCGGCTTTGAAGAGTGCAAATGTGCTCCCGGTCCAACGAAGATCACCATGCCAGCCTCCGGAGGTAAGCATGGGGTGGGGGTGTATGGGAAGGTGGGGTATGCAGAGGGTGGGCGCGGGTTGTGGGAGGGAGTAAAAGAGTCAATGAGGGACCGTTTTCTTTTGTTACAGGTTTTTATTATTTTATTTTACATGGACGATGTAGCACTTTTGCCATGCTGGGGTGGGCTCCCAGCGTGGCACCTGGAAGTTTTGGGGGGCAGTTGAGCCAATGGGGGATTGGGCACCCCTGTTGGCTGTACAGTGTGTGGGGGACACATGAGGACACTGGACATCTGCCACGCAAGGGTAGGCTCCCAGCGGGACACCTGGAGGTTTGTTTTTGGGGGGAGGGGCACTGGAGCCGATGGGGATTGGGCACCCCTGTCAGAAATACAGTGTGCTTGGGGGGTTGTGCATGGGCCGAGGGAGATTGGGCAACCCCTCAGCACACAACAAAGGGAGGGGGCTCAGCACATACAGCCACCACTACACTCAGCGGTGGGGACGTGGAGGCAATTTTCATACTGTTGACAGCAGGGCAGCATGCAAATTGCCTACACTTTACCACCACTAATTGTAGCAGTCATTTGCTTTCAACTGTATGCCACTGCAATCTGAACTGCTGTCATAGACAGCTGGGACATTCATTGGTGCGGTGTGGTCATGCCTGCAAAAATGCTGAGGGTATTGGAAGCAGGGGTGCCACACCTACGAAAACTCATATGGTGGCACTGTGTTTCTTGAACATGCATGCAAGCAAACATAAAAATGGGAAGTTACAGAATATACACTCCTACCACAAACTTAAAATCTTTCCCATTTACCAAAGTGCTTTCGAGTCCAAGGAGAGTCTGAGTCCAAAATGTTATGACAGTCCTTAATCAAACATTTGTCTTTGAGGTTTTACAACCCCACAATCTGTCACTAAGGTGTGAGAAAGCCAAGGGAAATCAGCCAAATTACGTCCTTTCCTGGTGTCATAAAATTCATATTCAGGAACCAACATCAAAGCAGCAGCAGTTGATAAGGCACCATAAACTATCCCTCTGGAAGGAAGGCATTAATTAAGTTTTTCCCTGGTCAGTTCAATGACATCCTCACTGACACCTTGAAGGTTAAAAGCCAAACTGCTAACTTGTGTGAGACAATTTCATACACAGACCATTGATTTATAATACAAATATTATACAATAACCATAAGCAGATAGCAGAGCGTCACAAACTTATACCCTCCAAAAATTAACAGCAGTGCACAAGCATAGTGGCTGATACAATCAGGACAAAAAGATGATCATTCAAAAATCCATTCACATTTTAAAGGAATAATTTCCATTCTGATTTATCATTTAGACCCTTTGTATTTTCTTTTTTTTAATTCTGTTTCTGACTCTCTGGCCAGTGAAAGGATGTACCCCTTATCTGTCCCCAGTCCCACACACAGACACCCCCCCTTCGACACTTCCCTAAGCTGCCATGTCTGGGAGGACCATAACTTTCCCCACACCAAGATGCTTCCTACAGGGACAAATCTGAATCATACTGAGACACCTGCTGAGATTTACATTGAGTTGTTTTGGCAGTGACTAAAGTTTGGGGTTCGGGCATCAATCTGCATCTTTTGCCAAAGGGTCTTCTGCTTAGGATTCCCCCAGAGGTGCAGCCATGTAATGACAGCACATGGCTGTGTGTGAGCCCTCCCCATACATGGTGCGCTGACATCCAGCATTTTATCCCCCCAGCGAATGTGGTCCCAGGCTGGTGTTCTCCCAGCCTCTGCTGGGAGTCCCCATATTGCATCAGCACCACAGTCACCCCACCCCAGATGAGGAGAGCAGTCCCAAGCAGTCCCATGGATGCTCATCCTACCTCCCCCAGGCCGGCCTTATGACAACTCGAGCTTGTTCCCTAACTCATCTCATCAGCGTCGCAAGCCATAGTGCTACTGCTGTACTGGTGGGCCAGCTTTGCCCCTTTGGTTTTGAGGCCCTAAAGTTGTTCATCTAACTACACACTTTTTTCAAAAGGACCTGCAAATGATATTCCCCTCTTTTGGGAGACACTACCCATAAGGATAACTATAGGTAAGTGGTCAGAGGAGTTGGGCAGGGTTGGGGGATGACTGGAATAACTAACACAGGATATTCAAGGGCTGAAAGGCCCTCATGAAACAGAATTTAGAAGCAATGGTATAATGATTAATATGTGACACATATTGGTTTCCAAGAAATACTCCAGTTACTTTCTAAGGGCCCTATGTATGAATGGGAGGGTATTATGCGCCGGAGGCATGTAACCCACTCACAGAGGTCTGTACCCATGGACAGGTGCACTCTGGCAGTATTCACCACCAGCCACCACCAGTCCATGGCCCCACCAACCCCCCGGTGCTCAAGACTCCTCAGAGCAGCCGGGGGCAGAGTCACGGACTCAGCCAGGCATCCAATCAGATGCCTTGACTGGGACCCACAGTGGATCCCATACACAGCAGGGCACACATTGGCAGCACACCCCACAGATATCTGAGGTCCAGCGGCTGTGGTGGTGTAAGGAGGGCAATGCTGCCGGTCCTCTGGTGGCACCAGAGAGGTGCACAGGGACAGGGTGGGGGATGTCTATCAGAGCTGTGGGGGGAGGCACTGTACCCCACTGTTATCGGGGGTAGGGCAGGTGTTGCCATTCTGAGGGGTGGGGCAGCATCCACAACCTGTGCCCCTGTATGGGGGTTCTGCTGGGAAGATGGAGCCGATGTGTGCTGGGGTGGGTGGGAGGTACCGGGCAACCATATGCAGTGGCCCCTGAGGGTGGGTGGGCTACTTGTCCTGTTGTTGGGTGGCTCTGATGTGTCTGCAGGGTGCATACGGGAGGCCCATGGCGGGGTTCCTCTGGCATACCCTGCGCCCCCTCTTTCTACAGCTATGCACCTTAGTGCATTGCGCGTGGTGGTGTGCGCCCCCCGCCTGCCCCGGTGTGTTGCTCTCCACACACCCGAGGGAGCAGGCGCATAGGTTCTGCATGCAACCTATTCGTGCATTCCATGTGGGGGTGTGCACAGGGTGCAGAGTGGCTACATGCCCCAGCTACGTGGCATGTAGCCACTCCGCCCCACAGTGCATAGGGCCCCCAAAACAGGAAATGAACCTAGTTGGATGCATGGACATTATATACAGTAAATATCTGATGATAGAAGGATTTGGTATTGGAGAAACTTAGACAGACCATCAAAGCCTGCTCTGTGTGCTAATCCAAAGACAGTGTTCATTTTTTTCTCTGCACTTGGAGAAAAATGGCCAACAGCATTTCCCTCCTGTTGTAGAAAATATTAAAGTTACAAATGAAAACTTTTAATTGCGGGGCCCCAAGTGTGTATTTAAGAATGGATGTTGGGCCAAGTACCCTCAGTTGTGTTTTGTTTAACATAACATTTGTGTGGTGCATCTGTCCCGTGCTCCAGATTCTGTAAACACATGGAAAACTGACTCTGGATGTCACTGTATAATCCAGTGCTGGAGACATAGGGCAGAAACACAGTCTGTCTGTAACCAGGAAAGTGAAAGTGTAGCTTCCCACACAAACCAGTTCGCTGGCAGCAGTGTGGCTGATCAGCTTAAAAGTACTACACATGTATAAGGATAGCACCACCCTTAAACTCAGTTCCAGTTATATCAAGGGAGTATTATTCCCTGACGAGAAGTGGGTGGAGGTGCTATGTAAATGTTTTTATACGTATTTAGTAGCTTTAGGCTGATTTATTTTGACACTGGTGTTCCTTTTGTTCTTGATAATTGTTTAACATGGAGATTCCCCCAAGCGGATTGCTCTTTTTAGGCTTCAAGGAAAGCTTGACAAGCCTATAGTGGTCATGCATGTTATTTTGTGCATTTTAGGAAGATTAAGGTTACGTTTAGTGTGCATAAGTCAGCTGTGGTGAGACCTAAACGTTCCTTTTGAATGTATTCCTCCCCCCAGAATTTGCATGTCTGAAATGCTTTGCTCAGAGTGTCAGGCTTTAGAATTTGAGGAAGAGAGCTTTATCTCTCGAAAGCTAGTCTTAAAAATGATTTTGTTAGTCCAATAAAAGGTATCACCTGCAACATATTTGTTGTATTTTTTCTTCTTAGGCTTTAGAACGAATGCAAGTGACTTGGAGCATTTTATGAAAACAAGCAAGCTGGAAATTATTTGTCTTCTTGGTTTGTTTATGCATTCTACAAGCTGCTCTTCTTTCAAACCACCTCTCTATTAGGTTGTTTTTTTGGGTGAGTGTTACTTCTGACTACAGTGGGTGTTAGGTAAGTACACTGGTCTGTAGTGGATCGGCCATTTTGCTCAAATACATTGTGTGCACCATTGCCTGGGCCCACTGGGTGCTGGCAATGATTAAACAATTTTTGTGCATATTATGCCCTTTTGTTGTCACTTTTTGTGATCCCCTGGAGTGGAAGACAAGAAATAATTTCCATTTATGTAAGTTTTCTTTCATGCACTATATCCTAAAGTGCTATACAAGTTATAAAGTCCATATGATAGCCAAGTTGAGAAGCTTCATCTCATTTTCAGTGGGGTCCTGCTTATGCATGAAGCCATTGGTACTTTGTTTTTTTGCAGCACTGTTCCTGTTTTTCTTGTTAATTGTTTTCACCTACAGGTCCCCTCAAACAGGTTTCTCTTGTTTATTTTAACACTGCTATTGCCATTCTCCTTACTAATTGTTTCATACACTGCTCTGACACCCATTGTTAGACTGATTGGCGTAGCCATGTGGGTCACAGTGAGGAGGGGTCTGACAGAAAGGAAGTGGAAGTGTTGCCTTTCATTCATGGACTCCTGTGTTATCTATACTAGGAAAACTCTAGACAGACTTTGTAGAAGATTTAAAGGCATGTATAAAGTATAGTGAAAAGGAATGCTGAACTGAAGAGTAGAATGTTTGAAATGTTTTTTGCTTTGCCCTTTGGTAATGGTCTGAAGGTGTTAAATATGCGGATCCAGCAGACCTGGGTTTGATTTCCAAAACCTCCACTTGCATACTATGTGACCCTAAGCAAATCACTTAACCTCTCCAGTGCTCCTTGGACACCCCTGAAAACAGGCATTGTGCCTCGTAGGACTTACCTGGTTACCAAAGAATAAAAAAGTAGAGGTTAAGTGGACAAAATTGGGGAGTAAAGGGAACCGGAGGACAAACTGAAAAACCCCTACATCTTCTGGTTATAACCACCTCTGTAGGTAGCAGTACTAAGTGAAATGGTTGGCTGGGAAAGCCTGATAGTAAAGAGAATGATAGTATCGGCAACAACTTACCTGTGAGGTAAAGGGTTGTAGTGTGTCTTGTGAGGAAAGTGTATACAAGTAATGTAATTTTGTACTCCTACTGTATATGGACATTATCCATGTGAATTCTGTACAGCTGATCTATTGATGATGATTATAAAAACCTAAGTTCTGTGATGTCAGTGGCCAGAGTGAGTTGGAGACAATAAAGCTGAAGCTGAATTGTAAAGTTACCCATCAGTTCCCACAGAAAGGTGAGCACTCACTCGTACTATACATGGGGATCCTAATAATATGTACTGTGTGCTGTATGAAGTCAGCAGAATAGTAGCAAGCATGTGAATGTAAAAGGTACATGTAGTCTGTCCTGGTGACAAGTGCAAAGGGGTATAATCATGTTTGTAGGATATAACTGTCTTTTGTGCTGACCGGGGAGTGGTTTGCCAGAGCAGAAAGAAACTGAAGGAACTATGGAAAGACTTCTCGAATCAAGGACTCCAGTGCAATTTGGAGCCTGTGAATGCTGTGTGTGTCTCTTGCCATGTTTAACAAAGGAGGAGGAAGCCTGTTGTTCCTGTTTATTGTCAATTAAAGTTAAGCCAGCCTGTTAGCTGCAAGTTAAGTGACTTTTCCACTCTGAGTACCAGTAACCAGTAAGTTAAACTGTTCACCAAGCTGAAGTTTCATCTCTGGGTCTATGCTGTCTTCAGTACCCAAAAAATGTTCCTGTACCAGCTTTATCATCTGCCTGGCGAGAGACCAGCCTTGGGGAGTCAGCAGCTGCAGAAGATCAAGTCGCAGGTTTCAGCCACCTACAGGGAAAGGCTGTGAAGTGGAGGTGAGTCATGTCAGCCACGGTCCCTACCAGAATCTTGGAAAACCAGAATGTCCATGGTGTCGCCAGCCATTTATCATCGTGTCTGGGTGCAGTGAGTACAACCAGGGTAGCCCCCTGCAACAATCCAATAAATGTTTGTGTCAACTGATTTGCTCCGTAAGTTTGGGTTAAAGTTAAACCATGATTACAGGCCATCTGGCCAGGGAATACAATTGTGTGCTAAATACAAAGTTGTTTGATCTGTTTAATAATGCTTTTCCTTTCATCAAGGGCCCCAACCAGCTGCAACGCCAGCCTACCCGGGGCAACACTTCAGGCCTGCTCCTAACTCCATACTGCGTAAACAGCAGCTAGACAAACTAATTCAGAGACTAAATTGATAAACAGTAATTGCAATCTATTTGACTTCAGCACTTCAATGTGCTTATGCAACCGGTATGATTTGTGCTTGTGTGACTTAGATACATTGTAGCTGTTCACCTCTCTATCTGTGGGATATACCACCCTGTAGGGGTACAACAGTGAGGAACCCTAGTGTAGGGTTCCACCCCTATAGGTGCCACGGAAATGATTCCCTTGGCTAAAGGTAGCTTAGGAAGAAGCCCAAAAAGAATACCCAAAAGGGTGTCGAGCATCGAAGAGGCAAGAGTCAGAATACATCAAGACTGGAAATTAAGATGATAGATGTAGATGGGAAGGACAGGAGAAGAACAAGATATGACGAGGACGATGAACAAAATGAAAGCTGACAAGATGCAGAAGGGTGGACATCCTAAGGAAAGAGGGAACAGTCGGGGCCACCATCCGACTCCATTCAACAGCAGAACCTAACTATGGAACCTATGAAAGCACTAATGCTGTCTAATATTATGACCATCGGCACAGAGGAGAGGAAAAACCCCCTTTGAGTAGGAAACCTCTGGGGACCCAAGGCCTAGGTCACCTTTCCTCCAGGCTGAAGGATGTTTTGGTTAGTGACGGCTTAGTTACTGAAATTTAGAGTCATTATTGAGGGAAGAGGAAAAGATTCCAATTTAGATGAAGCTCTTGCTCTGTCCTTCTAACAGGAATGCTGCTGAGGGTTGCAAGCAACGTCTCTGCAACTAGACACCCAAAAGCAAAGGAGGAGGAGAGAAAAGACTACTGAGGCACTCAGCCAGCCTACATGCGCCTACAAAACAGACCAGGTGAACCAGAGGTGGTCAGATGGAGACTAGCAAAGGGGGTGCCTCCAAACCTGCTCAAGCAGCCAAAGGATCCCTGATGAAGACAGCCCCACCCCTCGCAGCTTGAAGTTGTAAATTCTGCATCAGAGGTGTCGTCAAGATGAGGGACGACTAAAGTTCCACCAGGAGCAAAGACATTCTCACTACGGGCCAGGAAGAAGGACCCCACTACAAGCTTCACGTGCTCTAGATGTGGACTTCGTTGATGCAGAGTGAGACCCCAGGGGGTGGGGATGATGATAGGGGTTTCTGGAACACAAGGCGGGGAGGGCCTTGGCACCCAACTAGGGATCTAAGGTTTGAGCAGACTCGATAGACCATAAGGCCTAATCTGCTGGCAATTAGTATGTTAGTATTAGTATGAGACTGTTGCCTACAGGCTAGCCCTGAACCATGGAGCAATGGACATGGAAGGCATGTCTCTGAGTGGAGAGCAGGTTGAGTCGAGGTAGCATGATACCCGTTTGAGGGTTAAGTTTGAGTAGTTGATGTGAATGAATAGACCTATAGAGAGGTCAGACTGAGTGAAGTAGACCCTGATGTGGGTCAGGAGGAGGCTGGAAGTGGTTAGTAACCACAGGAGTGTATGCCAACTGGGTCCACTGAAAAGCCAAATTAGGAGTGGATCGAAATGTATGAAAGGAGAGAAGAGAATGACCGGGTGAAGCCTACAGCCGACAGAGTAGGTATGAAGTACCAGGAGGAGTGAGATTGGAGCTATGAAGTTGGAATGGATGAGAGGAGGATCAAGAGGAATTTACAAGGTTCTCTAATGGAAGAAAGCTTAGAAGGTCAGCATGGACAGCAAAATGGAAATGAAGGATGTGAAGGGGAGAGACGAGGATGGCCGGGTGAAGCCCGAAGCCTACAATGAATGGGGAAGTCGATGTGGGAGGACAGAATGGTTGAGAATGAATGAACGATAGATGATGGTGGATTGAAAGCCTTGAAGACCTTAACGATTTAAGGCGAGGAATGAAATGGGTGATGTACGATGATGAAATGAAGCCTGGAAGGCTGGTACAGTGAAGGTGAGATATGAAATGGACAGTACATGGTAATGGAGTGAAGCCTTGAAGGCCGGTACAGGTAAAGTGAGGTATGAAACGGATGATGCCTGATGATGGAGTGAAAGTCTTGAAGGCCGGTACGGTTAGGGGCAGGTTAAGATGCCAAGCAGCGTATAGGAAAGATGAGGTTCAGTAACAATGGAGGTGTGACAAGGAGGGAAGATATATGAGTGGAGTGGACCAGGATGTAGGACTAGGGTAAGAGGAGGATATGAATAGGTAAGGTGATGGCAGGATAGGGAAGCACCCAAAAAGAAAGCACAGGATGTGGAAGGTGAAGAGGCGAAGGGCACAAGTCAGAGAGGAGAATGGCAGGGTGAAGCCCACAGCCAATGGTCAGAGTACAAAGAACAGGAGAAGAATAAGGGGCTGACATATGGAAAGACTGACATGCGAACCATGGAGAAAACAACAGGAAGGGGGCAGAGGGACGAGGCATAGATACGGTCGATGGTGAAAAATGGTAAGGGTGGCTATGGACAGCACACAGCCAGTCATGAGCTAGCAGCAGAAACAAAATACACACAAAAGGCATGGGGAGGGCACAACATGACAATAGCAATGGCTCAGAAGGTAGGCAGGCCAGGTAGATAGGGAGCCAGCAGGGGCACACTGGAGTACTGACTAAAATCAGAGGCAGAGGTTTTGAAATCAGAAAACACAGAAGATATTTAGTAGGTGTTGGGTCGAGGGCATAGCTGATCAAAGTAGATAAATGAGTAGGGTGGAGACAGCACAGTCAAGTAGTGAAAATGACACTAATTTACTTACTGATGCAGCCACGATTAACGAAAATGAAACAGAGCTCCGTGTCACCTAAATGATTAATGCCATATGGAGAGGCAGAGACACGAGCACTGGAAGGCAGATGGATACTGGGTGATGGCACATTCGGAAGTGATGGAAAAGCAACAGACAGCCACCAAGGAATGACAAGAAATGGAGCTGAGGAGAAGTGGAGGAGACAGCCAGTGAGTCAGGGGCAGAGAATGGAACACCCACAACAAAGGAAGAGGAAGCGAGGGAGACAAATAAAAGATAAGGGAAGCACCGGGGAACCTAGGAAGAAGGAAAGAGCAGTGGGAGAGTTGGGGGGGGCAGCTGAACTAGAGGAGGAAGGACAGGTGTAGAAGAGGATGACAGCTAGGGGACAAGTTGCTGGCAGGCAACAGAGATGGAGGGGCACACAAATACGATGGGAAACAAGACAGGCGGCCTGGGGTGAGCAGCTGAGGAGAGGTGAAGGAATAATGGAGTGAAAGCTGTGAAGCTGTGGGTATAAGGATGACACTGGAGTCTAGAATAAGTCCAGCAATAAGTCTTTATTTACAAAAATAAGAAGCGAACTGAACAACCAAAAAAAAAAAAATAACAGAATAAAAATAAAATAATTCCAAATGACAAAATAACAACACACTAGAAAACAGCTAGTGTAATTCCATCAATGGGATAGCAGAGCACTAGTCCCATCGAGATCTGATCACAGAATGAGAAATGACTCCTTTTATACATACAAGTCATGTGATATTTGGAAGCTCCACCCCTTTTCTAGAAGCTAACTCTTAAACACAGCTAAATAAACATTATATTTGTTTTTTACAACATAAATCCCCTTTTAGGCTTAAATAAAATGTCATATTGGTAACCACACAAAATAAAATCCTGCCTAGAGTTATAAAGTAACATTACATAACTATCTAGACCCGCACCTAGGGTTACCACCTGTCCCTATTTTCGCAGGACAGTCTTGATTTGGGCTGCTGTGTCCTGCAAAAAAACATGAAAAATACTAAATGTCCTGACATTCAAGTAGAAAAAATATTTTCTGACTTTCCTTTAAATGCTGCAAAACAACATAATACCTTAACTAAAATACCTTAAAATGATATTGAAATGACTTATTGATTGAAACAGCTAAAAACTATGACACTTAGTCTTAATTCTGATTATTTAGAGAAAACAAGTCTGTTGCATTGGTCAAGAGTACATGTTGTCCTGCGAAAAATCATGTTTCAGTAAGAAATGTCCCACTTTGGACTTCTTAAAAGGTGATAACCCTACCCGCACCCTTATTTACAAACTATAAATAATGAAACAGAAAGGCTGGCTGGCTCTATAGGAAGAAAGGCAAAACAAACATAGCTTCCCCTAGAGCTACACCTTGGGTTTGATGAGCACTTTTAAACTTAGCTTTTCTCTTAAAACTTAATTTAACTTAATGTTATCAAGTATGCATTTCTTTTAATGAAGAAACACGCCAAAAAGAAAGCAGAAGAAATAAACATAACTGTAGAATATATATGTCTGTGTTTTTAGACCCTTTAGTTGTATCAGCTTTAAGATTCAGAATTATAGAATTCAGCTTTTCTAGATAGAGCTTATAACACTGTTATACTTCTGTAATCTAGCATTACAGCTTTCAAATAAAATGAATACATCCTCCTTCTGTGATTTAGTGCTTTCAACAGTTTTTACTTAAGGTTTTAAACAGTTTTTATTTAGAGCTTCCACAAGTTTTTATTTAGGGTTTTCACTACTTGAATGCAAGTAATTACAGCTTCCTTCTGTGGAAAGGGAAGAAGAAACATAAGTATCTGGAGTTCTCCTCAGAAGGAATAGTGTCTCCAGAAGAAATCTAGCTGCTCGCTTCAGCAGCACAGCAAACCCAAGGTAATCCTTCTCGCTGTGGGTGGGGGGTTACAAAACAAAACGAACACTGCTTCTACTATTATTTTAAACAGTTCCTAAAGAGGCTGGAGAGCAAGAAAGGTGGAAATAAATGAATTTTATCAGGGCAACACATAAACTTTATGTATTTTAGTACATTACACCGATATATGCATAGATGGTCAGTCTACACATATACCTTAAAGGGGCAGTGTACCTAAATATATAATGCCTTAAAATAAAATAAGAGACATGCTGTTGCAACAGACTGATCTATCATATAAAACAAAACAAAATAAGGCAAAAAAATATAGAAAAAGCGTGGATAGAGAAAAAAAAATTTGGATGCCCCTATAAAACAGATATTACCACATTCCTCCCTGCCTAAGAAGAAAACTGTTTTCACAGAATTACTGTTTTCTGTATACCTACACAGATCCCTCTACTTTGAGAGATGGAGCTTCAGCCCACCCTCTCCCAAAGCTCCACCCCGGGGTCCCTTTACATAAACTACAAAAAATTTACTTAACTGAAGTAGAGATCCCTATCGATCTCTACTCCTATACATTCTTCACCCCGGGGTCTGTGTAGGTTGATGAATCATGTCCAAAATGGGACATGAAATCTGCATTCAGATGTTTCTTACCAGAACGATGTTCTACAAAGAAACGATAAGGCTGAAGCGCAAGGTACCATCGCATTATGCGGTGGTTCTTGTCCTTCATCACATTAATCAACAAAGCGGGTTATGATCATTATAATTTTAAATTTTCTCCCCCATAAATAACATTTTAAAGCTTCTATTGCCCAGTGAATAGCCAGACACTCTTTCTCTATAGTCGAATATTTGGACTCCCGTTCATGCAATTTGCAACTGATATATATATATATAACAGGATGTTCTTCACCACCATCAATTTGAGAAAGGACAGCACCAATACCATTGTTGGAAGCATCCGTTTGTACAATAAAAGGACAAGAAAAATCATGACTGTGCAGTACTGGATACGAACAGAGTTTCGCTTTTAAGGTACAAAAGGCTTCCTCACATTCTGCTGTCCAATGTACTTTGTCAGATTTTACCTTACGGGTTAGTTCTGTTAGTGGACTAGCAATTTCAGAGAAATTTTGGACAAATCTCCTATAATATCCTACAAGTCCTAAGAAGGCCCTGACATGCTTCTTTGTTTGGGGTCTTTCGCTATGTAGAATAGCTGATATTTTAGATGATTCAGGCTTTACCATCCCATTACCTATAATGAATCCTAAATATCTTGTTTCTTGCATAGCTAAAGAACACTTGACAGGATTGATAGTCAGACCTGCTTTAGTTATAGCTGTAAGCACTTGTTGTAAATGTGTTAGATGGGTGTCCCAAGTTGGACTGAATATAATAATGTCATCTAGGTAGGCTGCAGCATAGGAAGTATGGGGCCATAAAATCTGATCCATGCATCGTTGGAATGTTGCCAGGGCCCCATGAAGGCCAAAAGGCATGGTAATAAACTGAAATAGTCCAAGAGGAGTAGTGAATGCCGTTTTTTCTTGTGATTCCTCATCTAAAGGTATTTGTCAATATCCTTTTGACAGATCCAAGGTGCTTATATATTGTGCTTGACCCAGTCTGTCAATGATGTCATCGATGTAGTATCGGATATCCATCAAAGACGGATATAGCATTTAATTTATGGAAATCAAGACAGACACATGCATTCCTCCTTCTTTCTTATTTACTACCACCATGGGGAAACTCCAAGGGCTTTAGATGGTTTTATAATCCCCATTTGTTGCATTTTTATTATTTTTGTATCACCTCCTCTCTTACACTCTCAGGCAAACGGTATGTTTTTGTCGGATGGGATTTACCTGTGTTACTTCAATATGGTGTTTAGCTCTTTTACCTGCCAGGAGTGACTGTAAGTAAGGCTGAAAAACTCTGAGTACTGTATCAATCTTCTCTTTGATCAGGATGTAATGTGATATATGTTAATGTCCTAATGACCTTTACCATCTAGTTTTTCATAGGCCAACTCATTTCATTCTCCTCACTTTCAGGTAGGACATACATACTAGGTTGACTTCTATCATACCATTTTTCAATAAGTTAACATGATATATTTCTTTTGTGTCTTTTATCTGGTAATGCTATCTCATAATTAACATTTCCCACAGGTTTTATTATGGTATATGGTCCTTGCCATTTCATTAATAACTTGTTGTCCGAACAGGGTAGTAAGAGCAAAACCCTTTCCCCGGGTTGAAAGGATTTATTACCTACTCCCTGGTCGTACTTCTGTTTTTGGTAATGTTGGTGTTTTAATGCCTGTTGATGTGCTGTATTCACATATCTAATCAGTTTGCTTCTAAGGTTAGTGATGTACTGTACCGCTGTTAAGGTTTTTGCCTCTGGATGTTCATCCTCCCATGCCTCCCTCACTATATCTAACATACCTCTGGTTTTTTTTCCATATAACATCTCAAAAGAGGAAAATCCAGTAGAGGCCTATGGTACCTCTCTATATGCAAACATTAGATAAGGCAGATATTGATCCCAGTACTTTCCTTCCGCTTTCGTAAACTTCTTTAACATGTATTTTAAAGTCTGATTGAATCTTTCCACCAAACCATTGGTTTGTGGATGATATGGTGATGTGCGTATAGCATGAATCCCTAATGCTTGGTATAGGCATTTTAATACTTGAGAACAGAAATTACTTCCCTGATCGGTAAGAATTTTCTTAGGAATGCCTACCCTGGAAAACATTTTTACCAGTTCATCTGATATTTTTTGTGCAGTTATGGTATGCATTGGTATAGCTTCTGGATATTTCATACTGTAATCACAGATTACCAGAATAAAACGATTCCCCTTTGTTGTTTTTGGTAATGGGCCTACTATATCCATAGCTACACACTGAAAAGGTTCAGTAACTAAAGGCAGAGGTTGTAGGGGTACCTTATCCTTTCTGGTAGTAGGACACACTTTTTGGCAGTATTCACAAGATTTACAGTACTCCTTCACCTGCTTACAGATGCCTGGCCAGAAAAAATGATATAATAGTCTATTCAAAGTCCTTTCTGCCCCCTGATGTCCTGCTAATGGTATATCATGTGCCATGTATAGTAAATGCTGTCTGTAGTTCTCTGGGACCATTAACTGGGAAACTATCTCCCCAGTCTTAGGGTTAACACATTCCCTATATAGTAACCCCTTTAGTAATACCATTTTTGGTCCTTCCCCAGCATCTTTCCCCACCTGTAGGAAAAATGGTTTCAGAGTTAGGTCATGCATTTGCTCAGTTCTAAAAGATTTTAAAGAAATATCTTTTCCACTATCACTATTCATCTTTTTGGTATCATCATTTTTAAGGTCCTTTTGTATAAGTGTCCATCTATTCTTATCCAGTCTTCATTCTCTTCTGGACTTATGAGACTTTCCTGGCTCTGTACACAGTTCATATTCGAATGGAAAGATATCATTTAACTCCACAGTCTGCTTAGTCTGTGACCTGGTGGTAAAGGCTCCCAACTGTGTGGCCTCAGACAACAAGGTATCAAAACTAGGATGGTCGTGTCCGATAATGACTGGCACAGGCAAATGGTACGCCCAACTGGCATTTGTTGAGAGTTCCTGTATTTCAAGAAGTAAGGTTTTTCACTGGTAAAATGGGCATCCCCATGAATACAAGTGACTCCAGTTACGCTTCTCAGGTTCTGTGGTGCAGCGATTAAATTAGCCTTTATCAAAGTTTGTCGACTGCCAGAGTCTAGAAGACCAGCTACTGTTTGGCCATTTACAGTGACTGATGTTAAATACAGTCCCCAGTTGGCCAAAGCTAAATGTATAGGTGCAGTCTTTTTCTTAGGGCAAAATCTGGCAATATGCCCTTTTGCTTGACAGATGTGGCATACAATATCAGTATTATATGGTCTCTCAGGTCTTACTGGTCTTACACCCCCAACTGTATTATTTGATGTAGAAGAAAAAGTCCTTGCTGTAGGAGCTGGTGTGTTGGTGGAAAAGTGTCCTTTTTGTCTATGGGGTCTTGCTGCCAAGTAATCTTCTGCCAGACTTACAGCTTTTGCAGCAGTCTCAGGTCGAAGTTCTCTGACCCATACTTGCACATCTTGTGGTAGAATCCTCACAAATTGTTCTAGTACGATAGCCTCAAGCATCTGTTCCTTAGTATTAGTCCCTGGGCACAGCCATTTGGTACACAAGTCCTTCAATCGCATATATGCCTCCTGAGGGGTGTCAGTAGTCTGGAATTTTAAAGCTCTGAATCGCTGTCTGTAGGTTTCCAGGCATATATCATAATGTTTCAATATGACCTCCTTTACAGCATCGTAGTTGTCACTCATGCCACTGTCTATATGCCCATAAGCCAACTGAGCTCTTCCAGTCAAATATGGAGCAAGTCTAATGACCCATTGTTCTCTGGGCCAATTACATGCATGGGCGATGCGTTCAAAAGTAGTCATGAATGTTTCTATGTCATCAGTTTCTGTAAGTTTCGTCAATTTAATATCCTTAGGGCCATCCACTGGTGCAGGAGGATGACCTGTTCCTAAGGCCTGGATGGCTCTTAAGGTGTCCACCCACCTAGCCTCATTGCGCTGATTGTCCCTCTTTCTTTGTTTTTCTAAAGCTATCTGCTGCATACATAGCCATTGTAACAGTTCCTGAGAGTCACCCACAGGTGGACTCACCATTTCTCTTCTTCCTGTACGATGTCTTCCGCCATCTCTCCTCCAATGGCACCTTCCTCCTCCTCCTCCATCTTGGTCATTTTGCGCCTCACATCCCCCAATCCGGGTAACAAGGTTGCGCCAGACTTTGCTGCCATGGTTCTAGTGTAAACACCACTAGTCAGCTCTCCTTCCAGCATCCAATCCTTCACTGATACTTGTCAGTATCTCTCAGTCTGAATTTTCAAACCTTATCCCACTTCTAACACCATATGTGAAGCTGTGGGTATAAGGATGACACTGGAGTCTAGAATAAGTCCAGCAATAAGTCTTTATTTACAAAAATAAGAAGCGAACTGAACGACCAAAAAAAAAAAAATAACAGAATAAAAATAAAATAATTCCAAATGACAAAATAACAACACACTAGAAAACAGCTAGTGTAATTCCATCAATGGGATAGCAGAGCACTAGTCCCGTCGAGATCTGATCACAGAATGAGAAATGACTCCTTTTATACATACAAGTCATGTGATATTTGGAAGCGTCACCCCTTTTCTAGAAGCTAACTCTTAAATACAGCTAAATAAACATTATATTTGTTTTTTACAACATAAATCCCCTTTTAGGCTTAAATAAAATATCATATTGGTAACCACACAAAATAAAATCCTGCCTAGAGTTATAAAGTAACATTACATAACTATCTAGACCTGCCCCCTTATTTACAAACTATAAATAATGAAACAGAAAGGCTGGCTGGCTCTATAGGAAGAAAGGCAAAACAAACATGGCTTCCCCTAGAGCTACACCCTGGGTTTGGGGAGCACATTTAAACTTAGCTTTTCTCTTAAAACTTAATTTAACTTAATGTTATCAAGCATGCCTTTCTTTTAATGAAGAAACACACCAAAAAGAAAGCAGAAGAAATAAACATAACTGTAGAATATATATGTCTGTGTTTTTAGACCCTTTAGTTGTATCAGCTTTAAGATTCAGAATTATAGAATTCAGCTTTACTAGATAGAGCTTATAACACTGTTATACTTCTGTAATCTAGCATTACAGCTTTTAAACAAAATGAATAAATCCTCCTTCTGTGATTTAATGCTTTCAACAGTTTTTACTTAAGGTTTTAAACAGTTTTTATTTAGAGCTTCCACAAGTTTTTACTTAGGGTTTTCACTACTTGAATGCAAGTTATTACAGCTTCCATCTGTGGAAAGGGAAGAAAGAAAACATAAGTATCTGGAGTTCTCCCCAGAAGGAATAGTGTCTCCAGAAGAAATCTCTAGCTGCTCGCTTCAGCAGCACAGCAAACCCAAGGTAATCCTTCTCGCTGCGGGGGGTGGGGGTACAAAACAAAATGAACACTGCTTCTACTTTATATTTTAAACAGTTCCCAAAGAGGCTGGAGAGCAAGAAAGGTGGAAATAAATGAATTTTATCAAGGCAACACATAAACTTTATGTATTTTAGTACATTACACCGATATATGCATAGATGGTCAGTCTACACATATACCTTAAAGGGGCAGTGTACCTAAATACATAATGTCTTACAATAAAATAAGAGACATGCTGTTGCAACAGACTGATCTAACATATAAAACAAAATAAAATAAGGCAAAAAAAATATAGAAAAGGGGGAATAGAGAAAAAAAAAAATTTGGATGCCCCTATAAAACAGATATTACCACAAAAGCCACGAAGGATGAGGAGGAGGATTGAGAGACAGCCACATGTCAGCGCCAGCAGGAGGAATTGAGGCAGTGATCAGTAGGACGATCACCAGGGAAAAAAGCAGAGCAGAACCAGCGGCAGGAGGTGCTGCTAAAACTCGATAAACGAAGGACAGGCAGGATAAGAGGTATGAGGAGCAGCGCCTCCAGCTGCAATGAAAAAAATTAATCCTGGACTAGCCAGGAGGAACGGCCTTTTCCTGATGGGGGAGTGGTTTGTTGCTCCGCCCATTGAACTACAGGCATAGCCTTGCAAAATAATCGTTTGCCTAAATTCTCATCCCTCCCGTGTTCAAGTCTCCTTAATAAATCTAATTTGCCATTTAAGGTTAACCAATGAGCATATTATTATCTGGTCTGCCTTTACTAAACTACTTAAAAGTGATTGTAAACATATATAGTTATTGCTGAAACTATTTCATTACAGGGGGCACAGGGCATATGCCAGGAGACCAGACCCGATTGGTAAGTGTGGTACACTTGAGCATGTCATTAATGTTCTCAAGCAATTGTGCACTGAAGGTCATATACTATGGTTGTGAAACTTTATATGAAGAGCCACAAGCGGGGATTGTGGGTAAATATAGCTTCCCAAAGGGCTGTATTAGACTAGGTTATAACCCACTAAGTTATTACTCTGGGTGGAGGCACCAATACTGTAATTGCACTGTTGGTAGGCAAACCACAGTGCCCCTTATTTCCGAACCTAGGCCCCTCAACCTGCAGTCAGAAAAGCAGGCAGGGGTAGTGGCCCTTGGTACAATGGTGACAGGGTGACATCAGTATTCTAGAACTCAGTGGGCTGCTACTTCAAATGCTCTTTCAGAACTAGAATACTATGCCAGGAAAGCTGTTTCTTGGCAACAGCCAGATTCTGGTTAAAAAATGCTTACCTAACAAGCGTTTTTGCTAAAAAGAAATCAGCAGTACAGAAAGCCCACCAAACAATGACAACAACAAAAAAATCAAAGTACCACATAATTAATGGGCCACTAAAGCAACACACCAGCAAATCTTGGTGACAAGGACAGCCCTACAAAAGGCACATACAAACTGCCAAACTATATAAATAAAATTCAATTTACACTAGACGTGATTCACTACAGAACAAATGTGACGACTATCCTGCTCCCAACCAACATCAAACATACAAATCCCACACCTTCCTGTAGGCAACAATTCCCTCCTTCTCAATCCACCAACTGTACACAAGAAAAATATTTAACAATTAGAAAAAAATATTAAAAATGTTCACTTACCAATGGGAGTGCCACACAAACACAAACACTCTGCGGCTACTAGTATTCTAGCTATATAGTGCTATACAGAGATATTGGGGGGATATTCAAAAGGGTTGGACACAGATGCAAATTCATGCTGCCTCTGTATCCATTCATTTGCGTCCTGACCGCCCTGCTGCTATTTTCAGAAGTTGCATCTGTTTATGATAAAAACTCACAATGTGAAGCAGAAAACAGACACAATTGCATCCAAATTAGATGCACATAATTGTGTGCATTGTTGGACGCAGCTGTATCCATTTTTTTGATGTAAATGGCGAACGCTGTTAAGCCATCTCTGCTTTGAAAATAGGGGCAGCTGTATCTTGGTCAGATGCTTTTGAAAATTCTGCCCATTGTGTCTCAGCTGGAACATCCTGAGTAAATACAGACAGGGTGGAGGTAGTCCAGAGGAATTTAACTAAAATGATGCAGGGTTTGCATGACAAATTCTATGAGGAGAGACTGCGGGATCTCAAAATGTACGCCCTGGAAGAGTGGGTGGAGAGAGTTGACATGATAGAGACCCACAAGTACCTCACAGGGGTGAACAGTGTGCAGTGGGGAGTCTCTTTCAAATGAGAAAGAGTACCACAACCTGGGGACGTGCAATGATGCTGGAGGGGGAAAGGTTAGGAGAGATGTAAGGAAATCTTTCTTTACTGAAAGGGTGGTAGACATCTGGAACAGATTACTATTGGAAGTTGTGGAGGAAAAATGATGGGGGGCTTCAAGCATGTGTGGGATAGACATGTAGGTATATTAGAAAATAGGAAGGGAGGTGGGCGGGTCACTGGAGATCAGATAGGGCCTGCAGAGGCTGAATAAGAAGAGAACATCTGGGCAGACTGGGTGGGCCATGTAGTCATTTTCTGCCAACAAACTGTATGTTTCTATATTTCTAATACAGCATAACACTGAACAAAGTAGGACCCCCAATAAAAATTGCATGTTACATACGTGTGAGCTGGATCCTGGGTAAATACATTGTAAAGATGGGTGAAACCAGGACCCCATCGAACATACAGTCTTGCATCTGAGATTGGCCATCATGCATGAATGTATTTTTAAAAATGGGTAAAAGCAGAATCTCATTAAAACATAAAAATTCAAAAGCAACCATTCTTGGCTGTTGCCAACTCATATTTACTTTTGAGACTGGGACTGGGTTTTTACTCAGCAGTTCATGGGATCATCTTTTTATCTCGGTGGTAGTGTCCAGTGCGGCCGCAGCTACTGTTCACTGCAACCCCTCACTACTCTCGTTCTGCCTTTATTTTAAAATGCATTCATCACAGAAACATGGGCCACCAGGAAGAACAGCTGGGACTTTGCAATGTTAGGATATACCATGTATAGATGAAATAGGAGTATGGAAAAAGGGGGGGAGTAGTTTGTTATGTCAAGGAAGACGTGGAGCAGTTGAAGAGGGGTCAATAAGAGGAGGGAAGGGGGAACAGAACTGCTGTGACTGCAGCTCACAATCACTCTGGGTAAGAAGCTACCAGTGAGGGAGATCTACAGTCCACCAGGACCGGGAAAAGAGGGAGATGGGAAACTAGGGGCAGAGATTCAGAAGAGGGCAACAAAAGGAGAGGTAGCAGTGGTGGGGGAACTCAATCTACCACAGCTAGATTGGGACATTCCTCTCCAGCAGCTAAGTGCACCAGGAGTAGAGGCCCAGCTAAATACATTGCAAGACTGCTTGCAGTGCAGCTGGTCAGAGAACCCATAAGGCAAACTACCATTCTCAACGTGGTGCTCTCTAACTCAGAAATGGTAGGTGGGGTGAGGACTGGGGAGTCACTGGAGTCCAGTGACCATAACACTATATGGTTTAAACTGTCCCAGGGTACCATTATACCCTTGTCAAAGGCTGTGGTTCTGGATTTCAGAAGAATAGACTTTGACCAGATGAGGGAACTAGTCAAGGGTAAGCTAAGAGGAGAGGATAACATCAGCGGAGAAGAGTTAAGGCAGGGAGTAATTAAAGGGGCCATTCTAGAGGCAACTTAGTCATACATTAGAATGATTACCAAGAGTAACAGGCATAAAAGACTAGTCTGGTTCTCAAAAAGGTAAGGGAGACAATGAGGGCTAAAAAGGGATGTCTTTAGGTACAAACAGAAACAGGGAGACAGGAATGGAGTGAGTACCAGTTAAGGATGAGAGAGACAAAGAAGGCAGTTAGGGATGCAAAAGCAGACACAGAACTGCATACTGCTGAAGATGTCGGAGGGATCAGTTCTTTAGATACATTAGGGGGAAAAAGGAATACGAGAGGAGAAATTATTAGGCTGATGCAGGGGGGCAGCGCAATAGAGGAGAACAAGCAAAAGTTAGTCTAAATAGCTATTTTTGCTCTGTGTTCACAGTAGCAAATAGCAGGCCCTTGCCTAAAAAGGCCATAATGACTGCTGTGAGAGGTGCCCCAGAGATGGAAATGCCTTGAAAAAGCTCTATGGAGTAAAACACTGACTCTCTGTCTGCTGCTACTGTTTATGAGTATTAACTTTGCCAACCTTGCACAAGTAATTTTTTTTTCTACTAGAAACCACTCATGCTTTTCTGTGGTGAGGTATTGTAGTCCAGACTTTGGTGGCTAAGAATCCCAGAAATGGAACAGGTGATGTTTATGGGAGAAGAGGGCTAGTAGCCCTGAAAGTAGACAAGGCTCCAGGCCGAGATGGCATGCACCGAAGGGTGCTTAGGAAACTGGCATTAGGACTGGCTGAACCCCTGACAGAGCTATTCAGTGGATCCCTCCAGTCAGGGGTGGTTCTGACAGATCAGAGGGTAACAGACATAGTCCCACTGCACAAAGGAGACAAACAACAACCAGGAAACTACAGATGCATTAGTCTTACATCCATAGCAGATAAACTAATGGAGACGCTAGTCAAAGAAGACCTAGTGGGCTACTTGGAAAGAACTGGACTCCAGAATAGTAAGCAGCATGAGTGTGTTTTCAGGGAAGTGACACCCCTGTGAGGAAGTCACTTTGAGTGGTGATACGTAGGGGCTGTTGATCTGCATTCATGATGCACCAATAAATGTTATTTTCCTCTGACACGGTGCTGTGTGCACTGTTTTTCTTCATGTCATTAGGGAGATTGATGAGTTCTCCCTCTGCTCCTGTTTTTTTTTTTTTTAGCACATGTGTGTCGGGGGGACTTGTCAGACTAACCCGATAGTTTTCTTTGACTGGATAACTAGGGCAGTGTACAAGTAGTGGGTTTGCTCCACTTTGATTTCAGCAAGGTGTTTGACTCTGTGCCATGGAGGAGGATGCTGAATTAGAGGATCTGGGAACAGTGAAGGATCTAGTTAGATGGGTGGATGCTGACTGGGGGAGAGATAGCAGAGGGTGGTGGTAAATAGTGTCAATTCAAGGGACAGGGAGATTGCGAGTGGGGTGCCACAGGGTTCAGTCCTGGGGCTGGTCCTTTTCAATGACATATTAGAAGGAACACAAAGCAAGATGTGTCTATTTGCAGATGGCACTAAGCACTGTGGCAGGGCAGACAGCAAGGAAGGAGTTAGGGAGCAGCAGAGAGATCTGCAAAGATGAAAGAGATGGTCCAGAGTTTGGCAGTTGAAATTCAATGCCAGAAAGTGCAAGGTGATGCAAACAGGGATCAAGAATCCAGGACTCTAGCACTGAGGAAAGGGACTTGGGAGTCATCATAAGTGACTCCCTAAAATGCTCTAGCTCATGCAACAAGACCTACAGCAAGGCAACAGGATGTTGGGGTGTATCCAGAGGGGGGTCAGTAGCAGGAAGAAGGAGGGGATACTGCCTCTCTACAAATTACTAGTGAGGCCACATCTGGAATACTGTGCCCAGTTCTGGAGCCCCACCTAAGAAAAGACAAAGGAAGGCTACAGACAATACTGTGTAGGGTAACCAAAGTTATTCAGGGCTAGCTGGGCAGATCCTATGAGGATTGGCTTAAGGCCCTGAATATGTACTCACTGAAGAGCAGAAGGGAGAGGGGAGATATGCCAGAAACCTTTAAGTTCCTGAAAGGAATAAACAAGGTAGGCTGGGGAAATATTTAGCAGGACTAGCAATTGAAGAACACGGGGACATGAGTAGAAGCTGTCAGGGAGGAGATCAGGAAGGATGTGAAGAATGTTTTATTGTACAGAGAGAATGGTTGAGATGTGGAACAGCCTACTAACAAAACAGAGGTGGTGAGTGCAAGAGCCATTAATGGTTTGAAACATGGCTGGGACCAAGTAAAAGCCTAATAGTTACACAGTGGGAAAGCAGTAAGGAGGGGTTAAGGGGAGGTGATGACAATAATCCCAACTAGACTTTAGGTCCTGAGGCATGATGGGGTAAAACAGAGCAGACTTGCTGGGCCAATAGTCTTTTTCTGCTAACATTTTCTGTTTCTATATTCCCCTGTCTCAGTTTTACAAGATTGTAATTTTTCCAGATGTTCTTAACTTTCAGTTGTACAGAGCATTGGGGATTTAATCCCTGGATGCTAATTCCCTAATAATGGGTTATAAGGAAGAGTCTCTTGTAGCAAAATCAATATCAAGAAATAGGAAAGATGAGAGACTTACGCTCCATAATTGTTTGATTTTAGTGTTATTTTTTTTTTTTTGCTATTTATTAAACTTTATTAGGATTTTCCAAACATAGTGTACAAACAATACAACAAATAACTTTGTGGCATTGATCATGCCAATACATCCATCCCCATAACCCCCCTCCATCCCCTCTACCCACCCCCCTAAAGTCATCCCTCCCCCAGGAACTAATCATCCTTTCACATTCAGCATATAATTATGAACATTATCCTGCCCCAAATTACCCTCCTTCCCCCCCCCTCTCCCCTGCCTGACATGATTTGATCAAAAAGGGCTTAACACATACTTAATTAATTACCATATTGCAGAATAGCATCTTAAAACATAAATACTATGCTGTCTAAAGATAATGCTTCTAAGGGTAAGAGAGTTGGAGGATAACCCATCTGAAGATACCTTTCACCTCCCAGCTAAAAATAGTGTGAACTGCTCCCATCTCCTATTAAATGAAAAGCACTCAAATTGTGGAATTGCATGGCTGTAACTCATTCTGCATTGAGGGCTGTATGAAGCACCTGTATCCACTCTCTGAGTGAAGGTGAGGTCTCCTTCATCCAGTATTTCAAGATAAGGAGCAGTGCAACAGCTGAGGCAATGGCTACATAGAATTTGTGTGTATGTTGTGTGACAGATGAGAGGCTACCAAGCACACAAATTTCTAATGTAATGTAATTGTGCAAAAAATGGGTCTAAGAAGGACTTTATTTGTTGCCCAAAACCCTGGATTATAGGACAAGTCCAAAGTATGTGTTTGAGTAAGTCCATCTCCTGGTGACACCTCTGGCATGCTGAGTTCTGGTTCTTACCTATATAGTGTAATTTAACTGGCCTGTAATATAGATTATGAAGGACCTTGAATCTGATCAGGTGTAGCCTGTCTTGTTTTATAAATCTATAGATATTACTCCAAATTGATTCCCATTTGGTAGAGTCATACGAAAGGTTAGCTGCATGTTGCCAGTAAAAGGCTGTCGACATGTCGCTTGACTCCACCTTGGCAGTCAATTTGCGGTATAATGCAGCTATGGGTTTGTGATGAGTAGCCGACTCAAATAAGTCTGAAAAAAAAGAGATGCCTTTAAGGACTAAGAGCACGATACTTGGGCTACACTGACACACTGTTTAATCTGCAGATATTTAAATATGGGTAACTTTGGGAGGTGAAAATGGAGTTGAAATTCTCTAACAGGCCTGAATTTATTATCTTCAACTAATTCTGATAATGTGACCACACTGAGATCTTGCCAAAAAGATTGAGTAATGACCTTATTCCCTATTAACAGGTTTGGATTATATATGAGAGGTTGTCCTAAATCATGCTTCTTGTCTAAATGAAAGTGATGATATAGCTGGGTATGGGCATACATTGCCCAAGCTATAGGGGTATGCTTCCAAGATTGGAGAACCTTATTAAGAGGTATACACAATAAGGAAGCTAAGGAAATATCGTGAGAGTGGGCAATATGTCTTTCTATTTTGAGCCAAGCAAGGTTTGGTGAGTCAGTCTCCTGGGGTTCCAACCACCGCAAATATTTGCACCCCTGAAAGGCCAAATAGTAAGGAAAAAGATGAGGGATATTAAGCCTCCTTCTCTCTCTTCATCTTACCAACTTGGTTATGGCTTTTCTAGCTCTCTTGTCTAGCCATAGAAATGCTGACCAAATGGAATTTATTTTTTTGAGCCATGTCATAGGGAGGGCCAGATTCAATATCAATAAGGGGTACATCAGCCTCGGGAAGTTGGTCATCTTTAAAATATTGACTCTTCCCCCAGAGAGATAATGGCAGACTTTGCCATCTTTTCAAATCTTGTTGCATCTGAGAAACCACTGGATCTAAATTTAAATTTCTCAGTTTGCCAATCTCTCATGGGAGTTCAATTCCTAGAAAAGTAATAGAGCTAGGGGCCCACCACAGTCCTAGGTCCTCTATTTCTGCTTTAGAGTAGGCAGAGGTCAAAGACAGGACAGTTGTTTTATGGTGGTTTAGTTTATATCCGGACAGCAAACTGAATTCCCCTATTATTCTCAGAACTGCCTGAGGAGACGCTGATATCCACAGACTGTGTGAACTACTGTTTGTTACATCTTGCGCCACTGCTCCCGCTGTGCTCCGTTACTGAAGACATTACCATCTTCTTTGAAAGGGGCAGAACCGGAGAAGCAACGTCACCTGGCTGGGAGGGGCGGACGGTGTTTAAAACTCGCGCTGGTACTCCAGCTGAAGCTGAGGAGATGCTGGTATCAACAGACTGTGTGAACTACTGTTTGTTACATCTTGCGCCACTGCTCCCGCTGTGCTCTGGTTACCGAAGGCATTACCATCTGCTTTGAAGGGGGTGGAACCAGAGAAGCAACGTCCCCTGGCTGGGAGAGGCAGACAGTGTTTAAAACTTGTGCTGGTACTGCGCGAGCGCAGTGGCACAAGCGTGAGTGGCACGAGCACCACTCAGTAACAAATAGCAAGGTACATTTTAACATTTAGAGTACAGTGAGTTTGGGGGTGATTAGATTAAATATTTTAAATTGATGTTGGCAAGCCATTAAGAGTTTTGTTTTAAATTAGAAACATAGAAACAGGGAGAAGTATTAAAATTATAGAGGATTTGATACATTGTTAAAGTGTTCAGTGTGGATTTGCTCTGTAGGTTATTGATACAATTGTGTATCATTTTATCACCAAACGTAAAACTTGTTACTCCGTGTCAAATCGAAGTAACGAGTTCCTTAGCAATTGGGGTTGGATTTGTTACAAAATTAAGAACAGCACCAATTAATGGAGATTTGGAACTCAGAGGACAATGTAGAAATTCTTTTTCTAAAATTAGAGTCCAGTTAAATAAAAAATTACCTGTTATAACTATAATGGGGTTTGGACAAACTAAATTCAGAAACTGTTTGTTGATTTCATTAGTAATGGGGGGAGATATAGAAAAAAATCCTGGTCCTTGCAGAAATAGAGAAATTAAACTTATATATGATAATGTCAGGAGTTTAAGGAAAAAAACTGATTTAATGAAATCCTGGATATCTACAGGGACCCCAGAAATAGTGGCGTTAACTGAGACATGGCTAAATAAAAATATAGACACTAAAGAGTTTGAACTTGAGGGATTTTATAGTCACCGATTAGATAGGAAGGGACAGAAAGGTGGGGGTGTTATTTTATTTATTAATTGGGAGCTTGGTCAAACTTCAATCTTATTTGCAGATCAGGTTGAAAAAATTGATTGCTTATTAATAAGGGTCCACAATTTACAATTGATAATAGGGGTTATCTATGCTCCTCCTAGGACTCCCATAGGTGAGTTTGAAAATCTTGCATCAGTGATACAGAGAGTTTCAATGGGCTGTGAATTAATGTTAATTGGTGACTTTAATGCCACTTGGGGAAAACCGAGGGGTTTAGCATTAGAGAACAGCTTTAAAATATTAGAGATAGAGCAGAAGATTATTCTTCCCACAAGGAAAACTTCACAACTCAGTGCAGGAAATATTTTGGACTTAAATTTCATTACAGCAAAAATTTGCATTAAGTCAATTGAAGTAAAACAGCCAATAATGGGAGACCATAGTTCAATAAATTGTTTATTCGTAGTCGAAGATAAAAAATGTCATCGTATTGGAAATTTTCCTCTAAAAATAAATTGTAGAAATTTCAGAAATTATAATAAAGAAGCATTTGTAGCTAAATTGATGTTAGTGAGATGGGATAGATTATTTTTAATACCATCTGTGAATGTAGCGATTCAGGAATTTTCAAAATGGTTTCTAGAGGTGTGTAATGAAATGGCCCCTTATCGAATATGTATGCAAAGTAAGTCTCATGTCCCTTGGGTGTCGGAAAAAATAAAAAGATTAATACGTGGAAAGGAATTTTTATGGAAAAAGGCAAGCAAAACCTTAAAAAATGAAGATTGGGAAAAATATAAAAAAGTTAGAAATCACTTGAAATTTCAAATAAAGAAATCAAAGCAAAATTATTTTGAGGAAAAAATTAAACAAACTTCAGATAATAAAAAATATTGGTCTTTAATAAAATAGTTTGAAACCTCACAAACACATAGCCCTCCTATACAAATGTTAAGCAGGGGTGTTCTCCAGAACACAAGGTGTTCAACAAACATCTTGAATGACTATTTTGTGACATTGCCTAATTTAGATCTCACTAATATAGTAATTAATGATGGAGTTAATGAAAATTTGAATATGGGTGTGTCGAGATTTAGGTTTAGGATAATTTCCTGCAAACAGGTAAAGGCTGAGATAAGAAAGTTGAAATCTAAGAAGGCTTTCGGCCTAGATTTTATTGAAAATCATTTTCTGAAGGATTCTGTACAGGTGATAGCCTCAATATTAACTAAATTGTTTAACTGGTCTCTAACTGAAGGTATTTTTCCTGATGTTTGGAAAAATGTTAAAATTATACCTATATATAAAGGAATAGGGGATTCATTTCAACCTACTAATTTAGGCCTATTGCTTTATTGCCTGGGTTATCTAAGATTCTGGAAAGATTAATTCAGGTACAACTTGTTGATCATTTAGAAAAATACTCATTGTTAACAAAACAACAACCAGGCCTTCGTAAGGGGTACTCCACGAGCACTGCACTCACCGATATGGTGGATACTATAGCATCAAAACTGGAGGGGGGGACCTTTTGGTGGGTGTAGTGTTCGTGGATTTATCCAAAGCCTTTGATACAGTAAACCATGGGCTTTTGCATAAACAATTGGCTGAGATTGGATTAGCTGAGGAGGCAGGTAAATGGTTTAGGTCTTATCGTTCAAACAGAACACAGCAAGTTTGTATAAATGGAGTACTATCAGATAAGTTAAGTGTGCAGAGAGGAGTGCCTCAGGGTTCCATCTTGGGGCCAATACTGTTCTTGATTTATATAAATAATGTTGTGGATTGTGTGAAATATTCAAATATAAATCTTTATGCAGATGATACTCTCTTAGATGCTAGTGGACGTACTTATAGAGAGATGAAGAAGAATCTACAGATAGATTTTACAGGGTTGAGTAATTGGTTGACTGAGTCTGGTTTAATACTTAACAGTAAAAAAACTAAATTTATGGTTTTTGGTAATAAACAAAACCATTTAAATAATAGTAAAGAAATAGTAAATATAAAAACACTACAAAATGAAACATTAATGCAAGCCTCAGAATATAGATACTTGGGAGTATGGATTGATGCATCTTTAAAATTTGAATATCATATACTAGATACTATAAATAAAATTAAATAAAAGGTTGGGAGTGTTCAGGCATTCTGGCTTTTGCATGAATAGGCTTATGAGGGAATGGGTTATAAATCAACTTCTTCTTCCTGTTTTGGAGTATGGAAATCATATTTATGGTTTGGCAACAAAGAGTTTATTATCAAAAATTGATCAATTATATTATAAGATGGCAAGATTCATAGCATAAAAAGATTATAAAACACATTATTGTGATTTACTTAGTGAATTAGGATGGCTTACGAAGGATAGTAAACGTCAGATTACTTGGGCAACCCAAATTTTTAAAGTAGTAAAACAAGAACAACCTAGGTGTCTTTATGATAAATTGGAAATAAAAAAGCATATTTATAACTTAAGAGATACTAATTTAAGGAATTTCATGTTTCCAAAAATCATAAATACATTCAGTAATTTAAGATTTTCTGTAATTGTTAATAGGTTATGGAAGGTCTTGAAACATGTAATTTGTAACCAAATTAATGATGTGAAAGCACTTTCAACTAGTCTGAAGATAGAACTAAAAGTTTGTTGTGAATGCTATGGATGAGAATTTTAATAGAATTAAAGTGTTTGTATTAATAATTATATGTTGTATTAGATTGTGAAATGTATAATATTGCTAAACTTATTTTGTAATTGTATAGGATTATTGTATTATATTCTGTGAATTATATGTTTAGATTTTGTTTATAACCTTAACAGGACCATCTTGAAAATAGGACTATAACCTAATGATGTGATATTCCACCTAATCTCATGTCTAAAAATAAAGGTTTTAACTAACTAACTAACTGCAGGGAGCTTCGCCAGGAAGAGACGTGTAGGAGAATATCGTCTGTGAACATGGAGAGTTTATAAGTTTCTGACCCCACCTCTATTCCTCTAACTTCACTCACTACATTTATTTTTCTAGACAAAGGTTCTATATATAAATTAAATAGCATCGAGGATAAGGGGCAACCATGCCGTGTATCCCTGGTCAGCCCAGTCTTATTAGAAAGAGCCCCATTATGTAATACCCTTGCAGAAAGGATTGCGTATAAAATCGCCACCCACTGGATAAATTCAGGAGGAAGATCATATCTTGGTAAAAGATTGAATAAAAATGTCCAGCTATTATAATCTTGGTAATACATAATATTTCCATCAGGTTACTTTTTCTTTATTATTATATATTATACCACAATATCTCAATATGTATAATACTTTTTGTGCTGTACTATGTCATGTTTAAGCAGATCCAATAAAAAGATTAACTGCAAAAAAAATGTCCAGCTAACCCTATTAAATGCCTTTTCTGTGTCTAGGGAGACCAGCACTTTTTCAGAATTGGCCTCCCCAGACGCGGACAGCAAATGGCAGATTTTCCTAAAATGATCACTAGAATGTCTCCCCAAGACAAAACTGACTTGTTCCGGCCCAATTAAGTTGTCCCAGACTTTCTTTAAATGAGATGCCAAAATACCAGCCAGCAACTTGACCTCTATGTTCAATAATGAGATCGGCCTATAGTTATCTGGTCTAGATGGGTCTCTGCCTGGTTTTGGCAGGACAACAATCCTGGCTTCAAACAGAGCAGACTCCTTAATAGGGTTTGAATACAAATAATTAAATAATGCCCTAAGTATGGAGTCAGCTCTTCTTTAAAACATTTATAAAAAGATGGGGGATAACCATCCAGTCCAGGTGCTTTGTCTGCAGACAACCGGCCAATAGCATCTGATATCTCTTGCAAAGTAATTTCCCCTCCCAGGGAGTCTTGTTGTACCAAACTAAGCCTGGGTAGTTCTACATCCTGTAGGAATTCACTAATTCTTTGATTATAATCGAGTTCTGTAGGGGTTGCTGTGTATAGGGATTGTTAGTATTCACTGAAAATATTAGCTATGACCACAGGGTCAGAAGTCAGCCTCCCAGTTGTCCTATCTACCAGTACAGGCACCCGCCTGGCTTCCCTTTGTTGTTTAAGTCTATTTGCCAGTAGTTTTCCCGCTTTTTCCCCTTGTCCTATGTAGGTTGCCTTCCACTTTAAGGTTGAACGTAATGTGAGATCTAAAATATGTGCCACATATTTAGCCCTTAGAGATTGTAGTTTCCCCCAGGTCTGGTTGTCAGAAGCTTTACTCAAATGAGTCTCTTAGAATATGATTCAGGACAGCCATCCGTCTACCTCTTTGATCCTTTTACGCTTCCTAATAGTTGCTAATCTGATAAATTCCCCCCCTCCATATCGCCTTAAAAGAGCCCCTTAGCACATCTATTGCTTGAATAGAGAGATAGTTGGCCTCCCATGAGTTCCTTATAAAGGTTCTCATCTGTACTACTATTTGCTCCTCAGCAAAGAGTTGAGTATTTGAAGACCACAAATTTGAGGTCCTCTGGGAATAGTGATAACCCTAGCCGAAGCCAAACAGGAGAGTGGTCAGAGAGCACTCTAGGATAAATACCAGCATCTTCAACACCTGCTAATGCAGTGGAACTGAGGAAAAAATAATCTATCCGTGAGTGAACCCTATGAGGTGAGGAGAAAAAGGTGAAATCCTGAACTTGAGGGTAACGTAATCTCCAGGGATCTGTGAGTCCAGTGTCCTACATGAATTCCCGGAGAGCACACTGTGCCAGGGAGAGGCCAGCCCTTCTGCGGTATGACCTAGCTAAGCCATTCGTATATACTAGGTTCCAATCACCCTCTAACAGACAAATTACCTTGGGAACTGAAGCAATTATGGTAGGAAGCGGGGGGAAAAAAATAAGAGTATCTGCGTTTGGCCCGTATATGGAACCTAAGAGGACTTCCACCCCACCGGGACATCCAGGGACCAACACATATCGCCCTTCTGGGTCACACCAAGATTTGGTTTCCTTAAACGGGACACCCCTCTGAATTAGTATTGCCACCCCCCTTTGTCTAGTACTCTAACCTTCCCCATATACTTGTCTGACCCAGAGCTTGTGACATCTCTGCAGGTGGTTGGTACTAATGTGTGTCTCATTTAACATAACAATATGTGGGTGATATCTTGCCAAGTGTCTAAGAATAGTATTTTTTTGCATTATCTTTCCTGCCTTTAATATTCCAAGAAATTACATTCCAACTCCCCATAATTCTGTAACTCCCATGGTTTTTATGCAAAATGCATTCTGCCCTTGCGCCCTGCAAAAATAGTGACTCCCCTGACATGTCTCCATTCCCCCATCCCCTTTCCCTCAAACCTCCTCCTAGCCAAATCCCTAAACCCCTGATTTCCCAGATATTCCCCAAGCTTAACTAACACCCGGGCTTCCTGCCCACTCCTAAACATGCTGGTCAGCATGCCCTATTTGGGAGCAGCCCCCACTATGTTTACTGGGCACCCTGAGGGGCACCTAAAACTGTCTACCCACAATGTCAGGTGGTTCCCAGTTGTCTAGCCAGACAAATTAAAGAACAGAGGGAGAAGAGGATCTATACAGTGTGATAACCAATCACATAAGGGTGAACCAGACTGGAGTGCCCCTTCTCCCCTAGCAGACGAAATACTAACAAATCCCTGTCCCTAGCTAAATTATTAAAGTCAGCCATTTTCCTCCGACACCCTTTACTCACAATAAGTCTACTCACAAACCTTAAACATTAACAACAGCATTAACAACATTAAATTTTAAAGTAGGATGAGGGGGAGTTATTTTTAGTCCCAAGTTCCATTGCAGTCACTGTGCCCATAAAAGAAAACATCACTCCATGGTAGTATAAAATTAAATGGCAGTTTAAAAGTTCACTGTAAACTACCAGCTTCACTGATAAATCTTGAAAGGGCGCTGACACTCATAGGCCAGTAGAGGGCACTTCAGTATAATTGTCTCAATCATAGTCCATTATAGGTCCTTGCCAAAAGTACAACATAAAAAAAACATAAGTAGAAAAGTCAATGATATTACCAGGTGCGTGTCCTCTGGAGGTTCCAGATAATAATTATTACCCCCCGTGATTTCCTGGAGCATGGTCCAAAAATAAATTACCAGTCCTGGTAGAAATGATTCTTTTAACGTCGTACCTTATAGTGTGAGTCCCTTAGATTCTTCAGAAAACTCAAGCCCTGTTCACGAAGGCCAGACATCCAGAATAAGTTCAGCCACCTTTCCCAAACAAATCAGGGAGTCGATTCGCCAGATCAGTGGATGCCTGTTTTGCGTAGTCATAGCATTGGACGCCTGATGGCAGGGACACTTTCAAACACACTGGCTACAGCATCCGATGCTTGATTTTAGAGGCCCACAGCTTACTTTGCAATTCACAATGGGCGGCTCTCTCCTGTCTGACCTTGTACGTCAAATCGGGAACTAGCCTCAACCTTTTGCCTTCCCACTCAATCTTGTCGGTGTTTCTGGCTGCCTTCGAGATATGATCTCTATCAAGGTAATTCAAAACCTTGAAAATCATGGGGCAGAATGGTAGATCTGGTGTGGGCTTGGGCCTAATAGGTCTGTGTGCGCGCTCAAATACGTAGGTAGGCCCATTTGGAGAGGGGCTCACAATGCACATACAGAGCTTTTGTAAGAAGGAGATTGAATTACTTCCCTGCTCACCTTCTGGCAACCCCAGCAGCACAAGGTGGTTTCTCCTGGATCTGCCTTCCAGGTCGTTTACCTTGTCATTAAATTTCTTTACAGCCGTTTTCAGAGATATGCTGTCTTTATCCAGTTTAGCGATCCTGTCTTCAGTGGATGATATCCTTGCCTCTGAATCCGCAGTGCGAACAACCAGCCTCGTCAGAGTGGATTTCCACTCTCAAATTTCAGATATCAAAGAAAATAGGACAGTTTTAATGGTGCTGATATCCTCTTGCATCTGGTCTTGAGAGGAGCAATGGGGGAGCTGTAACTGATCCATAGCTGGTGATGTGCTTCTGCAGAGCTTTTTAGCTTCCAGCCCCACAGCGGCATCCTGATCCTTCTCCTGTTTGGCAAATCGTCTAGCCTCCCATATCAGGTCTTGTAAAGTCTGTTCCATGTTCCCAGCAGCCAGGCAGTCTAATAAAAAGGTAAGAGTCCGTTTGGTGAGATTTTGCAGGTAGAAAAATTCACAATTACCATCAGAATTAGTGGAGCTGCGGCCGGCCCGGTGGCGCTGAGGGTTGAGTTGGTGGACGCCACACCTCGCACCACGCCAGCGACCAGGTTTCAGAAACAGACTCAGGTCACCGGGGGTCGGAGGGGGGAAGGAGGATTGAGTGTTCCAACGGATGCTCTCCTCTTCCAGGGTGGGATCCTGGGGTGTCTCACACACCCGACACACCTGTGCTGGTGGAAGCATGGGCACCGGTGCATAGGCGGCTCTTCAAGAGTTGGGGTGGGGAGGACATTGTGGGCATTTGTCAGTGATGTGCGACAGCACGCTGTATGACTGGAAGTTAGTCCTACGTGCCGACGTCCTCAGAGGGTAGGAGGGACTAAGGGGAGAAAATCAGAAAATCCCCCCCCATGGGCCAAGATGATGACCAATCTACCTCAGGATCGCCGACCCTCAAGACAGACCCCATTGTGCAGACACTCCAAGGAGTAGGAGAAGGTAGGAGGGGATAAAGGAGCACGCCTGGCACTCTAGGGGCTGATTCTGTGGGAAGGACCTGTAGGACTGATCAATGGTCTGAAAAAGTGGGTCGAGGGGGCAGTAAGGTGGGATAAAAAGAAAGTGTAAAAAAAAGAATTAGCAGAGCTGCACCGACGTGCTGCCTACTCCACCAAGGGCATCATGTGACTGCCTATTTAGTGTCTTTTTTAAGTATTACAGTGTCTCTTAAGATGACAGTGTAATAATTAACAAAAGACACTGAAACAAACATAAATAAGGTGGGAAAGTCTCTCATCTCTTCTGTTTCTTAACGGGCAGTTGTACTATGATGCTCAAGACCAGGTGGCTACTAAAACCCAACTACCTAAGCAATAAGAGAGAATACCCATGTCTACTGTGGCCTGTTACTATGGCAGCAGCATATCATCCTGCCATGTAGCAGATAGGGGTCTGTGATGCTGGAGCTACAAGCAGGTGGAGGCCAGGCAGATCACTGAGTGAGGCACTCAGCTCTGGGGTGTGCAGCACCTGGCATTTGCATATCCCTGCTGTCTGATTTAAGAGAGGCACTGGTGCCAGATGTGAGGGTAGTCTATTGCCTGCCCCCCCCCAGGTGGTGGAAGAATGCAGCCATGGCAGCTGCAGTCACCATGGAGGGAACAGTAAAACCAAGGGGTAAAACTGGGGAGAATTGGCGGGGGTGAGAAAACTTCCTTAGCGCAATACTTAATACAGCATCACTGGACATTTCTGGTGCTCAGTGCAACTTTTCAGCTTGATACTCCAGTCATCAAAGCCTTGTCTGAGGTTAGCATGATTAGTGTGATATATGTGACAAAGGTACAGAGGTTAGGGCAGAAGAGTACTAACATTAATTATAAGATAACCAATGTTTTGAACGCAGTGTAACCCTTGCCTGTACTTCAAGTTCGTGTCATATATATAGGGCTCAAACAACACTTCCTAGGCAGTTCATAACATTCACAGCAGTCATTTTCTCACGCGTGCTTGCTTATCTACATACAGTACTGTCTGAGACCATCAGCACAGCACAGAAAACAGGTGCATACAATTAAGACACTATCACTCATTTATGTAACACTCTATGGCAACCAGCACATATTGCTGGCAGCTCAGCTCACTGAAGCAATTTAACTATTTAAATATTTTATGATACTATCCACTTTATATTTATATGACATCTTTTATACAATGGGTAACTGCAGGTATACTGTGGGGAGGGGGGCCCAATAGCTCAAAGGAAAAGACCTTTTAACTGATCCATATTGTTATGTAAGCAATAAGACACAACGGGGTTTGCATTAGACAGTTCTAATGTACAGCCTGGGGAGTAGTAAGGCACAAAGCCACAGGCCAAGTGCCTTCTGCCCCTGCACACATGTTACAACTGTCAAATGCACAACCCCAGAGAGTCTTATTGTGCTTATAAAATAGGACTTTGCATTTTATCTGCATGTAAACTTTAGTAGGTTAAAATAACAAAAAAATTACATCTTTGTCATAATTTGACATAAAATAGTTCCTCCACCTGCATGAGCTGAATGCATTTTATTTTCACTTAATACATTTGTCCTACTATAGTCTCTGTATCTGTAGGTCTCCAAGGTTACATTTTAGTAGTTCAAAATGTGCATAACCCCCCCCCCATACAGATGAAGTAACATTATAGATTACAACCACCACAATTATGTAGAACCCCTCACATAGACACACAAACAGAAAAAAATGTGCTTTATTTTTTTTGGTTGAGCCCGAGAGATCTGGCTGGAGAGTGTGTGGAGCCCAGATGAGGAGGAAGAATGGAGTTTTGAAATTTGAAATGTATTTCAAGGCCAACAGGAAGAGGGAACGAGCAGTAGCAGCTGGAAGTAACAGGGCTGAGTGATCCTATATCTATGGTATGAACAACACTGTCAGATACAAACAAGTTTGAGGAAGGCATTAGTTGGCATGTGAGCAAGCGGGGTGGGGTGGCCATGTGGGGGCCTACCCAGAAGCTCAAGCACAATAAAACTTATTGAACTGTGCTGAAACCTTAAGTAATCTTGACGTGCTCAGTGTGTTCAGTGTGGTGCTGGCCTGTCATTTTGCAGCTTGTGCAGTTTGATGATGGCTGGAAAGGCAGGGGCATCAGTGAAAGTAATCTAGTGAGTGAGCGGTGTGAGGCGAGCGAGTGGCTGGGGGAGGGAGGAGAACAAGCAAGCTGGGGTGGGAGGCGAGCAAGCATGCAGGAGCGGGACAGATCAGAGTCAATGGAGAAAAGAACACATTTTAAGAAATGTAACATGATGGATTTAATTTATATATGTTGTTTGGGAACTGTGTGTTGGGAGAAAGGGCAGAATGCTGTTGTTTAGTGTCAGGGAATTGAAAGTCTCGGTAAGTGCGAGAAAAACATATGGTGGTTTTTGCTTGTTTTTATTCTGAGGAGAAGGCTCAAGGATATCACTGATATCCTCTGTACGGGTTGTCAGGAATAATTTTTATTCATTCACTAGACACTTCTAATGCACGTCTAATGGCCAATCAGATTCTCCAAAATCCTTTCCCCATTTTATAAACTATGATAACCACTCAGTCATGTGCTAGCATTCTCTAAGTACAGTATTTGTCTTACTAATTGCAAAAGCTGTATTATTGTACGGCATAGCCAGTTTTAGTCACCAGTGAACCCTGCGGTTGCTGAGGGCCCCATGCTTATAGGTGGGCACCAACCAGAGCAATTTATCTTATTCATTTTTACATTTTTTTTAATCTTATTATCTTCTTAGAGCAGCAATAAAGGCCTGGGCAACTTCTTCTGATTTGGCATCATGATGTCGTGAAATGCCTTACCGAGCTATGACCCAGTAAGTATGAGGTGCTTGGGTAGCAATGGCTGAAATGGAAGAACAGCCCCAAGGACTAATACAAATGTCTCCCTTAACAAATTAAAATATACCACTGGTTGTACTGAAAACAAATGGTGCACATATGGGCTACAGTGAAACACATGGGGTGAAGGAGGTTGAAGTAGGGAGGTCCCATGACTTTACTAATCCTGCTGTGGGTCCCCAAAACCCTAAAGCCATCCCTGTTCTATGACTAAAACAAATACTCAAACTGGATTGGCTAATAGCCATGGGGGCATCCCTGCACATATCCACAGTAAAAAAAAAGTGTCAGCTAACAGCCTTCCCACTTGCATTCATACTACTCTGCCCTCCTTTGCCCACACATACTATGGCTGCACTGGTGTCCATTTCTCACAACAGTGTTTTAAAAGAAGGCCCCAATTTGACTAATAAAACCACTTTTTACCTTTACTCCCTCTACCACCCCGAACTACCTGCCCGAACTGTGTGACAGCATCTGTTCTTTGCTCTCTCTCGCCCCCTGGCTATTAATGATCCTAAGGCTGCAGCTAAGATTCTTGGGGCCCAGGACAAATCATTTAAGATAGGCTTCCATCTCCCAAACCATCTGAAGTCCGGGGTCTGGGGGCCGACAGGCTCCCAGAAGCTCTGTGGGTCTAGATGCTCTGTGGTGAGTTTAGGGCTTTTATTGAAGATAAAAACATACTTTTGTTACATCTTCGCTACCCCTGACTCCTGGGAAAAAATTATCCCCCACCCCCCCCCTTACTTAGGGGTGTGGTAGACTCTAGCTAGCCTTTTAGTCTGCAGCTGGAACTGGGGGTGTGCAGCTGGCTAATAAACTGTAAAGTATGCCCTTACGAGTATGAGCAGGTGCAGGCCTGCTACATCTGTAATCATTCTAGAAGAGGACAGAGGCAAACCAGTCAGAGGCTTTATAAGATGTTAATGCCAATTTTGCCATATGGATTTTGTTACAAAAACTTTTCAAATGGGTCTGGGGCTGGGTTGGTTGGGTCACATTTTAATTTTTACAGATATAGCCAGGATCCCCAGTACAGCCAGACAACAACCAACCATTCACCATAACCAAATCCATCCATCCAGAGATGTATCATTCTACTCAGTCAGCACAAAAACAAGCCACAAAACCACAACTTAATCCACAAACAAAGAAGTTAGGACTAACACTATAACACAGACAGTACGTAGAAATAGAACTATACTGCCAGGAGGGGAGGGAGGGGAGGGAGGGACCCACCGGGAGGAACCCAAGCCTGGGAGGCAGGCTCTGCCAGCCAGGCAGCAGGATAGCAATAGCAGCACTTATCAACATTCAGTACAAGCAAATAAAATCCTTACTGGTGGCAATTCAAACTGCTTGCAAAAAGGAAAAAAACACCCCCACCCAGGCGGCCACAATTGCCAACTCGCCTATATGTCGGCTGCAGCCTGCCTCCTCTCTCTGGTCGGACTGGCTCACCAGGATACCTGGAGATTTCTAGGTGACCCCCTCTGTTTGGTGCCTGGTCACCTTTTAAACTCTGAACATGTTTACATTCAGCATCTAGTTTCTAATTAAATGAAGTAGTTTGGGCACTGCGAGTAAATGTGAGATGAAAACACAGAGCTAGTGTAACTTAGTTAAGTGAAATACTGATATGGGTGTGTCAGCTCGGGCCTTCCCCTATTGAGCTGGCAATATAGCCTAGAGGTTAGAGGAATGAGGTGTGAACGAGCTTGGTACATCCAGCAGACCAGCCCAGAGTCTGATACTCACAACCTCCACTTGCATACTGTGTGACTCAGAGCAAGTCACTTAACTGCCCAGTGATACCAGGTCGTCCCTGAAAACAGGCACTTGTGCCTAGTGGGCCTTACCCAGTTACCAAAGACTTAAATAAAAAAAAAATAAAAAAAAGTCCAGGTGGGCCCTGTATCAATTTTCCAGGTTGGTCTCCTGTACACCAGTCCGATCCAGTTATATGAATCTCACAAAACATGGCAACATGCCAGATGCTATATCAAAGGACATTCCATGGATGGACTTATCTCAAAGTTCATAGACTCCATAACTTAAAGGGCTCATTGACCATTGGCATCTTGGAATTTTTAAGTGATTGACAGCCCTTACACCAATCAAATGTTTGCAGTTGCCCAAAAAGTCTGAGGACAGATCCAAGATTAGTCCCTCTGCCATGCGCTCTCACAGTATGAGGAGGACTGGTGCTCCTCACCAAAGCCACTAAGGGAAACCTGTCTGAGGCTTCTACAGTCATTCATCAGGAGGTGACTTTGAGGTTTCTACAACCTGTAAAATACAGAGCCTGAACTCTGTGTTTGCTGACTGTGTCAGAATTACATATTTTTGGAGAAAGAGACTTTCTTTCTTTCCTGTGAAAGGAGATTAAAGTGTGCTGATCCATTAATTGTGTCATAGCTGCCAGCCTGCCGTGTGACATGAAATTGTGTGTAAGTACAGCTGTGTGAAAGCCTGCAACAAGACTGCAGGCAGTTAGCCGGCTCAGTGGCACTGAGGGTTGAGGCGCTGGACGCCACACCTCGTGCCACGCTGGTGACCCAGGTTTGGGAACGAGCCCGGGTTGTCGGGGGTCAGCAGGGAAGGGAGAAGATCAAGCGTCCGGAGGACAGCTCTCCTCTCCCTGGTGTGGGCCCTGAGGCTCCTCAGCACAGTAGTGACACCCGGTGGAGACTGGGTGTACTACTGGGCCTGGAACACAAGGGGAGGAGCGCAGCGGATGCTTACGGCTTCTCCGTGCAGGCGTCACTGCACATCTGGCTTCTGGGGGTAACATACAGTAAAAAAAAAAACCCGGGCCGAGGATAGGTGAAGGTGTCTCTAGTCTCAGCCACACTCCCACTATCGGGCTTGGATTCCAGTGGGGGTTCTCCAACACCTGCCCAGTGCATTAAATTGTAGCTAGAGCACCAGGGCTGGTGGCCCTACCTCTGGGGGCTTAGAGTCGGGGGATCCTCGGGGCAGGGTCAGCCTGGAATGCCGAGCTTCAGACCGGGAGGTATAACCGGGCTGTTAGGTAGCTGAAGAGAGTTCCTCAGGTCCCGAAGAAAAAAAAAAGTAAAAGAAAAAAAAAAAAAAAAATGCATGCAGTTAGGGGCCGGCCAGTCAGTGCTACTGCTAGGCATTGGTTTGTGTACCACACTAGGATCCAGAAACCTAGGGAGGTGTGTGTGTGTGTGTGTGTGTGTGTGTGTGTGTGTGTGTGTGTCCCTGAGCCCTAGACTGGTCTGTCCTGCAGAGGAGAAGAAGAGAGGACCCAGAAAGGTCCAGAGCTAGTGTAATATAGTTACGTGAAATACTGATATGGGTGTGTCACCTCGGGCCAGTGCAGGAAGCCTGATCCACATCCAAAGGCACCAGGGACTTGCATGGTCAAGCTGACCCCCTCCATCTGCACAACTGATTAGCTATTCAAGAGAGCCTGCACCTGTAGGGTAGAGGAGAAAGAATAACCCAAGCTGTCAGAGAAGCTGGCAACACCAGAAACATGAGTACTCTCAGGGCTTGCCCTGCAACTGGGATTTTGTATGAGTTTGCCACCAAACCTACAGCTTTGACCATCAGGCCAGGATCTACAAATACATCCTTTGAGGCTTACCATTTTAGCAATTGCATGGCCTATGGGGTTTGGATTTAACAAAAGTATTTATTCTGTTTAAACTGTACCACCACTAGCCAACCAGCTGTAACTTCATCAGGCCTGCACTGTTTTTACAGCTGGGTACCCAATGAAGCACAGGGAGCTCCCAATTGGCTTACAGAGGTTTAAACTGGTACAAGTGGAAAGTGGGTAGTGTCCAGTATAGGTGGGCTGGTAATTCAAAAGGTTAATGTCACTGCGTTTGCACCGCAATAGTATCTGCATGGTCTGGTGGGGCTGGGCATTACTGCTGTTTAAAGTATTATTATTGCTGTTTTAAAATGTGTTTGTAACCCTGGCACCATTACACCAAGGGCTACTACCCCTGCCTACTTCCCTACCTGCAGGTTGAGGTGCCTGGGTTCGATTCTACCAGTCAATGGGGATTCTTACCCAATAGTAAAATTACAATTTGGTGCCTCCACCCAGAGATTTCTTTTAATGGGTTAGATGTTAAGCTAACACAGCCTTCTGAGAAGTTGTACCTACCCACAGCCCCACCTAGTGGCCCCACACTTGCAGTTCCTCAAAACACCTTACTTTGCAGTCAGTTCACAATTAATGGAGAATGCTAATAATATGCTCACAGTTACCACACTTACCAACAGGGTCTGGAACTCTGCATGCACCCTGTGCACCTGTAAATAAATGGTTACCAGCAACAACACTGCACTCTTCAGATACTTGCATTAACCCAGCACTCATTAATGATATGCTCACAGGCCAGAATAACATTGAAAACAAAAAACTGATTTATTAGGGGATTAGAACATGGGATAGGGGATGTAAATTAAAACTAGAATGATAAGCACTTTAGTTTTAGCAATGGTTTTGTCTTTTTAAATCATTTAAACACAATACATTCACCCCTCTGGACTGTTTCATTAACCTCACTGGGAACCCAGGATAAGCTGTGTTGCAGGCCTGAAGTGCTGCTGCAGGTTGGCCGGTGTCGCAACTGGTTGGGGCTCTTAAATAAAGAAAAGCTTAAAGCTCTATGGCTGTATTTGGCTGTAGCAATCATAAACACTTTTCTGAAACCCAGAAATTGTAGTCCTCAGGCCCGATGGCCTGCAAAAACAGTCTAAACCACCATGCAAATTTGAAAGGCAAATCAGTTGGTAGAAGCACTTTAACTGGTGTTGCAGGGTAAAATCCTGTTGTACTCACTGAACCTTGGACCTCGGGATCTGGATTGATTTCCAGGATGACTCCCTTCGAAGCAGGATGTGGCTGCAGGCTGCAGAACTTTGTCCTTTCTGGCTAGGACCAGGATACTGGGATCAGGACTATCATGACTCACCCCCACTTCCTGTCATCTCTCCCAAGGGTGGCCACAACCCACAATGATCTTCTCCGCAGGAGCTGTCTCTCTTCGTTGATTGTTTGGCAGCTTGGTTCTCACAGGCAGCAACAGTCTTTTAGGAAAGTTGTCAGGCATCACAAGTTTCAGTTCTGGCACAGTCTCAGATTGGCCGCACAGCTTACCCACTTACAAACTGCAGTCCTGGAAATGTAAGCTGGCAAATGCAGAGATTCAAGTCTCCCATTGGCAAATTGGCTGGAGACAATTCATGTGACCCCAGGCTTATGATTTAGTCCACAGTCTCTGGGGAAAAACAGTTTCTCACCAAGATGCACGTTATGGATCTTTCAAGCTCTGACCCCACTTTAGCCTGGACTTTCAGCTCAGGGGAAATTACTTCTTCTTCCCTCTCCCTTCTGGAGAATTGCAGTTTGATCTGCAGACTTGGCAGTCTCACACTTAAGTAAGAGTCCAGGTCGAGAAGAGGCTAGCAGGCCTCTTCCCAAACTCCCAGAGCCACCTTCCCACTGGAAGCTCCAGCCTGACTCTCATGAGCTCACTCCAGAAATGACTAGGACTGAACCCAGTTCAAATGGTCCCCTTTAAGGACCAAAGTTCTTGGATTACAATTGGCTGCCCAACCAGTCACAAACATTTTTCAGTCTTTTAATTGGACAGCATTTGGGTGCCAAGAATTGTTCCTCCTTTCCCACCCCCAAGAGTCTTTGGCACTGTCCCAAAAGTCTCTGCTGTAAATCCTGGCTCCTGATTGGTTAATGGCTGCAAACATGGCTGCTAAGTATATAGTTTTTATACAGTCCTTACAGGGTCCCACAGTTCGAAGTCCTGGTGCAGCCAAAGTAAGTACTTCTATTAAATAATAACCCCACAGTTATGTAGCCCCAGCTGTGCCCTATTGAATGAGCCCACTATTAAATATCAGTTTTCATTACTTTTGCTGTCGCTGCCACCAAAATGCTGACCCCTTAGGCAGTAGGTAGCTACTCATAAATATTCATACTGGCACTCATTAATATGCATGAGCCCCATTTATGCCCCATTTTAAAACTTTATTTTTACTGATCCCCAAGGCTTCTTATGCACCTCCCTTAGGTCACTGGTCCCCATTTAGATAAAGAGGGGTACCAGTACCACCAGAATCCCCATTGATTGACCACAAAAACTGCGGTCAGCAACAACAAAAGTGTACAGTGCGCATGCGTGATCGCCGCTTGCACCACGGTGCAATAGAATGCAGAGGCAGATTGCTACTTAAAGATTTAAGCCCAACATGGGCTAAATTAAATAGAAGGTCTTTTGGGAGATGGGTAGCAACCAGAGGACTCAAGCCAGGTGGCAGTGCCATACGGGGAAAGTAAAGGACACCAGCAGGCAAACAGGAGTACCCGGGGGTGTTAAAGGCAAGCCCCCAAATGGGGGTGTTACATGTTTTAACTCATCTGTTTAATCTTGTGTTTCTTTGAAGTTGTAGTGGGTTTAATCGTGTTCAGAATTGTAATTATTTATGGTTTTTATACTGTCTGTATTTTTTTCTTGTAAAGCACTTTGATTTTAAGAATTGCGCTATATAAATAAATTATATTATTATTATTATTAATAGGCCAAGCCTAGTCAGGCACCTAACTTCAGTCCTGCATTTACAGTTTACAACTCCTAACCAAAAAAGAGTATTGTTTTGTACAACTTATAACAAAAAGAGTGTTGTTTTGCATTCCCCTAAACCCTTTTGAATATTCCTCAATAAATAATTTGTTGTTATTTTACATTGTATATTGTGAGCATATTGTTAGTGGCAAGTCATTAATTGAATTGTTGTTGATTTTAAGGTTGCACTGTGATTTCCCATGCATGGAGGGACACTGTGTGGAGGTGGGGAGGTAGAGTATCCCAGGAGATTGTACAGCTCTGACCCCAGACACACTTAAACTAATCTCTGGGTGGCGGCTTTGCGTTAAGTAACAATATCTGGACACAAACTCCACCCATTCAGGGTAATAAGAACCCAGGCCCCTCAACTTTGTTTGAGCCCACAAGGCAGGAGTAGAAACTGCTACATCCACAGCAACTTGATTACTGGCTACTGTACATCTCTTCCAATACCATGTTCCCAACACATTACCTGTTGCTGCTGCTGCATTCTCAAGCTCTGAGTTCCCAATACACAAGGCCCCTGGAATTCTGCATTTCCAAAGCCGTGGAATGTTCTGCAGAGTTTGCTTCCTGCATCCTATATGCTGGGCATGTGATGTAATTGATGGCATCACATCATATTTTAGCCAGTGACATGACTGCATTCTACCACAAAAATGAATCTATCATGCCGCAGAAATCAGAAAATGCTGCCGCAGAAACCTAGGAGCCTTGCCGCAGAAATCAGAACAAAGTGCCACAGAACACTGGGGGTCCTGCCGACACACGACAATGGGCTGGTCAGCTAACATCCTACATCCAAGCCATCCCTCCTCCTACAATTGCCATGCCACTTTCTAATCTTCCCACCAGTGAAACCTACCACAGCAGTGCAACCAACAAACCACATAATGAAACCAAAGGACATATTTTTCCAAATGAAATCATTAAACACACTATTTAAAAAAAATGTTATTTCTTATGTACAGACACCCTCCCCCCCTTGAATAATAGTAATAACACACTCCAGGGTGCGGTATTTCTTGGGGCCTCATGATTCACAATGCACCCGAGGCTTTGCAATATCCCATGATATACCACACCCTGTTGAGTAATAATTTTTAATTACAAAATTGGTCGGGAATGCCCTGTACTGTTATTAGTAAATGCTGATCAGTGATCATGATATATTTTATTGCATACCTACATTTTAGATAGCAGTATTGTACTCCAGAGATATGGTACTGTATATAATGGATTATAAACACATCTCAGTTGAAGGCACTCGTGTTGCTTTGTTAATTTAAAGTAAACATAGAAACATAGACAATGACAGAAGAAAAAGATCAGCGGTCCATCCAGTCTGCCTATGTTCCCTATTTAGCCCTGAATCTTACTGTCCCTCTAGGGACCTAGCCCTCCCCATCCTTTTCCTTTTTCTCTTCCCAGTTTATGGTACTGTACCCCAAGCCCCCATTATAAACTTCATTCTGTCACAACTGTGCTTGAAGCCACCAGTGGTTTGAGCACCCACTACTTCAGCTGGAAGACTGTTCCATGACTCCACCACCCTTTCTGTAAAATAATACTTCTTTATGTCCCTCCTGAACCTCTCTCCTTTCAGTTTCCACTCATGTCCGCGTGACCACAAACTAGTATTCAAGTTCAATAGTTCCTTGCAGTTCACCTTGTTAATTCATTTTAGGAACTTAAAGGTCTCTGTCATATCTCCCCTCTCATTTCCAATGCTTTGAGGCGCGCCTCATAGGAACTGCCCTGCTGACCCCGAATCATTTTTGTTACCCTGTGCTGCACTGTCTCCAGTCACAATTATTATGTTACTGCAGTTCTTTTTATGTTTGCATTTGCATGTGCACAGTAAACATTTTGTTACAAAGAACGGCATTTCAGAGGTGTGTCACTGTCAGGTCCAATGCAGCTCCAGGTACAGTGGGCTGATCATGACGCTGGTCAGTACTTGTGGGGCAGAAACTTCTTGTAGCTGAAAGAAGCTGGTGAGTGTCCATGAAGTAACCCCACATTCCCCCCTCCACAACTCCCCCTGCATGCTAGTTCAGCTGCTCACCCAGCCACCACCAGAGTAAACTGGAAAACAAGTAAGAAAAAGATATACACATGCTCCCTCCAAGTCAGTTCATCTGCTGGCTCATCCATTAGCAGAGTAAACTGGAAAACAAAAATTCCACTCCCCCACACAGACACAGACCGGCTTGCAACACTGGGGTGTCAATCATCCCACCTTCTGTCAAATATCTCTCCCACCTCCCCGTTGCTTCCCATACTCTGTGCCCCAGTCAAACAGATCCCACCCACTGCCAAGTATCCCACACACCTCCCCGTCACTTCCTGTGTCCCGCGCCCTTTTCAAACAGATCCAACCCTCTGCCAAGTATCCCTCCAACCTCCCCATTGCTTCTTGTGCCCCGTGCCCCTTTGAAACAGATCCCACCCTCTACCAAATATCTCTCCCACTTCTCCACTGCTTTCCATGCCCCGTAAATATTAATTCAACACTGGGGTACCCAAAACCCAGTGTTGATATCTGAAATAAAGAAAATCATTCCTTGTAGTCTTTTTTTAATTTTTTTTTTTACACCATTTAAAAAAGAAAATGGTCCATTGATGTCTGTCACTGTCGCTGCCCCCTCCTACTGTTACTCTCCCCCAACCCACCCCCACTACTCAGCAACCCCCACCCTACACACTCCAACCCCTTACTTACCCAATGGGGGTCCAATGCTGTAATCCTCTGTGGAGCGGAGATACATTTTCACTCTTCGATGCTGGACCACAGGCACTTGTGCCTAGTGGGCCTTACCCAGTTACCAAAGACTTAAATAAAAAAAAATTAAAAAAAAGTCCAGGTGGGCCCTGTATCAATTTTCCAGGTTGGTCTCCTGTACACCAGTCCGACCCAGTTATATGAATCTCACAAAACATGGCAACATGCCAGATGCTATATCAAAGGACATTCCATGGATGGACTTATCTCAAAGTTCATAGACTCCATAACTTAAAGGGGCTCATTGACCATTGGCATCTTGGAATTTTTTAAGTGATTGACAGCCCTTTACACCAATCAAATGTTTGCAGTTGCCCAAAAAAAGTCTGAGGACAGATCCAAGATTAGTCCCTCTGCCATGCGCTCTCACAGTATGAGGAGGACTGGTGCTCCTCACCAAAGCCACTAAGGGAAACCTGTCTGAGGCTTCTACAGTCATTCATCAGGAGGTGACTTTGAGGTTTCTACAACCTGTAAAATACAGAGCCTGAACTCTGTGTATGCTGACTGTGTCAGAATGACATATTTTTGGAGAAAGAGACTTTCTTTCTTTCCTGTGAAAGGAGATTAAAGTGTGCTGATCCATTAATTGTATCATAGCTGCCAGCCTGCCGTGTGACATGAAAATTGTGTGTTAAGTACAGCTGTGTGAAAGCCTGCAACAAGACTGCAGGCAGTTAGCCGGCTCAGTGGCACTGAGGGTTGAGGCGCTGGACGCCACACCTCGTGCCACGCTGGTGACCCAGGTTTTAATTTTTTTTTTTACACCATTTAAAAAAGAAAATGGTCCATTGATGTCTGTCACTGTCGCTGCCCCCTCCTACTGTTACTCTCCCCCAACCCACCCCCACTACTCAGCAACCCCCACCCTACACACTCCAACCCCTTACTTACCCAATGGGGGTCCAATGCTGTAATCCTCTGTGGAGCGGAGATACATTTTCACTCTTCGATGCTGGACCAGGACTTGAGGAAATCAGGTAAGCTGCAGTCAATGTATTTTAATGAATTTTAAACTCGTCCTCATAACTTGGTCATTTTTTAATGTTTTCCCCAAAATGTTCAGCTTGGCCTTTCTGGGACCCCACCTCATGAACAAGGTAGGTGAAATTTTTCAAATCCGGCCTGAAAGGTGATTTTGCAGTTGCTCCATGAAATCACCTGTCAGTCAGGATTTGAAAATGTTCACCTACTGGTTTCATAAGGTGGGGTAATAAGAAGAATATGTTGAAAGTGTAGGGTCAAAATATAAAAAAAAAAGTTATGAAGGTATGCTGACATTTTTTCAATGCTCACTTATAACTTTGATCATTTTTAATATTTTGACCCCAAATTTCCAACATAGCCATTTTTTTCACCCCACCTCATGAACGTGACAGGTGTCATTTTTCAAATCCTGGCCAAAATGTGTTTTTGTACTTGTGGCATGTTTTATAAATGACACATTTCATGTTCAGCAGGAGGTGTCAAAAAGACTGTTGAAAATTTGGGGTCAAAATATCACAAAACAGTGAAATTATGAAGTATTTTTTTTTTTTGTAATGTTTACTCATAACATGCGAACATACGAAAACTGGCAGCAGAAAAAGGCCTTATGATCTACCAAGTCCGCTCAGTTGTGCAGCTAGCAGCCGTTATTCGGCAGCTGCCCCTCTCTCTCTTGTCCCCCTCCCTTGATCCTCCCTCTTGCGCTGTCCCATCCCATTTTGAAGCTGCCCACTGTACCACTGGATACCATATCTGCTGGTAACATGTTCCTCCCAGTATCTTCTCATCTCCCTCCTTAACCTCCCCCCCCTCCAATCTCATATCATGGCCTCAGGTGTCCCTCTCCTTTCTTAGTTTGAACAGACCCTCTGTACAAGACTTCTTTATTCCTGTCATGTACTTGAAGGTTTCAATTATATCCCCCCTTTCTCTCCTCTCCTCCAGTGAATACATGTTCAATTCCCTCAGCCTACTCTCATAGGGTAAGTCCCCCGGACCAGTGAACATCTTTGTCGCCTTGCGCTGCACCCCTTCCAGTAACTTAATGTCCTTCTTCAGGTATGGGTGCCAGTACTGCATGCAGAACTCCAGGTGTGGCCTATCCAGCGATCTATATAATGACAGAATCACCTCACCCCTCCTTGAGGATGTACCCCTAGCAATACAACTCAGCATTCTGTTGGCCTTTGTAGCCGCCTTTCTACGTTGTGCCGAGTTGTTCATTGCTCCCGTAAAGAGCAGCCCCAGACTCAACTTTGGAATGCGTGCAGATTTTGGCCCCTTGTTACCCCACCTCATAAACATGACTGGTGTCATTTTTCAAATCTCCTCAAAAGCATGTTTTCGCACTTCCTCTGCAGTTGTCTTTAAAACAGGATTTTAAAAATTCCACCTGCCATGATCATATAGTGGGGTCATAAAAAAAGTGTCAATAATTTTGGGTCAAAATGTCAAAAAACAACAAAGTTATGAGGAAACAATGTTTTCGACGTTTACTCATAACTGTGATTCTAGCACATTTTTGCCCCAAATGTGTAATATAGCCCCTTTGTTACCCCACCTGATGAAAATGTCAGGTGTCATTTTTCAAATCCCATCTGAAACATGTTTTCTCAGTCCCTCTGTGAAACCACCTTTCAGATAGGATTTTAAAAAATCCACCTGTCTTGATCATAACATGGGATCATAAAAAGACTGTTGAAAATCTGGGTCTGCGTGTGAAAAAGCAGCTACATTATGAAGAAATGTTGAATTGTTCCAACGTTTACTCAGAACTTTATTTTTGCAGATTTTGGTCCATAATGTTCAACATATCCCTTGTGTTACCCCACATTATGAACATGACTGATGTCATTTCTCAAATATTCTCTGAAACACGTTTTTGCAGTCACACTGTGAAATCACCTTTCAGATGGGATTTAGAAAATTCCACCTGTCTTAATCATAATGGTAGGTCATAAAAAGACTATGTTGGAAACCTGAGGTCAAAATGTGGGAGCTACTAAAAATTAAATATTGCCTTTCAGCTGGCCTATCCTGGGTGAATACAATCTAAAATGTGCAAAAGCAGAACACCACTGAAAATGAAATATTGCATCCCTTCTGGTTTTTACTGAATAACAATATAGTAAAAATATATAAAATCAGGATGCCACTACAGCAGAGCCCTCACTGAACTGCACATCTATGCTGCTCTACCCTGAGAAAAATACATTGTAAAAGGTGTACCATCCTAAAAATGTAACCTGCCTTTCAGCTGGGCTATCCTGGGTAAATAGCCAGGAAGGCTGTATTGCGCAGTGTTTAAAGGCTCTGATCTGCAAATCTGGAGACCTGGGTTTGAATCCCACAGCCCCCATTTGCATACTGTGTGACCCTGAGCAAGTCACTTAACTTCCCTGTGCTCCCAGGTCGCACCTGTAAACAAGCTTTCAGCTTAGTGTGTCTCTCCTGGTTAAACAATTTAAAAACAATACATTATAAAAATGGGTAAAAGCAGGGTCCCATTGAAAACGAGATATTGCATCTTAGCTGTGTTATCTGGCACGGGGTCATGTTGCCTAAATCAAAAACCGCGTGGCAATGAATGCCACAAGAAAAAGAGTGTGCGCTGCAATAATATCAGGTAAAACACAGACATGCCACAGGAAACGCACTTAAAAACAGTATGATTCTTTGTTTTTTTGTGGGGGGACTTCGCCGCATGCACCCCCCCAACGTGAGCAATTTGCACCCCCTCACACCCCCTGGAATTTATATTTCAAGCTCTGGGGGGTGGACATAGAGGATGGGAAGAAACTCGGGAGGGGGAAACTATGTTTTTTTTTGTTTGTAAACAACTGCAAATGTAGTAGCACAGGCAGACCTGGGGGGAACCGAACCATGGTCCCAGGTCTCCCAATTTCACTGTGTGCTGGTACCTTAGCCACTCCACCATGGAAGTGGCTCAACCAGGCTCCCTGCACATGGCAACTTGATCCTTCCATGTAAATAGCATACAGCAACAGGGGTAGTGGTAATTCCCTACTACTGTTATACCCCTGTCATTGTAAATTCAGTCGAGCTCTACACAGCGTGGTTAATGTTGCGCTGTCTTACATGCACAATATTGACCCAGTACCATGCTATCCTGGGTAAACACTGTGTACAAATTGGTAAAAGCAGGATCCCATTGAAAACACGATAGCATCTGAACTGTGCTATCCTGGGTAAATGCCATACAAAAATGTGTCAAACAGGACCCCATTGAAAATGAGATATTGACACCACAACTGGGTTATCCTGGGTAAATATATTGTGGAACTGTGTGAAAACAGGACCCTACAGCAGAACCCCACTTAAGTAGATGTCACATCTAAGATGATCTGCCCTGGAAAAATGCATCATAAAAGCAGGACCACACCAAAAATGAGATGTCACGTCTCACCTCTACTATCCTGGATAAATGCAGTATAACACTATGTAAAATCAGGACCCCATTGCTAATGACATATTACATCTCGTCTGGTCTATCTTAGGTAAATATACAGTAAAAATGAGTACCAGCAGGACCCAGTACAACAGAATACAAACATTCAACACTGACAAATGCTTGCTAATTTTGTGTTTCGTAGTTGTTTTACTTTCTCTTTTTATTGGTCTCTAAAATAATTCATAAACCACAGTACTGCATGTGCTTTGTGTTTCAAAAAGTATCTGACCGTTCTCAACTAACCCCACATGACATCCTTGTTTGCTGTCATGGTGAGCGTAAACAAAAGCATGCAAGGTCATTTGGAGGCAGTCAAGTGTATTTCTTTTTTGTAAGTGTTTTATGTTTTTTCCAGGTTTTCTCCCATTCCCCCAGGGCCCTGGCACATGGCTGCATATGCGCGTGGAGGCACACATGCATACCGGAAGCCAGCTCAGCCCCTTCCTCCCACCCTACATGCTGCCCCCCACCACCAATGTATGCCACCGGACCCCCACCCAGTGAGGATGGGACTATGGGAGGGGTGACAACCCACCCCACCAGAGAGAAGAGCTGCCTGATGGCTCACTCAATCCTGCTCCTGCCACCCCCCCCATGCCAGCACCCCGATGACCCGAGGTTGTTCCCAAACCCGGGTCACCAGCGTAGCGTGAGGTAAGGTGTCCAGCACCTCAACCCTTGGTGCCACTGGGCCAGCATTAGTGAAGTGTATTTTATATAGATTTTTGGGATTAGCAACCAAGATGTGTGATAAACTTTGGAAAGGAAAACTTAGAATCCAAAAAATGTATTCCCAAGTAAATTGTGATAGCCTAAACATTATATTTATGACAGTACATGCTAAAGTGCAGAATTTGTTGACTTAAAAAAAAATACTAAAGGTGAACAACATCCTTTTATTTAAAAAAGCAGTGACTGAACAGAATGTTGCAACAGTGCACGATTCCAGGCCCATGGTCACATAAGCTGAATCAGCTCTAACAATAAACATCATTGGGTAGCAGTGTGACAGAATCATAGGAGTAGGGAATGCAAGATAGTGATGAGAAGTGAGCTATGACTCACTGCTCTGACTACCTCTGATTGAACGGATCATTTAAAATCTAAAATCTAAAAATAAGGAAGTAATCAAAGCCTTGCTGAAAGTAAAAACAATAACATGTTAATACCCCTCTTCAGCAAAGCATGAAGCAACATCACCAAAAGGACTGATAGAACATTTTGGGCCAGATATTCAAAACGTTGCCCCAGGACTAAATTAGCACTGCCCTGTGTGCAAACTTAGCCCGGACCACAAAGCAAGCCATATTCAAAAGGAATAGCCCTGGGCAAACAGCTTCTGAATATAGCATGGGAATGAGGACGGGCAAACTGGGCGGGGAGTGCAGGGCAAACTTAGCCCTGGAATAAGACAGCTCTGAATATGGCAACCAGGAAGTGCAAACCACAATAGCAAAACAGTGCACAGCAATGTGAAGGTAGGTAGAGGTGAACTATGTGGCCAATGTGTGTGCCAGTAAATGTGTGGACCCAGTACAGCTGCAGGCAGCAGCGTATGTGAAAGTACAGTGTTCAAAACTGTAAAATATTCCCTGAACTATTTGCACAGCGCTAACATGTTTGTGCAGGTTTAGCGCAGGGCCAAACCGTTAGCCTGGTGCAAACACATTTGCCTGGTGCTAAACTTTGCCATATTCAAAAGTGACATGCAAATGAGCCTACTTACGTAGTCTCTGGGCAAACATCCAGATTAGCATCTCATTATGCCCTGATTTGCATGCTGTTTGTACCGGGCTAATGGTTTAGCCCTGCACTAAACCCGTGCAAATGTGTTGGCGCTGCGCAAACAGCAGGGAATATTATACAGTTTTGAACACTACTTCCACATGTGCTGCTGCCTGCAGCTGTACTGGGACAACACAGCATAGGCACAGATGGTGGTGGTGCTGCATGCAATTGTCACACTGTAGGTCATGCTACAGTGCACAGCAGACACTACAGTAGCAAGGGGGACAGTAGTGTGTGGACACAGCAATGCCTATGGTGTGTAGGGTAGTGATGATGGCTGCACTATACACAATGAGAGGCCCAACATGCAGGTGTGTACTGACAGTGGACATTACTGTTACACTGTTGTGTGACCCACAGATGCTGGACCTCTGGCATGGGATGCTCACAGTTCATATACATGTCCGGCTTTGTGTGCTGTGGCAGTTGTACAGCTGTGCGGTATGTGGCCAGGGGAGCATATATTATCAGAAAGGTACACTGGAGTTGGGATATGCCCAATACTGGCCTATGTTCACTGCATGATGTGTCCCAGCCTTGTGGCCACACCTGGTCTGTGGCACAGCCTGGCCACCCATACACTCTCCCCTCAACATCCTCCATGCCCACAGTGCTGCATGTGTGTGCTGGCATCTGTTGGTGTCCACAGAAGTATGGTCCACAGATGTGTGCTGTATGGCCACACTGCCATGCTGTCCACTGGTGGCAGAGTCACCACTTACTGCCTGGCATGGCTGGAACTGGTTGCAGATGATGGCATCATTGTGATGCCATCAGTTAGCAGCATGCTTCCTCTATGTTTGACTTTGTCTATGTGTCATATTTATTTGTTAGAGTCATGCAAAACCCACGCAAACACCGCACAAAGTCATAGTGTCACGCAAAGCTGATTGCCCAGGGTTAAGACAAGCTTTTCCTGGGCGGTAATATGCACCATGCTAAGTGTCCCACTAAGTCACGCAAAACCACTTTGTACAGTGCTAATCGCTGAATATAGCATTGCGCCTGTATTCATGTCAGTTTGCCCCTTGCATACATTATGATTTTGCACAGCACTAATGCAGTTTGCCCGCGCTATTTGGCCTTTTGAATATAGCAGACCCACGCTAATCCTGCGCTAAACCTGTGCAAATGGTTTTTGCCTGGCGCAAAGTTTTGAATATCTGTCCCTTTGTTTGTTCTACTGATCTCTGCCTAGATGAGGCTGTCTCCCAATGTGGTGACAGTGGTAGCTAATAAAGCGTGTGTACCAGCCAGAGCTCTGGAGGAAACAGACGGTGTAGATGGTCAAATGTATAATCCGTAAAATAGTGTAGAACCAAAAAGACTGTACATCAACAATGTCCTAGATCCCTGACAATACATTTTCAGTCGTTAATACTGGTTATGACTATATTTATTTCTGCATAGTGGAAAGGAGTGGATGAATCATTAACTAAGGGCTAGGACCTGGATAGCTACATTCCCTAAATGACTACTAGAAGAAATCTCAAATCATATCAAAGGAGCTTTTTCTGAGCAAAAATGAGTTATCTAATGCTTTCAGCTGTATGAAACTATTTCTGAGTTTCAACAAATATACAAAGGCTAAAAAACAAACAAAAAGAAAGACATTTTAATTATCAGAACTATTTTTCCAGGGCCAGGGCCAAACTTTCTCAGTGCACTCTGTTCAAAAAAATCAAGATAGAGTAGTTGAACATCTAACGAACCAGTGCTCCCTTCATAAGAAAGACATCAGACGTAAGGGGACCCAAAATGGAATTTCTTGCAAGCTTAAAACAAGACAAAATAACAGCACATGCATAAGGTCATCAGGTTGCGCTAACCCACAAGAGCACAGAAATTAGATAGAATATTAGAGACAGAGATTGACTATTAAATGTCTTTTGTTTGTAAAAGAAAAAAAAAGCTGATTCCTTTCAAACAACTGCAACTGCAATCTGAATCTTGTAAAGAGATGATGCTCTGTCATATGAATAGTTTTGTATAGATCTTTTAAGAAATTCTATATCCTCTTGTTTTGTCTTATCTCTCAAATGAGATTTAAATATGAAGCTAACCACCATAGAATGTCACAGAACAAATGCACCAATCCAAATGGTCAGATGATGTTCTGAATAAATTAAAGTGTATTCTGAATGAAACCCCATTTGAGAAAAAGCAATTTGCTCATCAAGGCAAAGCCTAGGGAATCAATCAAGCTGTGAACATTCATTTTGAGAGGACGAGAGAGAATCCTCTCTTATTGAAGTTTCCTGCAAGAGCAGGCCCAGTTCAGCTCAAAGATCTGGGGAATAGACTTCCTGTGGAAAACGTAAAATAAAGCAATAATCTTTGTTTAGAACAATTTTCATCTTGTCAAAAGTACAAGTTCCCCAGATCTATGCACTACATAAAAAGGAATACTTAAATTTGGCATGCTGTACTTTAAGGAAACCAGAAACAAATTCATCCCCATATTTTTGGTGGAAAGACCTCAACGCTGAACTGGTCCAATTTAACAGGCTTTGTTCCAAATGATCTTTCCATGTTGTTTTTGAGGAAAATTCTAAACCTAGATAAACATAATTGCTTGCCATCTCAACTTCTTAATTATCTGTGAAAAGACCGTATTCTCTCCATGTAGGACCACACACAACTAGCTTGGTTTTATCCATATGTATTACAATTTTTTTACCGTAACAGAGAACTAAATAAATTGTTTTTCTCTGAAGTCCTAAATGAGAGGCAGAAATAAGTACATGAGCCCCTTTTGTATCAAGGATAAATAACAGTCCCACTGTAAGAAGGTGTAAGGGGCTAGTATGAATCCAAAAATGTTATAGTACCAAAAGGGTATACCATTCAAACAGTGACAGAAAAACAGCAAAGACCATTACAGTGACAGAATCAGCTGTTCACTGTAATGGTCTACTGTTTGTCCGACACTGTCGTCTCTGGGGAGTTCGCCCCCCTCTCTGAAACAACTCCAACTTGGAGTTAGCAATTTATAGTGTGGGGGGTGCGGAGAGCGAATCCCCCTGCAGAAAACACTTGTGTCCCCTGACGGCACAATGACAGCTGTCACCATTGTGTTATCGCTGTAATGCCACTCAACAGAATTTCTGTCAATGTGGCTTGGTGGAACCAACAAAAAGAAGGGTGTTTCAACCAGTGAGGAATAAATCTGAAGGAATCATGTCAGGGTCATGAGCTTTATTATTTTTGATGGAAATAATAGCTAGGAAAACATCTTCCTGACTGATTAAAAGAGGAAAAGTCCTAACCATTTTGGAAACTGATTCCATAATTTCTTGCCCAGGGGATTCTAGAGAGAAATCGCCCTCCCTATGAAATAATGAATAAAAATAATCTATCCAGATTTCAGCCTGAATATCTCAGGAGGGACATACAATAGCTGACTGTTTGTGTTTGTTTCTGTCAGTAGTTTAGTTTTTAAGGTTTTTCATGTGTTTCTACTTGGAGGAACTGGACCATTCTTGGACATAACATCTACGAACAGTTCCTGGACTAAGAAACTACAAAACATCACCACCCGGTATAGGCATTCTCATCATAAATCAACTTTTTCGGAAGACATCAAAAAGCAAAAGTGAGGTCAGTAAATCTTTTAACACAAGTTCCTGGGTTGTGGAGTGCTGCATTGAATCACATTTCCGTCTGACTTTCTTAAAGGATGTGTGCTTGTCTTTGAGGTCTATTCACAACTATTTTGGAGAACAAAGGAAGATTCTAACAAAGTTTTTATATCCTACGTATGCCCTAAGCTAATGTTCATCACCTTCAGAATTTAACACTTTCTGGGTCTTTGATCTACAGTAACAATCAGTTTTCTGGTCCACAGTAGATCACCACGAGTCACTTAGGAACACTCACCCTTGCTACAGTAAACATTTGCAGTCTCCTCTACCTCTCACACTAACCATTACAGCTCGATACCAGCAACCTGGCACCATGGCAAATCCTCCCTACCCTCACTTGTGGCACCCTCCTACAAAGGACTGGGTGCAAATGACAGCTCATGCCGCTGGAAAGTTGACAAATCGACACCTGCTCCTAGACATTACCCTACGCTGGAACCCTAAATGACTACACTGTACTCAAACTAACAAGAAACAGAGGCGTTGCATGTTATACTATGAGCTGTGGTAGATGTCCCTTAAACTCCTGCTCCTCCTCCTTCTGATGTCAGGAAGTGTCCATCCAAACCCTGGCTCTGTTTCTACCAGGGTAACAAATCTAGCAAAAATGGAGGGGGGTCTCACCATCACCACCTTAAATATCTGAAGCCTCCTTCCAAAACTGGCATCCCTTCAAGTCTTTGCCAGTCAACACAATCCCAACATACTAGCCATTGTTGAAACCTGGCTGACACCAAGCACTCCAGACCATGCCATCTCACTACAAGGCTACAATATTTTCAGACTGGATAGGACTAATAAAAGGGCGGTTGTGCTATTTACATTAAGGACAACCTCTCTAGCCACCCTGTCTGCTTTTCTACCACTAACTCCTCTGTGCAAATTCTCCCTGTCAAGCTACTACTTGGTACCCAAAATAAAGTGCTTACTGTGGCCGCTGTCTATATCCCTCCTAAAGATCCAGGGTCCAGCCTCCAGGCTGTTCTTGAATTTGTAAGATCACAACCACCTGACACTGAGCTCCTTCTCCTTGGTGACTTTAATATAAATTGGCTCGCTTCAGACATTGGGTCCCTCAAGGATGCTATCCTAGCAGCCAACTTAACGCAGATGGTGAGCTCCCCCACTAGAAAAAAATACAAAACTGGAACTTGCACTCTCACTGACCGGATCTTTGCTAGCCACCCAGCCCACATAAAAAAACACAGTTGTTCTCCAGGACTCTCTCAGTGACCACTCCCCTGTGATCTGTACCTGGACAAATAAGTTCCAAAAACCACCTCCAAAAACCATCTCAAGCAGAGTGCTACCCCATGGAAACCTTACTAAGCTCAAGACCTGTCTTTTACAGCAAGACTGGTCCCCACTATACAATACTCTAGATGTTGATGCAGCCCTAGATTATTTTTTCACAACTTTCAACACTGCCTGTGACATCTACGCACCAGTAAAAAAGCGTAAAATCAAAGCGCTCTCAAATCCCTGGCTCACAGCCAAACTACTGGCCCAACTCAAAGAGCGGGACCACCTCTGGGCCATAGCCAGAGCCACAGGCTCCTGGACAGATATCCAGAAGTATAAACAGGCATGAAACCAATGTACCAAACAAATCTGACTAATGAAGAGCTCCTATTTCAAAAATGCCCTCGCAAACTCCTGGGGTGATGGGAGATCATTCTGGGACAACATCAGAAATATCACGGGTAAGCAGTCCAAATCCTCTCCCACTACAATGACTGTCAATAGAACTACTACCCTAGACCCAATGGTCATGGCAAAGACCTTAAATAAAACTTTCAATGACCTCAGTGGGGTCCTCCTGCCGGACTTCTTCTCTGACACAGACTCGCCAAAACCAACATCTCCTACTGCCTCACCTAACCAACCTCTTTTCCACTTCAAAATAGTTAAGGCACATGAAGTCTACAAATATATAAAAAAGGCTATCTCTAAATCCAGAGCAAGCAGTGATACTATTGATCTTAAAATTATGTCCCTTACCCTGGAAGAGGTGGTGCACCCACTCACCAAAATTTTCAATCTCTCCCTCTGCCTTAGTCAATTTCCCAGCAAATGGAAGTCTGCTATAGTCACACCAGTGTTCAAAAGTGGTGACAAGTCCCTACCAGGAAACTATCATCCTATATCTATACTTCCACCCCTCTCCAAGGCCCTCAAACGCATTGTGGCTGACCAACTCTCAGACTACCTGCATAAGTATAACATACTCTGCTTGCAGCAACATGGATTTAGGAAAGGATGCAGTATGTCGACCACCCTACTGGAATTCTCAGGAGAAATTCACACTGCCTTGGAAAAAGGTTATCAAACTGGAACTGTTTTCATTGACCTAACAAAGGCGTTTGATACTGTTCACCATGGCTTACTTATCACACAACTACACAGTTTTGGGCTCTCAGAAGGACCAGGTGCGTGGGTTAAAAGTTACCTGGACCAACGCTCTCAATCAGTAAAAATCTCAGAAGTTCTCTCAGACTCAAAACCGGTCCTCTCAGGTGTTCCACAGGGGTCAATCCTATGCCCCCTCCTTTTCAGCCTTTTCCTAAACTCTCTCCCCAAATCCTGCCCAGAACAAATAATCCTTTATACTGACGATGCTGTGATTATCTCCTCTCATAAGGAACTGAAACCCTTACTCCAGAGCCTGCAACTTGCTTTCTCCAATGTTGAAAAGTGGTTCCTAGATCACAAGCTGGTCCTAAATCACAAAAAAACAAAATCCATGCTTTTCTCCAGTCCACAAAACAGAAAAGAATAAATTACACTTACTATCAAAACATACCCAGGAAATACCCTTGAACAAGTGTCAACATTTAAATACCTTGGAATCACCTTTGATCAAGGTTTTACCTTTGCGACCCACATTGATAACACAGCGAAAATGGTGAGCCAGCGCATTGGTATCCTGTTCCGAAACCGGCAATTCCTTACCCAAGCTGCGCTAAGGATTGCTATCCAAAGCTCTGTCATCTCAATCATAGACTATGGCTTAATTATCTATAGCTCTGCCACTACCACCGCACTAAGGCGCATCACAACCACCCTAAACAAGGCCTGTCGGCTGCTCACTGGAGCGCAAAGACGTATTCATACATGTGAGCTCTACACTGAAACAGGAAGGTTGCAACTCTCAATTCGCATAAGGTACCTCACATGCTTGATGGCAAAAAAATCCATCTTGGGCCTCACTCCGCCATGTATCCAAAACCTACTTTGCCCGAATACCAGCATCCGTCCCACCAGAAGATCAGAACACCAGCCTCTCCAGGTCCCCAGATGCCGGGCCACACAGGGCCAAAGATCTCTTGCCTATCGAGCCCCCAGCTGGTACAATGCCCTGAGCTCGCTCATTATATCCTCCACATCACTAGGAGCTTTCAAATCTATGTTTTACTCTCACCTCTCAGCCTCTAGCTCCTGTGACTGCCTTGACTAATGATTCTTCCCTCATGGCTGTTTTTACTGTTTTTCATCCTCCTCCTCCCCCTCTGCTCCTTTCTTGACAAAGGCACCTGAGTACCTCTAACTACTCTAAGTCTGCTCCCCTCCCCATATCTCCTCCTACCCTTCCCACCTTGACCATTCCTCCAATGTTTTGCTTTTTTTCTGTGATGTACTGTATTATAGTGGCTTATTGAAACCTTTATAATTTGCTGACCATTCTATGTAGCATGTCTTGTTTGTTTGTACATTGATGATGTGGAACCTTTGTAAAAGAGCCATTGGCTCAAAGGTAATAACTCCTAGAACAATAAACTAAACTAAACTAAACTGAATTTGTGCATTAATATTAGTGAAAAAATGCCTGTAACCATTGGCTACCAGTTGCCAGGAGGCTTTGCAACTTTTTTCGAGAACTGAATTTCTACCAGTCTTCCAGAGCAGAATGCAGTATGCTATTTTTACTGCTAAAATGATTTGTTAGATATTGCTTTCTTTGATTATTTAAAATCCTCATATTTTCCCTACTTATGTTCATCCTTCTATACTTCACAAGGTTATTAATTCTAGACTTATGAAACCTACAACATGCAAAAAACAGGATTTATGCTTATAATGTGTACTAGTTGGTACTGTTTTATAAAGGTAGGGAATACATTAAGCTAGTAAGTGCTTCCACATAGTGGGTAGTCCATAATTATCTAAGGGCACCAATAAAGTGGATTCCATTTCCAGAAAACAGTTTTCAATAGCTTATAGACTTTGGTGGCAAATTCATTATGCCAGTGGATCCTTTTTTATTATAAACTACATGGTTACGATTGTTATGTTTCTCATTTGACTTTGGTTTTGCCAAGTTACTAAAAAAGAATACTGCTGGGAGATGATCAGACTCATAGAGAGGATTTTTAAGTCTACTATAAAAGCAATACCTTCCAGATTTGCCCAAATTCGGTCAATCATTGAAGCACCTCTTTTACCTAGGTAGGTAAAATCTCCAAATGGATCATCCACTAAGAACTGTGAGCCCTGCATTATTCATTATAGATATAATGCTAACCTTGTAAGTTATAAGGTAATTAAGATCCTTTCTAAATAAAGTATTAAAGAAAGCAAGTTCACTTTCCTCTATTTCACTGTCATCTTGGGACCAGGGCAATACTTCCCCATGACCTAAGTCTGAGCACGAACAGGCCAGGCACAAGCATTCTACCCAAACTAAAACCCTGCAGTAATTTAGGCTTAGCAGTAAGTAATACAGAGTTGATAGTCTGAATAATATAAGGAAAGCTATTTCCTAATGACCTGGAATAATTAAGGTGAAGTTAACTGACAGGGACCTGGATAAACCCAGGCCAAAGCAATGTCAGTGGATAAACAGGTCTGAATGGCCTAACAAGGCTCAGAATAATTGTATGTACAAGTAATACAGGCAAGACCCTAGTTGAAGGAAACTAGCTAAATATTTCTGATATATATTGTCAACTCTTATCTAACCACATTTTTACACCTCTCTACATTTAGGCAGAAGAAAGCTTACTAAGTGTTTCTAATACATTTTATTGGTTCTTAGCTAGCCACATTTTCACACCCATCTACATTTTGAATGAAAGAAATAGCACCCATCATCATCATTCTGATTTGTAGGAAAGTAACAGCAGATCATGCAACTATAATGTGATTTGTACCTTTTGGAAAGACCACTTCTAACTAGACTATATAATCTCAGAGTTTTTGTCCTTCTGAGAGACACTCTGAGTATGTTCATGAGAAGCTGTTACTGAGTGTCCCCGTTGGGCATTTGTGGCTAAGACCTGTGACAAAAACCAGCAGAGTGGTAAGATCAAGCTCATTGCCTCTAGCATAGTCAACTGGGCAACATGCAAAATGCCAGGAATACAGGTCCAAATAAGACCACTCTTGGGGTAATGCTTAGCAATGTGCATATATAGGTTAGATAATAGGCTCTTAGGTTAAACATTCATTAGGATATACAGTAGGTTGACTTAGTAATAGGCTTTTAGAATAGGTTTGTTAGGTAATAGGCTTTAAGGACACAGTTTTGAATAGTTACTTTTGGTAGGCTGCATGATTTGGGTAGGTCACTTATTTCTGCTTTCTTAGATTAGGAATTTCTATTAGGAAAGGACAACTAGGCTAACAAAACAGATATATGTTCATTTTTTGTGCTTCATAAGAAAAAGATGAGTTTGCCATAATATATTGCAAAGTGTTTTCTCATAAGAACTGTACTCATTTTTTCATGTATTCTGTGTTTCTGTAGTTTTGTGGGTATGCAAACACCCTGATTACAATAATATTAGGTACAATAAAAAATGTCTGAGTCTTGTAAATATGCCCTGAATCTGTTTTTGTTATATGTATAGTAACTAATTACTTAGACAATTGTAGAATTGTAAAAGACAATGGATGGGCAATAGTGAACAATAACGCTGAGTTCACTTCTTGTGGTCGTCATGCCAACCATTGACCTCTCGAGCTTCGCGTATTTGTTCCAGCAAGCATTTATTGATTAATTTAGTGGTTTTAATGGGACAGATAAAGTGTATGCTCCAAGTTGGAATTTTTATATATTTTGTGCATGATTTGTGACTATTGTATTGTATTGCTATTGTTTGTACAGCACCCAGAGTCTCTGGAAATGGGTGCTTTTAGAAATAAAATATCTGTCTATATTTATCTATCTATCTATCTATCTATCACATTGACCCTGGCACGGACATCTAGGTCTGATACTGATCAGGGTCCTGGTATCGGGTCTAGGTGACAATTTTGGCACCTGAATAAAGTTGTAAATCCAGGAGTTAACTTCAAGGACTCATTGCAGAAATGGTAGGAATAATTTTTCAAGTGCAGGAATCCTGACAGGTCAAAAAAGTCTTTCGAAGGGTTTGAATACTTTCAGGTTGTGTAATAGAAATCCATCCCCCCCAACTCCTATTATATAAATTGTCTGCTCACCACAATCCACAATTCCATTCATGAACTGTATTTAGTTGTCCATTTCACACAAAATAAATAAACTTTTAAACTGAATCTCATCCACACTGTACCTCCCTCCCCAAGTTCAGGACATCCTACCTTTTGCATACACATTACTGCCAGCTATCTTTACTGTGTTATAGATAGGCTGTACTTATAATATTTAAGCATGCAGTGTTTCATTGTATTTTAAATATTTAGGGGACTTGTGTTAAATTCTATCTAGGTGATTTGTAACTTTTCAGTTAATTGTGTTGCTTTGAGTCATAGTGTTTTGTTTAAATTGTGGATGGCTGTGTATCAACATTCAGGCACATTTTGTTTCAGTCATGTCTAACCTAGGTAAATTAGTTAAATGTTCTTTTAGTCATGCTGTGTTGCTGCTATAGTGTATTGGGGAGGATTATTGTTAACCGAAATTGATAATTTCCCAGTGTTGTTGTACCATTATTCTGACATCAAAACGTTGTGCCATCTTGAGTACGTCACCACAACTGTACAAGTTAGAATGCCCTCGTGCTCCCATTACCCTGGCAGCATCCTCACTCATTAATTTTTTTTATGCACTTCAGTCAGTTTTGACAGTTAGAATTAAAAAAAATGAGAGATCTCAATGGCGGCAGTAGCAAGTAAGTTTTCTTTTTTTTTTTTGTACCTTTCTCACAGGTCTGTGTTCAGCAATGCCTGCATATTGAGAGTCTGTGCTGTGACACTGAGTTTTTTACATTTCCTGCTGTGGCCAAGTTGACTTTGGTGGACAGTGACGTCTTCCATCAGAACAACATGTTCGACGAAAGTTAACTCTTTACTGTTAACTGTTATTCCATTTCTAATAACAGTAGCTCTGTATATTTAAGATAATGTTTAGTTGTCTGACTACTTCAATAAAAATCATTTGCGTAAGCTCTTGTGCTGAATGAGTATCTCCGATCAAGGTAAGAGTATTCCAGCACAAGAATGCATCTATAAATTTAGATTTTCTTCTTGTTTGGTGTACACTGCTACTGAAGTGCTCAGTTGGTGCTCACTGTTGCCCATACACTATAAAAGACAATGGATGGGCAACAGTGAACAATAATGCTGAGCTCACTTCTCGAGGGCGTCATGCCAACCACTAACCTCTCAAGATTTTTTTTTTAAATTTGGTTGTCATGACAACCTCTCAAAGTTAACACAGTGTTGTTGTTCACTGTTGCCCATCCATTATCTTCTATCGTATTAATTAAGCAGTAACTTGTGCATTGTGACTTCTGTGTTGTGTATATTGTAAACTACTCCCTTTTTGTTTTCTTGCAGTCCATTCTACTTCCCCAGGGAAAAATGTTAGACTACATTTTAATGTTTTTCATAGCATTTCTTTTTGTACTCCATTCAACTCCTCCCCTCTGTTTGTTATATGGTTTAGCGTAAGCAGTTTAAACAACTCCAAAACTTACCCTGATTGATTTGGCTTTGTTTTTGATCTTTGGTTTGCTTTGGTTGGTTTTTAGCTTGCAGTAAGCCAACCTCAATTTTTACTAGACTGAAGTTGTTAAGACACACACATGTAGATTAAATACTCATTTTGCAGTTGTGTTTTTCTTGTATTTAGGCTGTTGTACTTGATTCAGTTTTAGTCAACTATGCTTTTTATTTTCTTTAAATGGACTCACAGGTTTGCTGCTCTTGTTCATAACTAGTTACATTTACACATTTTGTTATTTCTTCAATTGCATACATCCTGTAACTTTGACTTGACTGCTAAGCTGTTTTAATAAATGACTATCTTTAAAACTGCAACTTCCTTACCCACCCACTTCAGTCATTACTGCATTTTTATTGCCAAGAATTAATCAAATGTCACTGCCTTATGAACTATAACCCCCACCCATCAGGCTTCCTTGTCATTGTATTTAGTTGCTCGCATTTACTTTTGTATATAGGTTGGCTGCCATTATATCTTATTGCTTGTATTTACACTCTTTGATTGTCAAGTTGCTGCTAGTACTTAAGCAAATACTTCCTACTTTTCAAACTGCAAATCATCTACCAACCTAATTTGACTGATGTTGTATTCCACTGCTTATCTTTAAATAATTGTGCTATTTTTTTAACTGTAACTACCCTGCTCACCTAGCTTAGTGGCCATTGTATTTTATTGCTTGTATTAACATTTATTTAGGCTATTTTTTTATTTTTACAACACCCCCTCCCTCCATCTGCCCCTTTAACTGATATAGTATTCAATTGTTTATATTTAGAAATTATTGCTATTTTTTATATAGCACCCCCTGCCATCCACATTTGATTACTATTGTACATTAACATTTTACTTCAGTACATTTTGCAACTTTTTGAATTGCAACCCTGTGCAACCCCAATTTTTGCTACTTTTTATAATTTTGCTGCTACTTATAATTCAGAACATTAACAACCTCCTTAGCTGACCCCCGCCCCAAACTAATTTTAATCTTATTGAAAATAATTGAGTGTAAGTTACTTATAGCATACTTTTTTACATACATAGATCATACAACCAAGTTCACCCATTCTAATACTTTTACCATACATAGATTTCACATTCCATAAATGCATACTTCTAATTCTTCAAGGAATGTTTACGTTTTCCACAAATAGGATGCATGTATGAACTGAAAGATAAACTTTGTATAAGTAGAAAGCATTTAGAACCAGATGAACTTATACCTAGACATCCACTCCCGCCAATACCTTCAGACAAATCTATAAGAGTACCAAAGGACACTAGCACCCCTGCAATAGACTAAAAAGACCAGAACCCTGGTATGGGGCCCCCAAAAGCTCATTTGATTTCCCCTACACAAGAGAACCAACTTTATCCCAAAGCACCATCTGGAATGTCTGTACTAGATTCTAAAGATCCAGAAGTGATTCACACCAACTTAGATCAATACTTAACTAGAACTGCAGATAACGTGCATGCTAGCACACCTAGTTTTAAAAATAAAGTTCAAAAGGCCCTGAATGATGCAATTGCAAAACCTGAACTATAGGAAATGATAGATGAGGATAATACCAATAATACACAATGTTATCTCCTCTGTGCACTCTATGAGTTAGAGAAGTGAGACAAAAGTTCATAAATCAAACCAATACACTCCTTAAAGATTACAATTTCTTACTACAATCAAATGATAACCTCCACAAAGATTATAATACCTTACAACACATAATAGAATACTTGCAGAATATAATGCCTTACGTCAATCATGTGAAAAACATCTTAAGGATTATAACTCATTGCAAGAACTACATGAACAAAATCTTCAACAATTACAAGACTCTAGAAACAAACTTAGGGAGCAAGAGCAGGGACAAAATGTTCAGTACACTAACACAATATGGAACCACTTGAAGCTATGGCTCTCGGTTATGAACATTCTAGTGGTAGCACTACTGGTGATGCTAGCAGTGATACTACTGCAACTAATGATATGACCCTACAAAGAAATGTAGGTCCTTGAAAATCCAATACCGATCCATATAATACCCCTATGAATCCTCCAGTTCCTTCACATGAAACTGACCTCCAAAACATCACCCCTATGAATCAGAACCCACCCACCCACCCAGTATCAATATACAACACAAACTGAGCAACCGTATCATCCCCCACAAACACAACCTTAAGTTCAAGGGGAACAACCTTCTTATTATTATCCCCTGTGGTATGGAAGTATGGGATTAGACCCACTCAAACTAACCCAAAAGACTTAGAAAGTATAGCAAAAAATATTAAGAGGGTGGACAAGGCAGGACAAGTAGACCCAGAAATATGGAGAAGGCACTGTATGAGAGAATTGTGAGACAATTCAGATTGGGCTGATAAGACAAAACTAAAATGTATGCATTGCTATATGGAACTAGAGGTATGGGATGATATACTAGAAATTGAGGGAATGGGTAAATCTGCAGAGGCTATAGTAAATTTAGTTGCCGCTCATCTTAATACATACCAAACTGGAGGCAGAGCCATAGCCTATAAGATGAAGCAGCAGTGTGACGAATCTCCTAGACAATTTGCAGGTAGACTTAAAGTAGCATACTTCCAAGGGGTTAGTAGGCAAGATATGAATGATAAGGAATTCATTATGTGCTATATAAATGAATGCAAGCCTTACATCCAGAGAAATGTAATCTCATTGGCACATATGGGGACTACAGCTTCTGCAGACTTAGTTAAAGCAGCACAACTCACTCTGACATTGAGAAACCTAATGAAACAGTCTTTAAACATCCTAAAATGACACCTTCAATAAAAACACCACCATCACAAACCTAGCCTTCAAACATTGTGAATACCCATAACAGTTCTAACACTAATAGCAACATCAACATTCCTACAAACCCTATATTTCTCCAAAACCTTACCTTCATGACAACAACTACCAGTCCCCCTAGGATATTTCCAACCCTATCCAAATCCGTAGTACTTTCCAAGATGACACTATAACCCACTACCTAGAGCCAATTTCAGGCCAGCTCCTAGGTTCTCTCCCCAACAGTAGCAGAGCTAGAGGGGGGCTTGGGGGTCAGTCACCCCTTCTGGCTGCCTCAGTGTGAGTAGTGGTGCCCCATCACCATCTTTATTCATGGTTTAGTGCCTATTGTGGAGCCCATGATTGACTGAATGCCCCCCGGCTCCCAAACACTCCCAAACCTGGCTCCACCACTGCTCCCCCCACTTACCAGTATTAACCATGCAACTACAATGCATAGGAATCAGGCATCCCTGATATTAGACCCAGATAATTACTTACAATTGCAGGTTCAAAAAACAATGCTCTTGTAGATACTGGGTCTACCCAGTCCCTAGTTAATTTACACGTAGTTTCAGGGATGCCAGCATTTTCTAAAGGACCTCAAATTATTGGGATAAATGGAAATACATCCCACATATGGATGGTTAAAATAACCATACTGTCACAATTTGGTTCCCATGACATGAAAATTTTGTGGTTGAATATGATTGAAGATGGGGTCCTAGGGATGGATTGAATGCTGCAAGTCCAATATCCATTTGCAGTGACCTGCTCAGTTGCTCCCCTAGTCTGGGATCAAATCCAGATGCAGTGCTTACATACACAACTTGAAAAAATAAAACTTACATATGAACATACATGTGAAGAAGCCAGCAGAAGAAGGCCATTTGGTCTATCAAGTCTGCTTGTATGGTAGGGTCCACAGCTTGAGCTAATGTCCCTGCCCTCCCTTCCCACTCCTCCCATCCTCCCTACCTATGATCCTTACCTTCCCCCTATGCCTATACCAGCCTCTCTTAAAGCTACCCACTGTCTTCAACAAGATGACCTCTTCCAGCAGTGCATTCCAAGTGTCCACCACCCTCTCTGTGAAGAAATGCTTCCTGACCTCCCTCCTAAACCTCCTACCCTCCAGCTTAAGACTGTGCCCCCTTGTGTTATGGTTGCCACTCAACTTAAATTCTCCATATCAACCTTATTTATCCCTTTCAAGTACCTGAAAGTCCCAATCATGTCCTCTCTCTCTCTCTCTCTCTCCTGTCTTCCAGGGAGTACATGTTCAGTGCCCTCAACCTCTCTTCATATGCCTTACCCTGCTGACCCACTATCATCTTTGTAGTCCTCCTCTAGACCTTCTCTAGCAGGTTAATATCCTTTTTGAGGTGTGGGCACCAGTACTGAACTCCATATTCCAGATGCAGCCTTACCAGTGACCTGTACAAGGGCAGTATAACCCCCTCTGTCCTACTACTGATCCCCCTAAATATGCATCCCAGCATCTTGTTTGCCTTTGCTGCTGCTTTCTTATACTGCATGGAGTGCTTCAGATCACTAGTGATCATCACTCCCAGGTCCTTCTCCTCCTCTGATGCAGCTACTTTGACTCCACCCAGATAGTACTCTGTCCTCAGATTCTTGGCTGCAATATGCATAACTTTGCATTTCTTGGCATTGAAGCCAAATTGCCAGATCCTGGACCACCTCCCCAGGTTTTCCAGATCTTCTTGTATGTCTTGTGTCCCTTCAGCTGTGCCCACTCTCCCACAGAGCTTGGTGTCATCTGTGAATTGGCACATTTTGCTCTTAATGCCATCCCCAATGTCATTGATGAAGACATTGAACAACACTGGTCCCAGCACCAAGCCGTGAGGGACTCCACTGGTTACCTCTCTGGTGCCAGATAACTCTCCCCCCACAACCACCCTCTCAGTTCCCCTCAGCCAGTTTTCCACCCATCTGGCCATCTTTTCCCCAACCCCGAGATCCACCAACTTTCTGATCAACCATTTGTTGGGCACAGAGTCAAAGGCCTTGCTGAAATCAAGATAGAGGATGTCTACCACTTGGCCCCTGTCTACTGTCCTAGTGATACAGTCAAAGAAGTCAATCAGATTCATTTGACAAAATCTCCCCCTATAAACCCATGCTGCCTCACATCCTGGAGATCATGCTCCTCTAGATATTCCTCCAACCTTTTCTTTAGTATGGTCTTCATGAGCATGCCCACAATGGAGGTCAGACTGACTGGTCTGTAATTCCCTGGGTCATCCTCGGGACCATTTTCATGGAGGGGCACTACATGTGTTGTTCTCTAGTCCTGCAGTACCAGCCTGTCTCTAGTGAACTATTAAATAGGTCTGCCAGTGGCTCTGCCAGCTCCTCAGCCAGTTCCTTTAGTACCCTTGGATGTACTCTGTCCAGGCCTGGAGATGTGTCCACCTTTAATGCCAGCAGACCCTCCCTCACTCTATCCTACTCTATCACTACATCTGTGTTCCCCTCCCCACTCCTCTTTTCCCTCCTGTAGGCACTGGTCTGTCCTTTTCCCTGGTGAAGATAGAACTGAAGTATTCATTTAGTATCTCTGCTTTTCCCCTATTACCCAAACTTAGGGATGTATTATAAAAAATACATGTCATTATATGCACAAACAAAAAATCAGGTGGGCCTGGTTACACATATAATTGGGGAAATAAGGGGATGAATGTGCAAACTTCAGAAGCAATATCCAGTTTCGATTACACTGAAATATCAACTACAATTGTAAGTTGCTAATCTTCTAGATCTAGGGATTACAAAAAAATGTCAGGGTAAAACCAGTTCCCTCTATTACCACTTCAAATACCTAAGGGCTCCACAAGATTAGTAATTGACTATAGAGTTTTAAATAGACAAACAGTGCCCTACACAGTGCAGAACACACATGTGCAGGCTACTATAGATGCTGTACAGGTAAAGGAATACAAGACTATCTTAGATCTAGCAAATGGATTTTGGTCAATTTCTCTTCAGGAAGATGACCAGGAAAAGATAGCGTTTTCTTCTGGGCGGGCAACAGTATGCATGGACTACACTGCCACAACTCTTCATGAATTCCCCAGGGGTATTCTTAGAAACAGTGGCAAAAACCCTGTAGGATATAAAGGGGTTGTCCACTATGTGAATGACTTGTACTTCTCACATGATCTTGAATCAGATCATTTGGACTGTCTTGAAAGAGTCCTGGCAAAATTATAATCAGATGGGTTTATGGTTAACCTTAAAAACAGTCAGATGGGGAGATTTGAGATAGAGAGCCTGATTCTCAAATGGGGCTGCATTTGATGCCAGCTGCGGCAAACAGCAACTTGCACCAAAGCCCCATGTGCCAGGGACCCTGCACCAGATTCTGGTACAGGAGGGGTCCTGGTGCCTAAGACCCAATACTTGCAGCAACCCCAGCCATGTGGCAATTGCATGGTGCATGGGAGGGTTCACTGCAAGCCCCTTGGACCATTGGCTGCACAGTCTGCCCAATTAGGGACCGGCAGCAGAGGTGTGTGGAGGGCTGTGCCAGTCCCCTGCACTGTCTGGGGATGGGAGGACACTACCTGCATGGGTGAGGGGCATGGGCACCAGTGGGAGGGTTGGTGGCATTTGTCCTGGTACTAACTGGGACACTGGGATCTGGAGGGGGGCACTAACAACATGCTGAGGGGCACATCAAGGATCAGGTGGGTGCTCCTGCCCTGGATGCCCTATGCGGGCACAACCTAAATTGGGGGTCCACTATGTGGCACTTGTGGGGCACAGTGGGGTTGGGGAGGTGGGACATGCTGCACTACCCATAGGACAGCTCACCCAGGGGAGCAATGTCTAAGTCCCCTTACACCAGCCCTCGCTGGTGTAAGGGGACTTAAAATTTCTCCCACCTGGTGCTGTCTGTGAATAGCAAGCTGCAGTTTGCATTGGCACAGTCCACCTAGCCCCATGTTGCAGGGCAGTGCAGGGCGCAGGGCTGGTGTAAGCCCTGTTTGGGGCAGGCAGCCTGCAGTTGATGCAGGCAACCTTTGTGAATTGCGTGGAGGCAGCCCTGGATGCAAGGTGCACCTTGCACCATATCTGTTTGGTGCAAGCACCTTGCGTCAGATGCAGGGCTTTGAGAATCAGGCCTAGAATATTTAGGAGCCACCATATCACCAGCATTGTTGAAACAGTTTAAGGACAAAGTTACATCCTTAACCCTCCCCCCCCCACAGAGATTAAAACAACTTCAGAGCATACTGGGGCTATTAGATTTTGTAAGACATCAAGTACCAGATTACAGCAAGTTACCAAAACCTCTATATGATAAAACCAAAGGGAAAAGTAAATTTATACAGACCCCTGAGGACCAAACACGTTTTGGTCTGCTAAAGCAAGCAGTTCAAGATAGTGTCACTACTCCTGTTAGAGACTATGCCAAATCACTCTACATTCACATCACCTTAGGCAATGAATCATATTATGCCATACTCATGAAAGGAACAAAGTCTAACAGAGAGGTCCTAGTGTTTGCAGGAAAACCTTTACCACAGCATAGAAGAATTTTACAATTGAGGAAAATATTCTAATAGCTATTACACAGCCACTAACAGTCTTTAAACCAAGTGATCAAACAGAACTGATTACAAAACTGGTTCGAGTTCTCATAACCAACATACTCCAAAGAAAAACAGACACATTTTAAAAAGCTGTGGCCAAAGGTGGCAACTGTGGGATACTTTATTAAGTGATCCTTTGTTATGCTTTGAATACCTCCCACAAGACAACCACTTTCCTGCACTAAGGGACCAGGAGCCTTCTGCTTCCTTTGCAGAAGACCCCCCCCTCATCACAATTTCTGGTTTATTGTGATGGAGCCTACCAAAAGTGTAAAGGCCAAGGCACAGCGAGCAGGCATACAGTAGGTATATTCACAGAGAGAGATATCAGGATGGCAAAGTGGCTATGAGAACCTGGACCTCTCTTCCGGTTGTAGCTTCTGTGGAATAGGAAGTAGAGGTATGTGCCTTAAAGACAGCCATTTCCATGTTAGGTAGTCAACCTGGGGTACTGATCCTAACCGATTCCCTTTATTGCCAAAGAGTCTTCACTAACTACTTAGCAGACTGGGTCAATAATAGTTTTATGAACCATAGACACAAACCCATCTCTGACTGAAAATGGTGGGACAATATACTTGCTCTAAAAGAACTATACCCCTACCTTAGGGTAGTCCATATTAGGGGACATAACTGGGAAGGGAGTATAAAGGTTGCAGCAAATGCAGAGGTGGATAGATTAGAAAAGGAGGCTTACTATAAAGATTTTACCTCATCTGTGGCCTGTCATGCGGTCATGACCCACCGTAAGGCTAAAGTCCTTGGTGGCCAGAAGGATGATGGCCTTGTGCAGCCAAGCCCCCTACCTGAAGACCCTTACAACAAAGATCACATCCTCTACAACCTACAAAGTCATATACAATGGCCAGTCCCAGGATCAGTGCCTCCACCTGGGTCAGAAACATACCTGAAGGGAACACCTCTTCTGGTTCGAGACATCTGGATCATGAAGGACACCAAAAAGATCCCTCCAATCAACATGAGGGGGGTCCTCATTGAACAGGCACATCTGGGTCCAGTGGGCTTACATGGCTCAGTTGAAAATGCTACAGCTTTGTTGGATAATTGGTGGTAGCCCACAAAAACCAAAGACATCCAAACCTATATATATTGCTGCATTCCTTGTAACTGTAACAATCCAAGTAGAATACGGGGAAGGGGGATCTGTTACATGTCCCTGCCTCTGGAGTTTAGGACAGAGTATATATAGGCTTCATATGACCATTACAACCTGCCAAGGGAAAATTTTAATATGCCCTGATTGTGGTACACCAGCTCTCTGGCTATCCATTCATCTTCCTCTCTAAGACAATACAGCCACCACTAATATTAATCATTGCTTAAAGACTTTGATCCCTGATAATGGGTACCCTCCATAATTGAAACTGGCAGGGGTGGACATTTTGTAAATGGCATTGTTACAGGACAACTAAACAACTTAGAAAATCTGACTTCATGGTTAGGTAAAGGGAAGTCTGCTGTTTACATTGATGCTAAAACTGCATTCATATTATTAACATGAATGCAGTTACATCATATTTAAAAAATGTAAACATCAGACTTCCCATTCAAAAAATCTACTTTGTCTACTCCCTGAAATGACTGCTAGACATGTAATGTAATGACGTCGTTGGAGTCAGTGCAGAGGGCTATGTTGGCTCTCTAAGTGCTAATCTGGTCTTTTCTTTCACATTTCTTTTGCATTATTTTATAAAAAAGGATCAAAACCATGATTTAACATGTGTATTATTTTGACCAATATGCATGTTAGGCTATGGTTTTGTTCATTTTCTTAACCTAATACTGCAGAAATTGTATTTTGGCTTTCCAAACCTCAGTACAGTACTGTACAATGTTTGAAATACCTTGTGATCTAGTAGCTATGTCCCAATGTGTGTAGAATCCTGTAGGACTGGTACAATAGCAAAGTTTGTTTTCTTAGGTGGTAATTGACCTCTGTTGTAGCCAGTCTTCTTTGTTCAAAAATGAAATAATGAAAAACATACCCCCCCCCCCACAGCCAGCTAGCCCATTCACCCACGGTTGCACACTCTGCCTACAAGTACTCCCTATTGCCCCGTGCCTCATATACTGTATAGATTTACAGTTTTTTTGCCACCGAGTCTTCTTCTGTAATAGCAGTAAGCCTTTAACAAAGTTGTATTACAGCATGTAAGAATCCATTGGCGGATAAATGTTTTGTGGCTGCTGCTGTCTGCGATCACGAGAAGAATACAACAGGCTTACCTAAAATCACTACAGCTATGGTTGAGATTAATAGCCAGTTCTTCTTCATGAAGCTTTTATAATTGCATTTTTTCTCTGATTTTTTTCCCATGGTTTCCATGGTTTAAAATTAGTGTATACTGGATTGCCACTGCCACCAATTCCATCAAAAACACATAGCAGCATGCTATTATCCAGCACCTCTTAACGCACGCCTCCTGAAATGACTCCTGTTAGTAAAGGTGTGTGCTAAGAGGTTCTGGATAATAGCATGCCTGTACGTGTTTTTTTGTGGGACCGGTGGCAGCGGCAATCAAGTTTACGCTACTTTTCAACCATGGGAAGGAAATTGGGGAAAGGATGTGATTTCAAATGCTTCATGAAGAAGAACTGGCTATTAATCTCAGCCATAGCTGCAGTGATTTTAGATAAGCCTGTTGTATTCTTCTCTTGATCGCAGATGACAGCAGCTGCAAAACATTCATCCGCCAATGTTCTTACATGCTGTAATGCAGCTTTGTTAAAGGCTTACTGTTAATACAGAAGAAGAGTCGGTGGCAGAAAAATATATATCTATGCAGTATATGAGGCATGGGGCCCAAGAAAATACTTGCAGGCAGAGTGTGGAACAGTGGGCAGGCTGGTTCTGGTGGCGGGGGTATGCACTTCACTATTTCATTTTTTTAACAAAGAAGGCTGGCTACAACAGAGCTGGATTACCACCTAAGAAAATAAACGTTGCCATTGTACCAGTCTCACAGGTTTCTGTGCACACTGAGACATAGCCACTAGACCACCAGGTATGTAAAACATTGTACAGTATTGTACTGATCTGGAAAGCCATTCCAGTCAGAATACAATTTTTGCAGTGTTACTTTAAGAAAATGAACAAAACCATAGCCTAATGTGTATTGGTCAAAATAATACACCTGTTAAGTCATGGTTTTGATCCTTTTTTATAAAATAATACAAAAGAAATATGAAAGAGAAGACCTGATTAGCACTTAGAGAGCTAACATAGCCTTCTGCACAGGCTCCAACAACATCATTACATTGCACATCGGCAGCCATTTCAGGGAGTAGACAGAGCAGGTTTTTTGAATGGGAAGGCTGATGTTTAAATTTTTAAATGCTACAACTGGTATTTACATTAATTACATAAATGCAGTTTTAGCATCAATGTAAATAGCAGACTTCCCTTTACCTAACCATGAAGTCAAATTTTCTAACAGTATCTTTTGAAAATACCGTAGGTTGTTTAGTTGTCCTTTAAAGGCATTTTGGAAGCCTTAGGGGCAAAACAATTACTGCAAGTCCTGTATCACCCAAAATGTTCAGGAAAGGTTGAAAGACTGAGCTAATCCATTAAAATAGCACTAACAAAAGCATTGCATTCTAGAGGCACCAAATGGACAGATTTGCTACCCTGGGTTTTAAAGGGACTAAAAAATCAAGTTAATTCAGCAACTAACTTAATGCCATTTGAACACTTTTGTGGCTGAAAAATTACCCCTCCACTATTATTAGCTTCTTCTTCTTTTTCAGCCCCTCCAGTCATTGATACTCTGCTTAAAGACATTGAAATTGCTAGAAAAATTGGAATGCGTAACTATCAACTGCACCATCAAGACGCAGACCCTCCTAAGTGGACTCCATAAGTGGGAGACATAGTAGTGTGGAAAACTCACTTCAAAAAGAAGTCTTTTCAACCACGATATCAACCACCTACAACCTTTACTGAGATTTTAAATCCAAAGACTGCAGTGGTATTACATAAAGGACTTGGAAAAACTTGCTTCTGTTGCATAGTTAAAACTAGTGCCAAAATGTAAAAACTTCATTACTTTTTTGTCCTTGTATTCCTTATTTGGTTACTGTCTGTTATCATTTGTATAGTTTAGGTTTACTTACAGTATATACTTCCTATACTGAAACATGGAGGTCAACCCCTACTGGGAATGTTATGCAGCTCAATGATTTTTCTTACAATATGTCTAACTGTATTACACAGATTGATCAATCTCTGAAATCAGAACACCTTGCTGTGTCCATCATACAGTACTTTATGATAAACCATGGTTCAATAGTAAATAAATTGTTTATGATCAGCTGCCATATCCATGATTTTATAGTGGACAACCATTGGAAATACCTGTCATGAACCCACTCCTGGGGGTCAGGTCCACTGAGTTCATAGTGCCCACCCCTAAGTTCAATCTGTGATGGGGGGAACTGGAATACCCTCCTCTTGTCCTTCCAGAGTGCATGCTGAGTTCACAGCTAAACACCCACCACAAGGTCCCAGGCATCCCTCTTTAAACTCTGGATAAGGGTACAGTGCTAGTCTCAAGTCTTGTAGCCAAATGAGAATCTTCTTTGGTTGTTACACAAAGGGGGAAGATCCAGGCATTACAAGCCCTTCAGGGTAGCCATGTGGCCCTGATTTTGTCTTCTCCCACAGGATATGCAATAACCAGGTTCAAATCCCCACAGACCCTTCCCTGAGACTTTTGTATTTTCCCTATCTTTACCCAGATTTCCCTTACAGATCCTTGCTCGATTGGTTGCTTATGGTGACACCCCTTCAGCAATAATAGTTCGGTCACAGATTACTAATAGACATCCCACAATCACGCACACACAATATAGAAAATCTCACTCAGGCAGGTTTTCTTAAAAAACAAATGTTGTTACTAAATACTTAACTAAAAAATGCATAAATTTTGTCACAGCATAACACAAATAAAAGTGGATATGTGCAAGAAAATGCACTATAACTGCTATCTAATTTCTACCTTAAGTCCATAGTGAATTGAAGTCCAGAAGAATAAATGATTTTTCAAAGGTTTCAGTCCTTTCTGTAGCAGTCTTGCTTCTGGTGTGCCAGGAGAGTGTCCAAAATGAAATGCTCTAGGAAAAATGAGAGAGAATGACTCTGGCTCATCACTTACATAATGGGTCAAAATCCCTCATCTGGTCATAACTTTTAGGCCAGCAGATGTCACTCTTGCACTTTCCCCACAATAGTTTTCCTAGCTGTCTTTTGATATCTCACTGTCTTACTGGTAATACAGTTGACACCAGCTTGTCAAGACTGGTTATTTCTGGGCTGGCCTGCCGGCACAGTGGTTGTATTTCCACTTGCTACGCCAGCGACCCGGGTTCGGGAATGGACTCAGGTAGCTGGAGAGCCAGTTGGGGGAGGAGGAGGATTAAGCGCCCAACGGCTGCTCTCCTCCTCCAGGGGGGTGGGTGGGGATGCAAGTCCCGCTGCAACACCACCACCTGGGTGACCACAGGTGGAGGTGCAGCAAGACTGCACATAGCAGGGAGGGATGGATGTCTGCTGGGAGCCGGAGCATCAGGCACGTCATGACGTGCTCCGCCCCTAGGCTCCCCGAGTGTGCGACGTCCTGAGGGCAGGGAAGAAAACCAGGAAATACCCCACCAGACTCCTGGTAGATGGAGCTCCTGGCCATGATCCCCAATGCCCCTACCGACGCCAGTATCAGCATCCCCCGACGAAACTCAAGTCACGTCGGGGTGTAAGGGCGCCACCCCGTACCCGCCTGGGGGGTAGAACCAAGGCTCCATGGGGGGGATGGACTGCACTGGTGGTTGCTAGTAGGAGTGGGGATGAACCAGGCCACTGGAGACTCCAGAAGGAGCAGGAGTGTGGCAGTGAGAGAGGGGGCATACAAAGAAAATATAAAAAAAAAAAAAAAAAAAGACCGGTTATTTCTAGAGCCTGGTTTCCTAAGCATCCTGCTTTGAAGTGAAATGGGTTATCTACTGAAGCATTTGTTTATCTATGCTTCTCTCAGTTAGTTAACCGGGGAAGTACCCTTTGAAAGTGGACTATTGGCTTCCTGCCAATCAGCTTGTTTCTCAGTTCACAGAGGGATGTCAAATATTTTTGCAAGACAGTTCTCTCCCTTGAAGGGCATAGTATATTACAAGCAACTAGATTTTGGCATATTCTTGTTGAGCAGCCATTGAAATAATTTGGTTTTCTGCCCAGCAAGCTTCTCCCTCAGGTCACAGAGAAAGTCAAACATTTGAAAAATCCAGTCTCTCACTCTATGTGACCCTTTCCTTAACACTGGCATTCTTGTGGCAGTATGCCATACACAAAATCATATAAAAATATACAGAATATGGCTGCAAAAATGACTGGCAGTGACTAGCTTGTCACATTACCTATCAAGGTACAGGAGGACCCAATAAGGTTATACAAACAAATGATTGGAGACTCCAGGTACACCACTAGACTAACAGCCCCTAATTCACCCACAGGCAACCTACTGTGTTACATGCCATCAACCAAGACCCGAACAACCTTTTCTCTACCTATTATCAGAGCATTCCACACTTTGATTTCACTTTTCAATATCCTAATTTTGATACTTCCAGACGAACTCATTTGAGCTTTGATGCTTTTGGATTATGCTCCATTATAGACCTCAAAAAACAATATATGGCTAATGTTATGACAGATATTTACATTCCAAGATTCCAAATGCCATCAATGCTTTGGGTCAACTACATCATATTTAATGACCGTCACTTCATTTTAGCTTGTTCTGACATTTTGTATAACTTCTGAAATCCCACTAAGAACTCATACCAGAATTGTCAATCAACCCTTCATATGGATAATGTTACTATTAATATGATCTGTGTGAAGGCATGGCCTTATACAGATCACAGATCTCCAGGTAGAAGGTCACCTGGGGGCCAGTGACCATCACATGGTATGGTTCAATTTGGCTACTACATCTAAATCATCCCATTCCAAGGCAAAAATATGGGACTTCAGAGGAGCCGACTTTGATAAGATGGCCAACAGAGTTAAGCTAGCCCTGGCAAAAAGAAACACAGGTGAGGAGGTACAGGCAAAGTGGGCAAGCATTAAGGATACAATACTTGAAGCAACATCCCATTGTGTTAGACAGAAAAGGAAGTGCAAAAGAAGAAGGAAACCACTTTGGTTCTCAAATACAGTAGCAGGAAAGGTCAGAGCCAAAAGGCTGGCCTTCAGGAAATATAAGGGAACACAGCGGGATGAAGATAGGGAGGCATACCAAACTGCCCTAAGGGAAGCAGGTAAGGCAGTAAGGCAGGCAAAGTCCCAAACTGAGGAAACACTAGCACGAACAGTAAAAGAAGGTGACAAGACTTTCTATAGATACATTAGTGAAAGGAGAAAGTCCAGAGGGGGTATTGCTAAGCTTAATGGAGAAAAGGGAGCATGTGAGGAGGAGGACCCTGTAAAGGCATCTATCCTAAATAGATACTTTTGCTCAGTATTTACTGAAGAGAAGGTAGGGCAGGGCCCACAGCTCAGCATCATGGACACAGGGAGGGAGGTGAGCACTACTCCCTTCACAAAAGAAAGGGTCCTACAAGAGCTTGCTAAGCTCAGGGTGGATAATGCAATGGGACCTGATGGCATACATCCCAGGGTACTTAAGGAGCTAAAGGAGGAACTAGCAGAGCCATTAGCAGAATTGTTTAGTGAGTCTCTGAGCACAGGAGAGGTCCCAGAAGACTGGAGAAGGGCTCATGTGATCCCGCTCCACAAGAGTGGTAGCAGGAGGAGGCGGGGAACTACAGACCAGTCAGTCTAACCTCAGTAGTGGGCAAGATTATGGAGGCACTCCTTAAGGAAAGGATAGTGCAACATCTGGAATCCATAGGGCACAGGATCCAAGACAGCATGGGTTTACAAAGGAAGGTCCTGTCAAACTAATCTCATAGATTTCTTTGACTGGGTAACCAGAGTGGTGGACCAAGGGGAGCAGTTGATGTTGCCTACCTTGACTTCAGCAAAGCTTTTGACACTGTTCCACATAGAAGATTGATAAATAAGCTAGGTAGGCTCGGGGTGGTCAAAGTTGGTCAACTGGGTGGCAAACTGGTTGACTGGCAGAAAACAGAGAGTGGTGGTAAATGGTATACAGTCAGAAGAGATGCAAGTCACAAGTGGGTACCTCAGGGATCAGTCCTGGGCCAGTCCTATTCAACATCTTCATTAGTGACCCGCAGATGGACTAGAGGGTAAGGATTGTCTGTTTGCAGATGACACCAAGATCTGCAACAGAGTAGATGATCCAGATGGGGTGGGTAGAATGAGAAGAGATCTGGATAAACTAGCAAAATGGTCAGAAGAGTGGCAACTGGGATTTAATGCAAAGAAGTGCAAAATCATGCACATAGGAAGAGAAACCCTGAAGCAACTTATAGGCTGGGAGGAGTTGCTAGCAGTCACAAAGGAAGAAAGAGACTTGGGCATCATCATCACTGATGACCTAAAATCATCCAAGCAGACCTCTAAAGCAGTAGGTAAAGCTAGGGGGTGTTAGGGTGTATTAGTAGGAGTATCACAAGTCGTAAGAGGAGGTAATAATCCTTCTGTACAAGACATTGGTTAGGCCCCATCTGGAGTAATTAAGGCAGTATTGGAGGCCACACCTTCACAAGGACATTAACCAAATTGAGGCAGTCCAGAGAAGGGCAACCAAAATGGTGCAGGGACTGCATCAGAAGACATATGAGGACAGATTAACGGAGCTCAATATGTATACCCTTGAGCAAAGGAGGAGAGAGGTGATATGATCGAGACATTTAAACACCTTAAGGGCATAAACAAGGTGAAAGAGTCTAACATGTTTAAATATAAGAAAAATAGCAGGACAAGAGGACACAGCATGAGATTAGGGGAGGCCGATTAGGGGAATGTGAGGAATTCTTTTTCACAGAAAATTGGTAGATGCATGGAATAGCTTACCACAAGAAGTGGTGGCTATGAATACAGTGCAGGGCTTCAAACAGGCATGGGATAGGCATAAGGGAGCAATACAAATGACTATGAATAGATAGGTCATTGACAGAGCAAAGGCCGATGGCACATTTATAAGGTAGAAAAAGAAATGGGCAGACTGGATGGGCCTTGCGGTCCTTATCTGCCGTCAACTTCTATGTTTCTATGTTATACTTACTGTACTACTTTGAATATAAAAGGAAATTAGCAAACATTCATGTACTTCATACTGGTCTCATATGTCAAGAAAGCCAAGGGGAAAGGCAAAATGTGACTTTCTCAGAGCCCCAAGAATTATACAACGCGATATTAACTCTGGACTGTGAACCAACTCAAACCCTCCTGTTTCCACCTCTACAAACATTATTCCTACCTGAGAATACCAGTTATACAGAGCCTACTGAGATTATTTGTACATGCAAATCATAACATCCACTATCTTATTCAAGGAATTTACAGATTAGTAATATATCCTATTGGCTAAACAGTGTGTTAAGGACAACTGGCATAATGAACATATCAAGACAGTACTTCAAACTTGTAACATTACACACCTTAGAGAAACTGATAGCACTACCCATTATTACATGACAGTCATGGAAAACTGCTGGGCTGAGATAAAACACAGAAGTAAAAGATTTATATAATTTCTAGCAACGGCGCAGGGAATCTATTATACCTACCAAGCACACCAGTAAGGAAAGGATAGCCTCATCAAAACTTCCTCTTCAGTTACACAGGCCTTTAATAAAAAAGATAGAAACCTTAGAAAATTGGCCCAGGGCACTGAAGTATCATTCAATATTACTTAAAAGAATATCCTAGAAGCACAGCACAACAGCATAATTCAATCTACCGTACACTTTTTTATTGAAATTGCAATTTCAGATTTACGAAATGGGTTAATACCGACTGAGCTTCGTGGACCTCAGTTTTTTGAAACCTTGCTATGCACTTCCTGCAATGACTCTATTTCTGATATGGAAATTAGTGCTATGGCCTATGCAGCCACAACTTATCCATATCATACATGGTCTACAACTGAATATCTGCACTTAACAAGCTTGTTATTCAAATTCCTAGCATTTACAATACACAGTATGGTACAGGCTTCTTGGTTCCCAGTATGGGCTTCTATTCCCCAGATTATAGCATGTATGCAAAACTCAAACTTAATTATGACTTCAGTATCTTTTATGACTCCGCTTGGAATGGATTATCTAGGGAACAATGTACCACTTGGCATAATAAGGTCCATATCTGTGCCGGAGAGCCTCAGCCATTGTGTGAATTCTCTAAAAACTGTTCTCTTATTGTCATGCATAATACTAATTTTCAGTTTAATGCAATCTTTCATATAGCTAATGGCACTTATAGTCTTCTGAATCTTCATTGTCACATAAAACAGAAATCTCCATCATCAGTATTTCTTACATTTTTCAGCTTGCCTAACTGCCTGTGATTTCACATTTTACCCAGCTCCTCCTAAAGCATACTCCATATCCCCAACAGTCTCACCAGTACACTTTATTAAAGTCCATTATGGTCTTAAATATGTTTTTGCTGCTTAAAGAAATACTAGAACTAGAACCTGTAATAGACAACCTTCCTAATGCATCTGTCCAGATTCAGTCAGCACAATCCTGTATGAATCAAACACTCCGGTTTAGGCATGAAACTCTGTGGGTTGCCATTTCTAAAATACCATCCTATGTAGCAAACCTTATCCCAGGGTTAGGCAGTATTTGTATATGGTTATGGGTCATTTATTTATTTATGTAGTTTTTGTTAACTGGGTAATTACACTAAACAACAACATTGTCTATTTTCAGGCATGACCCAGGAGAGTTGCAGACAAAACCAGCATATTATAACATTGGAGTTCCAGACAGCATACAGCACAGAAAAAAATAGGGTACACGATAAACACATGGTATACAATGAATATTCACAGTGAGTACAAGGAATTCAACAGGCAATCAACACTGTAAGAAAAAAAATAACTCGTAAGTACAGAGGGCACCATGAAACAGAGGGTGGAAAGAATTACCCAGAGGACCAATAGGGGAGTCAAGGATAAGTGGCCAGCAGCTTGGTTCTAAAAGCAGTGAGCTGGGATAGGAGAGTCCCAGAAGTGCTAGTGGGGCCTTGGGGAGAGACAAGAACCAGGTCAGTATCCCATATAGTTTAGGGGCAAGAGCATTTGTCATTAATTTGTAGGTGGCTTTTGAGGCAATTTTTAAAGATATGGTGAGACTGTGTGTGTTTTAGTTCCTTAGGGAGAGAGTTCCAGAGTTTTGGTCCAGACACCGCAAAGGCATATTCGCCCATCCTAGTGTTGCATTTGGGGATATCCAGTAGGGAATTGTCCATCAAGCACAGGGAGTAGGTCGGTAAGGAAGGTTTGAACCAGCAAGCGATAGACTCAGGAAGACCTTCTCTGATTATTTTGTCTATGGCGCAACTAGTGGCATATGTCCAGTATGAGGGAGGGGAGAGCCAGCCAAGGTCAGCATATAGCACACAGTAGTGGGTGCATCTTGGCATAGATAGAGCAAAATGACAAATGCTGTTATAACAGGTCTCCCATTAGCTTAGAACAGCTTTATTTGCATCCATGTACAATAAGAGGCCATATGTGAGGCCAGGTCTTATTACACCCTGAGTGATGGTGAGTCTCACAGTGGAGGTAAGGTTGTGGTGAGTCTTATACGTGATGCTAAGCTTAATGTGGACAAATTTGCATACAGTTGAAATATGATGGTTGAAGCCAAGAGATGGATCAAGAATGATGCCCAGAGACATGAAAGAGTCCACCATGTCAAGAGAGGAGCCTCCATGCCCCCATATAGTAAACATAGGAGGGCAGGCTCTGAGTCTGGGCACTGAGCCAAAGAGCATGGTAACTGTTTTTTTCTTATTGAGAAGAAGCTTGTTGCATGATATCCATGACTGGATGGTGGCAAAATCCAGGCTGAGTTTGTTGTTGATGTCAGTGATGTTGGCAGCACTGGTGTAGAGGACCATGTCATCCACATACAGAAGGGCTTTGCAGGAGCGAAGAGATTTGGGTAGGTTGTTGACAAATAGAGAGAATAATAGTGGCCCAAGGATGAACCAAACTAAAACCTTGCAGTAGTTTAGGCTTAGTAGTAAGTAATATAGAGCTGCTAGTTTGAATAATATAAGGAAAGCCATTTCCTTATGACCTGGAATAATCCAGGTGAAGTTAGCCGACAGAGACCTGGATAAACCCAGGCCCAAGCAATGTCAGTGGATAAACAAGTCAGAATGGCCTAACAAGGCCCAGAATCATTTTACGTACAAGTAATACAGGCAAGACCCAAGCTGAAGCAAACTAGCTGAATATTTTAGATACATATTTCTTCTTGGCTAACCACATTTCTTACACCTCTCTACATTTAGACAGAAGAAAGCTTACTTAGTGTTTCTAATAAAATTTTATTGGTTCTTAGCTAACCACATTTTCACACTCATTTGCATTTTGAAAGAAAGAAATAGCACCCATCTACATCATTCTGATTGGTAGGAAAGTAACAGCAGATAAAGCAACTATAATGTGATTGGTACTGTACCTTTTAGAGAGACCGCTTCCAAGTAGACTATAAAATCCCAGAGTTTTTGTCCCTTGGGGAGACACTCCAAGTCTGTTCCTGAGAAGCTGTTACTGTGTACCCAGTGGGCATTTTTTGGCTAAGACATGTGACAAAGACCAGCGAATTGGTAAGATCAAGTTCTTTGCCTCTAGCATAGTCAGCTGGGCAACATGTAAAATATCACTGGCCAGGATTACAGGTCCAAATAAGACCACTCTTGGTGGATTGCTTTGCAATATGCATATATATATATATATATATTAGATAATATGTTCTTATGCTCTTTGGATATAAGTTTGTTAGGACATAGGTTGGTTAAGTAATAGGCTTTTACGATACAGTTTTGAATAGTTTCTGTAATTTTGTGGGTATGCAAACACCCTGAAATAGTAATAATAGTTACAATAAAAAAAATCCCTGAGACTTGTGAAAATTCCCTGGATCTGTTTTTGTTATATGTACCTGGCAGCCTTGTATATTCTGTCCCTCCTCTGGGTAGACAGGCTTATCAGCACAAGCCACTCAGGCTGCAGGGGGCACCCACACCCCTCCATACTCTCGTCGGACATGCCAGTCACACCCCAAAACAGACTCATATCACTATTGGTGACCCATGAATCCTATAAGAGTGGCATCTGGTACCATACTTTCCTCCTTCAAAAGCGATCGCTCAGGCATGAGCCATTCGGTCTATCCTGCCCCTCCATGCTCTGCCTCATTGCTACCCTCCTGCTCCTTGCAGGAGATATTGAACCAAACCCTGGGCTCCCACTCGACAACCTACTGATCTCCTCTCCACAGGACCTGCAATGGGCATCCTCAAAGGGCATGCATATTGCCCATATGAACATATGCAGTCTGCGACCCAAGATGCAGGAAGTCCAAGCCTGGTTGCATCTGTACAACCCAGATGTCTTGGCTGTGACAGAAACTTAACTGAAACCTCAAGTACCCCAAAATGAGGTCACCCCACTAGGGTACCACTCCTTCCGCAAAGACAGGGCCAATAAAAGAGGGTGTGGGCTCTTAATCTATGCAAATGACACCCTTGACTCAGCGCAGGTCAAACTGCAGCATACCACTAGTGACGACAGTGAATCGGTCTTCATTCGCATCACTCTGGGTCACTGCAAGCACCTTACCATAGGGTGCACATACAACCCACCTAAGAATGCTCTCCAATCCCTTGAGTCTGTCCTAAAGGACATTGGGGGAGAGGTCTCCTATGGGATTCTCATACTGGGGGACTTTAACCTGAACTGGGCACCAAACACAAACCAGTCGTTAAAAGGTATTATTCAAGAAGCAAATCTTACACAGGTCATCACTGGGCCTACTAGATTGAATGCTAAAACAGGAAATCATTCTACCCTCGACTAGCCACTGGTAACCAGCCCCTGCAATATCAAGGTCACCGGCACCCTAGTGGATGCCCTGAATGACCACTCCCCCATTTTCTGTATCTGGAGAAATAAGGCTCCCAGATTCTGCCCGAGAATCCTAGCAGCAAGAGACTACTCCCACCTAGTTCCCAAACAACTCTCCAACTACGTTTCTAGCATTGACTGGAGCCCAATCAGACTCCTCCCCTCTCTGGACGAGGCGGTTACATTCTTTCAGAGCACACTCAATACTGCAGCCAATCTATTTGCCCCCATAAAGAAACTCCGCACCAAGAGAAGTTGCTACAAGTGGATTACCCCCCCTTGAAGGCTCTAATGATAAACTGAGATAAGGCCTGGAAAAAGTACAAGATCTCCTCCCAACCTGCTGACCTCATTAGCTACAAAACCCTCCAAAACAGATGCAAGGTGGGGATAAGAATGGCAAAAAGAGAATACGTTACCCTACTTCAGAAAAAGAACCTAGAGAACCCTGAACTATTCTGGACCCACATCAATGGGTTACTAAAAGGAAGCGGCAAGTCCGAACTAGGCTCCATTGATGTCAATGGACAACTACTACATGACAACCCCCAAATTGCTATGTCACTCATTTGCCACTTCACCAACTTAGACTCCTACGAGGCTGGGCTACCGCCTCTCCACTCTGTCCCTAAAATGAGACCAGCTCCTAATCTTGACTGCCCAGACTTCCATCTCAGACTGGTCAAACAAAAAGAGGTGCTATCTCTATTAAAGACACTCAAAACTTCTGGTGCCGGGGGACCCAATGGGATTCACTCCAGCCTGCGGAAGGAAGGGGCCCCGTCACTGGTCAAACCCCTAACCTGGCTCCTCAATCAATCTTAACAAGAGGGGAAGTCCCTGATCAGTGGAAGCAGGCCCATGTGGTCCCCATCCACAAGGGAGGCCAGCAGGAGTCCATAAACAACTACAGGCCTATCTCTCTGCTCTGCACCTTGGCAAAGTTACAGGAGATACCAATCTATGGGCAACTCCGGGACTACCTTGAGCACCACAATCTCCTTGCTCCTTCCCAACATGGCTTCAGGACCCACCGTGGGATGGACACTGCCCCTATCAAATTCTCAACAGACGTAATCAGCAATCTGGATAAGGGGACCCCTACTGGCGTGGTCTTCAATGACTTATCCAAAGCCTTCGACCTGGTCAATCACAATCTGCTACTGACTAAGTTGGGCAAATTAGGGCTTGACAACCATTCCCTAAAGTGGTTTGAAAGCTACCTTACTGGTCGTACTCAGAGGGTTAAATGGAAAGACTCCATTTCGAGGCACTCCTGCTAAAAGAGAGAGTGCCGCAGGGGTCGATACTTGGCCCACTACTTTTTTCCCTCTTCACGAATGAACTGAGCCTCCACTGTGGGGGGAGCTCGGTGGTTCAGTATGCGGATGATGCCGTACTATACCATCCCTCCACCAATCTGCCAGATCTCAGCATCTTGCTCCAATACAACCTGAGCTCCCTTGAGAACTGGTTTGTCAACAAAAGATTGGTCCTTAACACAGATTAGACCAAGGCCATGCTGTTCAGTCCCAAATCCCTGGGACATGATAGAACACAACATCTATACATCACCTCCATGTCAGGTGTTAGACTAGAGGTAGTTGAGTCTCTAAAATACCTCTGCCTCACCCTGGACCAGGGCCTCACCCCCAAGAACCATGGGGACCAAGTTACAAAAACCTTACATGGGAAACTAGGTACTCTCTACAGACTGAAAAACCTGCTGTTACTGGAAGTCAGGGTCTCCCTCACCACCAGCGTCCTCCTTCCAACAATCACCTATGTGGCCCCAGTACTACAGGGAGTAGCAAGGACTGAGATGAATAGACTACAGGCCCTGTATAATAAGGTGGTAAGGTTTGCCACCCATCCTAACCCTAGAAATTGCCACTGCAACACGCAATCACAACTGAACTAGCACTCACTGGAAGCCCATCTCCAGTACCCTCTATTATGCCAAACCTTCAAACTACTTAGCCAATCCCCCCTCCCAGCCTAACTGGACTCTTTGTGAGAAAGACCAACCCTCGATCCCTTCACTCAATGGAACGCACTCTCCTCGCAGTCCTCAGAGTAAGAACCAAGGTGGGAGGCAAGTCCTTCGCCCACACTGCACCTACACTATGGAATTCCCTCCTGCCTGGGGTGCAGGAAGCACCATCTATCAAAAGCTTCCACACCAGGCTCAAAGCTCACCTGATCACATCCTCCAAATGCTGCTGCTAGGCTCCAGGGTCCCCCTGAGGCCATCTGAAGACCACTGCCCAACATTACCCCTTTATGTAATCTGCACTTCTCTTAGCAAACTGCACTATGAAAGTTGGTGCTCACCCTTCTCTGACAACCCGTATCTAGACACCCATTCTGCCAACCCCTATCCCCAACACAAATGCTGGCCGATCTCAGCATATTTAACCAGTTGTCTGTATCTTACAGTATAGTCTGTATCATACTGAATAATTTGTCACCTTTACTGCGTTATCAGGCTGATCTCAGCATATGTAACCAGCTGTCTGTACATTACTGTATAATCTGTATCATACTGTTTAATTGCCATTTTTCTTGTGTTTTTCTACCTTTGCCATGTAATCCCAGGTCGCCCCTGGAAAAGGGACCTCCGGGGCCCAGTGGGCCTACCCGGTCACCAAAATTTAATAAATAAATAAATAGTAACTAATTACTTAGACAATGGTAATATATGGACCCTAGCATGGGCATCTAGGTCTGATACTGATCCAGGTTCTGATATCAGGTCTAGGTGACCATCTACATTATTTAAGGGGCCAATTTTAGGAGTGGCATCACCAGCTTAAAGTAAATACATATTCTGGATAGTCAATGACAAGGTTATGTAAAATAGTTCTCATTTCTCCCAGATATCACTCAGAAAATAATTGGTGTTAACATGTACCTGTAGTATATAGGCATTAGAAGTACCTGTATTAGTTTCCAGTTTGGAGTGATAGCAGTCTATTCTGTCTTTAATCCTTAATTTATTTTTACTGAGATGAAAAGGCCACCTATATATCTGCCTAATTTTCTCAATTTTTACTTGGTTTAAGAAAGGTATCATAACCCTGAAAATTTATATCTTCATACTACAACTAGTTCTCCTATAAAATCAAGTTACAGTATCATGGCCAATTAAGAAATCCTTCAAGGCTTGATCCGAGTGCTTTTGTCCCTAACCATTAATATTCATGAGATATATGACAGATTCTTTTGAAGATTAATATTCAGTCTTATGGAACTGTTAACAGGTTGTGGGGATAGGTTAGATTTGTCTGATAACTGTCAGTCCATACTAATTTCCTTCAGTTCTGAAAATCTATTTGATAATGGTAGCATAACTGGAGGAATGTTAATATTTAGAGAATTTGGGGGATTACTAGGCTGCAAGTCAATATTCTCTTGAGTAATATTATCAGGCAAAGGAATTGAAAACACAGTCATAGCAATTAAAATAATGCCTAGATAGTCTAAGCTAGGGTTAGCTGAAAGCAGTTGCACAGCTTATTTGAAAAACTGACATGTCCTAAGCTACTATGTCCCTCAAGCTGTTCTACCCATGTTATGTTTTTCCCCTAAAAAGTCCCAGATAACCTGAAAATAAATTTATAATATAACTCATTAGAGTATGAATTATTTCCCAGTAAAGTCTCTCCAGGCTAAGAATAGCAATAACAATTTCTTCTTGATCAGAAAGTCTCCAAAACTCATCTATAAACATATTTCTGAATAACCTGGGTAGTCTTCTCCAAATCCTTCCTGTGACATAACACTAATGAGGAATGATTCCTTTCAGAGAACTTAACTGACTTTGGAGAGTCCACAAAGATACTTGTTCTGTGCTTTCTAATGCTTCCCTTCCATCAGAAATCAAATGTAGAGTCCAGATCCCTATAGATTATAGCAGTCAGACCAAAGGATTTATACTTCTATGCCTGCACACTGAAACTGTTATTAACTATATATATATATTATACCTGCATGATAGTGCAGGTTTAGTTAGGGTTGCACAGCCATGTCTATGTTAAACCCTAATGTTTGCACTTCAATAACTTTGCAACCATTTATTTAATTTGCCTGAAAGTTTGCATGTATGGTGCCCAACCATAGCTCTCCGGATCTGGAAAATTTTGTTCTGGTCAGATATACAGTTGTGGAACTGTAGAGTGTCCAAAAAGTGAAAAATACCCAACTTCTGCACATTTTTCAGTCAGGCTTAAAGGACTGAAGAATGCACCTGAATGAATTCAGATTTGCTTGTCTATATGTGGCCTGGGTTAAACTGGTGCCTTTTGAGGATTCGGTAAAAAAAATCTTAATCCATTCAAAAGTTATGCAAGTTTTTCATGTCCCATTTTAGCCTATGGGAAAATTTATATGTGCATTGTGAAAACTTTCACACGTTTTTGTTGTCATGCTCTGGAATTTTGTTTTTGTGCTACCACCATCTTGTTTTCAGTTAGTGAGAGACAAAAAAAAATGTAAATAGAAAAATAGTGCCTCTAACTAAACACCAAGAGCTGGATTTTCAAAATTCCAATGCAAGCTGAGACAATGACAGCTTGCGCCGAATGCTGGTGCATCCAGGACCCTGCACCTGATTTTACAAGGGGGCATGGTCCTGGCATCTAAGTCCCACTGCTTGTGGCAATAGAATGGGTGCACCAAACAAATGGCACACACAGAAGGAATGCTGAAAGCTCCATGGGACAGTGTGTGAAGCTGTGCCCTCATGTGGGCCATGCTGGTGCCTGATGTGCCCATCAGTGGCACTTCATGACTAACACCCCCTCCCCACCCCGACCATCATTGGATGTATCCTCCCTGGAGCTCTAGTGGTCCCTGCCCCCACCAGGCACGTAGTGCCCACAACCGCGCACCTCCAGTCCATACCCCAGATTCAGCGACTGGCACAGCTCTCTTCTCACCACCATGGCCGGCCACTGAATGAACTGTCAGTGTGGGTACCTAGAGCACTGATAGTTCATTCAGTGGCTGGCTGTAGTGGTGTGTGGAGGGCTGTGCCGGTCACTGAATCTGGGGCATGGATTGTGGGGGTGTGGGGTTGTTGGCATTACATGTCGGGTGGGGGAGCACTAGAGCACCAGGAAGGATACATCCAAGGACAGTCGAGGTGGGGGGGACCACTAGATCACCAGGGAGCAACTATTGGGGATGGATAGGGGCTGGCCACACAGTGGCACATTCTGGATGACCCTGCTGGTCTAATGGTACTTGGCACTTAGTTCCTGTTGCTGTCTTTGAAAATCAGGAATTGAGGGCTGTGGCAGTCTTGGTCTGCCGCAGGCCCCCTTGCACCATGCCACAGCCAGTTTCATGGCCCAAGGCAGGTGCTAACACACTTTGACACAGGCAGCCTGCCAAGTGCTACAGGCTGCCTTTAAAAATAGCTCTGGGTGCTGCCCTTGGTGCAAGGTGCCTCTTGCGTCAGACCTGTTCGATACAAGCACCTTGCGTCATTCTACGGCCTTTAAAAATCCAGCCCAAACACATCTTTTTACCTAATCGGGTCCTGAAGAACATGATCCTGGCATCAGTTTTTATACAGGTTGACTGGAAATGTGTTTTTTAACATTTTTCCAACATCTTGCCATTTTGTTGCCGCAAAACTTTTTTTGTGTGCGCGGTAATGACCTCGCACACAAAAAAAGATGGCTCGGCAACATATTTTTGTGCTCAAAAGCATTCCCATTATAGAGATAGGAGTGCTGCAAACACATTAAAGTTTTCGTGAAAACACTGCTCAAAAACATTTTCCCATGTGTTGTTTTTTTTTGTCACTTCATTGTGTCAAGGTGGATTGTGCTTTTGGGCTGAAATTTGTAGGGTGGCAAGCCCTGGTCCCACAGATGTGCCTTTTGGAGGTTTGGTCCCAAAACATTCAATGGGCCCATAGTTACAGTGTTCTGAATTTGAGAAATTTCCCATAGGATAACATTGCAGTGCCCATGGCGCCTTTTGGCACCCATATCTCAAAAACAAATTGAGATACGGATTTATCGCTACCAGTAGCTAAGTCCACCTTTAGGTGGACTAAGCATGTAAGGAAGTTACAAAGTCATAGGTTACACCTGCAGTGGAATTTTTTCCATAGTTGGTATGGTTACTGAGATATTGCCATATAAGTGTTACAAGGGTTCATTTGCTATACTATGGGTCTGCTGTATGGCTCTGTATTTATGTGGAGAGTGGGACACAGGGCCGATAGGCCATCTATAACAGTATCACAAAGATATGGGCAACATAAAGGGAGCACAGGGCCCAGAGAGCCCACACTCCCACAAAGACATATCACTAACCACTTACATAACACTTTCTGAAAAAGAAGGGAAATTGCAACAAAATCCATTAATGTATTAGTTTGGGTTGATAGCACAGCAACAGAAGTTTGGAAATGTGATGTTAGCAATTCCTCTCTCCCCACCACCACCACTGCCACCCCCCTCCTGCACTCCACACACCAGGAGTCATTGAGCTGTTCTCTGGGGCTGTGAAACATAACTCTTACCACATTGTCCTATACTGTAGAGTGTCAGTTTGTTAACACATGGAATGGGGTGAGACTTGGGCAGTATGCATGATTTTTAAACTTGAGGGGAGTGCAGGATCCAGAGTGTTCATATTTCCATCAACCACTTCAAATGTGCACACTCATATGTACAAGTGGGAGTGCAGACCCATAGGTCCCACGCTCCCACTTGTACATATTGATAAGTATTGTTTCGGTGGTTGATGGGAGTACAAGGTGTGGATGGCCCGTGCTCCCCTAAAAAAATTAAATCGTATGCATTAATTTGCACAAGTGGTATTACGGGTCTTCTGGGAGAATGTGTTCTTCCACTTGTGCATATTAGTATGTATGGGTGTGGTGGCTAAGGGGAGTGCAGGGTCCAGAGGGACCGTGCTCGCTTCAACCACTTGAATTGTACATAATAATATGCAGAAGTTGGAGCACAGGGCCTAGAGGTCCCTCACTCCTACTTGTGTATATTACTATGTATAGTTTCAGTGGTTGATGAGAGTGCAGGGCCTGGATGGCCTGCGCTGTCCTGAATCACTGAAATTGTATGTACTAATATGCAGAAGCGGTAGTGTGGGCTGGCCCATGCTCCTTTCAACCACCTAAACTGTATATACTAATATGCACAGGTGGTAGCACAGGCCCCGGAGTTCCTGTGCACCCACTTGTGTATATTATTATTTATAGTTTAAGTGCTTTATGGGGTCGTTGGGCCTGGATAGCTCGTACTCCCCTGAAACACTATAACTGTATGCAGTGATATACTCTACTTTGTACTGTATGTGGAATTAAGATAGGATGTGTATACATGAAACATTATAAATGAGTCAACAGACACTGTGTTGGTGGTTTGGATGGCTTTATACTGTTTTTACGTGGTCGAAAATGCTTAAACATATATTTTTAAATATACAAAAAAGAGATTTAAAAAAGTTTACTCTCAGCATTTAAACTGCATAAAATAAAAACATATATAATATTCATACTTTTATTACATTTGAAACTTGATAATATACATTCATAAAGATTCAAAAAAATATATATTTTCTTTTAATTGTTAAAATAAGTATTACCAAAATACATATTTTCCCCCAACTTCACCCAGTTTTGTTAACTTAAAAAAAATACTGATTTCTTCACCCAGAATAATAGTATGAAAATATTAATGGAATAATAGGTCTTAAAAAAATGAACAGTGCAGGCAGAGGGGGTCATTACAGCTGCCTCAGTTGCTGGAGGCTTTGAGCAGGTGACACCTGAAAGGGGGGTGACCAAATAGGAGGGTGCAGGAGGAAGTGGAAGCTGGTTTCTGGATCGGGGAAGTGCACTTGAGGGGCAGAGAAGGGGATAGATGTTGTGGTCACTGGAGACCAGGACCTTGCTGTGGTGCTGCAGGTTCTGCTGCTGGAGCCGTTCCTTCTCCTGTGACCTTTTATATGCTTTTTGTGAGCACCTGGACAGTCTGATACTGGTATTTTATTTGATTTGTGTTTGATTGTACTAGTTTCTCAATCTGTGTTAGATTGGTACTTATGTTTTCTTGGTTTTTGTTTTGTTTAAAGTAGTTTTACTGTTTTTTTGAATTCCTTCATTTGTTTCTCTCTCTGCCTGAATCAGACTGTCTAGGCACTCACAAAGCACTTGGTGGTGTGTCCTTGGTGTTTCTGTGGAAAAAAAGGAAAACAAAAATCACATCATAAATATTGATGTATCTGTGCTGGTTTATAGTTGTCACAATAGTTGCTTTATGTAATCAGTTTTCATGGCACTTAAGTATGTTTCTGTCCAAACTGTACTCACTGCAATTGAGACAACAAATAACTGACTGAGCTGTTGAGGAGATATGCTAGCTGTGTAGATCTGAAATACAATGCTAACATTTTTCTGTAAGTCTTAGTTTGCATGTTATCAGCTAATAATTACTGTGTTTCTCTAGGTTACTTGATGTAGTCTGCTGATATGAGTGTGCCTCCCCCCCCCCCATGGCCCCCTTGTTTGTAGACTGGAACATTGTATGATAACAGTGCCATAATTTAGACAGTATAAATTTTGAACAGATGAACAACATGGAAAGACTACACTGTCACTGACTAAAGAATTGAATAAAAAATGTTATTAAAACATTGTTGGAAAATACAATGCCGTAATTTTTTGGAAAAAAATAGGTCATACTGTCTGACATTTTGTTAACTTTAGGAAGAGGTAAATCTTTAATACAATTGGCACAGGTTAGCTTCAGTATACATACGGTGAGATGGTCCAGGCTCCAGCTCTTCCTCTTTAATGTCAGGCAAGGTCCTGATCTCCAATGGTTCTGTAATAGGAAAAAAAAAAAGAAAGGGATTTTATGCAATGACAAGAATCATGGCCTCTGACTGGTTTGTTGCCCATCACAATAGGAATGGTACATTCTTGCTGTTTTTTGGCACCCCATGGGAACAAGTGCCAGTCAAGAGTCAGCTGCATCAGGAAATAATAGACCCTGAAATCACTCTGAACATGCTTGAACATAGAGAATAAAGGATGGGGAAGGGGGTGCTATGAGAATTTAATGCACACCCGAGTTATGGGATGCTACATGAACCCTGAGGGTGAAGCCCGAGGGGCTTATCAAAGCATCCCACAATGAGGGTGTGCATAAAATTCTTATAGCACCCCTTTCCCCAATCTTTAATTTTTTATAATACACTGGGCAGCATTTTTTATAAGGCAGGATCAACCAGATATAAAAGAACCTATGCTGAAAACTCATGTTGTGGCGGCTTCACGGTAAGTGAGAAACAGAGCCACCATGTTTTTTAAACTGTTACGCCCACCCACAAGCAAGACAAAAGCCAATGAGGGAGTGGCATACTTTGATTTAAATGGCTCGTGAATGCCGTAACAACCAGCCGGTGGTTATGGGAAATATCAACTGGTCCAGCCCATAGGAAAAATTGCTAACCAGTTATTATAAATACATAGCATGTTGAAAATCACTATCTCCAGAACACAGTGTCTATAACAATTTTCCCCACAAATAGTTGCCAGTATGTGTTGAGAAGTTGTAAAACCTACATGACAGAAAAGACAGTATTACTGTAGCACTAGACCTACCTTTGAAGCATTTTATTTTACTCTGCTCTTTCACTGTCTAAATGGTTTGATCTCTGTAGCTCACTACATCACTTACATAAAATGGAGCTGTTATTGCTGTAACAAATGTGATACTTGTCTCACCACAGTGATGAGAGTGTACACATATTTTAAAACTAATAAGAGCTTTCTGCCAGAGAAGGTGGTTTGAAATAAAAAAAACTAATGATGCCTAGAACTGTTACAAGTCACTGATGAAATGTGTATCTGTTATGCTGGCCACATGGGTATGCATATGCATATCCACTAATATGTACTATATATAGATAAACGTGGGACCAATGTCATGGCTCTGGTTTTAACCATGATTTCTAAAACTCTTAGCCTCTTTTTAAAAAAAACAACTTTTTTTATTGTCGCAAGAACGAAAGACCACAGTATAAGTACAATGTACTAGTTAATACTGTATGTGTACATTGTGCTGTAAGTGTGTATTTGATGGTACTTACATTCTGTTGTGACGATGATGATGTCATCATTATCTGCTGCTGTCCCCTCCTCTGCAGGGACCGGGCCTGTGGCAGTTGTTGTTTCCTCAGATGTGGCTCCAGGTGCTGTTGTGAAATAAAAATGGATATGATGAACAATTTAAATTTTGTTCTGTGCAATGATGCTTTGCTAACACTGTGCGAGTTTTTTTCTACAAAGCACTATAGTAAGTTAAGATTCTTTTACAACCAGTCTTTAAAACTAGCAACAGTGATTTCATATCTCTAGTTTGTATTACATCGTGTCGCTATATTGCATTGCCTGTATGATACAACCGTTGCTGATACTGCTTGTGGACAGGCATACACACTATACATAATTAAGGATATTGATTAAAGTTGTTATAGTCTATAGTAGAATGTGTTATGCATGGAATTCCATGCCTGGAATATACTTGTTCTGCTGCAGTCATGACATCATTATGTTGTTCTGCTGCAGTAGTGATGTCACGACTGCAGCAGAATAACTTGGAATGCTGCCACAGTTGCTTTCCTCTGTCTAATTCTTTGGTAGAACAGCATTCTAGAACCTCTATAGACTTCACAAGTCAGCTTCATTGTGAGAGAAGAAAAAACACAATGCACACATTTCACATAATACTTTACACCATAAAAAATACAGGTTGAGCAACTTTATGCACAACCAATGTGTTCTGTCACTTCGGGGTTCTGATTCCCATGGACCTCTCGAGCTTTGCTCTCAAGGTCAGAGGGACTCAGAATACTTCTGTGGCAGAACACACTGGTTGTAAGTAGTTACCCATCCAATATTCTCTATATCACAATAATGACCTCAGAGCCAGTCATTTCTTAGAGACTGAGAAGTGGCTGGTTGCGGGTGGCCTTCGGTTGTACCTTGGGGCACCACTGTACCACCTCCCAGTTGATTGTTTTTTGTTTAGGAAATGATTGCCTCTGAGGTCATTATTGGTTCATTGTACATAATGCTGTTTCATGTAACATTTTACTTAGAATGAAGGACTTGTTCTCCAAAAGCAGGTTTCCCTCCCTGGAGCCATAGCTGGTATGCCTGGTTGTACCAGGCTCAGTCCCTCTCTGACACCTTCCCTGAATCCTTAAGTTTATAAAACTTCCACCGGACCAGCTTCCACTTCCCCCAGCACTTCCTCCACCTCTAGTTCTGCAACCCCTTCTTATGCCTGAGTTACCTGGCCACCCCCTTCCAGGTCTCCTCAAGTGGCATCTTAGTGCCATGCATGACAATCTTGGGGTCAGCTATTTTACTCACAGCTCCCAACAGCAAAAGGCAGCTGTTCACTTGTGCAACACTTGTTCATGTTCTGAAAGAGAAACAGACATAAGAAAAGGAATTTAAGTATATGTATATATATATATATATATATATGTATGTATAGCTTGGTGTGTATAGCATAGACATCAAGAATGACATATGTTACTTTATTCATGCAGCATAACAGTATGCTATGTATGTTTAAGTAAACCCTGTAGTGCATGTTGTGATTCTAGTTGCATGATTCAAAATACGTATATTGTAACAGTAAGTGAGTACAGTAAAAGTGGTGCAATAAGTCACTGCTAGTAAGTAGAGACATGCTGCAGCACTACTGTTTTATATGGTATCACTGTATGTTTCCCCTACCCTCCACAATGAGCTAAGATCAACAGTAACCACTTCTAGGATTTGACAGTAAGAAATTTTCTGCCCCCCAGCAAAAAAACCTGAACAACACAAAACAAAAAAGACATCTAAGGTGGTGGTTAGATTTGGGTATTGCTAAGTTATGCAAACAGTGTGTAGGGTGCAATAGTATGTCGCTGCATGGTTACTGTTAGGTAAGGATCCCACTTCCCCTTCCCCCCTCCCCACATGGTGTAGTTGTGCTCAAATATTTTTTTTTTTACTATTGGAAGTGTGTGTCTGTGTCTT